>OU342740.1:512428293-513832171 GCA_910589775.1 Avena eriantha | reverse complement strand
TTGGCGCTCGATCTCCGCCTTGCGGCGCAACCTAGTCGGTGGCGGCAAGACTACTAAGACATCTAGGCTGACGAGCCCAACCTTTCAGCATAACCGTGGCGGTCAGCACCAAAAGGCCATACCGAGTGCACTCACTCTCCACCCCTTCTGTCGGATAGAGCCTAGACATGTTTCTCTTGGAAAGAAATAAGAAGATGGAAGAAGAGGAGGCTAATGGCATGAGCAGGAGAAGAAGATGATTGACATGGGGGCCGGTCGCGTCATTCTAAAAGCGTGGATGCGTCACACACCTAGGGAACCGATTACATTATTAAATAAAGTTGACCATTTTTTGTCCCTTGTCTAGACGACGCAAACCAAACCAATCGTTGTCGAGCATTTTCTTTCATACACGCGCTCTTTCCTAGATCAATAGTACACAACGATTAACGCATGATGCGTCCACTCAACACGTGATCTGAATTGTTGATGTTCATAGATCCGATCTAGTGTACACCTCTGTTTGAGTAACGCACCGCGTCACAGATCGTATAGTGGATTAATGTCTATAATATTAAGCTAACTTTTTTCTATGTTTTCCTTCGGAATAAAAGATATTATGTTGCTACATGTTATTCTTCACGCCGTTCAAGTAATTCGTTTCTACAATCTACGCATTCGAAAGGCCTCGTTTTTCAACAGACGAAAAATGATGAAAGAGCACACTCATCATGTAAAGTCTAACGAATCGCCCATTTACTTACTGTCTTCTAGCACATCTGAGTTTTAAATGTGTTCTCTTATCACCATATTCGCTTATCCACATAGAAACAAAAAAAGACATGGTAAGCCGTCGCATTTTATTTTTCTTTCCATGACGATGCTTGATCTGGATATTTTTCACTTTCCAACATATCCGCTTTTGAACGATTGTTTTTCAATATTTTCGCATTTCATAGTTTCACGTCTGAACGTTTTAAGAACCAAAAAAGCGCGGAAGCACGCGAAGAGACAAGCGGACTCCAGAAAATACAAAAGAGAGAAAGGACGATAGAATCAAGAAATAAATAGGCAGAAAGATGGGAGAACAAAGAAATCAAATAAAGCGAAAAAAAGAGAAAGCTCGCTGTGATCTCAAGTATCACTAAGCAAGACCCAGGATACTACTGCACCGGATTGTAGGAGGCTAGGTGATCGCCGTGATCTCGAGTATCACTGAGCGAGGACCAGGCTACGACTGCACCGAAGCGCAGGAGCTTAGGCGTTCGTCGTGTGTCCCGCACGGTTCCAAAGCACTAGCGTGCTATTTCAGCTCACGTCTATCGGCAGCCGCATCGCCGGAACTAGACGTGTTCACCGGCTCGACGCACGCGATGAAGATGGTAACGAGCTGAGAAAATATGGAGGTGGAAACAGGAGAGGGCTTATCTAATGCATTTCGTGAAGAAAATACAAGAAGAAGCGTCTTACACCCTTGTCGCCGTGAGAACCTGCGTACGGCTACAATCTACGCTATCAGCTATTCTATCGCCAGGTAGAAAAATACGCTGGGAGACATGCTCTCCCATGTGCGATAACGGTGGCAGCTCGGCTCTACGCCTGCGAGAACCCGCGTAATTTACGATCTATGCTGACAACATGGGTTTACGCGCCACGTCGACATTGAACCGCCCCACGTCCGTGAGAAACCATGGCTGGCACGGGCGTATCGTGCCACGTCGGCTATGGGTGCGCCCAGAGCCACGACAAACCGCTAACGGCTAGAGTGTACGTCTCCACGTTGGCTCTAAACGAGCCCCACGCCCGCGGGAAACCGCGGTCTGCATCGGCTTATGACGCCATGTCGGCTCCATGAGGGCCCATGACCGTGAGAAGCCGTGGCTGTCATGGGCTCACGGCACCACGTCGCTTCTCGGTGGGACCTGCCACCCGAGGGGTGCAGAGGCATGTCATGTAGGGAACACCTCTCAGAGAGCATAGTACTGTCCACGTACGCTGATGGCAGGCCCATGGCGCAGGCCTGGTCCACCATCCGGTGACGCGGGGTACGACGGCGCGCGTGACACCCTTCCACGCTCTGGGATATTTCACTCTGACCCATAGCGGGTCCACCTCACAGGATAGCAGGAATCCGTTACGACGTCGTGGTATGTCCTTTTCGACATCCATCCCATTGCCAAAAAGAATCGGAACGATATGGATAACAGTTTGAGCTGAAACAATCTATCACTATTATTTACTCTAATATAAAATTAATTAATTATGTGTATCCTTTTTAATCAAGGTGATGTAGTTACCATACTTTCATCCTGTATTTTTTGTCACTTATCTTTACTATTAATTTCAAAGCTGTGAATGTCTTGTGTCACACTTCAAGAAATTACTAGGGAAATGCTACTCCTCAACAAATTCCACGTCTAAGTAAAAAAAGAAGGGTCGGCTAACAAACTTTATCTTATCTTATCTGAACAAAAATTCAAAGATGCTGAAAGTGTGTGCTGGCCTGCCTCGCGTTGCTATTCACGGCAACAAGCTGACACCCAAGGCTAACAAACTAACAAAATTACTAGTTTTAAGCATCAGGGCTGGACTCTATTAAGCTAATCAGTCCGCCAGAATTCAAGAAGAGCCTCAATTTAGGGAGACGGTGTGGTTTTTGTCATCCTCCCTAGCGACTACGCACAACGACATGCAAGATAAGCGTCGGTTGTTGCCTACCGCCGTACCTATGAAACCGAGGTCTCCGTGTGTGGAGCTGTCAGCAGCGGCGTCGCCGGAGTGCGTCCAGTAGGTTCCCTTTGTCCCTTGCTCCTGGCGGCGAACAGGGAGACTGCGCCACTGCGGACAGGCGTAGAGCCTATTGGTGCCAGCGCAGGCGTAGAGGCAGCGAAGCTGGGCACACGGCCGAGATGCAGCGCCAACGCCTGGCACAATAGTCCCTGGTCCAAGACTCCGTCCTGTGATTCTACCGCGACATGGTTCCGCCGTCGCGGCCGCGCTGAGCTCCTGCGCAAGTGCCAGCGCGCTCAAGCTAGGCTTCTGGGTGCATGTTGCCTCATAGTGCGAGAACCGAAGAAAGAGAAGGCACTGTTGGCCGTGGCCGGTGCCAACGTCGACGACGAGCCGACCCTATCGATGGCCGTGGCATGTGAGCTTGGACCGGTGGTTAAGTGGGCTGGACAAAAGAGATGGAGGTTGTGGTCATGTCCCCTGGTGCATCCGTGGAGGAGTTGGAAGTTGCCAAGACTGAAGCCGAGCCGCTACATGACGAGCTATCCACAACCGAAGTGAGGTTGCAGGCCACGTCCAACGAGTACAGTGCAGACTGCATAGGCGGAAAAGACTATGGCAGCCGTGAGCCGGGACGGTGACCGAGTGCGTGCACACGTTTGAGAAGGACGTGAGGCTGGCGAGGAAGGAGAATGCCAAGCTGCTGGAGGTGCAGTGAGTGCTCCGTGAAGAAAACAGTGGGCTTGGTGACCTCGTGACGAAGTCAATAACAAGATTCATGGCAGCCACTACAACGACAGTACAGCCACGCCGACGATGCCGGCCAGTGAAATCGCCGGACACCGAGACACCAGTCGTGTAGGTGCAAGAACTAAAGCTATGGGAGATGAAGAAGGCCCTGAGTGTGCTTGTCCAGCCTATGGAGAAAGCGCCGTACATCCTCTTGCTAAACGAGGAAAAGTTCAAGCCCAAGCTGAATGCAAAGGAGGGGTACAATGGTGACTGTGGTATGCTGATACAGGTGCAAGCGACTACGTGTCAGGCTGTTCAAGGATGTTTGCTGAATTAGATTCGAGCTTGAAGGGGATTGTTCGTTTTAGAGATGGGTCAGTGGTACAAATCAGTGGCCGAGGCACCGTTTTGCTCACTTGCCGTACAAAGGGCAGCTGAACATACGTGATGGCTCGGTGGAACAGTTGGTTGAGCTACACATAAAAAGAGGAGCGGCTCTACGCACTGGAGCTGAAGAAACAAAGAGAAGAGCTGCTGCACGCGGCCTTGCTGGAGTCGGGCATGATGCCCAAATATAACACAATAATGAAGATGACGGTAACAACATTAGAGGTGTGATTGTTAGATTAATTTAATCTTGTTATACAAGTTTCTGTTTAAGGTCGTGTTGTGTTAGAGTCCTAGGCATAAACGCAGCTGCTACACGGTGGTGTGTTCGGATTGCATAGGGTAAGAAACGTGCCTGGTTCATGCTGCGACCAATTTTTTTATTTACCGTTTGCATCAAGTCACTCGATACGATCCACTGCACGTGGGATGGCACGCGCTTCGTGTGCGATTATTTTGTCAATTTTGTGAGTCGACTGAATAAAAGGAAGCGAGAAAAGACGCAGGAAGTTACGTGTCGCAAAAACCTCTCTGTGTTCATGTGTGTGTCCGTCAGACTTTCAGAGTTAGAATTCCACCATAGCATGTGTTGATCCCTACTACAAGATCAGGAAAAACAATATCCGCAAGATATATGTGAGCAACCAGAATACTGCCGCAATCCCAGAGTGGATAATCCAAAGATAATAGAAGGATCAAACTGAATAATATCGGTTAGTTTATCACCAACTATATCGAACCGCATCTAAATTCTATTTCATTTTGAGAGGATCCTTGTTTGCATTCTAGAGTAGTCTACACATCGTTATGTTCTTTGATCTCAGACCGTGTAGGAAAAGAATGCAATTATGATGAACATTTTTTGGGCCAATCCGTTTAAATTTTTAGGTAGTTAAATTAAGCACAGTGGTTCTTTAATGTATTTAAAATATTAGATGTAATTATATTTTCTATGTATAAGCAGATATTCATATGAATTTTAAATCAACTTAAAGACCGTGGCAACGCATGGGTATTCTGCTAGTATATATTAAAAGAGTGATGGTTTGTACTGAAACTGCACATCCAACATCCGTCCATCATTTTCTATAATATAATTGCATTTTTATGTCACATCACATTTTGACAAAAAATGTACTAAAACCCATTGATTTGACGGCAACAACTTAGTTTTTACATACTTTAGTAGGAAAGCCTTTTAGCGGCCCTCCTATTAATTTGTCCCTACAAAATTATATATCTATAATCGCTCCTTCCTAAATTAGTTACTATTTAGAAAATTTTGAGTCAACTAATTTCGGATTTGAGGAATCATAGTTATCGTTTATTTCTTGTACTCCCACCGTTCAGAAATATATGACGTTTTTTTGAATCGAATGTATCTAGAACAATGAAAAAAATAGCGTGCTAACTTAAATAGCACGGGCTTCATAAAAACGCTACGAACGCTATAGCATGCTAATAGCGTGCTATTTTTCAAAATAGCGTTTCACAAAAAGTATGAAAAATCAGGATTTCAGCAGCTGTAAAATCATAGATATAGCATTTTGCAGCTATAAAACCACCGATATAGCATTATGTAGGCAAACATCAACTATAGATAGTTCATAACTCCATATCACATAGCCGAAATCACAACCATAGTTCAGAATTCACACACACCAACATAGAGTCAGACACGTAGTTGACATCTGGTGCAGACATTGTCGGCGACAAATTGAAGGAGGGGAACGGATGCAGGGTGAAGGCGTGAAGCACTGAAGCTAGGCGTGAAGGCATCCAAGGCGGAGGCATGTTGATTCCACGCGGAGACGCCACATCCGTCGTTGCGGTGTCGCCTCTCTGAGGCAGTGGAGGAGACGAACTAGGAACTGACGTTATGTGCGTTAGCTTGTTGCCCTGTTGGGGTTAGTTGGATTAGGATAGGCCACTAGACCAAAATGGGTCGGAATAGAGAATGAGATACTAAAAAAACCAACAAAAAATAGCACCGCTACGACGTAACGTCAAATAGCGCGAATAGCGCCGTATTTAGCGTGCATAGCGTCGTAGCGCCCCTGGAATGCATAGCGTAGCGTCTAGCTTCTGAAAACGCTATAGCGGCGCTAATAGCGTTAAATAGCGTGCTATTTTTTTCTTTGATCTAGAAAGCTTTTGGTGTATATGTTTGTAGAGGTTCGTAGTGAACATATACACTAAAAATCGTCTAGATACATTCATTTCACAAAGCTAAAATGTATTATATTTCTGAACAAAGGGAGTATATATTTCTACTTTCTCATTTTCTGTTACATTGCATATTGCAAATTAGTGGTATCAATGCATGTGCGTCTAGAGATGAACCAGGTCTCGGTACATGTATGTTGAAGATGTCCATTTACATCAAATTTTCACAAAAATATACTAAAACCCATTGATTTGACGCTAAAAACTTAGTTTTTACATACTTTATTAGGAAAGCCTTTTAGCGGCCTTCCTATTTGTCCCTGTAAAATTATATATCTATAGTCGTGCTGTTCTAAATTAGTTGCCTATCTAGACAAATTTGAGCCCACTAATTTCGAATTGAAGGAATGATAGTTACCGTTTATTTCTCGTATATATTTCTATTTTCACCTTTTCTGTTTATACTGCATGTTGCAAATAAGTTGAAGACGCGTCTAGAGCTGACCCAGGTTTCGGTGCGTACATGTTGAAGATGTACAGGCTTCCACCCTCGTAACTTCTACCAATCAGAGTTATTGGCAAAATCTTTTCACACCTTTCAGTCGCTGCCCCCTCCTGGCCTAGCATCATGACGTTGGCGCGGCGGTGGACGGCGTGGGCAGCGACACAGAGGAGCTTCGTGTCGTGGACGATGAAGATAAAGCTGCGAAAGGAGGTCGAAAGGGTATGCGGGCCGCGTGGGCTGTAGTTGGGCTAAGTTGGGGCGCGGCAAAGCAAGTAAGGCGAGCTGCTGCTGTTGTGCTGAGTGGAGGATAGAGGGAAGAGAGAGATGGGCTGCCGCCCAGGTTAGCTAGGACCCTATTTTTTCCAGAAACCTTTTTCTATTTTATGTTTTCCTTTTCTCTTTGTATTTCAAATTCCTTTACTATTTTGAATCATGTGAAAATACTAGAGAGTTTGCAAATATTTTAAAATACCTAGGGGCCTTTATACCATTTGGGCTCCACAATTTTGGCACTTTGAAATATTGAAACCATTTTAAGAGAATTTTCTCACATAGAGCAAAATAGAGATATTAGGGTTTAGGGTTTTGTGTTTGATTTTGTTTCTTGCATTTTTCTTAATAAGGTAAATGATGCTCATGAATGCACAATCAAACCCTAATTACTATTTAACAAAACTAGGTTTGTTACATAGTGTCATTAAGAGGTACCCAATTTACCTCCAAGTTTTGAATCAGCTTACATCATGTCTTGGGGACACAACTCAAATTTAGCACCGCTTACCACCCACAAACCGATGGTCAGACACAGCGAGTAAATCAAATAATCGAAGATATGCGTAGTGGACTATGGGACAGGATGAGAAGATAGCCTCCCATATGCAGAGTTCTCCTACAACAATAGCTATCAAGGGAGTATAAAGACGTCCCCACTTGAGGCCCTCTATGAAAGAAAGTGCCGAACCCCGCCCAACTGGTCAAAGATGGGAACAACAAAATCTTTGGACCTGATGTAATGATCGAGGCCGAGAAGAAAGTTTACCTCATCCATGAGCACCTTAAAACAGAATAGTGCCATCAGAAGGGTTATTATGACGGCATGCACCGTCAAATGGATTTTGAAGTAGATGACTTCGCATACCTCAAGCTGACATCCCTCAAGGGTCTAAAAAGATTTCATGTCAAAGGAAAGTTAGTCCCCAGATTTATGAGACCATCCCAAGTAGTGGCGGCAGAGGAAACGGCGCGTACTAGTTGGAACTACCTGAGCACCCGAGTGAGGTACATGACGTGTTCCATATATACTAGTTAAGGAAATGCACATCAGGTGTTCCAATTAAACAAGCAGAATATAAAGATTTAGAGCTGAGTCCCGAACTAAATTATGAGGAGAAGCCAATAAGGATTTTAGAAGAGTCGGAACGGTGTACTACTAACAAAATCACCTGGTTTTACAGAGTCCAGTGGGACAAGCACATAGAGGATGAAGTCACCTGGAAAAGAGAAGATTCGCTATGGGAAGAGTACCCGTATCTATTCGAAGGACATCTGAAATCTCGGAACGAGATTCCACAAGTGGGGGAATGTTTGTAACAATCCAAATTTGGTCCTTCAAAACTTCTTTTGCATTTATTTCCCAAATGGCCTTGGAATTGATTTATTTGAATGATTCATTTGGATCTTGAACCCTCTCTCTAGTTCTCACTCCAGGACAACGTGAGATTGGTAAAAACTTCCTTTGGTGAACTTGTTCCATACATCAAGATGCACCTACATAATTTTTGCCTAGCCCAAAATCATTAAATAAATATTATTTCATTTAAAATAGGAAAATCCCCTTTTCTTTGGTTTACAAAGGAGCTACCATTTTTAGTGATCATAAAAATCACCGAAAATTATGGAATGATCGCCATTCTATGTAGAGTCCCAATATCCCAAAAAATAGCCCATGTTGTCCTGAAATATTTGGACATTATTTCCCATTTGTTTTCAGTACAAAAACTAAGAAAATATTAAAGCCTATCTAGAGATTTGGAAACACCTAGCTATGATTTTTCTCACTACCTAGAACCATTGCTCCACACCTTAGGAAGATCAAGGACAGAGCAATTCAAATTCATACCAAACTTTGAAAACACCAAAACCCACTAAATGGTATTTTTAAAATTCATCATAGACAAAGTTTTGAATCGGAAAAAATCATAAATAGATAAAATGTGCGGAATTGAATTTGGCGCACAACGCAAAAGGTTTCAACTCGATTTGGAGCACCACAGCATCGGCACGGTCTCAATGTCCGTCGCAGACATGGCAAGGTCGGGGACCACTTGCATGGTAGCGCCGCCCATTTATGGTCACCGGCGCAACCAGGCCCTCCCCCGACTAGCGCACGTGCATAGCAGCACCAACACGTAACACACGACCTTTTGCCACCCTCAGTCCAGCCCACGCCCCGCCACAGGCGCCATGCCCTGGCCGTGTCCATGGTGGCCGCCACTGTCGCCGTGGGGCCGCATGGTCGGCGACTTCCCATGACCACCGCTACACCCCACTACGTCTATGGAGCACCGCACGCCTCCCTACATCGTTACGTCCCCTCTGATACAGGCTGACGTATCCCGCGTGGCCGCAACAGCGCCATCGCGATCCACCGCAGCAGCACCCCTCGCCGGACTATAAAAGAGCCCCCTCAACCTCCATTGATACTCTCCCCTCACTTCTTTCTCCTTCAATTAGATTCTCATTGAGTTTTGCATCCCGGCAAGCTTCCCTCACCGGAGACGAGCTCGCCCTAGCCGCGCAAGTGTCGGGTCGATATCCTACCCGATACTACACCATTCCCCAAATTAAAAGAACCTAGAGAACCCCTAGAGCCCTAGGACCTTCTATCTAGGCACATGTCCACCGCTCAAGCTCGGCATCTTCAGTTCCGACGATGACTGGGGACCCGCCGATGGCGGATTTGACCTAGCCGTCACCTCAATGCACCATTCAGAGCATGGCTCGACTCGAACGAACCGTCGTGACTTCCTATATCTCACCGAACCATCGGCGCCGGCTGTCGAGCCTCATAGCTCACCGGAGAACCATTTATTGATTTCTTTAACTGGGACAAATATTCAGTGGCTCTTAAATGGATTTTGACACATTAAATATTGTGTTGAATAGATTTGAACTCACCGCACGGAGTTGAAGTTGTCACAGAACCCTATCCACCTAGTGAAGTCAAGACAAGAACCCTATCTTCACAACTCAGTAATAATCCCTCTCGGAACTAAAAATGTGAAAATGTTGCATTACATGCACGTGGCGATGGTGACTTGAGTGAAAAACTCTAACTATGTCATGCTATTGTTTGGTTCCTATGATTGTTTTGCTTATTCTTCTTTGTCGATGGTAGGCGTAGATGAACACCGACAGATGACCTTCGGGGTTGGGGCAATGTGCCGAAAAATGAGATGTTCCATTTGGTTCTTATCCTCATCAAGACTAGACCAACATAGGCTGGTTATTCTTCTTGATCCCAGGACATTTGACGAGAAATATCTCCGGCTTTTATCTAGGACTTATCGTTCTTTCCTCCATCAAACTTAGTTAGCATAGGCCCACTATACTTTTGACACTTGTACATTTGCAAAGGAAACTACCCCATGTCGGACTCCGAGTGGTCGAGGAAACTTCCATTTTTCTTGTAAGATGTGCGTCGTGAAAATATCACGTCTTTGTGGAGCCTGGATGCCCTTACTCCCCACTTCCTTCTCAAAGGCTGGACGTAGGTGTCGCCGCAGACTTGTGCATGAGGGAAGAGGATAGCATCAAAGACTCCAGTATCTATTCGTGACACCGATAATGAGATGACACTTTGACAGTTGATGGGTGTGGCTGAGTTACTAAAACTTGCTTAAAAACATAACCACCTCCGTAGACTATATCAAGCCATATGATGTACTCACTCAACATATCCATTATAGCAGCATATGTCGTTCATGTGGGAAAACCTTAGCTTAGTAGCCTATTTAAGCCTCCTTTGATGCCATCCATGTGTTATGGTTGGGGATCTTATGAGTGTGGTCTCCATCCATACGAAGGTTCCGGAGCAAGGCATTGTCTAGAGTTGGAAACGTGCCAGATTCACTTCTGCACAAGACCCCATCTTAGGATATTGTCGGTGGCTATATAGGGAGTCTCTGGGTAGTGTAAAATACAAGGGAATAAAAGCTTGTATCATTGCCTTGGTGGTTTAGTACTTCGGTAACGGTGTCATGAGTGGATATTCCAGCAGGTGGGTAATGGCCGCGACCTCTCGAGAGTACATATCTGGTACTAGCCATGTCCCTGGGTTGAAGGACGATGTTTAGGTCATGTCACATCATCTGTTTGGTTGTGTCGACATATAGAGAAACTAAAGTAAAATATGCTCACAAGAAAGAAACCCTGAGAATGGTTAGCAGGATGCGTAAGGTTATGAGTAGAGAGTAACTATTATCTTCTCACCAAAGGTAAGAAGGTAAGCTAAGACCAACCGTTAAGTTTGGTATCGCAATTTATATTTCCAGACTTATACCATGCCATATAATCCACCTTTGCTTGTGTTTTGATTGTTTGTGTCTTGCGAGTAATTTAAAATACTCATCTGGCTTTATTATTGTATGAGTTGAAGTCTCCGCACCGGAGTATCTATTCTATGCCAACTAGGATCAGTCTTCCGGGTAGAACTCTATTGGAGTAAAGCCCGCCTTCCGCGAGTTATTTACGTTTACCACCGCCATGAAACTAGAGGCTAGCAGTTGAACAAAACTAATGTACACACTGTTGTCTTGCGCATGCTGCGTGATGGGTGCAGCCTCCCCATCTTGTTGTAATGTCTGAACCTATCGGATTTTGAAGTCCAAAATATATATTGGTTTCGTCTTTGTTTTCAAGAGCCATATTTACAGTGTTCTTGGGGCTGGAATATGAGATTACTCGGTCAAATGGTCCGGGGCGCCACATCGTTGTTACCATGGCCCATTGTATCCTAATCGCTCTATGAATCGATTTATAAAATGAACAGCAACGACTGAATTATTCTTGCCTAAAATAAACATATGTGTTTTAAATACTACTGATTAAATTGGAAACCCTTATTACTCATAAGTAAGATGCTCTAGAGTTTTTGCAAGAGGCTTCAGTAGTTATAGCCCCACACGTCACCTTAATCGCGCCTATTGCAGGAGCTACCTCTTCTTCCGATTCCTCTTTTGCTTCCTTCACCGTTTCCGCATAGTCAGAGTCAGACACGTCGACGGTGTTCTTCCACAAGGCTACCAACACATGTTGCAACTCCGGTGAGTGGTATTTATCAACATAAAAGATGAAGTCGCACTTCTATTGCTTGTAGTGACACCTGAGAAACTTGTGGCCGGTGTTCACACCGTCGTAGCAATGAGGCAACTCGGTTGTAGGCCGCACTTGCAAAGTAGACCGGAATTTGATTTGAGGATACAGGTCCACCCATCTACTTTTAAATCAATCCATCTCAGCACAATGTCATGTTCAAGAAAAGGAAACCCCCAAATTAGTTTTCACATAGGAGATAAATGAAATACCAAATTGCACAATGACGTACTTTGCCATTGCCCCTAGCAACACGACCATGATCTATCATTATGTTGCCGCTGCCACGCTCAACACCTTGAGGATTCTACGTCTTGATACTACCATTGGCTGACACATCTACTGTACCCTCCGTAGCTGAGAGTTGTTGGAAGAATGTGTGGAAGAGATAAGTATAGTAATACAGGAGGTTGATGTAAATAATAGAGAACAAAGTGTCTCGATGGTGCTGGGTTGCACCAGTCAGTGAGACGAGTCTCATCAGTCAGTGGGTGTTGTTAATCAGTCGACGACGTGGGACACACTCTAAGTGTCGCGTACAATGCACGCACACTTATATATGCCTCTATCCGTCCACTCTTGAATTACTCCCTCTGTTTCGATTTACTCCGCGCCTAACTTTTTTTCCGTTTTCCGTATTACTCTGCGCGCTAGCAACCGTTTCCAAGATTGCCCCTCCGCCTACGAGTATTTTATCCTCTCGTGCGACTACTAGTCAACCTCTTCTCCTATTCCTTCTCAATCCAATCTAGCCACCGCCCATTCTTCCAAAATCTCCAATCCCCTGAGACGGTGAGAGCCATGGAAGGGGACGATACCCTGCGTGGTTGTGGGAAGAGAGCCAGCAGCCCAAAGGGGAGAGGGACGAGGACGGAGCGAGTGCGCAGCCAGCCAAGGAGAGCGGTGGCCATGGGATGCATGAGCCACGGCCAGCCACGGCGAGGAGGAGCGCGAGGGACGCGCCCTGGATCAGTGTGATTCCAGCCTCGCCGACGCGGCTGGACCACGATGCCAAGCTGCCGGCGTTGCTTCTTTCGCTTCCACCGGCGTTGATGATTCCGCTTCCACCGGTGCCGCTGCGTCCGCTCCTGCCGGCGTCGCCGCTGCCTCTCCCGCCGGCATCGCTGCTTCCGCTTCCACCGGTGTTGCTGACGCCGCCATCAAAGACGTCGTTCCCAGGCTCATGCTCCACATCTTCTTGATCTGTTAATCAACAATCCACACCGGAAAAGTTCAAGTCGAACAACGAATGCGCAACACAATTTTTTTGGGTAAGATTCGAGAGAGACCGTGAGATGGTGGCGACTGGGGAGCCAGTACTATTTGCACGCACTTCCTCTTTAGGGGCAAAAACGTCTAGCTGCGATAATAACGAGCTCTACCGGACCTCTCCTTGGTATGTGAGCTTTTGCTTAGGCGCACGGTAAACTGGAACAGAGGGAGTATAATGCGCGGCCTATCTAGACACCTACCAAGGCACTACTATGTGTCAGTATTGTGTCTGCCATGGCATATACATGGATACCACGAATGGAGCCGCAATTGTTCATCTGCTAGGTAAACAACTTTATAGGTATTATTTTCTTATGCCACCCAAAAAATAATGTTGCACACGGGGAAGAGGGGGTATTTTTGTATAACAATAAACAACAGTTATGATATTTTAGTTACAACTGGAAATCTCAGTTGAAACCACGCTTGCAACTGGAAAACCTCGGTTGCAACCAACTAGTAATCTAGAAGATATCATTATCCGCACGAGGCAAAAAAAACTAATAGAAGATGTCGACTAATGTGTGGAACATGCACGATATTATTCAAGCGAAGAGAAGAACTGGCTAAGCTTGAGTGTCCAATATGCGAAATGGAAAAACTTGAGCCATTGGCCACCTGAATCTGATCATGGCCGTCGTAGCGCTCGCGGACGTGAATATTCTCCAGGTCACTAGTCAGGTGATCCGTAGTGCCGGGTTCCATGATCCAGTGTGTGGAGTTGTTGGAGGAGGTTGATGTCATGTATGCAGAACGGCTGTTGCTGCTGGAGTAGTCCTAGTCGAAGCGTTTGCGGCAGTTTTTAGTTCTGTTCCCTCATTTCTTGCATATCTGGAACATAGGATGCCCGCGGCGCCCATTGCCCGTTGTCGTTGCGACGGGGCAGGCAGTCCTCCTCCACCACCTTCATTATTACGACGGGGTCCTGGCCACCTTGCCCGTCTTGCTGCTGCTGCCAGTAGCCCCCTTGCGGGTAGCTCTGCCCTTGTTGCGGGTAACCTCCCATGGGGCGTCCTTCAGACGAGCGCCTAGTGTCCAGCGCGCGTGGACGGTTGACGACGGCATAATTGCCGTACCGCGCCATGGCGTTAGATGACAACGTCCACTCCTCATCGTTGGCTTGCTACGACAGCTGCAACGCCTCATAGTTGAGCACCATGGAATAGAAATCAGTGAGCATGACCGGGGTGGTCACGATGCTGAGTGAAGCGACGATCGGGTTGCAGGCCTTACCCAATCCGGTGAGCATGTAGTCGTTGATATCGTCGTCATTGAGCGGAGACCCAGCAGCAGCCATGGCGTCGGCTAAGGCCTTCACCTTGAGCATGTACTCGCTGGCGATCATGTCGAGCCTCCTCAGCTACTAAATTTGTCGCCGGATGTGCCACAGCCCGACATGATTCTGCACGCTGAACATGGCGTGGATGGAAGTCCATGCGGCAGCCACGGATTTACTGCTGATGAGCTGCGATGCGATCTCCTCCGTCATGGATGCTATTTTCAACCCAATCGTGGATGTTATGGCTGTCATACCTCTATTATTTTTTCTATTAGCCTTTGTTTGGCAAGCTGGCGTAAGTTTTCGATGAAATCTTTAGTACTATTTCTGCTAAATTAAATTATGTATTAATTCCAAAAAAATATTATCATAAAAATGGTAAAAGCAAAGAACTTTTCTGTTTTTATATTATGAACCTTCGATTTTAAAATGAAAATTCTTCTACATTGAATAGATAGCTGCAGCAATAAATTTGGATCGGCCTTTCTACCCTTGTGCACTTAAGTTGAGCCGGGAGAGGATTGCCCTGGGGATCTTCTGATCTTGCGTCCACCACCGCGCATACTTGGGATTGGCGACAGTAGTGGCAGCATCGCCGGTCCCCTCGGTGACGGTCTTGGTCAGGGTGGCGACGAAACCGTCGAGGTAGTCATGAATGGAGGCACCGAAGAGGTGAGTCACGGTGGGACCCCGTCAGAGAGAGAAATTCCCGCGATCGAGGCGGACGCTGATGGAGGAAGCGGTGGCGGCGGGAACCGTGCCGTGGTAGCCGGCGCAGTGACGATGGAACCAAGGAGCGAGGTGTTGCGATCCCGAGGACGATTTAGAGGATGCCATTGCACACGTGGAGGATAGGGCGGTGGCGCGCGTGGTAACGGGACACGAGCGGCGGCGACGGGGGTGGATCTGATACCAAGTTTGATTTAGGGTTACGTGGACAAAGCCTCTACATATCTCGTATATATATATCAGACAAACATACCTGATAAAAAAATACAACACGGACAGGTATGTATACGACACATATACGTGACTGTTTCCAACAAATACTTGCAATCCACGAATAAGTGTATTTCTAACTTTGTTCTAAGCCAATGTTTTTAAAGATTGATGCACTTTATTGAGAAACCTAGTACTCCCTCCCATCCATAATAAGTGTCGCTCATCTAGTACAAAGTTTGTACTAATTTAGTACAAAATGAGCGACACTTATTATGGATAGGAGGGAGTAATATTTATGACATTTGATTAGTTGTTACTATATCACTACTTTTAAAATGGAGTTTCATAATATACTGATTTGATTTCATATATGTTACTACTATTTTGAATAAAGTTGATCAAATCTAAAAATATGTGACTCAAGACAAACGTAGAAGTACATGAGAGGGGTGAGTATTCATATCTCGTCCCCGTCAGTATGTGTTCTCAAATGGAGTATCAAAGTATGCACTAGCTAGTAGTACCGCTATCAGATTTTTCTAAGATCTTCCAAACCTCCAAGTCAACGAAGCAAGGCTTGGTGGAATGGTGGTACGAGTATATAATAGAGGGTCATAAGCCTCTTGCCGGCTTGCTATTCTTCCTTCTTCGTATCAGTTGCAGTCTTGCAGAACCTGATCTGATACGTTGCTTTGGATCTACGGGAATGCACGTAGCAGCTCACCCTGCATCCACCGCTCCACGTGCCAACCAAACTTTTTCCTGCGTCTTTGTTCCTCGGGAGAGAACCTAGTATACCTTAAATCTCGCAATCACAGTCCAGTTTTGGCATGAACCAGTGGCCCTTCCCACTTCCTCGGCGTGCTCCCAATGCCGGAGTCACCGACGACATCCCCGGCCAAGCCCCCCTCGCAGCCCGGATCTCCGGTCAACGCCACCGCGCCGTCCACGGCGTCGGTGTTGCTGGGAGCCGCCGTGCTGTTCCTCGCTTTCCTAGCACTCCAGCTCGTGCTCTTCAAGTCCCTGCTGAAATTCCCCAGCACGCGGTTCCTCCCGGCCCCGGGACGCCGCAACAGCACCTGGGCCAACGGCGAGGTCGATGCCGGCGCGTGCAAGGCCGGGCTCATCTACGTCTACGACCTACCGCCGGAGTTCAACCACGACCTCGTCGCTCGCTGCGAGGACCTCTGGCACTGGTACTCCTTCTGCCCGTACCTATCCAACGGCGGCCTGGGCCGTCCTTCCTCCACGGTGCCGGCCTTCTCCGGCGTTGTGCCTAACGCGTCGGTGCCCAACTGGTACAACACCGACCAGTTCCCACTCGAGATCATCATCCACCGCCGCCTTCTGTCCCACCGGTGCCGCACCACCGACCCGTCTCTCGCCACCGCGTTCTACGTGCCGTTCTACGTCGGCCTCGACGTGGGCAGCCACCTGTGGGGCCTCAATGCCACCGTTGCCGACCGGGACCGCGCCGGCATACGGCTCCTCCGGTGGCTCACGAACCAGACCTCCTTCAAGAGATCCGGCGGGTGGGATCACTTCACCACACTCGGGCGCATCACCTGGGACTTCCGCCGGAGCAGCGACGACGGGTGGGGCACCAACTTCGTGCTCATGCCCGGGATGGGCAACGTCACCCGCCTCGCCATCGAGGGCGACTGGGATGATCCCATGGACGTGGGCGTCCCGTACCCGACCGGCTTCCACCCGCGCGCGGCCGCCGACGTGCGGGCCTGGCAGCGGCACGTGCTGTCCCGCAACCGCACCTACCTCTTCGGGTTCGCCGGCGCGCCGCGGACGGGGTTCAGGGACGACTTCAGGGACGTGCTGCTGGAGGAGTGCGAGGACGCCGGGCGCGCGCACTGCCGCGCCGTGGATTGCCGCGGCATTAGGTGCAACGAGCACAGCGCGGCGGTGACGAGGCTGTTCCTGGACTCCAGGTTCTGCCTGCAGCCGCGCGGTGACAGCTACACGCGGCGGTCGATGTTCGACTGCATGGTGGCCGGGGCCGTGCCCGTGCTGTTCTGGCGCAAGACCGCGTACGACCAGTACCGGTGGTTCGTGCCGGCGGGGCAGCGGGGCAAGGAGAGGGAGTGGTCGGTGTTCATGGACCGGCAGGCGTTGCGCGAGGGAAACGTGAGCGTGCTGGAGGTCCTGCAGGGGTTCAGCGAGCAGCGGGTGCGGCGGATGCAGGAGCGCGTCGTGGAGATGATCCCGAGGCTGGTGTACGGTTCGTCGTCCGACGGGCTCGGCGACGGCATGGCCGACGCGTTCGAGGTGGCGCTGGACGGCGTGCTGAAGCGGTTCCGCCGGCGCCGGTGGAGCGTTGCGCATGAAGGTGCGTGCTTTTCACTTGTCACAGTCTTCAACGTAGTACTTGTTTTCTTCTACAGCATTTCCTTACCTGTCAATTCTTGATCAATGTACTACTACACTAGTACCTTGTATATTGCTTTCTTTACTGCATTTTCTAATTCTTTTATGGCCGACTATTTTCATGCTCCATAGTCAAAACATTGACATTGCACCTAGTCACTTGCCATGAGATCTCCACTCACCATTGGCTGTTCCAAACGTTCAACAGGCCGCCCACCTGGCCCTTCCGGCGCGGTGCGTGTCAACGGCACATCGCTGGCGCCTCCTGCTTCTAACGGCAGAAACAGGTCGGTGATCCGTCGCAGGCGCCGGCGGCGCGTCTCGCAGGATAGATCAAGGAGAGTGGCTTCGTCGCACATAAGAACCGTTATTACCCAAGCACCGGCATCAGGACGCCAAAGTTTGCAGACATCTTGACCAGGTGAAGAAGACCTAGAAGCATTTCTGCTTGAGAAACATTACTGAAGTTGTGCTAGATCTCGGTGATCCAGCAGAGGGGCCATCTGGTGGCTGTTCATACTGGGGAAGTATGCGAGATGTGTGCTGCTGCTAGCCCAGGGTTTAAGAAATGGTTAACACGTAGATTAGTTTACTGTCAAGGTGCTACGGCCGATGCATCCGCGTTTATTGCAGTTGACCAAGAGGTGGATTCGTTTGCGGGCTCTAGATGGTGGCCATGATCAGCTCACTGACAGCGGTGTAATTGTATACTTTGCACAAGTTTTGAGGAATATAGTATACTAAATACAATTTGATTGAATATACCAACATACAAGTTATGTGGGAATATAGGCTTTCTATATCAGTATTTGTGATGTGTGTGACTACGCTCCATGGCATGGAAGGTGACAGAAATTCGTTTTGGAGCATGGGCACGAGTAGTCCTTTGCTTACAGTTTTTCTTAACTTAATTTCAAACCTTCTGTTTAAAAGTTTCAGAAACATCCAAAAAAAATATCTGGATATAGTCAATGGTGTGTTCTATCCTTGTACAAATTTCAAAAAAAAAATATGTCGGAAAAAAATACATTACATTGTAGGCTCAATAAAAATGAAAAATCTCGTAAAAACAAAATCTCCAATTGAGTGCACTCGGGTTAGCCGAGTGACCAGCCCGGAGGGAGCTCGAGGATATCCCTTGGCACGAGAGCCGGACACGATGCATCGTCTCAGCGGTCTCCATGAGGGCCTCCCTGGCTCGGAGGGCGAGGTCCACCACCTGGAGGTCCAGCTGGAGGAGGCTAGAAGAGAGGCTGACAACGCGTTGTAGGCACACCACGAGGAGCAAGAGGAGAGAGATGAGCGATCGACGTCACTTCTTTAGGTGGCCTCACAGCTAAATGAGTTGCTGACGTCCCTTCATCAATGCCCGATAGAGCCTCCTAGCCTAGGCGTGGACGTGGGTCATCATTTTCTTTCTGCACTGTTGGCTCGAATCGAGGACCTTGGCTCATCTGTGGATTCGCTACTGCAGGAAAAGGCAGGGAGGTGGCCTCTGGTGTGGTCGGGCGTTGTTGTCCAGGCTACACCACCACATCCCAGACTTTGATGCGGAGTTGATCTTGAAGCCCTCGAGCCTCGGCCAAAGCCTCCAAGCTTCCAGGGAAGCGATGGAGGCGGTCGTGACCAAGGTGATGGGGTGTCTTCACCGCGAGATGGCCACCTGATGTCGACTTCCCTTTTCCTAGTTAGACATAAAAAAGCAAAGCGTTGAGTTTGTCAATTTTGTTTTTTCTTTGTTGCTTCTCACTGTACTATCCATAAATTTCATTGTGTACCGGGCCTTAATTCCTCTTTTATGTCTGAGCGTATTTGTTGCCCCATGTCTTTCCAGGAGATCGGTTAGTGTGACTACACTACACCAACTATAGGACTAAGGACCGGGCCCTATAGTACCGACTACGGTGTGCACCCCCGTCGCGCGGCCACTTCACCTTTCGATCGGTGCGCCCTAGTACTGAGGACCCCGGGATGGGCCCGGGCGACCACTCAAGGGGACGCTCCCTTCCTAGGACGCCTTTGTACAGTTAGGCATACACTGAGGTTTCCAAGGGAAATGAGGACATGAAAAGACGACACCACTTGTCTGACCAAAGTCTCAGCTGAGTTAGCGCAAGACTTATCTTTCTTCGAGTCCGGGATCTCTGGGTGGTGCCCAAGCCGATCTGGCTTGGGCTCTTCTGCTGTGAATCGGGGATTGCCCGTATTCGGGTCTCAGGAGACACCGCAGCCGGAGAAGCTCTTGGTCCTGGGGCCGCCCATTTGACCTAATAGTTCCAGGTGGCCGACCTCCCCAAAGCACTACGGTGGCCAACGCGAGGCTGCTCCGGCGATAGGTCGTGAGGTCAAGCTCCCCTTATGTTTCCTCAAAAGCGTAAGTCCGCATATACCATGGCTAGTCATCAGGTTCAACATACTACCCTCTGAACACATGATACAAGGCAATACCCCACTTCCTCTTTCTAGTTTCTCAGAGGAAAGGCCTAAGAGATTTCCTATTCCTGCCTTTCACCTTCCCGGGCTCTCTCTTGGGAAGGCCTCACGGCAGGACTTGGGTCACCCTTCCCAATGTCCTTCCCTCCACGCGAAAAACAACTCGTCCTCTTTGATTCGTGCACAGCGGTCCGCTAGCTTGAAGATACCTAGAACCATGTCGATGCGCCTAACGCGTATCTCCCTCCGGAGGAGAGCGTAATGCATCCCCCACCGGAGGGCCCAAAAGATAAGTGGCGTCAGCGCTTCTTAGATGGTGTCAAGGATAAGACTAAAGCGATGCAGGTAGTCCTAGAGTCGCTCGCCCGGCCGCTGCTGGAACTCGTAGAGGTCGTTGATGCGGCTTAGCCGATGCCTCCACCTAGGCAACAACACCCTCCTCTAAGGGAGCATGGTTACGCAAGAGATGGGGCATACTAGGAGAACATCGCTCGGCAGGGTAGAGGAGCCAGGAGAAGCCTTGTCTGGCCGGGCCTCCACCAATCTTCTTGCTTCCCCCGATGGAGCCAGGGAAAGCCATGACTGAGGACTTCCACCGATCCCCTGAGTGGGTCTCCATCATGCTTGGAGGGCTACGTAGTATCCCTAGGCTCCAAATGCCCAAGCATGGATGCTCACCGGTGATGAACCGACGGAGCTTGTATTAGCTGCGCCTCCTACCTGGCACGATAGATGTCGTGTCTTGGATTTTGACACCGGGGATGGGAGGTCCCCTTTTTAGTTCGTCTAGGGGTGCAATATCCAGTGAGCTCGATTGGCGAGCTAGACGAACATACAATCATACAGAGACACGGGTTTTTTACCCATGTTCGGGTCACGATGTGCGGATATGCAACTATCGACTATATGGTGGATGATCACATGATTACAGGATCTGTTCCCGAGGAAGAACTTGGCTAGTTCTTGCACATCTAAGTCTCATCCTCTCCTCAACCGACTTGGGCCTCCTTTTATAGTGGCAAGGGTACACCACAAGGGTCGGTTACCACGTGGTGACGCACCACATGCATGGATATAGCATGGAAGGGTGCTCCTGCGGTCTGACTGCGTGTCCCGCCGCACCTGAGCTGCGAAGGAGCGCACTGGGTTCTTTCCCATCAATCTGGTCCCTGTCTGGTAGTTGCTCTGAGGCGCCCTCTGTTGCGGATATACTTTCTGGGTATATCCACGGTGACTCGCTGACCAGGGTGGCCTACTTTTAGGTTAGAGCTACGCTCCACGGGCGGCCCAGTCAGAGAGAGAAGATGGAAGCCCATCCGATTGCGGGAAGGACCAGAAGTCTTACCAACTTAGGCCCATAGATAGACTTGTAGTTCAAGTTGTAACTTTGTATCGACTTTGTATCGTAGCCGGATAGGACTCACCTATAAACCCTAGGTCGGATGACTATATAAGCCGTCCTAGGTATCGGTCTTTAGGGCACAACAACCACAATCGTCAATCTCAACTCGCACGGGCGAAATCAACCCTTGTAATATGTTGTATTTCCGGCTCTGCCGATATACTGGATTTCTAGCAGGAGTAGGATCAGTCCACCGTAGTCGGATTTGAATCTAGGTAAGCTCGTGTGCTCACCATCCTAGACAATCGTACGTCTCACACCCCACATTGACCCCCTCATAGCGTACTTGTCTTCAATCCGACGATAGTTGGTGCTCATCGTGGGGCAGTTGACCTTTGGATCTGCATTCTAGGCAGAATCTGCGTGTATTAGAATCGGAAAAACAATCATCATCGATCGGGTCCTCTGTGCTAGTGAAGTCCCTCTCGTCCTACTCAATGAGACCTGGATTCCGGCTAGGGAGACGTGACGAGCTACAACATCCTACCAATTGGCGAGATCGATATCTACCTCGGCTTCTTATGGGCCCTGCTACCCGGTGGGTACGGACGCATGTCACGTCGCGAACGCCTCTCACCGACCGCGGTCCTACTCGCGCACGCTGAAGACGGGCCTAGGTTGTGCACGCGGCCCCCGTCCTACGACATGGGGTACGGCGACAAGCAGTACACCCGCCTCAGGGAATCTTTCACCTTGGCTTGCAGCGGGTCCCGCCTCACGGGATAGTAGTTCTCCTTTGCGACATCGCCGCATGTCCTTTCTAGCGTCCATCCCACAATCGAAAAGAATCAGGACGACATGGATAGCAGTTTGTGCCAAAACAATCTAGCGCTATTATTTACTCCTTATTCTGAAGAGTTACATTGCTTTAACATGCAAAGAATACAGTCATAACATGTATATATTGCATATACCTGAGCTAGACTATTCCAATTCATTAATTTCTGCCAATTCTGTTTATGGATTCTCTTCCAACGTTTTCCTCTCTTTCAGAAGAGTCACTGATTATCAATAGTGGCACCAATCACATGGTACTTGGTTCAAGTGTGTTAGTCAAACACTATTACCCTTAAACTCACATTTTTTAAGTGGATCACAATCATCACATGATTCGTGCTCTTCCGGATTCTACTTTTAGTGATCTTTAGTGCAGTAAACATTTTAACTATACTTATTATTCATCCTATCATGACAACTTTCATGATTGAACTACTATAGTTCATAAGGAAGAATATTTGTATAATTTTCGTTCCCAAACCTATTGGATGATAGGTACACCTAGCGTCACCATCATTTGCAAATGCTTATCCAATATGAGAATCTATTTTCCACTAAATTATACTTTATCATGTTGCAATCAAATAGTGTTTCAGATATCAAAATATTTTTTACGCAGGATGATTTCTGAAATAAATCTTTCAGCTCCGAGATAATCTTGATACAAAGAACTTTCTTTCTAATATCAAGTATCATAGAGGCAAGCATGATTCTTTTTGACACTAATTTCATAATCTATTACTCTAGGATTAATCCACCATTACAACTTATGGAGTAAGTGAGATTTACTTGAAAATATTATGTAGGACCTTTATCTATATTTGAGACTCAAACAATACGGTACTAGTCTGTAAAGTAAGTATCTACAATACTATAGATCTATTATCTCAGTTACAACTAAGGTAGTCTATAACGGATGCTAATTACAACAACTATGCCAATTCACTTAGATTGTTTAGTTCATAATATGAGTTCATTACCAAAACTCTCACTCAAATGAACATCCCCCAACATTTGTTTAGTGATTACAATATCCGTTTACACCGTATCATCCTCGATCATCACGGCCTTTGATACAATTACCAAGGTAGATATGAACATATAGATCACATCACCATGCGACTCATGATTAACCTTTTGGTCATCTGTGTTCCGAGGCCACGTCTATACATGCTAGGCTCGTCAATTTTAACCACAGTGTATTTCAGTGCATACATGGCTTGCACTCACCGTATGCAAACTTTGAGATGTCTAACACCCGATCATCATGACATGCTTCATAACGAAGAACTTTCTTGGTGGTGAACACTTGTTGGAGAACATGAACATTGGAATTTTTTTGAGTGATCATCTTATAATTCTACCGCCGTAGTCTAATACAAGCAAAATAATATGCACAACCAATATCAAATGTAATCAGTTTATACGATATGATGACTGCAAGTGCACAGATCGTTTTTAGCTAGTTTCGAAATAAAGATATCGATCCCACAGGGAGCAGGAGTCTAAAGTCTAATAACTCTTTGAACTAAATACTGAAATAGTAATGCTAAATAATGTTCTAAGTAACAAGATAAAACACTAGTTTTGTGTAAAAGATATTTTTGGGTTTTCAAATAAGAGAACAACAAGTAAACTAAAGTTGTAAGTAAACATGAGCATGCAAGTATGATTATGAAAGTCTACAAGATGATGGAAAGAGTTCTCAGGGAGTAGTGGATCCACCGCTAGTAATTAGAAAAAGTGATCAAAATTATTATAATGAAAAAGACCATTTATGATACGTGTGGGAGGAGCTCCATGTATGGACGAATAGCCAGCAACCGCTGCACACATCATCCTCATAACCACGGCAGACAGCAATCGAATTACTGCGCTATTAAGGGACTTTACCCCGTAGGGTGTATCCCATGGCATGGACAAGGTTTTGTGAGTTCTCCTCGGTTCCCAAGTTGATACGTAAGGAATGACAACAACTTTATAGTCATTGTAAGTGCGATCATCCCTCCGTCTACCAACAAGTAGTTCCCTCCATCTAGTCCTCAGTGAGGAAATATTGAGTGGCGCGCTTCACCCAACATCAAGATGAAGGAAATCTAACGCATACACATAATGAACAATATCACATAATAATCTTTATCTCAATTCAATCTCATACTAGGGTTTCTCCATCTCCCCAAGAACAAAGGAAACTACTCACACATGAAGGCAATCAACATCATGGATAGAATATGGATGAAGTATGATGATACAATAGAAGACAAGTGCAAATCCAAGATTCAATCTAAAATTACAACAAGTAAACAAAGGGGATCAGTGATGGAGATGTTGTTGATGAAGATGACGATGTAGATCGATGTAGAGGCCTTCAAGATCCTAGTCCCTTCTCCTCTTGTGTGATGGTGATGGTGTAGATCTGATTGGAGGTGACTATGGCGGTGTCACGGCGGTAGGGCTCCACCGTGGTGGAGGATATGGCTTGTTGGCTCTCTCTTGGGTCCTCCCTCCTTTATATAGGCCTTAGGGGTGCCCTAGGGTTCCCCCAATACCGTCAAATGACTTAGGGAAGGTTCTGGAGCTTTTATAGGGTCAAATCCCATCGTTTGTGACCTTTTTGGCAACTATAAAGGCGGAGCTATACGACCAGAAAAATAGCTCCAGCCGTATAGTTGCTCGTTAAACGGTCTGCCCCTTTAGTATTTTGGCCACCATTTCTTCATACAAACTCCATTTTGGATGTTCTTGGGCTCGTTGAGTTCGTATCATCGAGGGATACAACCCTGTGGTCTTGGATATTTATTTTCAGAAGTTGGAAATTTTGACCTTTTCAACCTCTCAAATGGCTAAGTCTGGTCCCTACAGCTCCTCCATACTATGCTCTCTTTGTTACTTTTGCCTTTGTTTTATCCATAATCATCATCAACACCTACACACATGTAATAGACAAGTAAAAGTGATAAAATTCTACCTAAACTACTAAGTGTGCAAAGCTCATATGAAAGTAAATGAGAAATAGAAATCATGCATACAAGGCATAGCTATAGATGGAAGAAACACTAGATGAGGGATAAATGGCACAATTTATATGGCTAAAAGAGATGGTATTTCACAGCCATCACGATATGATACGGTCGTCGCGCCTTGACCTTCATCGAGTGCGTCGGTATCGCACCAGGTACATGGTGCCACCTTGCCTTCGGCAGTTCATCTCATAAACACTTACCTTGATGATGTCTACGCACTTCTATTCTTGTAAACAGTTGTTGGGTCTCCAAGTGCAGAGATTTGTAGAACAGCAGCAAGTTTCCCCTAAGTGGATTACCCAAGGTTTATCGAACTCAGGGAGGAAGTGGTCAAAGGTATCCCTCTCAAGCAATCCTGCAATCAAGATACAAGAAGTCTCTTGTGTCCCCAACACACCCAATACACTTGTCGGGTGTATAGGTGCACTAGTTCGGCGAAGAGATAGTGAAATACAAGTGGTATGGATATAAGACAATGGTGCGAGAAAATAGCTTGATGGCGTGGAAGAGACTAAAGGCAAACTGAAATAAAGATGGAAGCAAGCAAACATGTAACAGCTCTACTTGCAAATGGTGTTTCAATGCTTAGAAACAAGGCCTAGGGGTCATACTTTTGCTAGTGAACACTCTCATATAAATATCTTCTCTTCATGATATTTCTCTGAACTACTCTCCGGTTGGACACTCTAATCCATGGTAGGGTTATAACAGCACACCTCAAAGTTCGCTTTTCCCATCTAGATAACCCCACACTGTCACCTTGAGCAATAAATGGTTCCAACAAATACCACAATTTCATAGAAACATCCAACTCCAAATATAACTCATAACAAGTATTTGTAATCTCTAGCCTAAGTGCCACCATGGTGTGCACGCTGTCACTTTCACACACATGGGGAGAGCAAAGATATATTAAAGGACTTGAGTAGCAAAGTAGATCTACTTGATTACAAAGCTCATGATCACAATATGATCATGCATAGAGAGAGAGATGAACACATAGCTACCGGTAGAACCCTTAGCCTCGAGGAAGAACTACTCCCTCATCATCATGGGAATCAGCAACGGCGATGGAGATGGTGGTGGAGATCGATGGAGATGGCTCCAGGGGCACTTCCCCATCCCAGCAGGGTGCCAGAACAGAGACTTTCTATCCCCGAATCTCCCCTTCGGTGGCGGCGGCGTCGCAGAACTTTTCGTGGCTAGAGGCTTGACTATTTAGGGTTTTTGCATCGGGAGGCTTCTTATAGGCGAAGAGGCAAGGTCGGTGGGTGGACCAGGGGCCCACATCACCTGGTGGCGCGGCCAAGGCTAGCCCGCGCCACCACATGGTGTGACCAGCCCCTAGCCCCTCTCCGTCTCGTCTTCTGACTCTGTGAGTCTTCTGGTAAAATATCGACTTTGGCTTTTGTCCGGTCAAATTCCAAGAATATTCATTTTCTGACTTTCCTGGAACCAAAAACAGCAGAAAACAGGCAACTGGCACTGTGGCATCTTGTTAATAGGTTAGTCCCAGAAAATGTGTAAAAGTACTCCAAAGTGTGGAAAAAACATAAGAAAATAGATATAAAACAAGCATGGAACACCAAAAATTATAGATATGTTTGCAACGTATCACTTGACCATACATATCACAAGCCCCTACAAAATAAAGGTAGATGCCTCTATTTTAACTTTGCATGTTTTACGTAGTTGTTAGGGATTTTGCAAGAGAACCGTTTCTACCTATGAACTTCCAACCATAACAAGACTGACTAGTTGCCGCTTTAAGTCCCTTTTCAAGGCCGTCCTTTGTAAATGCCATATCAACTAATGTCGGAGGGACAAACATCCACTAGCCACTTATATGGTACAAGCCATATGTTGAGCTTGGAACCAGTCTCACGTAAGGTTACGCATAAGATCGGTCTGGACCATTTCATCCGACATTGTTGCAATATGAACAAGTACACGTGGGAGGGTAGCAGCTATAAAATCAATGCCCACACAATCAACATGTTTTCTACTTGTACCAAACATCTACGCATAGATCAGCTCTGATACCATTGAAGGGGTTCTGTGATAGAAAACAAAAAAGTTCCTACGGTGAACACTCCTAGCCAAGAACTATCTATGCAGATATAAGGTAACAAGAGGGGATTCAGTGTTTATACCTTTGAAGACCGAGATCGGTTAACGTTCCGCGAGAAACGTGGATGACGTAGTCGTACTCGACCGACCTCAAGGTCGCGAATATCCTCACAAGTCACCCCCAGTCCTTGTATGATATAACCGACCTCATGTTCGTGTCAACGTCAAGCTCTAAGCAAAAGCACCACAAGTGGCGGTGTCTCGTGGCCTTACACACATACGGTGTAGAGACGTCTCCTAGGATACGAGCTAGCAAATCAATGGAAGAAGATTGATCTGGACCTAGTCCAGCAACACGACAGCGTGCGTATGGTGGAGAAACCCCTATCCCCGTATGCAGTTCCAATATTGGGAACCACGTGTGAGGGAGAGGGAGGGATAGAGAATAGGCAAAGCCAATTGATGATATGGATTTGGGGAGAGGGGTGCCCCTCTTTATATAGGTGGAAGGGAGGTACTACCTCCCTCAAAATCTCGAGATGGGACTAAACAGGAGGGAGGAGGTGGGAGGAGGCAATGTCCACCCCCCCCTCCCACATGGCCTCAACGTGATGGATGGGGCCACTAGGTCCGGCGGCCACCCCTGGCCTTCCCTAGGGCGAGGCCCCCTCTTGGGCCTCATCCGGTGAGGCCCAATTAGGTGGGTTGCCCCATAAATCCATTTTAAATAACATTTTAATATTAATTAATTAAAATATATATTATTTAATACCTATCACTCCAAAACACCTTCCGGACCCATTTGGTCATCATCGGGTATCCCCGAAACAATTCAGGACTCTAAAACTATTCCGGAGTTCTCTCTTTTCTCCTACGATCTCGAATCAATCGCTAAGCATCTTCTACCCTTAAGTGTGACACCCTACGGCTTAGGAATACATAGACATGGTCAATACACCTCTCCGATCAATGACCATCAACGGTATCTGGAAACACATGATGTCCCCCATGCATTACACAAATAACTTGATCGCTTGAACCTTGAACGTCGAGTCTCATTCCTTTTGCTCTACGACACCTTTGTCCAAGATCTAATCTTCGGTATCTACACACCTAGTTCGATCTTGTTACCTACAAACATATTTTTACTCATTTCCGTGATATTACATCCCCGTGACCTAGTCACATGTTTGCAAACTTATAGATGTAATCTCACCTAGTGGGACCAGGGTATCTATCCGTCACTGATGGGAAAATCCCGATCTTGACACATAGGCCTCAAAAGTTCCTCTGGAATACACCTTTATGGTCACTCAGTTACGGTCATGATGGTTGATGTGATCAAAGAAGCCTCAGGAGAGAGTGATTAATATGATCTCACGGTCAAAGGACTGAATCACTAAGCTTTACTAGATATCGCAATGTTGAACTTTGTGACTGCATCACATTGCAATACTAGGGTTGGGTGTTGTTCATCACTTTGTTGTCAGTTGTTGTGTAAAGTCCATGGTCGGGAAACCTCGATCATCAGCTGCCCAACGAACTAGTCTAGAGGATACTAGGGGTCTGGTTTTTTTATATATCACACATGTATTAATGTTTTCACTTAATGAAGTTATAGCATGATAAAAAACTATTACGAACTAATAAGATATGTTAATAAAAACATCTTTATTATTGGCCTCTATGGCATATCTCCTTCAGTTTTATCCTACTTTGTTGTACTATGGTGTTTCTCTACATAAACTTTTAGATCTTGTTGTTAGCTTCTAAATGATCCCAAGTTCATTAAAAACGGAGTTCGGATGTAAAGTTACAGTCGTTTTCATTTTGTTGTTTCTCGTGAATTTTTGGGACAGGGCCGAAAATTGTCGGAATTTCTGCCCCATCAAAATTCGGCTAAGGACCAAGTGGTGTAACTCGATGTATGGAGGCTAGAAATTTGGGGTGGAAATTTTTCCATGGGAACAAAATTTTCAGGGCGCGAAAAGTCCTCCCTCCCGGATGGAATTTCCAAGGTGAAATGGTTGCAATGGTCATATTTGCATGGGAAACTATATATGCTCCCTTCTTTCTCAAGGTTGGTTCTTCCATTCTCTCCAACGAAGATTAGCATACACAAGAGTGTGAACTTCGGGAAACATCATCGTTTCCACGTGCCTCGGTTATTATAGTTGCTTGTCTTGTTTAGCATAAGTTGTTTGTGCACATAGGTGAACCAAGCATATTTAGTTCTTATGCTTGATAATTGTTTAAACCTCCTATTCACCCCTCTCCTCTACTAGGAAACATTCACGGTCTTTCACATGGCCGTTGCCTAAAAAAGATGCCGAGAATGCTCATAAACTAGAACTTTTGCAGGTACTTCTGTCTTGTGTCGTACAAAAAAATGTCACGCACGGGGGGGTGTAGTATGGACCCGACATAGGCATGGAAGTACCATAAGTACACCAAATCGTAAAAACAAACAACGATATGGAGATCACTCGGTACGAGCCATGATCGCTCGCTTCTTCTTCTCGTATCAAGATATTGTTTTCTCATGATAGAGGCTAAGAGCGGCCGTCATTACACGGTTATCCTCCATGAAAATTTTGAGATCAACTTCCCTTGCCCTTGTAGTAGCCTCCAACTTGGCGGCGGAGACCATCTTTGCATCAATTCGGAGCTTCTCGGTGGCCATCTCTGCATCATGATGTTGCTTCTCCGCATCTTGAATTCTTGATAAAGGGACCCTATGTAGCATCAGCAAGTCACCTAGGGCATATGCGGCGTTGAGATCGAGTTGCGACAGTGCACCTGCGAAAGGCAATGAGTCTCCGACCTCCGGGACTCGCTCCGTGAGGAGAAGTGGTTCATGCTTGGTGGCGGTCCATTCCTTGCGAGAAGCTCATAGGGCGGCACTTGATACACCGGTGGGGATATGCTTCGTGGAGGCCGAAGGTCGCCGGAGGACTGACTTGCGGCGCTCGTTGATGCGTGTTGCGCGGACATGGTGTCATGGGCAGCCTATCGGTTGAGCATGAGCAGCGCCCCCCGCTTGTTGGCTTCCAGAAAAGCGGCGTACCACGTGTTTTCCTCTGCATCGTTGGTTGTGGTCTCGGTAACGGCTGCGGCTGTGGCATCCTTTTCCTTGGAATTTTTTAGCCTTAACCGGCGGCCCTGCCACTTCTTTCTCTAGGATTTTGGTGACTTCTTCGTCTTCGACGCTGTGGTGGCAGCGTTGGAGGCCGACAATGGAGGCGCGACGGGGCCCATGGAGTCTAGGGCAGCGGCTGCGGGCATTGACTAGAATTTTGGAGTCAAACGGACCAAAACCGACACATTTAGTGTCAGAATTGCGTCGGCGAGTTGGAGTTGACCTCACCCACGGTACCGCCACTTCTGCTTCGGTGCTCCACCCTCTCAAAAATTAAAAAGGGTAACATAGTCTTTTGCTATCAATTACATTTAATAATACAGATGTAGGCTTGTATGTTCCGATCAAGAAGGATTAACTACGGGAGAAAAATTAGAAAACTGAGGTGTATGTTACATGTGCGGTTACAAGGAACAAATCGTAACATACATGGAAACTGGCCCACGGGCCTACATTCTGACCCTTCGTGGAATGCCTGGTCACTTCAGGCCCACATTTATTTTCCTTTCTTCCTCACGTATCTATACAGTTTAGGAGAAAAAAGCTTCAAGCTTCCAACAATGGCGACATGGAGGCTGGAGCTCATTGCCATGCACTGGTGGTGGTCACAGGGACTATACAGGCAGGAGTTACCTGCTACCCCGCCGCCGAAGACCCGGGTGGTCGCCACTATGGCAGACCTGCACTGTGATGGCGGCCAGGGGATCCCGCGGCGGCAGCAACCTTGTTGCGCCGAGCTCCTACTCCTAGTCGTATTGCAGGGTGTGCGTGGCTTTCAGAGGCGAGACGACATAGGGAGCCTCTACCACATTCTTCTCCCACATTGTTGTCGACTAACAGTCTATAATATACTATACGATCATATACTGGGACATGATCCACATATACGTATGATACAGATTTCTATAGGCACTGTTTTATCTTAAAAATAAATAATAGACCACCATACCCTTTGAAACGAAGAGGTATGCTTTAATCTCAACCGTCGATGAAACCTAGGGGGGGTACTGCTCAAATGAGAAGTTGCAAACCAGTGACGTGTGACAGCACACAATTCAGAGAATGGCATACTCATTGGTGGCAAGAGGACCAGTTGACCAGGATCGAGAATCATCATCAAAGACTAGTTAGCAACAAATTAAATATTAACATTACACTACAGTTTCCAATCGAGAAAAATGAGTTATAAGCTACTAGTTTTATTTGTTCAGTAGAGCAAAATGGGGTTAGATTGGATATACAGAACCGCAGGCATTACTTGCAGTTTCATCACAATCGGTTCATAGATTTGCTAAATGCTAGTAAATGCAAGTACACTGTCTGCAAGATGAAGGATGGTCTCTACAGCAGTGTAATATGCAAGGAAACAAGCTGTCCGGCATCCTCGCTAACAAAGGCGTCAGTATCATGGTTCAGAACAGAAGTCCAGTGAGCCTTGTAGTGGACTACAACACTGAAGCAGGTTCAGAAATAAGCTAGTACAACAGAAAGATTTAGTTAATACATCGACTTAGAATTACACACAAACGGATTGCGATGGTCTGGGGCTTCAAAATGGTCCAGTGATGCTGTAATAAATTAGATCAAAATGCTCCAAAAATTCCAGTGTCGCTGTAACAAGACCAGAATATTCCAAAAAAAAAAAGAGTGTCGCTGTAACAAATTAGGACATAATATTCTAATTTCTAAAATCTCCAGTGTCACTGTAGCAATTTAGCTAATCCATCATCCTTCCAAATCTGAAGCAGGATCACACTTACAACCAATGAAAGGCACAAAGCTGAAAATTCAGATCCAAATCCAACGTTTTTCACTTGCAAACTTGTTCCTCGGAACTTGAGGCCAAGGATGGCTCATTGCATAAATTATCTATGAAAGGAAGACTCGGACAAAACTAAATCGCAGGTAAATTCACTCGGTCTCTGGAATGTAGCAGCAATCAGTGACAGGTACAGCAAACCAGTGAAGCGTAGCAGCAATCCATCGACACTTCAAAGAAAGACATAATCAATGGTGGCACACTTGTTGACCAGGATTTAGAATTATCATCAAAGACTAGGTTAACAACTAATTAAATATTCAAATTACACTACAGTTTCCGATCAAGAAAAATAAACGATAGCCCAGCTTTATTTGTTCAGGAGAGGAAAATGGGGTCAGATTGGATATACAGAACTGCGGGAGTTGCTTGCCGTATCATGACAGTCGGTTCATAGATTTGCTAAATAACAACACTGAAGCAGGGTTCAGAAACAGGAATAAGGTATAACACACAGATTTAGTGAATACAGTAAACTTTATGCACAACGTACAAAGCAATACTAGTATTATGGCATCGTTTAACGGGAGTAACAGGGTGTTCTGATTCAGAAGAATCCACACAGGTTGCAAGGGTTTGGGACTTCTCACGTTACAATCAAAATATTCCAGGATATAAGGATAAACTAAGCCATCGTCAATTCAAAATTCGGAGCAAGCATTTAATTAACTGCAACCTTGTTTCGCCTGAAATTCAGATCAAGGATGTCTCATTTGCAGAACTTGTTATGAAATGCAGACTCAGACCAAACTGAAAAGCAGACAAATTAACTCAGCTCTCTGAATCGCAGGAAAAACTCGGATCTATGAAATGCCTATCGGGAGCAGCTGGAGATACGCTTGGATCGGACACAATTTTGGCAACCTGAAGGAAAAGCACCGGACATGCACAAAAACGCAGAAACACATCAGAACCACAGTATTTGCACAGGAACAACTCTGTATTCGAACTTCAGATACGAACAACTTTGCTCCACGACTTCAGGTTACATCTCGATCTACTAAGGAAACAGCGAAATAAACATCGGAATCTGCAGCAGGCGGCGCCCGAAGGAGATGGCCCCTAGCCGCCGAAGCCGTAGAGGGTGCGGCCCTGGCGCTTGAGGGCGTAGACGACGTCCATGGCGGTGACGGTCTTGCGGCGTGCGTGCTCGGTGTAGGTGACGGCGTCGCGGATGACGTTCTCGAGGAAGATCTTGAGGACGACGCGGGTCTCCTCGTAGATGAGGCCGGAGATGCGCTTCACGCCGCCCCTCCTCGCCAGGCGCCGGATGGCCGGCTTGGTGATGCCCTGGATGTTGTCGCGGAGGACCTTCCTGTGGCGCTTGGCGCCGCCCTTGCCGAGCCCCTTGCCTCCCTTGCCGCGTCCGGACATGGCTGACGACCTGCTTTCCTTCGAGCTGCGAGCTACTGGGATTTGTGATTTGGGTGGAGCGGTGGTTTGTGATTTGGGTGGAAGGGGGAACGGGTTTAAAAGGGGACGAGAGGTGGGAGGAGGGCGGTGCCTGCCGTTCGATGCGGACAGGATGGACGCATGAGATGGCGATCCGGGTAGGGATGGCGCGGATCGATGACGTGGCGGGGACTTGGCGCGGTAGACAGGCGGGTGCCTCCGAAAATTTCGTTCCGTGGCGCGCGACTTCCAAGTTTGGCAGTAGATTGGCGGGGTGGGTCCGAAATTTCGTTCCGTGGAGGCGCGAGCTCCAAGATTGTGCGGATTCAGTTTTAGGACATGGATGGATTCTGTTGGAAGACTGGTCTGGATGGATATTACTCCTCGATGGATGGAGTAGCTTGTCCACGCTTTTTTTTTCCAACTTTACTTTCACTTGTTCGCAAATTACAAGCATAGTCCTCCTCGATGACAAATAGGGTGTCAAGCAGGCGGGTTGCGACACTACTTTTTATTTTAACTAATTCTTCTCTAATTTTGCCATCTACCTGGACCCTTTTTGGCTATATTTTACTTTTGCGAGTCGTTATGCGGGTGCCGCTTGCCACCTAATGACAAGTACTGAGAACGGAAGAGCTTGGGTGACGCAATAGTAGATGATAAGCGGAAGGAGTTACCCTTCTTGGTGGTGGTGTTGCTCGGGTGAGGTTGCAGGACGATCGGGCTTCGCATGCATCAAGGAAAACCTTAATCTTCTTGTTAATTAGGGTTAGTGTCCAATTTAACATAGATATTTAGTTAGTTTGGTTATTGTTAGCGTAGGTTGCATAGTTCTAGTGGATTAGGTATTACTTAGTACGGTATTCAGGTGTTGTTGATATGTAGTTTTAAATAGGTTATTTAACAATATGTGAAAGCGATACGTGTGTATTTATGTGGTGTATCGTATTTGACGACACTCTAAATTTTCAGGTCAACAGCTATGCTCGAGTTTGTTATTTTTTTGTCCCGGTAGCGTTAGATCAAATGAGATGGGAGCTAATTTGAGTGAATTTTTCAGAATTTAGAGTTGGAAATTGACATTCCCATAAAAAGTGAGCATTAGATGATTGAAGGATTTGTTGATAGAAAATTATTCTCTTGATCCTGAAACTTGTACCATTAGTGTCTAGTCATTGCGGAGAAACTCTCGTTCAAACATTTTCTATGAGTCGAGGATGATAGATCAAACCTCTCGGTGGGTGCATTAGTAAAAAGTTCTCGGCGTTCACACTAGACGTGTCCCAAAAGTGGTCATCGCGGCAGAAATCTTATTATAATCACCACCTCCAGTTTTGTTGACCAGAATGGTTTCTCATGCATTGAAGACCTCTTGAAAGCGACATTTATTGATGAAAGCATACCGGGAGGTTCAGATCCAGATCCTCACAACCGGACATGGAAGAAGACCTCACCCTCCCCCTCATAGAACTAGCTAGGTCGGGAACTGCTTTAAATGACTTTGTCATGCCATCTCTTACATGTCATCCTGAGTCAAACCTTAACCCCACTATGACCTACTTGCGTCATGATGGGTCCATAGGCATCATTCCATTTGGATAAAGGTGGCACAAGGATACCTGAGTGACCTCTCGTGTCGGTGCTCCATGTTGTATAGAGATCTCTATCTCCTCGGACCTCCTCATGTCGTTAAAGGTAATTACACCCATGCAAGATATGCATTTCCCTCTATTACTAACATCTTTTTAGGATGTTGTCGCAAGCCCATTATCCTAGGACATATGAGACTGAGAAGTCATCAAGATTACTTTACGGGCAAGAAAATCCAAAGAGCTGGTTCTTTAGGTAAATGATACAGATTAGAGACCTGCCTTCGAGGTCTCTAACATTCACCAGACCTGTTACGTCAAGTTATTGAAGTCATCGAGCTCATCAGTCGAAGGTTGAACGAGAGATATGATAAATCTACTGAAGAGGTTGTCTTATTAAATGTACCAATTGGGGGCTTGTTGGTGATAAGTGGACTAAGACTTCTATCCCACGTAGGCCTTTCCCAACATTCCTACCCATGGATACCTCGACGTCCGTGACTTAGAGACTCACATCTTGAAGCTCTCAACCGACATGACTTGACATATCTAGCTGCAAGGCAACTCTCTAGAGGATTCCGAAGACCAGTTGTGCATTCAAGGAGATGAACGATCGACTTAATGTACATGTCATGACTAAGGAAGACTCTTACACCATCAACATCCATATATACCGTAAGGCATTTACCTGAAGAGAACATGCCATAATCGCCCAAGACATAGCCATTTGCCTTAGTTATTAGCCCTAGATTCATCTACTCTCACTGAGTACTCTTATAAAATCATCAAGATTCATCTTGTAGATACTTCGTACGATCTCTCAACCACCTTATGTATGAAGTATGAGGGAATCCTCCCTATTTTTCCATTTCTTTTTCTTTGAGATCTAAACTTGCTGACCCGAGTTGATTGGTGAATAAATAAACTCTCTCTCGATCTTTGGAAGTGAGATTGTTGTGGGATCCTAAAAACTATACTTAGACAAGAAACTTATGAGAATGCAAGAATATTTAAAGAAAGAGTTAAAAGATGGCATCACAAGAAAATAGAAAACAAGAGTTTAAAGAAGGAGATAAAGCATTACTCTTCAATTCTCATTTTAAGTTGTTTCCAAGGAAATTGAAATACAAGTGGGAAGGTCCTTATGATATAGATGAAGCATATCCTTCGAGAGCAGTCAAGTTAAGAGGGAGAACTTCTTCATGGATTGTCAACTTGAAACACTTAAAACATTATCGTATTGATGAGACGAACACTATTGAAGTTATCCATGTGAACACTTCATAGCATATGATACAATTAAGGTACACGGGACAAGAAACTGGTTGGTATTTTTGCTTCTCAAAACTCCTCCTTTTTCCTTTTTGTATTTTTATTTTTGTTCATCGCTTACTTTCGATCAAAATGGAGTATTCCTGATACCGGTATGGTCGCGGCGTACGACGACATGCCGCCATACTAGAGCTCGTTAAACTTGAGTGACTTTTACTGTTTCCTCGGTAAATTGGTCTGACGGGGTCGTACAGCCGCTTGCCATCGTATCAGCAGTCGTTAATCTTTCAGTAACCTCATGTTGATTTTGTTCTTTTATCCAATTCATGGTACGACGGGGTAGTAAGGATGTCAACCACCATACCACTAATCGTTGAAAACTTGTCGCCCCTCATATCTTTTCTACTCTTCATTTTTTTACCTTTGCATTCCAAAAAATACGAAGTACGCCGATTAACGCCACGGTATGAGCACGGGTTACGACGACAGCCCACCCATACCAGTAGTCATTAACTATGGTTGTAAGAGGTATATTTTTTATTTTTATTTTTATTTGCTCCTATCTCTTTCTTCATGCCTAATGTTGTGGGTTCTAGTGTTTTCACCCATCTAAACTAGCTCCATCTAGGCCTCTACGCATGTAGTCCAATCTAATCACCCTAGAGCTATGCGACCCTTTTATATTAAGTAGATCTGGATGAAGATGGTCAAGGATCCCTTGAAGAGGATCCAGAAGAGGGAGTCTCACGAGAATATGTCGCCATCATCAGTCTCTGAACCACTACAAGTGGTACCACTTCCTAGTTGATGAGATATGTTCCCACAAGGACTAGAGATCATGAGGCACATCGAGCAAAATAAGAATAAGGATGATTATCCTCCCAATCCCTAAAGGTATAATCTCTAAGGATCTTCTCCAAAACATCCTCTTGGCACCTCACCTCTCAAACAAAAGAAGGTGCAACTACATGAGATTAAGGAAATGATCATCAAACTTGAGCAAGTTTCTAAGGCTTGTGTTGAAACTATTGGAGAAGGAGTTGAGATGATGAGGAATGGCCTTGAGAAAATGGTCGATGTCATCAATGGTAAAGTTGAATTCCTTGTTAAAAAATTTCTTGAGATGCCAGATGACAAAAAGAAACTTCTTGGAGTAACATAAGAATAGCAAGTTCATATTGCAACACTCTCCGCTCGCTTTGTGTGTATTTCTCATGCTTGCAACTTGAAGAATGAGAAAAGGAAGACATTTTCTTCACACTCAAGAAGAATTAGGTACACACGGGGGGGTATTCGATCCCGCTTGGCTTGATTCCAAACTTAGAGGGATCTATAAAACCTTGTAACTATCTTACCACTTTAGCATGTTGATGTCTACCCACTTATATTCTTGTATACAATTGTTGGGCCTCCAAGTGTAGAGGTTTGTAGAACAACAACAAGTTTTCCCTTAAGTGTATCACCCAAGGTTTATCGAACTCAGGGAGGAAGTGGTCAAAGGTATTCCCTCTCAAGAAACCCTGCAATCAAGATACAAGAAGTCTCTTGTGTCCCCAACACACCCAATACACTTGTCAGGTGTATAGGTGCACTAGTTCGGCGAAGAGATAGTGAAATACAAATGGGATGGATAATTATAAGTGGTAACGGTGATAGAAAATAACTTGATGGCGTGGAAGAGACTAAAAACAAACTGAAATAAAGATGGAAGCAAGCAAACATATAACATATCTAATCGCAAACGGTGTATCAATGCTTAGAAACAAGGCCTAGGGATCATACTTTCACTAGTGAACACTCTCATATAAATATCTTCTTTTTATGATACTACCCTTAACTACTCTCCGGTTGAACACTCTAATCGATGGTAGGGCTATAATAGCACACCTCAAAGTAAGCCTTTCCCATCTAGAAAACCCCACACTGTCACCTTGAGTACTAGATGAGTCTAACAAACACCACAAACTACTCCCTCCTCATCATGGGAATCAGCAATGATGATGGAGATGGCGGTGGAGATCGATGGAGATGGCTTCGGGGGCACTTCCCTGTCCCGGCAAGGTGCCAGAACAGAGACTTTCTGTCCCTCGAATCTCCCCTTTAGTGGCGGCGGCGTTGCGGAACTTTTCGTGGCTAGAGGCTTGATGATTTAGGGTTTTTGCATCGGGAGGCATCTTATAGGCCAGAGGGCAAGGTCGGTGTGCGGCCAGGGGGCCCACACCATGCCCTGGCGCGGCCTAGGTGGCCCCGCGCCTAGGGGTGGTGTGGCCACCCTATGGCCCCTCTCTGACTCTCCTTCTGGCTCTGTGAGTCTTCCGGGAAAATAGTAACTTTGGATTTTATCCCGTCCAATTCCGAGAATATTCATTTTCTGACTTCCTGGAACCAAAAATAGCAGAAAACATGCAACTGGCACTGTGCCATCTTGTTAATAGGTTAGTCCAAGAAATTATATGAAAAGTACTCCAAAGTTGGAACAAAACACAAGAAAGTGGATAAAACCAAGCATGGAACATCAAAACTTATAGATACATTTGCAATGTATCAACATCCCAAGCTTAACTCCTGCTCGTCCTCGAGTAGGTAAGTGATAAAAAGAAATAATAATTTTTGAGGTGACATGCACCATCAAAGACTTGATCAAAGTATTTGCGAAACATTCAAAGCTGGGATCATAGTACTTCAATCATAGCATGAAAGACAAAGTTCTAGCAATAAGCAAAGAAACTATGATGCAACAAGAAAAGGCACAAACAAAAGATTCATGAATAACAATGCTTTGCACGACGTTTGTTTGTTTCACATAAAGAAAACATAGCATAATAGTATTCAACTTGTCCCTCAATAGAGTAGCAAATATAAATGCATAGGACACCTTCAAAGTTCATAAGAGTGACTAGATACAATAGTTTAAAACAAGCAATATCAAAGTATGCATCAATCAACTAGTCTTGGGACAATGCACATAGAACTAAGAATGGCCACTATGCTCTCAAAGTAGGTGCATAAAGATAGAAGGTGGAGACTCAATATTATGGTGGAAGAAAGGACTTTGTAAAAGGAAGTAGGGATTCAAGTCTCATAAAAAGCTTCCAAAAATTATGGTACTTATAGCTTTCAGCTCTCATTGCCCCTATCATAAGCATCTTTAAGGTGATTAAGGTTAAAGTGACACAACTAAGAGGATATGCTTGACAAGTTATAAACCGAAATCTCATGCCCCTTACTTACGAAGACCGATCCTCATGCTACTCAACTTCAGTCACGAGTAAGCTCTTGTCATTGTAAGTACATGTGTATCATAAAGAACTGCCAATGGGGTACCCCTTGCACATGATACAGGAGCTATCCCATAATCAAAATGACAAGGCAAGCAGACAATGAGCATCTCAGCGATCTTTTTATTTGCTATTTGCATAGGTTTTTTTTGAGGATGCTTCATAGAGTGCTCATTATGGTGATGTTGTAAGTTTCCACCATGATTAGGCATGGCTTAGGCTAGCGGCCCAGGCGTTTCTCTAACACACATACAAACTCCATGATCTTACAAGTTCCACTTTTATTTTACACTGCCGCGATCCGTAAGCAAAAGAATATGATAACAACGGGGTACAAAGTACAAGTGCAATGTTGAAAGCGTTCCCCATGGTACATGATTCTGCTAATTTCAACTTATAAAGCGCAATCATATACGCAACAAAGAAGGACCCAATGGTTCAAGTTTATTAGAGGCAAGTAAAGTAAAGTGTGCCATCAAGTTCGTGAGAGCTTTAATCACTATTTGTCTCATAACGAGTTTAATTTGGAAGGTAAACAAAAGCATGAATATACTTGGAATAGCATAAGCTAGTAGGTAGGTATGGTGGACTATTTGGAATAACTTGGTTTAGGGAGTTGTATGCATGAGTGGAACTCATACTTGGTTGTGGAGGCTAGCAAAAGACTGGGAGCGACAAACTAAGAGAGCAATACTGGCCATAATCATGCAGAGAAACAAAATGATGCGCTCGACTTTCGACGTAGAGCTCGTTGGGAACCCCAAGAGGAAGGTACGATGAATACAGCAGCAAGTCTTCCCTCAGTTATGAAACCAAGGTTTAATCGAACTAGTAGGAGCAAGGAAACACCCCAAAGGTGTTACTAAATGAGCTTTGGCAGGGCGCACTACCGGTGCTAGTAGCAACGTGGAGACCTGCACAACACAACCACAGAACTTTGTCCCCAACTTGCGATGAGGTTGTCAATCTCATCGTGTTTTGCGGAAAACAAAGGATTAAACGTATCAAATGACAAGATGTAAAAGTTTGCAGAAAGTAAACACAAAGCGGTAAAAGTTTATAGATTGTATGTAAAGAAAAAGGACCGGGATCCATAGTTCACTAGAGGTGGCTCTCCTTAGATAGATAACATGCTGGGTGAACAAATTACAGCGGGGCAATTGACAAACACCGAGAAAGCAATACATGCATATACTAATCATCTTGACTCATTTGAGACTTGATTGGGCATTACAACATAATACATAGACCGCCATCCAACTGCATCTATGACTAATAATCCACCTTCAGGTTATCATCCGAACCCCCCCAGTATTAAGTTGCAAGCAGCAGATTATTGCTTTACGAACTGCGTGTAAATTAAACAATATGATTGTTCTATGAACAAAGGATTGTTGTTTTCTCCCTAGAAGTAACAGCACATCTAGTACCTTAGAGATTTCTGTCACTTCCCCAGATTACCAGAGGCATGAACCCACTATCGAGCATAAATACTAACTCTTGGAGTTGTTAACATCTACTTGGCCAAGATAGCTACTAACAACGGAAAGCATGCAAGATCACAAATAACAAAGACATGATAGAATCAATAATCAATCTGAAATAGCATCTCAATATCCATTGGATCCCCACAAACATAACATGTATGAATTACAAATAGATGCTCTTGATCATGAACGGAGCTCACAAGATCTAAACATGAAAGCACAAAGGAGGAGAAACCAGCCATCTAGCTACTACATGGATCCGTAGTCCAAGGATGAACTACTCACGCATCACACCGGAGGCTTGCATGGTGATGAAGAAGGCCTCCAGGGTGAATTCCCCTCTCTGGTAGGGTGCCGGGAAGAGCTTCAGATCCCCCCCGATCTAGGGACAGAGATGACGGCGGCTATAGACTCTTTCGTGGATTTTTGATCGGGTACTTTAGGGTTTTCGTCCCGAGGGAAACTTATAGGCAGAAGGAGAGGCCGAGGGGGTGCTGGGGTCGGCCAGACCACCCCCTGGCGCGGGCCAGGCCTGGCCGCGCGGCCAGGTGGTGTGGGCGGCCCCCTGCCCTTCTCCGTCTCGCATTCTTGCACTTGATCCCTTCCGAAAAAATAGGCATTTTGGCTTTTGTCCCGTCCAATTCCGAGAATATTCATTTTCTGACTTTCCTGGAACCAAAAACAACAGAAAACATGCAGCTGGCACTGTGGCTCTTGTTAATAGGTTAGTCCAAGAAATCATAATAAAAGTACTCCAAAGTTGGAACAAAACACAAGAAAGTGGATAAAACCAAGCATGGAACATCCAAAATTGTAGATACATTTGCAATGTATCAACATCCCCAAGCTTAACTCCTGCTCGTCCTCGAGTAGAGAACTGATAAAAAGAAATAATTTTTGAGGTGACATGCACCATCAAACACTTGATCAAAGTATTTGCAAAACAATCAAAGCTGGGAACATAGTACTTCAATCATAACATGAAAGACAAAGTTCTAGCAATAAGCAAAGAAACTATGATGTAACATGAAAATGCACAAACAAAATATTCATGAATAACAATGCTTTGCAAGACGTTTGTTTGTTTCACATAAAGAAAACATAGCATAATAGTATTCAGCTTGTCCCTCAATAGAGTAGCAAATATAAATGCATAGGACACCTTCAAAGTTCATAAGAGTGACTAGATACAATAGTTTCAAACAAGCAATAACAAGTTATGCATCAATCAACTAGTCTTGGGACAATGCACATAGAACTAAGAATGGCCACTATGCTCTCAAAGTAGGTGCATAAAGATAGAAGGTGGAGACTCAATATAATGGTGGAAGAAAGGCCCTTGTAAAAGGAAGTAGGGATTCAAGTCTCATAAAGAGCTTCCAAAAATTATGATACTTAAAGCTTTCAGCTCTCATTGCCCCTATCATAAGCATATTGAAGGTGATTAAGGTTAAAGTGAACAAACTATGGTGTACATGCTTGACGAAGTATAAGTCAGAAATCGCATGTCCCTTGTATACGAGGGCCGCTCCTCATGCTACTCAAGTTTAGTCACCGGTAAGTTCTTGTCATCGTAAGTATATGTGTATCATTGAGAACCGCCAACGGGGTACCCCTTGCCCGATGATACGGAAGAATCCCCATATCAAAATGACAAGGCAAGCAGACAACGAGCATCTCAGCATTCTTCTTATTTACCATGGAAATATGGTGCTTTTTTCTCTCTTTCCTCTTTTTATAGTATCTCTTTTTTTTCTCAATGTAGGACTCTTTTTTTATAAGAAGAATGCTTCATAGACAGCTCATTATGGTTACGCTGCAGGTTTCCACCATGTCAGCATGGATTAGACCAGCGGCCTAGGCGTTTCTCTAACACATATACATAACTCCATGGACTTACAAGCTCCCCTTTCATTTCACACCGAAGACATCCATATACAAAAGAGCATGATATCAACTAGGTACAAGTACCAAGTGCAATGTTGAAAGCGTTCCCCATGAAAGCATGGTTCTGCTAATTCCCGACAAATAAGTGCAAGCATATACAACATAGAAGACACAATGGTTCAAGTTTATTAAGGGCAAGTAAAGTAAAGTGTGCCATTAAGTTCGTGAGAGCTTTAATCACTAGTTTTATCATAACAAGTGGAAGGTAAACAAAAGCATGAATGTACTTGGAATAGCATAAGCTAGTAGGTAGGTATGCTGGACTCTTTGGAATAACTTGGTTTAGGGAGCTGGATGCATGAGTGGAACTCATACTTTGTTGTGGAGGGTAGCAAAAGACTGGGAGCGACAAACTAAGAGAGCAATAATGGCCATAATCATGCAGGGCGACAAAACATCATTGATCAAAGCATAAAGTGATACTACAAGTTAAAAACTAAAGGATCATAAAGGCTATGGTGACTTGTGATAGTCATAACATGGTCTGAGCATGTGCCAAGTCAACCCAAATAAAGCATCAAAGGAGAATACCACTATACTATGCTTTAATATGCTAAAACAACGCATGATTCATCCAAGGCACATTAAGCAATCTCAATTGTTTATAACAATTCATGCTACAACAAAGAATACTAAGCATAAAGCCAAAACAATATCAAGCATGGCATGACAAAGCATAGGCCACAGTCAAAAACGAGCTCTTTTTACCACAAAAGCATGAACTTTCCTACTCTTTTCCAAACCAAACCAAACTATTTGCAAACCAAAGTATGAAAGAGGGGGTCCAACCAATTTATTCAGAAAACTAATCAAACCAAGCAAACTAAAAACCAAAACGAAAAAGAAGACGCTCCAAGAGAAACACAATTGTGCATGAAACAATAAAAATGAAGCGTTTGGAAGAAACCTGGAATTTTTATTGATGAAGAAGGGGATGCCTTGGGCATCCCCAAGCTTTGACGCTTGTACTTCTTGGATATTTCTTGGGGTGACACGCGTGGCATTCCCAAGCTTGAGCTTTAGTCCATCCTTCATCTCGTTACTCATTCCTTCCATACACCTGGAAATTTTCCTTCATACAAAACTTCACACAATCTTATTAGCAACATTAGTGCACTTAAGATAAATAAGTCTCAAGGTTCAGTTCTATCACCAAATAAACTTCCATTAGAACACTATCCATTGTAGCACTTCCCTCAAAAAGCTCAATTCCCCAAAGAAACTCAAGAAGGAACTAACAAGAATCAAATGCAGAAAAATGGCAGAAATCTGTCAAAACAGACCAGCAGGTAAAGACGAATTTTTCGAAGACCTTCTGTTGCTTAAATCGAAAAGTGTTGAACTAACGAAAGTTATATAACAACCTGGGGCAGAAGCACAAAAAATTACAGCTCAATCCGACATACAGAGCTCTCTCAGGAGTTTTTACGGTGAAGCACAGAAATCTGTTTCGGGACAACAACTTTCCCAATCATTACTTCACTCTCATTAGTGGTTACTCTTGGCACAAAAAGCAAATAAAAAGGATAAGGAGAGGTTATTACAGAGGTAATAACTTCCAAGACTCAACTAAAACTCTTGGGTTATCTCCCAACAAATACTTTTCTTTAATGCCTTTAAGTTAGGCATAAGAAGCAAAGAAAGAATCAAGTGTTCTCAAATGAAGAAGCATTAAGATCAATACCAGAAATATTTTCAACAAGGCAAGGTATATCATCCAAATAAGTTCTAGAGGATCCTCTCTCAATGCTCTTAGATTCACTATTCTCATCAAAAGGGTTTGCAGGAACAATCCAATCAAGATTCTTTTCTATGGCATCATGTATTGCTACTAGTTTAAAGGGTATTGGTATCTTAGGTTCCTCCCCATTAGGTTCGGTTTTATTCATCTTTTATCGCGTACCAACAACATATACACATGAGCCTAGCATATTGAAACGTTCAAAAACTTTTCTAGCTTCCTTGGCAACATCATAGAACTCCTTAATCAAAGTTTCTAGAATAAAGTCCCTCTTTTCAGGATCCTCAATTTCTTTAAGCTTAAGAAACATTACTTGCATTAAGGAGTTGAGGTTAACAAACCTAGATTCTAACATGTAAATTAAAGAAGCTGCAGCAATCTCATAGTTTGGAGCAAGTTCTACAAGGGATCTATCCTCAGTATCTTCATGTTTGCTAACATAATTAAAGAATTCTTCAATATTATCTTTCCCAATTATAGAACCACTACCAATTGGAAGGTCTTTCAGGGTGAACTTGGGGATCAACATGGTGAGCTAAGGAAGAGGTGACAACTAAAGGAGACTTTTTTTTTTTTGGTTTTCAAATAAGAAAGCAAAACAAGTAAAACTAATTTTTTGTGTGTTTTTGGAGAACAAAACAAGCAAACAAAGCAAAAAGAAACTTAAGCAAAACAAAAACAAAAAAGTAAAGAGATTTGTTGTGAGGGACTCCCCTTGTGAAGATGTCCTTGACTCCCCGGCAACAGCGCCAGAAAAAACTTGATGCGCTCGACTTTCGACGTAGAGCTCGTTGGGAACCCCAAGAGGAAGGTACGATGAATACAGCATCAAGTCTTCCCTCAGTTATGAAACCAAGGTTTAATCGAACCAGTAGGAGCAAGGAAACACCCCAAAGGTGTTACTAGCTGAGCTTTGGCAGGGCGCACTACCGGTGCTAGTAGCAACGTGGAGACCTGCACAACACAACCACAGAACTTTGTCCCCAACTTGCGATGAGGTTGTCAATCTCACCGTGTTTTGCGGAAAACAAAGGATTAAACGTATCGAATGGCAAGATGTAAAAGTTTGCAGAAAGTAAACACAAAGCAGTAAAAGTTTATAGATCGTATGTAAAGAAAAAGGACATGGATCCATAGTTCACTAGAGGTGGCTCTCCTTAGATAGATAACATGCTGGGTGAACAAATTACAGCGGGGCAATTGACAAACACCGAGAAAGCAATACATACATATACTAATCATCTTGACTCCTTTGAGACTTGATTGGGCATTACAACATAATACATAGACCTCCATCCAACTGCATCTATGACTAATAATCCACCTTCAGGTTATCATCCAAACCCCCTCTAGTATTAAGTTGCAAGCAACAGATTATTGCTTTACGAACTGCGTGTAAAGTAAACAATACGATTGTTCTATGAACAAAGGATTGTTGTTTTCTCCCTAGTAGTAACAACACATCTAGTACCTTAGAGATTTCTGTCACTTCCCCGGATTACCAGAGGCACGAACCCACTATCGAGCATAAATACTAACTCTTGGAGTTGCTAACATCTACTTGGCCAAGATAGCTACTAACAACGGAAAGCATGCAAGATCACAAATAACAAAGACATGATAGAATCAATAATCAATCTGAAATAGCATCTCAATATCCATCGGATCCCCGCAAACATAACATGTATGAATTACAAATAGATGATCTTGATCATGAACGGAGCTCACAAGATCTAAACATGAAAGCACAAAGGAGGAGAAACCAGCCATCTAGCTACTACATGGATCCGTAGTCCAAGGATGAACTACTCACGCATCACACCGGAGGCTTGCATGGTGATGAAGAAGGCCTCCAGGGTGAATTCCCCTCTCCGGTAGGGTGCCGGGAAGAGCTTCAGATCCCCCCGATCTAGGGACAGAGATGACGGCGGCTATAGACTCTTTCGTGAATTTTTGATCGGGTACTTTAGGGTTTTCGTCCTGAGGGCAACTTATAGGCGGAAGGAGAGGCCAAGGGGGTGCTGGGGTCGGCCAGACCATCCCCTGGCACGGGCCAGGCCTGGCCGCGCGGCCAGGTGGTGCGGGCGGCCCCTAGCCCTTCTCCGTCTCGTATTCTTGCACTTGATCCCTTCCGGAAAAATTGGCACTTTGGCTTTTGTCCCGTCCAATTCCGAGAATATTCATTTTCTGACTTTCCTGGAACCAAAAACAGCAAAAAACAGGCAGCTGGCACTGTGGGTCTTGTTAATAGGTTAGTCCAAGAAATCATAATAAAAGTACTCCAAAGTTGGAACAAAACACAAGAAAGTGGATAAAACCAAGCATGGAACATAAAAAATTATAGATACATTTGCAATGTATCACAAAACATCATTAATCAAAGCATAAAGTGATACTACAAGTTGAAAACTAAAGGATCATAAAGGCTTATAGTGACTTGGGATAGTCATAACATGGTGTGAGCATGCGCCAAGTCAACCCAAATAAAGCATCAAAGGAGAATACCACTATGCCTTGCTTTTAATATGCTAAAACAACGCATGATCCTTCCAAGGCACATTAAGCAATCTCAATTGTTTATAACAAGTCATGCTACAGCAAAGAATACTAATCATAAAGCCAAAACAATATCAAGCATGGCATGACAAAGCATAGGCCACAGTCAAAAACAAGCTCTTTTTACCACAAAAGCATGATCTTTCCTACTCTTTTCCAAACCAAACCAAACTATTTGCAAACCAATGTATGAAAGAGGGGTCCAACCAATTTATTCATAAAACTAAGCAAACTAAAAACCAAAACAAAAACGAAAAAGAAGACGCTCCAAGAAAAACACAACTGTGCATGAAATAATAAAAATGAAGCGTTTGGAAGAAACCTGGGATTTTTATTGATGAAGAAGGGGATGCCTTGGGCATCCCCAAGCTTTGATGCTTGTACTTCTTGGATATTTCTTGGGGTGACACGCGTGGCATCCCCAATCTTGAGCTTTAGTCCATTCTTCATCTCATTACACATTCCTTCCGTACACCTAAAAATTTTCCTTCATACAAAACTTAACACAATCTTTATTAGCAACATTAGTGCACTTAAGATAAATAAGTCTTAAGGTTCAGTTCTAACACCAAATAAACTTCCATTAGAACACTAGCTACTGTAGCGCTTTCCTCAAAAACCTCAATTCCCCAAAATAACTCAAAAAGGAACCAACAAGAAGCAAATGCAGAAAATGGCAGAAATCTGTCAAAACAGACCACCAGGTAAAGACGAATTTTTTCGAAGACCTTCTGTTGCTCAAATCAAAAAGTGTTGAACTAACGAAAGTTAGATAACAACCTGGGTAGAAGCACAAAAATTCACGTCTCAAAAAGACATTCAGAGATTTTACACGAATTTTTACGGTGAAGCACATAAATCTGTTTCGGGATAGCAACTTTCCCAACCATTACATCTCTCTCATTAGAGGTTACTCTTGGCACAAAAAGCAAATAAAAAGGATAAGGAGAGGTTATTGCAGAGGTAATAACTTCCAAGACTCAACTAAAACTTTTGGGTTATCTCCCAATAAGTACTTTTTTTAACGCCTTTAAGTTAGGCATGATAGTCTGAGAAGATGCTCACATAGAAATATGAATTGAAGTAAAAGAGAGCATCAAGAAGCAAATTCAAAACACATTTAAGTCTAACCCACTTCCTATGCATAGGAATATTGTAAAGAAACAAGTCATGAAATCACAAAGCAACAAGCATAGTAAAGCAAAAGAAGTGCAACTTCAAGATTTTCACCATAAAGAGGGGAAACTTAATATTATTGAGATGCATAGAACCATGTTTCCCTCTCTCATAATAAATTTCAGTAGCAACATGAATGAAATTAACAATATAACTATCACATAAAACATTCTTATCATGAGCCACATGCATAAAAGAATTAATGCTCCCCACATAAACATAGTCATTCTTATTAATCATAGTGGGAGCAAATTCAATAAAATAGCTATCATTATTATTCTCATCACCATAATCATCAAATATAGGAGGCATATTGTAGTCATAATTAATTTCCTCCTCAATAGTAGGTGGACTGAAAATATCATACTCATCATTATAATCATCATATGTTGGAGGTTTGGTATCATCATAAGCAATACAGTAGCTATCTTCCAAAGATGGGGAACTAAAAAGATCATTTTCATAAAAAATAGCTTCCCCAAGCTTATACTTTTCCATAGCATTAGCAATAATGGTGTCCAAAGAGTTCATACTAACAACATTGCTATTAGCATGCAAATAAAGTTCCATAGGTTTTTTAATTTTCTCTTCAAACACTTCATGTCCTAACTCAAGATAGATACTATAAAGCTCTCTAATTTTGTTGTTGTTTTCCATTAAGCCTAACTAGTGAAAACAAGAAACAAAAAGACAAAATTGCAGAATCTAAAGGAAATAACTTCGAGCACTCACACCGGTGGATGTGAGTACCTTTTACCTTACCTCCCCGGCAACGGCGCCAGAAAATAGGCGTTTGCCGTGGGAGGTTCTTCTTATTTAATCCTCTGGTGTGAATAACTTTTACCTTACCTCCCCAGCAACGGCGCCAGAAAATAGCTTGATGTCTACGCACTTATATTCTTGTAGACAGTTGTTGGGCCTCCAAGTGCAGAGGTTTGTAGAACAACAACAAGTTTTCCCTCAAGTGGATCACCCAAGGTTTATCGAACTCAGGGAGGAAGTGGTCAAAGGTATTCCCTCTCAAGCAACCCTGCAATCAAGATACAAGAAGTCTCTTGTGTCCCCAACACACCCAATACACTTGTCAGGTGTATAGGTGCACTAGTTCGGCGAAGAGATAGTGAAATACAAATGGGATGGATAATTATAAGTGGTAACGGTGATAGAAAATAACTTGATGGCGTGGAAGAGACTAAAAACAAACTGAAATAAAGATGGAAGCAAGCAAACATGTAACAAATCTAATCGCAAGCGGTGTATCAATGCTTAGAAACAAGGCCTAGGGATCATACTCTCACTAGTGAACACTCTCATATAAATATCTTCTCTTTATGATAGTACTCTTAACTACTCTCTGGTTGAACACTCTAATCGATGCTAGGGCTATAACAGCACACCTCAAAGTAAGCCTTTCCCATCTTGAAAACCCCACACTGTCACCTTGAGTACTAGATGAGTCCAACAAACACCACAATTTCATAAAGACATCCAACTCCAAATATAACTCATAACAAGTATTTGTAATCTCTAGCCTAAGTACCACCATGGTGAGCACGTTGTCACTTTCACACACATGGGGAGAGCAGAGATTCATTAAAGCACTTGAGTAGCAGAATAGATGTATAGATTACAAGCTCATGATCTCAATAAGATCATGCATAGAGAGAGAGAGAGATGAACACATTGCTACCGGTAGAACCCTTAGCCTCGAGAGAGAAATACTCCCTCCTCATCATGGGAATCAGCAATGGTGATGGAGATGGCGGTGGAGATCGATGGAGATGGCTCCGGGGGAACTTACCCGTCCCGGCAGGGTGCCGGAACAGAGACTTTCTGTCCCTCGAATCTCCCCTTCGCTGGCGGCGGCGTTGCGGAACTTTTCGTGGCTGGAGGCTTGATGATTTAGGGTTTTTTCATCGGGAGGCATCTTATAGGCCATAGGGCAAGGTCGGTGGGCGGCCAGGGGGCCCACACCATGCCCTGGCGCGGCCTAGGTGGACCCGCGCCTAGGGGTGGTGTGGCCACCCTATGGCCCCTCTCCGACTCCCCTTCTGGCTCCATGAGTCTTCCGGGAAAATAGTAACTTTTGCTTTTGTCCCGTCCAATTCCGAGAATATTCATTTTCTGACTTCCTGGAACCAAAAACAACAGAAAACAGGCAACTGGCACTGTGCCATCTTATTAATAGGTTAGTCCAAGAAATCATATGAAAAGTAATCCAAAGTTGGAACAAAACACAAGAAAGTGGATAAAACCAAGCATGGAACATCAAAAATTATAGATACATTTGCAATGTATCACATGTTTATTTTCTCGCAACCATATTAGTTTTACATTCCCAAGTATTGCATAATAAATTGTAACTTTATCTCCCTTGGAGGAAGTAAAATTTTATATCCATCGATTTTTTAGTCGTTATTATATTTGAAGTATCTCAGTTTGTGGTTATTTTATTAGATGTATGAATTGGGATGAGTTTTATTATATTTGTGCTTTATGATGATTTCAGAATCTTCCACACCACTAGTGCTAATAGGAAAAAGTTTAAGAATTTTTGATAGTATGTCGTAGATCATTGGTTTGATTATAAAAACAAAGATTGCCCAATGAGAGAAAAATATAGGAAAAGAAAAGGAAAAAGCAACAAATGATGTTATATTTTTTTAGAATGGGTACTATATGCTTCATACTCGGCTTGGAAGTTGACACTAAGTTCCGATCTATTTTGAGTCCTCCCATGAGAACATCAAGCATATCTAGCTCTTTTGTTCAACTCTCAAAAGCATGAATTTAAGCGACTATATGTGAAACGGATAAATAGGTATGTAGAGTGATCACGAGAAGAACCAAAACAGACTGCTCAAAGTTTTGAATCCCAAGAAAATGTGTGAAGTTCTAAATATGTTTGAAATCACCTCACAAAACTCGTTCGGTTGAACTTAATTTTCCATGTAATGGTGTTTATTAATCTTCATAGAACGATTAATGCTAAGGTGTGGAAGCCTTATAGATCATTTGATGAGTAGAAGTATGATAGAACCCATGAATTGGTTCTATATATTTTATCATAACTATATACTTCAATGCCTCATTTATTTTAATGAATCGAGCTTCATAAACATGATGACCTTGTCCATGAAGCTGATATCTTGCTCGAAGACAAGCAATAGATCAAGGGGGTTTAGTGTGGTAAATTTAGAGGTGATGAATATATGCCTTATTAGTAAATGGCTATGGAAGTTGTAGAATAGTGATGGCTTGTGGCAGAAAGTGGTTAAATCTAAATACTTAAGGAGCGAGGTATTGTCCCTTTGTGTAGCTAAAGCAGGGGATACTCACTTTTTGAAGGGCGTGATGAAAGCTTTCCTTTGTGAAAGATCACGGATGTCGCCTAGAGGGGGGTGAATAGGCGGTTTAATTTTTTTACGAGAGGGGCTCAACAAAGGCGGAATTAAACTAGCATTTAATTTCTCAAGCACAAAACCTAGAACAACTAGGGTTCACCTATGTGCACCAACAACTTATGCTAATCAAGACAAGCAACTATGTGATAGTAAGATATAGACTTCAAGCACGAAGGCTATCACAAAGTAAGGTGCATAAGTAAGAGCTCAGGTATAGAGATAACTGATGCACACTGAGACAACGATGTTTTACTGAGTTCCTCCCAACAACGGAGTACATCTCGTTTGGAGAGGGGGTGGTTTTAAACCACCGACACCACAAAAGGTCTCCCATGTTATCCGGTGAATCTCACCCCAACGGGATCGATCCACACTTCCACTATCGGTGCACTTATCGGTGGCAATCCGGAACCTCTCACAAGATTGGGGCACTTCTCCACAACTCAATAGGAGGCTCCCAACAAACAAGTTTGGGGAAATATCCACAACTTAATTGGAGGCCCCAAGAAATCCACAAACCTGCAATACAACTAAACCGTCTAGGATTTCAAGAACCCAAGAGTAAAAAGCTTCTCACCCTTCACCCAATTGAATCCTCACCGAGAACTCACACCGATCCACCAAATGCAATGGAAAGAATACAAGAAGTGCTCAAGTCCTTCACTCCCAAATTCTACCAAAGCTACAAAATCTTATGGAGGAATAAGAGAGGAAGAACAATGGAGGAAATCCACAAAAGACTCCAAGATCTAGATCCCAAGATGTTCTCCTCACTTAGAGGAGCGATTGATTGGTGGGGTTGTAGATCTAGATCTCCTCTTTCAAATCTCTCCAGAATATGCAAGAATCATAGGACGAATTGAGGGATATCAAGCTTCAAGAGGTCAACAATGGTGGGGGAAAACTTGCAAGGGAGCTTAGGAATCATTGGGGAAGAAGGCCCCCTTAAATAGGTCCCTAAAAATCCAACCGTTAGGCCCAAAAATCGCCCGGTCCGGAGTCTCCGGACTAGGGCCGGAGTCTCCGGTGTACTCAGGCCAAACGGGGACAAACTAGATGCCAGTCAGTATGCAGTCCGGAGATATACCATGATTTAGTCCGGAGTCTTTGGTCTTACAAAAACTGGCACAAAGACTAATACGAACACAACCATAACTTTTGCATACGGACTCCGATTTTGATGATCTTTGACTCTTTTTAAAGAGGACAATAAGATCTAAAAGATCATATAAAAACATCATAGTCCAGAAAAGTCGGATAAAACCAAATGACGAAAGGTTTGACCTCTCTCAAAAAGACGAACCGGTAAAACCTCCAACATCGAAAACGCAATAGAGAATGCATATGAAATTTGTTTTCGACGAATTTGAGCTTGTCATGGAGATTAACACAAGATATAAATCCTCACATGAGTAAGAACCAAATAATGGAAGGTTTTACCTATCTCTAAAAGACAACCCGGTAAAACCTCCAATATCAAAAACACAATAGAGAATGCATATGAAATCCGTTTTCGATGAACTAGAGCTTGTTATGAATATTACCACAAGCTCTAGAACCTCACATGGATAAGATCCAAATAAGAAGATGATGCCAAGAATGCAAAGTTTTGAGCTCTCTCTGAAGGATATGATCGAGTTACTCACTCGAGAGCCCCTCTTGATAGTACAACCATCTATCCTATAAAACGGTCTCTCCAACTAACACCACGAGACCGGTAAGAAGGAAACCCTATCAAGAACATACCTTTTCCTTGCACAGATTCCACCTGAGCTTGATGATGACTATCTTCTCCACCTCAAGATGGAACACCTTGCTTGATTGCGCTAGCTTGGTGAAGAATTGCAAATTGCTCCCCCATACTCCACTATGGTAGAGCTTCTCTTTTGGGTATATCATATTCCCATATCCATGATCACCATAGGATGGCAAGCTTCAAGCAAATGATCTCTTCGAGATAGGTCATCTTGAACTTGCACATCATTTCTTCATTCTTCATTATGTTGGTGTCTTGAAGGTACATAAGAGATATCACTCCAACTTTATTCTTCAAGACACACTTGCTATAGGCTCAAATTTTTACAAATCGTTTTCTGCCCATTGGGGAAATATCACACCAGAGACTCGTGCCGAAACTCTGGTTGGGACACCGGAGACACTGGTCCTTGCATACCGGAGATTCCGGTCCATCTCCGGATCACTCATTGAAACCTTGGTCAACACTGATCTTCTTCACTTTCTTTTTCTCCCAACCTTAAAGCCAACATATGGTTCAAGCATTGCCTATGGATAAATCCTACAAGTAAAACTCGATGCAAACATAAGTCCATAAAGATTGTCATCAATTACCAAAACCACACATGAGGGCACACACGCACTTTCACTTTGTTTTTTAGATGTTGTAGGAAATTAGTTGGCAGTGGGATCAATACTTTTTTTTGGAAGATGTGTGGGTAGATAAAATTCCTTTAAGAGAAAAGTTTGCTAGGTTATACGCCCTGGCTTTTAGTATAAAGTTTATAGTAGTTTTTTGAAGAAGGTTGGGGTGTATTAGATTTAGGAGAGTCCTTTGGGGAGAAACTGCTAAGTTGTGGCAAGATACGTGCTAATGTGGGTTTGACAGAGGAAAAAAGGTGAATGTGTTTGGCTGCTAGAGAAAAGTGGTAGTTTTACAGTTAATCCATATATACACAGCACTGAAAGCTACACATAATGTTTGTACTTTTAAGATTTTCTGTAAGGTTGGGGTTCCTCTGAGAGTGAAAGCTTCCCCGTGGCTTATGTTTTAGAATAGTATTCTAACCAGACACATTTTGGTTAAGAGGGGTTGGGTATGTAGTGAGAGGTGTAATTTTTTTAGTTAAAATAAAATAGTAGAACATATTTTGTTTAGGTGTCCTGTATCAAGATATACTTGGAGTATAGTTTCTTTGCCTTGAATAGTAAAGTAATGCCTAGTAAAGTGGAAGATCTTTGTAATTGGGTTATGGGATTAAGATCTTTGGTACTAGCAGCTGGGTGGCAGCTCTGTTATGGGCACCGTGGGAAGTTAGGGATAGAGATTGTTTTCAGTATATACATCCTGTGGATGAAAAAGTTATTATTTTAAGTATTTCATGTTTGGTTTTATCTTGGACGACTGTACCGAGGACAAAAACTAGAGAGATACAACATCTAGGAGCCAGGGTGTTGCTGGCGGTGGCGTCTGAATTGTTTCATAAGAGCAAAGGATGGGGACCTATAACAAGAAGGTTGATGTAGCGATAGACCGTGGTTTGGAGTTCAAAAAGGGAAGCTGAAGAAAGCCTAGGAGTTTTTCTTGTTTTAGTGTGGTTTGATTTTGGTTTTAGTGGCATTCCTAGTTGCCTTTCAGTTGCTCGGTTCTGTTATAAAGTTAAGGAGGAGTCGAAGTTTATCTAAGTTCTTCCGTAGGCAGAATTTTGTTGGGAAGTTTATTTGATGTAGGAGGAATGAGTCGAGTTGTGAGAATTGTGTGGGCTGTATAACCTTGCCAGCCACTTTAATGAAGTTGGGAGCCTGGCTCCTTTAGGGCTCGTTCGTTTTGCTGGGAACAAAAGGAGCTCGTTTGTTTTGCTGGGAACAAAACCAGACGTGGAATTGATCCTGACATGGATTGGGTTGATCCTATCCCTACACCTGATCCCAACTGACCCTGTTAATCCCTCTTCAAAAATCCTTGTATTTACTTTATTGTTCGGTTACACCATCGCGTCGCGAACGCTAGCTTGCTGGATGCGCTGTGTACCTCCTGGAAAATTTTCCACGGGTCACGTGGTGATATTATTTTTCCAGCCCGATTCAACGAAGATGGTGTGGATGGGCTTGGACCAAAATCCCGGAAGGGATCAAACGAACACCCGAAAATAATGGTCTGAAAATTTTACACGGCCCGCCTGGAAAACTGGGATTGGGCCACAATCCACACCAATCCCTGCCTCCCTGGGATTAAACAATCGAGGCCTTAGTCGGAAAGAAAAGCTACACATCATACAGATCATATATTATCGAAGCTAACCAGAACCAAGCACCGGGCCATGTCAGAAGTATTGACATTTAGCTGGCACGTTGCACACTCGATCGCCGGGGAAGCGCACGAACATACAGGGGGCCATCCATTTTGAGCGTGAGCATGGGCCTGTACCCCACGGTGGAGTCGCGCTCCCACATCTCAAACCTGAACATGTGGAGAAGAAGGGCCGCAAATATCTTCATCTGCCTGTACGCAAACTCCTTTCCCAGGCAGATTCGAGGACCCGCCTGTATTGAACAAGAAGCCAAGCAGGAACGTCAGGTTGGTGATATGATTCTACTGTAGGATAGATATTTCACCTGGAAAGCCGTGAACTTGAAGGGGCTCTCGGGAACGAACACGCCGTGGTCGTCGAGCCACCTCTCCGGCCTGAACTCCTCGGCGTCGTCGCCCCACAGGAACTTCATCCTGCCCATCGGGTACGGCTGGTAGTTCACCATGTCCCCTTTCTTCACGGCGTGCCCGTCCGGCAACGTGTCGTCCGAGAAGCAGTACTTGACATCCTACCATCGACGAAACAACAAAAAAAAGGTGTACTACAAAATCATATCCCCGTGACGTACGGTGCACAAAGTGCCGAGGAAAATGCTCCGAACTGATCAGATCAACTCACGATAGGCACCGCAGGGTAGAGCCGGAGGGTCTCTGTCAGCGCGGCGTGGAGGTACTGCATGCTGTTGATGGCGTCTTCGGTCAGGCACGCCGTGAGCTCCTGGACGCCGACGTCCCGGTCGCCGGCGGTGGTGGCCTCGCGCACTTCTCGGGCGATCTTGTCCTGGATGTGCTGGTTGTTGCACAGCACGTAGAGGAACCACGACAGCGTCCCCGCCGTGGTGTCGCGGCCGGCGATCACGAAGTTCAGTATGATGTCCCGCAGGTACCTGTTGTCGAAGCAGCCGGGGTCTTTCTCCCTCTCCAGCAGGAATCTCGACAGTATATCCTCTTTCTTGGCCTGCCAAATCAAGACATGTCATCTATGATGCCCACTACCGTGCTAGTGTGCTCGTGATTCTGAGTAGGTGAGGGGAAAGCTTACGAATTCGTGTTGGTCCCTGCTCATCTGCTCGATCTTCCTGTCGATGACCGCGTACACGAAGCCGTTGATGGTGCGCACCGACCGCTTCATCGCCGCCTCCGATGAGACGTTGAGGAGCCGCTTGGCTTTCCAGAGCGGGTCGAAGAACCGGTACAGCACCTGCTCGCTGGCGTCGTCGAACGCCCTGGCGAACGCCGCGCCCTCCGGGCTGGACCCGGACAGCCCGCCCAGGTGGGCCCCGAACCCGACCTTGAAGATCGAGTCCAGCGTCGACCGCATGAACAGATCCTGCATGTCCACCGCCCTCTCCCCGCCGCCGGCGGCGGCGGCGGCCACGATGCCCGCCAGCTCCGCGGCCGTGTCGCGGAACACGCCGCTGCTGTACTCGCGGAGCGCCCGGGTGGAGAACTCGAAGCTCGCCACCTTCCGCTGGTGCCGCCACTTGGCGCCGTCCACGTTGAAGATCCCGTCGCCGAGGAGGTCCTCCAGCACGTCGTGGGTCATTGTCCCCTTGCCGTAGTTGGCGAAATTGGTGCGGAGGATGTACTCCACGTTGGCCGGGTCCACGGTGTAGACGTAGTTGCAGGTCGGGGTGAGCATGCGGAAGGTGCGGTACCTCTGGGAGAGCTCCGTCTGGTACTCGGCCAGGCGGCCGAAGTTGAGCAGCTGGTGGATCATGGTGCCGGCCACGGGCGGGTAGTTCCGCCTCTTGCCGAGCAGGGCGCGGCGGGCGAGGTAGAGAGCTAGGACGAGAAGCGACAGCGCGAGCAGCGTGGGCTGGCTCAGCGGTGAATCCATGGCCGTGAACAGAACCGGTGTCTCGGTGCGAGGAGGCCCGGTGTGTCGCCGTGCGTGCCTGCGTATGCCGTGTAGATTCAGAACGGTGAAGAATGTGGGGCACTTGATTCCAGGGAAGCCCCTTGTATTCTTTACCGAACACTACTCTTTTGTCTGTTTTCTACTTGATTTCAGGAAAGCACCTTGATTTCAGTAGTTTTTTATGCATGTGATGAAGAGGAAGAAAACAAAACCGACGAGTAGGTGGCATCCCGTTCCGTTTCTCTTTAAGCCACGTGGCGGCGGCGGCCTAGCTCCCTCCCAATCTCCACCGGCCAGGTGCCGGTTCCCTCTCCCTCCACGCCGCCCCGACAGTAGGACGAAGTGGAGATCTCCTTCCTCGTTCTGGTCTAGTAGATAGGGTTAGAGTGTCTCTGCGGTAGTGCGTCTGGAGTGTGGAGCCACGTCCATGCAAAAAAATCTGCCTCAATTCTACTCACTCACTGGCCTCAACCTTCAAGGCGGAGCCTCGTCGTTCTTCAGATCTAGCGAGACCAGTTTCTCGGTGTGTCGCTGGTGATCGTTGTTATCCATGACAGCGCTGGCGACTAGGGCGAGGTGCTTTGAGCGAGGATGATATTGGTCCGGTGGTGGTGGATCAGTCGTTCTTCTCGGAACTCGTTGGTTGAAGGCGGCGGATCTTGGTCCAAAACAGCATGGAGATGTCTCCCGGTCGACTGCCCCGCGACATGTGCCTCACTCCATGCCGCAGATCTATTCATCGACTCACAAAGCCTTGTCGACGATGATGCTTTTTGGATCTTGCAATGATGGAGGCTCGACATCTCTTTTGGCGTGTGTCTCGGACAGAGTGCTTTTCTGGAGGTGTCTATTCGGCTTACGGGTGCATTTACACCTAATATGAGAACACATATTTCAAAATGTCAAAATGTTCGGAAAAATTGTCTACATATACATCCGACTATTTTATGTTCGTTTAGTACATGACATTTTTTGATTTTTACACATGACATATAAAATATGCTTTCATTTCAAAAACTTATGAACGAATATAAAATATTCGAATATACATGTAGATGTTTTTTTGATTTTTTTTTCAAATTTCAAAATGTGTTTTCTCACAATGGGTGCAAATGCACCCGTGAGTCAAATGAGATTTCCGTGCTTTTCTTCTCTTTTTTGCTCTGTGAAGTTGCTTCCACTCACCTTGCTTAAACTACTTTTTTCAAATCCCTTCTAATGGATACAATCATGGTTTGGTTGAAGATAAGTTCTTCATCAAAATGATGCACATCAACGAGGTGATTTTATTCCGACAATTGGTACCGAGTTTCGTTATTCGCATTTCCTAATTTCATGTTGATGTTTGGAGCGTTTTAATCGAGTTTTGTCAAATTCGCCGCACATGTTTTTTTTGCGGGGGAAATTCGTCACACATGGTTAACCACTTGAAATTTCCGTTGAGGAGTAGATTCACCACATTGTTTCACACAACTCTCATGTTGAAACATTTTTGATTCAGTGATCATAGACACACGAGTAGATTTGTATCTCCATGGTTTACTGCAACGGTGTTTATATAGGTGGGTGTTTACCTATCCACAACATAGTCAACCTCCCACTTGCCACTTAATCATGCAGTTTATTGATATACCGCTAGTTCGTGTCCTCTCTATCACCCTTCCTTACGTGGTTCCTCCTCCTCTTTCGCCTAACAGCAGTCCAACTGTCGCCGCTCACCTCCCCCCCGCTCTTTCTCATGCACCACCGATACGTCCATTTTGCATCACTATTCTATATCATAATTTACTGTTATTCATTGATATATTTCATATTAAGAGATGATACTTATGTTATTCATCTGTTTTTGCATGGTTGATGACTTTTGGAGCATGGACCGTTGTAGTCAGGATTCTGATGGAAAAAGGGGCTATCTGGAGGTGAAATTCGTGAAGATCAGAAAATCCAGGAAAATACATGGAAAATTCTATTTTTCCAGAAGACGAAGATTGCCAGAAGGGGGAGTGGAGATGGGCCACAGGGGCCCACACTACCCCCTGGCGCGGGCAGCCCTAGGCCGCGCCAGCAGGTGGTGTGGCCACCCTGGCCCACTCCAGGCTCTCCCCTCTGGCGTATATTATCCCCACGGAACCCTAATACCTGGGGGGCGACCACAGAAAGATTCCGCCGCCTCTACGGGGCAGAAAACTACAGCGAGAGAAATATCTCTCCAGCAGACAGAATTCTGCCGAGGAATTCCTTCCCGGAGAGGGGAGATCGTCGCCATCAACACCACCATCAAGCTGGACTTCATCGGGATCATCATCATCTCCACCAGCACCATCATCACCACTCCATACCGCTATAACAATTGGGTTAAACCTTGCATAGTTCTTAAGGGAAACTTTCCCGGTGTTGATTACTTGTAGTAATTAATGCTATTGAGTGGAACCATTGAATTATTGTTATGTTCAGATTGTTGCTTATCATTATATCATCTCTGATCTTGATCCATATGATGTCTTGTGAGTAGTTTGTTTGTTCTTGAGGACATGGGAGAAGTCATGTTGTTAGTAGTGGAATTGTGTTGAGAAAGATTCAATGGTTTGATATTTAAGTCGTGGTGTATTTATTCTAGTGGTTTCATGTGGACGTCGGCTACATGACACTTCACCTATATGGGCCTAGGGGAATGCATTGTGTATTTGGCTACTAATCGTAGGGATTGCCGGAGTGACAGAAACCTAAACCCCCGTTAGGAAACCTTTGCACAAGGGATGTCAGGGTCTTAGAGTTTAAAGCTATGGTTAGGTTTCTACCTTAATTACTTTCTTGTACTTGCGGATGCTTGCAAGGGGTATAATCACAAGTATGTATTAGTCCTAGGAAGGTCGGTATATTAGCACAGGTTCACCCACACAACACTTAGCAAACTAAAGAAGATTAATCAACTATATGAAGCGAAAGCACTTGACGATATTCCTGTGTGTCCTCGAGAACGTTTGGTCATCTTAAGTAATACATCAGGCTTGTCCTTTGCTAAAGAAAGGATTGGGCCACTCGCTGCATTTATTCTTATTGTCTTTTATTTACTCGTACTTTATTTACCTGCATTATCAAAAAACCCTAAAAATCCGTTTGCTAAGTATTTACAGAGAATTCCTGCTCCAAGCCACTCGCCAACACCTTCTGCTCCTCGTTGGATTCGATACTCTTACTTATCGAAAATACTACAATACATCCCCTATACTTATGGGTCATCAAGACTATGTTCTGGCGCCGTTGCCGGGGAGTGAAGCACTATTGGAGAGTGGAACTAGTAAAGAAAACTTCTACTGTGAGTATTGTTTATTTTTGTTAGTTGCATTATTTCAATATGGATAATTCGCTGAGTTTCTTATTTCGTAATGCTACTACCACTGCTAAGGTAGTAGATGAACCATCACCTGCTGAGAATGATACTTTTAAAATACCTACAAGAATTATTGATCGTGTTATGGATAACTATTATGTTGGAGATGGAACTGTCTATCCCGGTGATCATTTGCTCTTTATACACGAATTATGCGGGTTGTTCAAGTGTGTAGGTATTACAACAGATCAAGTTAAGAAGAAGTTATTCTCGTTATCACTAAAAGGAAGAGTTGAGGAATGGTATAAGCTGCTGAAGAATGGTCAAGCTCTTGAATGGGAGGAAGTAGTACCTCTCTTTTATTCTAAATTTTATCCTCCTAGTGAGATTCATAAAGATCAGAATCAAATATACAACTTTTGCCCTCTTGATGGAGGGAGTACAACTCAAGTTTGGGGGAGATTGAAGTTACTAATGCTCCAATGTCCTAATCATGAGCTCCCTCACAATATTATTATCAATAACTTTTATGCAAGACTTTGTCTTCATGATAAGGATCTATTGGATGCCTCTTGTGCTGGATCATTTACACGCATGGAATAAGAAGCTAAATGGGATCTTCTAGACCGCATTGAAGACAATGCTGAAGCATGGGAGAATGACAAAAATTATGATTATGAATGTATTGAATTTTTTATGGGAATTGATGATTTTCAAAATATAAAAAATGCTTATGGTCTTGACTCTCAAGCTATTGCAACCTATTTTAAGGCTTTTGCTTCCTATATTAAAGTTCCTAACAAAGAAGTGGAATAAGTATCATGCACCTTATAAAGATATTGTTAATAGTGTTCCTGCAAGAAATACTGAAGTTTATACTGCTAATCATGTTTTACCTGGACCTTACATTGAGAAAATACATTTACCAGTTAAAGTAAAGGAACATTCTATGATAGCTAGTATGCTTAATGAAAGTACAAATAAAGCTGTTGAACGTGATGAACAAAAGGATGATGAACCTATAATAGCAAATGTGAAAGACTTTGTCACTAAATATGTAGAAGATGGACACACTATCCTCTGTAAGGATACTTCTAATATTGTTTCACAAAGTAGTGTTATGAGAGCTAGTGTCCCTGTGTTTTCTGTTAGGATAAGTGATCATTGCTATAATGGTTCTTGTGATAGTTATATTATTAAATTTATGCATGATACTGAAAGTTATTATGAGAGAGGGAATACGGTTCTTATGGATCTCAATAATAACAAGTTTCCTCCCTTTATGCTGAAAGTCTTTATGTTGCACTTGTTTTACCTTCCTATGCTAGCAGTCCCTAGTTTCAACAATTTGTTTGCTTACAAAAATTCCCTTGCATAGGAAGTTGGTTAGACTTAAACATGTGCATTTTTGCTTCTTGATGCTCTCTTTTACTTCAATTCATATTCTTATGCGAGCATCATTAAAATTATCATGCCTATCTTAATGGCTATAAAGAAAGAGCTTTTTGGGAGACAACTCAATTTATTTGTGCTTTCAGTTTGTTTTTGTTTATTTGAGTCTTGGAAGTTATTACTTAGGTAATAAACTCTCCTTATCCTTTTTGTTTGGTTTTTGTGTCAAGCTCAACCTCTAATGAGAGAGAAGTAAGATTTGGGAAAGTTGTTGTCCCAAAACAGATTTTTGTGCTTCACCGTAAAACTTCGTGAGAGATCTCTGTACGTCGGATTAAGCTATAATGTTTTGTGCTTCTTCCCCAGATTGTTATTTAACTTTCGTTAGTTTTTCACTTTTTTATTTGAGCAACGGAAGATTTTCAAAAAAATTGATCTTTACCTGCTAGTCTGTTTTGACAGATTTTTGCCACTCTTGCATTAACCTCTTAAATCGATTTCCTTTTTAAATTCTTTTTGGGTTTTCGGAAGGAGTTGCTACAATAGTTTATGTTTTGATGGATTTCAGTTGAAATTGGACTTAAAAGGTTTATTACCTCGCTTATACTAATGTTGCTAATGAGAATTGTGTGAAGTTTTGTTTGAAAGAAATTTTCAGGTTATTGAAGAAAATGGTGTAATAAGATGGTGAAAGATTAAATGACTCAAGCAATATGTATATGAAGATGAAGATACTGATGTTATTCAAGCGGTGACTCCGGAAGAATCTACAAAATACCAAGTTCAGAGACATGCAGAGTCCTTTTTCGAATAGGTAACAGTTCTGGTAATAAAAGTTCCACGAAAATTCTGTCCAGTTATATTTTTGCAGTTTTTATCCAATAAGGAAAGCAACGAAGCGAAAGAGGGACGGAAACGGAGCCAGGGTGGCTCACACCACCCCCTGGTGCGGGCCCCTGGCCGCGCCAGCAAGTGGTGTGGCCACCTCGGACTCCGTCTCCGACCCATTTTCTCCCAATACCTTCCTTTTGCTATAAAAATTCATCATATATAATCTCCCGGATCCCCCGAGGTTTGTATATCATGTTCTCCTCGTGTTTTCATTTCGATCTATTTCTTCCACGAACTATTCTTAAAGTTTAGAAGCACAATGGTCTCCACCAAGGATAAGGGAAAGGAGACTGCGGAGGAGGATCCCCAAGACGCGGGCAGGAGAAGGAGATCGATGAAGAGGAGGCAAGGCAAAGCCAGCATCCGCACACCGGCACTACCATTGCAAGCATTGGAGTGTTGGCAAACCCTGCCAAGATCAAAAGGATTGCACGAATGTCAACTGGAGGGAAGCCTCTGCGTCACTGTTTGGCTCCACGGTCACCTTCTCCACACACCAAGAATCCCTTCCATACCCTTATCCATGAGCATCAATTCCAGAATATGCCCAAGGAGAAACTACCCTCCAATTGGGATATGCCTCGTTCTAACCATGCAGGAAAATAAGACTTCAAGGAGGAAGAGTGGGGAAAGAATTGCAAGAGCTGGAATTTGCAACCCGACATGATCATGAGCCGCATTGAGCAAAACTCGGAGTTGGTTCGTACTCTCACCTTCGAGACTGAGGACTTGAGGAAATTGATCGAAAAGCTCATCGAGAGAACACCACTACCACTGAAGGAGTAATTCGTCATCAGGTTTTGGCATCCCCTTGGTTTGTTCCAAGCTTGGGGGAGTGCCGCAGTATCACATCACTATCTTCTATCTTTTTACCTTATTAGTAGAGTCATATCATGAATAGAGAAGTTATCATGTAGGATGGTTTGCATTAGGGAAGTGTCCTCCCTCTCGTTAGATATCTATGTATCCCTTGGTGTGAGTTGCCGTTATGGAATATTAATGAGAAGTTCTTTCATTTACACTTTGCATATCTTATATTAGTTTTCAATTCATGTTATATGATTGATCTTGTTGTTAGTATTGGTATCACTGATGTCTACGCACTTCTATTCTTGTAGACAGTTGTTGGGCCTCCAAGTGCAGAGGTTTGTAGAACATCAGCAAGTTTCCCTTAAGTGGATCATACAAGGTTTATCAAACTCAGGGGGAAGTGGTCAAAGGTATCCCCTCTCAAGCAACCCTGCAATCAAGATACAAGAAGTCTCTTGTGTCCCCAACACACCCAATACACTTGTCAGGTGTATAGGTGCACTAGTTCAGCGAAGAGATAGTGAAATACAAGTGGTATGGATATAAGACAACGGTGCGAGAAAATAGCTTGATGGCGTGGAAGAGACTAAAGGAAAACAGAAATAAAGATGGAAGCAAGCAAACATGTAACAGATCTAGTTGCAAACTGTGTTTCAATGTTTAGAAACAAGGCCTAGGGATAATACTTTCACTAGTGAACACTCTCATATAAATATCTTCTCTTTATGATACTACTCTGAACTACTCTCAGGTTGGACACTCTAATCCATGGTAGGGCTATAACAGCACACCTCAAAGTTCGCTTTTCCCATCTAGATAACCCCACACTGTCACCTTGAGCAATAAATGGTTCCAACAAATACCACAATTTCATAGAAACATCCAACTCCAAATATAACTCATAACAAGTATTTATAATCTCTAGCCTAAGTGCCACCATGGTGTACACGCTGTCACTTTCACACACATGGGGAGAGCAGAGATATATTAAAGCACTTGAGTAACAGAATAGATCTATTTGATTACAAAGCTCATGATCACAATATGATCATGCATAGAGAGAGAGATGAACACATAGCTATCGGTAGAGCCCTTAGCCTCGAGGAATAACTACTCCCTCCTCATCATGGGAATCAGCAATGGCGATGGAGATGGTGGTGGAGATCGATGGAGATGGCTCCGGAGGCACTTCCCCGTCCCGGCAGGGTGCCGGAATAGAGACTTTTTGTCCCCCGAATCTCCCCTTCGGTGGCGGCAGCGCTGTGGAACTTTTCGTGGCTGGAGTCTGGTCCCTTTAGGGTTTTTGCATCGGGAGGCTTCTTATAGGCAAAGAGGCAAGGCCAGTGGATGGCCAGGGGGGCCACACCATGCCCTGGCGCGGCCAGGGGGACCCGCTCCAAGGGGTGGTGTGGCCACCCTGTGGCCCCCCTTCGTCTCTCCTTCTGGTACCGTGAGTCTTCCAGGAAAATAATGACTTTGGCTTTTGTCCGGTCCAATTCCGAGAATATTCATTTTATGACTTTTCTAGAACCAAAAAATAGCAGAAAACATGCAACTAGCACTGTGGCATCTTGTTAATAGGTTAGTCCAAGAAAGTGTATAAAAATACTCCAAAGTGTGGACAAAACATAAGAAAGTAGATATAAAACAAGCACCGAACATCAAAAATTATAGATACGTTTGCAACGTATCAACATCCCCAAGCTTAAATCATGCTTGTCCTCAAGTAGGTAAGTGATAAAAAGAAAGAATAATTTTTGAGGTGACATGCACCATCATAATCTTGATCAAAGTATTTGTAAAACATTTACTTCAACATAGCATGAAAGATAAAGTTCTAGCAATAAGACATAGCAACTATGTTGCAACATGAAAAGGCACAAACAAAAGATTCATGAATAACAATGCTTTGCAAGACGTTTGTTTGTTTCATAGAAAGAAAACATAGCATAGTGGCATTCAACTTGTCCCTCATAGAGTAGGACACCTTCAAAGTTCATAAGAGTGACTAGATACAAATAGTTTAAGAACAAGCAATATCAAAGTTATGCATCAATCAACAAGTCTTGGGACAATGCATATAGAACTAAGAATGGTCACTATGCTCTCTCAATAGATGCATAAAGATAGAAGATGGAGACTCAACATAAAAGTAAAAGAAAGGTAATCATAGAAGGAAGCAGGGATTCAAGTTTCATAAAGGGCTTCCAAAAATTATGGTACTTATTAGCTTTCAGCTCTCATTGCCCCTATCATAAGCATCTGGAAGTGATTAAGGTTAAAGTGAACAAACTATGGAGTATATGCTTGACAAAGTATAAGTTGGAAATCTCATGTCCCTTGAATACGAGGGCCGCTCCTCATGCTACTCAAGTTTAGTTACTGGTAAGTTCTTGTCATAGTAAGTACATGTGTATCATAGAGAACCACCAACGGGGTACCCCTTGGCCGATGATACAGAAGAATCCCCATATCAAAATGACAAGGCAAGCAGACAACGAGCATCTCAGCAATCTTCTTATTTACCATGGGAAAATGGTGCTTTTTTGTCTCTTTCCTCTTTTCTCATATCTTTTTTTTCTTTTTCTCTTTTTCTCAACATCTGACTCTTTTTTTATAAGAAGAATGCTTCATAGACAACTCATTATGGTTACGCTGCAGGTTTCCACCATGACAACATGGATTAGACCGACGGCCCAGGCGTTTCTCTAACAAACATACATAACTCCATGGACTTACAAGCTCCCCTTTCATTTCACACCAACGACATCCATAGACAAAAGAGCATGATATCAACTAGGTATAAAGTACAAGTGCAATATTGAAAGCATTCCCCATGACAGCATGGTTCTGCTAATCCCCAACATATAAGTGCAAGCATATACAACATAGACGACACAATGGTTCAAGTTTATTAAGGGCAAGAAAAGTAAAGTGTGCCATCAAGTTCGTGAGAGCTTTAATCACTACTTTTCTCATAACAAGTTTAATTCGGAAGGTAGATAAAAACATGAATATACTTGGAATAGCAAATGCTAATAGGTAGGTATGGTGGACTCTTTGGAATAACTTGGTTTTATTTGGAGTGGGATGCATGAGTGGAACTCATACTTGGTTATTGAGGCTAGCAAAAGACTGAGAGCGACCAACTAAGAGAGCAATAATGGCCATAATCATGCAAAGCGACAAAACATCATTAATTAAAGTATAGAGTGATATTACAAGTCGAAAACTAAAGGATCATAAAGGCTATAGTGACTTGGGATAGTCATAACATGGTGTGAGCATGCACCAAGTCAACCCAAATAAAGCATCAAAGGAGAATACCAGAATACTATGCTTTAATATGCTAAAACAACACATGATTCTTTCAAGGCACATTAAGCAATCTCAATTGTTTATAACATTTCATGCTACAGCAAAAATCACTAAGCATAAATCCAAAACAATATCAAGCATTACATGACAAAGCATAGGCCATAGTCAAAAACTAGCCCCTTTTACCACTTAAGCATGACATTTTCCTACTCTTTTCCAATACAAACCAATCTTATTTGAAAACTAATGTATGAAAGAGGGGATCTAACCAATTTATTCAAGCAAACTAAGAAAACCAAGCAAACAAAAACCAAAAACAAAGGCGAAGACACTCCAAGAACAACACAATTGTACATGAAACAATAAAAATGAAGTGTTTGGAAGAAACCTGAAATTTTTATTGATGAAGAAGGGGATGCCTTGGGCATCCCCAAGCTTTGACGCTTGTACCTCTTGAATATTTCTTGGGGTGACACGGGGTGGCATCCCCAAGCTTGAGCTTTAGTCCATTCTTCATCTCATTACATCATTCTCTCCATACACCTGAAATTTTCGTTCATACAAAACTTCACACAATATTTATTAGCAACATTAATGTACTCAAGATAATAAGTCTTTTTGGTTCAGTTCCAACACAAATGAAACTTCCATTAAAACACAAGCTACTGTAGCACTTCCCTTGAAAATCTCAATTCCCCAAAAAGAACTCAAAAAGGAACAACCAAGAAGCAAATGCAAATAATGGCAGAAATCTGTCAAAGCAGACCAACAGGTAAAAACCGATTTTTACGAAGACCTTATGTTGCTCAAATCGAATAGTGTTGAACTAACGAAAGTTAGATAACAACCTGGGGCAGAAGAAAAAAAATCATGCCTCAAAACGACGTACAACGATTTTACAAGAATTTTTACGGTGAAGCACAAAAATCTATTTCGGGACAACAACTTTCCCAAGCATTACTTCTCTCTCATTAGAGGTTACTCTTAGCACAAAAAGAAAATAAAAAGGATAAGGAGAGGTTATTACTGAAGTAATAACTTTCAAGACTCATCTAAAACTTTTGGGTTATCTCCCAATAAGTACTTTTATTTAATGCCTTTAAGTTAGGCATGATAGTTTGAGAAGATGCTCACATAAGAAATATGAATTGAAGTAAAAGAGAGCATCAAGAAGAAAATTCAAAGCACATTTAAGTCTAACCCACTTCCTATGCATAGAAATCTTGTAAATAAACAAGTCATGAAAGCACAAAGCAACAAGCATAGTAAAGCAAAACAAGTGCAACTTCAAGACTTTCAACATAAAGAGGGGAAACTTAATATTATTGAGACACATAAAACCATGTTTCCCTCTCTCATAATAACTTTCAGTAGCATCATGAATAAAATTAACAATATAACTATCACATAAAACATTCTTATCATGAGCCACTGATGTCTACGCACTTCTATTCTTGTAGACAGTTGTTGGGCCTCCAAGTGCAGAGGTTTGTAGAACAGCAGCAAGTTTTCCCTTATGTGGATCACCCAAGGTTTATCGAACTCAGGGAGGAAGTGGTCAAAGGTATCCCCTCTCAAGCAACCCTGCAATCAAGATACAAGAAGTGTCTTGTGTCCCCAACACACCCAATACACTTGTCAGGTGTATAGGTGCACTAGTTCAGCGAAGAGATAGTGAAATACAAGTGGTATGGATAATTATAAGTGGTAACGATGATAGAAAATAGCTTGATGGCGTGGAAAAGACTAAAGGCAAACTGAAATAAGGATGGAAGCAAGCAAACATGTAACAGATCTAGTTGCAAACCGTGCCTCAATGCTTAGAAACAAGGCCTAGGGATCATACTTTCACTAGTGAACACTCTCATATAAATATCTTCTGTTTATGATACTACGCGGAACTACTCTCCAGTGAAACACTCTAATCGATGGTAGGGCTATAACAACACACCTCAAAGTAAGTCTTTCCCATCTAGAAAACCCCACACTGTCACCTTGAGCACTAGATGAGTCCAACAAACACCACAATTTCATAAAAGACATCCAAATCCAAATATAACTCATAACAAGTATTTGTAATCTCTAGCCTAAGTGCCACCATGGTGTGCACGCTGTCACTTTCACACACATGGGGAGAGCAGAGATCTATTAAAGCACTTGAGTAGCAAGGTAGATCTATAGATTACAAGCTCATGATCTCAATAAGATCATGCATAGAGAGAGAGAGAGAGATGAACACATAGCTACCGGTAGAACCCTTAGCCTCGAGAGAGAACTACTCCCTCCTCATCATGGGAATCAGCAATGGTGATGGAGGTGGTGGTGGAGATCGATGGAGATGGCTCCGGGGGCACTTCCCCGTCCCGGCAGGGTGCCGGAACAGAGACTTTCTGTCCCCCGAATCTCCTCTTCGGTGGCGGCGATGCTGCGGAACTTTTCGTGGATTTTTGATTGACGATCTAGGGTTTATGTCTCGGGAGGCTTCTTATAGGCTAGAGGGCAAGGTCGGTGGGCGGCCAGGGGCCCACACCATGCCCTGGCGCGACCTAGGTGGACCCGCGCCTAGGGGTGGTGTGGCCACCCTGTGGCCCCTCTCTGTCTCTCCTTCTGGCTCCGTGAGTCTTCCGAGAAAATATCAACTTTGGCTTTTGTCCCGTCCAATTCCGAGAATATTCATTTTCTGACTTTCTGGAACCAAAAATAGCAGAAAACAGGCAACTGGCACTATGGCATCTTATTAATAGGTTAGTCCAAGAAAGTGTATGAAAAGTACTCCGAAGTTGGAACAAAACATAAGAAAGTAGATAAAACCAAGCATGGAACATCAAAAATTATAGATACATTTGCAATGTATCAACATCCCCAAGCTTAACTCCTGCTCGTCCTCGAGTAGGTAAGTGATAAAAAGAAAGAATAATTTTATAGGTGACATGCACCATCACAATCAAGATCAAACCATTTGCAAGCATTGAAAGCTGGGGTCCAAGTACTCTAAACATGAGCATGAAAGATGAAGTTCTAACAATAAGACAAAGTAACTATGCATGCAACATGAATGGATACAAACAAAAGATTCATGAATAACAATGCTTTGCAAGACGTTTGTTTGTTTCACATAAAGAAAACATAGCATAGTAGTATTCAGCTTGTCCCTCATAGAGTAGCAAATATAAATGCACAGGACACCTTCAAAGTTTACAAGAGTGACTAGATACAAATAGTTTAAAACAAGCAATATCAAGGTATGCATCAATCAACTAGTCTTGGGACAATGCACATAGAACTAAGAATGGCCACTATGCTCTCAAAGTAGGTGCATAAAGGTAGAAGGTGGAGACTCAATATAATGGTGGAAGAAAGGCCTTCATAGAAGGAAGCAGAGATTCAAGTTTCATAAAGAGCTTCCAAAAATTATGGTACTTGATAGCTTTCAGCCCTCATTGCCCCTATCATAAGCATCTTGAAGGTGATTAAGGTTAAAGTGACACAACTAAGAGGATATGCTTGACAAGTTATAAACCAAAATCTCATGCCCCTTACTTACTAAGACCGAACCTCATGCTACTCAACTTTAGTCACGAGTAAGCTCTTGTCATTGTAAGTACATATGTATCATAAAGAACCGCCAACGGGGTACCCCTTGCACATGATACAGGAGCTATCCCATAATCGAAATGACAAGGCAAGCACACAATGAGCATCTCAGCAATCTTTTTATTTGCTATTTGCATAGATTTTTATTGAGGATGCTTCATAGAGTGCTCATTATGGTGATGCTGCAAGTTTCCACCATGATTAAGCATGGCTTAGGCTAGCGGCCCAGACGTTTCTCTAACACACATACAAACTCCATGATCTTACAAGTTCCACTTTTATTTCACACCGCCGGAATCCATAAGCAAAATAACATGATATCAACGGGGTACAAAGTACAAGTGCAATGTTGAAAGCGTTCCCCATGATACATGGTTCTGCTAATTTAAATTTATAAAGCGCAAGCATATATGACACAAAGAAGGACCCAATGGTTCAAGTTTATTAGATGCAAAAAAGTAAAGTGTGCCATCAAGTTCGTGAGAGCTTTAATCACTAGTTTTCTCATAACAAGTTTAATTTGGAAGATAAACAAAAGCATGAATATACTTGGAATAACATAAGCTAATAGGTAGGTATGGTAGACTCTTTGGAATAACTTGGTTTAGGGAGTTGGATGCATGAGTGGAACTCATACTTGGTTACGGAGGCTAGCAAAAGACTGGGAGCGACAAACTAAGAGAGCAATAATGGCCATAATCATGCAGAGCGACAAAAACATCATTGATCAAAGCATAAAGTGATACTACAAGTTGAAAACTAAAGTATAATGAAGGCTATGGTGACTTTAGATAGTCATAACATCGTGTGAGCATGCGCCAAGTCAACCCAAATAAAACATCTAGGGAGAATACCACTATACTATGCTTTAATATGCTAAAACAACGCATGATTCATCCAAGGCACATTAAGCAATCTCAATTGTTTATAACAAGTCATGCTACAGCAAAGAATACTAAGCATAAAGCCAAAACAATATCAAGCATGGCATGACAAAGCATAGGCCACAGTCAAAAACAAACTCCTTTTACCACTTAACATGAGCTTTTCCTACTCTTTTCCAATCCAAACCAATCTATTTGAAAACCAATGTATGAAAGAGGGGGTCCAACCAATTTATTCAGCAAACTAAGAAAACCAAGAAAACAAAAAAACAAACGGAAACAGAAAAAATAAGACGCTCCAAGAACAACACAACTGTGCATGAAACAATAAAAATGAAGCATTTGGAAGAAACCTGAGATTTTTATTGATGAAGAGGGGGATGCCTTGGGCATCCCAAGATTTTACGCTTGTACTTCTTGGATATTTCTTGGGGTGACACGCGTGGCATCCCCAAGCTTGAGCTTTAGTTTATTCTTCATCTCATTACTCATTCCTTACATACACCTGAATTTTTTTCCTTCATACAAAACTTCACACAATCTTTATTAGCAACATTAGTGCACTCAAGATAATAAGTCTTTAGGTTCAGTTCTAACACCAGTAAAACTTCCATTAAAACACTATCTACTTTAGCACTTCCCTCAAAAATCTCAATTCCCCAAAAGAACTCAAAAAGGAACCAACAAGAAGCAAATGCAAATAATGGCAGAAATCTGTCAAAACAGACCAGCAGGTAAAGCCGAATTTTTTCGAAGACCTTCTGTTGCTCAAATCGAAAAGTGTTGACCTAACGAAAGTTAGATAACAACCTGGGGCAGAAGCACAAAAATAGACGCCTCAAAAGGACTTACAGAGATTTTACACGAATTTTTACGGTGAAGTATAAAAATCTGTTTCGGGACAGCAAGTTTCCCAATCATTACTTCTCTCTCATTAGAGGTTACTCTTGGCACAAAAAGCAAATAAAAAGGATAAGGAGCGGTTATTACTGAAGTAATAACTTCCAAGACTTATCTAAACTTTTGGGTTATCTCCCAATAAGTACTTTTCTTTAACGCTTTTAAGTTAGGCATGATAATTTGAGAAGATGCTCACATAAGAAATATGAATTGAAGTAAAAGAGAGCATCAAGAAGCAAATTCAAAGCACATTTAAGTCTAAACCACTTCCTATGCATAGGAATCTTGTAAAGAAACAAGTCATGAAAGCACAAAGCAACAAGCATAGGAAAGCAAAACAAGTGCAACTTCAAAAATTTCAACATAAAGAGGGGAAACTTAATATTGCTGAGATACATAAAACCATGTTTCCCTCTCTCATAATAACTTTCAGTAGCATCATGAATGAAATTAACAATATAACTATCACATAAAACATTCTTATCATGAGCCACTGATGTCTACGCACTTCTATTCTTGTAGACAGTTGTTGGGCCTCCAAGTGCAGAGGTTTGTAGAACAGCAGCAAGTTTTCCCTTAAGTGGATCACCCAAGGTTTATCGAACTCAGGGAGGAAGTGGTCAAAGGTATCCCCTCTCAAGCAACCCTGCAATCAAGATACAAGAAGTCTCTTGTGTCCCCAACACACCCAATACACTTGTCAGGTGTATAGGTGCACTAGTTCGGCGAAGAGATAGTGAAATAAGAGTGGTATGGATAATTATAAGTGGTAACGATGATAGAAAATAGCTTGATGGCGTGGAAAAGACTAAAGACAAACTGAAATAAGGATGGAAGCAAGCAAACATGTAACATATCTAGTTGCAAACGGTGTCTCAATGCTTAGAAACAAGGCCTAGGGATCATACTTTCACTAGTGAACACTCTCATATAAATATCTTCTATTTATGATACTACGCTGAACTACTCTCCGGTTGAACACTCTAATCGATGGTAGGGCTATAACAACACACCTCAAAGTAAGTCTTTCCCATCTAGAAAACCCCACACTGTCACCTTGAGCACTAGATGAGTCTAACAAACACCACAATTTCATAAAGACATCCAACTCCAAATATAACTCATAACAAGTATTTGTAATCTCTAGCCTAAGTGCCACCATGGTGTGCACGTTGTCACTTTCACACACATGGGGAGAGCAGAGATCTATTAAAGCACTTGAGTAGCAAGGTAGATCTATAGATTACAAGCTCATGATCTCAATAAGATCATGCATAGAGAGAGAGAGAGATGAACACATAGCTACCGGTAGAACCCTTAGCCTCGAGAGAGAACTACTCCCTCCTCATCATGGGAATCAGCAATGGTGATGGAGATGGTGGTGGAGATCGATGGATATGGCTCCGGGGGCACTTCCCCGTCCCGGCAGGGTGCCGGAACAGAGAGTTTCTGTCCCCGAATCTCCTCTTCGGTGGCGGCGACGCTGCGGAACTTTTCGTGGATTTCTGATTGACGATCTAGGGTTTATGTCTCGGGAAGCTTCTTATAGGCCAGAGGGCAAGGTCGGTGGGCGGCCAGGGGTCCCACACCATGCCCTGGCGCGACCTAGGTGGACCCGCGCCTAGGGGTGGTGTGGCCACCCTGTGGCCCCTCTCCGTCTCTCCTTCTGGCTCCGATAGTCTTCCGAGAAAATATCAACTTTGGCTTTTGTCCCGTCCAATTCCGAGAATATTCATTTTCTGACTTTCTGGAACCAAAAACAGCAGAAAACAGGCAACTGGCACTATGGCATCTTATTAATAGGTTAGTCCAAGAAAGTGTATGAAAAGTACTCCAAAGTTGGAACAAAACATAAGAAAGTATATAAAACCAAGCATGGAACACCAAAAATTATAGATACATTTGCAATGTATCGGCCACATGCATAAAAGAATTAATACTCTCCACATAAACATAGTCATTCTTATTAATTGTAGTGGGAGCAACTTCAACAAAATAACTATCATTATTAATCCCATCACCATAATCATCAAATATAGGAGGGATATTGTAATCATAATTAATTTTCTCCTCAATAGTAGGTGGACTGAAAATATCATATTCATCATTGTAATCATCATATATTAGAGGTTTGGTATCATCATAAGCAATATAATAGCTATCTTCCAAAGCTGGGGAACAAAAAAGATCATTGTCATAAAAACTAACTTCCCCAAGCTTAGACTTTTCCATAGGTTCCATAGGTTTTTTAATGTTCTCTTCAAACACTTCATGTCCTAACTCAAGATAAATACTATAAAGCTCTCTAATTTTGTTGTTGTTTTCCATTAAACCTAACTAGTGAAAACAAGAAACAAAAGGACAAAATTGCAAAATCTAAAGGAAATAACTTCGAGTACTCACACACCTGCAACCGTACTATAAGATAACATAGTAGCCAGAACATGTGAGTACCTTTTACCTTACCTCCCCGGCAACGGCGCCAAAAGATAGCTTGATGTCTATGCACTTCTATTCTCGTAGACAGTTGTTGGCCCTCCAAATGCAGAGGTTTGTAGAACAGCAACAAGTTTCCCTTAAGTGGATCACCCAAGGTTGATCGAACTTAGGGAGGAAGTGGTCAAAGGTATCCCCTTGATCACAGAATAGATCTATTTGATTACAAAGCTCATGATCACAATATGATCATGCATAGAGAGAGAGATGAACACATAGCTACCGGTAGAGCCCTTAGCCTCGAGGAAGAACTACTCCCTCGTCATCATGGGAATCAGCAATGGCGATGGAGATGGTGGTGGAGATCGATGGAGATGGCTCCGGGGGCACTTCCCCGTCCTGGCAGGGTGTTGGAATAGAGACTTTCTATCCCCCGAATCTCCCCTTCGGTGGCGGCGGTGCTGTGGAACTTTTCGTGGCTGGAGGTTGGTCCCTTTAGGGTTTTTGCATCGGGAGACTTCTTATAGGCGAATAGGCAAGGACGATGGATGGCCAGGAGGCCCACACCATGCCCTGGTGTGGCCAGGGGGACCCGCACCAAGGGGTGGTGTGGCCACCCTGTGGCCCCCCTTCGTCTCTCCTTCTGGCACCGTGAGTCTTCCAGGAAAATAACGACTTTGGCTTTTGTCCGGTCCAATTCCAAGAATATTCATTTTCTGGAACCAAAAATAGTAGCAAACAAGCAACTGGCACTGTGGCATCTTGTTAATAGGTTAGTCCAAGAAAGTGTATAAAAATACTCCAAAGTGTGGACAAAACATAAGAAAGTAGATATAAAACAAGCATGGAACGTCAAAAATTATAGATATGTTTGCAACGTATCAATCACTTTGGGATCATTGGGTTAATTTAGTTGGTTTTGGCAAACCTGGCTCGGTCAGTAGCAATACTGTTTTGAGAATTGAATGAAAAAGATAAAAGTACTCTAAAGAAATATAATTTCATCATCTTTCTTTCTTCATTTGCTCATAAGTTTAGTATTCTCTAGTTAAGAACTTTTGTACTTCCAAGGAAGATTGCATGTTTTTTTATCACTTGTATGTTTGTTTGTTTCCTTCAACTCTTATGCTTGCTATCCAGCCTTGCTAGCCAAAAACCTGTACTGAGAGGGTATGCTTCTCGTGCATCCAATCCTTAAACCAAAACCTATGCCATTTGTGTCCACCATACCTACCTACTAGCACTATTGCTATTCCAAGTAAATTGATATTTTTATCTACCTTCCAAATTAAACTTGTTATGTGAAAATTAGTGATTAAAGCTCTCACAAACTTGATGTCACACTTTACTTTCTTGCACTTAATAAACTTGAACCATTGTGCCCATCTATGTTGCGTATATGCTTGCGCTTTGTAAGTTGTGAATTAGCAGAACCATGTTGTCATGGGGAACGCTTTCAACATTGCACTTGTACATTGTACCTAGTTGATATCATACTCTTTTGTTTATGGATGTCGTCGGTGTGATATGAAAGGGGAGCTTGTAAATCCATGGAGTTATGTATGTGTGTTAGAGAAACACCTGGGCCACTGGTCTAATCCATGCCTAATCATAGTGGAAACCTACAGCGTAACCATAATGAGCAATCTATGAAGCATTCTTCTTATAAAAAAAGAGATAGAGATTGAGAAAAAGAGAAAAAAAGAGATGGTAAAAGAGGAAAGAGAGAAACAAAAGCACCATCTTCCCATGGTAAATAAGAAGATTGCTAAGATGCTCATTGTCTGCTTGCCTTGTCATTTTGATATGGGTATTCTTCCGTATCATCGGGCAAGGGGTACCCCGTTGGCGGTTCTCTATGATACACATATACTTACTATGACAAGAACTTACCGGTAACTAAACTTGAGTAGCATGAGGAGCGGACCTCGTATTCAAGGGACATGAGATTTTCAACTTACAACTTGTCAAGCATATCCTCATATTTGATCACTTTAACCTTAATCACTGATGACCCACAAGTATAGGGGGTGTATCGCAGTATTTTCAATAAGTAAGTGTCGAACCCAACAAGGAGCAGAAGGTGCTAACTAGTGGTATGGATCAGGAATTCTCTGCAAATACTTAGCAAACGGATTTTTAGGGTTTTTAATAAAGCAAGTAAACAAAGTACGAGTAAATAAAAGATAGTAGGAATAAATGCAGCAAGTGGCCCAATCCTTTATGCAGCAAAGGATAAGTCGGTTGTATTACTTAAGATGACCAAACATTCTCGAGGACACATGGGAAGACTGTCAAGTGCTTTCGCTTCATATAGTTGATTAATCTTCTTTAGCTTGCTAAGTGTTGTGTGGGTGAACCTGTGCTAATGTGCCGACCTTCCTAGGACTAATACATACTTGTGATTATACCCCTTGCAAACATCCGTAAGTACAAGAAAGTAATTAAGGTAGAAACCTAACCACAACTTTAAACTCTAAGACCGTTACGTCCCTTGTGCAATGGTTTCCTAATGGGGGTTTAGGTTTCTGTCACTCTGGCAACCCCTATGATTAGTAGCCAAATACACAATGCATTCCCCTAGGCCCATATAGGTGAAGTGTCATGTAGTCGACGTTCACATGACACCACTAGAAGAAGTACACCACAACTTAAATATCAAACTATTGAATCTTTCTCAACACAATTCCACTACTAACAACATGACTTCTCCCATGTCCTCAAGAACAAAACGAACTATTCACAAGACATCATATGGATCATGATCAGAGATGGAATAATGATATATAACAATCTGAACATAAACAATAATTCAACGGTTCACTCAATAGCATCAACTACAAAGAGTAATCAACACCGGGAAAGTTTCCCCTATGAACTATGCAAGATTCAACTCAATTGTTACAGCAATATGGAGATGGTGCTGATGGTGATGATGGTGGTGATGATGATGATGATCCTGATGAAGTCTAGCTTGATGGTGTTGATGGCGACGATCTTCCCTCTCCGGGAAGGAATTCCCCCGGCAGAAATCTGTCTGCCGGAGAGATCTTTCTCTCTCGGTGTTTTCCGCCCCGCAGAGGCGGCGGAATCTTTCTGTGGTTGCTCCCCGAGTATTAGGGTTTCGGGAGGAATATATACGCCAGAGGGGAGTGCCAGGGGTGGACCAGGGCGGCCACACCACCTGGTGGCACGGCCTAGGCTAGCCCGCGCCAGGGGGTGGTGTGGCCCCCCTGTGGCCCATCTCCAACCCCCTTCTGGCTTCCTTCGTCTTCTAGAAAAATTGGATTTTCCGTATATTTTCCCAAAATTTCTAATCTTCGTGAATTTTGCCTCCAAACAGCACCTTTTCCATCAGGATCCTGACTGTAGTGGTCCATGCTCCAAAAGTCATCAACCATGCAAAAACAAATGAAATAACATAAGTATCACCTCTCAATTCGAAATATATCAATGAATAACAGTGAATTATGACATAGAATAGTGATGCAAAATGGACGTATCAACTCCCCCAAGCTTAGACTTCGCTTGTCCCCAAGCAAAACTGAGCTCAATAAACATGGCCTCATGTTTATGGAGTGAAGAGTCGATAAAAGAATATGGACAAGAAGCATCACATTCATCAATACATAGATCATAATAGAAGACAACTCACTATTACATAACTCAACTTGCAATGAGTAAAAGAAATACAATAAAGATACATAAAGTAAATCATAATTGGTAATGGCAAACTTAGCTCTTGGTCGAAGAATAGTTGATAATTTGCTGGAGTTCACAAATAACTGGTTTTCAATGATAGCTTTCAAAGTAGTAAACATCAAGATAAGAGCAATGTGCAAAACAAGGAACATAAGAAACATGAATGAATAAATCATCATATGAATGAATGAAACACAACAACTCAAAATACTTGCTGAGATAGAAGGGAATAGGTTTACTGACTCAACTAAAAAGTAAAAGAAAGGCCCTTCGCAAAGGGAAGTAAGGATTGCAAGTCTCATAAAGAGCTCCCAAAAATTATGATACTTACTAGCTTTCAGCTCTCATTGCCCCTATCATAGGCATCTTTAGGTGATTAAGGTTAAAGTGACACAACTAAGAGGATATGCTTGACAAGTTATAAGTTGAAATCTCATGCCCCTTACTTATGAGTACCGAACCTCATGCTACTCAACTTCAGTCACGAATAAGCTCTTGTCATTGTAAATACACATGTATCATTGAGAACCGCCAACGGGGTACCCCTTGCACATGACACAGGAGCTATCCCATAATCAAAATGACAAGGCAAGTAGACAATGAGCATCTCAGCGATCTTTTTATTTGCTATTTGCATAGGTTTTTATTGAGGATGCTTCATATAATGCCCACTATGGTTATGCTGCAAGTTTCCACCATGATTAGGCATGGCTTAGGCTAGCGGCCCAGGCGTTTCTCTAACACACATAGAAACTCCATGATCTTACAAGTTCCCCTTTTATTTCACACCGCCGGGATCCAAAAGCAAAAGAGGATGATATCAACTAGGTACAAAGTACCAATGATGTTGAAAACGTTCCCCATGATACATGGTTCTGCTAACTTCAACTCATAAAGCGCAAGCATATACACAACAAAGAAGGACCCAATGGTTCAAGTTTATTAAATGCAAGAAAGTAAAGTGTGCCATCAAGTTCATGAGAGATTTAATCACTAATTTTCACATAACAAGTTTAATTTGGAAGGTAGATAAAACAAGAATTTACTTGGAACAACAATAATGCTAATAGGTAGGTATGGTGGACACAAATGGCAAAGGTTTTGGTTTAAAGGAGTGGATGCACGAGAAGAATTCCCTCTCAGTACAGGTTTTTGGCAAGCATTGAACATGTTTAGCAGGTTAATAGAAACAATATCCCAAAACTGTTGATAAAACATGAAAGAGAGCCCATCAAGCCCAGGTGCTCCATCAGAGTAAGAGGAAAACACAGCCTCCTTAATCTCCTCAAGAGTAAAAGGGGCTCCAAGGGCCTCATTTTCCTCATCACTAACTAGTTCTTCATCAAAAAAGAAATCCCGTCTAATCCTAATATTAGGTCTATCTTCCCAGCTAAAAAGCTCCTTGTAGTAGTCTATGGCCACTTTCAACATATCTTTAATATCAGTTACAGGACATCAGGACCATCCAAAACATTAATAAGCTTTTTCCTCCTCCTTTGATTAGCTACTGCATGGAAATAGGCAGTGTTCCTATCCCCCTCTAAAATATTCCTATCTCTAGCTTTTTGTCTAGCTTCAGTTTCTTCTATCATCCAATAGCTATTCATCTCCTGTAGGAGAAAGGAGAATCTATCTCTCTCTTCCACTGTCAGAACATTATTCTTGGATTTAATATCTAATTTATCATACTTAGCCATCAGAGCTTTTCTGTTCTTTCTAATAGCTGCTTCTAAATTCAAATTCCACCTGTTAGCAAGTCTTCTGAATAATCTAACTTTGGCTTGCCAAACATCTACTATATTATCACTATTCACCTGTAGAGACCAGGCTTTAATAACAATATCTCTAAACTCAGGTCTAGCAATCCACCATTTCTCAAACTTAAAGCTACTTTTTTGGGGGAAGTATCCTTCCCCAGAATCCCAGATAATGGGTGTATGATCACTTCCCACTCTAGCTAAAGCTCTAGCATGAGCTAAAGGGAAATGGGATTCAAATTCAGTTGTACAAAAGATCCTATCAATCCTACTCATGATTTGTTCCTCTTGGTTGTTACCCCAAGTAAAACATCTATTGGCCAGGCCAATTTCCATCAAAGCCCACATCTCAATCCAGGCATTGAATTTGTTACCCCATCTAAGATCAATGTTATGATTACTTTTATCAGCAACAAACCTAACTAAGTTGAAATCTCCCCCAATAATGGCAGGGCCTTGCCAATTGAGGAAGAGTTCATGCAATTCATAAATAAACTCATGTTTCCTATCCTCATATGCAGACCCATAAACAATTGTGATTCTACACACAAACTCATCTAGTCTATTTTTAACCACCACACTGACTGAAAAATCCCCAAGATAGAACCTCAAAAAGGTCTAAGTTGACACCTACCAGGATCCCACAAGCACTGCCAACAGAAGGGAGGAAATGCCAAGCAAAATTCCTATTACCTAGGATGGATTTCAAAAAGGAATTACTGATGGAGTCCTTCTTAGTTTCCTGAAACCCAATATAGTCTAGATTAAGAGGAACTAAATTTTCATCTATGTATTTTTTTCCTACCTACAACAGAGAGACTTCTACTATTCCAGAAACCTACTAACATTTGGACATTTTCCTAGGGTGCTTGCCCCGAGATTTCCTAACTAGTTTACTCCAAATGTCAGCTACACTATCTAATTCCTTTTGATTTGAGTCACTATCTAATCTAATAGGATCTAGTTCTTCTACTGAACTATGTAGAGGATCTAAATCATTAATTTCTAGACCAATCATAGAGGTCATATCATCTAACTCAAGATTATCAAGAATTTTGAAGGGGTTTTGGGACATTATACCTGTCATCCCTTTAGGAACCTCCAGATTAGTCACTTTCTTCCTTTCTTGTGCTTTCTCAATGATACTCTAGGATCTGTCGATTCTGTTACTCTGCCTCACTGGTTGCACAGGTCCCCACTTCTTTTGTTTCTTGAGAATCCTTTGAGATGGGCCACCACCCTTTATATCACTGACATCAAAGCTGGGCATGATATCATCAGGCAGCTATGAAAGCTCATCCCTTTCCTGGCTATCATCTACCAAACTAAGCTTTTGATCCAAAGACATACAGCTGTATTCCTCCTCATCCCAGAACTCATGCACTTTAGTCTACACCTTGCAATCTACAGGTGATTTATCCCACACAAAACCCCCTTCTTTATCAACCAAACCTTTTTGTACCAGTAATTGGAAGACCTCAGTGGTAGTAGATGGATTAATCCCCCAGCCTCCGTGGACCTAGTTTTATCCATTTGGCCAGATGTGGGAGCATGAGTACCCCTAGAGGGTCCATTAGCATTTCCACCATGTCCTCTAGATCTCTCACCCTGCCTATTATAGCCATTGTGCCCTTGTTGGCCAGCACCAGTAGGATCACCTCTCTTATTCCTATCTTCAAGATCATCACCCAGGAGATCATCTTCTTGGAAATCATCACTTCCAGTCTCCAAGTCCATAGAGAATCCCAGCTAAAATAGACTCCCATGAAAATCAAAGAGCCTACTGGATGGAATTTTGCCAGGATCTCTGCACTGGATCTTAACCCTCACTTCCTTAGCATTATTCCTAAATATACTGAGCCAATCTACATCCTTTAAGATCCCACACACAGACACTACTTGGTCCAAGATATTCCACTCACACCATTTTGTCTGTAGCCCTGTGATCTTTAACCAAGTGTCAGACAAGGTTTCCATTGGTTTTGGGTCTTCATTCCATGCTTCTACCTTGACCCACACACCTTATTTTACCAAAGAAAACTTGGGATACCCTATGACTTGTTCTACATTGATGTGTGGGGGAAACTTAACTAGAAAAGAACCACTACATCCTAGCTCTCTTATCTGCCAGGGCTAGTTGGGCTTGTAGATCTTTGAAAAGCTATCAGCCGATTCTTCTTCTGATATTTCCCCTTCTTCCACAAGGACCACTCCACAATTCTTGGTGGAAGCAATTGGATTAATAGTCACCTCAGGGGCTTCAATGTGGTAGAACCCTAGGCCAGTAGCAGCACTCCCAATGTATTTAGCTATCTGATTAGGTCTTTTCCTAACTGGGCAGTTTCTGACAGAGTGCACCAAAGATTTACAAATGAAGCACATCTGAGGTTTGTCACGTGTAGCCTAGTGATGTCCTGGTTCTCCATAACTCATACATATGGCATTGATGTAGCTCATCTGGGGAGGAGTCATGTGGGAAGACAATTGATCTTTCTGAGCCACCACCACCTTCTTCTTGGGTTTGGGAGGATTCTTTTGCTTACTAGCCTGCTCACCACTATTACCCTGATCTTGCTGTTGGGGAGGATTCTTGGGAGCAACCCACCAGTTGGATTGCATCCCAAATTGAGGAGGTGGGAATCCATGGAAAGGACCATGAAAACCCCAAGGAGGCAGGTTACCTGGATGGAACCCAAACTGAGGCTGATTGTTGAAAAATTGGGGTTGCATCTGACCGAATTCAAACGGTGGCTGTTGTTGCTGCATCTGTTGGAATTTCCCAAATTGCTGCTGATGCCTAGGATCCTGGCCAGAGTTCCCAGCCTTCCCCCTCCCTCTTCCTCTACCTCGATCTGCCATCAAAACCACCCTCTCGCTTAACAAATTCCTAGAGAGGTCACCTACTTCTACCCCTAAGCACTGTAGGCCTGTGGTTTCTTCCGCCGCCGGGAGGAGGAGGGGAGAAAGAACCCTAATCGAGGATACTGTTTGTAGTTGGCCCCCAGCACATGGGATTGAAGATGGTGGTGCCTGCGGTGGTGGTTGTGGACATGGATGCCTCGTGTCCCTAGTACGTCTAGGCTGTGGAGGAATATTCTAGAGTTGGTAAAAAAACCAACTCCTTTTGCTCAGCCCCCTCCTGCACCTCTCTGTAGCCTGGCCCCTTCCATAGCCTAAATCTTCTCCTCCCACTTCCCACTGCTCCATCTTCCCGCGCGGCTGAAAGAGAGAGCCCTGCACTACTTGAACCTGAACCCAGTGTAATCTCCACCGAATCTGAATCTGCTGGAAGTGTCAACTCTGCGGCTGAGTCAAGAACAATTTTAGAGTCTGCACAATCACCTCTGCTTGAGTCACCAACTGTAGAATTGCCACTGCAGCCGTCATCTCCTTCCTCGACAGGTCTGGCTCCATCTGAATCGGAGCCCATTTTTGCGACAGGAAATGCCTCGCTGATTGTTCCACCATGGAGAGGGGGGAGGTTGCCCTTCGAGGTCTTCCTCTCTTCCTGTGCGACACAGCTTTCTGGAACTCCACAGTTCGCGCTATAGCATTCACTGGTGCTACCATCAGCTCCTTGGAAATCAGTTTCAGGCTCTTCAATTTCTCTTTCCGAGGCGAAGGAAGGCCTTGGATCACCCCTAGCCCCTTGGATGAACCCACCTCCTATGTCAATGGGCCCGAAGGTCCCAATGCAGAGGCCGGAGCGTGGGCTGGAACCTGTTGGATCTCCGCCAACCCTCTTCTCGAACGGACTTTCCGTGCTCCCCACACCAATCTCTCGGTGAGCGGCAATGGGGAACCCCGGAGATTCCTTCCCATAGCTCTCCTCTTCACCATACGCGTCGGAGCCCTGATGCGGGTCGTCGCACGCCCCCTCCCCCTCGCCTCCATTCCCGAAGATCGCTAGAGTCAATCTCCTTGTCACTCAAGATCTGAAGCCCAAATGACGTGCTATCGAGGGAACACCGGATAGAACGCCACCAGGGGTCAGGCATGGGGTAGGAGAACGCAGGGTGGAAGGCGACGCGTGTCCGCGACGGCCCAAGCTCGATCCTCCATAGGAGGTGGTGGAGACGCACCCGCCATGAAGAGGACCTCGGGCTAGGACAGGTGGCGAGAGAGCCATCTCTCCCTGGTTGTGTGTTATACGTCCTTTTAATTTTTTTGAGAGATTGAGATGCCTTTTCTTCTCCTTTTTATTTAGAAAAAAATTGCATGGTAATTTCATTCTTTTTTTTATTTCGCATGGTAATTTCATTGGAGCAGGGAGCTTATGGATGTTTTTCTTGTTCAACTCATGGCCGGTGGGCTATCATTCCGAGTAATTTACTTAAGTCGGGCTGTTCTAGGTAGTGGGCCTCGAATAAGTCGACCAAGCTGGACTATTCAGGCTGGAGTGGGCTAACTGTCTGTAGATTGTGGGCCTTTTGGCGATTGGCGCTTCCGTCACCTGTGTGTGAAGTGTAAACACCTCACTGATGCGAGTTGGCCATGTACACACACGGAGCGCATTCAAGCGATCAGCGCCGGTGAGCGGTGGCCGGAAATTGAAGTCCTGGTCTACTGGAATCGAAGACTGAGGGGCGCTGGATGCATGCACCGGACCGGTGTACAGCCGTGTCAGTCTGGCAGAGACGCACGCGGGGGAGACAGCGGAGGTGGACTGGTCTATGTACACCGGCAGGCCACGCTGGGTGTGACTGTGAGCACGATGATGACCCGGCCGCTGCACAGTCAATACCCCCTCAGGCAGGCAGGCAGGCAGGCAGGCAGCGATCCGTTCGCCATCTCGCGGCGTCGTGTTGATTTATGGCATGGCCGCGCCCGCGTGGGTATCCATCATTAGCTATGGAACTTTGCTTAAACTGAAGCTTTTTTTTTCTTTGACATGCTGAAGCTTTGGTTTTCAATGGCTGGCAAGTTGTTCTGAAGCCACAAACGGAAAGGCTGTGGCGCGTACATCCCTCCCGCACTTGCACTAGGAGCACAACGGCTCACTCGGCGGCAGCAGTGACTCCAGTTATCTCTTGTCTCCATCTACTGCCCCAGCCTAGTTACCAGAGAATGACAACACAGCGGAGCATCAAAGGGGCTGAATACTCGGCAGGCAGAACCGCACAGGCCCTTACCATTTTGGCGTTTCTTCTCTAGTACTCCCTCCGACCCAAATTAATTGACTCAGATTTATCTAGATTCGGATATATCTAGACATATTTTAATACTAGATATATCCGAATGTAGATAAATTTGAGTCAATTAATTTGGATCGGCGGGAGTACCCCTTTTCACTCAGGATATTCGGCGTTCACCTTGTTCGTACCATGGTTCTACTCATTCAGTTCAGAAATATAAGACATTTAGAGCATCCCCACTCATTCGGGGTTCACAAACCAAAATCCTGGAGGTAAAAATCGCTGGATGGATATATATTTTCATCTGAGAATAGGCTTTTTTCCTAGCCATGTTCCCAGCTCGTCGATGCATGGAGAAGAGGAGGACAGATATGTCCGGTGTTTTCAGGCGATTTCCGGCGCGCTGGGTTCGGCATGAGAGAAAAGTAGGAGAGAGAGGGTAGTGGCTGACAGTGGGCTTGTTGCATGCAAAAGTTACATCCGGTGTTTTCAGGCGATTTCCGGCGCGCTGGGTTCGGCATGAGATCGCCGGATGAGGAAACTCCTAAATTCGGTTGAAATCGGCGTCCTAAAAATGAGTGGTCCGAAATTCGTTCATTCGGATGAAAAAATCACGGGAATAGTAGTAGAGGTGCTCTTAGCTTTGTGAATCGAAAATATCTAGACGTCGTTTAGTGTACAAGTTCGTAGAGATTCAAAAAAAACCTATATACGATAAGAAGTCTAGATATATTTATTTCACAAAACTAAAATATTTTATGCTAATACTTCTGAACCAAGAACCAAGGGAGTACGTGGTACTTGAAAACAGAACGCGACACCGTGACGTGCCAGAGGAGAGCCCACTCCACACGAGCGCGTGTGCGCAGCGAATGCCGAAGCGCGTACCTGCATGGCTCGACGACCCACCGAGATGAAATTGATTTACTCAGACGTTACCGCGAGGTAACAAAACATCCGACTCGATCCAGCACAAAAAAGGCAGAGGCCAAGCGCGCACGGATCCCGAGCCACCACGTTGGCTGTCTGTACCTCTGCGGGAGCCCTCGCTGATCGCGACGCTGCCGTTGACGACCTACTCCAGAATCCAGATAGGCTCGTGTGTCTTCTTCGGATGCTCCCTCTTCTTATCCAGTGGCAGTGGCCACTTGGTGACGTCGCGCGGTGGGGAACCGGCAATGCTTCGTCCCTTGCATCCGTGATTTGCTCCAGGGATCCATGCCATCTCACGTTACACACGGGCAGCACAAAGTTCACAAATCACATGTCACCGGCATCGTAGTGGTCCATCAAGACAATCACCCAACCAGATTTTACCAAATTCTCATATGGATAATATTTTTTATTGTTGGGGAGTGGATGTACAAAATCCTCAATGAAACGAATTAAGGTTCTTATTTATGCTTGAGAACCAGGCTCTCCTGGTACTCATGCAATTTTTCTTGAGAACCAGGCTTGGTACTTAACCAAGTTTTAAATGTTAGATTGATCTCTCGATAGGGACCAACGGCCCTATCGACCCCTTGTGACTGCGCCTTGATCGGGGACGCCCAACCCTCTTATGGTTGGTGGGGCCCCTGTCGACGTCGCTATATAAAGAGGTGGGGGGCCGGCCACACATGGTACGAGGTTCACCCGTGAACCGCCAACCCCACCGACACTCCCTACCGATCTAGGGTTAGCCGACGCTCGACGGGAAGCACCGCCGCCGCAGCTACCGCTTATTTCCTATAGCTACGCTCTCGCCGTCGATCAAGATGGCCAACGGGTCATCGAGTTCGTCCACCGGAGAAGGTACTTCCTCCTCTCATCTCTCTCTCTCTCTCTCTGTAAAGGCAAAACCCCAGTACTATAGTATCTACCGAGAACTTCTAGATCCAACAATGGTATCAGAGCGAGTAGGTTCTAGATTTTCTTTTCGGTAGAAAAAGCAAAGTCAAAGAAGCCCCAACCCCAACACAATGCGCCGCCCATCCGGGCCGCACCGTCCCACTCGATCCCTATGCGCATCGGCAAGCCGAGGCATAGGGAAGAAGGACCAACCCCATCTAGGGCAAAGTAAAGAATCCCACAGAGAAATCCCACAGAGAAATCCCCAAAATCGAAAAAGAAAGGGTGCGAAGGCACCACCGGCCACCGCTGGGAAAGGGCACCACCGCCGGCCACTTGACGGCGGCGCTCCTACCCGCGGGTGGAAGCGCTCGTCGGCAAGGAGCCAGGGAGGTGCCGCCGCTTCGTTGCCATCTCTTTGTCTCACGGTGTCGGAGAGAGAGGGGGCCGCCAGCAGTGCCAGGCGACGTCGCCTCGCCTCGGGCCGCACGGGGCAGGAGGAAGGGAGGAGGGAGGGGCTCGCCATCGACGTTGCGCCGGGCGGAGCGGCCACCTCGCCTCACTCCGTTTTTTTCGCCGCCAGAGAGAGGGGACACAGGTGCCGGGGGAAGTGGACGGGGCTCAGGAAGGGTCAGGAGGGGCTCGTCGTCGGCAAGAGCCGGGCGGCGCTGCCGCCTCACTACGCCACGGCCACACCGCCGCCGCTAGAGAGCGAGAGCGCTCGGGGGGAGTGGGAGGCAGAGTGGGCTAGGGGTTGGAGAGGCACCGACCGGGGGCCGGTTTTGATGTTGCGAGGCGCACAATGAGCCGTCCGTCGGACGGCCAGGAGAGAGCGGCCGCGCGGGTTGGGCTGGGCATCTGGGCCGTTGCCGGGCTGCAGGCGAGTGAGCGACAGCGTCTTCCGCCACGCGCGCGTGCGGTGCGGTAGGATGGGCCGCGCGCAGTAAAGGCCCAGTAACGGCTAAACAGAACAATTTTTTCTATTTTTATTTATACAGAAGCTTTTTAAGGGCATTTTCAATCTATTTTTGATGAGAGTTTGCCCAGAATTTTCTATTCAAAGTTATCCAACGAAATTTTGTTTAGAAAAATGGAAAAGTAACAGTAAAAAGTTTCTGTAAAGATGTAAAGTTTAATGAATTTGTAATTCATTCTTCCGCTGCAAATAGTTAAAGGGCTCTTTTAAAATTTAATATAGACAAAAGTGATATTAAATTTTTGAGAGCATGTTAAAGTTATATTCTGGTCATATTCATGTTATTTTTCTAACCAACGTTGTAAATAACATGCTTATGATTAGTGTCTAGTTTTAAAGTAATTAAAGTCATGTGCTTTTGATTCTATGTTCTGCCCAACGGTGATGTAGAATTATCTGCATAAACATTTGTATGTCTTAATTTTGACCAACGTTGGATTAATACATACAATTGTTATTGTTCTCACTTCTTTATGCTTTCAGGTGGATTCTACTTGATGAACTGCATCAAGGAGGTCCCCATAGTGAGAGGTGACAATTACTCTGAGTGGAGAAAGAAGATGGACTTCGCGTTCATCTGCGCTGAGGTGGATTGGGTCCTTGAGACCAAGCCTCCCACCAAGCCGATAGAGCCCATAAGAGATGCTGCCGATGATGATGTTGCATGGGACAGAAAGAAAAGGGACTATGCTCCAGTAGAGCTGGCATATTCCATTGAGAACCAAGAGTGGCAGAACGCCAACAAGAAATGCATGGCATTCATAAAGAATACAGTTGAGCCAGCAATTGTTGGTTCAATCACAGAGTGTGCTTCCGTAGGGGAGTACATGGAAAAGATAAAGAGTCAGTTCACTGGCTCTTCAAAGACATATGCAACCCAGCTGCTGAAGCAACTGGTGACAGAAAAGTATATAGGAGGTGGACATGGCATCAGGGAGCACATCCTCCGGATGAGCAACATGGCTGCCAAATTGAAGGTCATGGAAGCTGATCTGGAGATAAAGCCTGCTCTCCTTGTCCATATGGTCATGATGTCACTACCTCAATAGTTTGAGAACTTTGTTGTCAACTATAATATGGCCCCTGAAAAATGGGACATAGAAAAGACCATCGCCATGTGCGCTCAAGAAGAGGAGAGGCTCAAAACCCAGAATGGTGGTTCATTGAACCTAGTGAAGGACACCAAGAAAAGGACCTTCACTCACAGCAACCATGGCTCTCCTTCTAAGCCACACGGTAAAGCTCCCATGCACTATCAGCATCAACACATGCCTGCTCACCCAGTGAACAAAGACGCTTGTCTTCACTGCGGCAAGAAAGGGCACTACAAGAAAGATTGCTCCGTTTTTCTAAAGGAGCTAATGGCAAGAAAAGGTAACAATATAGTTTCATTTGTAAATGAATCCTTGTATACACAGTTTTCAAAATCTACTTGGTGGATTGACTCAGGGGCAAATGTTCACGTTGCAAATTCTTTACAGGGATTCCATTCGACAAGGACTATGAAAAGAAATGAAGGATGCGTTGAAGTCGCAAATGGAGTCCAAGCGGATGTTGAGGCTGTTGGTGACATCTCTTTGGAGCTTGCCGATGGATCAATGATCTCGCTTACAGATGTTCTTTTTGTTCCTTCTTTGCATAGGAATTTAATAAGTGTGTCACGTTTGGACAAAGTTAATTATCAGTGTCATTTTGAACATGGCCAGTGTGCCATTTATTGTAATAAAGATTGTGTGGGTATTGCTTTCCTCCACAATGAGCTTTATTTATTATCCACTCGCGAGAAAGTTAATTCTGTGTGTAAAGTGAAAGAAAATGTTTCCTCGTCAGATAAAGAACCAAATAAAAGAAAGAAACTCAAGACTCGTCAAAATTATGGCACTGTCATTCAGGCCATATTTCGAGGGGGCGAATAGAAAGACTAGTTAAAAATGATATTCTTCCTCCACCAGAGTTCTCCGACATAGAGCAATGCATCGATTGCGTTAAAGTAAAGTATGTAAAGCAAATCAAAAAGGGTGCAAATTGAAGCGCCGAAACACTAGAAATTATTCACACCGACATATGTGGACCGTTTCCTGTGAAAAGTGTGGATGGTTATAACTCGTTCATAACATTCACAGATGATTACTCCCGTTATGGTTATATTTATCCAATTAAAGAAAGATCAGAAGCGCTGGATAAATTTAAGATATTCAAAGCTGAAGTTGAGAACCAACATAGTAAAACAATAAAGATAGTAAGGTCTGACCATAGAGGGGGGTACTATGGTCGACACACCCCATATGGCCAAGTCCCTGGACCTTTTGCAAGGTTCTTACAGGAGACTGGCATAGTGGCCCAGTATTTGATGCCGGGCGAGCCTCATCAAAATGGAGTAGCTGAAAGGCGTAACCGTACCCTTATGGATATGGTTCGCAGCATGATGAGTTACTCCACCTTGCCATTGGGATTGTGGATGGAGGCGTTAAAAACCACCATTCATATTCTCAATAGAGTACCAAGAAAGTCGGTGCCCAAAACACCGTATGAGTTATGGACAGGGAGAGTCCCCTCGCTGCAACACCTAAGGGTGTGGGGGAGCCTAGCTGAGGCCAAAGTATTTAATCCAAATATTGCAAAGCTTGACCCTAAAACAGTCAGTTGCCATTTCATTGGCTATCCTAAAAAGTCAAAAGGTTTTCGTTTCTACTGTCCAGATAGACACACAAAGTTCATAGAAACGAGACATGACGTCTTCTTAGAGGACAGAATGATGAGGGGGAGCATGGTAGATCGGAAAATTGATCTTGAGGAGAAGAGGGTGCATGCACCTAATCCGATGACTCAGGAGCCATTCTTCTCGCTGCCTGTTGTTCCTGCATCGACAACCCCTGAGGTTGTGGTGCAAGCACGTGTTGCAACTCCACCCATGACAATAGTGAGTGAGGATCCGGAACCTGTCCGTCAGGAGCCGGCTAAACCCATTGTTGAGCGTGAAAGGGAGTAGCAGCAGCCACCTCAACAAGATGTGCCACACGTTGAGACCCACAATGTGCCAACGAATGAGGCACCTAGAAGGGCACGAAATGTCCCAACAGATGAGGCCCCTAGAAGGTCTCAAAGAGTTAAAAGATCAGCGATTTCTACTGATTATAAAGTCTATAACACAGAAAGAGTTCAAATGGAGAATGATCCCACTTCATTTGAAGAAGCCATGAGTAGCCCTCACTCATCCAAGTGGCTAGAGGCCATGGAAGATGATATGAGGTCAATGAGTTCCAACGAAGTTTGGGACTTAGAGGAAATTCCCAAAGGAGCCAAAACAGTAGGCTGTAAATGGGTCCACAAAATTAAATGTGACTCTAGAGGGAATGTGGAGAAGTACAAAGCACGGCTTGTGGCAAAAGGATTTACACAAAGAGAAGGAGTAGATTACAATGAGACTTTTTCTCCAGTCTCATGTAAGGATTCCTTCAGAATCATAATGGCACTAGTTGCACATTTTGATTTAGAGCTGCATCAAATGGATGTAAAGACGGCATTTCTAAACGGGGATTTAGAAGAAAGAGTCTACATGAAACAACCTAAGGGTTTTGTCATGGAAGGCAAGGACAACCTGGGATGTCGCCTAAAGAAATCCATTTATAGATTAAAGCAAGCTTCGCGACAGTGGTATCTAAAGTTTAATGAGACCATTAAGAAATTTGGGTTTAAAGAGAATGTTGAGGACAACTGTATTTACGCAAAGTTTAAAAGTGGGAGATATATTTTCCTAATTCTGTATGTGGATGATATCTTGCTTGCTAGTAGCGATGTCGGTCTACTACTAGAAACAAAGAAGTTCTTGTCCTCAAACTTTGACATGAAAGATCTTGGTGAAGCTTCATATGTTTTGGGCTTAGAAATTCACCGAGATAGATCAAATGGGGTTCTAGGACTGTCACAGAGGCATACCTAGAAAGAAATACAGTATGCATGCGTGCAATACCACACCTGCTCCAATAGTCAAGGGCGACAGTTTTGGGAAATTTCAATGTCTCAAAAGTCAATATGAGATCGATCAAGTGAAAGCAGTACCATATGCTTCGGCCGTTGGAAGCTTACAGTATGCACAGGTGTGTACTCGCCCTGACTTAGCTTTTATCACCGGGGGTACTCAGTAGATATCAAGCGAATCCAGGCATAGAGCACTGGAAGATGGTAAAGAAAGCTTTGCGTTATGCGCAAGGCACAAAAGACCTCATGCTAACATATAGAAGATCTAATTCCCTAGAAATAAGAGGGTATTCAGACGCTGATTTTGTGGAGACAGAGACGATCTAAAGTCTACGACAGGATACGTCTTCACTCTCGCAGGAGGGGCTATTTCGTGGAGAAGCTCCAAATAGTCAATAGTTGCATCATCCACGATGTATGCAGAATTTATAGCTTGTTATGAGGCAACGAGGCAGGCGATATGGTTAAATAAATTTATACCCGACTTGAAAGTGGTAGATTGCATTGACAAGCCACTAAATATATACTGTGACAACGAGCCCGCAGTATTTTATGCTCACAACAACAAGTCGAGTAATGCTTCCAAACCAATAGAGATAAAGTATTATATTGTGAAAGATAAGATCCAGGATCACACAATAAGACTCGAGCATATAAGGACAAAGGATATGCTTGCGGATCCGCTAACGAAAGGCTTACCACCCAATGTGTTCAAGGAGCACTTAGCCGGCATGGGTTTAAGGCAAAGCCTATGATTCCTGGATCATAAGAGGCCCAAAAGAAATAGAATTTGTTTCAAAACAAGAGGTACATTGTAGATGTCTGATTCTATCGGCAATTGAGCTGTGACGATGAAACATGCTCTATGTACCGAACAGTTATGAAACGAGTAAAGTATAAAGTAAAGTTTAGATCAAGGGGGAGACTGTTAGATTGATCTCTCGATAGGGCACAACGGCCCTATCGACCCCTTGTGACTGCGTCCTGATCGGGGGCACCCAACCCTCTTATGGTTGGTGGGCCCCTGTCGACGTCGCTATATAAAGAGGTGGGGGGCGGCTGCACACGGTAAGAGGTTCACCCATGAGCCGCCAACCCCACCGACACTCCCTACCGATCTAGGGTTAGCCGACGCTCGACGGGAAGCACCGCCGCTGCAGCTACCGCTTATTCCCTATAGCTACGCTCTCGCCGTCAATCAAGATGGCCAACGGGTCATCGAGTTCGTCCACCGGAGAAGGTACTTCCTCCTCTCATCTCTCTCTCTATAAAGGCAAAACCCTAGTACTATAGTATCTACCGAGAACTTCTAGATCCAACATTAAAAACCTGGTACTCATGCTTAATGGCCGTGTGCATCCCTAGTTGGTACAGAGGTCGGGGAAGTGAAATCTTTCCTCCATTTAAGATTGTTGTGGGTCTGATTGAAGGGAAAACAGGTTCCCTCCCGGGTCGCCGTCCGCTCGGACGATCCCAGAGGCCCCCAGCCGCCGCCGCCTAGTCCCTCCACCTCCATCCCACCAGGCCGCTGCCGTCACCGAGGCCGACGGTGGTGGCGGCACCCTTCTCACTGAAGGCGGAGGGCAGGAGAGGCCTCGTGCGGCAGATCTCCATGGGAGGTGGGGTACGGCTTCAACTGGTCATGTATCTCTCGCCGAGGAGCGGATGGAGGACGGATGCAGATAGGCGCGGGCAGCGGTGGCTGGCGGTGGCATGGCGTTGTGCTCGCGGCAGCGCAGCGCTAGAGGCGGGACGGGCCATTCTGGGCCCGATCTCGGTACTATGCGGTACCTGCCGACCATGCGGCTTTCTGCCCCTGTTTTGGCATCTCGAGTTCGTCTTCTTCTCCGCTGCCAGCCGGTGGCGTGGGGGTTGCTGGCACGGCTTTGAATAAAGATGGTGGTCCTTGGATTTCTCTCTCTCCATGATGAAGAACTGCCTGTCACTAGTCTTCATTGATCTTGGGTGGACTACCGAGTTTCGGAAGACTCCATCGGTGAATTCCAAATGGATGACATGCTTGGAGTTTGCCAGTGCGGATGGTGTTTCGGTCACGCCCAACCATGTTTTTTGCTGGCCGTTTGGTTTCAGAGGTGGCGTTGTGAAGCTCTACGGTTTGTTGCCATCACGGGACATACCTTGATTCCACGGTGAAGTCAGACGCAGAGAATGGCAAGGAAGCCGAGAACTGAAGACTGGCAATGGAAGTTTGAGTCCTGGTGGGGTAGGGATTCTGGCTTGGTGTTTTGTGACTTGGAGCAGCGGAATTGGCAAGTAGGGGCGACAACACAGGAGGAATTCAGTGTCTAAACCTGCAGGGTGAAAACCCAAGGTCTAGCCTTAACCGGTCCATGATGGCGAGTTTCAGAAACTCCGTGAGTGAGCACGAGCTCAAGGATCTCTACTTGCATGGTCGAAAATATACGTGGAGCAATGAGAGGGAACAACCTACCCTGACTCGCATTGATAGAGCGCTGGTCTCGGTGGACTGGGTTTTGTTGAACCCGGACTCGATCCTTCAGGCCCTTTCCTCTTCGACTTCGGATCACCCCCCCTCCAACTCTCCCTGAACGCGGGGTTCATGCCTAAGAGGATATTTCGTTTTGAGTTGGCTTGGATCAAGTTGGAGGGGTTTGACGAGGCGGTCAAAGAGGCTTGGAAGTGTGAGGATACGATTGTGGACCCCTTCAAAAGGCTAGACGCTTTGTTCCGTAACGCAGCTAGTTCGCTGCAGGCCTAGGGGCAACGCAAGATGAGCAACCTGAAGATGCAAATCGCCATGGCAAACACGATGATCTTCCGGTTTGATGTGGTGCAGGAGAGTAGGCCCCTCTCTCAGGCGGAGTTGTGGCTGCGATGTACTCTGAAACTGATGGTGCTTGGCTTGGCCTCACTAGAGAGGACTATGGCACGTCAATGCTGGAGGATGAGATGGCTCTCGGAGGGGGATTCAAACACTAAACTATTTCATGCGGTGGCCAATGGCAGGAGGACAAAAAAATTCATACCGTCGGTGCTTGTGGATGGGGAGATCATCTCGGATCAGGAGGGTAAGGTCAAGGCCTTCTCGGAGGCATATATGGGGCTCTTGGGCTCTATTCGACCGAGGGAGTTTGGTCTGGACCTGGAGGCCCTCAACTTGCCGGAGCATGACCTTGCCGAGTTGGATGGCCTTTTCACGGAGGTGGAGGTGTGGACAATGGTGAAGGAGTTGCCACCGGATCGGGCTCCAGGGTTGGACGGCTTTGTGGGAGCCTTTTATCAGAAGGCATGGAATGTTATCAAAGGGTACGTCATGGCAATGCTGATGAAGCTGGCGGTGGGTGACGACCGTGGCTTTGGGAAGCTGAACACGAGGCTGATCACTCTCATCCCAAAGAAGCAGGAGGTGACGGTTGTTAGGGACTACCGCCCCATCAGCTTGATCCATAGTATGGACAAACTCTTTTCCAAGTTGCTGGCCAACCATTTAAGGCCGAGACTCCTGGAGCTAGTGGGCGCAAACCAATCAGCGTTTGTCAAGGGGAGGTGCCTACACGACAACTTCATCTTAGTGAGGCAAGTGGCTCGAAAAATCAAATGGGCCAGGAGGAGAGGGGTGTTGCTCAAGTTAGATATCTCCAAAGCCTTCGATTCGATTTTGTGGGCTTTCCTGTTTGAAGTTTTGAGGAAGCTGGGTATCAGCGAGCGATTTCTCAAGTGGATTTCTATCCTGCTTTCCTCGGCGTCGATGAGGGTGGTGGTTAACGGCACCCCAGGAGAGAAAATCCAGCAAGTCAGGGGGTTGAGGCAAGGCGATCCAACCTCCCTGATGTTGTTCGTGCTGGGTATGGAGGTGTTCACGGTGTTTTTGGTCAGGGCGGTGGAGGCACGCATCTTCTAGAGTTTGGCGGGCATCTCACCGCTCCAACACGTGTCCATTTATGCGGATGATGTGGTGCTTTTCATCAGGCCGGTCTAGGAGGAGTTGCTCGCGGTTCAGGAGATCCTTCACATCTTTGGGGAAGCCTCGGGCCTATCGGTCAATTATCATAAATCAATAGCCACTTTGATCAGAGGAGAAGAGGAAGATGGGGACTTAGTCAGCTAGGTCCTGGGGTGCACATTGCAAGCCTTCCCCATCACGTATCTCGAGCTGCAGCTAGCCTTGAGGCCGCTGGCGACGGCGGAGTGGCAACCGGTCCTGGATAAGGCGATCGAGTTCACACCAGCGTGGCAGAGGGGGCTTATCACTAGGGCTGGCCGCCTCACCCTGGTCAAGTCGGTGGTGGCTGCAAGGTTGATCCATCAACTGCTAGTGGCCGAGGCCCCGGTTTGGCTCCTAGAGGAGCTAGAAAAGTGGCAGCGTGCGTTCTTCTAGGCAGGGAGAAAGGACATTCATGGTGGTCAGTGCCTGGTGGCCTGGGAGTTGGTGTGCAAGCCTACCTGCTTTGGGGGGCTGGGGGGTGAAGAATCTGAGACTTCAGGGGGTTGCGCTTAGAGCCCGCTGGGCGTGGCTTCGAAGGACGGACCCCACGAAGCCTTGGGCAGGTCTGCCTGTGCTCAAGGATGTCGCTGCAGAGGGTGTGTTCGAGGCCTTCTCTCGCCCTAGGCTAGGGGATCGCAGATCTCTGAAGTTTTGGTAGGATCGTTGGCTTAATGGCCGCTCTGTCAGGGAGGTTGCTCCTAAGGTGGTCCAGGCAGTAGGTACTCGGAGAAGGAATTGCAGGACCGTTGCTCAAGCGGTTCCTGCCAGCAAGTGGATGCTAGATGTGACCGGTACCCTAGGGGCACAGGGGCTTAGGCAATGGGTCGCGCTTTGGCTTGAGTTGTGGGAGGTCTAGCTGACAGAGAGGCCAGATGATTTTGTTTGGACTGGATCGACATCTGGAGTCTATTCCGACAGGGACACGTATGAGTTGTTGTGCCAAGGAGGGGAGCGCTCTATCGTGGCTTCGCCAATTTGGAAATCGTTTGCTACTCCCAAGTGCAAGATCTTCTGTTGGTTGGCCACGCGGTATAGGCTGTGGACGTTGGATAGGAGGGAGCAGCATGGCCTGCAGGAGTCTGCCTCGCCGTGCTTCACGTGCCTACAGGAGGAGGACACCGTGGATCACATTCTGGTCCAATGTGTGTATGCCAGGACTGTTTGGTGGGAGTGCTTGAGGAGGACCGGAGTTGACTGTCCCCAACCACAGCGGGACGACACCCTGGAGGCTTGGTGGCTGATGGCCAGAAAGCGAGTTCGTAAGGAGGAGAGAAAGACCTTCGATACCCTAGTCATCCTCACGGCTTGGATGTTATGGAAGCAGAGGAACGCTAGGGTTTTCGGCAATGTGAGAGACCAATGTGATGCTGACCAACTGGTGATCCGCATTGGGATGAGTTCAGGCTTTGGCGCTTAGCTAGGTCGGGGAGAGGAGTGGTAGCCATGTCGCGAGAGTAGGCCCTAGAGCTGTAGGTGAGAGAGGGTGAGCGTGGGAGGGTGTGGTGTGCGTGCGTTCGGCTGGGAGCCTTGTTCGCAAGGTGTGGCCCGGCCTCTTGTATTTGTTGTCGTTGCCTTCTATAACAATTTGGTACGACTTTGGCGTACCCTCGAAAAAGAAGGCATTATTTTGTGAGTGCGGACTTTCTCCAGGTTGAAAACCTATGGTCTTTGATCAGGGCGATGACGGCGCTTGAGCACTATTCCCTTCTTGGAGGCATCGCTTTTGGAGTTGTTGGATTTCTGGTGCTATGTTTGGTCCGTGATTTCAAGGAACTAATCACTGTAGCGGGACTTTTCTTTTATGTAATTCATCTTTATTTTTTTGGTTGTGTGCATCTGTAATGCCAATAGGGTAATGCGTTGTTGCAGAGGCTGTGTGTAATTGGTATCTCCTGATATTAATTCCAAAAAAATGATTCTTGAGAGGCTGGATTTTGGGAGACTATGGGAAGGAGCTGCGGTAGGAAGAAGCTGACAGAATCTGTTGTCCTGTATTCTTTTTAGGTTAGACATTTGTCTTGTTTGATGGGTTGAGCGGTGAAATATCTGTAACATCCCCGAATTTTATTTGTATGCTAGTTATTGGTATAAATGAAATGTCTGTAACGCCCCTATACATTTGAATGCCAGCAATTCAATGCCGTGTTGCACGCATGACATCATCGGAAGAAGATGAGGCGTTTCCCCCGACAAAAGATGCACTATCCTCATGGATATATGAGCCTCGATTAATCGTGTCGAAATGGTCGTCATGTAGCTAACTACACTGAAATTCATTTGCGCATGCTAATCAGTTTAACTGCAAAGAAACTACACTAAAAATCATGTCTTACTACTAATCACAGGAAGAAAAAGAACCAGAACAGGGGACTTGGTACTTGCGGCGGCAGCGACTGAGAGGAGGCCATGGTGAGGTCGGCCTGCGGGCGGAGGAGGGCGGCGGACGGCGGCCGATGGAGCCACGAGCCGGGAGCCGGGAGCGGGTCGCCATCGCAGGTGGACGAGGGGGGAGGGTCGGAGCGGCGTCGAGCAAGGAGAGAGTCGGGGCTGCAGCGGACTGGGGAAAGGTGGGGGCAGCTGCAGCGGTGACGAGGGTTGACGGTGGTGGTGGAGGCGCAACGAGAACCCTAGCTCAGTTTCGATGGGGGGTGCGCGTGCGGGATGAACCGGTCAGCGCGATGAGCTGCTTGTTTTCTTTTCTTTTCTCCTAATTCTGGCCGGTGGCAATTCTCTGTAAATATGAGCAACGACAAGTCTACATATGACAGCCTTTCGTTTCACTTAGGGGAATAACGGGAATCAGCTCAGAATCGAGGTCCGACCCGATTCTCAGTTTACGAAGAAAACTAACTTCTCGGTGGAAATAAGCTGGACAGAATCAGACCCCTTCTTTTGAGCTTGTGTGATTCCAGGGCTAAAATCTGTTCAAGAAGCTAAAAAGAAGCTAAAATTTGGGGCCAAAGTCATTTGATCTGATGGTCAGAATTCATAAAGCGTGTATCCAGTTTGGGATACAACGTGGAAATTACAAATTCCGAGTAAGATTGAAATCTTTGGCTCGAAGGCCCTACACGGAACAATCCCGAGGATGGCGATACTTGCATCTCGACATATTCGGGTGCCTCCACAATGTCATGTTTGCCACGGGCATAAAACACAAGACATTTATTTTTCACATGTGCTACAACAAAAAGAAGTATGGAAGGGACTTGGATTGAGTGAGGTGATTGAAAAACTGGTGAGGTTCTATCGCCTTGGAAATTTTGCCATGCAGTCAAAAAATAAATCTTCACATGTGCTACAACAAAAAAAGTATGGAAGGGACTTGGATTGAGTGAGGTGATTGAAGACGCTTTGTTAGCTGACTCAGTGGCGAAGGACGAAAAAAATCTAAGGTCGGACGAACTATAAAACATTAAAAAAATAGGTGCAAAAAAAGAATTGTCTCGACACAACGCTAATATACAATGGTAATAAAAACATATTTAATTCGAATTAGAACATTAAAACATACCAATAATGAAATTTTAATGTCGTCTAGAAGTTCCAGGCAATGGCAAAGCTCTACCTTCCTTTTGAAAATCTTTTTTAATTTCACCAAGATCTATACTTTTGAATATCCCTCGCTCGATGTAGCACACCATCAAATCATTGAGCCAACCATCGGACATCTTGTTGCGTAACTCAGTCTTAATGATCTTCATAGCTGAGAAGGCCCTTTCAACGGTTGCCGTCGTCACAGGTAAAAGCATTGCCAAGTCAATAAGGCGGTAGACTGTAGGAAACATGATGTGCCTATCAAGTTCAACCATCTTTTTAGCTAGGCTTGCAATATCAATACAAACTCTGAAATCTTCAATTCTCTTCATATGAATAATGAATAGCTCAAGGGTATCTTGTATATGCTCACGCTCATAATCAGAGAAATCCTCATGATAAATCTCTGTAAGTCGAGCAAGCTTATGCACATTGAACCTAGCAAATGAGTTTGTTGGATCAAGACAAGAAAAGTTCATAAGAACCTCTGAAGATGCCTCATTGAAGCGATGATCAAACTCTGTGATAATGGAGTCTATAGCAACATAGAAGGTGTCAACACGATAAAAATGATTAGTGGTGACAGTGTGTCTCCCTCTTTTCTTGTTTTGCTCCATTTTGTTACCATGGTATCCATACTTGGGATTATGATCTCATTTTCAGTGCAAAATGATTTGACATCTTCGAAGAGTGACTCCCAACCATGATTTCTCCAATTGACCAAACATGTTCTCACATCCGTAACCAAAGATATTGCCTAAAATGGTACAATTAGAAGTTTAGATCAATAGAATATACATAGAGAAAGTAGAACAATTAAACATTATCACATACCTGAATAATATTCCGATCCTTCTTTTGCAATAGAAGAGATACATCATTCGTCATACGAAGTAGTTTTTTCATCATCTTCATGATAAACACAAAGTTAAAAGTCTCCATTGTATGAACATAACCTCCAGCCTTAGATGGATTATGAGAATCATCCTCAACAATGCCCAAAACTTCTATCACTGCATCCCACATTGATTCAATACGACACAAGGTTGTGTAGTGAGAACCCCATCTTGTATCTCCAGGTCGACACAAGGATGTTTCTTGGTTTTTTCCTCTTCCTGTGGGCATTTCACCATTCTTGATCTTAGCTAAAAGAATCTCTTTGTCCTTATCTAGAAATATATCCATCCTCCTGCAAGATGAACTAGAGAGATTGGCAATCTCTTTCGCATCATCAAAGAAATTCTCAAGACCTTTGCAACATCTCGATAAAGCAACCATGATCAGCTGCAACTGGTGAGCAAAGCAATGAACATAGAAAGTATTTGGGTTTTCATCACGGATTAATTTCTGAAGGCCATTAAATTCTCCTCTCATATTAGATGCTCCATCATACCCTTGCCCTCGTAGTCTTGCAATAAGAAGGCCGTGTTTAGTGAAAACCTCCAAAAGTGCCTTCTTTAAAGCTGGAGATGTTGTGTTTGGAACATGCTGAATACCCAAAAATCTTTCAATAATATCACCACTTTTGTTCACATACCTACAAGAAGATGGTATAATCAGTTGAATAACACTACATAGAAAAGAAATAAACACAAACACACAAGTACTTAACATAATACAACACGTACCTTACAACCACGGCCATTTGTTCTTTGATAGATATATCACGGGATTCATCAATAAGAATAGAGAAAAGACAACCATCCATCTCTTCTTTGATGGATTTAGTAACCGCTTGCGCACAATGTTTGGCAAGTAATTTCTGAATTGTTGAGGAAGTCATTTTGCCATTTTTAGGACATCGCTCATCAAATGCAAGCTTCACTTCCCTATTTCTTTCTTTGTACCAATCAAGCATCTCCAAGAAATTGCCTTTGTTTAAATAATAAACGGATTCATCGTGTCCACGTAATGGTTCACCTTGTAATGCTAGATAACTTACAATACCCAAAGAAGTATCCACACGAGTTTCATATTTTACTAGTGACTCACTGGTATAGGTTGTAACTTTGCTTTTCACACTAGCCTTTTGATTCTTAAAATCATCACATGATGTCCTTGAAATATTATGGATGCTACATGGCCCACCGACATGCTTACGGAATGCTTCCGTCGCATTTTTCCAATTATCATATCCCAATTTGTTGAAGACATCATGCCCAAATTTGTCATGCCCAATATGTTTGAAAAGATAGCAATAGAAGCAATAAGCCTTATCCTTATCCACACTATATTCCAACCAATCATATTGCTTATACCATTTAGGTAGAAAAGATCGCTTGTCTCTATTTAAGGGAAAATTATGCTTAGTTGGTTGTGTTGGACCATTCTTTAAGTAAGAAAATCTAACCTCACCTCTAACATTGGGAGCAAATTCATCCATTTGAACGCGAAGTCCTGGATCAAGTTTGATATACTCTATGAAATCAGTTATACCTCCAACTTCTAGAACCACGACATTCTCTTCCACTTCGGCTTCAGCAGAGTCTACCATTTTTTATGTGTCGGTGGCCACAAAATTACCTATCCCCCTTCCACTTCTTGTTCTTCCTCTTGGCTAACATTCGCACTTTCATCAGTGCTTGGTTTGATTGTGATGTGCCATAGGATTTGCACTTTCATCATGAGTGCTCGGTTTAGAGCTCTTGATCTGTTTGTTCCATAACCGTTTTAAATCTGCAATTAAATTATTGAAAACCAAAATCATATTTTCTTCAATAGTTAAATCCTGATTGAGTTCCATTGACCACAAAATGTAAATATAATGTATACCTGCCTCCTTTATAGCTGCAGATTTCTTCCCCTTCTTATCCATGTCTTCAAAGTGTGAGAACTGAGAATTGAAAAACGCTAACGAGAATTAAGAGTTTTAGGTCTATGTTCAAGGATGGGTGGAGAAATAGAGGCGGGCGAACCCGCGTGCTGCGGCAGCGGGATAGTATTGCAGCCGGCCGGTAGGGTGGGGCATGACTCGCGAGCAGAGGAAGGGAGCCACCTCTTGATCGGGAGGACAGATAGGCTGCGACGGCGGCGCAATTCGTCGTTCGTTGCTTCGATCGGGACAGGGCTAGGGCGCCAGCAACGATCCTCGATCCGGAGTCACGACCAAGGCAACTGGCACGTCCAGGCACGTACACGGAACGTAATTGGCGTCTCGGCCGGGACAGTCCGGCCTGGCTCTCCCTGTGCACGGCCCAGCAAAGGCCCATGCTGGGTAAAATCCCTCCACGGCAGCCTATTCTCTTAGTTTAGGTTCGTTTTTTGGTTCAGATCGTATCAAATAGCTGAAAACTGTATGTATAACCAATGGAGGCATATATATATGCGATTTTTTTGCAGAAAATTAAGGTAGGGCAGATGCCATACCTTGCCCAAAGGGGAGCTTCGCCCCTGAGCTGACTGGTCAGGTTCTATCGCCTTGAAAATTTTGCCATGCAGTCAAAAAATAAATCTCCACTGCTGACACAAATTTATTGTCATCCCACCAGCGTCGGAGAAGAGGAAGAAGATTCAAGGCTTCACCAGTACCAAACCACCACCACAAAGCCACGAGGTAGCCAGCAAGCGCTAGAGACATGGGCGGTGAAACTCTAGCGCCATAGAGGAGAAGGGGGTGTGTAGCGGGGGTGCGGATCTCAAATCGAGCGGGATGGGAAGAACAAGCACAAAGCAGCGATCTTAGAACCACGAGCGGCAGCGGTCGGAGCAGCCAGAGCTAGCCGGCATAAAGGGGCGGCGGTGCCAGGATCGCGAGAGGGAGAACAATGAGAGATGTCTAGTACAAGAGTGTGAGAGAATGGGTGGCCAGAATGTCCGAGCCTAGGGCCGTGGTAGCCAACCACTTGGCTCTATTATGGGCCGAGTCAGGCTGGGCCAGGCCCAGATTTAAACGAAACCCTAATTTAATTATTAAAAGACTAAAATACCCCCAGAACTAAATAAGCTCTAGAAAAATAAATAAAAATCCTAATATATATATATAATACATCAAAATGCTCACTACAATAACATCTAACTAGTAAAAATCTAATAATACCTATTTGGGTTAAATAAAATGCAAATAAATATTAAGACCATTAAATCTCTAAATGAATTTAGTAAATCATGGAAAAGTCCTAAAAATGGTTTAAAATCACCTTTGAGTACTAAAATAAATATATTATCTTATAAAAATATTAATTATGGATTTGCAACTTATCTTAGGATTTATAGAAAATAAATGTGTGTTTAGTTCTATAAAAAATTATTTTCATAAAATGTATTTCTTTTATTTTTATAAACCAAAAATAACTTCATTTAAGTTATTTAGAATTTATTACTTTGGAAAAAGATTAATATTTTCTCCAAAAATTGTTTATTACTTAATAAATTAGGTAGAACACCAAATAAAGATTAAGTCCAAATATTACACTTAAAACCACAAATATAATTTTTAATAAAATTTAAAAGTAAATTGTTAACTATATAATATTCCTTTAAAAACTTTAACTAACTATAAGTAAAAGATTTACAAGTTCATTTTGCAAATCATTAACTTATATTAGAAGTGAGTGATCTCAATTTACATATATATATCCATATTTTGTATAACTCCTAAACTTAGTATTAATTAAATAAACTATATAATAAATTCACTTGTTTCCATGGACAAACCTTATAATATATTCTATGAATATTAAACATGCTAAATCTAAGTCCTTAGGGCTAAGCTTCATATTTATAAGCTTTCATCTTTGGTTATGCTTAGAATAAAACCTAATAGTTGGTAATGCCATAATGTTATATCTTAAACCTATTATTATTCTTTTATAGTTAACTTTGGTCTAATATACAATAAACTGTCCCCTCGAGATCGATCTATACCTGCCGCCCTCAGGTGTCTCCTCTCCCTCGGTTTCAAAATATAAGATGTTTTAGCTTTATGAAGTAAACATATCTAGACCCTTTTAGTACGTAGGTTCACTCCGAACCTCTCCGAATCTACACTATAAAAGTGGTCTAGATACGTTAGCTCCATAAAACTAAAACATATTATATTTCGAAACGGAGGGAGTACATTCATAAGCCAACCTAGACAAAGACCGTTAGAACATGGAAGTAATATCTTCGTGTCCAAACACCTGAGCTGCAGATAGATTTTCATTTAAAGCACATGAGAACAACCATGGAAACCTTTGCTTAAGTGGCTGGTTAGAGCCATCAACCATCCAGTTATGAGACCAAAAGGGAAGTGTTCCCTTTACCAAGTTTTACTGAAGCCACAACCCTGGAATTATCGACAAGTTTTAGGACGTCACGGCCACCGGAAAGAACCACAAAGGTTCTCCGCATGTCGTACTTTCCCATCATAGTGTTCCTGCTAAACCAAATTCACCCACGGGCTATCCCTGTGGTTATAGAACTTATCCAAGTGCTTGATTAGCAAAGCAGCATTCTGCTTGAAAGTCTACAATGCCGAGACCTCCACTTTTTTAGGTTTGCAAATCATTTCCCATGCCGCCAGGGATTGCATTGGAGCGTCCGCGTTTTCTCCCCATAAACATTGTCTCAAGATTCTGCCTAATTGGGAAGTAATAGTTGTGCCCAACGGTAGTCCAAAATAAGAACCCCAAATCTTATTTTGGTACTGCACAAAGGTTCTCCGCATTTCTCATGGTAAAAAATCGGATAAAGGAAGAAATATTCCACCACCGCTCGTGGCAGGAGGTTGCCACCGTCCTCCTCCTCATCCCGCCGCCGCCCTCCTCCTCATCCCGCTGCCTCCCTTGGACGCAGGGATTATAACACCCTCAATCTCCTCTCACGCCCATCCTCTTTTCCCTCTCTCCATCTCTGTCCTTCGTCTTCTCTGAGAGCTCGGCCGAAACCCCAGCAACAATCAACGTCGATCGCCGTTGCTCCGCTGAGCAAACTTCCAAGTCCGCCTCGCCTCCCTGAGCCTCCCCGCGACAAGAATCAGGCGGTCGCATACCCAATCGATGTCGCCGTATGCTCCTTTTGTGCCTTCGGCCGTAGTGCGTCGCAGACATATTCGGCGTCGTCCGACCATGCATGACCTCACCGACCCTCCATCGTGACCATGGTGAGATTCCGGTCCTCCTAGACCCTTCCCCTTTCTCACTATCTCTCTTGTTCGTCCCCTCATTGAGCGCCCGCCATCAAACGTCGTCGTGGATGTCACTCTGGCGACCCAAAAGGAGTGGCGCCACCACCGTTAGTTTCGCCTCGGCATGCCGAGGCTCGTCCGTGTCGTCTCCATCCGCGCGTGCTCGAAGTCGCCGAATTCATGCAAGGATCTGTGGAGCGACTGGCGTCATGATGACGTAAGCATGATGTCATAAATCGTTTGTTTTTTATAAACTGTTAAAGTTATGACGTAAAGAGTTTTGAGGGACATAGAATTAGAAGAGGTAATTTATAAAGATCTTTTTTGAAAAATTGGGAGGAACCTATCATCTCATTTTGCCACGTAGACCTGATAAGTGGGCTTGCACAGTCAGAAAAGCTGGTCATAGTGGAAGTATCATACTATTATTATCATAGTCCCAAAGGTGATGTTTATGTGTCTACTCGAGTAAATGTGTAGTATTTCATCAATTGTTCTTTTGTTTTGATGAGCATTCCTAAAAGAGAAAACACCCACAGGACTATGTGCATGCATGTCCAATCGGCAATCGCCTCAAAGCGTCTAATGTCTATTTCTTGTCATGTGTCAACATCCTGTATCCTTGTTTGGGCAATTTGGCACGAGGGAGTTTTTTTTTTGAAATTGGCACGAGGGAATCCACCACATCGGAATCCACCCGCACCCGCGCCAGGTCACCCCACCACCTTGCCACGATTGCCGGTACCTAGGAGCACCACTCAGGGGAAGCCCGCCCCGTGCGAGATCCACCGAGGGGGGAGAAGCAGGGGGTCCGCCGTTGCCGATGCCGCTCGGGCCTTGCCCGGTGATGGTGGGAGAGAAGGGTAGGTGGGGATGCTGGAGGAGGGGGAGTCGGCGCTGCAGCCCTGTTGCTCGTGGGGGGCGACGGGATCACGAGAGGAGTGGGGCAGAAGACCAGCGTTAGACAGTTTGCCGTTTGGACGAAGGAAGCATCGTACAATTTTCGGACGAAAAAAAAGTCATACGTGAAGCAATTTGGATGTCTATTTTCATGTCATGTGTCAACATCATGTATCCTTGTTTGGCCAATTTGGCACGATGGAGCGTGTGATCTCTCGTGTGCAAGAAAATCGGTGGGCAGAGCAGCTGGGAGATGTATGCCTGATACAAACATGTGCGCTCCTGAAAAGTGAACAGTGTATGGGAGTGTGTCACTATTGATCGCCTCCAGCTTTAGAGTTTTAGGATGAAAAGGATTCTCCAAACCACATTCATAAGTCATAACTGCAGTATTAGGGACCATCAGTACGACGATGACCATGGGTTTGCTGTTACGACCAGAGTGTGACGTCACCCTGTCCAATGTCTCAGGAACAAGAACACCTAAACTAAACACCCACTAAACAGTACGATCGAGCAGATCATCGATGCTCCCTCCCCCATGAAACTTATACAAACACAATTATAAATAAAGTGATACTAATGTGGCCACGACTTGTCTTGTTTCGCTTGTACGTAGCCGCGGGCACTTTTCAGTCTCTCACGTACTCGCCGTCTCAGATTACCCTAATCATCGTACAGTCCAATTCCATTCCATCTAAAGCCGTACTACTCTTTCCTTGAAGGAGGTGATGTCACTCTCATTACCAATTTCACCCCATCGGTACAAAAGCACGCGGTGGCCACTGCCATTAACAGTAGTATCACCATAAAGACGCAGCACATGAATTGCTCCCGAGAACCCGAGCAACCGTCCGCAGAGATGAATCAATGCGCTAACCCTACTACAGTACTACAGTTACAGCGCGTAGTATGTGCCGTTGCGGCTGGTGTAGGTAGTAGATCCACAGCGCAGCGTTAAATGTTTTTTCCCTTCCAAGCACAGACGCCTCATGGTCATGGCTTGCGGTGCAGTGTGCAGCTGGAGTAGATCGGGAGAGAAGACACAGGGGTCAAGGGGCCCCTCGTCCTCAAATATCTCCGAGAAATGGAAGAATTTGCGCGACAGACAAATCCACCAACGTCCAACGCAACGGGTCTCCACTCTCGACACGTACGATCAATCACGCTGCCGCACCGCGCAGCCAAATGAATGAATGAATTCACTTCAATGCGGACACAAGCAACCACCTCAACCTCATACAGTAGTATTATTACTGCTCTCCACAGTTCACCCCCGCTTGATCCCCACCACGGCTCACTCCAAGCATCAAAGCTGGGGACACCGTTGGAGTGTTTGTTCATAAGCAGCGGAGCTCTCCACCCTCGCTCGCTATCCTCTCCCTTCTTCCGCCATGGATTTCCGAGGCGCGAGATGGGCGGCGGCTCCGTCGCTGTGGCTCCTGCTGCTCGTGCTTCTTCAGGCAAGCGTTTCTGCCTCCGCAGGAGCACCCAAGACTTACATTGTTCACATGGCCGCATCGGAGATTCCAAGCTCGTTCGACTATCACCACGAGTGGTACGCTTCCACGGTGAAGTCAGTCAGCTCCTCCACGCGGCTGGAATCTGAGGAGGAACAGGGTGGCGCTTACACGAAGATCGTCTACAACTACGAGACGGCCTTCCACGGCTTCGCGGCTCGCCTCGACGACGACGAGGCCGAGCGGATGGCCGAGGCGGCCGGCGTGCTGGCCGTGCTCCCGGAGACGGTCCTGCAGCTGCACACCACCCGGAGCCCCGACTTCCTGGGCATCGGCCCGGAGATCAGCAGCCGCTTATGGGCGGCCGGCCTCGCCGACCACGACGTCGTCGTCGGCGTCCTCGACACCGGCATCTGGCCCGAGAGCCCCAGCTTCAGCGACAAGGGGCTCGGCCCCGTCCCGCCCAAGTGGAAGGGCCTCTGCCAGACCGGCCGCGGCTTCACCGCGGACGACTGCAACCGCAAGATCGTCGGCGCGCGCATCTTCTACAACGGCTACGAGGCCTCCTCGGGGCCCATCAACGAGGCCGCCGAGCTCAAGTCCCCGCGCGACCAGGACGGCCACGGCACGCACACCGCCGCCACCGCGGCCGGCTCGCCCGTGCCGGACGCGGGGCTCTTCGGCTACGCGCGCGGCGTCGCCCGCGGCATGGCGCCCCGCGCGCGCGTCGCGGCCTACAAGGTGTGCTGGGCCGGCGGCTGCTTCAGCTCCGACATCCTGGCGGCCGTCGACCGCGCCGTGGCCGACGGCGTCGACGTGCTCTCCATCTCCCTAGGTGGTGGCGCATCCCCCTACTACCGCGACAGCCTGGCCATCGCCTCGTTCGGGGCCATGCAGATGGGCGTCTTCGTCGCCTGCTCGGCCGGCAACGCCGGCCCGGACCCGCTCAGCCTCACCAACCTGTCTCCCTGGATAACCACGGTCGGCGCCAGCACCATGGACCGCGACTTCCCGGCCACGGTCACGCTCGGCAACGGCGCCAACGTCACCGGCGTCTCGCTCTACAAAGGCAGGAAGAACCTTTCGCCTCAGCAGCAGTATCCCGTGGTGTACATGGGCGGCAACTCCACCATGCCCAATCCAAGGTCTATGTGCCTCGAGGGGACGCTGGATCCCCACGCCGTCGCCGGAAAGATCGTGATATGCGACCGCGGCATCAGTCCACGGGTGCAGAAGGGCCAGGTTGTCAAGGAAGCCGGTGGCATAGGCATGATACTCACCAACACCATGGCCAACGGCGAGGAGCTTGTCGCCGACAGCCACCTCCTGCCAGCCGTGGCTGTTGGGGAAACCGAAGGCATCGCGGCAAAGAAGTACACCAAGACCGCCACGAAACCGACGGCGACGCTCAGCTTCTCCGGAACCAAGCTCGGGATCCGGCCGTCGCCGGTGGTGGCGGCGTTCTCGTCCCGGGGCCCCAACTACCTAACTCTGGAGATACTCAAGCCGGACCTCATTGCCCCCGGCGTGAACATCTTGGCCGCCTGGAGCGGCGACGCCAGCCCGTCGAGCCTGGCCAGCGACCGCCGCCGCGTCGGGTTCAACATCCTGTCGGGGACGTCCATGTCGTGCCCGCACGTCGCTGGCGTGGCCGCGCTGCTCAAGGCGAGCCACCCGGACTGGAGCCCGGCGCAGATCAAGTCGGCGCTGATGACCACCGCGTACGTCCACGACAACACCTACCGGCTGCTCAAGGACGCAGCGACCGGCGAGGCGTCCACGCCGTTCCAGCACGGAGCTGGCCACATACACCCGGTGCGAGCTCTCAGCCCTGGCCTGGTCTACGACATTGGGCAGGACGACTACCTGGAGTTCCTGTGCACGCAGAACCTGACGCCCACGCAGCTCAAGGCCTTCACCAAGAACTCCAACATGACGTGCAAGAACACCTTCAGTTCGCCCGGCGACCTCAACTATCCGGCCATCTCCGCGGTGTTCACCGACGAGCCGTCGACTCCGCTGACCGTGCACCGCACCGTGACGAACGTTGGCCCTGCATCGTCGGCGTACCATGTCAAGGTGTCACAGTTCAAAGGCGCGGACGTAGTCGTCGAGCCCAGCACCCTGCGTTTCAGCAGCACAAACCAGAAGCTTGCCTACAAGGTTACCCTGAAAACCAAGGCCGCCCAGAAGACGCCTGAGTTCGGAGCTCTGTCATGGAGCGACGGGGTTCACATCGTCCGGAGCCCCCTGATCCTCACATGGTTGCCACCAATGTGAGCTTTTCCCCCTAGTACTGCTGTTGTTCTGCATTAGTCAGGTCTGGGAGCAGATACACAGCCGTGCCTTGGCCCCTTTGGCAAGCCAGGATGATAAATCAGTTGCAGTAGCAGAGGAGTCGCACTGACCGAAGAAAAAACGCCGGCAAGCTCCACAGCAAAAACAAGCTTTATTCCTCAAATGTATCCACGCTCATTCCAAATGTTCAGTAGCTGGTTGATTGCTTCTACCAGTACATTATTCTGTGTACAACATATTGCGTGAAATAGTAGTAGTACAATGCAAAACTCCATGGTGCCAGATTTAGCTCGATTCCCAGATGGTGACACCATCGCAGGTGCAGAGCTTCTTGTAGTTCTCGCCGACGCCAGCGCTTCTAGCGACCACGGCTGCGGCAATGCCCGGGTCAGATCTGTCCGCGGTTGCATACAGCGCGATAGAGCGACCAATCAAGTCCACAACTCTCAGTTTCTCTTTGGATCCTGAGAATTGGGCTTCTCCGTTCTCTCCAGCTTCTAGTGTTCCCAGGTCACCAAGGGGCTGCTCCAGAGAAAGAACATTACTCTCCAAACCAATATTAAGTGAAACCGGTCTTTCAGTTCTAACAGATTCAAACAATTTAAAGGACTGAATACTCAGAACAAAATACAACTGTGGAAATGAAAACCGTTTAATTGCTGGCCTTTTACTTCTAAGTCAATTGTCATTTTCCCCAAATACTCCAGTGAGCAGCAGTAGAATAACAAAAAATAAGGGCAGACCCACCAGTGTGGTGAGGTGAGCTGCTGTTGTTCAATCCCAATCTGCTATGTTCTGACAGCACATGTGCTACAGCATATGCAAAAGAAGGCAGATCACCAGTATGTTAATATTTGCCCCTATTTTGTTTGGTGAATTTGGTCATTGTATTTAAGAGGCAATGAATGCTTTCTGCATGGTAGATCAGAAGGACCTGTAAAAGGAAACAGAGCAACAGATCTAGTCTAAGCGTCTAGCGACAGGTGATTTTGGCTCTGGAGCCAGGGACGAGGGATATTGAAAAGGAACCACATACAAGTGCCAAAATAATATGCCCTAACGTTTTGAACAATAGGCACCAGGGACCATAACGAATACAGAGATAACCTATGCGGATTGAGAAATAGCAGGGTGCCCAACTATGAACTACAAGACTTCCATTTTTTTTAAAGCAGCTGCATGAGGTTTGCGATATACTGTTAGGTAGACCGTAATGTGGATGTAAAAAAGGTCTGGACACGACTATATGCTTTCAGAACACATGGATTTCGAATTTGTAGTAAGTACTACATTTATGATAAGATCAATCCCAAGGGTTGGTTTTCTCTTAAAATAATTTTCTTTGGAATTCAAAATAACAGGTCACCACCCCTAGGCATATCCAATTATCCCATGTTACAATATGTAAAAGATCTTATCAACCCCTTCAGTGACTGAGGGTTGGAACATTACCTTATCTGATAGATAATCCGGTGGATTATATACTTTGCCAGTACTTTCTGCACCTTTTGTCAAATCACCGAATTCATTTATTGACCATCCATGTTTACCAGGTGATAGACCACTAAACGTGGCTTCAACTCTAGCCAATTCCATGTTAACTTGAGCTAGACGAACAACACCAAATATAACCGGCCCTTTGAACTCAGCCACAGCAGCAGAAACTAAGAAATCTGCAAATGTTAAGGCATACAATTAGTCTCATGTTAGAAGACATGTGCAGAACACAAACAAAATAAACATGCCAGCAACCAGAAGATTGTTTTAAGATAGCATTTGTCAATGGAAAACACGAATTAGCGCTATGACATATAACAAAGAATTTAGCAGGGCATGGTGCAGCTTAAAAGCATTTTCAAGATGTATCTAGAGTAGCATCACACTAAAAGCAAAGATCTTCAGAATCAGATTCTCTATACATCTGTTAATTATGGGAGAAAGGACACATACTGGAAGACCAACGGTACAAATGGTTACACTAGTCATAGGAATGAAATCCGTATATCAAAAAATTCGAAATCACTGATTATTACACTTCCCACAACATAGCATTAGAGATTTTATAATAACATCAGAAGTAATTAGGCTCGTATGGAAGACTTAAAAACATGCTAAAAATAAAGAAATTAACACACACACCATCTGGGTTCCCTTGCCCAATCAGACGTGCATCTCGGCCTGTTTGATGCAGGGCATCTAACATTGTCTTCACTGGGAGTGACCCAAGAACTCTAACAACCTGGTTATTCAAATCCACTTCAAGGTTTTTTATTCCTGTAGTAAGAGGCAGTATTTAAAACCAACAGGAAATGGTTGAAAGAAAAAGCATACACACGATTTTTATATACAATAGATCATTGCAATGTTGTACCTTCAAGTGTTTGAAGCCTGTTTTTCACTGCTGTGACACAGCCCTCACATTTCATGTCCACCATGAATTCGGTCTTCAGCCATACAAAAAACTAGATTGGTAAATAATTCATTGCACCGAGAAATCATATGGCATCTCACAGAAATGTATAGGTCTCCTTGATTTTTCCTTAATAATGTACAAGGAAGCGTGAGCCAAAGTAAATTATAGTTTCCAGGAGACCATTTTCAATATTAGTTCCAATAAGTTCAGTTGTAGTTTTATCTAGAGTTGGTCTTCGAGTAGTACGCCTTATTTCATGAGTCAACCTCAAACATATGATCTTAAAACAAAACAAAACAGCCCACATGACAGCGGATTTTCAAACAGTGCACCTTAGTTCCTGAATTGTACAAATCTTCCTTTATGTACAGAACTCAAACTGGCAAATGAAATTTAGCTCGGAAACCTTGGAGACGGGCTTCTGAATATTCGAAATGTCCAGTTTGAGAATCATATTCGCACTTGCTGCAAAAAATTATTCTATCCAATCTTCACAGGCATGTACAGTTAAGGACATATTTATCGCTTTAAAATGCTTTATCACTGTCGCCAACTTTCTGCACTGAAAATCTTGATAATGTCCTGAAGACCGAAATGATAGTTTTTCTCAAAGTATTAGTCTGAGATCAGATGGTTGGTGTGACTGTTTGATAATAGCTTAATTGGGTATTTTGGGCTCTCATCCTGGTCCATCATGTCTATGAATTATCTAAGATTTTGCAGATCACTTGAAGCAACAGGCAAACAATGACAAATAACCCTTTTGATTACCTAATATTTTTTTAGAGAAGGGATTTCCCTATCTCAGTCTGATTACCTAATAAAGTAATATATCAAACCTCAGCCACAAAGAAAACCATTACCTTCAGCTCAATATATATGTACACACCTAATTGTCATGTGAAACTCATCTACTAACATTGCTATAATAGCTACGTATGATGTAAACATAGTAATAGCTAATCAGAATGCTTAATTGCCGCAACTCTCACTTTAGTACAAACCAACGACAGAAAACAATGAAACTAACCAATAAAGCTAACTACAGCGACTGACTAATCTAAACCTGGAGTGAGGATCTTTTAATTGAATTTGTCCACATCTCAAGTCTTATGTGCTATAAACATTGATCTTCACAAAATATGGCATGTTGCCTTAGCTAAAGAAATTCAAAACGGAAACCTTGGAGACGGGCTTCTGAATATTCGAAATGTCCAGTTTGAGAATCATATTAGCACTTGCTGCAAAATTTTATTCTATCCAATCTTCACAAGGCATGTACAGTTAAGAAAATATTTATCGCTTTAAAATGCTCTATCATTGTCGCCAACTTTCTGCACTGAAAATCGTGATAATGTCCTGGAGACCGAAATGATAGTCTTTCCCAAAGTATTAGTCTGAGATCAGATGGTTGGTGTGACTGTATGATAATAGCTTAATTGGGCATTTTGGGCTCTCATCCTGGGTCCTTCATGTCTATGAATTAGCTAGTAGGATTTTGCAAATCACTTCAAGCAACAGGCAAACAGTGACACAATAACCTTTTGATTACCTAATATTTTTTTAGAGAAGGGGTTCCCCCTATCTCAGTCTGATTACCTAATACAGTAATATATCAAATCTTCACCATAAAGAAAATCATTACCTTTAGCTCAATATGTATGTACACACATAATTGTCATGTGAAACTCATCTACTAACATGCTATAATAGCTATCCATGTTGTAAACAGAGTACTACCTCCGATCCATAATAAGTGCCAGAGGTAGTAATAGATAAATCAGAAAGCTTAATTTCCGCAATTCCCCCTTTAGTACAAGCCAACGACAGAAAACAATCAAACTAGCCAATAAAGCTAACTACAGCAACCATAGAAGCATCCTTAACCAATGACAGACTAATCTAAACCTGGAGTGAGGATCTTTTAACTGGATTTGTCCACATCTCAATCACCAATTATGCAATCTCTCAACAATTAACAAGGCTCCCCAATTACTAGTTGCATCGCAGTCAGACTAATAAGGAAAACAAACTGATGTTTTAAGCTTGGGGAGCTTACCGTGAGGTCCGGAAGCTCGGTAACCTGCAACAGACGACGAGCCAAACATAAGACCAAAAAGGTAAGTCCCTGCGAGAGAGAAGCATGGAAGGAAATCAGATTAAGGTGCGGCCGAACCTTATCCGGAGCAGAGAGATCGGCTGTGGCGGCGGCAGCCATCGGAGGCACGGCGTTCGGTGTGCGCACGGCGGAGGGGGAGAAGGAGGCGAACGAGGAGAAGGAGGTGGGCAAGGGGAAGCGGAGTCTGGAAGAGGGGTAGGGGGAGGAGGAGGAGAGGGCGACTGCGGCGACGGCTGCTGCTGGCACGGCGGATGCGGCGGTGAAGGCCCGGAGGAAGCCCACCATTTGTGCCCCTCTGCCTTTTGTATCCTCCAACCAAGTCTTCGATTCTACAGCTCGGCGATGGGTAGAGAAAGTACCAGTTGGATTGAGAACTTTCTTTTCGCAAGTTTTCTGAACTTACGGCTGTTCCGATTTTCAATTCAGAATTCAGAACCGCAGGTCGCGTTTCGTTTTGTTCTGTCCGGCGGCCTCGAGAAACCTCTGCGGCTGGCGGGCTGGGCCTGAAATCTATAATAATGCAGCCCAGTTTCGACTTTTTTTTAGCAATGTATATATATTTTTGCAACAAAGCGAGTATGATAAGGTGCGGACATTTCAAGACAAATTAATTCCCACTCCAATTCAATTCCAAACCTAAATTCCATATCCAAATACAGCATAACTAAAATAGGATACTTTTTTTTTAGAAAAACTTAAATGGCCCTTGTGGTTGTGTAGGTGTAGTACCTCCTTCTCGAGTTCTTTGGGCTGCATAAAATCCAACGAGGTGTTTTATCCTCACAATATGGGATGATTGGCTTTCTCCAATGGAGCACATCGGCTGGTACACCATCATACCTCACGGTATGGGATGATTGGCTTTCTCTCTTCACATGACCAAGGAAGGCAACTCCAATGGCCACGTCGGGATTGTTAGGGCAATAGATCTTGTATTACCAGAGGGCCAAAGGCCAGAATATATAGTACAAGTACATGTGCAAATATACAGGAAACCCCCTAACATATGGAGAAAATACAATACACACATATATACTCTAACACCCCCCCCCTCAAACTCATGGTGGATCCACAACACTGAGTTTGGAGAGTAAGAAATCATGCTGAGCGCGAGTTTGTGCCTTTGTAAAGAAATCTGCCAACTGCAAGTCTGAAGGCACATAATGGAGCGCAACAACCTGATCCTGCACCTGAGCACGTGTATAAAAAACATCAACACCAATATGCTTGGTCAGCTCATGCTTGACCGGATCACGTGCAATGCTGATAGCACCTGTACTGTCTGACAAAAGTGGAGTGGGCGTCGTAACAGAGACCCCAAAATCTGCAAGCAACCACCGTAACCAGGTCACCTTAGCAGTCACCGAAGCCATAGCCCGCAACTCAGCCTCAACACTCGAACGGGAAACCGCTACCTGTTTCTTCGTCTTCCAAGCAACAAGCGAACCACCAAGAAACACACAGTAAGCAGAAAGTGAACGACGATCCGTAGGATCATTTGCCCACGTAGCATCCGAGTAGCACTGGAGCTGGAGAGAGCTAGAACGAGGGAAGAAAAGGCGACGAGTAATCGTGCCACGAAGATAGCAAAGGACACGGAGGAGATGACCATAGTGGACAGTGGTAGGAGCTGAGACAAACTGGCTCAGAATATGAACAGGATAAGAGATATCAGGACGGGTGACAGCAAGGTAAATGAGACTCCCAACAAGATGGCGATAACGAGTGGGATCGGGAAGAGGATCACCATCCGTAGGACGAAGCTTAACATGAAGCTCCATAGGAGTCTCAACGGTGCGCTCATCCGCAAGAGCAGCCCGAGCAAGAAGATCCTGAATATACTTTTCCTGAGAAATAGAAAACCCATCAGAAGTGGATGAAACCTCAATCCCAAGAAAATAGCGAAGAGGACCAAGATCAGCATAAGAAACTGATCACGAAGACGAGCCTTGACAAAGGCAATATACTCAGGATCATCACCAGTAATGATCATATCATCAACATAGAGAAGGAGAAGAGTGCGTCCACGAGGAGAAGTGTGAACAAAAAGCGCTGGATCATGAGAGCTAGGAGAAAAACCAACAGCAGTCACCACAGAGGCAAAACGCTCAAACTAGGCACGAGGGGCCTGTTTCAGGCCATAAAGAGAACGTCGAAGACGACAAACCATCCCATCAGGAACAGAAAACCCAGGAGGAGGTTGCATATAAACCTCCTCACTCAACTTGCCATTAAGAAAAGCATTCTGAACATCAAGCTGGGACACAGACTAGCGTCGGACAGAAGCAACAGCAAGAAGAGTACGCACAGTGGTCATATGTGCCACAGGAGCAAAGGTCTCATCATAGTCACGACCATGTTCCTACTGAAAACCATGAGCCACAAGACGCGCTTTATAGCGCTCAAGAGATCCATCAGAGCGGGTCTTAATTTTATAGACCCACTTACATGTGATAGGACGAACACTCGAAGGGGGAGAGACAAGATCCCAGGTGCCTGTGCGCTCAAGCGCAGCAATCTCCTCAGCCATGGCAAGCTGCCATTCAGGATGACACGCAGCATCCCGATAAGAAGTCGGCTCGGAAACTATAGAGAGGCCATACTGACTAGGGGAGTAACGATCTGGAGCACGACGCTGACGAACAGGTCGTGAGGAAGGAAGCTCATCCGCGGAAGATGACTCATCAGAAGAGGAGGAAGAAGGAGGCGCGGAGGAAGGATCCGAAGCTGGAGACCGAGGAGAACTAGGGGAACTAGACGGAGGAGAGGATGGCGCCGAAGACAAAGGAGGCGCAGCAGAAGGAGGAGGTGAAGGAGAAGAGACAGCGGAAGGTGTATCAGGAAAAAGAAGAAAAGAGAGATCATCCGTAGGGTAAGTACCAGAGGTGGGGCGAGGATAGAAAGGACGCATTTCATCGAACGTGACGTCACGAGAGATGCGCATACGACGACCAACAGGGTCCCAACAGCGATAGCCCTTATGCTCATCACTGTAGCCAAGAAAAACACACTCAACATACTGAGCAGTGAGTTTGGTGCGTTCACGAGGAGGGAGAAGGACATAGCAAGCGCAGCCAAATAAACGAAGAGCCGAGTAGTCTGGACAGGATCCAGAGAGACGCTCGAGAGGAATGCCACCTTAAAGAGCAGCGGAAGGCTGAATATTAATGGGGTAAGTCGACGTAGCGACAGCCTCAGCCCAGAAATGCGGCGGAAGAGAGGAAGCAATCATCATAGCACGGGTAGTCTTAAGAATATGATGATGCTTACACTCGACGACACCATTTTGAGCATGGGCGCCGGGACACGAGAACTGAGCAAGGGTGCCCTGCTCAGCAAGGATACCACGCAGGTGCTGAGAGATATACTCTCCTGCAGAATTAGCACGAAAAACACGAATAGGCGTGGAATACTGGGTACGAACCATAGCCACAAAACGCTGATAAATAGCAAGCACCTCGCTGCGAGAGCGCATAAAAAATAACCAGGTGTACCGTGTAAAATCATCAATAAACAAAATATAGTATCGATGACCCCCTTTTGAAGCAAAGGGAGCCGGACCCCACACATCTGAATAAACTAAATCAAAAGGTCGCTGAGATACAGACACACTAGTAGGATAGGGAAGCTGAATCTGTTTACCTACCTACAACCCTGACACGAATGAAGCGACGATACATCTCCTGAGACAAGCCCCAGAAGCTCACGACAAACTAAGGATGATAAACGGGAACCACAAAGATGGCCCAGCCGATGATGCCACTGCTGAAAAGAGCCAGTGACAGACGCAGCAACCGTAGGAGAAGTGCAGAAGAAGTGTCGGCAGAAGGAACGCGAAGCCAGTCTAACTCCCAGAGCCCAGGAGACTCAATGCTCCGAGAGCCAGCTCCAACCAGAGCCTGTGTACGACGGTCCTGAACAGCACAAGAATCAGCGTCAAGAATGACCCTACAACCAGAATCAGTAAGCTGACTAGCAGAGAAAAGATTCATCTTAAGACTGGGAACATGAGAAACATCAGGAACAGAGAAGGAAGAAGTAGAGAGGGTGCCTCGACTGGAAATAGGAAGAGAGGTACCATCAGCCGTAGTAACACGGACAGGAGAAATAAGAGAGCGAAGAGCAGAAAGAATAGAAGATGCAGAAGTCATATGAAAAGAAGCTCCAGAATCCAGATACCACGGGGATGACGTACCTGACTGTGTACAAGATGATGGTCGCGTAGTGCCAGAAGAAGTAGTCACAGAACCAGCAGAACCCGACGCGGAGGAACCTGTAGCAGCGAGCAGACTACGAAGACCACGAATAATGTCCTGATCAAACAGAGCACCAGCAGGAGGTCCAGAAGCACCAGTAGGAGGTCCAGAGGCAACAACAGAAGATCCTGAAGACCCAGACTGTCGACGAGCAAGGTACTGCTGACGTAAGCGTGGATCCCTCGTCCAGCAACCAGAGATGTCGTGGCCAGGCTTGCCACAGTGAGCACAGGGAGGACGAGAACCACGAGGCTGCTGAGACTGACGCTGACCCTGGGCCGGTGGAGTGGAGAGTAGTGGCGGCGCGAGAGACCGCGACGAAGCCGGCGGCACAGGGGGACCATGAGCAGCAAGCACAGACGGAACCTCAAGAAGACCAGCACCACGAAGACGAGTCTCCTCAGCACGAAGCTCAGCCAGTACCTCAGAGAGCGGAACACGACCACGGGCAAGCAGCTGGGCACGACGCGGCTCAAACTCCTTGCGGAGCCGTGACAAGAACTCGAAGACGCGCTGAAACTCCAGATCCGCACACACAATCAGACAGCAGGGACAGGTGTTACACACCGCTGTACGAAGAGAGTCAAGCTGACGCTAAATAGCAGCACTCTGAGTGTAGAAATCATCAATAGTAGAATCACCCTGCTTAAGCTCATGCTCCTGACGAACCACGGACAGATAAAGAGCATCTCCAGATGGTTGATAGTGCTGACGAAGAAAAGCCCACTGAGCAGCAGCAGTGGGAAGACCCATAAACTCAGAAGCATACTGAGGCAGAACACTGGAAGTGAGAACAGCAGCAGCACGAGCATCCTCATCGATCCACTAAGTGTAGTCGGCCAGATCCAGCCGGTAGGCCATAGTAGCAGCAGAATGCGCCTGAACCTGGCGCTCATAGTCAGCCCGAGCAGAATCATCAGCACTCTGGGATGCATCCTTGACCGCCTGAGTAGCATCGGGGGCAAGGGGAACGGGTGTCGGGGCACGAGTCACTAGAGGCACAACGGGGCGCGGTGGACAGGAGACCTCACCAGAAAGCACACCCCAAAGGCGTAGACCGCATATGAACGCGCATAAAGGCAGCGAAATCAGGATAATTCGCGCCATCAAAGATCACCGGGCAGCGAGGAATCGCAACATAGCCCGAGGAAGACATTTTTTTTAACTCAAGCCAGATCTAATCGGATCTGAATCTGGCGGCAGCCGGCGGATAGGAGGCGGCGGGATCCGGGGCGGCGGGGCCGGGGCGGGGTCGGGCTGGCGGCGGGCGTCCGGGGCGGCCTGGGCGGGCGTCCCGGGCGGCGGGGCGGTGACGGGCGGCGGGGTCCGGGGCGGTCGGCGGCGGCGGCGGTGGGCCTGGGCGGCGGCGGGGCCGGGGCGGGGTCGGGCCGGTGGCGGCTGGCCGGGGCGGCGGCGACCGGCGGCGGCGGCAGCGGCGGCGGCGACCGGCGGCGGCGGGAGAAGAGATAGAAAAAAAGGCCTTACGGCTCTGATACCATGTTAGGGCAATAGATCTTGTATTACCAAAGGGCCAAAGGCCAGAATATATAGTACAAGTACAGGTACAAATATACAGAAAACCCCCTATCATATGGGGAAAATACAATACACACATATATACTCTAACAGGGATGACCCCTGATACCTTACGATCCAGATTTGGGTGTAATAAACTTAATTTTTTTCTAGAAGACCTAGACTTATCAAACCTTGGAAAAAAATTGCCTAGTGTAAGATTATGTCCAACAAGACCTTGAAACTTTGTAGTATCTTTGTTTACCAGATCAAACATTATTTTTTGTGGGTATAGTAGCAATGGATGGAGATATGCCAGAGGTAAAGATCAACCTACAGTTGTGCACATACAAATCTATATCTAATAATAAAGGACGCAACGTTTATGTCCATCGTCCGTCTAAAAAAGACCTTTTTGCCCTCAGTGGTTCAAAGTAATTACATGCACTGCCACCGCTTAGTCAATTTCTCTTCCCCTCGATCGCTTCCGCCGCTTCTCTCGTGTCCCCCGGCCCCGATCCAGGAGCCCACATCGCCGCCCTCCTCGCTCGCCATGCGCCGCCCCTGGGGCGAGGTCTTCCACACGCTAGCCTTCTCTAAGCCACCCAACCTCGGGGAGGTCGTCGCCCGGATGCGCCGCAACACGGCCTACTTCTGCTCCAACTACGCGCTGGTCGTCCTCTCTATCATCGCCGCCTCGCTCTTCTGGCACCCGGGCACCCTCTTCGCGCTCGGTTCCGGCAAGGTGGAAGGTGCTGCCCACCACGGTACTCCTTTTGCCGGTCCCGACGAACTCCAATCCTGTGATGCGCGCCCTAGAATTCTCGTGCTGAATCGACAGAGTCGACCCAACGAACCAGATGCGCTCATAAATTCCTTCCACTCGGAGCTCGAATAGATCCAAGAGCTCGACCACTCGGCTGGCCGCGCGCCCTACCGGAGGCCGAACGTTTCTGTCCATCGTCCGTACAAAAAAGACCTTTTTGCCCTCAGTGGTTCGAAGTAATTACATGCACTGCCACCGCTTAGTCAATTTCTCTTCCCCTCGATCGCTTCCGCCACTTCTCTCGCGTCCCCTGGCCCCGATCCAGGAGCCCACATCGCCGCCCTCCTCGCTCGCCATGCGGCGCCCCTAGGGCGAGGTCTTCCGCACGCCGGCCTTCTCTAAGCCGCCCAACCTCGGGGAGTCCGTCGCCCGGATACGCCGCAACACGGCCTACTTCTGCTCCAACTACGCGCTGGTCGTCCTCTCTATCGTCGCCGCCTCGCTCTTCTGGCACCCGGGCACCCTCTTCGCGCTCGGTTCCGGCAAGGCTAGAAGGTGCTGCGGACCACGGTACTCCTTTTGCCGGTCCCGACGAACTCCAATCCTGTGATGCGCGCCCTAGAATTCTCGTGCTGAATCGACAGAGTCGACCCAACGAACCAGATGCGCTCATCGATTCCTTCCACTCGGAGCTCGAATAGATCCAAGAGCTCGACCACTCGGCTGGCCGCACGCCCTACTGGAGGCCGCAACATTTATGTCCATCGTCCGTCTAAAAAAGACCTTTTTGCCCTCAGTGGTTCGAAGTAATTACATGCACTGCCACCGCTTAGTCAATTTCTCTTCCCCTCGATCGCTTCCGCCGCTTCTCTCGCGTCCCCTGGCCCCGATCCAGGAGCCCACATCGCCGCCCTCCTCGCTCGCCATGCGCCGCCCCTGGGGCGAGGTCTTCCGCACGCTGGCCTTCTCTAAGCCGCCCAACCTCGGGGAGGTCGTCGCCCGGATGCGCCGCAACACGGCCTACTTCTGCTCCAACTACGCACTGGTCGTCCTCTCTATCATCGCCGCCTCGCTCTTCTGGCACCCGGGCACCCTCTTCGCGCTCGGTTCCGGCAAGGCTGGAAGGTGCTGCCCACCACGGTACTCCTTTTATCGGTCCCGACGAACTCCAATCCTGTGATGCGCGCCCTAGAATTCTCGTGCTGAATCGACAGAGTCGACCCAACGAACCTGATGCGCTCATCGATTCCTTCCACTCGGAGCTGGAATAGATCCAAGAGCTCGACCACTCGGCTGGCCGCGCGCCCTACCGGAGGACGCAACGTTTCTGTCCATCGTCCGTCCAAAAAAGACCTTTTTGCCCTCAGTGGTTCGAAGTAATTACATGCACTGCCACCGCTTAGTCAATTTCTCTTCCCCTCGATCGCTTCCGCCACTTCTCTCGCGTCCCCTGGCCCCGATCCAGGAGCCCACATCGCCGCCCTCCTCGCTCGCCATGCGGCGCCCCTAGGGCGAGGTCTTCCGCACGCCGGCCTTCTCTAAGCCGCCCAACCTCGGGGAGTCCGTCGCCCGGATACGCCGCAACACGGCCTACTTCTGCTCCAACTACGCGCTGGTCGTCCTCTCTATCGTCGCCGCCTCGCTCTTCTGGCACCCGGGCACCCTCTTCGCGCTCGGTTCCGGCAAGGCTAGAAGGTGCTGCGGACCACGGTACTCCTTTTGCCGGTCCCGACGAACTCCAATCCTGTGATGCGCGCCCTAGAATTCTCATGCTGAATCGACAGAGTCGACCCAACGAACCAGATGCGCTCATCGATTCCTTCCACTCGGAGCTCGAATAGATCCAAGAGCTCGACCACTCGGCTGGCCGCGCGCCCTACCGGAGGCCGCAACGTTTCTGTCCATCGTCCGTCCAAAAAAGACCTTTTTGTCCTCAGTGGTTCGAAGTAATTACATGCACTGCCACCGCTTAGTCAATTTCTCTTCCCCTCGATCGCTTCCGCCGCTTCTCTCGCGTCCCCTGGCCCCGATCCAGGAGCCCACATCGCCGCCCTCCTCGCTCGCCATGCGCCGCCCCTGGGGCGAGGTCTTCCGCACGCCGGCCTTCTCTAAGCCGCCCAACCTCGGGGAGGCCGTCGCCCGGATGCGCCGCAACACGGCCTACTTCTGCTCCAACTACGCGCTGGTCGTCCTCTCTATCGTCGCCGCCTCGCTCTTCTGGCACCCGGGCACCCTCTTCGCGCTCGGTTCCGGCAAGGCTGGAAGGTGCTGCCCACCACGGTACTCCTTTTGCCGGTCCCGACGAACTCCAATCCTGTGATGCGCGCCCCAGAATTCTCGTGCTGAATCGACAGAGTCGACCCAACGAACCAGATGCGCTCATCGATTCCTTCCACTCGGAGCTCGAACAGATCCAAGAGCTCGACCACTCGGCTGGCCGCGCGCCCTACTGGAGGCCGAATAGGCCAGGGCGCAGGCGGTAACGGCCGCGACGCTTCCCTACCAGAGTACAAGGAGGTAAGGGCGCAGGCGGGCATGGCCACGTGACTCGTCGGTGGCGACGGGTGATTTTCCGACTAGAAGAAGACTGCTCTTCACCGTCTTTCTCTTGGCCTTCATGGGATCTTAAATTCTGAGTGATACAAAGATACAAATAAAAACGGCCGAGGAAATGGATGGATTGGTGGATTTGGCCTTCGAATTTCAAGATTCCTGGCTTTGTTGCTGAATTTCATGATGAAATTGGACAAAAAGTTGAGGGGAAAAAGGAGAAGCTCGGGACAGTTTCGGTGGAAGAAGATGAGGGCAAGGTGGATGGAGAAAATATCTTGAGAGAGGGGTTCAGCGAGAAGGGGGAGAGAGGCAGCGTATGGTCACAGCGGTAGCTGAGCTGTCGGGCGTGGTCACGTGGAGAGTCCAGGTCAATAGTTGGATTTTTTCAATGGATCCGATTGTTTCATCCGTCCGTGGTAAGAGCGACTACTCAAACTGAAAACCAGCGACTACTGAATATTATGTGCTCTCAGGTCCCACTATATGTAGTTTTCGTCTTTTGATTGGGATATGATTTAGATTAAAACTATTAATCATAGTCTAATCCACTTGTGTAAGTTTTAAAGAGAGACGGGGTATGAATGGGATCTGATAATTACTGGTGGTTATTATAGAACAAAATATTGCATGATTTTAGCATGATGCTTCCTGCGTGGCTGCGTCGCTTTAGTGGGATACAGCTCTAGCCGCTGTAAGCAGTTTTCTTCCGCCTATGTCTTCTCTAAAAAATCCACAATTGGACAACTACTCATGGCTTTCTCTTAAAATGTTATTTTAATCTATAATATTCTAAAAATATATATTAAAAATTAGTAACAAATAGATCAAATAGAAATTAAAAATAATTATAAAAGAGTATATCAATTAATCATTAAAAAATAAAATAGGTAAAATTAATATTCCAAATTACTAAAAAAGTGTGTACTTTTAGTCCGTTGCATGAATTATTATCATGTGTATTTGGAAACTTGTGTAGGATCTTTTTCACATTATCTAAAAGAAAGTAAATACAAATTGGTCAAATTTAGAGGGCGGGAATTCAAGAGAGTGTCACTCCGACATTGCAAACCTAAGGGGCAATTCATTTTAGAAAGCTCTCCAAGTTTCACACATAAAGTAAGTTTTGACCCTTTCGTTGGACTTCTCTGCTACTCGTGCACTGCTGGCGGAGATAGTGGAAAATTGACGAACCGAGCGTAGGGTTTATGCGGGTTGATAGCCTTAGGAGCAAAATTTGGGTCACTTTGTGTTTTATTTGAAAGCTAATTTTTTTCCAGTGCAACGCACTGACATATGTGCTAAAGAACTGGATTGGTTCCACTGGTAGAGAAAAAAAATAAAGGAGAACATGCAGTCTAGAAAAATTCTAGTCTACGAAAATTCAGAGATGAAAATATCTAGGATCTCACGTATGCGTCATGCAAAATAGGTTTTATCCCGGTGCAACGCACGAGCATTTGTGCTAGTATGATAAAAGATAATATTAAGAATAACATTTATTATGATCTAATATATATATATATGGGTCATGCATTTGAAGGGCTTTCGTGGTAGAAAAAATTTCTACGATGAACACACCTATCCAAGATCTATCTATGCAGATATAAGGTAATGAGAGGGGATTCGGTGTTCGTATCTTTGAAGACCAAACACGGTTAACGTTCTGCAGAGAACGTGGATGATGTAGTCGTACTCACCCGACCTCAAGTTCATGAAGCTCCTCGCAAGTCACCCCTTGCTCTTTGTACAACGTAGCGGACCATATGGTCGTGTCGACGTCCAAGCTCCAAGCTCCAACCAAAAGCACCACAGTGGTGGTGCCTCACGGCCTTACGCACATATGGTGTAGAGACATCTCCCGGGCTCCGGTCCAGCAAAACAGCGAGAGAAGATTGATCCAGACCGAGTTCAGTAGCACGATGACGTGCGTATGATGGAGAAATCCCAATCCTCGTATGCAGTTCCAAACTTTGAGAACCACACATAAGGAAGAGAAAGATAGACAAAGGCCAACTCATGGGATGGATTTGGGGAGAAGGGTGCCCCTCTTTATATAGGTGGAGGGGAGGCACCACCTTTCTCAAAGTCTCGGGGTGAGACAAATCAAGGGGAGAAGGTGGAGGCGGCGACACCGGCCAGCCCCCACATGGGCCCCACGTGGTGGCAACCCACTTGGTGGCCGGCGCCTCCCAAGGCCTTCCCTAGGGCAGTGGCTCCCTCTTGGGCCTCTTCTGGTGAGGCCCAATTAGGTGGGTTGCCCCCAAAATCTAATTTAAATAATATTTTTAATATTAATTTATTTAATTAATATTAAATACATATTACTTAATACTATCACTCCGAAACACCTTTCGGACCCCTCCAATCATCATCGGATATTCCCGGAACCATTCCGGTATCACCCCGGAACAATTCTGAAGTCTTCTCTCTTTTTTTCTACGATTTTGAATCAATCCCTAAGCGTCTCTACCCTTAAGTGTGACACCCTATGACTCGGGAATACATAGACATGATCGAGACACCTCTCTGATCAACGACCAACATCGGTATCTGGAAACACATGATGGTCCCCATGCATTCCACGGATAACTTGATCGCTTGAACCTTGAACATCGAGTCTCATTCCTTTGCTCTTCGATACTTGGTTTGTCCAAGACCCGATCTTCGGTGTCGATATACCTAGTTCGATCTATACATTTACTTGTTCCCGTGATATTACATCACCGTGACCTAGTCACATGTTCGAACTTGTATATGTAATCTCACCGAGTGGGCCTAGGATATCTATCCGCTCGAATAGGCAAATCACGATCTTGATACATAGGCATCAAAAGTTACTCTGGAATACCTAATACACACCTTTATTGTCACTTAGTTATGGACATGACGTTTGATGTGATCAAAGCAGTCTCGGGAGACAGTGATTAATATGATCTCACAGTCAAAGGACTCAACCACTACGTTTTGCTAGATATTGCAATGTTGAACTATGTGACTGGATCACATTGCAATACTAGGGGTTGGGTGTTGTCCATCACTTCATAAGTTACCTCGTTGTCAGTTGACGTGGTAAAGTCCATGATCAGGAAACCTCGATCATTAACTGCCCAACGAACTAGTCTAGAGGATACTAGGGACCTGGTTTGTTTATATATCACACTGGTATCAATGTTTCTGCTTAATACAGTTATAGCATGATACAAAAGTATTACGAACTAATGAGACATGTCAATAAAAATATCTTTATTATTGTCCTCTAGGACATATCTCCTTCAGTCTCACACTTGCACTATAGTCAATAATAGTTATTGCTTTGTGTATTTAACACTTGTGGCATTCCAGTGTTATCCACACGTGTTGCTTGTGATAAAGCCAATCTCCAAAACTGACACTTTCAGCTATGTGTGTATTTGCATGTCTATGTATCATTACACATCACTCATTCTTCAATGAGATGACCTTGTGTAATTTAGTCTTGATGAAACCTCAATTCCTTAAGCCAAAACTATATTGATCGTATTGTCGTACAATAGATCTTCGTAGTATAGCCTACTTGGAATTGTACCTAGTTTTGAAGACGAAACTATTTTACACAAAAAAACATCTATATGCTGCTTCTAAAGCAATCATATACTCAAACGTTTGTTGTAGTATCCGTCACAATGTTATAACTTTGGAACTAGTCCAAATCCATCATGGAACTTTCTTCCGTTACACTATGCCACCTTATTTCTTAATACATAGACTAATTGATATAAACTTCATTTGTATATGTGACAAGAACTCACATCAATGTAACACATTAGATTGAACTATTTCGTCACTTCTGCGTACATAGAATATTCTTGTTTCTTCCAAAGTACACAAGAATATTATTACTATTTTCCAATGGTCATCTTTTGAATTATTCTAGTATATGCTCCAAACACTTAGAGCATATGACTTATCTAGATATGTACATATCATGGTATTCATGATTTAATAAAATCATTCACAAGGTTTCACTTACCAATTGTCAACACAATTGATCTTGCTACCATGTGGTAAGAACTTTTCTTGTCATATATTGACTAGGAGACTCACACAACTCCCACTCAAATATATCACCATATTGAACTAATTCAATATTTCATATATGTACTTCAGCATAACTATATTAGCATTTAAATCCATCCGTATAGACTTAGATGTCTAACATTCTGGTTTTGCCTAAGTATTTCATCAAAATCCAATTTTAATGAAACTCTTAATTCGTGTCTCATAAAAGATACATCATTTCCAATCAACATAATGTATTTCATATAAGGCATTGGAAATATGTATTGATGCTCCCACTTACTTTCTTGTAAACACAAGCATCTTTCTTATTTTGGATGAACTTAAACTCTTTAATAGTTTCATCATGGTGAAGATTCCATCTCCACTATGCTTACTTCAACCACTGAAATTTGCATATATTTTAGCACATTCGAATTAACAAAACCCTTTGGATAGTGTCATGTACACATCCTAGGTAACCATTCTATTAGAAGAATGTTGTTTTGTTTATTCAACTATCATATCTCAATATGTAGTGGTTTCTACACTAATCCATACAGACTAAATGTCGTTGTGGAAGATCTAATCTTGTCACAGTCAACTTTTGAACTTTTGTTGTAAACTATTTTCCGACATGTCGACTATTTCACGGATGTAAACATCTGTGTTTTTTTGTTTATAGATCCATTTACACTTTGAAAAGCTTCATGTCTTCCTGAGGATCTACCAAGTTCATAACTTGATTTTTGTATATGGATACTATCACAAATTCTTATGGCCTCTAGCCATTTAATGGAGTTAGGGATCATCATCGCTTCTTTGCATGTAATCGGTATATCATTGTCCAACAATGACACATTGTCCTCAAATCTCACTATTTGATTATTAACCGATCCATATGGTTCAATAGGAACTTAGATTTATAGAATTACAACATCTGTAGAAATGGTAGCCATGAGCATTGTAGCAGCCTCCATAATATTTTCCGGCGTTGCACTACTCTGATCATGTCATTTAGGTTCAAATAACCATATCTAAATTTCTATTGTCCTCCCACTTAACTTTTCACGAAAAGTTTCTTCTCAAAGAACTCATCGTTCTAGCGACAAACACTTTTTTCTTTAGTGTTACGGTAGAGGAATTCCCAATTATTACTTTTGGGATAACCTACAAAGACGTGCATATCTGACTTTGAATTTGTAAACATTTTACATATGCCTAACATACCAAAATTTTAGAAAAGACAAACTAGGTTTTACCCCTTGCCATTTCATCGGATCATGATGTTGCTATTTTTAGTGCAATAGTAGTATGTCACTATAGCATAATCTTTTAAATCATAATAGAAATTTTATATTTAATCTCACCAAGTCAAACTAGATTTGATTATGTTCTCAAAACATTCCATACTCCTATGGTGTTTTGGGAAACTCGAGTTTATGAAACAATTTCATATGTTTGCTAAATTTGTAACTCAAATCTCTTCATTTATAATAGGTATCTGCAAGATGTTTAATTGAAAGCAAGTTGTACCCAAGGTTCTCAAACAAGCATGATGTTCTCTAGGGTCAAGGCCTTGGATGCCACCAACTTTCCGTAACCTAGTACCTTTCCTTTAGAGTTGTCCCCAAAAGTGATGCTTGACATTGAATTGACATCATGGATGAATTGGTCATGCGCACTTCTACCTCCGGTCATATGATTGGTGCATCCATTATCAACCACCCATTTTGAACCACCGGAGGCATATCCCTACAAAAATCAATTCTTTAACTTAAGAACCCATTGATAAATGGGTCCCCTAGCATTAGCAACAAGATCTTTTGGCACCCAAATTGAGTACCACCTATAAGCATAACCATTGTGAGGGCCAACATATTTGGCATATACATCCCCTTGAGTGCCCTTACATAGCACATAGGATGGATTTTATTTTCCCGCAAATTAGTGATTGGGGTTGCCCCTTGTGCCTCCCCCATTCACAACATTCTTCTTTACTTGGTCAACCCCTTGTGCCCTTCTTGCACAAAGTTGATCTTCTTAGGTGGTTTGGAACCATTCTTGTTGTTCTTGGGGTTAAACCCCATACCTTGCCTTGAAGCTCTCACCGTTTGACGAGCAAGAATCTCATCAAGAGTCTTGCCCTTGGAGGTAGGTGTGAGACGCTCCTTCTCAAGTTGTTCCTTTAACTTCTTGTTTTCCTCAAGGAGACAAGCTTGATCCAAGGTAAAATTATAGGCACATGTAATATTTTCAACAATGATTGGATCCTTCAATGTACCAAGAGCCTTTTCGTAGGATACTCGAAGTTAACCATGACTCTCCCCAAGCTTTATGAGCTCACACTTGACAAGAAAATTAGCTTTCTCAACATCCTAAAGGTCATTGGTGAGAGAATCATGAGCAATCTCAGGTTCCTTCTTTGAAGCATCAAGCTCTTGGGACAAGGTAATAGCCCTATCTAGGGTATCCACATATTTTGCCCTATCAAGTTCATAGATTTCAATTAGTTGTTTAATAAGTGAGGTGATGTTCTTTTCCTCACTTAGCTCTTGCATAAGGGGATTGAATCTCCATTTATCATCATCAATATGAGATTCCAAGCTATCAATGGTCTCGTCACGTGAGTTGACAAGGTCCATTAATTGTCTGGATCTAGCTCGAGCATTGCTAGGAAGAGACTTCATGATTTTAAACATTTATTTTACATAGTTTTCATCAAATTCATCATTGTCACTATCAATAGTACTATCATGATCATCTAATATGCTAGAGAGAGAGAGGGAGGGGAAGAGATCACCTTGGAGCTCCTTGCCATAAGGCAAGAGCCGACGACCTTAGGGGTAGGAGATTCATAGACGTAGTCCTTGGCATAGTTGTTGAAAGGATCGTATGGGCACCTAGAGGGGGGTGAATAGGTGCTACTTCAAATTTTACTCTTTTTCAAGTTAGGGTTTGACACAAAAGGTAAATTCTCTAGATATGAAGCTAAGGTGAATTTACCTAGATGGCACACTAGCACAACTAACTGAGCAAGAACAAGATACAAGTAAGGTGCGGTAAAGGATAGAAGTAACCGAAATGTAGCACGCAGAGACACAAAGATTATTTCCCACAATTCCTTCCTTTTAAGGGGAAGTATGTCTGCGTTTGGAGAGGGGGTGGTATCAAACCACCAACGCCATGAGAGGCCTCCCTTGTTCTCCAGTGAACCTCACCCCAAAGGGATCCATTCACGCTTCCACTATATCAGCAACCTTCAAGGTGGTAGTCGGCACCCTTACAACAAGTTCAAGGCACACATCACAACTTAATTGGAGGCTCCTGAATCCAAGCAAGATGTCATAACAATCAAAGACAAGCTTGTAAGAACCAAATCAAGGATTAGGGTTTCCAATGAAACCCTAGAGCAAGGAGCCCTCAAGTGAATGAGGGGGAATGAAGATCTCTCTTGGTGAAGCTGTAGATCAAGGCCTCCTCCTTCGATCCTCCAAAGATCAGTGACTTTGGATGGTTGGATGGGGATATCTAGTAGATTGGTGGCTCTAATGGTGGTGTTCTTATTTTCTGGGACAAGCAGCTTGAGGTACGCGATGAAGTCCCCTATTTATAGGCCCACTGATTTCAGACCGTTTTCTGCCTGTTGGGGAGTTTCCACACTAGAAACTTCGATATGCACACCGGAGACTCCGGTCTACACTAGATATTCTGGCCCGTCTTCGGTCCATCTCCGGACCACCTACTAGAATGTCCAGGTCTTGGTCTTGATGCTCCCTCCGGAGATTTGGTAGGAACTCCAGGTTGAGCACAACGGAGACTCCAGTCTGTTCACACCAGAAACTACGGTCTGTCAGAGTACACCGGAGATTCTGGCAAATATCCGGTCTGTCTCCGGACCACTAGTCAAAGTGTCCTTGGGCTTCAACTTCGATCCACGCTAGATATTTGTGGCAAAACTTCGGAGCACATCAGAGTTTTTGTTCTTTGCACACCGGAGACTCCGGTCTAGATTCTCCAGAAAACTTCTGTTTCAGCCAGGAATTCTTCCATTTGCACTACATACTTTTCTATTTTCGATGGAATGACCTGGCAACATTAGCACACTATAAAATGATCCTCAAGTTGTTAACGAACACCAAAACTGATTAAGACAATAATTGTCCTTTCAATCTCCTCATTTTTTGGTGTTCGATGACAACAAGAGGTTTTGCATGGAAATCTTAAAGATAGTAAACATAGCTATGCTTCCCCTGACGATGTGCATCAAAATATACATGTAGTGCAACGCATATTAGATAATATAAGATAAAAGTTCACATAGTCTAGGCATAGCACGTCCATACACACAGTAGATAGTATCATAAGAACCAAATAAGGCAAATGTTCGAATTTAAGATAACGACATAGGCAAATACAAAGTAGCCAAATACCCAACACATGCAAATCCCGGATGTACCCCTAATGGATATCTTCTCCCCCTTTGGTATTGAAACACCAAGAAGGAAAAACTCCAAGTTATAGCCCCAATGAAATCACTCGAAGTCATCATCATCGTCGTCCTCATCCTCGTCCTCCTCATAATCATCATAAGCATCTGGAACCTGGGGCCCTTTGCCACGAGGGAGAGAGGAGGAAGTACCCTAAGAAGCAAAGCCATATGTGACCTCTGAGAATGTCTGTCAATCAACTAAGCATAGTGGAGCAGGTTGACCAAGCCACACCTAATAGCATCATCATTTCTAGTGCTTGGGGAAATGGTGTGGCAAAAAATCCTCAGCAGCTGGTTGTATAGGGGCTTGAGTCCCTTGGACTCCCCAATAACGCCACCTTTCCCATAGAGAGGTGCTAGCTTGTTTTTGTTCTCACTAAGGGCAACATCATGCATACGGTGGCAAACCAGAACGGATACTCCACTGAAGGTCTAGCGAATGACACAGGCAAAGTCATGGAAGGTAGCAGTGCAGCGGTAGTCACATGTCATCCAAGTCATGGTCCTAGCCTCATCATGGTCAAAGACAACTATGGCATATAATTGTTGCACCAGGGCAACATTGTAGTCCTCATGGAGCTCCATAATATTGTGCAGCCCTAGCTTTTAAGTGACCCAAAGGGCATCTATGAAGTAATCATTGGCATGCATGTGGGGAAAGTCCATATACCATTGTGGACACATAGGGGACTTGGTGAGCTTGCAATAGATATCTGTTATGAACACTTTCTGCTCCTTCCTCCAATAGCATGGGTCATCATAGGTCCTTGGCAGGTCATAGAACCTTGTCTTGCGCAGCTCACGATATTCTTTTTTTTGTCCTATGGGCAAGGGATTGCAAATTTTCATACTTGTCCCTTTTGGCGCGATTTTCCTCCTCAATGCGCTCATGGTTCCTTCTCATATATTCAGCATCTCTAGCCAGCTGCCTCTGGTTAGATGGCGGAATGATGTACCATCCAACTTCCTCATCAAACTATGGATCTGACCTTTTGGAATTGGCTTTGGTGTGACCACGATGAGAACCAGAGCCACCTGTGAATATAGAGAGAGGGGGATAGCATAGAGGTGAGCATATATGTCCCAGAGACAAAACAAGACAATCAAGACCTTGTAGGATGTGCTAGAGGTAATCCACACCGGAGTCTCTGGTGTGCAACACCGGAATCTTCGGACCAGTCCGGAATCTCCGGTCTAGAGATGTCGGGTTGCACATGGAGGCTGCGAGAGGCATTACTTCTAGCAGATTGGGCAAGAAATTGAAGCTAATGTGATAGTAGTGCATGCATACATGAGTTTCTAGTGGAAAAATTGGTACATTGCTCAAGATAAAAGAAGGGGGTGAGTCCTAGGTCCAAGGTGAGAGAGAGGGTACCAGATCTGTCCATTGGAGTGATTCCACTGGTGGGAAATGCCCAAGGGTGGAGAGGGTGGAGGTGGCCAGTGGCACGGCGAATCCCAGCGGCTTTAAGGCCCCCGAGCGGCAGTTTTGGAGGAGGAGGTGACGGGTGTGAGGGTGGGAGTCAGGGGTGAAAGACGGAGTTCTATGTGACTCTTTCACCCCATCTTCCTTTAGTCACTGCCTGAAACCGTCCTAGACCAGAGACTCTGGTCTGTCAGACCGGAAACTCCGGACTGACTGGAAACTCCGGTGTAAGCACACCATAATCTCCAGTCCTCTTCGACCAAAACTGCCAGGTTCAAGTGTTTGGGGACATATATGATGGAGATTAGGTTTTGTAGGCAGGGATAAGGTTTGGGTTAAGATGCCAAACTATGAAGAACCAAGAACAAGTGAAAATTGACATAAATATCCAATAAAGCTCAAATTCAATCGAAACAAGAATCAAGTCTTCATGACAAAGAGGGTGGTGGATGAGGCCACCATGTAAGAGTGTGAGGAATGACACCGCGAAGAATTATCCTTGGGTTCATAGCCACTACTCATCAATGAATCTTACATATCAAAAGAATGATACTACGATAATTGAGTTTCTTAATTTTGGCATTATGGGGAGAGGGATAACCCAATAGATTAGGACCTATCTCCATGCCTGCACCTAAACCACCCAAGGATCAAGTAATAGGTGAGTATGCAAGATGGTCAAGTCAAACTTCTTGAATCTACAATATTTAGCTCATTCCTCAAATAGCAAAACCTTGCTTCATGGCTTCGTGAATATATCGGCAAATTGGTCTTTGGTTGACATATAGGATAACTCAATATCTCCTCGGGCAACATGATCTCTAATAAAATGATGATGAATTTCAATATGCTTTGTCCTTATATGATCCACCGGATTGTAGGCAATCTTGATAGCACTTTCATTGTCACATAAAAGAGGCAGTTTGTCACAATGGACACCATATTACTTTAAAGTTTGCCTCATCCATAAAAATTGGGTGCACGCACTAGCAATAGCTACATACTCAGCCTCGGTTGTGGAGAGAGATATACAATTTTTCTTCTTAGAAGACCAACACACCAAGAACATACGAAGGAATTGGTAAGCCCCGGAGGTTGATTTTTTATCATCCTTATCACCAGCCCAATCAGAATCATTGTATCCACAAAGAGAGAATGTTGATCCCCTAGGATACCACACACCATAGTTTGGGGTATGAACCAAATATTGAAAGATTCTTTTGACTGCCATCAAGTGGCTTTCTTTAGGAGTGGCTTGATATCCTGCACACACTCCTGTACTTAACACAATATTAGGTCTAGATGCACATAGGTAAAGCAAAGAACCAATCATGGATCGGTATACCTTTTGATCAACATCTTTACCATTTGGGTTTAACTCAAGATGAGTCTTTGTTGCCATGGGAGTATGAGCTCCATTTAGTTCTTTCATGTTGAACCTTTTGAGCATGTTTTGAGTATATTTGGCTTGATTGAAGAAGGTTCCTCCCCTTATTTTCTTGATTTCAAAGCCAAGAAATACCCTCAATTCTCCCATCATAGACATCATGAACCTATCAGTCATAAGATTTAAGAATTCATCATTAAAACCTCTGTTAGATGAGCCAAAGATAATATCATCAGCATATTTTAGCAAACGAAAAGCTCCCCATTAACCTTCTTAGTAAAAACAGTGGGATCAATTTTCCCAACCTCAAATCCACGGTCTAACAACAACTCTCTAAGGTCCTCATACCATGTGCGTGGAGCTTGTTTAAGTCCATAGAGTGCCTTATCAAGCTTGTAGACGTGGTTTGGGAACTTGGGATCCTCGAAACCCGGGGGTTGCTTAACATAAACCAACTCATGCAAAGGACCATTTAGAAAAAGAACTTTCCACATCCATCTATTGTAATTTAAAATTATGATGTGCAGCATATGCAAGAAGGATACGGATGGACTCAAGGAGATCCATAGGAGCATAGGTCTCTCCATAATCAATGCCTTCAATTCGAGAGAACCCTTGAGCTACCAATCTTGCCTTGTTCCTCACAACAATTCCATGTGCATCTTGCTTGTTCTTGAATATCCATTTGGTGCCAATAACATTGCGGCAATCTTTGGGCTTTTCTACTAACTTCCAAACTTTGTTCCTCTCAAAGTTGTTGATCTCCTTATGCATGGCTTCCAACCAATTTGAATCTTCAAGAGCTTCCCACACTATTTTTGGCTCCACCATGGATATATGAGCTTGATGCTCACCAAAATGCTTCAATTGAGCCTGAGTGGACATTCCACTCCTTAGATCACCAATAATATTTTCAAGAGAGTGGTATCTTGTTTCCAACATTTTATCTATTTGATCTTTGTGACGAGTTTTGATCTCCTGGTTGTTCCTTGTTGGGATCTCTTCATCATTCTGGTCCTTGTCTTGACCTTCATTTTGACCTTGATCAACAATGGATTCAGTTTCATCCACATGAGGTACATGTTGATCTTGGCCTTGCTCAGGCATGCTACTTGAAAGGCTTTGAGATGATCTTGTAGATGACTAAATAAAACTTCCTTGTGCAACTAACTGAGCAGGGCTGGACAATCCGATCAGTGGAGAGACTAGACCATCCAACCTGGAGCTTCCAGCTTGATCAACGTGGTGAGGGTTCTCAGCTTGTCTTTGGCTTGGGTCATCATTGACCTCAATAATAGGAGCTTGTTGAAGTTGTGAAGATGAGGGCTCCACTTGAGTAGAGCATAGTTCTTCTCGATCCGCCATAAGGGGTTCCTCAACAGGGCGGATGAATCCCGCACCCATTCTTCTTATGGTATCTTGAGGTATTTCATCATCTACATCCCAAACATCAACATGCCGCGCTTGGGGCCATCATATTCTTCGAAAACCACACTACAAGATTCTATGACAATTCCAGAGAGTTTATCGTAGATTCTATAAGTGTGGGAATCAAGACCATAGCCAACAAAAATACCCTCTAAAGCTTTGGAATCAAATTTGGACAACCGAACACCTTTTATGAGATAGAAACACTTACAACCAAACACTCGGAAGTAGGCTTGTTATCGGTGAGCATTTCATATTGATTCTTGATCAATTCTTTGTGGAGGTAGAGCTGGCTCGATGCATGGCATGTGGTGGAGATTGCCTTAGCCCAAAATATTGTATGCAGACTTAAAATTCGCTAACATGGACCTTGCCATATCCATTAATGTTCGGTTCTTCCTCTCGGCTACACCATTTTGTTGAGGGGTGTATGTAGCGGAATATTGACGTTTTATCCCCTCATCACTAAGAAATCCATTCAAGGTGTAGTTCTTGAACTCGGTGCCATTGTCACTTCTTATCACGAGCACGGGCACATTGTATTCCCTTATCTCCATCATTATTGCCTTGCTTCCGGTCATATGACTTGTGCAACCACTATCAAGCACCCAGTTTGACCCGCTAGAAGCATAGTTCTACAAGAGATCAAACTAGTTTTTAGGTACCCATTTTTCAATGGGTACTCTCTTGTTAGTGATAAGGGTCTTGGGAACCCAAATAAGCCAAGCAATATAACCATCAAATAGACCAACATATTGTGCATAAACATCACCATTAGAACTACGCATTAAGACATAGTGAGGGTTAGCACTTCCCGAAAAATCATCTTGTGGCATAGTTTTGCCACTTGTGGTGTTACCACCCATAGTGGTCTTGCCTTTAGCTTGTGTGGGCTTAGCCTTCTTCTTTTTGTTGTTCTTCTTCTTGTCATTGGACACATAGACAAGACCTCTTTTCTCATTATTTGACCTTTGCTTACTCAATAGGTCATCAAGAGACTTGTTTCCTTCTGGGAAGGTGGCCTTTGCAAGCTCCCCCTTCAACCTAGCATTTTCTTCAAGAATGTTCGTACTACTCGAGGGAATGAAAATACTAGGTGAAGCAACATTAGTCAATTGAGTTTGAAGTTGTTCACGAGACTATGTGAGAGTCACGAGTTCACTTTCCAAGGCCTTGTGGGCCTTGTTAAGTTTCTCAGAATCCTCGGCAAGTTTGTGATGAACAACCCCAAACTCATTCTTGTCCTTTTTGGCCTTTTTATACTTAGCAATGGCATGATCACATTCCTTAATGAGTTTAGTTACAATTTGATTATTTGCCTCATCGAGGCCTTCAAGTTTTTCTTCAAGAGACTCCCTAGTCTCTTGTTCCTCTCCTAGAGCATTAGTTAGAGAATCCATCTTAAGTAGGTGCTCTCTCCCAAGTTTGCATCTCTAATAAGAAGCTCTTGTGTGTGAGCAAGTTGATTCAAGAGATTTACAAAATTCTTCTTGTGCTCCCCTTGCAAGTTAGTAATATAAGCATCGAAAGAAACTAATTCCTCCTTCACCTCAAGAGTTATATCATCATTCAGTTCATCATTGATAATAGAGGTGGATAGGGTAGATGATGATACCTCCGATGCTCTGCCATAAGGCAAGTGACGTTCTTGTTGGAGATGTTCTCATTTGGGGAATCGAAGATGGAGAAGGTGGATGTAGAGGTAGTGGAAGTTGCAACCACACCATTCGTTGTTTATTCTTCTTCATCCTCTTCATCTTCGGAAGAGAACTCTTCATGTGGTATCAATGCAATGTTACCGGACTTCTTGTTGGTGGCATTCTTCTTGTTGAAAGACTTCTTGAAGGGGGGCTTTGGATTTTTCTTCAATATGAGTGCACCACCATGGTCTTCTCTCTTCTCATATGGACATCCAGCAACAAAATGATAGCGGTCACCATAGTTTAAGAAAGTTCTCAATCTTGAACCATTTTATTTTCTGCCACTTGGGTTGCTTCTTCGTTGCATCTCCATCTTGGCCTTGGCGGGATCTTTCCAAAAGTTCCTAGCATAGAAGGTCATGTATTCTCCATGAGTAACCTTGACATCTTCGGGGTGGCTCATAGTAAGCACATCATTACTTCCTTCTTCTTCTTCTTCTTCATACTCCACAACTTTGGCCTTCAAAGCAAGATTGACACCATGGCTCATTCCAATGTCACGAGCCCGGTCATCTTTGGCATTCTTGGCAACGACCTTGAAGGTGGCCATCTCTTGCATGATATGGTAGTTGTGTCTTCCTTGGAGACTCTTCAAGTCAGTGGGCTCGAAGGGCATGAGCGCACTAACATACTTCCTCTTTATCCAAGCATCATCAATGTGAGAGGCACCAACATTTCTGAAGGCGGTGGCAGTGGATCTGAGTCTTCGATTCATGTCTTCATGATCCTCACCATCCTTCGTATAAAAGCCTTTGGCTTCATTGCTCAATTCATCATATATGTTTCTTCTCATACTCTCATTTCCAACAAATAAATCAATGATAGCATCCCAAGATTCCTTAGCGGTATTGAAGTGCTCAATGTGGGGAAAGTCCGTTGGCCCCACCCCAAGTTGAACCATTTGCAAGGCGGTGGCATTGAGTTGACTATTCACCACTTCTCTTCTTGTCAAGTTGGTTGGATCCTCAATTTTGAGTCCTTCTTCAATAATGTTTCATCAAAAGGCCATTGAGAAAAAGAATGTGCAGCTAACATAGGTGGGTCACCTCTATTATTTATATGGGGATGAGGGATCGGTGGGTTGGGAGAGTACCATCTAGGAACTGCATGGTGCTCTTCCTTCCCATCACCCTTTTTGGTAGAGCAGTTAGTCCAAATGTGTTCATCCCCCACTACATCACCCGTTGGCTTAGCCGGAGCATTTGCCTTAGGGTTAGGAGGTGTTTCCTCTTGAGAGGGAGGTGGTGAGGCTATCTTTTCCTCAACAAGTTACTCAACTAGTTAACACAACTGTTGGATTTTGTTGCCCAAGGTAGAGCTCAAGCTTGTTTCCAACTTCTTGAGATCTACCATGGTCACCGAAGTGCTAACCTCACCCTCTCCATCTCCCTCCGGGTTACCCATACACTCGTATGCGGTTAAGCCCAAATAAAGAGCCGAGGATCTGATACCAATTGAAAGGATCGTATGGGCACCTAGAGGGGGGTGAATAGGTACTACTTCAAATTTTACTCCTTTTCAAGTTAGGGTTTGACACAAAAGGTAAATTCTCTAGATATGCAACTAAGGTGAATTTACCTAGATGTCACACTAGCACAACTAACTGAGTAAGAACAAGATACAACTTAGGTGCGGTAAAGGATAGAAGTAACTGAAATGAAGCACGCAGAGACACAAGGATTATTTCCTGCAGTTCCTTCCTTTTGAGGGGAAGTACATCTGCGTTTGGAGAGGGGGTGGTATCAAACCACCAACGCCACGAGAGGCCTCCCTTGTTCTCCGGTGAACCTCATCCCAAAGGGATCAATTCATGCTTCCACTATATCGGCAACCTTCAAGGTGGTAGCCGACACCCTTACAACAAGTTCGAGGTACACATCCATAACTTAATTGGAGGCTCCCGAATCCAAGCAAGTTGTCATAACAATCAAAGACAAGCTTGTAAGAACCAAATCAAAGGCTTAGGATTTCCAATGAAACCCTAGAACAAGGGGCCCTCAAGTGAATGAGGGGGAAATGAAGATCTCTCTTGGTGAAGCTATAGATCAAGGCCTCCTCTTTCGATCCTCCAAAGATCAATGACTTTGGATGGTTGGATGGGGAGATCTAGTTGATTTGGTGGATCCAATGGTGGTATTCTTCTTTTATGGGATGAGAAGCTTGAGGTAGGGGATGAAGTCCCCTATTTATAGGCCCACTGATTTCAGACCGTTTTCTACCCGTTGGGGAGTTTCCACACCAGAAACTCCAGACTGCACACCAGAGACTCTGGTCTACACCAGAGATTCCGGCCCATCTCCGGTCCATCTCTAGACCACCTATCAGAATGTCTAGGGCCTAATCTTGATGCTTCCTCCGGAGATTTGGCAGGAACTCCGAACTAAGCACACCGGAGCCTCCGGTCTTTTCACACCAGAAACTCCGGTCTGTCAGAGTACATCAGAGATTCTAGCAAATAGTCGGCCTGTCTATAGACAACTAGTCAAAGTGTCCCTAGGCTTCAACTTCGATCCATGTTGGAGATCTGTGACAAAACTCCAGACCACACCGGAGTTTCCGGTCTTTGCACGCCGGATACTCTAGTCTAGATTCTCCAGAAAACTTCTATTTCAGCCAGGAATTCTTCCGTTGCACTATGGACTTTTCTCTTTTCAGTCGAATGACCTGGCAACATTAGCACATTGTAAAATGATCCTCAAGTTTTTAACGAATACCAAAATTGATTAAGGCAATAAATGTCCTTTCAGTCATAGGTGAGCAGTGACCCGTGTTTGGTATAACCCAAACTAGCCAGACCCACCACTGTCTCCTCATCCCCACACCCCACATCACATGTGTCCTTGGAGCTTCTTGCCATAAGGCAAGTGCCGGTGACCTTGTGAGTAGTGGAGTCGTTGGCGTAGTCCTTGGTGTAGTCATACATGAATAGTGACCCGGGTTCAACAAAAGCCAAACTAGACACTCCCACAACCTTCTCCTCATCTTCACTCTCTGCACCGGATATGTACTCTTGGCCTGGGAAGCCTTTTCCATCATGCTTCTTGTTCCTCTTATATCTTTAAGTGATGGGATTTGGCTTCAATCTTGGCTTGGATCCCTCTTCATACTTGGGCTTGTCAAGCCTCTTCTCATATGGGCATTTGTCGACAAAGTGATCCAATTCATCAAAATTGTAGCAAGTCCCCTTCTTCTCACTTGGTACGGTTGAGCTTCTCTTCTTCGGAACTTCAAGTTCTTGGTGAAGAGTGCTATTTGAGAGAGCATCTCATCAACTCCATCATTATCATTCTCTTTTTCGCTAGCAACCTCTTCTTTCACATGCTTGGCCTTCAAAGCTAGGGAATGAGGAGTCCCAATGGCACGATTGATCTCCTTGATCTTTTGTCCCTCATCGACCAAATTATCCATGGCAACAAGATATGATACTAGATCATCATGAGAGAAATGGCCAGCTGAATCAAGAGCTGCAAGTTCAAGGCAAGCTATTTGTCGGTGGCTGTGATCATGGAGATAATCTTGGACTTGATGAGCTCATCATTCAAGTTGAACCCATCATCATACTTGTCACAACCAAGACCACTAATCTTCACATGGAGGGAAACAAGTCTTTTGTATGCTTCCATGATGGACTCACCATCATAGTTCATGAACAAGTTCATCTCTGACTTGGCGGCTTCATACTTGGACTTTTGGATAAGGGATGTTCCCTCTTGGAGAATGACAATCCTATCCCAAAGTTCCTTTGCGGTGTGGATGCCACGAACTTGATCATGAAGAGTGCGGTGGATGGCACTCCTTATCTTGTCACAAGCTGTTGCATTTAGCTGACGGTCATAGTACTCTCCTAGAGTGAGGTTATTAGGATCTTGCGGATTGAAGCCTTTGCACACAATCTCCCAAAGCTCTACACTATAGCTGAAAATATGAGATTCCATAGTAGCTTTCCAATGAGATAAGTGAGTTCCATCATAATGGGGCGCGGGACCCGAACCATTAATATGAGGCATGATGTTCTTTTCTTTAGTATATATGGAAATTGATTAGGAGGCGTAGAGACTTACGCCGGGTCAATCTCATTAGAGGACACGTTAATAGTATCTTTACCGGTGTCCAGCAGCCTCCCGTGAGGTACTACCGAAGGTCCGACTTTCATGGCCCCCTCGCCAATCCCCGTAAAATGTCCTTCAAGGAAACTTATTCAAGCAAGGAGATCGGAATCCGTCTTAACCTTTTCATGGGAAATTTTTGCAAAGAGCTCATGGAGCTCCTTGACCGAATAAGTCTTATCCTCATCCTCATCAGAGAAAACCATCTTTTCTCTTACGCGGTGAAGCCCTTAAAATATCCCTAGGATCCGATACCAATTGAAAGTGTAAGATGGTTTACCTAGAGGGGGTGGATAGGTTTCTATAAAATTCTTTATAATCTTTTGCAAGTTTTAGGCTTTGCAGAATTTAAGTGTGCCTAAATGCAAACTAGGTGAGGCAACCTAGAATACAAGATACTTCAAGCACGAAGGCTATCATAAGATAAAAAACACAACTAAGAGACTTTGTTAAGGGATAACCGAAGCACGCGGAGACAAAGATGTATTCTTGTGTTCACTCCCTTTGGGAAGGGGGCTACGTCACATTGGAGAGGTGTGAGGTCCCACGAAGGATTCCCCAATGCCACTAAGGCTCACCTTATTCTCTGAGCCTATTCCATGAAGGAATAGCTCACTTACTCGTGGTAGACTTTAAGGTAATTTCCAAACCCTCACAAACTTTCCACGGAGCAAATCATAAGCTGAATGCCTCTGGGTGACCCTAGCCGCCTAGGGTTTCCCACAAATCCAAGAGTAATAATCAAACTTGATGAACACAAGGGGAGTGAACTTTGGCTTGGTGGAAACGTAGATCGAGACCTCCTCTTGCTTTCTACCAAAGGGATTTGGAATTGGTTGGGTAGAATGGGCGATACTCAAGAAATTGTGTTTTCTCAAAGTGGGGAGAGAGATATTCAAGTATGAATGATTGAATGAATGGATGACTAGCTCAAGGTGGAATAAGGGGTATATATACCCTAGGGACAAATATAGCCGTTTGAGGCAATTCTTGTTGGAAATATGCCCTAGAGACAAATAATAATATGGATTATTATCATATTTCATAAAGTTTATGATTAAGTTTTATATCATGTTATAACTGTGTTGAAAGGAAATGTTAATACACGTGTGATATATAAATAACCAGGAGTTCCTGGTGAAGCTCTAGTCACTGGTTCATTGGTCGACGGACGATCAAGGTTTCCTGATCATGTGGCATTTATGCGAGTTGACAATGGAGTCACCTAATTGCAAGAATGAGATGATGAGAAATAGCCAACCTAAGCATCGTGATCCGATCATGTCACGAACTTCAAGTTACGATGATTAGAATAGACCTAGTGTCCTATTTCTTAGACCGTGAGGCCATATCAATCACTGTTACCCGATGGTACTTTGATAGCATCAAACGTCATCTGGTTACTCGGTGATCATAAAGGTGTGTTCAGGTATTCGGAGGAACGGTTGAGGCAATATGCGTCAAGAGCGGTATTTGTCCATCCGCATGACGGAAAAGATACTCGAGGGCCCACTCGGAGAAGTTATATCCAATAGCTGCATAGCATGTGATTTGATCACGGGTCTATCACTTGTCGGAACGAGTCAAGTAGCATTTGTTGATAACGAGATTGAACACGACATGGTGATGTCATTGATCAGATATTGGACAATGCAAGTATTGAGAGACAAAGGGAATATGACACGACATTCATGGTTCAAACGACGAAAGATTTTGTGGAATGCATAGGGATCACATGGCCATCTAGGTCCCTCTGCTGATCATTGCTACGGGAGGGTCTTGACCATGTCTGGAGTGTTCCCGAACCATGGGGTATCACACTTACGGGCTTGATGATGCTCAGAGAGTGTTTTGGTATCGGTAGAATCGCTGAAGAAAAGAGAAAAGAGAAAACCGGAAGGGTTTCGGTAAGTCCGGAGAATGTCTAGAATGAGATTGAATGAGTTCCACATCAACAGGGATTGAATAATATGTAAGTGAATGTTGAATATTGATTTAATCATTCATTTATATTTGTTTAATAAAATAAAAAGAATTAAAAAGGGTCAAATACCTAATTGGGCCAAATCTAGAGGGAAAAGGGCCCATGAGGGAAAGACTGAAGGGAGGAAGGAGGAAGGGGTGGCCGGCTAGGCCAAGGCACCCCGTGTGGAGCCCACTTGGGCCCTGGCTGGCGGCGGCCAGCCCCCTCTCCCCCCTCATTTGTTTAGTCCCACAGGCTAAGGCAATTGCCTATGTGGGTTTTTCCCTATATAAAGAGAGGTATTTTGACATATTAAATACATAATAATCAATAAAAACGTTTCCTCTCTTTTGGGGAGACCTATAGTTGATTCTCTCTCTCTCCTGTGACTGTGGTCCCAAGTACAGATCGTGCGAGCAAGAGTCTTCTTCATCGTGGAGCGCCGTCGCACTACGGGATTCGGATCCAGAAGCTCTACTTCCACAACTGCTGCTGGATCGAAGGTGCGGGAGTCATTGTCAGTCACCGAACATGTGTAACTCCCTGCGAGGTGCAACACTTGGGGCAACGGGAGTTGTTGGAGCCACAGGAGCTGTCGGGACTTCAACACGGCCTTGAGGTTGACTTCGGTTCATCTATATCAACCACGCTCTCCCGAGCGTTGACAACGCTTTTCGGTCTTCAAGGGTAAGTTAGTGAAAAGACTCTCCCGTTACTGCATTACTAATAGATAGGTCCTGGCATTAGGGTTCTTGGCGTAGGGAAAAATTTATTGTTTTCATGCGCGAACCCCTACAATTCTGCACGTACCCGATTCAAAGTTCGGTTCCCAGCTCGGTCCATCGGATGTCATACCGAAATCCCCTCTATCTCTAGTTTCGGATAGACCCAAAATTAAGAACCGGAACTCCTGGTCCATGTTCGGTTTTCCGGCACTGCCACCGGACCACCCGGTCTGGGAGCTAGTCCAACCGGCCTACACACCGGATCCTGCAGAAATAGCTCAAAAGGTAGTTCTTCCTCTCCTCTCTCTTTGGTGATGGGACAAGTGGGTGTATAGGATGTGTGTGTGGCTTAGGAATTCATCCCCAACAAGCTCATCGATAAAACCCCTCTTCATAGTGCGAAGTTCCTAAAGGACTCGAGCTACATAATGAAGCAAAACTCTGGCACAAAACTTCGTTATCGAAATGGGGGGTCTCTGACGATCTTCCAACACGCCATCGGACTAAAGCCTGTGTAAGACACTAATAGGCAATATTAGTCTGCTCTAACTACGGTGTCATTGTAAACCAAAATAGTAGAGGGTAAAATACCCTTACACTACTATACTGACGGTGACAGAGTTGTTGATGAAGACAGCCCCGTCCGGATAAAGACTCCATCCAGCACTACTGTTGGCCCCACGCTGGGCGCCAACTGTCGTGGTGGTAACACGGCAGATGCCTGGGGTAGGCTTATGTTGGGGCTGATGGACACTGGAGGATCCGGGGAGGGATGATGCATTAAAGACTGCACATAGAAGAACACTACAAACACAATGATCTACCTAGGTTCAGGGCCCTCGCGAGGAGGTGAAACCCCTACTCCTGCATGTATGTGTATATACGAGCTGAATATATAGCTACAATGGTGCTCCTTGAGTTGTGTGATCTATGCCTGTAAGAGGCCTTCTCTGTATGCTCAAGAGCTGGAGGAAGAAGAGAGTGCTCGTGAGAGAGCTGGGGGAAATGAGCCCCAAAGGGAGCTGGGGTTATCGACCCCCTAGTGATCCTTATAAAGGGGAACCTAGGGGACAAGGGATGCCCCACTGTACTATACAAAGCACTATTCATAACTTGACTACTGGGGTCTTGTCAACTGTTCCTGATATGACTATTGGGGTCTTGTCGTACTGGCAAATCATGGGCTTGGCATGTCTTGTCCGTCCTTGGTCTTGTCCTATTGTTTGTGCCCTTGGAATCTCCTAGTCATCGATCATATCCTCTCCTGAGGATAGGCGGCATCTGGTTGAAGTATTTGGTGGGGTGCCTGCCAGTCTGAGCAAGGGGCATCCCAAGACCGACTTAAGGTAGGAATAACTTGGCCTTGGCTTGGTCGAGGTAGAGGATGGCTTGGTCGATGTAGCAGTGAAGGAGTAGCCCGGGTGCTGAGGTAGCATCGCTGGGCATCGAGGGAGCGGCGGGCACATGCGGTCGAGGAAGCCAAGCTGGGATCCGGTGATACTGGCCCAGGAGGGTGCGGTGCATAAGTCCAGCCGAGACCGCATTAAGCCGACCCATGCGAGAGATGCGAGGAAGCTCAGCCGGGATTGGGTGAAGCCCATCCGGGATTAGGTGAATTCCAACCGGGATAAGATGAAGTCTTGTCGGGGGTGTGCGGATACCGGCCTAGCCAGGTTGGCGCACTACCGGCCAAACCGAGGAACAATGTTGTCCCGAGGTGGAGGAGGGCGACGTGGCGAGGTGGGCTAGCTGGGAGATGGCGGCCCAGCTGGGGTGAAGTGATGTCGTCTGGGACGCTAATTGGAGTCGGACCGTGGTGGGCCGGCTGAGGTGATGTAGATGCTGACCCACCCGGGTGAAAGGAGACCGGCCCGACCGGGATTCGGTGTTATGTTGTCCTAGCTAGGGCAATGCTGACTTGGGGCTTGATGTCGGCCTAGGAGGATCTGGACTAGGCCGGATTATGTATATGTCGGCCTAGTTGGACAGTTCCCTCCTTTTTATTTGACTCTTTCTCTAATATTTGTACTTATGTCATTTCTGTAGATCTATCCTCTATTGAATCTTCTTTTTACCAACTCTGACGTACCCGGGGTCATATCCCTGACACAGGAGGGTAGATAAAACTACAATCACATACTTCTTAACGTTACAACCAACAGAAACCTACTAAAGCAAAACCAAACTTCAAACATAGCTCATTCATCAGCAAAAACTTCCATGTTTTCACCTTTTCCTTCTTCCAAGCTTCAATTCTCCCAATCATAGGCGCCCATCCAATCCTTGTACTGAAAACTTCAGACGCCACTTTTACCAGCATGTGTGCCCCTCTATGACGTTCCTGCTGCTCGTTTGTTCTCTGCATTCCAGCCCAATAGTTAATCCAACGAGAAACTTGATACACAACATCAGTAGGATCCTGTGTATAAACATGAAAAATAAAACTACACTGTTTCTGTTCTAGAATATCTCTAGAATACCGAATTGGTTTTATATCTCACTGTATTCGGTTTACACAAGATCTTATCTCTAACATGTAGACCTAGGGTTTCTGCAAGGGAAGGATACACATTGAAAAAGCTTATCAACATGTTGCCACATCAGCGTCCTGATCAAAGCTTTGGTCAGCGCCTAATTACCAGCTGTGAGCTGTCCCAACAAAACCACCTTCGATGTGACAGATAGTCTGGTTTTGTGAATTCACTGATCTAAATTATGCCAAAGTTTAGGCGTAGAGTACTCTTTTTTTTTCCGTATGGCTCTCATCATCACACGTCGCTGGGCCCTCAAGTCAGGCATACATCTAAAGACATAATTGGTGGGGGTAGTAGAGAGCTCCACAAAAATCAGATTTGATTAGCCGCAAGATTACGCCTCCATCGATCTCAACCATCCAGCTTATTTACCGTGCCATATAAAAGTAGCTCCCAACCCTAGCCGCCTCTCACGTTCTTCCCCAATAATCCTCACCCTGGTCGCCGCTCCACCCCACGGCGCCCTTCCCTGGCCGCCTCGCCTCACAGGAGTCCTCCCCTGGCCGCCCCTTCCCCACCCCACACGCCCCACGGGCGTCCTCCTCTGGCCGCGCCCCACCCCACATGCGCCCTCCATGGGGCCGAATCTGCAGGCGAGGAGGCGGAGGAGGAAGCCCTCCATGGCGTCGAGTCGGCGGGTCAGGAGACGGAGGAGGAAGCCCTCCATGGCGTCGAGTCGGCTGGTGAGGATACGGAGGAGGAAACCCTCCATGGAGCCGCCGGTGCTGGATATGGTGCTGAGGTAGGCAGCGCTGGTTTGATATCTCTCTCTCCCTCCGTGGCTGAATGGCGAGGTGGAAAACCGATGGTGGTGGACATGGTGGAACTCGGCAGCCTGACCGCCTGGGACAGTAGCATAGCAATGAAAGGTAGGACGAGCAGCTATTAGTCTATGCATACTTTCCTCTTCTTTATCTATTTTGCCACTGCGAAGGGAGGTTCATAATGTTTATGCTTGGCAGGTGTTCGATGGATTGTCCATATGGGATAATACATTTTCTTGGGTTGTGGTACAGACTGTACGTGGGGCTAGCTCATGCTTTCTCTTACTGGACTTGTCGGGCTGCTATGCCATGGATGAAGTTGGTTCCTGACCGTGCTATTTGTTCATTTATAGACCCATCTTTCTATTTTGAGGTTAGCAACTTAGTTTTTCTTCATTCCCTTAAGGAGTTGTCGGGCTATGCCATGGATGATAATTCTAAGATTTAGATACCTTGTTGCAGTCAGTTATTATACAGATTCAACATTTGTATACGAATATCACAGGTTGCGACTAGCTTTTCTCAACTAATTTTAGAATTTTAAATCAGTGTTGCATTCTATACAGATTATCAGAGATATGGATGTGGTCAGGGGGCCAAGGAGAGGTTTTGCCGAAGGCCCGCGTGCTTGCTTCTAGAGAAGGTGCATGTGGACATGGTGCAGAAGGTTTTGGTGCTGCGGCCACGGTTATCGCAGTGACAACGTCAAGGCATCTCACCACATCCATATAACAGCCTCCAACCATGGTAAGCTTATTCCATTGGCCTCGAATTCATCTAATTGTTTCTTCTACTACTAGGATGATATCTACTATCTTATTGCTATATTCGTCTAAATGTTGCCATGTATATTGGCGTAATCAGAAAATGATGTCTGATAATTCATATAAGTGGCATCCAGGCCTTATTTGAGTTTATATTTAATTTGCTAATGTTTATGTTGACATGATATACGAGCTATACATGGACATTTAACTAGATAAAGGTTTCTGTACCAACTACTTTGTAATTTCTGCACTTTAAACAATATTGTACATACAGAACTGTGTTTATACTTGACATTCCCTCATTAGTTTGGATATATTATGCAAGGTTCTTTTTATATGATTTTTTTGTGCTTTGATGTGTTAAGATACATGAATTTTTTATACAATAAAGTTGTGAAAATAAGATTTTTATACTACTTTTGAACATATTGTTAGTGCGACGTATGCTTGTTCCCTTTTATTTTAGAAGAAGTGAGTAGTAATGCTGATGATTAGCCCAAATATAGCTTTTTTATATGTGGTTCTTGGTAGGCTGGTATGTAACTCCTTTTTTTGTCGGGTCTATTCTTGATTGAGGATGAATAAATCCACCGGTCATTGCCATTATATTTGAGTGGTAAATAAATACCTCGAATACTTCTTGCTATATATACTTATGTTCACTATTTTTTCTTTGACGAACTGATTGTTGCATGTTGCTTTATTATGACTTAGGATGTAGACTTTGTAAAAAATTCAAGATCTGCCCTGAGTAATTTGCATAACGACGTGTAGAACTGAAGGATCCTTCAACATACTAGGGATGACTAGATTGTGTGTGGTTGTAACTGTGGTGGAGAAACCTCCGATGAAGAATATGATTTGTATGTGGTGAGATACAAACTTATATGGCTTGAGAGATATTTCATATATAGTTGAATCTTTAGTGGTTGTATCTGCTACTTGTCGTCCCCTTCTTATTATCCAGGATTGAATATTAATACACTATCGAATGTGATCACGGAGGAAATTTGGATGGTTTTATGAATTTGATTTGGAAATTTGAAGTAGAGAGTGTTAGCATAGATGAAGTTACCGATTGCAACCCGCATAATTTTATGCAAGCTGCATTTTGTTTCAATCTTCCAAAAGTTACTGATATGATTTTTTCTTTCAGGTATGTACTTTCCGAACATGTCACTTCACATAACCTTTTCTGCGCACAAGATGATCTGAATTTGAAATATCAATTGCATTACAATAGGTACAAGGAAGTCCTCAAATCAAATCACTCTTTTTGTCCCCTTTGGCGCTATTTCACAGAGTAATTTTGTTACTAGTACATGCAGTATTTCGTCCCAGGTGCTGTACTGATTTTTATAGGCAATCCATTGTTAAAGGTGTGGTTCACCGGTTGGAACTAATTACTGATCTATCATGTACATCATTGATGGATACTTTTTCTTTGGCATGATTCATTAAAATCGATGGAGTGATGGCGCGTGTGAACAACAAAATAAGTCATTCCAACTCTCAAATGTCTCTATTATTTGCTCTGACTCTTGGAGATTTGAAATGGTATGGCATGGCATTTTCTGGGAAGCATGAGGAGATACTCTTTTTTCAGAAAAATCGATAAGATAGACTATTCGACACTCAAGCTCTTACATAGTCTTCTATTATTCTAATGATGAACCCAACAACCGAGGAGGTAGGCAGTACGAGTAAGAATATACTTTGTGCTACAAACTTTTTGTCATATGTTTTTCTTCAGCGAATCAATACCTTTATGATTCATTTGTTCATATAGCAAGCTAGACAAACACCAGCAGTATTAGCTATGAAAATTTATGTGTCGTGACTCATTTTAGTGGATAGACTTTGTATAGAAAACTTAACCTTCGTACAATCGCGATTTTAGTTCCCTACCAGGCCATTTTTTACGCTCTGCATGAGCACAACTGGCTCTAGATATCACCAAGAAGTGTTCATCCGGTTTTCTTTAAAGAAAAAATACCTCATTATTTTGTCATTCTAACTTTGTACTCTCTGTTTGCAACAAAATTTCCACCTCCGTTGTGCTCGTTAGTACATGGCCCATGTAATTGCCTATCCTAGGCCCCACGTGATGTAGATTTTTAGATATAGATTTAAATCATTAATATAAAAATGAATGATTTATTTATTTTCTTCTCAAAGTCTAGCATTTCTCTGTATTCATTTTTCTGTTGGAAGAGTATGCTTCTGTGTAGTCCTTCCATTCATGGTATTCGGCTTTTCTATATGTTATTATATGTCTAGCCTATATTTTGCCTCTAAATGATAGAAATACAATGCATTTAACTGACTCATGTAGTGACAGTTTCGCACTTCCCTGGATATCATCTAGTTTTAGTTTATTAATCTCCAATTAGTACATATCTGTTCTATACTGACTCTGCATTATATGCAACAGATCAAACCGATGATACTGAAAGATGAAAGCTACGATGGTTGAAGGTCGTCCTCAAGGTGATTGAGAATAATAGGAAGAGTAGGGAGCTTATTAATGAAAAGAATCATAAAATTCAAGAGCTTACCTAATAGTGGATGTCGTAAAGGCAAATAACAATGTGTAGCGGATGGCTAAAGAAGGGTAAACAATTGGATCCTCTCTCAGCTAGATAATGACATCAACTCTACTCTTTGAGAAATTTAGACAGGTAAAACACCTTTTGACCAGTCAGTGTAATAGAATTTAGCAAGAGATCTACAGTTAGTTAGTGCAAAGAGCGCAATAGTCAGGGCTTAGATGACAAAGTTTCTACATTGCCAAGATTTTAATTCCTAAGTACATTGAGAAACTGAATCTCTGCACTCTGGTTTTAATTTGACACTGTTGTCACCGTTGTGTGATAACCTAGAAAGCTGTATTTTCCCTTCAAATAGTGTTAGATGTTTCAATAGTTAAGAGTGGAAAGTACTGTTACATTGTGTGTTTCCTTGTGTTGTCATTTGTCTAACCAGTATGAGTTTTTCTATAAGATAAGATGTTAAGTTGTTTGCTTCTTTACTACCTTGCAGTTGTGACTGATGGTTATCAACCCAGATAGATAAATAGATACATTGGTGGACAGACTACTCCTAAATATAGTCGTTAGATTTTTATGATTTTTATTTCAGTTCGACTACCAAAAATAGTCTGAGCATGTATTTTGGTGTTTTAGTAGCTGTGCTAATGTAGTGTTTTCATTGCCGTTTTATGTTTATTCTACCTTAAGTTTTATCTATAGTGTTGTAGGCTTTTAGGCTTGCAGTTTAGTTGCATCCTTTGGCACATCGAGTACATTGGATTTATCTTGCTTGCTATTTTTTTACCTTTGTTCAGAGAAAACCTAACAATATATTTATCATATCAGGTGGTAATAGTTGACATGGCCCTTGCTTTCATTTTTGGGTGTCTACCGTTTTCATTGGGAAGGATACTCCTATGGCATTTCAATTTTGGCAATATGAAAGAAGTTGCATCCTACACTTCAACTACTTCTACCCTTCTGATTGGATATTGATTTATCTTTAACGTGGGTGTAACTTTTGCTGCTCTAAATACTTTTCGTCAAAGCAACGTATCGTTGCACTTCTCATTCACATGCATATTCGGCTGAGGAATTGTATATCTAATCATTGTTGCCAATATTGGTCTTAATCTCCTAAACTTAGTAGCTGCGATGAAGCTTATGATAAAAGATAAATACCCACAATTTTGTTCATTCAGGGACTGCAGTCTGCAATGTTCTTAGCCTGTCTGGATTTATCGTGCATTTTATAATTTGATACTTTTTACTTGCATATTGTTTCGTTATTCAATGTTTATTTAGAATACATTGTATTCAAGTGGATAATCATTACTTTTGGCATGCGCTTTCCTTGCGCCTATACTTTTCTCTCTATCTCAGTGCCTCTCGCCAAAACATGTGTATTTCGCATGAATTTGTCATATACTTTGGGATTCAAGAATGTTAATTATTAAACGACGACACCTTAGCATTCCGATATTTTGGGGGGCTTATGACAGTCCATACATTTTCAGTTGTCTTGATAATTCGAACCACGGGGAAAACTCGCAATGTGGTTTGTGCAGGTTGCATGTCCCAGCACTAAAATATTATGTATTGGCTCCTCAATATTGTATATATGCTTATGAATTGAGATAATTAGATCCAAATAAGTTTTTATGTTTGACATGGATTTATATGGGAACTACGGATCATGTGAAAATGGCTCTTAAAGAGACAAATTTCGCTTATAGTTGTTACATCCTTGGTTAGGAAAACCCTCAAAAGAAGCCATGTGTTTTTTTGCTTGGCATCTTCGTTGTTTATTTGATATACTTGCAAGTTCATTTATTAGTTTGACCAACTAATTAGTTGAGTTTTTTTCAAGCTGTGTTGGTGATACAACTTTGGGATGACGATGTACCCTTCTTGCACTCCTTACCGTGATATTTGTTGCTGTTAGAACAATGCTACATGTGGCTCTAGCATGTTTGGCTTGCTGGAAGCAATTTAATCTGATGGGTTCGAGTACCACCCTATTTCTTGCTTAAGTTTGTTTTTTCATACCACACCATTAACATTTTACTGAATAAGATAAGCTAACTTGCTATTGTTAATTCTTTCTGCAGAAGATGTGAATTTACAACCCTAGCTATTTTGTCGTAAAGATACAACCACTATCCATATATAATGTTTTGCTTGAAAATAGGAGGCAGGTGCACATATGTATTACTATGGTGTGACCCTCGCCGCTTGATGGGTTAGGCTAATATATGTGTAACTAAATGTTGAATGGTGTTATTGTGTTTGCACAACTATTTTATCGCTTATGACAAACTGTGTGTTATCATCCTTGATCCCTGATAGATTAGACTGATGGATGTGTAATTTTATGTTGGTTTCAGTTTCTCTTTGTTCTTATCTCGGCTTATACCAAACCACAATTCTACATAAATTAGTCGGTTCAGGGGTACCAGGTTGTACTGAAATAAGTTCTGGTTAAAGTTTCACAAATTCCTCTAAAAAGAAGATAATGTTATTAGTTCCTACCATTGTTCTTGGTTTTGTTTACAGGAATAATTACTTGTGCTACATGTTGTAAACAAGTGTTCATTTCGTGCTTGCTATGGCATGTAAAGACCGGTATCCCCTTTTGTAGTTAGTTTGTACATATAAGTTAAGTTTCTGCTTTGACAGTTATCATTTGCAACTTGTGTGCCTTTTGCTACCGTTGTAAAATTCTACGGGATCATGTATATATTGTTGGCCGATCCTGTGATGACCATATTGTATTTTTCACTTTGAGTATATTATCATTACATCATGTATCATTATGCCTAATTAACCAGTTTGAATTATTCGAACTTTGATATGCAATCCTCAGATCAAGCTAAAATCAATTCAATAATGTTTTTGAATTTTAAACAATTTCCTCTTTAACATTGTTAATACTTTGAGTCTCACTTTTATGCTATAAAAGCTAACAAATATAATTCCACGGGATGCGTGTGTCAAGGCGCACCCCTACATCTAGTACGATTCAAATAGCAGCACCAGATCGAGGTGTCCACTGGCTCGGCATTGCACGGTCCGAATATGGTTTAGTTGGGAAGACCTGGTCTTAGAATCAGTGAATGGTGGTCAACCTGTCTCTGTCGTGTGCTTCATTTGCATTGTAAAGAGACATCAGGCTAATTCAACAAGCAATAGGTTCAGAACTGGAACGAATCATGTGAGACTCCTCTTCTCTCCCATATTTATATTTATTTTGTTTAAGCCGTTTTGTTTTCTTTCAGGGCTTATATCCTATGTTCTTCCTACATTCAGGAAAACGCGAACTGCAAATGAAGGCGCACGGAGCGGCTGAATGCTGAAAGAAAGAAACGACTCACCAGTCACCAGTGCCACACTCTGCACCGAGAGAGCAGAATTCTGAAAGCCTGCAGCTGCCAGAACGAATCCTCACAATCTCTGAACCTGCTTAAGCTAGGTCCAGTTACAGGGCAACTCTCCTTTGGCAGAATGCTCGATGGAGCTACAAGGCTTCATCTGCTCCCTGCCAATAGAGAGGAGCCCTGAAACTGGACTGCTCAGATGTATCTCTCACTCTTGATCATGCCACTTCCTTCTTCTTCATCTTCTTCCTTACCATGAGTCCCTGACCTTTGCTGCTCTCCATCCCTCTGCCGCATCACGGGATTTATAGGGAACATAAAATCCAGCTGGGGAGGGAGAGCCAGGACCAGGAGGCATATACTTGCTCAATTTCATTTTCAAAGGGTTTTAAACCATGGATATCCTCTTGGCATCCAACATCTCCCTTTCCCTTTTTACGTTCAGCGTTGTGCCCTCTAAAAGTCCAGTCCCCACTAGCTACGGGATTATTCTTTCGTTTTCGAGACCCTTCTTTGGCAACTGGAGCTGACACCTTGCGCGGCGAGATTTTCCAGTAATTGTTGTTCTTTGGTCTCTGAGGAGATGGGCAAGTACAGTAGGTTAATTGCCCCTATTTGACTGTCAAACCTGTAGTCCACAAGTGGTTCTTAATAAGAATTTGCTGTTAAATACATTCTTTCAATTTTGTTTTTCAGACAGTACAGAATTCATCTTGGTACATACGAACACAGTCAACACACACATACAACATACGAACATAGTCCATGGCTAGCTAGTACCAGCTCCAGACTACCGAGAATGAAACCAGAATCACAGACTGCATACTAACTTATCATGTGTGCCTGGTAACTTCGACTGGACTAATTACACTTTTCGTTTCTTCGATCTTCTAGCGTGCAACCTCTCGTTTTGGATTTTAACCCCCATATACCTGTCAAGGTCACACGCAATCAGACACAATCATTACTTTTTTAAGGCAGAGAGATAGATCAGATCCGACCTAAAACTGCAACCATGGAGACAGAATCAGTACCACTAGGACCCAGCTAAAAAGCGCTCCACATTTAGGGATGGATAACCAAATGATATCTGTAGAAAGATGTCAATCAAAAGATCAAGAGCAAAGGGATTACCTGCCGAGCATCATGACGGTGGCCTGCGGGTTGGTTCCCGGCGACGCGTTGAGCGTGGATCCGTCGATGACGCGCAGCGCGTCGACGCCGAGCACCCGGTACTCGGCGTCCACGACCCTGCCGACCTGGCACCCGCCGTGGTAGTGCCAGATGGTCATCACGGTGTCCTTGCAGAACTGCTCCAGGGACCTGGAGTCGTTATCGTGCCGGGGCAGCATGTTCACGGGGAACTCCGCCGTGATGTTGAGCAGCACCTCGATGGAGTAGTCCGGGTACGTGAATCTCTGGAAGGACTTGGACCTGATGACGCGCTCGATGAGAGTCAGCCCGTCCACGCAGCGCCGGAGGTCCTCCGGGTGCGAGAAGTAGTTGAAGGTCACCGCCGGGTTGTCGTCCGGGTTGAGGTTCCGCAGCTCGAGGTGGCCCGTGGACGCAGGGCCCATGACCTTCTCCAGGATGAAGCCGCCGCGGAACGCCGCGTCGTCGAGCCGGCTCATCGCGTCCGCCGCGCGCGCGATCGCCTCCGGCGTCCGCTGCTTCGGGGGCACCGTCGCCAGCTGCCCCGTCTGCACGAACAAGAGATCGCTGTCACCACTCCCCTGTTCGTTTGGATCAAGCTGTCACACTGTCTGTCACTTGCAATGTACGTACCTGTGGAGAGAACATGCCGAAGTTGCGGGGCGGCCGGTGCTGGCCGCCGCCGGATCCGGAGCCGGAGCTGGAGGGCCGGTGGCGCGGGTTGGCCCAGTTGGAGCCGCTGGCGCCCTCGATGTAGCTCCCGAGCTGGGTGATGCCGACGACCTGGATGAGGGAAACCTCGACCTGGGAAGGCGACGGCACGAAGATGGCGTTCATGGGGTTGTCAGCCATGCCCTGGCCTACCGCGGGCTGGTTCAGGACGAGGGTGATGTTGAAGGAGCGCAGATGATCCGCGGGGCCGACGCCGCTGAGCATGAGCAGCTGTGGGCTGCCCATGGCGCCGGCGGAGAGGATGATCTCGTTGCGGCCCCCGGCGTTGAGGTACGCCTTGTGCATCCGCCCATCCGAGTCGTGGAACACCACCCCGTGCGCCACCGGCCGGCGCCCCCCTGCCACGACAAAAGAAAGAAAAGGCGCGGGTCATCACGAAATGTTTATCACACGGAAGAAATGCATATGCCAGCGCATCGTTTAATACTACTACCTCCGACGTTGAAGAGGATCTTGGCGACTCTGGCCCGGAGCAGCACGTCGACGCCCTCCGGTCGCGCGTACCGCAGCAGGTCGGCGGCCGTGTGGCGCCGTCCCTCGTCGTCAAAAATGGAGCCGCCGACCTTGGTCCCGTCGATGTGGTCGAAGGTGAATCCGTTGTCGGGCGCGACGCCGGCCTCCACGAGCCCCCTCTGCAGCGCGGCCTGCCAGGGTCCCAGCTCCGGGTGGAACGCCACGACGTCCTCCACCCACCGGTACGCGTCCTGGGTGGCCGCGAGGTCCCAGCCGACGTCCAGCACGTAGTCGTCGCTGGCGCGCGTGTAGAATCCCGCGTTGATGCAGCTGCCGCCGCCCAGCACCCTGGGGCGGGAGTTGATGACGCCGTCCTCCGACACGAACCGCTGCGCGGGGGACCCCGCGGACGTGTCGGCCAGCGTGGAGATGAAGTGGGTCATGTTCTCGACGCGCTGGTCGTCGTAGGGCGAGCCGCCCCGCTCCAGCAGGAGCACCCGGAAGCGCTGCGACAGGGTCGCCGCCAGCGGGCACCCCGCCGTGCCGCCGCCCACGATGATGTAGTCGTAGTAGGACACCGCCGGCGCCCCCGTCGCGTCCCTCGCGAACGTGTAGTTCACGCCTCGCGCTGTTGCAAGCATGATCAGTAACACAAACGAGACATAATGCAGGGAGCGCGAGGATTAGCAAGTCACCTTGTGGCGAGCAGCACAGGAGCGTGGCGACGCCTGCGCAGATGGCCAGTGCTCGTGCCAAGGGCTGGCCGGTAGCCATTGTTGCGAGCACGTACGTGCAAATGTAAGTCGTGACGACGTTGGACTGGGATTGTTGGACGCAGGATACCATGCTGTTTTATATCGCGAGCGCAGCACGGGCGCCATTGCTCCGGTAAAATCGCCCGACGACCAGGCACGCACGCACACTCTTGTTGTACACATGCGACCACCAGACACACCCTATACGGTGCACAGCAGGGCGCAGTGAGACCATGCCACAGGCGTGGTAAAGAAGCGGTAGGAAAAGGACTTAACCACCAAAACAACCTCCGAGCTCAACCGTGACCGGCCATTCTGAGCGAAGCTCGTCCCCGTGACCGTGCGGAGCGGCCGTGTCAAAGCAGACGCCCCTCGATCGTTCCCGGTTTCATGGCGACCTACCACCGAGGGCCGAGCGGGTCAGCGGGCGTCCGATCCGGCACGGCCCAGCTAAACGGTTGACGCACGTCCATCCTGACTTTCTCCAAACGGCCCGGTTCAGTCAGGTTTATTTAACACGCTCGAGCGGTGGAGCCCCCCCCGCATTTGGCACCGAGGAGTTATACACCTCTCGTCCGGGAGCCAGCCGTTGGGAGCTCACAATTAATTGGGACCAAAGGATTTGCTTCGTGGAGTAGACAAACACACTGCCAGTCTACAACATTGTCCAGCTCATGTGGACTGACATGACTACTTCTACTTGACCTGTCAGTGCACGCCAGGAACCATATCCATGTTGCATTTCCAACACAAAACAAAGCATCGGAATATGCAAGTTCAGTGACACAAATCTTTTTTTTTTCTATTCTTCCTGCGAGTTCAGGGATACACAAATCTAATAAACAAATTAACATCTGCCACATGCACATTGCTACGACAAGTTTTTCTTACATCGACGTGGACGGATCAACATTTTTACACCGATTTATTGATGCCAGAAAACCACAAATTCTGCTGCTACTTCAAAAAACCAAACACAGCCCAATGTGGGCGGCAGGAACCATGCATTTAAACTGCCTATACATCGCGCAGGAAAAGGCTGCTGATCGGCCTCCTCAAAAGAGAGTGTTGTATGTGCAGAACGTTGCGACGATGGAGACGATGGAGATGACGAGGGGCGGGAGCAGGGTGACGTTGAGGAGCATGTCCGTGCCTAGGTAGCCCGCGCCGGTGATCGTCGCGTCGGCAACCACACGGGCCAGCGTCCCGGCCTCCGTCGAGAGGAGGCCGCCGTTGTAGGTCCCTCGCGAGAGCCTCGACGACATGACTCGTGAGAGCAGGGATAGGTTTACTCCTGCATTGTTCGTCACCAAATGGAGAGGTTGCTTATGATTCTTTTCTTTTCCAGATATAATGTTCTTGGGCTGAATGATTCTGGTTAAGGTTCTTAACATACCTTCGAGCACCTCTGCGAACACGAACGTGATGAGAGCCGAAGAGACGTACTGTGGAATGGAGTAGTGGGATGTGTAACGGAAGCTCATGATTATGCCGATCAGAACCATGATTTCAGAAGCCAACAGAATTTGCCTGTGGAGAAATTTTCATTTGTCATCAAAATCTTTAGACTAACTGCAATTATGGTAGTTGAAGAGAAAGATGGAAGTTACCTGTCCTCAAACCAATTGGTAACGTAGCTCCCAACGACGGCGTTGACTGGAAGAACAGTCAACCCAAGAATTGCTAAAAAGATAGCCACTGCACTTGTATCCCAGTTAAAATAGTATGTGGTGACGACACTTGATTCGGAGAGCAAAATTTCCATCGCATACTTGAGCATAAAGTATATCAGTAGTTGGACCTGAGAAATGAATGCCCATGTGATATTATTAAAGGAAAGTATAAACGACGGTAGTTTTAATGTGTAAACTAAACCTGGATATTAGCCTGCAATGGCCCAAAAAGAAGAGGGTTCAACACCTCTAAGATTTTCCCTGGGCTCCTCAAGTTTATTTGACTCGGTGTGTAAGTGTGGTGTCTGTTTATATGTGTGAATGCAAATATCCTTTCTAGTAATTGTATTACATTTATTTTCTGATTATTAATTATTAACATCAAGACTCCATCTCTCAGGTAATGGCATTCCTACCTTATTTGTATAAAAAATGTTGAGGTAATGTGCTTTATGTTGGTATGCTTGGTTCAGGAAAAAGCAAACAAGTAGCTGATGACCAGAAAAAACGAACCTTCACAGATGGTGTCAGCAATTTATAAGCTGCAACAAATGATGTTGCTGGTTCATGGGGTTTTTTGGAGTCTGCAGTATCATCGTTATCCTCGGAATTCTCATCCAGTCTGTCTTCTGAACCTATAAGCAAAGGTTGTGCTAGACCTTCCTCCAAATTAGCGCTTTCTTGATGACCTGCTTTTAAAAGAAGTTAACTTCATATAAGAACAACACCTGACGATGCTAAAATAATGCTAGTAGCATAGTACACCAGCCTTATTAGGCAAGAATAAACTCTAATGTACTTAACTAGTTGAGGCCCCGTTGGAAACACACGATTGGAAAACAACATGAATAGGAAAGACAGACAGGAAAGGAATGCAGGTGCAACTACTGCGGTCTGCTAGTTGAGACTTACTAGATTCAGAAGGTGGTGCACTGGCTGCAGCCTTAGCAAAGTGTTCTGGCTCTTTGAATGAAAACCATAGCCACACCAAGTAAAGAAGCCAAGAGATGGACATGAGCCATCCTGGCAATGTGCTCTGGTTAAACGTGAGCGAGTATATCGTAAATTTTGTCTGAAGAAAACCAGCAAGACCAGGGCCACATGCCATTCCAAGAGCACTTGCACTGACAAATCCTGCAGAAGCCTGTAGCCTGGTCTTGAGAGGTACGCAGTCACTGATATACCGACGGTTCACAGCTCTTGCAGAACCCAACCTGTTGTCAGTATGACCAAAGAAGTAACTTCAGAAAATTTCAAGACACATTGGAATTACATGCCATTGCAAAAAACATAATAAAAAGGTAAGCTTATCGAAGAGAGAAAAGGTATGAGTATGTACCCGCATAGTATTCGGCCAATCAGGAGAACTGTCAGCGAATTCAGGTCATATGCCAATGCATACAGCAGATTCCCAGAGAACAGCATAATGCTACTAAACACTAGAGGCCTGAAGTATGACTTGTTCGACCATGCACTGAAATAAACCGAGGAAAATACTTGTGCAACTGCCATTGATCCAATAATTATGCCACAAACTGTCGGGGCAGCTCCGAGGCTCACTGAGTAGTCATCTGCAGTCGGTACGATGATATATGTATTCACCATGTAAAGAAATGTGTTCACTAGGTTAAGCATCAGAGACATGAAATGGTAGCTCTCATCATTGGCAGTATCCTCCGGTTCACTTTGGGAATCGTCTTGGACGATAAGTGCGTGTTGCCCCAAGTATTGCATAAAGTTTGTTGCATGTGTGAGTTTCTGTACTGCGTTATTTACTTGGTCTATGATAGGGTCCTGAATATTAGAGAAAATAGTCAGATCACACTCTTAAGCCATACAGCAAATAGGCCATACAATCGGGAGGACAGAAAAAAAAAATACTGAACTGAAAGAGAGTGGAACCGTGGAAACATATTACCTTCAGTACAACCGATGGATTATCATAGATGGATAAAAAGCTTCCACGATGCTCATCCTCCAGATATGCAAGGTTACGTGATAACGCACCTGCAACAGCTACAATTCCCTGTATTGGTAAAGGTGCATGATAAGTAGCAGAGGTGCTGATTAACTGTAGGGAAGAAAATAACAAAAGAAGTTGCCAATGTAAAATTCCAGCAAATTACCACTTGCTTAAAGACTTGCTGAAGCTGAGAATAAGGATGGTTTGCACGAGTAGTGACATAATAATCAGTGAACCTGTAGCCAAAACGCTTATCAAACTTCTTCAGTATCTTCCTCAGACCGGTAGCATTCATGTCAACAAAGCGGAGCAGCTTTACAAGATCTCTTCCAACCTCTCTGTAAGCCTCACGGAGTTCAAAAACCTTTGACGTATCAACATGTCGTGCAATAGCAGCACGCTGTGCTCCCAAGTCCTCAATCCTGCTAGCAAGGTGGCCTTGTTGTTGTAGCAGAAAGAGCACAATCCTTTCAATCTGATTTGGAGGAATATATTACGAATTTTAGCTAATCAAAACAATCTACCCCATTGAAGAGACCAAGTTCGTGATGCAAGGGACGAGACACTGAATGGATAAGTAGATCCAGAAGATCAATATATGAGCATTTCAAGTGAAATCACTCTCTGCATACCTGATCATCAAGAATCCTTGAGAACTCTTTAAGTATTTGCTCACAATCTTTGCCACCAATTTGGGTCTGCTGAACATATTGCTTTAACATTTTCTTCATCAATTTGTAATTAATGTAGTACCTAGAAATAGAATGACCAAAAACCTTGTAAGATCTCTGTAGGAACATATTAGCATTGTGAAATGTGTAGACTTCATCATCATAGAATTACAACAGTTAGATGGCTCCTTGTTTTTCATTTCATTTACGGAGTACAAGATTGAGGCAAATGATATAGGACGGGCACAAACCAGATGTTTTAAATGGGATTAATATCTACGGCATTTATAATAAGAATAAAGAAAAAAATCTTCTGACCCAAAAAAGATTAAAGCAAAAACTTTCCAGAAACACTCCAAGAAAAGTAATACCCTTTCCATTCTTCTACTTGATCTGCCGCTAACTTCTTTCCAAAGTTAACCATCTTGCCGTTTCAGTATCTGAATGTACAACTGAGAAATGATTAGATGACATGTAAAATAAAGACAACACCAGTATTCATTAGAGCGCATTACCACGATGCTACTCCGTACTATTAGGTAAGAAGGATCAGGAACAATTTTCTGTATTTATTTATAGAGTTGCAGTCTAACGTAGGAAGGAGGGAAAGACAGCGATGTACAATAGCGCCCCTACAAAAAAGAATAGTAAGATTTGGCCAATCATTCAGTACGTGTTCACACGATTCAGCATCAACCAATCAACTTTACTACGGAAGCAATCCACGCCCTGAGGATGCCCGTTGTCAAATGAGTGGCTTCTGGCAGTGTATCTCAAAGAGAACAAGGAGCTAAACGAAAAAGTCTGCATAAGTCACTGAAAGGTAATTTATACTAGTCTGCTGTAATATTCAGCTAGAAACCTGCTGAATATCTGCCGTATGACTTATCGTTGATTGCAGCCACATTAAGCTATTAACAGAAGACAATTGGACAAAATCTAGTAGGGTCGGATCAATCAGAGATAACATTAACCTCGCGGAAGTACCTAAACTATGCAGATGGTTCAACATCGGCAGCCATCGATTGGTTTTCGGATGAATATCCGAGCCAGGTAGCAACACAACCTAGAACCTGGATGTTGACGTGGCAACAGAGTGACGCCTCCTTTTGTCAGAGGAGAACATTTTTTTGTATACGGACTCGATCATTTGCCCCCATAGTACTTCGACAACTTCTCTTTCACTTTGCCTTGGTAAAAAACTGAATGAGAACCAGTCCTTTCACTTCTGCATTTGTCTTGCTTGCAGCGGTTGTTCTTGAGGTGAAAATGTAAAAAATGTTGTCTTGCTGACCTATCACATGTTTGTTAGTAGTGGTTGAAGTATACTCTGTGGAGCAGGATGAAGTACTAGTTGGCTAGTTATCCACCCCTGCCCCTTTTACTTCACAGAAAGAAGACCGGATCCTGTTATGAGTCCAGAAAGTACCCAGTACCAACCAAAAGGACGAATAATAATTGAAGAGGCAACATGTGCCTAGAGACAAACATGCGCCTAGCCATTGGAGCGATCTACCCCCACCGGATATTTCTCTGTAGATTTCCTAACGAACGAACTAGCATATTGAATGAGGCGACCGGAGAGTGCGCGATGAGATCTAAACACGGAGCAGCAGAAGCACAAGGGAGCTAGCAAGATAATGAAGCATTATTGCAATGCCAAATTCTGAAAAAAAAAGGCGACCGCGCAGTGCAGGGCAGTCAGTAAACCAATCGGGGGTTTCAAATCCACAAAGCATATAATAACACAGGAAAGAGCCCAGGGTCAGAGAAGGAACTCACCGTCACCAATGGCGAAGCGAATAAGCGATTCGAAGTTCGACCTCTGTTTCTCCTTTTTTTTTCCTTCTCCGCAGACAAATTCTGAATTCTCACCGGTGGATTAGATGAACATCAGCAAACTTGCACGAACTGCAGCCCAGCAGCACGTTTCTGCAGGACAGCAAGCAATCAGTTTTCTAAGCATCGACGAATCAATCAATCGGGATGTGCAGAGATGGGTGGATTACTCACACATGTGTACCACGCCACTCAGCCCCGGGACAGAGAGACCAGAGATGTGGGTTGCCGGGGGCTATATATAGCAGTGGCACGCGCAGCGTGGCAGCGGAGGAAGAAGAAGGCAGATTGGATTGGAGAAGGAAGGGAGAGGACTAGAGGAGGGAGGTGTCTCCTCTGGGTTGTGGCGGAGACGGCGCTGCCACTTTGGCCGCTGGGGAGTTTGTGTTCCGCGTGTTGCGGACCCGGACGTCGAGGATTCCATCTGGACTCTCCGGGCTCGGCCTTTTCCAGCCGTGTCAGCGTCAGCCTACGCGGGCCCGTGTGGCCATGATTTACACGCTGTCGCCCTCTCGCCTGCTCTAGCTATTTTCATGCCGCGATGACTTCTTCCTCTCCTTTTCTTTCGTTTCCTTTTTGTTATCCAAAATCTTTTTGCATAAAGTGCAATGTATTAATATGTAGGAAAAATATTGTCAAAAAAATGCAGAGCAAAATATTGCAAAAATTCACACTTGCTGGAGCTTTTTTTTTTGAGAAACACGGTACAATTATAGACACTCACAACACGTACATGCACCTACCCCTATGAACGCACACCCTACGCCTAAGAGCACCTCCGAGAGATCGAGTCGGTGAATCGGGTCTTGAGATTAACGAAGCCACCACGGGTGCCTCGCTGTCGACGGGAACGTCGCTTCTCACTGAAAGAATATTCCGCCTTTATGCAACACACAGTGTAAAACATGGGATTTAAACTCTGATGGGCTAGGCGTACAACCACCCTCCTAGCCACCCAACCACATGTTGGTTTGCTTGCCGGAGCTCATATGCTCCTGCTCGAATATTTTTTTAAAAATAATAGAAAAAATTAAAAAAATACCTTTTTTACCGTGAACATGAGAATGTTCTCTAACTTCATTGCACATTTTTGCGAAAACATGATGGTCTGATGGCTCATGCGGAAAAACAAAATTTAGGCCCTTTAGAGCATCCAAATTTGTTGTTTACAACACTCAGATTCATGCATCAACCAACACATGGACATGGGATGCACACATGTCGCTCAGCCGATTGTGCCGAGACATGCAACCCGATTGCACCGAGGAGAATCATGATCCTACAACTGAGCCGACAGACAGTGGTGCATTTTAACTTATCTTTATATTTTTACTGCTCCCTCCGAGGCTCTGACCCATATTAGTTAAGCTCAAATTTATCTAGATTCAGGTGTATCTAGTATTAAAATTTGACTAGATACATTTGTTTTTAGATAAATCTAAGTCAACTAATATGGGCTGGAGGGAGTATTATAAATTGGAGTTGGTAATAGTAGCTCGTCACTTGACACTCAAAGCTCATCACTGTATTAGATCTCAGCCATGTTCTGCATCAAGAAAAGACAAGATCTAAAATGACAGCATAATAAACCCATAAATCAGGATTACATGTGATCCTTTCCTCAATTATCCTACCACATGTAACGAAAATTCTACTAATTCTGACCTTCCTCTTTCAGGAGTACTAGGTAATTTGCAATTAAATGTTCTCAGTTCTCACCTTCCTTTTTCATCAAATCAAATCTAAATGTGATTGCATGCATTGGGATAGGGCATTAGCATGTTTCGGCTCATGGAAGACATGGATCAACCAGCTAGGCTGATTAGCTAGCTATGTCGTTGTTTCTCAAAATATAAAAGTGTTAGTGACGCTGCCTAAGAAAATCAATGCACGATGATTAGCTAAGCTGCACTAAGAAAAGCTTGCTATACATTCCTAAGAAACAATAGATATACCTACACGTGAGCAAACAATTGGGGATCAAAATGTTATTTAGCAACAGGCGAACAATAATGCATGTGACATTGTTAGAATATATAACCATATTATATTTGTATAGATATATTGTTGTATATGTATAGTCATGTATATGTCTGTGTTATTGTAAGACACAAACTCTAGTCTTGTGATCTCTTATATATTGATTGATACAAGGCATTACAATGTGTGGTTTCCCGTATCTTACATGGTATCAGACGCAAAACCCTAACCTGCGCCCCCCCTCTCTTCCGCCGCTGCCGAAACCACCAACCCATGTCCCCGCCGCTATGTCAGCTAACCAATGACAACGCCTCCAAGGCCGTCGCCAAGGAAGTCACGGAGAACGACGTCGAGGCCGCCAAGGCCAAGTTGGCCCTCGCCGCCACTTCCGACTCAAGTGCGGTGTCTTTCTCCATGACCTCGTCGCACGCCCAAGCCGTCGGCCTCCACTCCATCAAGGGGCACGCCGTCGAGCTCGCGCTTGACACCAGCGTGCATCGCTAGTGGCGCACCTTCTTCCGCGCCACCATTTGAAAGTACGCCATCATTGATCACCTCGACTCCGACGCCCCTGCAGTGCCGACACCGGAGTGGTCGCTCCTCGACACCACGTCTCCTAGCTCTATGGATCTCTCTCCCTCAGCATCTTCGATACTATCATGACGCTCGGCGATGACCCCCTCGCCGTCGATCTCTGGAATAGCATCAATGGCCTCTTCAATGATCACAAGATCAATCGTCAATTTCACCTCACGGGCGAGCTTGGCAACCTGAGCATGGGCGAGATGAACATGACTGACTACCTCAATAAGGTCAAATCTCTCTCTGACAGGCTTGCAGATCTTGGTGCACCAGTTGCAGATGCCGAGATGGTGGTACACTGTCTCAACAGACTTCCCGAGCAGTATGAGTCCGCTGTCGATCTGATCTCCCTCATGCCTGGGATCACCTTCTCATAGTTTCGCTCGCTCCTATAGCTTCAAGACATAAAGGCAAAAATTGTCGTGTGCTTAACACCGACACGACCCTCTACAACAACGCCGGCAACTCTAGCGAGAGCACTGGCAATGTGAAGAAGAAGCAGGCTCCCAAGGATGGCGCTACCATCTAGGTCACGCCCCCTCTCCTATGGCTATGGCTACTGCTCATCCGACTTGGCCGACGCCGCAGTGATGTCTACGCACGCTTCTATTCTTGTAGACAGTGTTGGGCCTCCAAGTGCAGAGGTTTGTAGAACAGCAGCAAGTTTCCCTTAAGTGGATCACCCAAGGTTTATCGAACTCGGGGAGGAAGTGGTCAAAGGTATCCCTCTCAAGCAACCCTGCAATCAAGATACAAGAAGTCTCTCGTGTCCCCAACACACCCAATATACTTGTCAGGTGTATAGGTGCACTAGTTCGGCGAAGAGATAGTGAAATACAAGTAATATGGATGATTATAAGTGGTAATTGCAATCTGAAATAAGAGTGGCAGCAAGAAAACTTGTAACAAGACTGATTGTAAACGGTGTTTCAATGCTTAGAAACAAGGCCTATGGATCATACTTTCACAAATGGACACTCTCATATAAATATCTTCTCTTCATGATGCTACCCTGAACTACTCTCCGGTTGGACGATGTAGGGCTATAACAGCACAACCTAAAGTTCGCATTCCCCATCTAGATAACCCTCACTGTCACCTTGAGCGCTAGATGGTTCCAACAAACACCACAATCTCATAGAGACATCCAACTCAAATTATACTCATGATAAGTATTTATGTAACGTTAGCCAAAGTGCCACACGGTGTGCACACTGTCAACTTCACACACGTGGGGATAAGCAGAGATTAATTAAAGCACTTGAGTAGCAGAATAGCTCTATAGATTACAAAGATCATGATCTCATAAGATCACTCATAGAGAGAGAGATGAACACATAGCTACCGGTAGAGCCATTAGCCTCGAGAGAGAACTACTCCCTCCTCATCATGGGAGTCAACAATGGCGATGGAGATGGCGGTGGAGTCGATGGAGATGGCTTCAGGGGCACTTCCCTGTCCCGGTAGGGTGCTGGAATAGAGACTTCTGTCCCCCGAATCTCCTCTTCGGTGGCGATAGCGCTGTGGAACTTTTTGTGGAATTCTGATATGGGTGTTTAGGGTTTTCGCCCCGAGAGGCTTTTATAGGTGAAGAGGCAAGGTCGGTGGGCGCTTGAGGCGGCCACACCACCCCCTGGCGCAGCCTGGCCTGGGCCGCGCCATCAGGTGGTGTGGGACCCTCGTGGCCCCTCTCCGTCTCGTCTTCTGGCTCCGTGAGTCTTCTGGTAAAATAGGAACTTTGGCTTTTGTCCCGTCCAATTTCGAGAATATTTCTTTACGAGCTTTTCTGAAACCAAAAACAGTAGAAAATAGGCAACTAGCACTGTGGCATCTTGGTAATAGGTTAGTTCTAGAAAATGTATAAAAGTATCTCAAAATGTAGACAAAACATAAGATAGTTGATATAAAACAAGCATGGAGCATCAAAAATTATAGATACGTTGACGACGTATCAACATCCCCAAGCTTAACTCTTGCTCGTGCTCGAGTAGGTAAGTGAATAAAAAGAATAATTTTTGAGGTGACATGCATCATCACAATCTTGATCAAGGTATTTGTAAAACATTGATAGCTAGGATCATAATACTCTAACATAGACATGAAAGATATAGTTCTAACAATAAGACATAGCAACTATGTTGTAACATGAAAATGTACAAACAACAGATCATGAATAACAATTCTTTGAAAGACGTTTGTTTGTTTCACATATAGAAAACATAATGAGAATGGTATTCAGTTTGTCCCTCATGGTATAGCAAAACATAAATGCATAGGACACCGTCAAAGTTCACAAGGGTGACTAGATACGAATAGTTTAAGAACAAGCAATATCAAAGTTATGAATTAATCAACAAGTTTTGGGTCAATGCACATTAAACTAAGAATGACCACTATGCTCTCTCAATAGGTGCATAAATATAGAAGATGGAGACTCAACATAAAAGTAAAAGAAAGGCCCTTCATAAAAGGAAGCAGGGATTCAAGTTTCATAAAGAGCTTCCAAAAATTATGGTACTTATTAGCTTTAAGCTCTCATTATCCCTATCATAAGCATCTTTAGGTGATTAAGGTTAAAGTGAACAAATATGAGGATATGCTTGACAAGTTATAAGCTGAAAATCTCATGCCCCTTGCTTACGAGTGCCGAATCTCATGCTACTCAACTTTAGTCACAAGTAAGTTCTTGTCATTGTAAGTACATGTGTATCATAGAGAATCGCCAACGGGGTACCCCTTTCCCCAAGATACAGGAGCTTTCCCATATCAAAATGACAAGGAAACAGACAATGAGCATCTCAGCGATCCTTTTATTTGCTATTTGCACAAGGTTTTCCCTTTTTTTATTGAGGATGCTTCACATATTTCTCACTATGGTTATGCTGCAAGTTTCCACCATGATTAGGCACGGCTTAAGCTAGCCGCCCAGGCGTTTCTCTAACACATATACGAACTCCATGAGCTTACAAGCTCCCCTTTTATTTCACACTGCCGGGATCCATAAGCAAAAGAACATGATATCAACTAAATAAAGTGGAATGTTAAAAGCGTTCCCCGTGGTAACATGGTTCTGCTAATTCACAACTTACAAAACGCAAACATATACGCAACATAGATGGGCACAATGGTTCAAATTTATTAAGTGCAAGAAAGTAAAGTGTGCCATCAAGTTTGTGAGAGCTTTAATCACTAATTTTTACATAACAAGTTTAATTCGGAAGGTAGATAAAAACATGAATATACTTGGAATAGCAATAATGCTAATAGATAGGTATGGTGGACTCTTTGGAATAACTTGGTTTTATTTGGAGTTGGATGCATGAGTGGAACTCATACTTGATACATATGGAGGCTAGCAAAAGACTGGGAGCGACCAACTAAGAGAGCAATAATGGCCATAATCATGCAAAGCGACAAAACATTATTAATCAAAGCATAAAGTGATATTACAAGTCGAAAACTAAATGAGCATAGAGGCTATGGTGACTTGGTTTAGTCTTAACATGGTGTGAGCATGCGCCAAGTCAACCCAAATAAAGCATGGAGAATACCACAATATTATGCTTTTATATGCTAAAACAACACATGATTCTTTCAAGGCACATTAAGCAATCTCAATTGTTTGTAACAAGTCATGCTACAACAATAATCACTAAGCATAAAGTCAAAGCAATATCAAACATGACATGATAAAGTCTAGGCCACAGTCAAAACAAGACTCCTTTTATAGCACTTATAAGCATGAACTTTCCTACTCTTTTCCAATCCAAATCAACTTATTTGGAACTATGTATGAATGCGGGGGTCCAACCAATTTTTATAAGCAAACTAAGCAAAATAAAACAAAAACAAAAACGAAGATGCTCCAAGAACAACACAATTCTGCATGAAACAATAAAAATGAAGTGTTTGGAAGAAAACCTAAGATTTTTATTGATGAAGAAGGGGATGCCTTGGGCATCCCCAAGCTTTGACGCTTGTACTTATTGAATATTTCTTGGGGTGACACGGGTGGCATCCCTGAGCTTGAGCTTTTGTCCATAATTCATCTCATCACATTATTCTTCCCTACACTTGAAAATTTCCTTCATACAAAACTTCACACAATCTTCATTAGCAACATTTGTGTATTCAAGATAATAAGTCTTTGGGTTTAGTTTCAACACAAGTAAAACTTCCATTAAAACACAAGCTACTGTAGCAATTCTTTATAAAAGCTCAAGTGATCAAAGAGAACTAAAAAAGAAACCGATTAAGAGGCAAATGCAAATAATGACATAAATCTGTCAAAATAGACCAGCAGGTGAACCGATTTTTTCGAAGACCTTCTGTTGCTCAAATGGAAAAGTAATAAACTAACGAAAGTTATATAACAACCTGGGGCAGAATCACAACAAATTACAGCTCAATCCGACGTACAGAGATTTTTCACGAATTTTTACAATGAAGCACAAAAATTTGTTTTGGGACAACAACTTTCCCAAGTCTTACTTCTCTCTCATTAGAGGTTATTCTTGGCACAAAAACCACACAAAAAGGGTAAATAGAGGTTATTACTGAGGCAATAACTTCTAAGACTCAACAAAAGAAAAACTTACTGAATAAAAATTTGGGTTATCTCCCAATAAGTGGTTTTCTTTAACGCCTTTGAGCTACTCATGATAATTTCGATGATGCTCACATAAGAAATATAAATTGAAGTAAAAGAGAGCATCAAGAAGCAAATATGGAACAAATTTAAGTCTAACCCACTTCCTATGAAAAATAATCTTTTAAAGAAACAAGTCATGAAAGCACAAAGCAACAAGCATAGGAAAGCAAAACAAGTGCAATTTCAAAATTTTCAACATAGAGAGGGGAAACTTAATATTGTTGAGATACATAAAACCATGTTTCCCTCTCTCATAATAACTTTTAGTAGCATCTTGTATAAAATTAACAATATAACTATCACATAAAACATTCTTATCATGTGTCATCGGATTGAGGACAAGTACGCCATGAGGGGGTCCTCGAGGCGTGCAGAAGAGAGGGGTGTGAGACGTACGGTATTCCGGGACGGTGAGCACACAAGTTTACCCAGGTTTGAATCCGCCAGCTTTGGACGAATCCTACTCCTGCTAGCAATCCAGTAATACGACAGAGCTGGAATATGGGTTACAAGAGTTTCGCCTGTGCAAGTTGAGATTGTAGACTATTGTGTTGTAAGGTATCTGCCCTAAAGGCTCTCCCTAGGACCGCTTATATAGATATCCGGCCTAGGGTTTATAGGAGAGATCAATCCGGCTACGACTAAGAGTTGGTTACAGAGTACATCTTGAACTACAAGTAACATTATGGGCCTAAGTCGGTAAGTCTTCTGGGCCTTCATGTAGCTGGATTGGACTCCGTCTTCTCTCTCTCTCTGACTGGGCCGCCCGTGAAGCAAAGCTCTAACCCGAAGTGGGCCATCCTGGTCAGCGAGGAACTGTGAGGATACCCGGAAAGTATATCCCCAACAGCAGCCCCCGGAGGCCTCCAAGATCCAAAGTCGGATTTTATCATCGTCTAGCTTGATCTTCGGCTTGCAGAATCTTGAAGGATTCCTGAAACTTCAAGACAAAAAATACGATCTGGGTCTTAAAAGTAAGTCGGACCTTTCAATAGGTTACTCGGATTTTCCAGCTCGCTTTTAAACTAAGCCGGAACTTGGTCTCTAACGCCACCTGACACAAGCATGGTCAAGTCACGTCATCTGACAGACGTTCCGTCAGCACGATCGTTGGTGGGTCCGCGGTTCGCGGAACCGAGGCGCCGTTTCAATGCGTGCATGGAGATCGAGGCGACGCAATCATCGTGTGGGCCCTTCCTAGTTCTTTCCACGACGCGTGGCGGTTACACTGTAGCTTTTACACGAATCTTGGCGCAGGTAGGTAGATATAAGGGGTTCGGATTTCTTCTTCTCCTTTCCACCAGTCCTTTGCCGTTCCTTTCCTCCCAATCCCCCTGCGCGCTCAGAGCCTCCTCGCCCTCCCCCCACAGAGCTCCTAGCGCCGCGCCTTTTAGGTCACTTTCTCACCGGAGAAAAATAGCTTCATCATCTTCTTCCTCTGGTTTGGCGTCGGCAGCGGCGGCAGCGCCGGCGGAAGCAGCTGCGGAGAAGGAGAGCTTCCGAGGAATCTGGATCCCCTGCGCCCTTGACGAGGATGGCCTCAAGAACATGGAGAAGGAGGGGCTTCTCGCCACCGACGACTGGCGGACCGGCTCCGACGAAACCGTCCCCAACCCGCGCGAGGGCGAGCGTGTCCACTTCGGCACCCATCTGGACCGAGGTATGTCTTTTCCTCCCTCGGAGTTCTTCTCCGAGGTGATAGATCACTATGGAGTTCAACTCCACAATCTTCCTCCCAATTCTCTTCTAGAAATGAGCGCATATGCTGTGCTTTGCGAGGACTTTCTCGGCATTAGGCCGAGTTTGCTTCTCTTCTGGTATTATTTTCATGTCCGGAGAAATTCCATCATTTCCGGTGTTCCTTACATCACCGACACCATTAGCTTTTCTGTTAGACGAGACCGGGCATATCCCAAAATTTTTGCCAGTGACTCGGTCAAACAATGGCCAGCCACTTTTTTCTACCATAGGGATATTCTGGCTCCCGGCAAAGCTACTGCTTTGCCAGCTTTTGTCAACGGAGCCGCCACAGCCCAACCTTCCTGGGACGAGGCTGCTCCGGCTCTTACCAACGATCTGATCCTCGCTAAGAGGCGGATCGAATATCTGATCAAACACATGGGTCTGAAGGGATCCGACTTGGTCCAGTGCTGGGTCACACGTCGGATCCAGCCACTTCAGTACCACGGGGATAGACTGATGCACTCCATCACATCTTCCAAAAAAGACTCCCTCCGCATCAGCCCCAAATCCTACACCACTCAAGGCTACGTCAGCCAGATCAAGTGCCTGATCAAGGAGCGGATCGAGAGGAGGATTCTGGAGATTTCTCTGGATATGTACACAGCGGAAAACCCCGTGGTGCCGGTAAGCTTCCATCAATACACCTTTTATGTGTTCCAATCTCTAAGTTATATACTACAGTGCTGATATGCTTTCTTGTTTTCAGCTTGCTGACCTCCCCGAGTCGGAGCTTGCTCCACTCGAAGGATATCCTCCTGAGTTTTCTCAGGAGACTGAAGTGGTCCCATTGCCGGACCTTACGCTCAAGAAGCGCAAAGCTCCGACAGTGGCTGTTGGCACAAAGGAAGTGCCTGTTGTGAAGAGGTAACTTTCATTCACAATTTCCGCCTTTGTACCTTTCTCGAATTTCTTTCTGAGATGTAATGTTTCCGACTTTACTACATTCTCAGAGCAAAGCCTCTCATCAAGGGTAAGGAGAAAGGGATTCCTGTGAAGCCCCTGCGACAGACGAAGCTCACCATAGCTTCTCCTACCGTGGCTCCTCCAACTCCTGCCCCTCAACCTTCTGCAACTCCGGCGATCATTCCTTCTTCGGTGGTCGCAGAAGATCCGGCTCCTCCAACGGAGCCTGCAATCCTTGGGTCGCAGACTGACATCACCGTGGGTGCGTCAGCTCAAGATAAGGGTGAACCCTCTTCGGGTAATGATCCCTCGGCTGAAGTCTTCACCGAAAACCTCCTCAGCAATCTGGGACTTGCTAAGTTTGGCCTATCCCGGAAATCCGCAGAGGAAATCCAGCGGCTGGCCAGGCAAGTCCTGGACAAAAGCTATCTATCCCCCGAGGAGGAAGCGCAAGAAGTAGAGGACGTCAAGTTCTCTGACCTTCTCACTCAAGTCCGCCTTTGCAACGAGAGGATCAGGACCGGCGAGCTTCCAACAGCCCCAGTAATCCCTCTTAGCCTCGCCGAGAAGGTGGCAGCTGAAGTGCGCGGGTTTAGACAAACTCACCCGCGAGCAATATGTAAGTCGGAATTCCAACTCTTGTTTTTACATTATGTTATATCATATCCTCTAGCCCCCAAGCATGAAGTAGGATATAGAATCCGAGTTTATGCTTCATTAGGATGCCAAATAATGAACTAGTGTAGCCCCCAAGGCTCGTGCTGATATTTAGCAAAAAATATTTGCCCGAGTCTTAAGTAGCTTTTTGACTTTGGGTATTCTGACTTACAGAAAGTATGTTCCTATAACCAGGAATTATTATCCAATGTCTGTGATAAGCGGAGAGAGATCAAAGCTCTCCGGCTTAAAAATTCTAAGCTCAAGGTAGCCAAGGATGAAGCCGAAGGTAAACATTTCGAGATTCAAACCTTGTCTTTTGCTTTTTCAATGTCGATTTTTTCTGAACTATTGTTCTTTTTGACTTATAGCGTTGGTGAAACAATCCATCGCTATGATTGAAGAGGCCGAGAACCTCAAGACCCTAGTGGTGGAGAACAAGGGACTTCGCCAAGAGCTGGATAAGCTCAAGGCAGATCATGAAACGAGCATAGCTCAAGTCCTAGAATCCTCCTCCATGGCCACTGAAGAGCGCGATCGCAAGATTGCCGCTCAAGATAAAGTTATCTCGGACCTCAAGAATGAGCTTGGCAGAGAGAAGGACATCTCCCAGGCGCTCCGGGCTGAACTCCAGAGTCTCTGGGAGGAGAAGGCCAAGATTGATGACGTCATTCTTGGTATGTTTCCCCTCTCTGACTTATCTTTTCTTTGACTTCTATCATTGTCGGTTTTTTTTCTTAAATTATTTTGTGTATAGGTCCTCTGAACTTGACGGACTCTTCCTTGTCCGAGCCGCGCACCCACCGGCTTACCCAAGTCGGTGATCTTCTTCATGACTACCGCCAGTCCCTTGAGAACATTAGCGAGTCCCTCAGGATTCCGGACATGCCAAGCATGTCGGATTTTCAGGTGCGGGAGAAGGCCAAGGAGATGCCGCAGCTTGTTCAGGACTGGAACATGTCCTACGCACAGACTGGAAACATGGAGATATGGCAAGTGACCAGAGGGTACTGCAAGGTAGACGAAGACGGCCAGGAGCAAGACCTTCAAGCCATCATGCACTCCTGCGCCGGATATGGGTGCCACGTAGCTGATCTGACCAGCTACGAGATCCCCTTCTTCACTCGCGTAGCTACTCCGCCACCTCCTCCAGAAGAAGCCGAAGAAGTTTCCGACGATGAACGGACCACCTCGGATCCGGACATCTCGGCACGATATCAAGGCGGAGTAACCAGCGAGCCGACAGCTCCTTCATCTCCTCCTGCATCATAGACCATAAACTTATGTATTATTCTGTGAAATAACATGATGCGGTTGTAAATATTAAGTACTATTGACTTTTGCTAGTGCTAAGCTTTTAATCTATTCGGCACTTTTTGGCTTTTGAAATTTTTGCGTGCCTGAAATGTTCACATAAGCACTTGAAATTTTCCGTCTCTACTTATCGTTTATCTGGCTTTCTGCCTCGTCCCTTTCGTGAGCCAGCTAAACCATCAGCCGGAAACTTTGCCGAGCAACGGAGCTCAATTGCTAAACCAATTTAAACTCGGAAACAAAGCCGACTTCTGGTACCAACAATTCACTACTCGGAAAATACCCGCATCTAGCAATCAGACAAATAACCCAAGTAAAGACTAGAATTTTTAGAGTTATACCCGAAGGTAGCAATTTTAGAATCAGAAATCTAAACCAGAACGAACATGAGCATAAAGTACTTTCAAGCATTCTGGGATATTCGACTATGACATGATCATTAGGAAATAAGATGGTAAAAACTTCTCAGAAAAACTTTGAGGTAACCAAAACTTTTATTTCTCACAGAACATGTACAGATGTATGATTACAAAAAGGATAAACTAAGAATAAAAGGGACATAGTTGAGCAATATTCCACGGTCTGTCTAACTCATCCGGATTTGTACTGCCTCCAGCTCTCTTTCTCTTCTTAGTAGTAGGTCTTTCTTTGACTGGCCTCATGTCAGTTAAGTAGTACGATCCATTGTGCAATACTCGACTAACTAAAAAAGGCCCTTTCCATACTAGGGAAAGTTTGTGCTTTCTTTGTTGCACAAGCCGGAGAACCAAATCACCTTTATTGAAAGATCTAGTTCGGACTCTCTGGCTATGATACTTGCGTAACTTCTGCTGATAGGCTGTAGATCTCATTTCAGCAACGACGCGAAGTTCTTCGACTAAGTCGAGATCATTTTGTCGGATTAAACCATTTGCTCTTTCGACTTGTCCGTTAGCCTGTGGATGTGCGACTGACGCAATGTCAAACCGGATATTTTGCTCATCGCAGAATTCAGCCAATTCTCCCATGGAAAAGTTACTCCCGTTATCCGTGATAATACTATACGGATAACCATACCGGATTATAACATCCTCGACAAATCTTTTGGCTGTTGCTCCATCACAACTAGTGACAGGTTTAGCCTCGATCCACTTTGTGAATTTGTCCACCATCACTAAGAGGTGAGTGAATCCACTTGGGGCTCGTTTAAAAGGTCCTACCATATCAAGCCCCCATACCGCAAAGGGCCATGTTATAGGTATTGTTCGCAGCTGATCAGCCAGAACATGAGCTTGCTTGGCGTACTTTTGGCAGCCTTTGCATGTCTTGACTAATCGTTCAACATCTGCCTGAGCTGTAAGCCAGAAAAATCCATGTCGAAAAGCTTTTGCCATTAAAGATTTGGCTGCAGCGTGGTGACCACACTCGCCTTCATGGATTTCCCTTAAGATTTCCACTCCTTCTTCCAGAGATACACAGTGCTGAAAAACCCCAGAAACACTCCGTCTATGGAGCTCACCTTTAACAATAGTATAGGCTTTTGCTCGTCGGATAATCTATCGGCTCAGTACCTCGTCTTCGGGTAATTTCCCATCTACTAAATAATCGAGGTAGGGTTGAGTCCAGCTGGGGATTACAGCCAGAACTACTATTAAAGGTGAGTCGGATTTGGTCGGATATTCCTCATCTACTCCCTTTGAGGGAACTTTGAGGTGCTCTAAAAATGCGCCATACGGGACCTCTTTCCGTGCAGAGCCTATTTGAGATAGTGCATCTGCTTCCTCATTTTCTGCTCGAGCGATGTGTTGAACTTCAAACCCCTCGAACGATTTAGATAGATCATCCACGACAGCTTTATATGCTGCCATGTGCTTATTTGCATTACAAATATCCGAGACTTGCTGAGCAACAAGATCCGAATCTCCATAACACATCAAACGTCGGATGCCAATATCCTTAGCAATCCGGATTCCATGCAGCAGTGCTTCATACTCGGCAATGTTGTTTGTCGTTGTGAAGTGGATCTGCAACACGTATAAAAGTTTATCTCCTTGGGGTGATTTGAGCACCATGCCAGCCCCCGAGCCCCCTCGAGCCTTAGACCCATCGAAAAAGAGGGTCCAATATTCCGACTCAGGGAGGACCATGTTCTTCTTGGTCTCTGTCCAATCAATGACAAAGTCAGCAAGGATCTGGGATTTGATTGCTGTCCGGGGTTTGTACTCAATATCGAAAGCTGCAAGCTCTATGCCCCATTTGGTGACGTGTCCTGTGGCATCGCTATTGTTGATTATATCTCTCATGGGAGCTTTGCTCACCACGGTAACTGGATGCTCCTGAAAATAGTGTCGTAACTTACGAGATGCTAGAAAAACACCGTAAGCCAACTTTTGATAGTGCGGATACCGCTGTTTTGATTCTGTCAGGACCTTGCTGACAAAGTACGTCGGACGCTGCACCAGGTGTTCCTGATTTTCTTCTGGTCTCTCCACTACCATAACGATACTGACAACCTTATTTGTCGCAGCAATGTAGAGCAACATCGGTTCCTGAGGTTCCGGCGCTGCATGGATAGGAGCAGATGAGAGTACTTTCTTCAGGTCTTGTAGTGCAGCTTCGGCTTCGTCAGTCCAGACAAAATCCTTGGTCTTCTTCAGGAGTTTGTATAATGGTGCGGCTCTTTCACCAAGCCGGCTTACAAATCGACTGACCGCAGCAATGCAACCATTTAATCTTTGTACGTCGTTCAGGCGAGTTGGCTTGGAAATATTGAGAATAGCCTTGATCTTGTCGCGGTTCACCTCTATGCCTCTTTGAGACACGATGAAACATAACAATTTTCCGGCTGGTATTCCGGATGTTGTATTTTCATAGATTGGCGAACGTCTCCTCAAAGTCGGAAATCAACGTTTCCTTCTTTTTGGACATGACCGTGATATCATCCACGTATGCATGTACATTGCGTCCGAGTTGATCATGGAGGCAACGCTGCATCGTGCGCTGGTACGTAGCTCCTGCGTTCTTCAGCCCAAAGGGCATCTTAACAAAACAGAAGGTTCCGATGGGGGTTATGAATGAAGTCTTGACTTTGTCAGATTCCTTCATCCGGATTTGGTGATAACCGGAATATGCGTCGAGAAGAGGAGTTCCGAGCCTACCGTAGAATCGATAACTTGATCAATTCTAGGCAGAGCGAACGGATCTTTTGGACAAGCCTTGTTCAAGGCAGTATAATCAACACACATCCTTAAATAAGTGGTGTCCTTTTTAGGGACCATTACAGGGTTGGCCGACCAATCAGTATGGATGACCTCTTCTATGAATCCGGCTAGCTCGAGCTGCGCTAGTTCCTTTGCTATTGCCTTACGCTTTTCATCGCCAAACCGTCGTAAGGACTGTTTGACGGGTTTAGCGTTCGGGTTTACATTTAGAGAGTGCTCGGCAAGTTCCCTAGGTACTCCGGTCATGTCAGATGGCTGCCATGCGAAGATATCTTGATTTGCTTGGAGGAACTTGACGAGCGCGCTTTCCTATGCGCTACTTAGGCCTACGCCTATCTGGGTCACCTTGGAGGGGTCATCATCCTTCAACGGCGTCGTCTTTGTCTCTTCTGATTCTTTGAACTCTGGATTTGGCTTTGTGACCTCCTTCTTCGTTGCGGGCATCTCGGACGGATCTATGCTCTTCTTGATCTCCTGGTACTCGTGCAGCACGGCTTCGGCAAAGGCGGCATTTCCATTCGCACTCTCGCGCCTTCTTCGGGTCTCCCCTGATGGTGATCACGCCGTTGGGACCTAGAATTTTCATCATATTGTAAACGTAACATGGACGAGCCATAAAATCCTAGTAAGCCGGACGTCCGAATATAGCGTGATATGCGCTCTTGAACGGGACTACTTCGAAGGAAAGTGCCTCCGTTCGATAATTCTTTGGAGTTCCAAAAGTAACATCCAAAGTGATCTCTCCCAGGGAATTAGCTTGTCTTCCTGGGACAACTCCGTGAAAGATCACAGAGCTATGGTTCAGCTGGGTTTCCGAGATCTTCATCCGGCGTAGCGTTTCGACATAGAGAATATTAATGCTGCTACCACTGTCCATGAGGGTCTTGGAGAAACCATAACCGTCAATAAGTGGATTGACGATTAAGGCGTATTTTCCTCGCCTGTGTAGTTTAGGCGGATGATCAGCGCGGTCAAACGTGATTGCCACTTCCGACCAGTCCAGATACTGAGGGACAGCCGGAACTGTTGCATTGAGCTCGTGGAGAACTGCTTTCTTGACCTTTGCTGGTTAAGATCCGAGGAAGGTGATGTAAGTGTCCTTCTTGGTGGGAAAAGTCTTCTTCCCTTCTAGCTTGGGATTTGAAGCATCAGCTTCCTCCATGTCCGAATCTTTGTTGGTCTCCTTGTCTTTTTGGGGTTTTTCTTTCCTTTCTTCCGCTTAGCTTTGTAGCCCACGGTATCATCCCTCTTGATGTCTTCATTAAAACGACATTCAGCGTTGGTGTGGGACGAGCCCCTATTGGCATCTAAGTGATTCACACATGGGTTATTGGCAATGTCGGCCCATGTGTAGGTTTTGCCTGGTTGTTGCTCTCCTCTGCCTTGGACCCTTGACGTCCCACGACCACGCCCGCGGCCTCCGCCACGTCCTCCTCGTCCTCCAGACCCGGAAACAGTAGTGACCACTGCTGTCTCCACGTTGGGTTTTTCTTCCGAGGTATTTTTGCGCTTGTGAGCTTGTTGCTTTGGTTGTTTTGCCGACTGAGGCACAGCCAGGACATTGAGTAATCCCTCTGCATCGTCGTCAGCATCTGCATACTTGCTCGCTGTTTCTATCATCTCCCCCAAATCAGTAACCTTGTCACACTTCAAGCGATGGCATGGTAAACCAATTAGGAGACCTGCGATGAAAGCTTCAATCGCAGTTTGATCGTTTACTCCTTCGCAGGAGTTCTTTGTGTCGATCCATCGTCCGAGATAATCCAGACAAGTTTCTCCGGCTTTCTGTACAGGGCCTCCGAAACGTGCCTTCGAAATTCCGAAAGAACACACTTTGCAAGTCATACCAGTTGTGGATGGTGTTTGTCGGAAGTTCATTGAGCCATGATCGTGCTGTCTTCCGCAACATAAGTGGGAGATATTGGGTTGCGACCAGGCTGTTTCCGCCTTTAGCGATGCAGCAAGCTTGGAAGAAATCCTGTAACCAGGTGTCTGGCCGAGCAATGCCGTCGTAGGCTTGGATATGTCTTGAGATAGCAAATCCTTCCGGGAATTTTGTAGCTCTGATGCGTGGTCCGAAGCACTTTGGGCCCACATACACGTCATCGTTTTCATAGCGTCGAGCCTCTATGTTGGAGTTGATCCTGTGCCTTGCGTCGTTCGGGGATAGAGATCGTCCCGAATGTCGGCTGCGGCTGTGGTGCCCTGGAGTCGGACTTCGGCTTCTGCCACCACCTCCTCCACCATGTCGTCCTCCTTGACCTCCTTGGGGGCCGTTGTGATAACTGTGTGGTGTAGAGGGTGGTGCAGCTGGATAGTTTCCGGCTGATCGCCGGCCTCCGTCCGGAGCGTCATTATTCCGGTTCCGGGGAGGTTCTTGACTATGAAGAGCCCCCTGCCGGCTTGTTCCAACATGGTTTCCGTCGTTCCTTCGTCCGTCGTTCCCACCATGGTAAGGCTCAGCCAGACGGCTCTCATGTCTAGGAGGTGGCATTCTCTAACGATCCTCCTCCCGACGTTTCTCCTATCTTCTCCCTTTCAATCGTTGAATTCTCGTCGGGGAGGATTCCTCGGATTCAGTGCAGCGATCGCGTATTTCTCGGCTGCTGGAGCGACATTGCTCCAGTTATGTGTAGCTCTGCGATGCTGTCCCGACGATCCGGTTCTTGAATAATTGTCTTCCCTGCGTTCGGGGTGATGCTACTGCGCCCGAACGTAATGGGATCTTACGTCAGCCCATGCCAGATCTGTGCGACATTGGTCAAAATTCGAGACCAGTTTTTGACTTCCGGACAGGGTGACCTTCTGCTGCTCTAGTCCCTTGTTGAGTAGCTTGATACCCAAGCGTATCTCCTCTGGCCCTGGATTAGCTGATAGAATTTCACAAGCTGCCACGGTATTTTGCACTGGTGTTGGGTATACCCAATCTCCGTTGCTATCCTTCCATGGCTTCCCCATCTCATCTCTGAAAAGGACGGCACGGACACGTGGGAATTGGTTGTCATCTATGTGATGCTTCCGTGTCTTCTGATGTAGACGGGACATGTACTCCTTGTTTGACATGCGCTTCTTCTCCACCTCGATGTTTTTGGCTTCATCAAGGAGTTGTTGACGACGCGCTTCTATGGCCTGGGCCCTTTCGTCCAGCTCATCTACAGTAAGTTCTGCAGCTATAGGCATAGGTGTGGTTAAAGCGGCATCGATGAGTTTACGCGCACCTTCAGTGATCACGTGTCCATCCACCGATGCTTCTTTTTTCGGCTCGTCTGGGATAAGTGCTCCATCCGAGTCTTCTTCGTATTCCTCGGTGATTACCTCCTCTGTGAGGGGGTCTTTTGCCGGGGTCTTGTTCTTCTTGTTCTTCTTCTTTGCCTTCTTGGCAGCGCCGGTAGCAAAAACGGCTTTGGGTCCGTTTCCCGGAGTCAAGCTCTGATCGGTACTTTCGGACATCTGGACTTCGGGATTATCTCCAACGTCCATGTCATCCTGCACTTTGGGAGAGTGTTCCCCGGATGCTTCATCCATGGCTTCTCCTTCTTCTGCAGCTTTGGAGTTGTACTCCTCTTCATATTCCATGGAGAACTTTCGGAAATCTGCCGACGTCATGGATTCATCCGAGGATGCGGGAACGTCGGCGTTTGTTCCAATTGCCTCCAGCATCGAGTCGGTGTTTTCTCCAGCATTGGCAGAGCCGGATCCGGATCCGACATACCCGACAAAGTGCGATGCGTGCTTCCTGAGGTACCTGCGGCTTTCGTGATCAGCCATATCGAAACTTTTAATGGTTTCGAGGATTGCATCTGCGCTAGCGCCTTGCAGTACATACGTCTTAGTGTGTACCTGAGGAAAGGCCTGTCTGTCCCGGCATCGTCAGAGCCAGAATCAGTGTCATTGATATGTTCCTCCTGGATTTCGACTTCCACGGGTGGGTCGATCTGGGATCCGGCTTCTCCAGGGAGATCCACTCCAGATTCGACTTGGACCGTGAGGTCTTTTCAGGCTCAGATTTCTCCACTATCTCCGCAACTAGTGTGGGCTGGGTGGGATTAGGGTTTTCTGAGATCCGGAACTCTGCCGCCTCTACGGACAAAGGGGACCCAGAAGATTCTTCTGCTTCTATCATCACCGCTGGGGTGGGTTGGGCAGGTTCAGCGAAATCGATGTAAACATCGATCTCGCCAAAATACATGATTGTATAAGCAGTCACGTTCTCCCTAGCCGGAATCCAAGTCTCGTCGAGAACGATGAGAGGGACGTTGCTGGCGTAGAGGATGCGACCAATGGTGATGGTCTCGCCGATTCCGATTCTTGCAGATTCCGCTTGGAACGTAGATCCGAAGCTCACTTGCCCCACGGTGGGCGCCAACTGTCGTTGGATTGAGGACAAGTATGCCATGAGGGGGTCCTCGAGGCGTGCGGAAGAGAGGGGTGTGAGACGTACGGTATTCCGGGACAGTGAGCACACAAGTTTACCCAGGTTCGAATCCACCAGCTTTGGACGAATCCTACTCCTGCTAGCAATCCAGTAATACGGCAAAGCCGGAATATGGGTTACAAGGGTTTTGCCTGTGCAAGTTGAGATTGTAGACTATTGTGTTGTAAGGTGTCCGCCCTAAAGGCTCTCCCTAGGACGGCTTATATAGATATCTGGCCTAGGGTTTAAAGGAGAGATCAATCCGGCTACGACTAAGAGTTGGTTACAGAGTACATCTTGAACTACAAGTAACATTATGGGCCTAAGTTGGTAAGTCTTCTGGGCCTTCCCGCAGCCGGATTGGACGTCGTCTTCTCTCTCTCTGACTGGGCCGCCCGTGAAGCAAAGCTCTAACCCAAAGTGGGCCACCCTGGTCAGCGAGGAACTGTGAGGATACCCGGAAAGTATATCCCCAACATCATGAGCCACATGCATAAAATAATTAATACTTCCCACATAAACATAGTCATTCTTATTAATTATAGTGGGAGCAAATTAACCAAAATAGCTATCATTATTATTCTCATCACCATAATCATAAAATATAGGAGGCATATTGTAATCATAATTAATTTTCTCCTCAATAGTAGGTGGACTGAAAATATTATATTCATCATTGTGATCATCATATATTGGAGGTATAGTATCATCATAAGCAATAGAAGAGTTATCTTCCAAAGTGTGGTCATTTGTAAACATATTATCATTGGAAGGAACATGGATAGTACTAATAGTACAGCAATTATTAACATCTTCATTTTTAGAATTGGTACCGAAGAGATTTTTAATATCAAAAGTAGTGTACTTTTCCCAATCATGATCACTACTATAGCAACAGGCATAGGAACATCATCGAGTTCAGACTCATCAAAAACTATAATAGGAGCAACGTGCTTAGGGGAAAATACCGTTTCCTCTCTCCTTTTACTCCTCCTTTTCTTCTTTTCCTTCTTCTCTTTAGGAGGGAGAGGCTTGAAAGGAAGCTTCTCCATATATCCTATTTTATTGCTAGATACAATAGAACAAACTTTGGGATTCCTTCTTTTCATTAATAAGATCAAAACACATATTAGTCCTGTCATATTTTGGTAAGATCTCATCTTTTATAATATTTTGTATGTAAGTATTTGTGTGGCAATTATCAACACAATAAAGATGACAACCGTGCAAGACGCTATTCATATCAAAAGCACTCATATCTACCAAAAATGTTTTTCTTGATAATTCTTCACACCCCAAAAATAATGTAAGTTCATCATGATGATTAGGAGTGATCATGTTATCACAATACAAACTTGCAGTACTCATTGGATTAGAAGGGCTATTATTATGGCCCGAGCATTGAAAATTGAAATGACCCACTTCAAAGCAAAGTTCACAAAAAAAGGATAGAGGGCACACACTTTTTTACCAAGATCATTTAGAGCCCTATACCACGTTCTAGTTTTTTCATTCCTGTGGGTGATACAATATTCTTCTTCAATTTGATTGTTTTCACAAGGTCTATATACTCCACAAAAATTAACATGCTTATAAGAAATAGTACTTTCAGATGTTTGAGCATGTTTATTGCTATCATTAATAAAAATTTCATTTTTCATGCAAGTGTCTTTAAAAGGCTCATGATACATGTCCCATTTTTCTTTAGGAGCATTAATATGAGAAGAAAAGGCTATAAAACAATCAACAAGAATTTGAGGATCAAGACCATATTTAGCACTAAGCTCTTGAAAATTAGCAGTTTCAACGAAAGACTTAATGCAATCATACTCATAGTTTATACCTGGTTCTTTACCTTTGTCGTTATCCCAATATTCGGTATTGCTTTGAATTGTTTCAAGAAGATCCCACTTAGCTTTGACCTCCTTCTTTGTGAAGGATCCCTCTAAACAGGTACCTACATAGTCTTTGTAATGTCCTGAAAGCCTTGCATAAAAATTATTAATATCAATATTACTGGGGAGCTCATGAATGGGACATTTGAGCATTAGTGACTTCAATCTCGCCCATGCTTGGGCAATACTTTCTCCATCATGAGGATGAAAATTGTAAATATAATTCCTATCTTTATGAATTTCATGAGGAGGATTTTTTAGTAAAAGAGAGATTCAAGTTCCTTCCACTCCGAATGGTGAGGATCGTCTAGTAGCTCATACCACTCCCTTGCTTTGCCCTTATGTGATAAAGAGAATAGCTTCCTCTTAACTTGGTTCATTGAAATACCTGCACACTTGGAACAACTCACATAATTCATGTATAAAGAGTAAATGATCTCCAGGATGGGCAGTTCCATCTCCAAAATATAAGTTATTCATAACACGTTCAACAATTTCCATAGGTATTTCAAAAGGGACGCTTTCAGTATGTGGATTTAAAATATCACAAGTATCATTAGAATTACCACATAAAGGAGATAAAGTATCATTAGAGCAAATTTTCTCCTCTAAAGCCGGGGAACTAAAAAGATCATTTTCATAAAAACTAACTTCCCCAAGCTCATACGTTTCCATAGCATTAGTAACAAAGGTGTTCAAAATATTCATACTAATAACATTGTTATTAGCATGCAAAGAAAGTTCCTTGGGTTTTTTAATTTTCTTTTCAAACCATTTATGTTCTACCTTAGGAAAAATACTAAAAAGCTCTCTAATTTTTTTTTGTTATTTTCCATTAAGCCTAACTAGTGAAAATAAAAACAAGAAACAAAAAGATATAATTGCAGGATCTAAAGGAAATAACTTCGAGCACTCACACACCAGCAATAGTACTAGAAGATAGCTTAGTAGCCACAGGATGTGACTACCTTTTACCTTACCTCCCCGTCAACGATGCCAGAAAATAGCTTGATGTCTATGCACACTTCTATTCTTGTAGACAATGTTGGGCCTCCAAGTGTAGAGGTTTGTAGAATAGCAGCATGTTTCCCTTAAGTGGATCACAAAAGGTTTATCAAACTCAGGGAGGAAGTGGTAAAAGGTATCCCTCTCAAGCAACCATGCAATCAAGATACAAGAAGTCTCTTGTGTCCCCAACACACCCAACACACTTGTCAGGTGTGTAGGTGCACTAGTTCTACGAAGGGATAGTGAAATACAACTAATATGGATGATTATAAGTGGTAATTGCAATCTGAAATAAGAGTGGCAGCAAGCAAACATGTAATAGGACTGATTGTAAATGGTGTTTCAATGCTTAGAAACAAGGCCTAGGGATCATACTTTCACTAGTGGACACTCTCATATAAATATCTTCTCTTCATGATGCTACCCTGAACTACTCTTCGGTTGGACGATGTAGCGCTATACAGCACACCTTAAAGTTCGCATTCCCCATCTAGATAACCCCTCACTGTCACCTTGAGCAGTAGATGGTTCCAACAAACACCACAATCTCATAGAGACATCCAACTCAAATTATACTCATGATAAGTTTTTATGCAACCTTAGCCAAAGTGCCACACGGTGTGCACACTGTCAACTTCACACACGTGGGGATAAGCAGAGATTAATTAAACACTTGAGTAGTAGAATAGCTCTATAGATTACAAAGCTCATGATCTCATAAGATCACGCATAGAGAGATGAACACATAGCTACTGGTAGAGCCCTTAGCCTCGAGAGAGAACTACTTCCTCCTCATCATGGGAGTCAGCAATGGCGATGGAGATGGCAGTGGAGTCGATGGAGATGGCTTCGGGGGCACTTCCCCGTCCCAGCAGGGTGCCGAAACAGAGACTTATGTCCCCTGGATCTCCTCTTCGGTGGCGGTGGCGCTGTGGAACTTTTCATGGAAATCTGATCTAGGTGTTTAGGGTTTTCGTCCCTGGAGGCTTTTATAGGTGAAGAGGCAAGGTCGATGGGCGCCCGAGGCGGCCACACCACCCCCTAGCGTGTCCTAGCCTGGCCCGCACCACCAGGTGGTGTGGGCCCCTCGTGGCCCCTCTCCGTCTTGTCTTCTGGCTCCGTGAATCTTCTGGTAAAATAGGAACTTTGGCTTTTGTCCCGTCCAATTCCGAGAATATTTCTTTACAAGCTTTTCTGAAACCAAAAACAACAGAAAACAGGCAACTAGCACTGTGGCATCTTGTTAACAGGTTAGTTCCAGAAAATGTATAAAAGTATCTCAAAATGTAGACAAAACATAAGATAGTTGATATAAAACAAGCATGGAGCATCAAAAATTATAGATACGTTTACGGCGTATCACGCTGCTCCCCTAGAACGACGCCATCTAGATGCGGCCCTATGGCCAAGGGGAGTTGCCTGGCCGCCCGACCAGCTACGCGTCATGTCATGCAACCTCTCTGCATGCATTCTATGCGTAGGGGCCCTACAGGGTGGTGCCCCCATTGTACGACTATGGCTACGCACCCGCATCGCCCCTATACGGGCTCGGCATCACTGTGCCATCATCACCAACTCCGTCAATGATGTCGTGGGATCAAATCATGCTGATGAACCAGTTCCAGACAATGGGGCTGCAAGAACCTCCTAGAGAATGGGTCATGGACACTAGAGCCTCGTCCCACTTCGTGTTTGATCCCGGTATGCTTACCTCCGTGTCTCCTCCTTCCTCTTCATCTCGTGTTGTCATTGTTGGTAATGGTTCCTCTCTTCCTATCTCTGCTACTAGTCATGCATGTTTCCCTGTTTCCAATTCCTCTCGACCTCTTTATCTTTGCAATGTGTTGGTATCTCCTAACATAGTCAAAAATATGTTGTCAGTTCACCACCAATAATAGTGTTTCCATCGAATTTGACCCTCTTGGTTTTTCTATGAAGGACCTTCTCACCAAGACCAAGATTCTCATATGCAATAGATTTGGAGCTCTCTACCCTGTCCGCACACCTCCACCACCGGCCACACGCCTTCGTCACCATTGATCCAGCGTTATGGCACCATCGGCTTGGTCATCCTGGTCAGCCTATCATGTACTCCTTAGCTCACTCTTTGGTTATTCCTAGGGAAAAGATAAGTATCTTGTGTCATGCTTGTCAGTTAGGTCGTCATGTTCATTACCCTTTTTCTTCTACCAATCATGTAACCACTACTCTGTTTCAAATAATTCATTGTGATTTGTGGACTTCTCCTATTGAGAGTATCTCTGGCTTTAAATATTATCTCGTTTTTCTCGATGGTTTTACTCAATATGCTTGAGTTTATCCTCTACGGGCTAAGTCGGAAGTTTTCTCTCACTTGTTGTCCCTGCATGCTTTGGCTCTTACTCAGTTTCATATACGCTTGCAAGCCGTCTAGTGCGACAATGGTCATGAGTTCGATAATTCCTTTCTCCATTAGTTTGCCCAGTTCCAGGGAGTAGCTCTCTATTTTTCATGTCCATACACCTCAACAGAACGATAAAACTGAACGGATAATTCACACTCTTAATGACATCACTCGCATGTCGTCGGATTTATGACAAGTACGCCATGAGGGGGTCCTCAAGGCGTGCGGAAGAGAGGGGTGTGAGGCGTACGGTGTTCCAGGACGGTGAGCACACAAGTTTACCCAGGTTCGAATCCGCCGGCTTTGGACGGATCCTACTCCTGCTAGCAATCCAGTAATACGATAGAGCCGAAATATGGGTTACAAGGGGTTCGCCTGTGCGAGTTGAGATTGTAGACTATTGGGTGCCCTAAAGGCTCTCCCTAGGACGGCTTATATAGATATCTGGCCTAGGGTTTACAAGAGAGATCTATCCGGCTATAACCGAGAGTCGGTTACAGAGTACATCTTGAACTACACGTAACATTATGGGCCTATGTCGGTAAGTCTTCTGGGCCTTCCCGTAGACGGACCGAACTCCGTCTTTTCTCCCTGACTCGGCCGCTCGTGAAGCAAAGCTCTAACCCGAAGTGGGCCACCCTGGTCAGCAAGGAACTGTGAGGATACCCGGAAAGTATATCCCCAACAGCAGCCCCCGGAAGTCTCCAAGATCCAAAGTCGAATTCATCATCGTCTAGCTTGATCTTCGGCTTGCAGAATCTTGAAGGGTTCCTAAAACTTCAAAACAAAAGATACGATCCAGGTCTCAAAAATAAGTCAGACCTATCAGTACGTTATTCGGATTTCCAGCTTGATATTCAAACTAAGCCGGAACTTGGTCTCTGACGTCATCTGACACCAGTCATGGTCAAGTCACGTCACTAACAGACATTTCCTGTCAGCACGACCGTTGGTGGATTCGCCTTTCGCGGAACCTAGGCGTCGTTTTAATGCGTGCGTGGAGATCGAGGTGGCGTAATCATCGCGTGGAGGTTTCCCTTTTCTTTCCATGACGCGTGGCATGGTTACTGTGGCATTTGCATGAATCTTGGCACGGTTGGTGGTTATAAGGGGTGAGGATTCCCTCTTCTCATCTTCTTCACCTATTCCTGTGCCGTTTCCTTCTCCTCCACTTCTCCCATGCGCACAGAGCTCCCTTGCCCCCAGAAATTCCCAGCGCCGCCCATCCAAGGTCACCGGCGCACCAGGAAAATGGATTCCACTTCAACTTCCAGCACAGCAGCGACAACAACGACGGCGGAAAATGAGAGTAATCGTGGGGTCTAGATCCCGTGCGTCCTTGACGACGAGAAGCTCCATGGCGTCAAAGAAGAAGGTCTCCTCCGTGCTGGTGACTGGCAGAGCGGCTTCGGCGAAGCCGTCCTGAACCCTCGCAATGGCGAGCGAGTGCACTTCGGCACCCACCTCGAAAGATGTTTCTCCTTTCCTCCCTCAGATTTCTTTTCTGAGGTGATAGATCATTACAGCGTTCAACTTCACCATCTCCCCCCAACTCTATTTTAGAGATGAGTGCCTATGCGTCTTTGTGCGAGGGGTATCTCGGCATTAGGCCGAGTCTCACTATCTTCTGGTACTATTTTCATGTCCGGAGAAACTCCATTACCGCCGGTAATGCTTACATTACCAGTACAATTAGTCTTTCGGTTAGGCGTGACCGCGTCTATCCTCGGATTTTAGCTAGTGAGTCGGTCAAATAGTGGCCGGATACCTTTTTCTATCATAAGGATATTCCCGCTCCCGGCAAAGCTACTGCTTTGCCGACTTTCGTCGATGGAGCCGCCACGCCCCGAGCGTCTTGGGACGAGGTCGCTCCGGCTCTTAGTGACGATCTGATTCTCGCCAAGAGACGGATCGAATACCTGATAACGCACAAGGGCCTGAAAGGGTCTGACTTAGTCCAATGCTAGGTGGCACGCCGGATCCAGCCTCTCCAGCACCACGGCGACCGACTGATGCATTCCATCATGGTGTCGAAAAATGACTTCCTCCGTATAAGCCCCAAGGCCTTAAAGCCACATGATTATATAAGCCAAATCAAATGGCTGATAAAGGAGCGGATTGAGAGAAAGATTCCGGATTTGTCCCTGGACATGCATACACCGGAAGACCCTGTAGTGCTGGTAACCTTTAGCAATAAACCCTTTTTATGTGTTCCACCTTTAAGTTATTTTGCAACACTGAGATATTATCTTCTTTTCAGCTTGCCGACCTCCCCGAGTCGGAATTAGCTCCTATAGAGGGATATCCTCCCGAGTTTTCTCAGGAGGAGATTGGTCTCACTGCCGGACATTGTGCCCAGAAAGCGCAAAGCTCTGACAGTGGCTATTGGCACAAAGGAAGTGCTAGTTGTGAAGAGGTAACTTTCCACACAACTTCCGCCTTTGTACTTTACTCATGATTTCTTCCGAGATATAATGTTCTTCATTCTATTACCTTCTCAGATCTAAACAGCTCATCAAGGGTAAGGGTAAGGGAACTACTTCAAAGCCCCTGCGTCAGACGAAGCTAACCTTGGCTTCTACTGTCGTCGCTCCTCCGACTCCTGCCCCTCAACCTTCTACAGCACCGGAGATTACTCCATCTCCGATCGTTGCAGAAGATCCGGCTCCCTCAACAGGGCCAGTGATCCTTGAGTCGCAGACTGACGTCACCATGGGTGACTCAGGTTTTGATAAGGGTGAACCCTCTTCGGGTAATGATCCCTCGACAGAAACCTTCGCCGAAAATCTCCTAAACAATCCGGGACTTGCCAAATTTGGCTTATCTCGGAAATCTGCGGAGGAACTCCATTGGCTGGCCCGGCAATGCCTGGAAAGCCGAAATCTTTCTGTCGAAGAAGAAGCACAAGAAGCGGAGGACGCCAAGTACTCTGAACTTCTCAAACAAATCTGTCTTCACGACGAGGGACTGAGAGCTGGCGTGTTACCACCTCCACCAGTGATCCCGCTCACCCTCGCCGACAAGGTCACTACTGAAGTGAACATGTGCCTGAGCAAGCTCACACATGAACATCATGTAAGTCGGAATTCCAACTCACATTTTTCTTTATGGTACTTTATATCATATCCTCTAGCCCCCAAGCATGAAGTTGGATAGACAATCCGGGTTTATTCTTCCTTAGGATGCCAAAGAATGAACTAGTGTAGCCCCCAAGGCTCATGCTGATATTAGCTACAATATTAGCCCGAGTCTTTAGTAGACTTCTGACTCTGGGTATTTTGACTTACAGAAAGTTAACTCATATAACCAGGAATTGTTGAAGAATATCTGCAACAAGCGGAGAGAGATCAAAGCTCTCCGACTTGAAAATGCTGAGCTTAAAGTTTCCAAGGATGAGGCCGAAGGTGAACTTTCCGAGACTCAAACCTTGTGTTGCTTTTTCATAGTCAGATATTTTTGTTGAACTGTAGTTCTTTTTGACTTACAGCACTGGTAAAAGCAGTCCTGTGCTATGATTGAAGAGGCCGAGAATCTGTAGACCTTGGTGGTGGAAAACAAGTATCTCCGCCGAGAGCTAGACCAGCTTAAGGCGGATCATGAGAAGAGCATTGCTCAAGTTCTTGAATCCTCCTCCATGGCCACCGTGGAGCGTGATCGTAAGATTACACTCGACGAGAAGAAAATCTCGGATCTTACCAATGACTTGTTTAGAGAGAGGGACATTTTTGAAGCACTCCGAGCTGAACTCTACAGTCTTCGTGAGGAGAAAACCAAAGTCGACGATGTCATCTTTGGTATATTTCCATCTTTCTGACTTGTTTACATTCTTCGACTCTTTCGATGTCGGATTTATTTAACCGCTTTTGCACTATATGCATAATGAAGGGTAACGGGTAGGCTACACTAGCGTAAAATCAAAAATTTCTACCGCGTCAACCAGGAATACTATTGTCATAGATGACGGGATTACCGCTAGATGCGCAGGTGCGGAACTCGATGAAGCACGTTGCGGCAGTGTAGATGTTCTACGTCTCCTCCTCGTCCTCGTCCCACGAGCAGCTCCCCTTTGTGCGGCTCGTCCAAGTGCTACAGATGCAGCACCTCCGAGGTATCCACACGTCCGGAGTGGAAGTCGTCACACGCCAGACTGCTAGGTCTGCGCGTGCAACACAGGCGGAAGAGGAGTGGCGGCTGGGTGGAATGCTCTCTGCTTTTCAGCTCGCCTCACTCCCTCTTATATAGGCATCCCTGGTGGGCTTCTACATTAGCAGCCCATTAGCAGCCTAAGCCTGGTCTAATTCGGATCCAATCCTCATTAGGCTTCCAGCCCCTAAAGTGTGTGACCCTATAGGTTCATACACGTATAGACATGACGCGAGTACACTTACTCCGTCAATAGTTGGTAGCGGCCTCTAGCAAGACGTGCCAACTCCTAAACGCATATAAAGATCATTCGGACGAACCATCACAAGGTTGAGTACATGTCTTTCCCTTTGCCTCACGATATTTGGTCTAGCTCTAAGCTGACCTCTCTTTCTCGATACTGTGATTCAGAATCCCTTTACTAGGTTAACTCTTAACCATATGTAGCACGACCATGCATTTCTGGATCCGATCACTCGAGGGGCCCAGAGATATCTCTCTCAAGTAGAGAGGGGCAAATCCCATCTTGATTGACCGATGCCTTGCAGCATGTATCAGGACAAACCCGAAAGCTACCTTTATAACTACCCAGTTACGGAGTAGTGTTTGATAGCCCCAAAGTAGGTCGATCCACATCTCAAGTACATGCGACAATCTCAGGTCTAAGGACAAAACGTACACGATGTGTAGAGAGAGCTGCAAGTATTATTGCTAGTCTCATGTTGGGTCAGTCCAACCCCATGTTCATAACATGTGTCCACATCATTGGTTTGACATCTCCATGTCAATGACTTGCGAAACATAGTCATTAACCAATCGATGTGCTAGTCTAATATTCACGTGTGTCCTCGCATGAACTCCGACTAGGGACAATTATTAGATAACCATACAAGTAAAGAGTTTCACAAACAATTCACATAATTGCCAATCAATACAAGTTGCCTGGTATATGGATATTCAAGGAACATTATAATAACTCATGGATACACATGAAATACAATCATCTCTATGATTGCCTCTAGGGCATATTTCCTTCACATAGATCCTCTGAACTTGACGGACTCCGCCTCTACCGAGCCTCGCACCCACCGGCTTACCCAAGTCAGTGATTTGCTTCATGACTTCCACAAATCCCTCGAAGATATTGGCGAAGCTCTCAAGGTTCTGGATATGCCAAGCATGTCCGACTTTCAGCTGCGAGACAAGGAAAAGGAGATGCCGCAGCTTGTCCAGGATTGGAACATGGCCTACGCGCGATCCGCAGCGCAAAACGCTCTCACCATGGTTATGAGCCACCATGGAAACATGGAGATCTGGCAAGTAACCAGAGGGTACTGCAAGGTGAACGAGGACGGCCAGGAGCAAGATATCAAAGCCATCGTGGACTCCTATGCTAGATATGGGTGCCACGTAGCTGATTTGACCAGCTACGACACACCCTTCTTCACTCGCGTGGAGACGCCGCCTCCACCTTTCGAAGAAACAGCCGAAGTTTCCGGCGATGACCAAACCATATCGGATTTGGACATATCGGATCATTGTCAAGGTGCTGCTGATGTATCCAGCGATCTGGCAGCTCCTACCTCTCCTCCTGCATAATAGATCATCAAAAAGAAACAGATGTGTTATTCTGAAAACTTTATGGATCTGTAAATAAGTAGTGTGATACTTTTGCTAGTGCTAAGTTTTTATCTATTCAACACTTTTGATTTAGATTTTTGTGTGCCTGAAATGTTTGCATAAGCACTTGTATTTTTTGTCTTTACTTATCGTTTATCTGGCTTTCCACCTCGTCCCTTTCGTGAGCTGGCTAAACTTTCAGCACGGAAACTTTGCCAAGCAACGGAGCTCAATTGCTAAACCAGTTTAAACTCAGAAACAAAGCCGGCTTCCAGTACCAACAATTCACTACTTGGAAAATACCCGCATCCGACAATCAGATAAATAACCAAAGTATAGACTAGAAACTTTAGAGTTATACCCGAGGGTAGCAATTTTAGAATCGGAAATCTAAACCAGAACAAACATGAGCATAAAGTACTTTCAAGTATTATGGGATTTTCGACGTGTGACATGATCATTTGGAAATAAGATGGTAATAACTTCTCAGAAAAACTTGAGGCAACCAAAACTTTTATTTCTCACAGAACATGTACGCATATATGATTACAAATAAGAATAAACTAAGAATAAAAGGGACGTAGCTGAGCATATATTCCATGCTCTGTCTAACTCATCCAGATTTGTACTGCCTCTAGATCTCTTTCTCTTCTTAGTAGCAGGTCTTTCTTTGACTGGCCGCATATCAGTTAGGTAGTATAAACCATTGTGTAATACTCGACTAACTAAAAATGACCCTTCCCATATTGGGGAAAGTTTGTGCTTTCTTTGTTGCACAAGCCGGAGAACCAAATCGCCTTTATTGAAAGACCGGTTTCTGACTCTCTGACTATGATACTTGCGTAACTTCCGCTGATAGGCTGTTGATCTCATTTCAGCAACGACACGAACTTCTTCGACTAAGTCGAGATCATTTTGTCGAGAAATCTCGGCATCCTCTAGGAAGAACTGCTTCTGCGCCATAGACCAAGAAGAAAGGTGTGTATCCAGTTGACCTGTTCGGAGTTGTTCGTAAACTCCATATTACAGAAGGTAATTCCTCTGCCCAAGCCCCCGCAGCACGTCGTAGTGGTGCTTCGAGTCTCGGTTTTAGGCCTTGTAGGATTAAACCATTTGCTCTTTCGACTTGTGGATGTGTGGCTGATGCAATGTCAAGCCGGATATTTTGCTCGTTGCAGAATTCAGCAAGTTCTCCCATAGAGAAATTACTCTCGTTGTCCATGATAATACTATGCGGATAACCATACCAGATTATAACATCCTCGACAAATCTTTTGGCTGTTGCTCCATCACAACTAGTGACGGGTTTAGCCTCAATCCATTTGGTAAATTTATCCACCATCACTAAGAGGTGAGTAAATCCACTTGGAGCCCGTTTGAACGGTCCTACCATGTCAAGCCCCCAGACCATGAAAGGCCATGTTATAGGTATTGTTCGTAGCTGATCAGCTGGCACGCGAGCTTGTTTGGCGTACTTTTGGCTGCCTTTGCACGTCTTGACCAACCGTTTGGCATCTGCCTTGGCTGTAAGCCAGAAAAATCCATGTCGAAAAGCTTTTGCCACTAAAGATTTGGCAGCAGTGTGGTGACCACACTCCCCTTCGTGGATTTCTCTTAAGATTTCCACTCCTTCTTCCAGAGATACGCAATGCTGAAAGACCCCAGACACACTCTGCTTATAGAGCTCACCACTAACTACGGTATAGGATTTTGCTCGTCGGATGATCTACCGGCTTAGGACTTCGTCTTCGAGTAATTTGCCATCTACCAAGTAGTCAAGGTAGGGTTGAGTCCAGTTGGGAATTACAACCAGAACTGCTATTAGAGGTGAGTCGAACTTGGTCGGATATTCCTAGTCCACTCCTGTTATTGAAGAAACTTTGAGGTGCTCTAAAAAAGCGCCATCCAACCTCTTTCCATGCAGATCCTATCCGAGCTAATGCATCTACTTCCTCATTTTCTGCTCGAGGGATGTGTTGAACCTCAAACCCTTCAAACAATTTAGATAGATCATCCACGATAGCTTTATATGCTGTCATGTGCTTATTTGCATTACAAATATCCGACACTTGCTGAGCAACAAGATCCGAATCTCCGTAACACATCAAACGTCAGATGCCGATATCCTTAGCAGTCCGAATTCCATGCAGTAGTGCTTCATACTCGGCAATATTATTTGTCGCTGTGAAGTGGATCTGCAACACGTATAGAAGTTTATCTCCTTGGGGTGATTTGAGCACCACGCCAGCCCCCGAGCCCCCGTGAGCCTTAGACCCATCAAAATATAAGGTCCAATATTCCAACTCAAGGAGGGTCATATTCTCCTTTGTCTCTGTCCAATCAGCAACAAAGTCAGCAAGGATTTGGGATTTGATTGCTGTCCGAGGTTTATACTCAATATCGAAAGCTGAAAGCTCTATGCCCCATTTTGCGACGTGTCCTGTAGCCTCGCTATTGTTGAATATATCTCTCATGGGAGTTGTGCTCACCACGGTAATTGGATGTTCCTAAAAGTACTGTTGTAACTTACGAGATGTAAAGAACACACCATAAGCCACCTTTTGATAGTGCGGATACCGCTGTTTTGATTCAGTTAGGACCTCGCTGAGATAGTAAGTCAGACGCTGCCCCAGGTGTTCCTGATTTTCCTCTGGTCTCTCCACTACCATGACGATACTGATGACTCTGTTTGTCGCAGCGAGATATAGCAACATCGGTTCCCTTGGTTCCGATGCTGCAAGGATAGGAGCAGATGAGAGTACTTCTTTCAAGTCTTGTAGTGCAGCTTCAGCTTCATCAGTCCAAATGAATTTCTTGGTCTTTTTCAGGAGCTTGTAAAGTGGTGTGGCTCTTTCTCCGAGCTGGCTTACAAACCGACAGACTGCAGCAATCCAACCAGTGAGTCTTTGAATGTCCTTCAAGCGAGTTGGCCTGGAAATATTGAGTATAGCCTTAATCTTGTCTCGGTTCACCTCTATGCCTCTCTAAGACACGATGAAACCTAACAATTTTCCGGCTGGGATTCCAAAGAAACACTTCTTTGGATTAAGCATTATGTTGTATTTTCGTAGATTGGCGAACGTTTCCTCCAAGTCGGAAATCAATGTTTCCTTCTTTTTGGACATCACCGCAATATCATCCACATATGCATGTACATTGCGTCCGATTTGATCATGGAGGCAACGCTGCATTGTGCGTTGGTACGTAGCTCTTGCGTTCTTCAGCCCAAAAGGCATCGTAACAAAACAGAAGGTTCCGAAGGGGGTTCTGAATGAAGTTTTTATTTTATCCGATTCCTTCATCCGAATTTGGTGATAACCAGAATATGCGTCGAGAAAACAGAGGAGTTCCGAGCCTGCCATAGAATCGATAACTTGATCAATCCTAGGCAGAGCAAACGGATCTTTTGGACAAGCCTTGTTCAAGGCAGTATAATCAACACACATCCTTAAATCAGTGGTGTCCTTTTTAGGAACCATTACAGGGTTGGCCGACCAATCAGTATGGATGACCTCTTCTATGAATCCGGCTAACTCGAGCCGGGCTAGTTACTTAGCTATTGCCTTATGCTTTAGATCGCCAAAACACCGTAGTGACTGTTTGATGGGTTTAGCATTCGGGTTTACATTTAGAGAGTGCACAGCAAGTTCCCTAGGTACTCTGGTCATGCCAGATGGCTGCCATGCGAAGATATCTTGATTTGCTTGGAGGAACTTGGCGAGCATGCTTTCCTATACGCTATCTTGGCCTACGCCTATCTGGGTCACCTTGGAGGGGTTATCATCCTTCAATGGTGTCTTCTTCGTCTCTTCCGATGCTCTGAACTCCGGATTGGCTTTGTCACCTCCTCTTCGTTGTGGGCATCTCGGACGGATCTATGCTCTTCTTGATCTCCTGGTACTCCTGGGCGTGCAACACATCTTCAGCAAAGGCGGCATTTCCATCCTCGCACTCTCGCACTTTCTTCGGGTCTCCCCTGATGGTGATCATGCCGTTGGGTCCTGGAATTTTCATCATATTGTAAATGTAACACGGACGAGCCATGAAAGCCCAGTAAGCCGGACGTCCGAATATAGCATGGTATGCGCTCTTGAACAGGACCACTTCGAATGAAAGTGCTTCCGTCCGATAGTTCTTTGGAGTTCCAAAGGTAACATCCATAGTGATTTCTTCTAGGGAATTTGCTTGTCTTCCTGGGACAACTCCATGAAATCTCATAGAGCTGTGGTTTAGCTGGGTCTGCGAGATCTTCATCCGGCGTAGCGTTTCAACATACAGAATATTGATGCTGCTGCCATCCATGAGAGTCTTGGATAAACTGTAACCGTCAATAAGTGGATTGACGATTAAGGCGTATTTTCCTCACCTGTGCAACTTAGGCGGATGATCAGCACGGTCAAAAGTGATTGCCACTTCCGACCAGTCCAGGAATTGAGGGACAGCCGGAACTGTTGCATTGAGCTCATGTAGAACTGCTTTCTTGACCTTTGCTGGTTGAGATCCGAGGAAGGTGATGTAAGTGTCTTTCTTGGTCGGAAATTTTTTCTTCCCTTCCGGCTTGGGATTTGAAGCATCAGCTTCCTCCATATCGGAATCTTCCTTGGTCTCTTTATCTTTTTCGGGATTCTTTTTTCCCTTCTTACGCTTAGCCCTGTAGCCAGCGGTATCATCTCTCTTAATGTCGTCATTAAATCGACACTCGGCGTTTGTGTGGGATGAGCCCCCATTGGCGTCTAGGTGATGCACACATGGGTTATTGGCAATGTCGGCCCGAGAGTAGGTTTTGCCAGGTTGTTGATCTCCTCCACCTTGAACTCTTGACATCCCATGACCGCGTCCGCGGCCACCGCCACGTCCTCCAGACCCAAAAGTAGCAGTAACCATTGTTGTTTCCACATTGGGCTTTTCTTCCGAGGTATTCTTGCGGTTCTGAGCATGTTGCTTTGGTTGTTTTGCTAACCGTGACATAGCTAGGGCGTTCAGTAATCCCTCTTCATTGTCATCAGCATCTGCATACTTACTCGCTGTTTCTATCATCTCTCCCAAATCAGTGACTTTGTCACACTTCAAGCGATGACGTAGTAAACCAATTGGGAGACCTGCAATGAAGGCTTCAATCGTAGTTTAGTCATTTACTCCTTCACAGGAGTTCGTGGTGTCGATCCATCGTCCGAGATAATCCTGGCAAGTTTCTCCGACTTTCTGGGTGCAACACTGTAGGTCTCATAAGGTACAGGGCCTCCGGTATGTGCCTTCAAAATTCTGAAAGAACGCACTTTGGATGTCATACCAGTTGTGGATGGTGTTCTCCAGAAGTTTATTGAGCCATGGTCGTGCCGTCTTCCGCAACATAAGTGGGAGATACCGAGTTGTGACCAGGCTGTTTCTGCCTTTGGCGATACAGCAAGCTTGGAAGAAATCCTGGAGCCAAGTATCTGGCGAGCCATACCGTCGTAGGCTTGAATGTGTCTTGAAATAGCAAATCCTTCCGGGAATTTTGTAGCTCTTATGCGTGGTCTGAAGCATTTTGGGCCCACGTATATATCATCATTTTCGTAGCGCTGCGCCTCTATATTGGAGTTAATCCTGTGCCTTGCGTCATTTGGGGATAAAGATCGTCCCGAATGACGGCTATGGCTGCGGTGCCTTGGAGCTGGACTTCGGCTTCTGCCCCCACCTCCTCCACCACGATGCCCTCCTTGGCCTCATTGGGAGCCGTTATGATGGCTACTTGGCAGAGAGGGTGGAGTAGCTAGATTATTTCCAGCTAACCGTCGGCCTCCGTCCAGAGCGTCATTATTCCGGTTCCGGGGAGGGTCTTCATTGCGACGAGCCCCCTAACGGCTTGTCTCGGCACGGTTTCCGTCGTTCCTTCATCCATCACTCCCACCATGGTGGGGCTCAGCTGGACGGTTTGTAGGTCTAGGAGGTGGCATCCTTTGATGGTCTCCTCCCGATGTTTCTCTTTGTCTTCTCTCCTACGATTGTTCGACTCTCATCGGGGAGTGTTATTCAGATACAGTGCATCAATTGCTTCTTGCTCGGCAACTGGAGCAACATTGCACCAGTCACGTGCAGTTCTGTGATGCTGTCCTGATGATCTGGTTCTTGAGTAGTTGTCTTCCCGTCGGTCGGAACGGTGACGCCGTTCTAGAACACGCTGGGGCCTTATATCATTCCAGGCTGGGTCCATGCGACATTGGTCGGATTTGGAGACCAGTTTTCCGCTTTCGGATTTCATGGCCCTTTGATGTTCTAGAGCCTTGGTGAGTAGCTTAATGCCCAATCAAACCTGTTCTAGGCCTGGATTATTCGATAGGATATCTCCAGCTGCGGCAGTGTTCTGTACCGGTGTTGGATACACCAGATCTCCCTTGCTGTGGAGATGAGGCATCCCTGGGTCTCCTTCGAAGAGAACCTTGTGTACTTCCGGGAATTGATCATCATGTGTGTGACGTTTCTGGGTCTTCTGATGCTGTCGAGAGATGTACTTCTCCGCAGTTCCCATGCGTTTCTTTCCCTCCTCGATGTTTTTGGCTTCATCCAGGAGTACTTGACGACGCGCTTCTAGGGCCTGGGCCCTTTCATCCAGTTCTTTGGCAGTAAGTTCTGCAGCTGTAGGGATAGGTGTGGTTAATGCAGCATCGATGAGTTTACGCGCACCTTCAGTGATCACATGTCCATCCACCGATTCTTCTTTTGGCTCGTCTGGGATAAGTGCTCCATCCGAGTCTTCTTCGTATTCCTCGGCAATCACTTCCTTTGTCGAAAGATCTTTTGCCAGGGTTTTGTTCTTCTTTATCTTCTTCTTTGCCTTCTTGGTAGCACCGGTAGCAAAGACAGCTTTGGGCCCGTTTCCCGGGGTTAAGCTCTGATCGGTACTTTCGGCCATTTGGTTCTCAGGATCATCTCCGAGTTCCATGTTGTCCTGCGCTTTGGGGGAGTTTTCTCCGGATCCTTCGTCCATGTCTTCTCCTTCTGCAGCAGCTGTGGAGTTAAGCTCCTCTTCATATTCCGCGGAGAACTTTTGGAAATCTGCCGACATCATCGAGTCATCCGAGGATGCGGGTATGTCAGCATTTGTTTCGATCGCCTCTAGCACTGAATCGGTGTTCTCTCCAGCATCGGTAGAACCGGATCCGGATCCAACGTATCCGACAAAGTGTGACGTGTGGGTCCTGAGGTAGTTGTGGCTTTCCTCGTGGGCTTCCCCAAAGCTCCTGATGGTTTCGAGAACCTCATCCACGCCTGCGTCTTGCAGTATCATGCGCCTCAACGTATGCCTCAGGAATGGTTGATCTGTTCCGGCGTTGGCATAGCCGGAACCATGGTTATTACTGTGCTCCTCCTGGATTTCGACCTCAGCAGACAGATCGATCTAGGATTTTACCTCACCTGGGAAATCCACTCCAGATTCGACTTGAACCGCAAGATCTGCTTTAGGCTCAGTTTTCTCCACTATCTCCGCGATTGGTGCGGGCTGGGTGGGACTAGGATCTTCTGAGATCCGGAACTCTGCCGCCTCCGCAGACAAAGGGGACCCAAAAATTTCTTCTGCCTCTATCATCACCGCTGGGGTGGGTGGGGCAGGTTCAGCGAAACCAATGTAAACATCGATCTCGCCAAAATACATGATGGTGTAGGTGGTCACAACCTCCCTAGCCGGAATCCAGATCTCGTCAAGAATGATGAGAGGGACGTCGCTGGTGTAGAGGATGCGACCGATGGCGATAGTCTCACCGATTCTGATTCTTGCAGATTCCGCTCGGAACGTAGATCCGAAGCTCACTTGCCCCACGGTGGGCGCCAACTGTCGTCGGATTGATGACATGTACACCATGAGGGGGTCCTCGAGGCGTACGGAAGAGAGGGGTGTGAGGCGTACGGTGCGCACACAAGTTTACCCAGGTTCGAATCCGCCGGCTTTGGACGGATCCTACTCCTGCTAGCAATCCAGTAATACGGCAAAGCCGGAATATGGGTTACAAGGGGTTCGCCTATGCGAGTTGAGATTGTAGACTATTGGGTGCCCTAAAGGCTATCCCTAGGATGACTTATATAGATATCTGGCCTAGGGTTTACAAGAGAGATCTATCCGGCTACGACTGAGAGTCGGTTACAGAGTACATCTTGAACTACAAGTAACATTATGGGCCTATGTCGGTAAGTCTTCTGGGCCTTCCTGTAGCCGGACTGAACTCCGTGTTTTCTCCCTGAACTGGTCCGCCCGTGAAGCAAAGCTCTGACCCGAAGTGGGCCACCCTGGTCAACGAGGAACTGTGAGGATACCCGGAAAGTATATCCCCAACATTGCACACTCCTATTTCAAGCTAGCATGCCTCCATGTTTCTGGGTAGAAGCCCTTCACACCGCCGTTATGCTACATAATAGGCTCCCATCTAAGGCAATATCAGGTCGTGTTCCTTTTCATTCCATACTTGGCGTGGATCCTGCTTATGCTAGTCTTCAGGTTTTTCAATGTCTATGATACCCCAAAACCACTGTTGTTCCATTTGTATAAATCTACAAAGAGTACGGGAATTACAACAAGATCTAGATAAGATGTAGATGGGATGGATGGAGATGGTGGTGATGCAGCGGTGGATGATGAAGATCGATGCCTTAGCCTCCTGGATCTACGCAGGGCGAAGATGGATCCCTTGTGGATGAGTTCCCCCTCCAGATGCCTTCCAGAGGTGAGGTTTCTACGATTTCTTGGTGTTCTGCATGTCGTCTCCCCGAACTAGTTGCACGGGGTGAAACTATTTGACGAGGCGGAGGCGGTGCCAACTATACGGCTGGAAAATTTGCTACGGTTGTATAGTTGGTCGTTGAACTCTCTGCCTTCTTTGTTCGCTTATGGTTTTCTTCTTGTATTATTAATATTTCCCAAATAAGCGATTTACATTGTTTTTGACTCCTTTTCTCCACAGCAACTGCTCCAAGAATTGTATCCATTGGATCCATCATCTGTCCCGATCCTGGTGAAAACAGACATAAAATGTCAATGCGAGCGCCGTAAAATACCAAGATCCTACATCTACAATGCAAAATAATAATGTAAAACATGATCCAAATATGCACTCATTAAATTCCCTAAGCTTAGACTCTTGCTCGTCCCGAGCAAGTTTTTGCTTAATGGATGTGATCCTCATATTCATGAAGCTGAGTTGATAAAATAAATGAGGCGGTTGATACATAAGAATAATTTCATGAATAGTACCTTACTCGAACCATCTGAATAGTATTAGCAGGCTTCCACACCTTAGTGTTGGGGATATACTTTCCGGGTATCCTCATAGTTCCTCACTGACCAGGGTGGCCCACTTCGGGTTAGAGCTTTGCTTCACGGCCGGCCCAGTCAGGGAGAAAGACGGAGTCCAATCCGGCTACGGGAAGGCCCAAAAGACTTACCGACTTAGGCCCATAATGTTACTTGTAGTTCAAGATGTACTCTGTAACCAACTCTTAGTCGTAGCCGGATAGATCTCTCCTGTAAACCCTAGGCTGGATATCTATATAAGCCGTCCTAGGGAGAGCCTTTAGGGCACACCTCTATAGTCTACAATCTCAACTCGCGCAGGTGAAACCCTTGTAACCCATATTCTGGCTCTGCCGTATTACTGGATTGCTAGCAGGAGTAGGATCCGTCCAAAGCTGGCGTATTCGAACCTGGGTAAACTTGTGTGCTCACCGTCCTGGAATACCGTACGTCTCACACCCCTCTCTTCCGCACGCCTCGAGGACCCCCTCATGGCGTACTTGTCATTAATCTGACAACAGTTGGCACCCACCGTGGGGCAAGTGAGCATCGGATCTGCGTTCCGAGCGGAATCTGCAAGAATCATAATTGGCGAGACTATCACCGTCGGTCGCATCCTCTACGCCAGCGACGTCCCTCTCATCGTTCTCGACGAGACTTGGATTCCGGCTAGGGAGCCCATGACTGCCTACACAATCATGTCTTTTGGTGAGATCGATGTTTACATCGGTTTCGCTGAACCTGCCCCACCCACCCCAGCGGTGATGATAGAGGCAGAAGAATCTTCTGGGTCCCCTTTGTCCATGGAGGCGTCAGAGTTCCGGATCTCAAAAAACCCTAATCCCACCCAGCCCGCACCAGTTGCGGACATAGTGGACAAATCCGAGCCTGAAGAAGACCTAGCGGTCCAATTCGAATCTGGAGTGGATCTCCCTAGAGAAGCCGGATCCCAGATCGACCCACCCGTGGAAGTCGAAGTTCAGGAGGAGCTAGTCAACGACACTGATTCCGGCTCTGATGATGCCGGGACAGACATGCCTTTCCTAAGGTATACACTGAGACGCATGATACTGCAAGGCGAAAGCGCGGATGCAATCCTCGGGACCATCAAAAGTTTCGACATGGCTGATCGCAAAAGCCGCAGGTACCTCAGGAAGCACGTGTCGCACTTCATTGGATACGTGGGATCCGGATCCGGCTCTGCCGATGCTGGAGAAAACACCGACTCTGTGCTGGAGGCAATTGGAACAAATGCCGACGTACCCGCATCCTCGGATGAATCGATGACGTCAACAGATTTCCGAAAGTTCTCCGTGGAATTTGAAGAGGAGTATAACTCCAAAGCTGTAGAAGAAGGAGAAGCCATGGATGAAGGATCCGGGGAACACTCTCCCAAAGCGCAGGATGACATGGACGTCGAATATAATCCCGAAGTCCAGATGTCTGAAAGTACCGATCAAAGTTTGACTCCGGGAAACGGACCTAAAGACGTCTTTGCTACCGGCGCTACCAAGAAGGCAAAGAAGAAGAACAAGAAGAACAAGACCCCGACAAAAGATCCTCTGACAGAAGAGGTGATTGCCGAGGAATACGAAGAAGACTCGGATGGAGCACTTATCCCAGAAGAGCCGAAAAAAGAAGAATCGGTGGATGGACACGTGATCACCAAAGGTGCGCGTAAACTCATCGATGCTGCATTAACCACACCTATCCCTACAGCTGCAGAACTTACTGCTGAAGAGCTGGACAAAAGGGCCCAAGCCCTAGAAGCGCATCGTCAACAACTCCTCGATGAAGCCAAAACCATTGAGGTGGAGAAGAAACACATGGCAACTAAGGACTACATGTCTCGGTTGCATCAGAAGACACGGAAGCGTCACACCAATGACGACCAATTCCCACATGTCTGTGCCGTCCTTTTCGGGGATGACATGGGGAAGCCACGGAAAGATAGCAAAGGAGATTGGGTATATCCAACCCCAGTACAGAATACCGTGGCGGCCCGAGAAATTTTATCGGCTAATCCAGGACCAGAGGAGATCCGTTTGGGTATCAAACTACTCAACAAGGGACTGGAGCAGCAAAAGGTCGCCCTGTTCGGAAGTCAAAAACTGGTATCAGATTCTGACCAATGTCGCACTGATCCGGCATGGGCTGACATAAGACCCCATCACGTCTGGGAGGAGTATCATCGCCCCGAATGCCGGGAAGACAATTATTCAAGAACCGGATTGTCAGGATAGCATTACAGAACTACGCGTAACTGGAGCAACGTCGCTCCAGCGGCCGAAAAAGAGGCCATTACTGCACTGAATCTGAGGAACCCTCCCCGACGAGAGTCTAACGATCGAAGGGGAGAAGATAAAGAGAAACGTCAGGAGGAGTATCGTCAAAAAATGCCACCTCCTAGATATACAAGCCATCCGGTTGAACCTCACCATGGTGGGAATGATGGACGAAGGAACAATGAAAACCATGTTGGTACAAGACGGCAGGGGGCTCGTCGTAGTGAATACCCTCCCCGGAACTGAAATAATGATGCTCCGGACGGAGGCCGGCGATCAGCCAGAAACAATTCAGCTGCTCCACCCTCTCCACCAAGCAGTCATCACAACGGCTCCCAAGGGGGACAAGGAGGACGACGTGGCAGAGGAGGTGGTGGCAGAAGCCGAAGTCCGGCTCCAAGGCACCGCAGCCACAGCTGACATTCGGGACGATCTCTATCCCCGAACGATGCAAGGCACATGATCAATTCCAACATAGAGGCGCGGCACTACGAAAACGATGACATCTACGTGGGCCCAAAGTGCTCTGGACCACGCATCAGAGCTACAAGATTCCCAGAAGGATTTGCTATCTCAAGGCACATCCAAGCCTACGACGGCATTGCTCAGCTAGATACTTGGCTATAGGATTTTTTCCAAGCTTGCTGCATCGCTAAAGGCGGAAACAGCCTGGTCGCAACCTGATATCTCCCACTTATGTTGCGGAAGACGGCACGATCATGGCTCAATGAACTTCCGGAGAACACCATCCATAACTGGTATGACATGCAATGTGTGTTCTTTCGAAATTTCGAAGGCACATATCGGAGGCCCTGTTCGGTCGGAGACCTACAACGTTGCACCCAGAAAGCTGGAGAAACTTGTCGGGATTACCTCGGATGATGGATCAACACCAAGAACTCCTGTGAAGGAGTAAACAATCAAACCGCGATTGAAGCTTTCATCGCAGGGCTCCCAATTGGTCTACTACGTCACCGCTTGAAGTGTGACAAGGTCAGTGATTTGGAGAGATGATAGAAACAGCGAGCAAGTATGCAGATGCTGACGATGATGCAGAGGGATTACTCAACGTCCTAGTTGTGCCTCAGTCGGCAAGACAACCAAAGCAACAAGCTCAGAAGCGCAAAAATACCTCGGAAGAAAAACCCAACGCGGAAACATCGGTGGTTACTACTGTTTCCGGGTCTGGAGGACGAGGAGGACGTGGCGGAGGCCGCGGGCGCGGCCGTGGGACTTCAAGGGTCCAAGGTAGAGGAGAACAGCAACCAGGCAAAACCTACTCTTGGGCTGACATTGCCAACAACCCATGTGTGCATCACCTAGACGCCAATGGGGGCTCGTCCCACACCAATGCTGAATGTCGTTTCAATGACGACATCAAGAGAGATGATACCGCGGGCTACAAAGCTAAGCGGAAGAAGGGAAAGAAAAATCCCGAAAAGGACAAAGAGACCAAGGAAGATTCCGACATGGAGGAAGCCGATGCTTCAAATCCCAAGCCGGAAGGGAAGAAGACTTTTCCCATCAAGAAAGACACTTACGTCACTTTCCTCGGATCTCAACCAGCAAAGGTCAAGAAGGCAGTTCTACACGAGCTCAATGCAACAGTTCCGGCTGTCCCTCAATATCTGGACTGGTCGAAAGTGGCGATCACATTTGACCGCGCTGATCATACGCCTAAGTTACACAGGCGAGGAAAATACGCCTTAATCGTCAACCCACTTATTGACAGGTATGGTTTCTCCAAGACCCTCATGGACGGTGGTAGCAGCATCAATATTCTCTATGTCGAACCGCTATGCCGGATGAAGATCTCGGAAACCCAGCTGAACCATAGCTCTGTGATCTTTCACGGAGTTGTCCCAGGAAGACAAGCTAATTCCCTGGGAGAGATTACTTTGGATGTTACCTTTGGAACTCCAAAGAACTATCGGACGGAGGCACTTTCCTTCGAAGTGGTCCTGTTCAAGAGCGCGTACCACGCTATATTCGGACGTCTGGCTTACTGGGCTTTTATGGCTTGTCCGTGTTACATTTACAGTATGATGAAAATTCCAGGTCCCAACGGCGTGATCACCATCAGGGGAGACCCGAAGAAAGCGCGAGAGTGCGAGGATGGAAATGACGCCTTTGCCGAAACCGTGCTACACGCCCAGGAGTACCAGGAGATCAAGAAGAGCATAGATCCGTCCGAAATGCCCGCAACGAAGAAGGAGGTGACAAAGCCAAATCCGGAGTTCAAGGCATCAGAAGAGATGAAGAAGACGCCGTTCAAGGATGATGACTCCTCCAAGGTGACCCAGACAGGCGTAGGCCTAGGTAGCGCATAGGAAAGCGTGCTTGTCAAGTTCCTCCAAGCAAATCAGGATATCTCTGCATGGCAGCCATCTGACATGACCGGAGTACCTAGGGAACTTGCCGAGCACTCTCTAAATATAAACCCGAACGCTAAACCCATCAAACAGTCCCTACAACGGTTTGGCGACGAAAAGCGTAAGGCAATATCTAAGGAACTAACACGGCTCAAGTTAGCCGGATTCATAGAAGAGGTCATCCACACTGAGTGGTCGGCCAATCCTCTAATGGTCCCTAAAAAGGACACTACTGATTTAAGGATGTGTGTTGATTATACTGCCTTGAACAAGGCTTGTCAAAAATATCCGTTCGCTCTGCCTAGAATTGATCAAGTTATCGATTCTATGGCAGGCTCGGAACTCCTCTATTTTCTCGACGCATATTCCGGCTATCGCCAAATCCGGATGAAGGAATCTGACAAAGTCAAAACTTCATTCGTAACCCCTTTCGGAACTTTCTATTTTGTTACGATGCCCTTTGGGCTGAAGAACGCAGGAGCTACGTACCAGCGCACGATGCAGCGTTGCCTCCATGATCAACTCGGACACAATGTACATGCATACGTGGATGATATCGCGGTGATGTCCAAAAAGAAGGAAACACTGATTTCCGACTTGGAGGAGACATTTGCCAATCTACGAAAATACAACATCATGCTTAACCCGAAGAAATGCTTCTTTGGAATACCATCCGGAAAATTGTTAGGTTTCATCGTGTCTCAAAGAGGCATAGAGGTGAACCGTGACAAAATCAAGGCTATACTCAATATTTCCAGGCCAACTCGCCTGAAGGACGTACAAAGATTAACTGGTTGCATCGCTGCGGTAAGTCAATTTGTCAGCCGGCTTGGTGAAAGAGCCGCACCACTATACAAACTCCTAAAAAAGACCAAGGATTTTGTTTGGACTGACGAAGCTGAAGCTGCACTACAAGACCTGAAGAAAGTACTCTCATCTGCTCCTATCCTTGCAGCGCCGGAACCTAAGGAACCGATGTTACTCTATCTTGCTGTGACAAATAAGGTCGTAAGTATCGCCATGGTGGTGGAGAGACCAGAGGAAAATCAGGAACACCTGGTGCAGTGTCCGACTTACTTTATCAGCGAGGTCCTGACAGAATCAAAATAGCGGTATCCGCACTATCAAAAGTTGGCTTACGGTGTTTTTCTAGCATCTCGTAAGTTACGACACTACTTTCAAGAGCATCCAATTACCATGGTGAGCACAGCTCCCATGAGAGATATAATCAACAACAGTGACGCCACAAGATGCGTCGCCAAATGGGGCATAGAGCTTTTAGCTTTCGATATTGAGTATAAACCCCGGACAACAATCAAATCCCAGATCCTTGCTGACTTTGTCGCTGATTGGACAGAGACGAAGGAGAACATGATCCTCCCTGAGTCAGAATATTGGAACCTCTACTTTGATGGGTCTAAGGCTCGAGGGGGCTCGGGGGCTGGTGTGGTGCTCAAATCACCCCAAGGAGATAAACTTCTATACGTGTTGCAGATCCACTTCACAGCGACAAACAATATTGCTGAGTATGAAGCACTGCTACATGGAATCCGGATTGCTAAGGATATCGGCATCCGACGTTTGATGTGTTATGGAGATTCAGATCTTGTTGCTCAACAAGTGTCGGATATTTATAATGCAAATAAGCACATGGCAGCATATAAAGCTGTCGTGGATGATCTATCTAAATTGTTCGAAGGGTTTGAAGTTCAACACATCCCTCGAGCAGAAAATGAGGAAGCAGATGCACTATCTCGGATAGGTTCTGCGCGGAAAGTGGTCCCGGATGGCGCTTTTTTAGAGAACCTCAAAGTTCCCTCAATAAAGGGAGTAGATGAGGAATATCCGACTAAATCCGACTCACCTTTGAGAGCAGTTCTGGCTGTAATTCCCGGCTGGACTCAACCCTACCTAGATTATCTGGCAGATGGCAAATTATCCAAAGACGAGGTACTGAGCCGGCAGATTATCCGACGAGCAAAAGCCTATACTATTGTTAAAGGTGAGCTCCATAAACAAAGTATTTCTCGGGTTTTTCAGCGCTGTGTATCTCCGGAAGAAGGAGTGGAAATCTTAAGGGAAATCCACGAAGGCAAGTGTGGTCACTACACTGCAGCCAAATCTTTAGTGGCAAAATCTTTTAGACACGGATTTTTCTGGCTTACAGCTCAAGCAGATGCGGAACGATTAGTCAAGACGTGCAAAGGCTGCCAAAAGTACGCCAAACAAGCTCATGTTCCGGCTGATCAGCTGCGAACAATACCTATAACATGGCCCTTTGTGGTCTAGGGGCTTGATATGGTAGGACCATTTAAAAGAGCTCCAAGCGGATTTACACACCTCCTAGTGATGGTGGATAAATTCACAAAATGGATTGAGGCTAAACCTGTCACTAGTTGTGATGGAGCAACAGCCAAAAGATTTTTCGAGGATGTTATAATCCGGTATGGTTATCCACATAGCATTATCACGGACAATGGGAGTAATTTCTCTATGGGAGAATTGGCTGAATTCTGCAACGAGAAAAATATCCGGCTTGACATTGCGTCAGTCGCACATCCACAGGCTAACGGACAAGTCGAAAGAGCAAATGGTTTCATCCTATAGGGGCTAAAACCGAGACTCGAAGCACCACTATGACGTGCTGCGGGGGCTTGGACAGAGGAACTACCCTCTGTAATTTGGAGTTTACGAACAACTCCAAACAGGTCAACAGGATACACACCTTTCTTCTTGGTCTATGGCGCAGAAGCAGTTCTTCCTAGTGATTTGATTCATACTTCTCCTAGAGTGGCCGCGTATATTGAAGAGGATGCCAAGATTTCTCGACAAAACGATCTCGACTTTGTCGAAGAAGTTCGCGTCGTTGCTGAAATGAGATCTACAGCCTATCAGCAGAAGTTACGCAAGTATCATAGCCAGAGAGTCCGAAATAGATCTTTCAATAAAGGTGATTTGGTTCTCCGGCTTGTGCAAGAAAGAAAGCACAAACTTTCCCCAGTATGGGAAGGGCCCTTTTTAGTTAGTCGAGTATTGCACAATGGATCGTATTACTTAACTGACATGAGGCCAGTCAAAGAAAGACCTGCTACTAAGAAGAGAAAGAGAGCTGGAGGCAGTACAAATCCGGATAAGTTAGACAGACCGTGGAATATTGCTCAGCTACGTCCCTTTTATTCTTAGTTTATCCTTCTCTGTAATCATATATATGTACATGTTCTGTGAGAAATAAAAGTTTTGGTTGCCTCAAGTTTTTCTAAGAAGTTTTTACCATCTTATTTCTAAATGATCATGTCATAGTCGAAAATCCCAGAATGCTTGAAAGTACTTTATGCTCATGTTCGTTCTGGTTTAGATTTCCGATTCTAAAACTGCTACCCTCGGGTATAACTCTAAAAAAATTCTAGTCTTTACTTTGGTTATTTGTCTGATTGCTGGATGCGGGCATTTTCTGAGTAGTGAATTGTTGGTACTGGAAGCCGGCTTTGTTTACGAGTTTAAACTGGTTTAGCAATTGAGCTCCGTTGCTCGACAAAGTTTCCGGCGGAAGGTTTAGCCGGCTCACGAAAGGGACGAGGCGGAAATCGAGATAAACGAAAAGTATGGGCGAAAAAATACAAGTGCTTATGTAAACATTTCAGGCACACAAAAAGTTTAAAAGCCAAAAGTGCCGAATAGATCAAAAGCTTAGCACTAGCAAAATAATAGTACTTCATATTTCCAAACGCATCATGTTTTTTCAGATAATACAAAATGTTTTTGGTAATCTATGATACAGGAGGAGATGAAGGAGCTGCCGGCTCGCTGGAGACGTCGCCTTGGTATCGTTCCGAGATGTCCGCTTCTGAGTTGGTGCGTTCATCGTCAGAAACTTCTGCTGATTCTTCTGGAGGAGGAGGCGGAGTATCCACGCGGGTGAAGAAAGGGGTCTCGTAGCTGGTCAAGTCAGCCAAGTGACACCCATATCCGGCACAGGAGTGCATGATGGCTTGAAGGTCCTGCTCATGGACGTATTCATCTACTTTGCAGTACCCTCTGGTCACTTGCCATATTTCCATGTTTCCATGGTGGCTCATGACCATGGTGAGAGCGTTCTGCGCCGCAGTCCGCGCGTAGGACATGTTCCAGTCCCGAACAAGTTGCGGCATCTCCTTTGCCTTGTCCCGCACCTGAAAATCCGACATGTTGTGCATGTCCAGAATCTTGAGAGCTTCGCTGATGTCCTCAAGGGATTGGCAGAAGTCATGAAGCAGGTCACCGACTTGGGTAAGCCGGTGGGTGTGGGGCTCGGTGGAAGAAGAGTCCTTCAAGTTCAGAGGACCTATACAAAAAACAAGTTGAGAAAATCCGACATTGATAGAAGTCGAAGAAAAAGACAAGTCAGACAGATGGAACGTACCGAAAATGACGTCGTCAATTTTGGCCTTCTCCTCCCGGAGACTCCGGAGTTCAGCCGGGAGCGCCTGGGAAAGGTCCCTCTCTCTGCTAAGCTCACTCTTGAGGTCCGAGATTGTTTTATCTTGAGCAGTGATCTTGTGATCACGCTCTTCAGTAGCCATGGAGGAGGATTCAAGGACTCGAGCTATGCTCTTTTCATGATTTGCCTTGAGCTGGTCCAGCTCTTGGCGAAGCTCCTTGTTCTCCACCACCAAGGTCTTGAGGTTCTCGGCGTCTTCGATCATGGCGCGGGATTGTTTCACCAGCGCTGTAAGTCAAAAAGAACAATAGTTCAGAAAAATTCGACATTGAAAAAACAAAGACAAGGTTTGAGTCTCGGAATGTTTACCTTCGGCTTCATCCTTGGAAACTTTAAGTTCAGCATTTTTAAGTCGGGGAGCCTTGATCTCTCTCCGCTTATCATAGACATTCTTCAATAAATCCTGGTTATAGGAATATACTTTCTGTAAGTCAGATTACCCAAAGTCAGAAAGCTACTAAAGACTCAGGCTAATATTTTTTCTAATATCAGCACGAGCCTTGGGGGCTACACTAGTTCATTCTTTGGCATCCTAATGAAGCATAAACCCGGATTATTTAACCTACTTCATGCTTGGGGGCTAGAGGATATGATATGAAATAAAGGAAAAATAGGAGTTGGAATTCCGACTTACATATTGTTCGCGAGTGAGTTTATGCAAACTCGCGATCACCTCAACGGCAACCTTCTCAGCGAGAGTCAGAGGAGTCACATGAGCAGTTGGAAGCTCCCCGGACATGATCCTCTCGTTGCAAAGAAGCACTTGTTCAAGAAGATTGGAGTGCTTGACGTCATCTTCTTCTTGCGCTTCTTCTTCAGAAGATAAAGTAATTTTTTCTTGGCATTGCCTGGCGAGCCGCTGGATTTCTTCTGTAGATTTCCGGGACAGGCCAAACTTGGCAAGTCCTGGATTGCTGATAAGGTTTTCGGCGAAGGTTTCTACCGAGGGATCATTACCCAAAATAGGGTTCACCCTTATCTAGATCTGACTCACCCATGGTGACGTCAGTTTGCGATTCAAGAATCGCAGGCTCCGTGGAAGGAGCCGGATTTTCTGCGACAACCGGAGAAGAAATTGTCACCGGTGTTGTGGAAGGCTGAGGGGCAGAAGTCGGAGGAGCCATGGCAGGAGAAGCTATGGTAAGCTTCGTCTGTCGCAAGGGCTTCGAAGAAATCCCTTTCCCCTTGCCCTTGATGAGCGGTTTTGCTCTAAGAATGTAGTAAAGTCAGAAACATTACATCTCGAAAAGAAATTCGAGTAAAGTACAAAGGCAGAAGTGGTGATTGAAAGTTACCTCTTCACCGCGGGCACCTCCTTTGTGCCAATAGCCACTGTCGGAGCTTTGCGCTTCTTGAGCGTAAGGTCCGGCAATGGGACCACCTCTGTCTCCTAAGAAAACTCAGGAGGATATCCTTCGAGCGGAGCAAGCTACGACTCGGAGAGGTCAGCTAGCTGAAAATAAGAAAACATATCAGCATTGCAGTATAACTCAAAGATTGAAACACATAAAAGGTGTACTGATGGAAGCTTACCAGAACTATGGGGTTTTCCGCCGTATGCATATCAAGAGAAACCTCCTGGATTCTCCTCTCGATCCGCTCCCTTATCAGCCACTTGATCTGGCTTATGTAGCCCTGAGTGGTGTAGGATTTGGGGCTGATGCGAAGGGAATCTTTCTTGGATGACGTGATGGAGTGCATCAGTTGATCACCATGGTACTGAAGGGGCTGGATCCGGCGTGAGACCCAACATTGGACTAAGTCGGATCCCTTCAGTCCCTTGTGTTTGATCAGATACTCGATCCGCCTCTTAGCAAGGATCAGATCGTCAGAGAGAGCCGGAGCAGCCTCATCGCAAGACGGTTGGGCCGTGGCAGCTCCGTCAACAAAAGCCGGCAAAGCAGTAGCTTTGCCGGGAGCTGGAATATCCCTATGATAGGAAAATATGTCTGGCCATTGTTTGACCGAGTCACTAGCTAAAATTTTGGGGTATGCGCGCTCACATCTAAGCGAAAAACTAATGGTACCGGTGATATAAGGAACACCGGTAGTAATAGAGTTTCTTCGGACATGAAAATAGTACCAGAAAAGAGTCAAACTTGGCCTAATGCCGAGAAAGCCCTCACACAAAGATGCGTAAGCGATCATCTCTAAAAGAGAGTTGGGAGGAAGATGATGGAGTTGAACTCCGTAATGATCAATCACCTCGGAGAAGAACTCCGAGGGAGGAAACGACAAACCTCTATTGAGGTGGGTGCCGAAGTGGACCCACTCGCCGTTGCGCGGGTTGGGGACGGTTTCCTCGAAGCCGCTCCGCCAGTCACCGGCGGCGAGGAGCCCTTCCTTCTCCACGTTCTTGAGACCCTCGTCGTTGAGCGTGCAGGGAATCCAGAGCCAGCGAAAGCTCTCTTTCTCCGCCACCGCTTCTGTCGCCGCCGCCGCCGCTGCTGCCACCAAGCCGGAAGAGGAAGATGAAGCCATTTCTCCGGCGAGCAGTTGACCTAGAATGGGCGGCGCTGGGAGTTCTTTGGGGGAGGAACGGGGAGCTCTGTGCGCACAGGGAGATTGGGAGGAGAGGAAAAGGCAAAGGACTGGTGAAAGGAGAAGGAGAAAATCCTAACCCCTTATATTCACCTAACTGCGCCAAGATTCGTTCAAATGCTATAGTGTAACCGCCACGCGTCGTGGAAGGGACTGGGAAGGACCCACGTGATGATTACGTCGCCTCGATCTCCACGCACGCATTGAAACGGCGCCTCGGTTCCGCGAACCGCGGACCCACCAACGGTCGTGCTGATGGAATGCCTGTCAGATGACGTGACTTGACCATGACTTGTGTGAGATGGCGTTAGAGACCAAGTTCTGGCTTAGTTTGAAATCAAGCTGGAAAATCCAACTAACCTGTTGATAGGTCTGACTTATTTTTTAAGACCTGGATCGTATTTTTTGTTGTGAAGTTTTAGGAATCCTTCAAGATTCTGCAAGCCGAAGATCAAGCTAGATGATGATAAATCCGACTTTGGATCTTGGAGGCCTCCGGGGGCTGCTATTGGGGATATACTTTCCGGGTATCCTCACAGTTCCTCACTGACCAGGGTGGCCCACTTAGGGTTAGAGCTTTGCTTCACGGGCGGCCCAGTCAGGGAGAAAGACGGAGTCCAATCCGGCTACGGGAAGGCCCAGAAGACTTACTGAATTAGGCCCATAATGTTACTTGTAGTTCAAGATGTACTCTGTAACCAACTCTTAGTCGTAGCCGGATAGATCTCTCCTGTAAACCCTGGGCTGGATATCTATATAAGACGTCCTAGGGAGAGCCTTTAGGGCACACCTCAATAGTCTACAATCTCAACTCGCACAGGCGAAATCCTTGTTACCCATATTCCGGCTCTGCCGTATTACTGGATTGCTAGCAGGAGCAGGATCTGTCCAAAGCCGGCGGATTCGAACTTGGATAAACTTGTGTGCTCACCATCCCGGAATACCGTACATCTCACACCCTCTCTTCCGCACGCCTCGAGGACCCCCTCATGGCATACTTGTCATCGATCCGATGACACTTAGTGATCAACAGTTCATAAAGATGAATCTCAACATAATGTAAAAGTATTCGGTTCAACCGAATGAGTTAGCGAGGTAGTCCCAAGTGTTTTAGGATTAAAGTATTCACTTGGGGTTCAAAAATCTCAAAAGTGTCTCTTTGTCATACTACAATACAGTGGTATATGCCTACTTGCTCTTTGCACACTCGCCTTTTTTTCTTCCTTTTCTTTTCTTTTGTATATATGCTCACACTTTTGTTTAAGTGCTGTGAAAAGGAGCTAGCCATACATTCTAGTTCATGGAGGAATTCAAAGTTTAACGATCTCAGTTATCAAATTCCAATGGTATATGAAGCATTCTTATGACTTGAAGATTCTACCTCGACTTGTTCTCACGCTATTTTGATAGCACTTTCATTTTCCTTTGTTCAAGGTTTCTTTTTCACCTTAACTGTATAGATATTTTTTCTTTGTAAATCAAACCGTAGACTTATAGCATATTGACCAAATTATCTTTAGGTGTTCCATTAATACCAATGGTGTGGAAGACTCCTATTGCTATCATCAAGTGCAAGTAAAATTATACTCAAGCCATTCATATATTAATAAAGAAAACACAAACTCAATATTGCTCTATATATAACAATAAACTCAGAATTTCATAAAAGGGATCGGCTATTCCTGAAGGGAATTCTAATGATGGAAACTTTATTGCTATATTGAACTAATGCGAAAATAGTAATAAAAACTTATGGGATAGATTACAAGGTCTTAAAGATCTGCCCAATCTTGAAATCAAGCCAGGCGGAATTAAATAATCCCTTGCGATTATTTGATACCATAATTGTCGTAGATCACTGTGGCACCATGGCACGCGGTATCTTCTCCTCACGGGCCAGCCTGAGGCGGAGGAATTGATTGACAACTTCTAATTCTTTAACACGTAGGTTGTACAAAAGATTGTTCCTCTCCAGCACCTTCACTTGTTCTTTAATGAACTCATTGTTATCCTGAAGTGTTTGTAGCGCCTTAAGACTCATACAAAAACCTGCTTCAGTTGTCCGCTTGATATCTTCATCAATTTTATCAAGATAAAGTCGCATCAATCGAAGGTGTTTAGGTGTCCCTAGATTCTCCTTATCAAACTCTTCAATGTTCAGCTCCAGGGCATTCAAATACCTCTTCCGACACCCATGGTCGGCATCGAGGAACTCTATAGGGATGGCCTTTATCTCCTTGCCTTGCTCGCTATTGCTTCCGATCTCCATAGGAGCTTATCTTCTTGAGTTTTATACCTTGGTTGAGAGCCCTCACATGTGAATAAGAGGTGGATTGATTTCTAGAGATTATGATTAGAGAGAGACAATGGCAGTATATAAGGGGGGTCAGAGGTCGGTAAAACTCGCGAGAAACACCAAATTGTCGCCCAAGAAAAGAATCTAAACAAAACAGGGAAAGAAATCTTGGATTTGGAAGTTTCCTGCCGTGTAACGACCAACCATACGGGCGCGACTCATATAGCTCTGGCCGTATAGTTGGTTCTGGGCAGATATTTCCAAATATCTCGAGTCCAGGTCGATTAAATAACGACTCCGAACCGACAATAACGTTTTTTTAGATAAACGAAAAGTGTTTGAGAGTTTAACGACCAACTATACGGCCGGAATTTTTGGATCCGATCGTATAGTTGCGACTGTATAGATATAGACATCAAAAAGCAAAAGTGCCTGAGAGTTTAACGACCAACTATACGGCCGGAATTTTTGGCTCCAGTCGTATAGTTGCGACTGTATAGGCTCATATACCGAAAACAATTTCACGAAGATGATATAGAGACTTTAACGACCAACTATACAGCGGGAGCTTCCTCTCCGGTCGTATAGCTCCGCCCGTATAGTTGGTAAAACCCCTCTAAAACTTCAGAAAAACACAAGGAATTCAAAGGAAGAATTTTCAAAAGTAAAAATTGTGAAAACAAATCACTTATTTGGGTAAGAGCACTTACCTTGCACTTACCATTTGTTTATTCGGGGATGAAAAGTTCCTCCAACAATAAAGACTTCTTCTCTCTTGGAGGGATTAACCTTAATTCATTGAATAATTCTCATAAACGAAAATCACCAGGACTAAGGTTCATCTCAACAAGATTGGTGTCTTGTTGGGCAATCATGGACACTGCATCCAACATCTTTATTTCTCACCTCTACATAATCTGCAACTCAAATTCTTGAAGTGAAAGAATCCAACGGATCAGTCTTGGCTTATGGTCTTTCCTCTCAAGGAATTCTTTTAAGCCATCATGATCCGTGTGAACTCTTACCTTTGCATCAACTATATAGGAACGACATTTATCACAAGAGAAAAATACAGCAAAACGTTCCTTTTCTTCCGTAGGGTAATTCTTTTGAGCACCATTAAGAGTTCTACTAGCATGATGTATAATATTAAATCTACGACCAATATGTTGTCCCAGAGTTACTCCTACAACATCATCACTAGCTTCGCATATTAAGTCAAATGTTGTATCCCAGATAGGTGGTTTAATAATAGGAGCACGAGATAAAGAATTTTTGAGTTTATTCAAGGCTTCAATACATTTATCAGCAAAATTAAATCTTATTCCATTTTGCAGGAGGTTAGTCAAAGGTGTAGATATTCCAGAGAAATTTATAATAAACCTTCTATAAAAACCCACATGACCAAGGAAACTTCTTATACCTTTAATATCCCTAGGTTGTGGCATTCTCTCTATTGCCTCAAACTTAGCTCTATCAACTTCAATTCCCTTACCTGATACCTTGTGTCCAAGGACTATACCTTCTTTGACCATAAAATGGCATTTCTCCCAGTTTAGAACAAGATTAGTTTCTTCACAATGCTGCAAAACTCTTTTGAGGTTATCCAAGAAACTCGTAAATGAAGTTCCATAGATAAAAAAGTCATCCATAAATACTTCCATTATAAGTTCTATAAAATCAGAAAAAATAGCAGTCATGCATCTTTGAAAAGTAGCTGGAGCATTACATAAACCAAAAGGCATACGTCGGTAAGCATGTAAACCATAAGGACTAATGAAAGTTGTTTAAGTTAATCATTTGGATGAACAGCTATTTGAGAAAAACCAGAGTATCCGCCCAAGTAGAAAAAATGAGTATGGTTTGCTAACCTTTCTAAAGTTTGATCTATGAACGGTAATGATAGTGATCTTTCCTAGTCTCTTTATTTATTTTTCTGAAGTCTATGCACATCCTATGCCCAACAATAGTTCTAGTAGGTATCAATTTATTGTTTTCATTAGGAACAACAGTAAAAGCGCCCTTGTTAGGGATACAATGAACATGACTTACCCATTCACTTTCTTTAATAGGATAGATTATACCTACGTCCAGTAGGTGTACAATTTCTTTTCTTACCACTTCTTTCATTTCAGGCTTCAATCTTCTATTAAATTCTGCAACTGGTTTGGCACCTTCTTCCATGAATATTCGATGGATGGCTATCATGGGGCTGATGCCCTTCAAGTCATCCATTGAGTACCCAAAGGCCTTGCGATGCTCCTTAAGTATCTTCATGAGTTCTTGTTCTTCTTCTCCTGAAAGTTTAGCACTAATAATAACATGAAATTTATTTGTATCATCTAAAAAACCTGTATTTAAGATTTTCTGGTAGAGCCTTCAGCTCTGGGGGGTGGTAGTTCCTCGTCCCCTCTCTTTTCTAGCTCTTCAAAAGCCTCATCAGTTGGAGGTCCCATTATGGGAAGTGAATCGAATTCATCTTCTAGTTCTCCCAGGGACTTGTCCTCCATAACTATTTGTTCATAATTTGGATCTTCATCTATTTCTTCTTCTTGATTACTAAAGAAAAGAGCCGCCATTTCCTCAATAGTTCTCTCTTCCTCTTCTTCTTGTATTTGTGGAGGCCTGTCTTTAAATTTGGAAAAGTGGAATTTATTTTCCGTTCCCCCAAGCTTAAGAGACACAATCTCCTTCTTGAAATTAACATAAGCACCTATATCACCCAAAAAGTTCCTTCCAAATATAATTGGGCAAAGAGTGTCAGCTGGCATATCAACAACCACAAAATCGATAGGAAAGTTTTTGTTGCCAGACAGTTGCATCTTCAACTACTCCCTTTGGAATCCTAAGATTTTTATTGGCTAACATAATTGTCATATCACTATTTTCAATTGTAGCCGGTTCTATTTCTTCTTTTATTTCTAAGGAAAAGTCATAAGTGTTGGGGATATACTTTCCGGGTATCCTCATAGTTCCTCACTGACCAGGGTGGCCCACTTTGGGTTAGAGCTTTGCTTCACGGGGGGCCTAGTCAGGGAGAAAGACGGAGTCCAATCCGGCTATGGGAAGGCCCAGAAGACTTACCGACTTAGGCCCATAATGTTACTTGTAGTTCGAGATGTACTCTGTAACCGACTCTTAGTCGTAGCCGGATAGATCTCTCCTGTAAACCCTAGGCCGGATATCTATATAAGTTTTCCTAGGGAGAGCCTTTAGGGCAACACTCTAAACACCTCAATAGTCTACAATCTCAACTCGCACAGGAGAAACCCTTGTAACCCATATTCCGGCTCTGCCGTATTACTAAATTGCTAGCAGGAGTAGGATCCGTCCAAAGCCGGCGGATTTGAACCGGGGTAAACTTGTGTGCTCACCGTCCCGGAATACCGTACGTCTCACACCCCTCTCTTCCGCACGCCTCGAGGACCCCCTCATGGCATACTTGTCCTCAATCCGATGACAGTTGGCAGCCACCGTGGGGCAAGTGAGCTTCGGATCTATGTTTCGAGTGGAATCTGCAAGAATCGGAATCAGCGAGACTATCACCGTCGGTCGCATCCTATACGCCAGCGACGTCCCTCTCATCATTCTCGACGAGACCTGGATTCCGGCTATGGAGGTTGAGACTGCCTACACAATCATGTCTTTTGGCGAGATCGATGTTTACATCGGTTTCGCTGAACCTGCCCAACCCACCCCAGCGGTGATGATAGAGGCAGAAGAATCTTCTGGGTCCCCTTTGTCCACGGAGGCGGCAGAGTTTCGGATCTCAGAAAACCCTAATCCCACCCAGCCTGCACCAGTTGCGGAGATAGTGGAGAAATCCGAGCCTAAAGAAGACCTAGCGGTCCAAGCCGAATCTGGAGTGGATCTTCCTAGAGAAGCCAGATCCCAGATCGACCCACTCGTGGAAGTCGAAATTCAGGAGGAACATATCAACGACACTGATTCCGGCTCTGACGACGCTGGGATAGACAGGCCTTTCCCGAGGTACACACTAAGACGTATGATACTGCAAGGTGAAAGCGCATATGCAATCCTCGAGACCATCAAAAGTTTCGACATGGCTGATCGCGAAAGCCGCAGGTACCTCAGGAAGCACACGTCGCACTTCGTCGGATACGTGGGATCTGGATCCGGCTCTGCCGATGCTGGAGAAAACACCGACTATGTGCTGGAGGCAATTGGAACAAACGCCGATGTTCCCGCATCCTCGGATGAATCTATGACGTTGGCAGATTTCCGAAAGTTCTCTGCGGAATATGAAGAGGAGTATAACTCCAAAGCTGCAGAAGAAGGAGAAGCCATGGATGAAGGATCCGGGGAACACTCTCCCAAAGCGCAGGATGACATGAACGTCGGAGATAATCCCGAAGTCCAGATGTCCAAAAGTACCGATCAGAGCTTGACTCCGGGAAACGGACCCAAAGCCCTCTTTGCTACCGGCGCTGCCAAGAAGGCAAAGAAGAAGAACAAGAAGAACAAAACCCCGGCAAAAGATCCTCTGACAAAGGAGGTGATTGCCGAGGAATACAAGGAAGACTCGGATGGAGCACTTATCCTAGAAGAGCCGAAAAAGAAGAATCGATGGATGGACACGTGATCATCGAAGGTGCACGTAAACTCATTGATGCTGCATTAACCACATCTATCCCTACAGCTGCAGAACTTACTGCTGAAGAGCTGGACGAAAGGGCCCAATCCCTAGAAGCGCGTCGTCAATAACTCCTCGATGAAGCCAAAAACAACGAGGTGGAGAAGAAACGCACGGCAACTAAGGACTACATGTCTCGGTTGCATCAGAAGACACGGAAGCGTCACACCAATGACGACCAATTCCCACATGTTCGTGTCGTACTTTTTGGAGATGAGATGGGGAAGCCACGGAAAGATAGCAAAGGAGATTAGGTATACCCAACCCCAGTACAGACTACCGTGGCGGCCCGAGAAATTCTATCGGCTAATCTAGGACCGGAGGAGATCCGTTTGGGTATCAAACTACTCAACAAGGGACTAGAGCAGCAAAAGGTCGCCCTGTTTGGAAGTCAAAAGCTGGTCTCGGATTCCAACCAATGTCGCACAGATCCTGCATGGGCTGACGTAAGATCCCATTATGTCCGGGAGCAATATCATCGCCCCGAACGCCGAAAAGACAATTATTCAAGAACTGGATCATCAGGACAGCATTACAGAACTACGCGTAACTGGAGCAACGTCGCTCCAGCGGCCGAGAAAGATGCCATTGTTGCACTGAATCTGAGGAACCCTCCCCGACGAGAGTCTAACGATCGAAGGGGAGAAGATAAAGAGAAATGTCGGGAGGAGGATCGTCAAAAAATGCCACCTCCTAAACATACAAGCCGTCCGGCTGAGCCTCACCGTGGTGAGAACGACGGACGAAGGAACGACAGAAACCATCATGGGACAAGCCGGCAGGGGGCTCGTCGTAGTCAAGATCCTCCCCAGAACCGGAACAATAACACTCCGGACGGAGGCCCGCGATTAGCTGGAAACAATTCAGCTGCCCCACCCTCTCCACCAAGTAGTCATCACAACGGCTCCCAAGGAGGGAAAGGAGGACGACATGGCGGAGGAGGTGGTGGCAGAAGCCGAAGTCCGGCTCCAAGGCACATGCAGTCACAGCCCGCGTTCGGGACGATCTCTATCCCCGAACGACGCAAGGCACGGGATCAATTCCAACATAGAGGCGCGGCACTACGAAAACGATGACATCTACGTGGGCCCAAAGTGCTCTGGACCACGCATCAGAGCTACAAGATTCCCAAAAGGATTTGCTATCTCAAGGCACATCCAAGCCTACGACGGCATTGCTCAGCTAGATACTTGGCTATAGGATTTTTTCCAAGCTTGCTGCATCGCTAAAGGCGGAAACAGCCTGGTCGCAACCTGATATCTCCCACTTATGTTGCGGAAGACGGCACGATCATGGCTCAATGAACTTCCGGAGAACACCATCCATAACTGGTATGACATGCAATGTGTGTTCTTTCGAAATTTCGAAGGCACATATCGGAGGCCCTGTTCGGTCGGAGACCTACAACGTTGCACCCAGAAAGCTGGAGAAACTTGTCGGGATTACCTCGGATGATGGATCAACACCAAGAACTCCTGTGAAGGAGTAAACAATCAAACCGCGATTGAAGCTTTCATCGCAGGGCTCCCAATTGGTCTACTACGTCACCGCTTGAAGTGTGACAAGGTCAGTGATTTGGAGAGATGATAGAAACAGCGAGCAAGTATGCAGATGCTGACGATGATGCAGAGGGATTACTCAACGTCCTAGTTGTGCCTCAGTCGGCAAGACAACCAAAGCAACAAGCTCAGAAGCGCAAAAATACCTCGGAAGAAAAACCCAACGCGGAAACATCGGTGGTTACTACTGTTTCCGGGTCTGGAGGACGAGGAGGACGTGGCGGAGGCCGCGGGCGCGGCCGTGGGACTTCAAGGGTCCAAGGTAGAGGAGAACAGCAACCAGGCAAAACCTACTCTTGGGCTGACATTGCCAACAACCCATGTGTGCATCACCTAGACGCCAATGGGGGCTCGTCCCACACCAATGCTGAATGTCGTTTCAATGACGACATCAAGAGAGATGATACCGCGGGCTACAAAGCTAAGCGGAAGAAGGGAAAGAAAAATCCCGAAAAGGACAAAGAGACCAAGGAAGATTCCGACATGGAGGAAGCCGATGCTTCAAATCCCAAGCCGGAAGGGAAGAAGACTTTTCCCATCAAGAAAGACACTTACGTCACTTTCCTCGGATCTCAACCAGCAAAGGTCAAGAAGGCAGTTCTACACGAGCTCAATGCAACAGTTCCGGCTGTCCCTCAATATCTGGACTGGTCGAAAGTGGCGATCACATTTGACCGCGCTGATCATACGCCTAAGTTACACAGGCGAGGAAAATACGCCTTAATCGTCAACCCACTTATTGACAGGTATGGTTTCTCCAAGACCCTCATGGACGGTGGTAGCAGCATCAATATTCTCTATGTCGAACCGCTATGCCGGATGAAGATCTCGGAAACCCAGCTGAACCATAGCTCTGTGATCTTTCACGGAGTTGTCCCAGGAAGACAAGCTAATTCCCTGGGAGAGATTACTTTGGATGTTACCTTTGGAACTCCAAAGAATTATCGGACGGAGGCACTTTCCTTCAAAGTGGTCCCATTCAAGAGCGCATACCACGCTATATTCGGACGTCTGGCTTACTGGGCTTTTATGGCTCGTTCGTGTTACATTTACAATATGATGAAAATTCCAGGTCCCAACGGCATGATCACCATCAGGGGAGACCCGAAGAAAGCGCGAGAGTGCAAGGATGGAAATGCCGCCTTTGTCGAAGTCATGATGCACGCCCAGGAGTACCAGGAGATCAAGAAGAGCATAGATCCGTCTGAGATGCCCGCAACGAAGAAGGAGGTGACAAACCAAATCCGGAGTTCAAGGCATCAGAAGAGACGAAGAAAGCTCCGTTGAAGGATGATGACCCCTCCAAGGTGACCCAGATAGGCGTAGGCCTAGGTAGCGCATAGGAAAGCGCGCTCGTCAAGTTCCTCCAAGAAAATCAAGATATCTTCGCATGGCAGCCATCTGACATGACCGGCGTACCTAGGGAACTTGCCGAGCACTCTCTAAATGTAAAGCCGAACGCTAAACCCGTCAAACAGTCCCTACGATGGTTTGGCGACGAAAAGCGTAAGGCAATAGCTAAGGAACTAGCGCGGCCCGAGTTAGCCAGATTCATAGAAGAGGTCATCCACACTGAGTGGTCGGCCAATCCTATAATGGTCCCTAAAAAGGACACCACTGATTTAAGGATGTGTGTTGATTATACTGCCTTGAACAAGGCTTGTCCAAAAGATCCGTTCGCTTTTCCTAGAATTGATCAAGTTATCGATTCTACGGTTGGCTCGGAACTCCTCTGTTTTCTCGACGCATATTCCGGATATCACCAAATCCGGATGAAGGAATCTGACAAAGTCAAAACTTCATTCATAACCCCCTTCGGAACCTTCTGTTTTGTTACGATGCCCTTCAGGCTGAAGAACGCAGGAGCTACGTACCAGCGCACGATGCAGCGTTGCCTCCATGACCAACTCGGACGCAATGTACATGCATACGTGGATGATATCGCGGTAATGTCCAAAAAGAAGGAAACATTGATTTCTGACTTGGAGGAAACATTTGCCAATCTACGAAAATACAACATCATGCTTAACCCGAAGAAATGCTTCTTTGGAATACCAGCCAGAAAATTGTTAGGTTTCATCGTGTCTCAGAGAGGCATACAGGTGAACCGAGACAAAATCAAGGCTATACTCAATATTTCCAGGCCAACTCGCCTGAAGGACGTACAAAGATTAACTGGCTGCATCGCTGCGGTCAGTCGATTTGTAAGCCGGCTTGGTGAAAGAGCCACACCATTATATGAACTCCTGAAAAAGACCAATGATTCTGTTTGGACTGACGAAGCTGAAGCTGCACTACAAGACCTGAAGAAAGTACTCTCATCTGCTCCTATCCTTGCAGCGCCAGAACCTCAGGAACCGATGCTGCTCTACCTTGTTGTGACAAATAAGGTCGTTAGTATCATCATGGTGGTGGAGAGACCATAGGAAAATCTGGAACACCTGGTGCAGCGTCCGACTTACTTTGTCAACGAGGTCCGGATAGAATCAAAACAGCGGTATCCGCACTATCAAAAGTTGGTTTACGGTGTTTTTCTAGCATCTCGTAAGTTACAACACTACTTTCAGGAGCATCCAATTACCGTGGTGAGCACAGCTCCCATGAGAAATATAATCAACAACAGTGACGCAACAGGACGCATCGCCAAATGGGGCATAGAGCTTTCAGCTTTCGATATTGAGTATAAACCTCGGACAACAATCAAATCCCAGATCCTTGCTGACTTTGTCGCTGATTGGATAGAGACGACGGAGAACATGATCCTCCCTGAGTCGGAATATTGGACCCTCTTTTTCGATGGGTCTAAGGATCGAGGGGGCTCGGGGGCTGGCGTGGTGCTCAAATCACCCCAAGGAGATAAACTTTTATACGTGTTGCACATCCACTTCACAGCAACAAACAATATTGCCGAGTATGAAGCACTGCTGCATGGAATCCGGATTGCTAAGGATATTGGCATCCGACGTTTGATGTGTTACGGAGATTCGGATCTTGTTGCTCAGTGTAGCATCCCAATTGTCTAACAATTGTAATGCTACTTGTCCTAGTAAGATATTGGCTACTTCATATATATTATTGTTGCATCATAATTATATCATGCTCATGTCATCATGCCACCTTGCATTTGAGCATCATATAAAACCCTTTTTCTTTTGGTTCTTCTCTCACATGCATTATTAATTGTATTTGCCTCTTGATATAGTATTTGGTTATCAAGTTGAGTTGGGGGCATATCTTTTATTTCCATTCCACCACCTTTCTCTTCCACCACCTTATATTCCCACCATCCCATTAACCATGAGCTTGTTTTCCTTTTCTTTTGATATTTTTATTCTAGCTCATGTGGGTTGGGGTGGATCTAGTCTTTTAAATTCTTTTGCTTGGCTTTATTCCATTTCTTGGAAAATGCATAAGAATAATGCCATCATATTATTACTGTTTTCACAAAATAAATAATGGCATTATTATTTTTGCATGGGCCATGCAAGCTTCTCCGCCACCTTTTTACTCCATTGGTTTTTATTTGGATTTAGTGGATCCTATCTAGGAAAACCATCTCCTACCATTCCACCCCCATAGTCTCACCCACATCTCTTCTTCTATTTAACTTTCTTCATGCATGATCATATGAGAACCTTTCCACCTATTTCTTTCCTTCCTTTTTCTTTCTTGTTTCTCTTCCACATTAGCTCAAGCAAGATCAAGCTCCATGGTCCTCCTTGATTTGGCCTTATAAACAAAAATTAACACCTAAATGCCTAATAAAAATCTAAACCTAGCTTTTCTCTTTATAATTATTTTACACCTAAATTACACTAAACCCTAACTCTAATCTTCCTTCTCTCTCACCCCCTCTCTCTCTAACATGAGTACCACCTGACCCTCTCTCTCCCTGGCCCACCTCAGCTAACCCAAACCCTCTAGCTAACCTAAGCAAGCCCTAACCCTAGCCCATGTCTACTTAGCCCGAGCTACCCCCTCCTCTTTCTCTCTTTTCTCCACCGCGTTCTAGCCCCACCCTGCATCCACCACGCCGTCCTGGTCCACCTGCAGCCACCCCCGCCGTGCTTGCCTACCCCAGCTCGAGCCAGCACGTGAGGGAGAAGAAAAAGGTGGCACCGAGGCCACCTTTATCTACCCCTGCCACGACTGCTTCTCCTCCCTCTCCCTCCTTTTTCCTCCTCCCACACGGCTCTCTAGGCTCGCCCAGATCTGCCTGAGCCGCCCCTCCTATTCTCCTTCTTCCTCTCCGACCACAGCTCCTGCCGCCGCTCGCCGCCAGCACCACATCGTCCCCGACGTTCCGGCCGGTCAGCTTGATGTGGAGGTGGCCCGGAAGCTCGAGGAGGCTCCTCTACGACGCCCTGCACTCGCCGACTGGGACGAGAAGCTCCCAGGGCCGCCAGATCCTCGCCGTCCTGACGAAACCCTAGCCGCCGGAGCGCCAGCAATCTCGCCGCTCCTCGCCCCGATCCGCGCCCGCTGTCGAGCCCGCGGTGAGCCCCTCTTTTCCCCTGACACGATCCGCCTCGCCGTACCGCCCTAGCCCCGCCGGTCGTTTCGTCGAACGCCCACCGCGCGCCAGAGCTCGCCGACGTCTGCAGCTTTTCCGCGCCGCAGCGAGCCTAACTAGGCCCCCGCCATCCTCCTGACAGCTACCCGAGCCAGCCGCACCGGTTAGCCCCCTCCGCGCGCACGCCCGCGTCCCGGGATCGATCCCCCGCCCCGCGCCGCGCGCCGATTTCTCGTCAGACCCGGAAGAAGAGAAACAGTACCAAGGCTGTGGTAAATTTACATTAAGCCCCCCACCTTTTTGACTCATGCAACCCACGCTCCTAGAGATCCCACCTGCAAGTCGTCCTAGCCATCTTGCAGGAAGCCCCTCCACTTTCTCGTGCCATAACCCGCAGTCCAGCAAGTCCCCACCTGTCATCCTCAGCCATCTTCACCGCTGTCACGTGGACCTGCGTCAGTTGGCCCCACCCCGCAGTCTCAGGGGCTAGCCAGAGCCCGGTAACAAAAGTATTTTCCGCGCGCGTGGCCCAGTCAGCACAAGGCCCACCCGTCAGTGACTGGGGCTGATTTCGCCTGGGTGACAAAAGTATTTTCCTGAGTCTGTTTTTAATTAAACCTTTTTCAAATTGATTTAAATTCAAATTCAATTCAGATTCAAATAATTTTTAAAATACAAATCCAAATAATGCAAATAATATATGTTTTGGAATCAGAGAAATGTGAGGAATTCAAATATGCCCTTCAAAATATGTTTTGAACACTTTAAATTTTCGAGATGATTAAAATTACAATAAATGCCCTTTTCCTTAATTAATTAATAACTTTTGTTTTATAATTGCAAATTAGACAAATAATATGTCTAAATCGATCAGCGCGACGAGCCCGTTCTATCTATGCAGTCCTTGTTATGAATTGAAGCATGCATCATGTTGTTAATAAAAATCTGAACTGTTTATGACAATAAAACTTGGTTAAATAAATAATAAAATGCTTTATTTCTTGCATCCACACCTCACCTTTGCCATGCTACTTTAATGCCATGCAAATTGTGCATCATTCATCATGGCATGCTTGTTTGCTGGTCGCATTTTAATTCATATGCTTGTGCACTTTATTTATGTTGGCCCTTGTTTGTTTGGGTCTTCTTCGAATAGACGCCCAGCAGGAGAATTACCAGGAATCACAGGAGTACTACCCAGATCCATCTCTCGCTTCAACTGAGCTGCCAGGCAAGCACTACCACATGCTTGCATACATACAGTACCTATTGCCTCTAACTTATTCTTGCATCATTGAGTCGCGATTGCATTAAATTGAATCCCAAGTACTGCATAGCCTTTACTTTTAAACCCCACCGAAGCTTGTTCCTCCATCCCATGAGCCATTACTACAGGAGTTGTTTGAGCCATGCGAGCCGTAGAAAAGCATGTGTAGGATATGTGAGTGTCTGATGAATAACGAGGTACCTAAACCACATAACCTGAGTAGTAATGGGATAACTAATGAAAGAGGCACCGGTGAGCAATATCTGCTATTTGGTTTTTCATGCTCACTTGTGTCCCGTAGGACCCCGAGTACTTGATTCCTGTTCCTTGTTTATTCGCACTATCCACATCTGGGAGGCCTTATGGACCCCCCTGAGCCAAATCTCGATTCATTCTTATTTCTTGGGGCCACAATTAGTTTGGGGCTTTATTACTATCCTGTACTTATGCCATGTTACTGCTTTATTTAAGATTGTGCGAGGAGCACCTGTACTGTTTTGGATCGTGACACGTTTTCGCTGTATCGACAAGCCCAGTCACATTTTCGGGTTCCCAGTCGTTTACCGCCGTCCACACAAACCTTGGGTCCGTCTCGGAGCCGGCCAACTTCGTTGCGGGTAGCTTAATGGGGTGGCCCCCTGAAATATTTCTGAATCCTGTGATTGCTTTGTCGTGAATGCCTCGTTGGGTTTTGATTTGGTTTTTCCGAGGTTGATCGAGTGTGTGTTGCTATTCGTGCACCCCTGCAGGGTAAATCTTTCTGAAAGCCGTGTCCGCGGTTATGAACGACTTGGAGCACAGTTTCTCGATCATAGACAAGTATAACTAAAGTACCGCTTTTAAATTGACTAAGTACTTGACTAGTAAATAGTGCAATACTCATGGAATGGTTAATAAAACTGCCAACGGATGATGGGGGTTGTTCGTCCGCTTCCTTGTTGGTAAGCGAGGAGGAGGATGGATCTGTTAATTATACTGTTATAACTGTTGTTCTTAATTCACGGACTTCCGTCTATCAGTGGTTAGGCGGAAGGTTAGCGAGTATCTGTAGAATTGTTAGGTATTATATTTTGCTGCAATTGCGTCACCCCAGGTTGTGTCCCCTTTAGTGGCATAAAGACTTGCTGAGTACCCCTAGGGTCTCACACGATAAATTGTTTGATTCAGATGAACAGGTGTACCCGCAAGATGGATACTGGGTGGAAGAGACAGATGATGTTGGCAACGATCATTCGGTGTACAGATTCCGGGAACGGGGATCCATGAGATCTGTGGGCGGGATGTGTTTATTTATGGGGCATCTTATGCCAATTTGCTTCTTATCCGTACTCGGATCTTGTTTTCTGCTTCCGCCTGATACTCTGATGTGTGATGTATGAGGAGCTATCCTAAATTATTATATCTATCTAGGACATTTGGATCTTGCCGTATGGTGTTGCAATATTTCTATTTCTTTTAGATGGAATGGCTCTGAGGACTGTTCTAGGTGGCTTGCATACATACTCATATGTGTATGTAGTTGATCCCTTCGCCTGCCGATTACGCCGCTCGTTCTTGTCCCGTTGTTTGAAAGTGGTTAGGACGGCCGAAAGGTCTACCGTGAGTGGCCCTGGGCCCCACCGTACTATTTTAACCACTTTCGTTCATCCAGGCATTAACTAAGAGCGTAATTCACCGAGGTAGTTACAATTGGTATCAGAGCCATCCCGCCCTTCAGGGTCTCAGCCAAAAATGGTCGTTGTCAGTCTAGCAAATATTTTGGTAGTTATGTATACTAGGGAAAAACAAACGTGAGAGTAGGACTGCTTCCATTTTTCTTCTTACCCACCCACCCACCCTTTTCTAGTAAGGAAGTGTAACGTTTTCAATCCTCTTCTAAAATTCAAACTAGGATTCACGTGTTCTGGGTTCCGTAGTACCATAGGTTGTGTTGTGTGTGTGTGTGTGTGTGAATTCCTTGTCTATCTGTTGCATCCAAATGTTATCACTGTCTGCCTTTTGGTTATCAACTGTTGGTACATTCCATACCGACAGGCCTTTGTAAACCGACGCGATCTATTCTGATTCGTTGTACACCGATGCGATCTATCTTACTCTTTGTTATCCGACGTTATCTTGTTTGGGGTGTTCGTTTCCGTAGTTACCAATCTTTAGGTTCATCTTAAGAAGAAGGTGTTGGGATATGTGTTTTACTGATTCATGCGCGGAGTAATGATTTGAGTGCGGGATGGAGTCGCGACCATACCACTACTTTTGTCATTTGCTTTTGTATATTGAACTAGTAGAGTCACTAATCTTGATTCGTTAAGTGGTTTTGCGCATGTGGTGGTATTTTAATGCCGAAATTTGCGGAAATTTTTTCTTTGTTAGTTGTGTACCACACTCCTTGTTCAGTCGTGTGTGTTATGCTTAATATCTTCTAATTGCCTTGAACTTTGTTGATATTTTAATATCATATCAGTGAATTGCATTCCTTAATCTTGATTAATTCCATTTTGGTACTATTTTGGATTATTATCATTCTCCATTATAGTACTGACTTGTGTTTTATATCAATCACAGGATGGCACCACCACGCCGTTCTGAGGAGGACATACCACCTGAACTCGGGGCTGCTTTGGCAAATATTGCAAATGCTTTGGGCACTATGCAGCAGAACCAGCAGCGCTTCGAGGAAAGCGTGAGGAGGAATGAGTTTGCTCCGCTACCTCCACCTCCCAAGCGAGGAGACATCAAGAGTTTTCTCAAGTTCAACCCACGCCAATTTGAAGTGTCTGATCAGCCACTTGATGCGGATGATTGGCTTCGTGAAGTGTCAAGGTTGCTGATGACTGCGGATGTTCCCGAGCAAGAATGGGTGAAGTGTGCTACTCACCTTCTGAAGGGAGATGCAGCTCTCTGGTGGGAAAATTACCTCAAGGCAGATCTTTCTGGTTTTCAGCCTACTTGGGAGCGGTTCACTTCTGCTTTCAAAGAGAAATATCTTTCAGAAATTGTCATGGAAAGGATGAAGGAAGTGTTTCTCAACCTCAAGCAGGGCACTGACAATGTCAACACCTACATCAGAAACTTCATGAACCTTTCTTGTTATGGTGGCGATGAGATCTCTGATGACAAGAAGAAGCAAAAGAGGTTTTGGCAAGGCCTCAATGCTTCCATCAAATATGCAATCACTCATGCAAGGCCGGCATCTTTTCTGGAACTTCAACACACAGCTCTGCAGGAAGAAGCAAGTAGGCAAGTGTTTGAGGAGTCAAAGAAACACAGCCATGATACAACAAGCTCTTCTGCTATGACAGCTCCTTCTAAGCGTCGTGTCTGGGTTCCTAACACCCCACCGTCGCTCCCTGCTCCACCAAGACCGTCAAGCTACGCACCAAGGCCACCAAACTCCTTCACTGTAGCTCCCAGGGGCTACAACCACAACTACCCTAGAGCGCCTGGCGGAGTCCCTGGCTATGTTGCTCCACGTCCACCTGGTGCTTGCTATACTTGTGGAAACACTGGGCATCAGTACTGGAATTGTCCAATGAACAACAAAGCTCTTCCACCACCACCTCCAAGACCTGCAGCAAGTTCTCCTATGATTCGTGCACCTCCACCTCGGGCTCTCAACATCAACACTAAGCCTGGGTCTACGGTTGCTCGTGCCAACTGTGTCAACGCCGCTCAAGCTGAGCATGCACCTGGAGTTGTCATGGGTATGCTTCCTGTTAACTCAGTTCCTGCACGAGTTTTTTTTGATTCTGGTGCTTCGCATTCTTTTGTTTCTCACAAGTTTGCTCATGAGCAAGATCTGGCTATGGTTCCTTCATTGCATCGTCTTGTGGTACAATCTCCTGGGTCAAACATGAGGGCTGCTCATATCAGCCATGGCAATCAAATTGAGATTGGTGGCTCTTCGTTTCCGGCTTCCTTAATTATTCTGGGCAATTCTGATATTGATGTTATCTTGGGCATGGATTGGTTGACAGCAAATGTAGCTGTGATTGATTGTGCTGAACGTTCGGTTTCTCTAAAAATTCCTGAAGGCCATATAGTCTATTCTCCAAGTCTGACTCCTGCAATTCAGCTTTATTCTTTGGCGGCACTGAATGATGATGCTATGGAAGGTATTCAGAGTGTTCCTGTAGTCTATGAGTTTCTAGATGTTTTCCCTGAAGAGTTGCCAGGTATGCCTCCGGATCGTGAGGTTGAGTTTGTCATTGAACTTGAACCTGGTACCGCTCCTATCTCCAAGCAGCCTTATAAAATGGGTCCTGCTGAGTTGGCTGAACTTAAGCGTCAGTTGGATGAACAAGAGAAGTTGGGTTTCATTCAGCATAGTACTTCTTCTTGGGGTAGTCCAACCATCTTTGTGAAGAAGCGAGACAAGACTGATAGACTTTGTGTTGACTATCGGGCACTCAATGCTAAAACCATCAAGAATAAATATCCCCTTCCACGGATTAATGATCTCTTCGATCAGCTAGCTGGAGCTGTGGTATTCTCTAAGCTTGATTTGAGAAGTGGTTACCATCAAATCAAGATCCGCAAGGAAGATGTTCCCAAAACAGCTTTCACCACCTGTTATGGCCTGTATGAGTACACGGTCATGTCTTACGGTCTCACCAATGCACCTGCCACCTTCTCGAGGCTTATGAACTCGGTTTTCATGGAGTATCTTGATAAGTTCGTTGTGGTCTATCTGGATGACATTCTAGTCTATTCTAAGTCAAAAGAAGAACATGAAGAACACCTTCGGTGTGTCCTAAACAAGCTTCGTGAGAACCGCTTGTATGCAAAGTTCTCCAAGTGTGAGTTTTGGCTGCCTCAAGTCACCTACCTTGGTCACGTCATCTCTGCCAAGGGCATTGCCGTCAACCCAGAAACTATTAAGACAATTATGGACTGGCTTCCACCCATAAATGTCAAAGAAGTCCGGAGTTTCCTTGGTTTGGCCAGTTACTGCCGTCGCTTCGTTCAAAATTTCTCAAAGATTGCGAAGCCTCTTACCGATCTCCTCAAGAAAGGCAAGAAATACCTTTGGACTCCTGCATGTCAAGCAAGCTTTGCAACACTCAAAGAGAAGCTCACTTCCACACCAGTCTTAGTTCCTCCAGATACATCAAAGCCTTTCCAGATTTTCTGTGATGCCTCATTGCAAGGATTGGGTGCGGTCCTTATGCAAGAAAAACAAGTTGTTGCTTATGCATCGCGTCAGTTGAAGACGCATGAGATCAACTATCCTACACATGACCTCGAACTCGCAGCAGTTGCCTTTGCTTTGAAAGTATGGAGGCATTACTTGCTTGCCAACCGTTGTGAGATCTTTTCTGATCACAAGAGTCTGAAGTATATATTCACATAGCCTGATCTCAACCTTCGTCAGAGGAGGTGGATTGAAACAATCAATGATTTCGATTTGACCATCAACTACACCCCGGGCAAAGCCAATGTCATGGCAGATGCTCTCAGCCGAAAAGCTTATGTCAACAACCTCATGGTGGAAGAACAACAGCCTCTCTTGTGCAAGGAATTCCGCAAGCTCAACTTTGAAATTGTGGATCAAGGGTATCTTCTGAACCTTCTAGCAACACCTCTCTTGGAAGAAAAGGTCCGTTCCATTCAGCTTGGGGATCCTTACACTAAAAAGATCATCTCCAACATTCAGCTTCCGAAGTATGAGTCTTTCCACGTAGATGATCAAGGCACTCTTTTCTTTGAACACCGTATGTTTGTTCCGAACTACCCGGGTTTAAGAGAGCAAGTTCTCAAGGAGGCGCATGATTCTGTTCTTTCTATCCACCCTGGAAGCACTAAGATGTACATGGACTTGAAAACACAATATTGGTGGCCTGGTTTGAAACGATATTGTGCCAAGTATGTCTCGGAGTGTGATGTTTGTCGCAGAGTTAAAGCTGTCCATCAGAAACCTTCCGGTCTTCTACAGCCATTGAAGCCTCCGGAATGGAAATGGGAGAAAGTAGAGATGGACTTCATCACTGGTTTTCCAAGGTCGCAGAAGGGCAACAATGCAATCTTTGTTGTCATTGACAGGCTTTCCAAAGTAGCTCACTTCTTTCTAGTCAAATAAACAATTTCTGCAATTCAGTTGGCTGAGCTCTATATCAACAGAATTGTCTCTCTGTATGGAGTTCCTCTTGAGATCAGTTCAGACCGTGGAAGCATCTTCACTTCCAAGTTCTGGGGAAGTTTCCAAAATGCTTTGAAAACAAAACTAAACTTCAGCATAGCTTACCACCCTCAGTCGCAAGGACAAGTTGAAAGGATCAATCAGATTCTAGAAGATATGCTCCGTGCTTGCGTTATCTCTTTCGGCATGAAGTAGGAAGAATGTCTTCCTTATGCTGAATTCTCTTACAATAACAGTTTCCAGAAAAGTCTAAAGACGGCACCATTTGAGGCTCTCTATGGTCGCAAGTGCCGAACTCCGATTGGTTGGTCGGGCGCAGGTGAAAGAATATTGTTTGGCCCCGACATTGTAACGCAAGCGGAGGAGAAAGTTCACATCATTCTTGAAAATCTGAAGATTTCTCAAAGTCTCCAGAAGAGCAATTATGACAGAAAGCACACGGATATGGAGTATGTCCCTGGTGATCTCGTTTACCTTCGTGTCACTCCCATGAGAGGCACGCACCGCTTTGGTATCAAAGGAAAGCTGGCTCCTAGATACATCGGTCCTTTCAAAATTCGTGGAAGAAGAGGAGAAGTTGCTTATGCTCTTGAACTCCCTGAACAACTCAAAGTCATGATGTTTTCCACATCTCTCAACTCAAGAAGTGCTTCAAGGATCCCGGCAGGACCGTGGACCATGAACTAATTAATCTACAAGAAGATCTGTCTTATCAAGAACACCCCACAAAAATTCTTGAAGTCGCAGAAAGAAGGACTCGCAATAAGTCCATCAAGTTCTGCAAGGTGCAGTGGTCGCACCATTCCGTTGATGAAGCCACCTGGGAACGTGAAGATGAGCTCCGTGCCAAGTATCCTACCCTCTTTGAGTCTTCTTCTTCCTAGAATCTCGGGGCGAGATTCCTGTTTAGTGGGGGAGAGTTGTAGCATCCCAATTGTCTAACAATTGTAATGCTACTTGTCCTAGTAAGATATTGGCTACTTCATATATATTATTGTTGCATCATAATTATATCATGCTCATGTCATCATGCCACCTTGCATTTGAGCATCATATAAACCCCTTTTTCTTTTGGTTCTTCTCTCACATGCATTATTAATTGTATTTGCCTCTTGATATGGTATTTGGTTATTGATATATTGTCTAAATGCCCAAGTTGAGTTGGGGGCATATCTTTTATTTCCATTCCACCACCTTTCTCTTCCACCACCTTATATTCCCACCATCCCATTAACCATGAGCTTGTTTTCCTTTTCTTTTGATATTTTTATTCTAGCTCATGTGGGTTGGGGTGGATCTAGTCTTTTAAATTCTTTTGCTTGGCTTTATTCCATTTCTTGGAAAATGCATAAGAATAATGCCATCATATTATTACTGTTTTCACAAAATAAATAATGGCATTATTATTTTTGCATGGGCCATGCAAGCTTCTCCACCACCTTTTTACTCCATTGGTTTTTCTTTGGATTTAGTGGATCCTATCTAGGAAAACCATCTCCTACCATTCCACCCCCATAGTCTCATCCACATCTCTTCTTCTATTTAACTTTCTTCATGCATGATCATATGAGAACCTTTCCACCTATTTCTTTCCTTCCTTTTTCTTTCTTGTTTCTCTTCCACATTAGCTCAAGCAAGATCAAGCTCCATGGTCCTCCTTGATTTGGCCTTATAAACAAAAATTAACACCTAAATGCCTAATAAAAATCTAAACCTAGCTTTTCTCTTTATAATTCTTTTACACCTAAATTACACTAAACCCTAACTCTAATCTTCCTTCTCTCTCACCCCCTCTCTCTCTAACATGAGTACCACCTGACCCTCTCTCTCCCTGGCCCACCTCAGCTAACCCTAACCCTCTAGCTAACCTAAGCAAGCCCTAACCCTAGCCCATGTCTACTTAGCCCGAGCTACCCCCTCCTCTTTCTCTCTTTTCTCCACCGCGTTCTAGCCCCACCCTGCATCCACCACGTCGTCCTGGTCCACCTGCAGCCACCCCCGCCATGCTTGCCTGCCCCAGCTCGAGCCAGCACGTGAGGGAGAAGAAAAAGGTGGCACCGAGGCCACCTTTATCTACCCCTGCCATGACTGCTTCTCCTCCCTCTCCCTCCTTTTTCCTCCTACCACACGGCTCTCTAGGCTCGCCCAGATCTGCCCGAGCCGCCCCTCCCCTTCTCCTTCTTCCTCTCCGACCACAGCTCCTGCCGCCGCTCGCCGCCAGCACCACATCGTCCCCGACGTTCCGGCCGGTCAGCGTGACGTGGAGGTGGCCCGGAAGCTCAAGGAGGCTCCTCTACGACGCCCTGCACTCGCCGACTGGGACGAGAAGCTCCCAGGGCCGCCAGATCCTCGCCATCCTGACGAAACCCTAGCCGTCGGAGCGCCAGCGATCTCGCCGCTCCTCGCCCCGATCCGCGCCCGCCGTCGAGCCCGCGGTGAGCCCCTCTTTTCCCCTGACACGATCCGCCTTGCTGTACCGCCCTAGCCCCGCCGGTCGTTTCGTCGAACGCCCGCCGCGCGCTAGAGCTCGCCGGCGTCTGCAGCTTTTCCGCGCTGCAGCGAGCTTAACTAGGCCCCCGCCATCCTCCTGACAGCTACCCGAGCCAACCACACCGGTTAGCCCCCTCCACGCGCACACCCGCGTCCCGGGATCGATCCCCCGCCCCGCGCCGCGTGCCGATTTCTCGTCAGACCCGGAAGAAGAGAAACAGTACCAAGGCTGTGGTAAATTTACATTAAGCCCCCTACCTTTTTGACTCCTGCAACCCGCGCTCCTAGAGACCCCACCTGCCAGTCGCCCTAGCCATCTTGCAGGAAGCCCCTCCGCTTTCTCGTGCCGTAACCCGCAGTCCAGCGAGTCCCCACCTGTCAGCCTCAGCCATCTTCACCACTGTCACGTGGGCCTGCGTTAGTTGGCCCCACCCCGCAGTCTCAGGGGCTAGCCAGAGCCCGGTAACAAAAGTATTTTCCGCGCGCGTGGCCCAGTCAGCGCAAGGCCCACCCGTCAGTGAATGGGGCTGATTTCGCCTGGGTGACAAAAGTATTTTCCTGAGTCTGTTTTTAATTAAACCTTTTTCAAATTGATTTAAATTCAAATTCAATTCAGATTCAAATAATTTTTAAAATACAAATCCAAATAATGCAAATAATATATGTTTTGGAATCAGAAAAATGTGAGGAATTCAAATATGCCCTTCAAAATATGTTTTGAACACTTTAAATTTTCGAGATGATTAAAATTACAATAAATGCCCTTTTCCTTAATTAATTAATAACTTTTGTTTTATAATTCCAAATTAGACAAATAATATATCTAAATCGATCAGCGCGACGAGCCCGTTCTATATATGCAGTCCTTGTTCTGAATTGAAGCATGCATCATGTTGTTAATAAAAATCTGAACTGCTTATGACAATAAAACTTGGGTAAATAAATAATAAAATGCTTTATTTCTTGCATCCACACCTCACCTTTGCCATGCTACTTTAATGCCATGCAAATTGTGCATCATTCATCATGGCATGCTTGTTTGCTGGTCGCATTTTAATTCATATGCTTGTGCACTTTATTTATGTTGGCCCTTGTTTGTTTGGGTCTTCTTCGAATAGACGCCCAGCAGGAGAATTACCAGGAATCACAGGAGTACTACCCAGATCCATCTCTCGCTTCAACTGAGCTGCCAGGCAAGCACTACCACATGCTTGCATACATACAGTACCTATTGCCTCTAACTTATTCTTGCATCATTGAGTCGCGATTGCATTAAATTGAATCCCAAGTACTGCATAGCCTTTACTTTTAAACCCCACCGAAGCTTGTTCCTCCATCCCATGAGCCATTACTACAGGAGTTGTTTGAGCCATGCGAGCCGTAGAAAAGCATGTGTAGGATATGTGAGTGTCTGATGAATAACGAGGTACCTAAACCACATAACCTGAGTAGTAATGGGATAACTAATGAAAGAGGCACCAGTGAGCAATATCTGCTATTTGGTTTTTCATGCTCACTTGTGTCCCGTAGGACCCCGAGTACTTGATTCCTGTTCCTTGTTTATTCGCACTATCCACATCCGGGAGTCCTTATGGACCCCCCTGAGCTAGAGCTCGATTCATTCTTATTTCTTGGGGCCACAATTAGTTTGGGGCTTTATTACTATCCTGTACTTATGCCATGTTACTGCTTTATTTAAGATTGTGCGAGGAGCACCTATACTGTTTTGGATCGTGACACGTTTTCGCTGTATCGACAAGCCCAGTCACATTTTCGGGTTCCCAGTCGTTTACCGCCGTCCACACAAACCTTGGGTCCGTCTCGGAGCCGGCCAACTTCGTTGCGGGTAGCTTAATGGGGTGGCCCCCTGAAATATTTCTGAATCCTGTGATTGCTTTGTCGTGAATGCCTCGTTGGGTTTTGATTTGGTTTTTCCGAGGTTGATCGAGTGTGTGTTGCTATTCGTGCACCCCTGCAGGGTAAATCTTTCTGAAAGCCGTGTCCGCGGTTATGGACGACTTGGAGCACAGTTTCTGGATCATAGACAAGTATAACTAAAGTACCGCTTTTAAATTGACTAAGTACTTGACTAGTAAATAGTGCAATACTCATGGAATGGTTAATAAAACTGCCAACGGATGATGGGGGTTGTTCGTCCGCTTCCTCGTTGGTAAGCGAGGAGGAGGATGGATCTGTTAATTATACTGTTATAACTGTTGTTCTTAATTCACGGACTTCCGTCTATCAGTGGTTAGGCGGAAGGTTAGCAAGTATCTGTAGAATTGTTAGGTATTATCTTTTGCTGCAATTGCGTCACCCCAGGTTGTGTCCCCTTTAGTGGCATAAAGACTTGCTGAGTACCCCTAGGGTCTCACATGATAAATTGTTTGATTCAGATGAACAGGTGTACCCGCAAGATGGATACTGGGTGGAAGAGACAGATGATGTTGGCAACGATCATTCGGTGTAGAGATTCCGGGAACGGGGATCCGTGAGATCTGTGGGCGGGATGTGTTTATTTATGGGGCATCTTATGCCAATTTGCTTCTTATCCGTACTCGGATCTTGTTTTCTGCTTCCGCCTGATACTCTGATGTGTGATGTATGAGGAGCTATCCTAAATTATTATATCTATCTAGGACATTTGGATCTTGCCGTATGGCGTTGCAATATTTCTATTTCTTTTATATGGAATGGCTCTGAGGACTGTTGTACGTGGCTTGCATACATACTCATTTGTGTATGTAGTTGATCCCTTCACCTGTCGATTACGCCGCTCGTTCTTGTCCCGTTGTCTGAAAGTGGTTAGGACGGCCGAAAGGTCTACCGTGAGTGGCCCTGGGCCCCACCGTACTATTTTAACCACTTTCGTTCATCCAGGCATTAACTAAGAGCGTAATTCACCGAGGTAGTTACACTCAGCAAGTGTCGGATATTTGTAATGCAAATAAACACATGGCAGCATATAAAGCTGTCATGGATGATTTATCTAAATCGTTCGAAGGGTTTGAAGTTCAACACATCCCTCGAGTAGAAAACAAGGAAGCAGACGCACTATCTCGGATAGGTTCTGCGTGGAAAGAGGTACCGAATGGCGCTTTTTTAGAGCACCTCAAAGTTCCCTCAATAAAGGGAGTAGATGAGGAATATCCGACCAAATCCGACTCACCTTTGATAGCAGTTCTGGTTGTAATTCCGAGATGGACTCAACCCTACCTCGCTTATTTGGTAGATGGAAAATTACCCGAAGACGAGGTGCTGAGCCGGCAAATTATCCGACGAGCAAAATCCTATACTATTGTTAAAGGTGAGTTCCATAAACGGAGTGTTTCTAGGGTCTTTCAGCGCTCTGTATCTCCGGAAGAAGAAGTGGAAATCTAAGAGAAATCCACGAAGGCGAGTGTGGTCACCACGCTGCAGCCAAATCTTTAGTGGAAAAAGCTTTTAGACACAGATTTTTCTGGCTTACAGCTCAGGCAGATGCCGAACGATTAGTCAAGACGTGCAAAGGCTGCCAAAAGTACGCTAAGCAAGCTCATGTTCCGGCTGATCAGCTGCGAACAATACCTATAACATGGCCCTTTGCGGTCTGGGGGCTTGATATGGTAGGACCATTTAAACGAGCTCCAAGTGGATTTACTCACCTCCTAGTGATGGCGGATAAATTCACCAAATGGATTGAGGCTAAACCTGTCACTAGTTGTGATGGAGCAACAGCCAAAAGATTTGTCGAGGATATTATAATCCGGTATGGTTATCCGCATAGCATTATCACGGACAATGGGAGTAACTTATCTATAGGAGAATTGGTTGAATTTTGCAACGAGCAAAATATCCGGCTTGACATTGCGTCAGTCGCACATCCACAGCCTAACGGACAAGTCGAAAGAGCAAATGGTTTAATCCTACAAGGCCTAAAACCGAGACTCGAAGCACCACTACGACGTGCTGCGGGGGCTTGGGCAGAGGAACTACCCTCTGTAATTTGGAGTTTACGAACAACTCCAAATAGGTCAACAGGATACACACCTTTCTTCTTGGTCTATGGCGCAGAAGCAGTTCTTCCTAGTGATTTGATTCATACTTCTCCTAGAGTGGCCGCGTATATCGAAGAGGATGCCGAGATTTCTCGACAAAATGATCTCGACTTAGTCGAAGAAGTTCGCGTCGTTGCTGAAATGAGATCTACAGCCTATCAGCAGAAGTTACGCAAGTATCATAGTTAGAGAGTCCGAAATAGATCTTTCAATAAAGGTGATTTGGTTCTCCAGCTTGTGCAACAAAGAAAGCACAAACTTTCCCCAGTATGGGAAGGGCCCTTTTTAGTTAGTCGAGTATTGCACAATGGATCGTACTACTTAACTGACATGAGGCCAGTCAAAGAAAGACCTGCTACTAAGAAGAGAAAGAGAGCTAGAGGCAGTACAAATCCGGATGAGTTAGACAGACCGTGGAATATTGCTCAGCTATGTCCCTTTTATTCTTAGTTTATCCTTCTTTGTAATCATATATATGTATATGTTCTGTGAGAAATAAAAGTTTTGGTTGCCTCAAGATTTTTCTGGGAAGTTTTTACCATCTTATTTCCGAATGATCATATCATAGTCGAAAATCCCAAAATGCTTGAAAGTACTTTATGCTCATGTTCATTCTGGTTTAGATTTCCGATTCTAAAAATTGCTACCTTCGGGTATAACTCTAAAATTTCTAGTCTTTACTTTGGTTATTTGTCTGATTGCTGGATGCGGGCATTTTCCGAGTAGTGAATTGTTGGTACTGGAAGCCGGCTTTTTTCCGAGTTTAAACTGGTTTAGCAATTGAGCTCCGTTGCTCGGCAAAGTTTCTGGCGGAAGTTTTAGCCGGCTCACGAAAGGGACGAGGCGGAAAGCCAGATAAACGATAAGTATAGATGAAAAAATCCAAGTGCTTATGTAAACATTTCAGGCACACAAAAAAAACTCAAAGCCAAAAAGTGCTGAATAGATCAAAAGCTTAGCACTAGCAAAGTTAAAATACTGCATATTTAAGACGCATCATGCTTTTCCGGAATAATACAAAAATTTCTGATCTATGATGCAGGAGGAGATGAAGGAGCTGCCGGCTCGCTGGATACGTTGCCTTGATATCGTTCCGAGATGTCCGCATCCGAGGTGGTGCGTTCATCGTTAGAAATTTCTGCTGTTTCTTCTGGAGGCGGAGTGTCCACGCGGTTGAAGAATGGAGTATCGTAGCTGGTCAAGTCAGCTACATGACACCCATATCCGGCACATGAGTCCATAATGGCCTTGATGTCCTACTCCTGGCCATCTTCATCCACTGTAGATTACCCTCTGGTCACTTGCCATATCTCCATGTTTCCATGGTGGCTCATGACTATGGTGAGAGCGTTCTGTGCTGCTGATCGCGTGTAGGACATGTTCCAATCCTGGACGAGCTGCGGCATCTCCTTTTCCTTGTCCCGCACCTGAAAATCCGACATGCTGTGTATGTCCGGAATCTTGAGAGCTTCGCCGATGTCCTCAAGGGATTGGCGGAAGTCATGAAGCAGGTCACCGACTTGGGTAAGCCGGTGGGTGCGGGGCGCGGTGGAAGAAGAGTCCGTCAAGTTCAGAGGACCTATATACAAAACAAGTTAAGAAATATCTGGCATTGAAGAAAGTCGAAGAAAAAGATAAGTCAGACAGATGGAACGTACCGAAAATGACGTCGTCAATTTTGGTCTTCTCCTCCCAGAGACTCTAGAGTTCAGCCCGGAGCACCTGGGAAAGGTACCTCTCTCTGTTAAGCTCATTCTTGAGGTCCGAGATTGTTTTATCTTGAGCAGCGATCTTGCGATCACGCTCATCAGTGGCCATGGAGGAGGATTCAAGGATTTGAGCAATGCTCTTTTCATGATCCGCCTTGAGCTTATCCAGCTCTTGACGAAGCTCCTTGTTCTCCACCACCAGTGTCTTGAGGTTCTCGGCCTCTTCGATCATGGCGTAGGATTGTTTCACCAGCTCTGTAAGTCAAAAAGAACAACAGTTCAGAAAAATCGACATTGAAAATAACAAAGACAAGGTTTGAGTCTCGGAATGTTTACCTTCGGCCTCATCCTTAGCAACTTTAAGTTCAACATTTTTAAGCCGGAGAGCTTTGATCTCTCTCCGCTTATCGCAGACATTCTTTAGTAAATCTTGGTTATAGGAACATACTTTCTGTAAGTCAGAATACCCAAAGTCAGAAAGCTACTTAAGACTCGGGCTAATATTTTTTCTAATATCAGCACGAGCCTTGGGGGCTACACTAGTTTGTTCTTTGGCATCCTAATGAAGCATAAACCCGGATTATATATCGTACTTCATGCTTGGGGGCTAGAGGATATGATATAAAATAAAGGAAAAAACAAGAGTTGGAATTCCGACTTACATATTGTTCGTGGGTGAGTTTATCCAAAGACGCGTTCACTTCAGCGGCCACCTTTTCGGCGAGAGTCAGAGGAATCACTAGGGCTGTTGGAAGCTCACCAGTCCTAATCCTCTCATCGTGAAGGTGCACCTGGGTGAGAAGGTCAGAGAACTTGACGTCCTCTGCTTCTTGCGCTTCTTCTTTGGCAGATAAAGTACTTTTCTCTAGGCATTGCCTAGCGAGCCGCTGGATTTCTTCAGCAGATTTCCGAGACAGGCCAAACTTGGCAAGTCCCAGATTGCTGATAAGGTTTTCGGTGAAGGTTTCTACCGAGGGATCATTACCCAAAGAGGGTTCACCCTTATCTATATCTGACTCACCCATGGTGACATCAGTGTGCGATTCAAGGATCGTGGGCTCCATTGAAGAAGCCGGATCTTCTGCGATGACCGGGGAAGGAATGGTCGCTGGTGTTGCAGAAGATTGAGGGGCAGGAGTCGGAGGAGCTACGGCAGGGGAAGCTATGGTGAGCTTTGTTTGTCGCAGGGGCTTCGAAGAAATTCCCTTCCCCTTGCCCTTGATGAGCGGTTTTGCTCTGAGAATGTAGTAAAGTCAGAAACATTACATCTCGGATAGAAATTTGAGTAAAGTACAAAGGCGGAAGTTGTGACTGAAAGTTACCTCTTCACGACAGGCACCTCCTTTGTGCCAACAGCCACTGTCGGAGCTTTGCGCTTCTTGAGCGCAAGGTCCGGCAATGGGACCACCTCTGTCTCCTGAGAAAACTCAGGAGGATATCCTTCGAGCGGAGCAACTTCCGACTCGGGGAGGTCGGCAAGCTGAAAATAAGAAAACATATCAGTATTGCAGTATAACTCAAAGATTGAAACACATAAAAAATGTACTGATGGAAGCATACCAGCACTATGTGGTTTTCCGCCGTATGCATATCCAGAGAAACCTCCGGGATTCTCCTCTCGATCCGCTCCCGGATCAGCCACTTGATCTGGCTTATGTAGCCTTGAGCGGTGTAGGATTTGGGGCTGATGCGGAGGGAGTCTTTCTTGGATGACGTGATGGAGTGCATCAGTCGACCCCCATGGTACTGAAGGGGCTGGATCCAGCATGAGACCCAGCATTGGACCAAATCGGATCCCTTCAGTCCCTTGTGTTTGATCAAGTATTCGATCCGCCTCTTAGCGAGGATCAGATCGTCGGTGAGAGCCAAAGCAGCCTCGTCCCAAGAAGGTTGGGCCGTGGCAGCTCCGTCAACAAAAGCCGGCAAAGCAGTGGCTTTGTCGGGAGCCGGAATATCCCTATGATAGAAAAATGTGGCTGGCCATTGTTTGACCGAGTCACTTGCTAGAATTTTGGGATACGCGTGCTCGCATCTAAGCGAAAAACTAATAGTGTCGGTGATATAAGGAACACCGGCGGTAATGGAGTTTCTCCGGACAAGAAAATAGTACCGGAAAAGAGTCAAACTCGGCCTAATGCCGAGAAAGCCCTCACACAACGAAGCGTTCGTGCTCATCTCTAAGAGAGAGTTGGGAGGAAGATGATGGAGTTGAACTCTGTAATGATCAATCACCTCGGAGAAGAACTCCGGGGGAGGAAATGACAAACCTCTGTCGAGGTGGGTGCCGAAGTGGACCTGCTCGCCGTCGCGCGGGTTGGGGACGGTTTCCTCAAAGCCACTCCGCCAGTCACCGCCGTCATGGAGCCCTTCCTTCTCCACATTATTGAGACCCTCATCGTTGAGCGCACAGGGAATCCAGAGCCCGCGAAAGCTCTCTTTCTCCGCCACCGCTTCCGCCGTCGCCGCCGAGCTGGAGGAAGAAGATGAAGCCATTTCTCCGGCGAAGCAGTTGACCTAAAAGGGGCGGCGCTGGGAGTTCTGTGGGGGAGGAACGGGGGAGCTCTGTGCGCGTAGGGAGATTGGGAGGAGAGGAAAAGGCAAAGGACTGGTGGAAGGAGAAGGAGAAAATCATAACCCCTTATATCCACCTAACTGCACCAAGATTCGTGCAAATGCTACAGTGTAACTGCCACGCGTCGTGGAAGGAACTGGGAAGGACCCACGCGATGATTGCGTCGCCTCGATCTCCACGCACGCATTGAAACGACGCCTCGGTTCCACGAACCGCTGACCCACCAACGGTCGTGCTGACGGAATGCCTGTCAGATGACGTGACTTGACCATGACTTGTGTCAGGTGGCGTTAGAAACCAAGTTCCGGCTTAGTTTGAAATCAAGCTGGAAAATCCGAGTAACTTGTTGATAGGTCCGACTTATTTTTTAAGACCCGGATCGTATTTTTTGTTGTGAAGTTTCAGGAACCCTTCAAGATTCTGCAAGCCGAAGGTCAAGCTAGACGATGATGAATCCGACTTTGGATCTTGGAGGCCTCCGGGGGCTGCTGTTGGGGATATACTTTCCGGGTATCCTCACAGTTCCTCACTGACCAGGGTGGCCCACTTCGGGTTAGAGCTTTGCTTCACAGGCGGCCCAGTCAGGGAGAAAGACGGAGTCCAATCCGGCTACGTGAAGGCCCAGAAGACTTACCGACTTAGGCCCATAATGTTACTTGTAGTTCAAGATGTACTCTGTAACCGACTCTTAGTCGTAGCCGGATAGATCTCTCATGTAAACCCTAGGCCGGATATCTATATAAGCCGTCCTAGGGAGAGCCTTTAGGGCAACACTCTAAACACCTCAATAGTCTACAATCTCAACTCGCACAGGCGAAACCCTTGTAACCCATATTCCGGCTCTGTCGTATTACTGGATTGCTAGCAGGAGTAGGATCCGTCCAAAGCCGGCGGATTCGAACCTAGGTAAACTTGTGTGCTCACCGTCCCGGAATACCGTACGTCTCACACCCCTCTCTTCCGCACGCCTCGAGGACCCCCTCATGGCTTACTTGTCCTCAATCCGACGACAATAAGATATAACATTAACTTCAATGCCAAGATCACATAAACTGTAGTGCGAGGTTTCTTTAAATATGCAGGGTAGAATAGGCTTACCCACATATTTTACCTTTGTTTTACCTTCAACCAATATATAAGTCTCTTCATCAAGTTCAACTATGTTACAATGTGCGTACATAGCCATAATTGCTTCCTTGGTTACATCTTCATCTTTGGTTTCTTCCAGATGTTCCACGGCTTCTGGTATAATTTCCTCCTCCTTCTTCTCCTATACTGCTTTGACCTGTTCATACTCAAGAATATGCTTTTGTGCAGTGTTAGGGAAAGGTAACTCATGCATTGGTTCTAGGGAGACCACTGTTGCTTTATCTTCCCTTTTCTTTTCAGGTTCGGGTTGTGGATCATACTTGACTAGAACCTCCTTTGGAGCTTTTATATGTTCAGTAAAAGCTTTAACAACTTGCAACACAAGATCTGAATCCAGATAAATTTCTTTAGATAATTCTTTAACATGGCCTTTTTATTGTAGTCATGAATACAATCATGCTCTATTTCTACGCCTCCTTCACTTCCTAGACCGAAATTCCATGAAACTCTATGTTAACAAATTCTATTAAGTAAAGCCCAAGCTTTAGGTATAGGAAGATTTATAAAGGCTCCTTCTGCGAAAGAGTCTAGTTCAATTTTATTAGGTTCAATTAAACCGCCATAAAAGTTATGTAGTAAATACCATTCAGGAAAATTATGATGAGGAGATAGACATAGTAAATCTTTAAATCTGCTATAAGATCTTACTAGTCCTTCATTAGAACGATTCTTCCAAGTCATTATAATACGCCTGATTCCAAGATATTTTGATAACGGATAATATTTTGCTAGAAATTCACAGGCTAGATTATCCCAAGTAGTAGTGGCTTTAGGTGGTAGAGATCGAGAGAGTTGTACTAGTCAAAGTCTGACTAAAAAGTTTAACCCTGACCTTATTAGCGGTATATCCCATCAATAGAAAAGTGCCACATATATCATTGAAACATGCAATATGCTCATATGGATCAGGATCTTCTTCATCTCCAGTAAATTGCTTCTTATGTAGAATACTAAGTAGTAGAGAATTTATTTCAAACCTCCTTGTCTTCTCATTGGAGTTGTCTCTTTTATAAATATCATAGGGCTTCCCAAAGTGGTTGAGTGGGTTAGCACTAGTCATATGCTCAAACTCCATCATGTTGGTGGAAACCTGTAACTCAAAACAGAATTTAGCAAGACAAAAATAAATAAGCAAAAACTAAAAGACCTACAGTGCTTAGCTTCCTGGCAACGGCGCCAGAAAATAGCTTGATGACAGCAAGTGCATAGATCATTTGTAGCTAGTTTCAAAATAAAGATATGGATCCCACAGGGAGCAGGAGTCTGAATTCTAATAACTCTTGAAATAAATATTATGATAGAAATGCTAGATAAAGTTCTAAGTGACAAGATAAAGTGTGAGTATTGTGTAAAAATGTGTTTTTGGGTTTTAGATATAAGAGCAATAATAAAGTAAAGTAAAACAACTGAATGCAGAAGGTAAGTATCGCGTATGTAAGAGAGATTGGAACTACAGTAGGGGCAAAAGCGTTCTTAGGGAGTAGCGGATACACCACTACTATTATAAGGATCTAAGATAAATACTATCATCATGAACATTCTCAACTATGTATGTGTGGGAGGAACTGCGTGTTTGGACGAATAGGCAGCAACCGCTGCTCACATCATCCTCATAACCACAGCAGTCAGCAATCGTAATCAATCGAATTACTGCGCTATTAAGGGACGTAATCCCGTAGGACGTATCCCATGGCATGGATAGTGTTCCGTGAGTTTCCTTGGTTTCCTAAGTTGATACGTAAGGGCTGCCAACAGCTTTATAGTCACTGTAAGTGCTAGCACACCTCCGTCTACCAACACATAGTTTCCTCCATCAAGTCTCCACGAGAGGCAAATATTGAGAGGTCAACTTCTGCCAACATCAAGATGTAGAAAATCTAACACATGGTCACAACGATGAATATCATAATAGACTTTACCTTATTTCAATCTCATACTAGGGTTTCTCTATCTCCCTAAGAACTAATGATCTACTCAGACATGGAGGCAATAAACATCATGGCAATGGTAATGGAAACAATCATAGATGAATAGTACTTGTATAAATCCACAATGAGTATGAGAATTACAACAAGATCTAGACAAGATGTAGATGGGATGGATGGAGATGGTGGTGATGTAGCGGTGGATGATGAAGATCGATGCCTTAGCCTCCCGAATCTACGCAGGGCGAAGATGGATCCCTTGTGGATGAGTTCCCCCTCCAGATGCCTTCTAGAGCTGAGGTTTCTATGATTTATGGGTGTTCTGGATGTCGTCTCCCTGAACCAGTTGCACGGGGTGAAACTATTTGACGAGGCGGAGGAAGTGCCAACTATACAGCTGGATCTATATGGCCGGAAAATTTGCTCCAGTCATATAGTTGGTCGTTGAACTCTCTGCCTCCTTTGTTCGCTTCTGGTTTTCTTCTAGTATTATTAATATTTCCCAAATAAGCGATTTACGTTGTTTTTTCTCCTTTTCTCCACAGTACAACTGCTCCAAGAATTGTATCTATTGGATGCATCATTTGTCCTGATCCTGGTGAAAACAGACATAAAATGTGCACGCGAGCACCGTAAAATACCAAGATCCTACATCTACAATGCAAAATAATAATGTAAAACATGATGCAAATATGCACTCATCAGGTACCGTCGACTGCCGCATATCCTGCTATGGGATCTTCCGCGGGCATGCGACAACCTTCCACGGGCGACTCTCCTACCGCGTCACAGCCACCTGTCGCATCTCCTATCGTGGGCTTTACCGTGGCCACTTCTCCTGCCATGGCACAACCTCCTCCCGCGGGACCCGCCTCCTCCGTTGTCTCACACCATGGTCACTCGTTCCAAGGACGGTATCACGGGATAGATATACTCTAGGCTCTCTTAGTGATATCACATTGGCATAGCTTGCAAGAAAGTGATGAGATCACTAGAATGTTATATCACGAGAACGAGAAAAGAGTACTTGTTGGTAACGAGATCAAACTAGGTATGGGGATACCGATGACCGAATCTCAGAGATGTAATATATCGAGAGATAATGGGATTTAGTTACGATGTTAAAGATTCACACGGTCACTAGAGTCATCGTTGAATGTGTGTGAGTCGGTATGAATCTTTAGGTCCCGCTATTGATTATTGATCGGAGAGGAGTCTCGATCATGTCTACATTATTCGCGAACCGTAGGGTGACACACTTAAGGGATACCAACACCATTTGGAGCAAATAAGATACCAGAGAAAGATTATGAAAGCACTGGAATTATTTCAATGGACACCGGAATTGTTTCGGGTCAAATTTGCAAAAATTGGTTTTGCATGTGATATCGAAATGTTGCAAGGGATTTTATTAGAATGTTTGTTCATTAAATTAATTAACAAAATTATGAATAAAATAAATAAAAGAGTTTTACTAAATGAGAGATGCATTAATTTTGGTGGAAAATTAATGCAACTTTGAGTGAAGTTGGAATTAGTGGTAATGGGCTTAGTTGAAGCTCCACTCACCATTATGGAGGGAGAGGTGGGTGCACCACCATGCCATGTGCATGGCCCCTTGGGGATGCCCCTCCCCCTATAAAAGGAGCTCCCCTCCTCCGCCACTCTCACACCTCCTCATGAAGGATCTCTCTCTCCCTCTAGAATATTCCCCATGGCTTCGGATTAGCTAAATACATGTTCCCGATGGCTTTCTCTAGAAGGATTTGCTGCTTCCGCTACTTTGCTGGAGCGAGGACTCAGAGGTGGTCGGGGTACCATACGTGTGTGCAATCACGGATGCACTACTGCTTTGCGGTCCTAGACTTTATCATGATCTTGAGATCGGCAAGTGAATGACTATATCATCCACGAAATTAGATTTTGTTACAAAGCTTTTCGATCTTCGAGGGTAAGATCTCTATGTATGTATACCCGTTGATTGTATCTGGGTAGATAGATCTTGGTGCTTAGTTGTTCATATCGTAGGAAATGTTTTGTTTTTTATGTTGCCTAATACCTTCGATCCGGATTATGGATGTAGTATAATAGTCTTTTTCCCTAGAAGACCTAGGTTTAATCGAACCTTGGGACTACAAGATTTTATTTCTTTGTTTTACCTTCGTTTACCAAACAATCTAGTTTACTTTATCCTAGGTTGAATCAATGGATGGAGATAGGCTAGGGTTGAAGATCCACCCGCAGCCGCACATCATATGGGATAAAAGATAATAATAACCAAGTACCTCCTTACAATTATTCGTCCTTTGCTTGCTAAGGATTTCATTTAGAGCTTCCTTTCCTTTGGAAGTGGATGCCCTCGCAAGCCCCTCTTTCAACGTAGCATTTTCTTCATGTGCACAGATGTAGAAGTGCTCGGAATATCATACTTGGTCAATCAAATTTGGAGATGATCATGAGACTCATTAAGAATGGAGTATTCACTCTCTAAAGCCTTGTGGGCAATGTCAAGTGTCTCCAATTTCTCGGAGAGTCTAGCATGAGCAGCCCCAAATTCAACCTTATCCCTTTTTAGTTTCTTTACCTTGGCAATAGCATTATCACGTTCCTTGACTAGCTTGGCCACAACTTCATCATGTGTCTCCTCGATCGACTCAAGTCTCTCCACAAGGGAGACTCGAGCCTCTTCTTCTTCTTCTAGAGCATTCTTTAGGGATGCAATCTCCATTGCATTCTCTCTTTCAATTCTGCCCTTTTCTTCGAGGAGCTCTTCATTTTGAGAAAGTTGACTCATGAGTGCCTCAAAATGCACTTTGTAATCACCTTTGCAATTTAGTGATGAAATAATCCAAAGCAATAATTTCTTCCTTAACCTAAGACTAGTAGAATCATCCATATCAATATTCATGGTAGTCTTAGGAAAAGAAGTGGTGGAAGATGATACCTTGGAACCTCTTGCCATAAGGCATGTGACGTTCTTGTTGTTCACATTCTCATTACGTGAATCAAAGAGTGAAGTCAGTGTGGATGTGGTGGCGATGGCAGCCACCTCTCATGAGTTATCATCATCTTCTTCGTCTTCACTCCCGTAAGAGTACTCCTCTTGAGTTACCAAGACAATATTCGGTTGCTTCTTGTAAGAAACATTTTTCTTCACAAATTGCTTCTTCCGAGGTGCCTTTGACTTTTCCTTGAGAATGAGCCTTCCTCCATTGTTTCTCTATTTTGATATGGACATTCGCTCACAAAGTGCAGCCGGTCTCCACAATTGAAACATGTTCTTAGCTTAGGACCATTTTCTCTTCTTCCATTAGAGCCATTTTTGCGTTCAATTTCAGATTCGGCTTTGGCGGGGTCCTTCCAAACTTTCCTAGCATAAAAGGCTATGTACTCACCATGTGCCTTTTACATCCTCGAGACAGTCCATAGCTTCAAAGTCATCATCATCTTATTCAACAACATTTGCATGTAAGGCCACATTTACCCCCCCCCCCCTTTGCATTCCAATGGCTCGAGCACGAGCGTCTTTGGCATTCTTGGCAGCCACTTTGAAAGCCGCCATTTCTTGCATGACCTCATTGGAAGTCATTTGATGATAATTATGTCTACCTTGAAGTCTCTTCAAATCAGTAGGCTCAAAAGGCATAAGATCACTAACATACTTTCTCTTGATCCATGCGTCATCAACGTGGGTAGCCCCATGATTTCTGAATGTGGTGGCTATTGACTTGAGTCTTCTATACATATCCTCGTGATCCTAGCCATCCATCATATAAAAACCTTCAGCTTGGTTACTCAAAGCATCATACCTATTCCTTCTCATGCTTTCATTCCCAATGAAGAGTTCGGTGAGGGCATCCCAAGCTTCCTTAGCGGTGCTGAGATGTTCTATGTGAGGCATGTCCTTGGGACCCACACCGAGATGAATCATATGTAATGTCGTTGCATTGAGTTGGCTGTCCACAACTTGTCTTCTTGTTAAGTTGCTTGGGTCTCCAACATGGAGGCCTTCTTCAATAATCCTCCAAAGCTCAACTGATGAACTACACACATGAGATTTCATTAAGAATTGCCATTGACTAAAAGAAGATGCAGTAAGCATGGGTCGATCACCCCTATTGTTTATATGAGGGTGAGGGATTGGTGGATCGGGAGAATACAAGTGAGAGACCTCACTGTAGTCCTCATTACCACTTCCCTTTTTGGAGGAGGGTCCATTATTTTTATCACTCACCAACTCGTCCTCTTTGGAGTTAGCATTAGCTTTGTCCCTAGAGACCGAAGTGGTAGCCTCAGAGGTAGATAGAGGTGGGGCTGTGGTTGGAGAGAGACGAGCAATCATTTGATGCATCTCTTCCATTTTGGTCTCTATGGATTTCAGCAAGGTTGTTTCCAACGTCTTGAGATCATCCATAGTTACCTTGTCCACAACCTCACTACCATATCCCTTAGTACCCATACCCTCTTAGGCGGTAAAGCCCGAATAAAGAGCCAAGGATCTGATACCAATTGAAATGGATCGTATGGGCAGCTAGAGGGGGGTGAATACATGCTACTTCAAATTTTAATTCTTTTCCAATTTTAGGCTTGACACAAATGTAAATTCTCTAGATATGCAACTACAAGAATTTCCCTATATGCCAACCTAACTACTAAGCGTGTAAAAAGGAGCGAGGAAACCGTAGTGGAGCATGCGGAGATACGGGGATTTGTTTGATCGGAGTTCCTTCCTTGTTAAGGGAAGTACATTTGCATTGGAGGGGTGGGCGGTTCTAAGACCACCACGCCACAATGGGCCTCACCCTATTCTCCGATGGATCTTGTCACCAAAGGCCTGATCCACCTTTCCACTATTGGTACCCTTCGAGGCGGGAACCGGTGCCTTTATAACGCTAGTGGTGCACACATCCACAACTGAATTGGAGGCTCCCGTGATGATAACAGGCTACCACAAGAACATGGATTATCAAATAATCAAAACTAGGATCTAGATATTTGCAAGAAATACTAGATTGAGAATCCCCCAAGTGAATGGAGGGGAAGTTGAGCTCTTGATTGTTGTTGATGAAGATCGAGGTCTCCTCCTTCAATTCACAAAAGATCGAAGTCTTTGGATGGGTGAGGATGGAGATCTCGCTTGGAACTTGAAGAACAAGTCTGAGATTTTTTGAATGAATCAAGAATTCTGGCAGGAGGGGTTGATGGGGAATAAATACCCCTACCAAACTCAGCCGTTGGAGAAGTTGGGGGCCGGATTATCCGGCCGGGGCAAAACTCCGCCCCAGAAACGGATTTTCCGGGGAGAAATCCGTCCCCGCAATGCGCGACGCGCCTGGCTAGCCTTTGCAAAAATCCTCGGGGGGGGGGGGAGGGGATTATCCGGCCCTGGCTGGACAATCCAAAGGTTAATCCGCCCACCATACTGCATGACGCGCCTTGCCTGCTCTTGGAGGTTGGGGTGGGCCAGATTATCCGGCCCTTGACAGGGGCAGATAATCCGCCCCAGCTTTCAGATTTGTTGCATCTGAATGAACACTTATCTACAGCACTTCAACATACATGAGATGATCCTTGGTATTTTTATCTAACACACAAAACACTAGAGATCATGAAATGTTCTTTCAGGCGGCCGTGAATAACTATCGCTTTGAGGCATCATTGTTCTGGATACGGTCTTTATTTGACTCTGACTCTGGGTCCCTTACTCTTGGAGGCGGTCCCTACTAGAAGCTGTCTGACAGTGAGGAGTTCTTCCAAACAGTCAATACTAATAGCCATCTCTGAGTCGTACTTCTTAGAAGCGTTTACATTTTTGAACCGCTTGATATCATGTATCTTAGAGTCAGAACGGAAAACCGGCTCAGGTGGTACATTCTTAGAGGCTATGCGCTTGAGCCAGAATAAGAAACCGTCTGAGGTCTATGAGAAATAACCGTCTCTAAGTAACGGGTTTGTACTAGTGTGATAATGAAGGTCTCTTCATCATGGAGCATTTATGCTAGTTGACAATGAAGTCATATCATTGTGAATGATATGATGGACATTACCCTAACATAAGTAATGCGACATGATCAAGTCACATGGTTCATCATTGCAATAGTTAGAAGCGTAGTATCCTTCTCCTTAGACCATGAGATCATATTAATCACTGTCTCCCAACGCTGCTTTGACTGCATCAAACATCATGTCCATAATTGGGTGACTATATAAGTGTATGTTAGGTATTTCAGAGGAATAGTTGAGGCATATGTATCAAGACCAGGATTTGTTCACCTACATGACGGTAATATACACATGACCGACTTGGTGAGATTACATCCATAATGTCTAGGTCACGGGAATGGAATATCACGGGAACAAGTAAAACCAAACTTGTCGGTAGCGAGATTGAACAAGGTATATGATGTCCATGATTAGGTCTCAGACAAGTCAGTATCAAAGTAACAAAGGGAATTGGACTCAAGGTTTCATGGTTCAAACGATATAAATCGTGGTACCGCTATTGATCATTGATGCAGATCATGTCTGTGTCATTCCTAAGCCATTGGGGTAACACACTTAAGGGTACTATTACGCTAGGAGATCATTATGGAAGCATCAGAATCATAGAATGAGATAAACCCGAAAGAGTTCCGTGAGAGAACCGGAATTGTTTTGGGAGATTCCGAAGTCGTTCAGAAGAAACCTAAGGGAACCGAAAGGTGTTTTAGGTCAAAGAGAATTTTGTAATTTAATATTAAATATAATAATAAAATCTAATTTGAAAGGGTAAGTTCCCTAATGGGCCAGATCCCCATAGGGAAAAGGGCCTATGAGGAAAACCACCATAGGGAAAGGGCCAATGGGCCAAGGCTAAGCCGCCCTCTGGAGCCCACCCAGCCAGCCTAGGGCTGCGCACGAGGTGGGGCCCACCCTGGACGGCTGGCCCATGGTGCCTCCCTCTCCCATCTTGTTTGTTTAGTCCCACATAGGAAATCCTTTGGGGAGGGTACACAGCCCTCCATCTATATAAACAACACAATAAACCCTTTGGGCATACCCATGCTAGGCCCCCATGAGTGGAATAAACAACACAATATATCCAATAATTCTCTGGGGCATTTTATTAGGGAATTATCTCACTATCCCTCACGTGTGGTTCCCAAAGTTTGGAACTGCACACGGGGATTGAGATCTCTCTCTCGTCGCTGTTGTGCAGGCGTGGTTCCTAGGTGGAAATGTACGTGCAAGATATGACACCTGCAATACGTCGTTGCGTTGCAAGGATTCCAACCATAGGATCTACTTCCACACTCTCGGCCAGAGAACTGGAGGTTGTCGTCTTACACCGTATGTGTGCGAAACCACGAGGGTGATGCCATTAGTGCCCCCTTGGATATCGTGAGCCGGAATGTTGCACGATGGTGCAAGGGGTGACTTGAGAGGAGCTTCATGACCTTGAGATCGACTACGAGTACGGCTACATCATCCACATTTCCCTCGGAATGTTAATCGCTTTCGAAACTATAAGGGTATGTATCTGAAACCCCGCCGTTATAGTATTACTCCTAGATAGATCCTAACATTAAGTGTGTTCGTGTAGGACAAAATGTGTTTTCTGCCCGAACCCTTTCAACACCCACCCTGATGGATAGATGCAAAAGGTCATGTATTTGTTGCTGATAAAGATGTACCTGGAGAAATAATACCAACAATTATCTTGATGGTTGAAAACTAAGTGTATCATGTTTCACACAAATCTTCATGAAGTATGTTTGTTTTTTGTAGCATTGTAAAGTTATTTAGCTAGTGTCCATAACACTGAAATAGATTTACAAGCGTGATATTTTCTTTACAATGCAAATTAGGAAAATAAAATACATTCGGGTGCGGGTTTGTTGGAGCACAATCTTCTATTTCGTTAATTTATATACAATTGAGTGACATAATTTTTGTTTATCGTAGTGAAAAAGCTTCTACTATAGATCATGTGCAAGGTGCTTGGATACGTGACATCAAATTATGCCAGACTGATTTATCTCATGTGTATTTCATCCAAATGATGCTATAAAAAGCATCTTCTAGTTCATTGGGGTTCCCAAGAAAAACATTGGATATCTTTTTGAAGACTCCCCGGATTAGTGGGATAACTCCCAAAAATCACATTTTATAGTACCGAGGCTAATTACAATTAAACAATGCTTACTTATTTATACTAGCTATTTTTACTTTTTAAAATAATAGTGCCATCACAATTATATCAATTTCTATTTACGTGTTGTTCAATGTATTATTTTAAATATTATACTTCTTGTAATTAACATATTTAACTATGTGATTAGGGCATTAAATAGTAAGATAGTATGTTTTGTTATACTCCCTTTGTCCTGAATTATTTGTTGCAGGTTTATCTAGATACACATGTATCTACGCGTTTTAGTGTATAGATACATGTGAATCTAAAAAAATGTGTGACAAGGATTTTTTTTGTTTATATGGTTTTGTTGTGCTAAACTAGAAACCTGCTTTGTTGCAACGCCATTGTTTTATCTTAGAAGATTTAAGAACATGTATTTCTACTTGAATTCCCATCCCAATATACAAATAGTAAACAAATATTTCTCCACAAACGATTCTTGTGATCTAATGTTTGATGTATTCATATCCACATATTGTTCTTAAATATCTAGGTATCTTGGTAGAGTTTTTTATCTTCATATAGTTGCGTATATTAAAAGATGGTTCGTGAGTGTATGAGATGTAACTAGTAGGTGATAATATACCACTGGCACGTCACCACCACACACTAAAAATAGTGGTGGCGCATCACCTTTTGGTACACCACGGAGTGCCTACTGGTGTCGTGTCGAAACATGAAACACGACACAGGTATATGAGATCCACTAATGGCTCAAAACGAACCATTTGGGTGGCATGTAGTTTTCGGACACGAATCTAACTAGTTGAAAGTGCAAAGGACGTCATCTATAGGGGGGGTGAATATACTTTTAAAATAATTACGGTTTAGGCTCTAATAATACGGAATAAAACTAACATTTAATTTATCAAAGCACAAAACCTAAAACCACTAGGTTTAAATAAGTGCACCAACAACATATGCTAAGCAAGACAAGCAACAGGGTGATAGCAAGATATCATACTTCAAACACAACGGCTATCACAATGTAAATTACATAAGTAAAGGGCTCGATTGAGAGATAATCGATGGACGCGGAGGCGACGATTTTTATGCCGAAGTTTACTTCCAAAGAAGCTATATCTCTGTTGGAGCGGTGCGCGCAATGCTCTCTGAACGCCACAAGTGGCTCACCTTGAGATATGGTGGCTTGATGCTCACCCAACGTCAGACAAGGCCTCACCCCAAGATGCGAAGGTACGCAACTCACCGATGCCACAACATGCTCACTCTATTCTCGCGAGTGCGCACCACAAAGGGCGGGCACTCGATCCACTATGAGACAATTGAGGGCGGTCAGCGAACCCATACAAGTTTGGTGCAATATCTACAACTCAATTGGAGGGCTCCCAAGAATCACCAAAAGGCCTTGACCTTGAGAAATCTCCACAACTCAATTGGAAGCTCGAAGGGTATCACACCACTACCACAAAATCATTTAGGGTTCCAACAACCCAAGAGTAATAAACCCTCAAGCTTGAACTCAACGAATCTCCGAGGAGAACTCAAGTCTATGCACGAAATGCAAGAGGCAATTGCTTCACTCTCAAATTCCATCAAAGCTACAAAAGCTATTGAGGAATAAGAGAGAAAAACACAAGAGGAGAACACAAAACTCTCCAAGATCTACATTATAAGGATTCCTTCACAAAGAAGGGATTTGGATTGGTGGGGTTGTAGATCTAGATCTTTTTAGGGTTTAGGTTTAGGGTTTAGAGAGTAGATCTAGATCTCCTCTCTCGAATCCCTCACGAAAAATTGTTTAAGGTCAATTATGCTACAAAACAGGTTAAATGACTTGGCTACATGTTGTATTGAGAAGGATATCTTGAATAAAATTGATCTTAAGATTGTACTCAACGATTTTGTATCTAGAAAGGCCAAAGAAGCTTTTTTGTGAGGCATTGAAGCAATATTATCATTGGAATTATTTCTCATTTGAGGTAATCAAACTTGCAACAAATACTATTTATTATATTTTGAGACTAAAATGTATGATTGGATGTTAACTTTTTATTTTAAAAATAATAGTAGACATATATGATAATTTTTTTGATATATCTATATATACTTTAGTCTTAGGAGCCCACGCCGTCCAGCTTTGGAGTCTCATGACGACAGGTCTGGCCTAGCCACCGCAACAATCAATCAGACCCAAGCCTCGCATCAGATCAACCGGCTGTTTAATCTGTCGGGTTAATTAATGCTTCCGTTGATATGCGACAAGGTCTACTATTGCTAGTACAGAACGAAAAGACTGCAGCTTTTGGTGGCCGGTCAATCCGACGTTGGAATGGGAAGATGAGATTCTTCTTCCTCTTCCCTAATCCGTCGTGGAGTGGAATGGTTCTTCGCCTACTCTTGCTTAGCTAAGCTTCGATGCAGCTCACGCTAGTGACATACTATCACCTCTTTCACGGATCGTGTACTTTCTACCGAGAGAAAAATGACGTTTTTCAAGGCTATATTTTCTGCCCGAGCTCCCCAACATGTTATGGTCGTTTTCTGGCGGCGGATTAATCTGCTCGCGATGATCAGCTCTACTCACTCCATTTCAGAAATACAAGACATGTTAGCATCAGCTATCAAGATACGTTCGTTTCACAAAGCAAAAACATCTTATATATTTCTAAACGGAGGGAGTTCGTTGCCACATCACATACGTGTAGATGCCTTTTGCTTGTACTCAATGTGTTGTCTAAAACCATTAATATTTCAGCATGTTAAAACATACACCCGGTACATGTCAATGACGTATACATATTGATTATCGAAATTACGGTAGTACTACTTAATTGTTTTATGATGTTTGCTAGTTCCGTTCAGCATATATAATGTGATTGACTATCGGAGCTAAAATACTTTGTCCGTGATATGTTTTAGCATATTGCAGTAGACTGTGTTATCTTAGGACGAGTATCATGATTAGAGCATCTCCGGAGGCGAGCTCTAAAGACCTCCCTAAGCGGCTATTGGACACGCCAGTCATGAAATCAGGTCTAGTCCTGTTTTGTCCGACGCGGCCAAATAGGTTGTCTGGCACATCCAGACCGTCCTCGCGCCACATGGAGTATTATGGACACGAGCCAATAGGTTGTCTAGCATGCCCAGGCCGCCATCACGCCACAGGGAGCCTTCTAGGCGCGTCGAACACAAGCCGTGCCCCCCCTCCCCGGCGATGTCAAATGTAGACATGCGGGTTTCACATGCCATCGACCCAGCCTCCATTTCTTTCTCCCGCCTGCTGTCGCACCCCTCTCACTGTCTTCCACCCCTGCCAAATATTTGCCAACACCAATAGGTCACTGCTGAAGCCCGCCTCTCCCACTGGCTGAGTCGCCTACCACTGCCAAGCTTTCTCCGTTCGTTGGGTCTTCCAGGCGCTGACGGCGACCTCGCTTGCCCGCCTCGCGCACAATGTGTTCGGCTCGAAGGAGAGGAGGACAGCGCCTCCGCAAGCGTAAAAAGTTTAGGGAGCCGCCTTTGACGGGCGGGCCCAAAGATATCCACTCGTGCTGATGCTTCCTAAAGGACCGATCCGACGATGTTGCTGGAAGTCGGTTGGGCTCGCTCGGCTGGAGATGCTCTTACGTCACTAGAGAATGACGCCCTAAACTCGAATGTCATGATGATTGCTTAGATGTGAAGGGTGAGGGGTGCTTGCGGAAGGGGCGAGATGGAAAAGGCAACTCGCGCACACAGGCTCGAGACAGCGCCGCGACTGCCCCACGACGAAAAGTGTACTTCGTGCGGTCAAGTTTGTGAGACTACTACTGCTCACCTCATTTGCCCTTTCGTGTACGAAGTATGGCATCTCTATAGTTTGTGGCTTACCCAAAGAAAGAAAATGCGATTCAAATCCAACAATACAGGCCAATTTGTCTATTAAATGTTAGTTTTAAAATATTTACCAAAGTTGCCACAAACCGAATATCTGTGATCGCTCACAAGGTTATTCGCCCTACTCAAACGGCCTTTATGCCGGGGAGACATATCCTAGAAGGGGTAGTCATCTTACATGAAACGATACATGAACTTCATACAAAAAAAATGGATGGTGTCCTTTTCAAAATTGATTTTGAAAAGGCATATGATAAAGTCAAATGGCCTTTCTTACAACAGGTTCTTCGCTTGAAGGGCTTTGATCCTTTATGGTGCAAATGGATTAGTAATTTTATTCAAGGGGGAAGTGTTGGGATTAGAGTGAACAATGATATTGGTCATTTCTTTCAGACAAGAAAAGGGGTTAGACAAGGAGATCCTTTATCTCCTATTCTTTTTAATATTATCGCGGATTTGTTGGTTATTCTTATAGCTAGAGCTAAGGAAGAAGGTCAAGTAGGATCCCTTATTCCTCATCTGGTTGAGGGAGGGATATCTATACTACAATACGCAGATGACACGATTCTTTTTATGGATCATGATATTGCTAAGGCGGTTAATATGAAGCTCATTTTGTGTATCTTCGAACAACTATCAGGTCTTAAAATTAATTTTCACAAAAGTGAACTCTACTGTTTTGGTAATGCAAATGAGTCTGAACAGCAGTATAGAGATATATTTGGCTGTGAGTCTGGCTCTTTGCCGTTTAAGTACCTAGGGGTACCTATACATCATAGAAGGTTAACGAATTCTGAATGGAACTTGGTCGAGAACCGTTTCGAAAAGAAATTGGGATGTTGGCAAGGAAAGTTGTTGTCATATGGGGATAGATTAGTGCTAATCAACTCTGTTTTGACTAGTATGCCTATGTTTATGCTTTCCTTTCTGTTAATACCAAAGGGTGTTCAGAAACGATTAGATTACTATCGATCACGATTCTTCTGGCAAAGTACTGATCATAAGAAAAAATATAGATTGACTAAATGGAATATTATATGTAGACCGAAGGACCAAGGTGGTCTTGGAATTGAGGTTTTACAAATCAAAAACATGTGCCTCCTTAGTAAATGGTTATACAAATTACTGTCCGAGAAAGGGGTATGGCAAGAGTTACTTCACAACAAGTACATAAAAAACAAAACTTTATCTCATGTTCATACCAAACCAACAGATTCCCCCTTCTGGAAAGGCTTAATGGAAGTTAAAGATAGTTTCTTTAACCGAGGATATTTCAAAGTTGGAAATGGATTAGGTACTCGTTTTTGTGAAGATGTTTGGTTAGGAGACACATCTTTGGCTCAACAATATCCGTCTCTTTACAATATTGCTCATAGGAAAAATATCTCTGTTCATGATGTTTTATCTCATAATCCTCTAAATATTGGTTTTAGGAGGAATTTAAGTGGGACTAAATGGGATGCATGGCTGCATTTATGTCAGAGATTAATTCAATTAAACTTAACTGATGATCCTGACTCTTTTCAATGGAAACTGACCACGGATGGTGTTTTCGCTGTTAAATCTATGTATGACGATCTTATGAATGAGCATCAGAGCTTCCCTACCAAATATCTATGGAAATTAAAAATACCTTTAAAGATTAAGATTTTCATGTGGTTTCTCAATAAAAAGGTCTTGTTGACTAAAGATAACCTTTTAAGAAGAAATTGGGTAGGTTACACGAAATGTTGTTTCTGTGATAGAGACGAAACTATTGAGCATCTCTTCCTTTCTTGCCCCTTTGCAAAAATTATATGGCGCATTGTTTTCTTCACTTATGATCTTCCGCCTCCGACCAATATTACTAATATGTTTGGGAATTGGTTAAATAGAATGGATAGGACTAACAAAGCTAGAATACGAATTGGGGTATCGGCTTTATGTTGGTCCATTTGAAAATGTCACAATAATATTATTTTAACAAGGCTCAAGTTCAATCTTTCTTGTAGGTTATTATCTCGGCGTCCCATTGGATTCAACTTTGGGCTCTTCTTCTCCCGGAGCACCATCGCACCTGGATGGTTTCTGGATGCAACCGTCTGGTGACGGTCGCACATGATATCTACTGTCAGGCTTCGTGGCGGCATTCTAGTAGATTGACAGATATCTAGACGCTTTATGCCTCGCGTTTTTAGACATTTTTTCCGTTGGTTGGTGTTTGTATCAACCCTTTCTGATGCTTGAGTTGTAATAAGTATACTCTGAATTCTATTTCAATAAATGGCTGTGTGCAACCTTGGATGCAGAGGCCGGGGCTGCAACCCCTTTTCGAAAAAAAAAGTTTGTGGCTTACCTTGTCATGATCGTACTCTGATCAATTATTAGTCTAGGTACATGGTGTGACAATTTATCACGTCATCACAACCTATATTATGTTTACTTGAAACTGTCTTGCTTATGTATGGCGCAAATTAATCGAACTTCGTGTGGAAATCTCAGTAGCGGTACGCATTGGATACCCAGGAGAAACAACTTGGCTCTGCATGGTCTTGGCATCTTGTTTTCCTTCTTTGCTTGATTGTCTTGTACAGTACTCCCTCCCTTTTAGAATAAAGATGTTTTAGCTTTATGAAAAGTGTATCTTGATCCCTTTTAGTGTATAGATTCATATAGGTTTGGAGTGAACCTACACACTAAAAGAGTTTTAGATACATTTCTTTTATAAAACTAAAACATCTTATATACGGATAGAGTACTTACCAAGTCCAGTCTAATAATGTTTGCCGTCTAATAATGTTTGCCCAAGAAAATGCATGTATACACATAGTGGCATCTAACCTGAGCAGGTGGCTAAGTTCCATTGGTCCACGTATCTTATTTCAAGTTTTCAACCCCTACTACGCAAATCTAATAAGCACATGACAAAAGTGTACATCTTCGTGTTTAGCACCCGGATTGGTCTTCCCTTCTCTGTCCAAACACGTGCGGTGCCATCCCTTTTTTACCCCTGTCTTTAACAAAAAATTCCCTGTTCCGTACGTGTAACGGTGTAAGAATCAATCGCAGAAGCTTCCATGGCTATGGACTCACGAAGTCCACACACAATAATTTCATCCAAGTTATCACCAGCCTTGTCTAACATTAATGTGGACAGAAAATACTATACAATCTGGTCCACTAGTACGTCGATCGCTGTACGGAACCCCTGGTTATGAAGCTAGTAAAGGCTGCACAGGGATCTCTGGCTCTCTGGATCTACCATGATCGTCAATCGACCCCTGTCGTTTGGTGGAATAGCAAACAAAAGTTTGAGATAACTTGAGATAGCATATACCCCCTCCACCCAGAATTAAGTGACTTGGATTCCATTCATGATTTGTATTTGTCTAGATTCGTATGTATCTACGAATGTAGCAAATGCAATTCACTATTTTGGAACGGAGGGAGTACTATATTACTACTTTCTCCGTTCAGAAATATAAGACGTTTTAGCTTTGTGAATCGAATGTATATAGACATCTTTTAGTGTATAGGTTCGTAGAGGTTTAAAGTGAACCTATACACTAAAAGGTGCCACTCATTGCATAAAGCTAAAACGTCTTATATTTCCGAAACGGAGGAAGTATGAACGAAGCGTGTGAACACAGAAATATCGCGTGTAGACAAAATTACTCTACGAGCCATTAACTACATGTGCTAGTACGTCACTATCACACGTTGTGTAGATGTATGGGTGCGGTATGACACCTATGGCTTGTTTGGTTGCCGGCCAAAGTTTACCGAGCCTAAGTTTGACAAATATGACAGCCACAGAAGTAACTTTGGCTTAGGGCTGGGAACCAAACACGCCCGTAAAAACCGACGTCTCAAACTCAAAGTTAAATCCTGTCGTCCATTCGTCCTCCAGCTACCGAGTCGTGCACGCACGTGCAAAGGCACGAGCGACGAAGAGAATCTTAACCAGGCAAAACCGCAAAAACACCTCTGGAGCGAATGCGACCGCGGCGATTGATCGCACGGTAACCGAGCCCCTCTCCGTTCTTCGTCCTATCCCGGCTTCTTCCACAGCCAGCCTAGCGCACTGTTCTCGGACAGGTCGCAACATATGCATGTGTCGTCAGGTGAGGAGCGATGGCGACGGCTCGATGGCAATAATCAAACACTGGTTTTGGACACGGCAATGCGCAGCCGCTAGCTAGTACTGTACTAGCAGCAAACACACCGCGAGATCTCAAGCATGGTCCTCGATCCGAAATTTGTCTTTTCTTTGCGAGGGATGGTGGCGTTTGTGCTGTCGGATGGCGACGTTTCTGCCCTGCGTATGCATCCTGTAACACGAACCGGGCATCAGATCACCGTCGTAGATCGTTCGCTCCGCCATTGCCTCTTGCCAAGCTGCACTCCCATGCTCGCCTACAATATCGCTACCTATTTTTTCCCCGACAAATCTGAATTAATGGCTAATCTGACCTCTACACAAAACTGTTTCAAAGTTTTGCAGGTTGGCGTCAACGAAATTCGACCTGAAATTGCTCTAGTGCTTCGACGCTGGACACTATGGCGCCGACATTTTCTTCGGTGCCACACGTGGCTGGCGTCAACATATCAAAAGTCTTCGACTCTGGCCCTTGTCCATGAGAAACCCTACCTGCTCCTGTGCGGCACCACGGCGCCGCACCGGGTGCCTAGGGCTCCTCTCATCAACCCCCCTCCCCCCCGCTAAACCCTAACCCCCCCCCCCCCCCCCCGCCTCCTTTCCTTTCCGCCAACGCGGACGCCGCCGCCAGGGCAAAGCCCGGGCGGCTCGGCGGTGGTGGTTTCCCTCACGCATCGGAGCTCTGGGTTTGCGGGGGCTTAGATCTCGGGTGATTCCCTAGCGGTGGTCGGAGTGAGGCGGTCCTGCAGCCGTAGGGGGCGGTTTAGCAGGTGGTGGAGGTGCTTGGTGGCGGGCCTCACTGGGCGCTGGCTCGACGGGTTGCGGTTATTTCAACCCCCCAACACATGCTGGTCTAGTCGACTTCGGAGACAGTGTCTCACGGAGAGCTCCGAGTCTTGTTCCGCATCACGAGGACGCCCTGGGTGGCGACCCTAGGCTTGGCGGTAGTGGTCAACTCCGTCGGAGGTGGTCAACCCGATGCTGGTTTGGTGGATCTCATAATCCCTCATCTAGTCCCGGTCGCTGGTGAAATTGAGCTGACTTCGATCATGGTGGATGGTGGTAATGTTTTTGCGTCGTTACCTTGATGACGACATCGTCGTGTAACTATTGTCAACTCACTGTCTCACTCGTGCCTCTGGGGAAAACCCTAGGATGTAGTATTCCAGATCGGACGATGGCGGTGCTATGGTGTCGTGTTCCCTCTTGGAGGCGTCATTTGTGGAACAACACTGGATGACAGAGGAAGGAGGTGGAGCTGTTTTTTCTCGCACGGAACTTCGGCAGCAACGATGTCAAAGTTATGCATGACCGAGATGTGCTACACTGAGTTATGCATGTTCGGCGGGTGCGACGCATGACTGATCCTCCAGAAACTTCAAGCCGGGTTGGCTAGTGGTACTTCCCGGCATGGTGCTGCGGTTTATCGGCGGCAACCAAGACATGCTCTGGAGTTAGCGCGCAGTGTGGTGGTGATACTCGGCAGTGTGGTGGTGTCAGTGGTTTATGTGGCAGAGTCAAATGATAGTGGAGGCGGTGACCTCCGGAGCGAGTGCGTTGACGCCGTTTCGAGGACATGTTGGAAAGATTTGGACTCCTGTCTTGCATCGGCGGTTGGATGTTTTCTAGATTTCGTCAAGCTACCGATGAACTGCTATCGTCATGTTCGGTGGTATTATTTGATGTTCTTGGTTTGTGTGATCTTTGTAATAACTTTTGCCAGACTATTGTTTGAATAATGAATAAAGTCTATGCCATTACTCGATATAGAGACCGAGGCTATGTCCTCTTTTTCGAAAAAACTACAGTATTTCGGCTTCATCCTAGTTTTGGCAAACGGGGAACAGAACGCAGCTCGCGGACGCCTGGCTGCGCTCACCAGCCAACCGCACATGCGCGTGGGAGCTCCTATATAGCGCCCTACGCGGACCCGAGTGGCACGCCGCCTGAAGTGGCTCTGGCCCAATAACAGGTACGGAATATTATTTTTATGTTTATTTCTTCTTTTCAGTTTTTTAAGAAGAATAATTTTTTTCAAAATTTGTTTCCAAATCTGAACAACTCAAAATCGGATTTTTTTGAAAATTATTTTAAAAAAATATAACAAAACATAAATATAAATATGTTTCAAATATGGACATTTTTAAATCACAACAATTTTCAGAAGTCCTAACCTTTTCAAAATCTATTTTTTTTCAAATCTAAACATTTTTCAAATATGAAATTTTACAAATATGAACATTTTTCAAAATATGAACGTTTTTCATATATGAGCACTTTCCAAATTTGAACAATTTTATAATTTAAACAGTTTTCCAAATTAAATCTAACTAATATGAATTAAAATAAAGAAAAAACATAAAAAGTTAACATCAAAACATACAAAAGAAAACAGAAAGAGAAAAAGAAATAAGAAATAAAAAAAAGAGAAACACGTACATGTAAATGGGGCGGCCCGTAAAGGGAATCTTTCAGGCCGGGCGCTAGATAGAGATCGCAATGAGCGTTGAATAGGAATTCGGCAAATGCTATGTGCCGCTCAGAGCGGCGCGGGAATGGTCGTGCCGCACTCCCCGGCCGCACAGGGCAGGCCCATGTTAGCCTCTTTCACTTTTTTCATTTATTGTTTCGTTTTGTTTTCCTATTTTTCCTCTTTTCTTTTTCTTTTTTATGTCTTTTAGAAAGGTTTAGAATTTATAATTTTTTCATGATTTCAAAACATGTTCACGTTTAAAAAAATCATGTTTTTAATAAGTGTTCACGCTTTTTAAAACATGTTCATGAATTTCGTAAATTGGTTCATGGATTTCAAAAATTGGTTCATGATTTGTGAAAAATGTTCATGATTTTACAAAAATGTTCAATATTTTAAAAAAATTATTCATAAATTTTCAAAAACAGGTTCATATTTTTCAAAAGAATTCATGTGTTTTTGAAAACTATTCATGATTTTTTGAAAAATTGTTTATGAATTATGAATAATCTTCAAAAATATTAAAAAATGTTCACAATGTTCAACATTTTTTCCTTGGGTTCAAACGAATATGATCATGAAACTAGGAAAATGCTCAAAAAAAGATTCATGAATTCGAAAATATGTTCTAAAGAATATTGACAGGTTCAAACATCTGTATGACACAGAAATGTTCGTTCTCTAATTGAACTATAGTAGAAAAATAAAGGAAATAGAAATTCCGTGCGATAAGAAACAGAAGAGCTTCGTCAGCCGAGTCGACCATGCTAAAAAAACGAATCTGCTATGCACACGATGCAACGTGTACGACTGTTGCACGATACCCAATCTAACGGCAAGCAGCTATGAACCCTAATCCGTGAGCGGTCACGCACCCGTGTCGTATAGGAATCGTACAAAATAATCGTGTGTTATTCTAGTGGTGGAGCCAGCCCATCGCTGAGCCTGGGCAAGGTTCAGGTGCCACTGTCTTTACTAGGATTTGCCCCAAGTAATCTGTATTTTGGCTAGCTCTTTCCTATAGATTTTAGATGTGATTAGCAAACGAAGACCAGGCAGCATGCCGGACTGAAGCTCCGCCACTGATTCTATAGCTTCGGGTGCGATGGTCTCCTGTGGGAGAAGGAAACATGTTGCCCCCTCCTTCGCAATTGTCCCATCTCGCCTTCCCTAATATAAAGGGAAAAACCCTAATATATAACTAACTCGGCCTAATATATAAAGGGAAAAACCCTAATATATAACTAACTCGGCCTGCTATCCCGAGACCTTGCCTCATTATATAAAGGCTAGGAGGGGCGCCGAGGAGGACACCTCGCAATCCTAGCTCACACACCGCCAGATTGCATCTGCGCACCCCTGTAATCTTAGATTCCTCCATTAACAAAGAGCAGACAAGCAAGAGTAGGATCCCTTCCGAGGACTTGAACCTGGGTAAACCGCGTGTCCCCGATGTGCTTGTTTGCTAGCCGATCGTTGCCTCCAGTGCTTCCTACTTCCTCTAAACCAAGTCCATCAACCATGGGCATTGACGAGTTAACCCCACGTCAATTGCTGCCGTCTGTGTGAACTGGGAGTGCTGATGTTGCGGCTTCCTCGACCCCATCAACCGCGATCTACAACTCTACTGCAGCGGAGAATTGCCTCCTCTTCGGCACCTTCAACTTCACCGTCTACTCGCCCGGACTTCGAATATGTGGGCGACGGAATCGGCATGATGATCGTAAGCCTATGCTTTTAGGTCAGCCAGATTGTGCATGCTCTGCTTCCCCGACCACTCGCCAGCACCTTTGATTGCACCTTCCTTGTGGTTCCCACCACCAATCGGCATTGATTATTGGCTCAACACACAAGCTCGTTGGGAAACCCCAAGAGGAAGGTATGATGAGCACAGTAGCAAGTTTTCCCTCAGTTATGAAACCAAGGTTATCGAACCAGTAGGAGCAAGGAAACACCTCCAAGGTGTCGTTTCCAACCTAACCTGGAATCCTGCACAACACAACCATAGAACTTTTCCCCAACTTACAGTGAGGTTGTCAATCTCACCAGTTTTGCTGAAAACAAAGGATTAAACGTATTGTGTGGAAGATAGTAATTGTTTGCAGAAAGTCAACAGAAAACAGTAAATAGCTTGTAGATTGACGGTGACGAGGGTTTAACTCATCAATGCCCATTGTTATGGACTTGGGTTTTGGAGAAGGAGGGAGCGCTTGAGACATCTATCGGCTAGCAAACAAGCACACAGGGGACTCGAAGATTTCCTCTGGTCGCATCGCCGCCGCGTGATGGGGAAGAAGAATGGAGGTGCTGTCGCCGATTCCGCCGTTGCCGCTGTTGTGACGGAGAAGAAAGGCGGCTCCGCCGCTGCGGGCACCAGCACCGCCACTGGCGGGAAGAAGAAGGGCACAGGCACCCGCGTCACGAATGGCATGTGGCGTCCATCCGTCATCAAGTCCTCTGATCTTCGTCTTCTTCGTCAAGACAGAGTGTTGTCCGCCGCAGTAGCCGACGCGCGCATCCCCAACGGCGAGGTAATCCCCTCTCATCCTGCCAGTTTTCGAGTGATGTTCCTAGCGTTCATCATTCGCGGCCTCTCGTTGCCCCTGCATCCTTTCTTCAGGGGCCTTCTTTGTTTCTACGGGCTCCAGCTCCATCAGCTGTCCCCCAACTCAATCCTCCACGTAGCTTGCTACATCACCCTTTGCGAGTGCTGGCTCGGTATCGAGCCGCATTTCGGTCTCTTCAAGCGCCTCTTCAAATTGAAACGTCAATCGGCATCTGGTTCCGTAGTCTACGATGTAGACGGCTGCGGAATCCACGTCGATCCATCCGCCACATATTTCGACATCAAGCTGGCGATGTCCGTCCAAGGGTGGATGGACAAGTGGTTCTATGTTCGTGACCAGAAGGCCGACGGAGACCACTTCAGACTCGCGCCCTTCGACCCCGCGACACCGTGACAGAGGAGGCGCTCCTGGAAGAATGTGATCATGCCTGGCGAGTCCACGGAAACAGATGTGCTGTACGAGCGCGTCTACGACCTCGAAAGTCGCATAGGCAAAGAGGAGGGAGGCTGCACCCTCATTTGCACGTGGCTGCGCTGTCACGTCCAGCCCTTGTAAGCCAGAGTCTATCCCATGTTTCAGTGGGCTTGTGCTGATGATGTCACTCACGTGTCTGCCGATGGCATGTCCGCGAGTGAGGTAGATAAAAGGGTTCGACTGGTCACCAAGTATACCGTCAAGGACGTGCTCCCCAATGAACCAGTTGTTCCTCCGTTTGATGCTGCTAACCCTCCTCCTGAGGTATAGTTGTGCTAGCAGTAGCTTAGTTTGTTGATTGCTTCTTTGTTGTTTCTTATCTTTGTGCTAAATTGCTGTCTATATGCAGGATTGGGTGGTGCCACCCTGTATGCCCCCTCTTCCTGAGGGGCTTATCTCTCGAAAATCCTTGGAAGAGGACGAGTCGGAGTCGACCGTCCCATCTGATGTGGAGGAGGAAGCCCCCGAGTCCGGTAGTCCGGATACTCGCAAGCGTTCGCGCAGCGAGGATTCCGGTGCATTGTCTCCTTCGACTCCGGAAGGTGTAGGCGTTGGTGCGGAGTCGTCGATCTCTGCCATTCCTGTGAGTGCCGTGGCGCCCTCTTCTCGCAAGAAGATGCGACCGCCAAAGGAGTCCTCGTCAGAGTCGGGGGAGCCAACCTTTGACTTTGATAAGTTTGATTGGTAAGTATTCGAATCCTCCTTTTTTGGTTCTTCTTTGCAGTTGCCTTTTCTTGATGTTGATTTGATCTTGCAGTCAGCCGGCATCGTCGTCTTCTGGCGACGTCCAATTTTTGAAAGAATCTGGAGTCACGACCTCCAGAGCCAAGAAAGAGGTTGAGTGTGCTCCTTCTCCTCCATTAGCGACCCACTCCGGGCACAATTCATCAAGCTCTCCACACGATGGGGAGCATCGGATGGTTGCCCGGATGACTGCACACTAGTCGACTTCGGAGTCACTGGAGGATCATGTGAGTGTAGCCTCTCTTTTTCTCGTGCTGCAGTCGATGTTGCCTATGGCATCTGCTAACTTTGTTGTTTTTCTTTTTGCGATAGCTCCTTATCAAGGAAGCTACTCATCTAGCGGACCAAGTGCTTGCGATGGGTAGTAGACTGGGCGCTGTACTCCGTGGACCTTGTTTTCCTCGGCTCGTTCGACCACGAGCACTGTGCTAACCACCTGGTTGGTGGTGGAGATATATAGCAATAGTGGTTCCCTTTCTCGTGGGGTCACCAGTACTAGCGAAGTGGATAGTAGGCGCTTGAGGTCTTCGAATGCTTCCTGCGCTTTGTTGGTCCACTCGAACTTTTTAGCTTTGCAGAGGAGTTGATAGAAGGGCAGTGCCTTTTCACCCATCCGACTGATGAATCGGCTGAGGGCCGCGATCCGCCCAGCCAGCTGCTGGACGTCCCTTATGTTTTTCGGCTTCTCCATGGCCAGTATGGCTTTTATTTTCTTCGGGTTTGCCTCGATTCCCCTTGCGGAGATGAGATACCCGAGTAGTTGCCCAGATGGTACGCCGAAGGCGCATTTGTCCAGATTGAGCTTGATCCGGTAGCGGTCGAGGTTGGCGAAGGTTTCGCGTAAATCGTCGATTAGGGAGGCTTCCTCCTTGGTCTTGATTACCATGTCGTCGACATAGACTTGGATATTGCGACCAAGTGGATCCTTGAGGCAAGCCTGCATGCACCGCTGGTAGGTGGCTCCTGCGTTTTTTTAGCCCGAAAGGCATTGTGTTGTAGCAGAACACACCGAAGGGCGTTGTAAACGCTGTGTTTTCTTGATCTTCCTCCTTCATTCGAATCTGATTATAGCCTGAGTAGGCATCGAGGAAGCAGAGGCACTCGCATCCCGCGGTGGAATCGATGATCTGGTCGATTTGCGGTAGCGAGAAGTGATCCTTTGGACAGTGCTTATTTAAAGAGGTGAAGTCCATGCACATCCGCAGGATATCCGTGTCTCTTTTTGGTACCAGCACTGTGTTCGTGAGCCAAGTGCTCTCCTTGATCTCGCGTATGAATTTGGCGTCGAGGAGTCTGTTGATCTCCATTCCGACTGCCTTTGCTCTTGTCTTAGATAATCGCCGTATTGTTTGCTTGACTGGCCTTGTGTTTGGGTTGACGTTGAGTACGTGCTCGGCGAATTCCCTGGGAACTCCTGGCATGTCCCCTGGACACCAGGCGAAAATTTCCCAGTGCTCATGGAGGAATTCGATGAGCTCGAGTTCCTATGCGGGACTCAAGTTATTGGCGATGAGGGCCGTCTTGGCAGGATCCAATGGTTGGACCTGCACTTTCTTTGTGTGTACCGATGAGTCGAAGGATAGATTGGGCGAGCTTGGCCGGCTCAGGGGAGGCAGACTGTTGTCTGTTGACTCCTTTAGCCTTGCGAGTTCTTCCTGCATGCCGAAGGACTGGGAAATTCTGTTGAATTCCATGTCGCAACTGTCGGAGCTCTCGAAGCTCCCGTTGATCGTGATGACGCCATTGGGACCTGGCATTTTCATCTGCAGGTAGGCGTAATGTGGTACTGCCATAAACCTAGCGAACGCGATGCGCCCGAGGATGTAGTGGTACTGTGAGGGCCAGTCGACGGCCTCAAAGTCGATGCGCTCGTGCCGGAAGTTTTTCGGTGTGCCGAAGATGACGTAGAGGTTGATTTTTCCTAGGGGATATACGCCTTTTCCTGGGACAATGCCGTGGAATGTTGTGTCCGAGGCCTCTAGGCAGGTTAGAGGGATCCTCATTGCTCGCAAGGTACTCGCGAATATGAGTTGATGCCGCTTCCGCCGTCCATGAAGACACGGCTCATGTCGAAGCCTCCGATTTGCGCCTCGAGTATGAGGGGACAATGGCCTGGACGAGGTACTTGAGGCGGATGATCGCATTTGTCGAAGGTGATGCAGGACTCGCTTCCGCTGAGGTACTCAGTAGTGGATGGCGGCGAGTGTGTGGCCAAGTTGACTTGGCGAGTGATGGCCTTCTGCACCCGATTCGAGGGGCGTCCCTTTTGGATCATCATGGTACCCATGGCCTGTGGGTATGGTTCGCCTTCGTGGTGCTGGTCCGGCGCAGCTGCGTTTGGTGGTGGTCCAGGTGGTGGTGGCGGAGCGCCATGTGCCACGGAACCTGGAGCGGCTCCATAGCCTCTTTCGACTGCGTTGCGATTCATCCAAACCAATCCCTCGTGTAGCTTGAGGAACTCACGGCAGTCCTTGAGGAGGTGGCTGGACTTCTTCTTTCCATCATGCTTGTCGATGTAGAAGTGCACCGTACATGGCCCGGATAGTTTTTCTTCAATGGATGTCGTGGGTGCCTCATCACGATTGCGGCGTTGCCACACTTGCGTGGTTTTCCCGGAGTCGCGGTATCCGCCGCTGCGGTATCCGCTGTTGCGGTTATCGTCACGTCTGTCGGCGTAGCCAGCTGCGACCACGTTGACGTCGTCGCGGTCATCGTAGATGCGCATGCGGCGTTTGCTTTGGCGGTCGTGTCTTTGCTCGAGTTCTACCTCCTCGTCGGAGTATACGCGATTCTTCACCGAATCTTCTCCATCGGCCTACCGATTCGCGATTTCCATCAGGTGGTCGATGGTCTTGGGCTTTGAGCGGCCCAGCTCCTCCCTAAGCTCTAGGCGGTGGACGCCACCGTTGAACGCGTCAATCACGCGATCCTCCGAGATGTTCTCTGCGGAGTTCTTGATGATGGACCACCTTTGGATGTAGGAGCGTAGCGATTTGCCCGATCTTTGTTGGCAACATCTCAGCTCTTCGATTGATGCAGGTCGCTTGTATGTTCCCTTGAAGTTGCGCACGAAGCTGTAAACCAGCTCATCCCAACTGCGAATGGATCCGCATGGGAGGTTGTTGAGCCATGCTCGAGCGGCGCCTTGCAGCTGTAGCTGTAGACATTGCATGGCCGTGCTTCGACTGCCGCCGTGGAGCCTGACGGAGGAGATGTGGTCCTCCAGCCAGATCTTTGGGTCCTGTAGGCTGTCAAACTTCGGGTTCTCCGACGGGAGTTTGAACCCCTTGGGCATTCGCTTTTGCCTGATGGACCTGCTGAAGCATCTGGCGCCGCAGAGCTCCACATCATCCTCTTCCGAATCAGTCGACCGGGCGCGTCGCGCCCTTGATTTGTCGATCTTGCGCTGCGTGAGGTCATCGCGTGCATCATAGTCACGGTCATGCCACCGTGAGCGGCGGCGTCGAGATAGGTCGCGACTGTCGTCGCTGGATGAGGGCGAGGAGTAGCGCTTTGCCTTTTTTCATCTCAGGTGTTGGCTCTTTTTCGAGAGCAGCCTCGATTAGTCCCAAGACCGCGATCGTAGATCGGTACATGGCGGCTCGGGGATCTCCAGCTGGTGGCTGGTTGTTGAGGAGGTACATGGTGGCTGCTATCACCGCGGCTTGTGGCGCCTTAGGGACCACATTGCCACGTGTATCGACTGTCATAGAGCTGAAGTCGAGGACCTTTGCAGCTTCTATGCATTCTTGCTCAATGAGATGGGCCATCCGAGACTGCCTCTTGTTTGCGAGGTACTCGTTGCCCTTTAAGGAGGATCCTCCATGAGAGGAGAGCCCAGCACGTCGAAGGCTCGACTCGTCCGCTGCCTTTTTATGTGCTTCGAGCTACGCGATTGTTTGTGCTTGGCGCTTAAATTCCTCCTTCAGGAGCCAATGGTAGCCCATCAGAAGTTCTTGCGAGGATCCGGGGGGTAAAGGGTTCCCCCGTAGGGCCTCGCGGCAGCGAGCCCATTTAAGCTCATTGAGCCTGACCACGACGCGTTCGCCGGTTTGCTTGTTCGTTATGGTTGGAGGTTCGATTGCCCCTCCGTTGTTGATGGGGGTGCTATTGCCGCCATTGCCACCGTTGCCACCGTTTGGCGGGTCGGTTTCGTTGCCACGGTTGCCCGTGTTATCCCGATTGGCGGAGGTGTCGCCCGTGTTGATGATGGCGCACATGAAGTGATTGGGGAAGCTGTTGCTCCCGCAACTCTCAGATCCGGAGCTGTAGGCTTCATCTTCAGTTGCCAAATCGCTCAGATCGGATTCACGACTACTGTCACTGACCGTGTTCTCGACTGTTGCCGTGGTGTTGAGCTCACTGAGGGTGCCGATCGATGGAGGAAACCACGATGCTGGGGCAATCGACGGCACCGTCGGCTGGTCAGGCATGCGAAGCGTGCCCATCTAACAAACTTGGAAGCGGAAGCTCCCGATCACCAAGCTGATTCCGTCGCCTACGGACTCGAAAGCTGGGCGAGTGGCCGGCGTGTGGACGGTGAAGTCGAACGCGCCGAAGAGCTGGCGAATCTCCACTGTTGCGGAGTTGTAGATTGCAGTTGATGGGGCCGAAGAAGCCGCAACATGAGCACTCCCAATTCCCACAGACGACGCCAATTGCCGAGGGTTTAACTCATCAATGCCCATTGTTATGGACTTGGGTTTTGGAGAAGGAGGGAGCGCTGGAGACATCTATCGGCTAGCAAACAAGCACACAGGGGACTCGAAGATTTACCCAGGTTCAGGCCTCGTAGAGGTCCCTACTCTTGCTTGTCTGCTCGTGGAATTATCAAGGGAATCGAAGATTACAATGGTGCGCAGATGCAATCTGGCGAGGGTTGTGGAAACTAGGGTTGCATGTGTCCTCCTCACCGCCCCTCCTAGCCTTTATATAGATAGGCTAGGTCTCGGGTAGCAGGTCGAGTCGGTTACATATTAGGGTTTTCCCCTTTTAACTTTCTATCTTTAGCTTCTTCTTGTTCTTCAAGCAATCGAGAGTCCGTAGGTTACTCGAGTTCTTCATTTGGGCCTTGGCGACACCGTTGGGCCTCTATCTATGCAGGCCGTATATACCAAGCTCCAGTACCTGTAGGGTATACCCATGTCAGATGGTAAAAGAATGGACCGGGGTCCATAGTTCACTAGAGGTGATTCTCCTTAAGATAGTTGACATGTTGGGTGAACAAATTATAGCGGGGCAATTGACAAACATCGAGAAAGCATACATGCATATACTAATCATCTTGACTCCTATGATATTTGATTGGGCATTACAACATTATACATAGACCGTAATCCAACTGCATCTATGACTAATAATCCACCTTCAGGTTATCATCCGAACCCCCTCCAGTATTAAGTTGCAAGCAACAGATAATTGCATTAAACAAAGTGTGTAAAGTAAACAATACGATGGTTATATAAACAAAGGATTGTTGTTTTCTCCCTAGTAGCAACATCACATCTAGTACCTTAGAGATTTCTGTCACTTCCCCACATTCCTAGAGGCATGAAACCACTATCGAGCATAAATACTCCCTCTTGGAGTTGTTAGCATCTACTTGGCCAATATAGCTACTAACAACGGAAAGCATGCAAGATCACAAATAACATAGACATGATAGAATCAATAATCAATCTGAAATAGCATCTCAATATCCATCGGATCCCCGCAAACACAATATGTAGGGTTACAAAAAGATGACCTTAATCATGAACGGGGTTCACAAGATCTAAACATGGTAGCACAAAGGAGGAGAACCAACCTTCTAGCTACTACATGGACCCGTAGTGCAGGGATGAACTACTCACGCATCACACCGGAGGCAGTCATGGTGATGAAGAAGGCCTCTAGGGTGATCTCTCCCCTCTGGCAGGGTGCTAGGAAGACCTTCAGATCCCTCCCGACCTAGGGATGGAGATGACGGCGGCTATAGACTCTTTCGTGGAATTTTTATCGGGTACTTATTGTTTTCGTCCCGAGGGTAATATATAGGCGAAGGGGCAAGGTTGGTGGAGCGCCAGGGGGCCCACACCCCCTGGTGGCGCCCCCAGGCCGCGCCGCCACCAGGTGTGGCTGCCATGGTGCGTGATACATTGCAAATGTATCTATAATTTTTGATGTTCCATGCTTGGTTTCATCTACTTTCTTATGTTTTGTCCACACTTTGGAGTGCTTTTCATATGATTTCTTGGACTAACCTATTAAAAAGAGCCACAGTGCTAGCTGCCTGTTTTCTGTTGTTTTTGGTTCTAGGAAAGTCAGAAAATGAATATTCTCGGAATTGGATGGGACAAAAGCCAAAGTTATTATTTTACTGGGGACACCTAGAGCTAGAATACGAGACGGAGAAGGGCCAGAGGGCGGCCACACCACCTGGCCACGCGACCAGGCTTGGCCTGCGCCAAGGGGTGGTGTGGCCAGCCCAGGCACCTCCTCGGCCTCTCCTTCCGCCTATATATTGCCTCTAATACGGAAAACCTAAGTACCCGATCAAAATTCCACGAAAGATTCTGTAGCCACCGTCGTCTCTGTCCCTAGATCGTGAGGGATCTGAAGCTCTTCCCGGCACCCTGCCGGAGAGGGCAATTCACCCTGGAGGCCTTCTTCATCATCATGCAAGCCTTCGGTGTGATGCGTGAGTAGTTCATCTCTAGACTACGGGTCCATGTAGTAGCTAGATGGCTGGTTCTCCTCCTTTGTGCTTTCATGTTTAGATCTTGTGAGCTCCATTCATGATCAAGATCATCTATTTGTAATTCTGCATGTTGTGTTTGCGGGGATCCGATGGATATTGAGATGCTATTTCAGATTGATTATTGATTCTATCATGTCTTTGTTATTTGTGATCTTGCATGCTTTCCGTTGTTAGTAGCTATCTTGGCCAAGTAGATGCCAGCAACTCCAAGAGTTAGTATTTATGCTCGATAGTGGGTTCATGCCTCTGGTAATCTGGGGAAGTGACAGAAATCTCTAAGGTACTAGATGTGTTGTTTCTACTAGGGAGAAAACAATAATCCTTTGTTCATAGAACAATCGTATTGTTTAGATTACACGCAATTCGTAATGCAATTATCTTGTAACTTAATACTAGAGGGGGTTCGGATGATAACCTGAAGGTGGATTATTAGTCATAGATGCAGTTGGATGGCGGTCTATGTATAATGTTGTAATGCCCAATCAAGTCTCAAAGGAGTCAAGATGAGTAGTATATGCTTGTATGCTTTCTCGATGTTTGTTAATTTCTCCACTGTAAATTGTTCACCCAACATGTTATCTATCTTAAGGAGAGCCACCTCTAGTGAACTATGGACCTCGGTCCTTTTTTTACATTCAATCTATAAACTGTTTACTGCTTTGTGTTTACTTTCTACAAACTATTACTTCCTTCGATTCTATACGTTTAATCCTTTGTTTTCAGCAAAACCGGTGAGATTGACAACCTCATCGCAAGTTGGGGTCAAAGTTCTGTGGTTGTGTTGTGCAGGTCTCCACGTTGCTACTAGCACCGGTAGTGCGCCCTGCCAAGGCTCAGCTAGCAACACCTTTGGGGTGTTTCCTTGCTCCTACTGGATTGCTAACCTTGATTTCGCACTAAGGGAAAAATTCCTGCTATGCTCATCATACCTTCCTCTTGGGGTTCCCCAATGAGCTCGATATATTTTGGGCCATTAGTGCGCTACTTCGTATCCCCTCCGGACTCCGTGTTCCTTCTAGTGAAATATTAACTTGGGCTTTTGTCTGGTCCAATTCTGAGAATATTTGCTTACTAGCTTTTCTGAAACCAAAAATAGTAGAAAACAAGCAACTGGCACCGTGGCATCTTGTTAATAGGTTAGTTCTAGAAAATGTGTAAAAATACTCTAAAGTGTGGACAAAACATAAGAAGTAGATATACAAAAAGCATGGAACATCAAAAATTATAGATGCGTTTGCAACGTATCAACATCCCCAAGCTTAACTCCGGCTCGTCCTCGAGTAGGTAAGTGACAAAAAAGAATAATCTTTGAGGTGACATGCACCATCACAATCTTGATCAAGGTATTTGTAAAACATTGATAGCTGGGATCATAGTACTCTAACATAGCATGAAAGATATAGTTCTAACAATAAGACATAGAAACTATGTTATAACATGAAAAGGTACAGATAAAAGATTCATGAATAACAATGCGTTGAAATACGTTTGTTTGTTTCACATATAGAAAGCATAATAAGAATGGTATTCAGCTTGTCCCTCATAGTGTAGCAAAACATAAATGCATAGGAAACCTTCAAAGTTCATAAGGGTGACTAGATACAAATAGTTTAAGAACAAGCAATATCAAAGTTATGAATCAATCAACAAGTTTTGGGACAATGCACATTAAACTAAGAATGACCACTATGCTCTCTCAATAGGTGCATAAAGATAGAATATGGAGACTCAACATAAAAGTAAAAGAAAGGCCCTTCATAGAAGGAAGCAGGGATTCAAGTCTCATAAAGAGCTTCCAAACATTATGGTACTTATTAGCTTTCAGCTCTCATTGCCCCTATCATAAGAATATTTACGTGTTTAAGGTTAAAGTGAACAAATATGAGGATATGCTTAACAAGTTATAAGTTGAAATCTCATGCCCCTTTCTTACGAAGACCGAACCTCATGCTACTCAACTTTAGTCACGAGTAAATTCTTGTCATTGTAAATACATGTGTATCATAGAGAACCGCCAACGAGGTACCCCTTGCCCGATGATACGGAAGCTTTCCCATATCAAAATGACAAGGCAAGCATACAATGAGCATCTCAGTGATATTTTTATTTGCTATCTGCATAGGTTTTTATTGAGGATGCTTCATAGATTGCTCACTATGGTTATGCTACAAGTTTCCACCATGATTAGGCATGGCTTAGGCTAGCGGCCCAGACGTTTCTCGAACACATATACAAACTCCATGAGCTTACAAGCTCCCCTTTTATTTCACACCACCGGGATCCATAAGCAAAAGAACATGATATCAACCAAATAAAGTGCAATGTTGAAAGCGTTCCCCATGGTAACATGGTTCTGCTAATTCACAACTTATAAAGCGCAAGCATATACGCAACATAGATTGGTACAATGGTTCAAGTTTATTAAGTTCAAGAAAAGTAAAGTGTGCCATCAAGTTTGTGAGAGATTTAATCACTAATTTTCACATAACAAGTTTAATTCGGAAGGTAGATAAAAACATGAATATACTTGGAATAGCAAATGCTAATAGGTAGGTATGGTGGACTCATTGGAATAACTTGGTTTTATTTGGAGTTGGATGCATGAGTGGAACTCATACTTGGTATGGAGGCTAGCAAAATACTGGAAGCGACCAACTAAGAGAGCAATAATGGCCATAATCATGCAACGCGACAAAACATTATTAATTAAAGCATAAAGTGATATTACAAGTCGAAAACTAAATGATCATAGAGGCTATGGTGACTTGGTATAGTCTTAACATGGTGTGAGCATGCGCCAAGTTAACCCAAATAAAGCATTAAAGGAGAATACCACAATACTATGCTTCTATATGCTAAAACAACGCATGATTCTTTCAAGGCACGTTAAGCAATCTCAATTGTTTATAACAAGTCATGATACAGAAATAATCACTAAGCATAAAGTTAAAACAATATCAAGCATGACATGATAAAGTCTAAATCACAGTAAAAAACAAGCTCCTTTTATACCACTTAAGCATGAACTTTCCTACTATTTTCCAATCCAAATCAACCTATTTGAAAACCATCATATATGAATGTGGGGGTCCAACCAATTTATTCAAGAAAACTAAGCAAACGGAAACTAAAAACAAAACGAAGACGCTCCAAGAACAACACAACTGTGCATGAAACAATAAAAATGAAGTGTTTGGAAGAAACCAGAGATTTTTATTGATGAAGAAGGGGATGCCTTGGACATTGATGGCCCAAAATATATCAAGCTCGTTGGGGAACCCCAAGAGGAAGGTATGATGAGCACAACAACAAGTTTTCCCTCAGTATGAAACCAAGGTTATCAATCCAGTAGGAGCAAGGAAACACCCCAAAGGTGTAGCTAGCTGAACGTTGGCAGGGCGCACTACCGGTGCCAGCAGCAACATGGAGACCTGCACAACACAACCACAGAACTCTGTCCCCAACTTGCGATGAGGTTGTCAATATCACCGGTTTTGCTGAAAACAAAGGATTAAACGTATCGAATGGAAGGAAGTAATAGCTTGCAGAAAGTAAACACAAAGCAGTAAATAGTTTGTAGATTGTATGTAAAAGAAAAGGATCGGGATCCATAGTTCACTAGAGGTGGCTCTCCTTAAGATAGATAACATGCTGGGTGAACAAATTACAGCGGGGCAATTGACAAACATCAAGAAAGCAATACATGCATATACTAATCATCTTGACTCCTTTGGAACTTGATTGGGCATTACAACATTATACATAGACCGCCATCCAACTGCATCTATGACTAATAATCCACCTTCAGGTTATCATCCGAACCCCCTCCAGTATTAAGTTGCAAGCAACAGATTATTGCTTTACGAATTGCGTGTAAAGTAAACAATACGATTGTTCTATGAACAAAGGATTGTTGTTTTCTCCCTAGTAGCAACAACACATCTAGTACCTTAGAGATTTCTGTCACTTCCCCAGATTACCAGAGGCATGAACCCACTATCGAGCATAAATACTAACTCTTGGAGTTGCTAGCATCTACTTGGCCAAGATAGCTACTAACAACGGAAATCATGCAAGATCACAAATAACAAAGACATGATAGAATCAATAATCAATCTGAAATAGCATCTCAATATCCATCAGATCCCCGCAAACACAACATGCCGAATTACAAATAGATGATCTTGATCATGAACGGAGCTCACAAGATCTAAACATGAAAGCACAAAGGAGGAGAACCAGCCATCTAGCTACTACATGGATCCGTAGTCCAAGGATGAACTACTCACGCATCACACCGGAGGTTTGTATGGTGATGAAGAAGGCCTCCAGGGTGAATTCCCCTCTCCGGTACGGTGCCGGGAAGAGCTTCAGATCCCTCCTGATCTAGGGATGGAGATGACGGCGGCTACATACTCTTTCGTGGATTTTTGATCAGGTACTTAGGGCTTTCGTCCCGAGGGCATCTTATAGGCGGAAGGAGAGGCCGAGGGGGTGCTAGGGTCGGCTAGACCACCCCTTGGCGCAGGCCAGGCCTTGGCGCGGCCAGGTGGTGTGGCCGGCCCCCAGCCCTTCTCCGTCTCGTATTCTGGCATCTGATGACTTCCGGAAAAATAGGCACTTTGGCTTTTGTCCCGTCCAATTCCGAGAATATTCATTTTCTGACTTTCCTAGAACAAAAAACAGCAGAAAACAGGCAGCTGGCACTGTGGCTCTTGTTAATAGGTTAGTCTAAGAAATCATATGAAAAGTACTCCAAAGTGTGGACAAAACACAAGAAAGTGGATAAAACCAAGCATGGAACATCAAAAATTATAGATACATTTACAATGTATCAGGCATCCCCAAGCTTTGACGCTTGTACTTCTTGAATATTTCTTGGGGTGACACGGGTGGCATCCCCAAGCTTGAGATTTTGTCCATACTTCATCTTATCACATTACTCTTCCCTACACTTAAAATTTCCTTCATACAAAACTTCACACAATCTTCATTAGCAACATTTGTGTACTCAAGATAATAAGTCTTTTGGTTCAGTTTCAACATAAGTAAAACTTCCATTTAAACAGAAGCTACTGTAGCACTTCATTTAAAAAGTTCAAGTGATCAAAGAGAAAGAGATTAAGAGGCAAATGCAAATAATGGCAGAAAACTGTCAAAACGGACCAGCAGGTAAAAACCAATTTTTTTTGAAGACCTTATGTTGCTCAAATCGAAACGTGTTGAAGTAACGAAATTTGGATAACAACCTAGGGCAGAAGCACAAAAAATTACATCTCAAAACGACATACAGATGGTTTTACGATTTTTTATGGCAAAGCACAAAAATCTGTTTCGGGACAACAATTTTCCCAAGCATTACTTCTCTCTCATTAGAGGTTACTCTTGGCACAAAAACCACACAAAAATGATAAGGAGCGGTTATTACAGAGGTAATAACTTTCAAGACTCAACAAAATATTCCTAACAAAATTTGGTTATCTCCCAAGAAGTGCTTTTCTTTAACGCCTTTGAGCTAGGCATAAGAAGCAAGAAAAGAATCAAGTATTCTCAAATGAAGAAGCATTAAATCCAAATTTCTTGCCCCTACCTTCCTTACCTTTATTCTTATCCTTGGGGAATGTATGTGACATGGGTATACCCTACAGGTACTCGAGTTTGGTATATACGGCCTGAATACAGCGGAAGCCCACGGTGTCGCCAGGGCCCAAACGAAGGACTCGAGTAACCTACGGGCTCTCGATTGCTTGAAGAACAAGAAGAAGCTAAAGATAGAAAGTTAAAAGGGGAAAACCCTAACATGTAACCGACTCGACCTGCTACCTGAGACCTAGCCTATCTATATAAAGGCTAGGAGGGGGCAGCGAGGAACACACACGCAACCCTAGTTCCCACAACCCTCGCCAGATTGCATTTGCGCACCATTGTAATCTTCGATTCCTTCGATTCCTTCGATAATTCCACGAGCAGACAAGCAGGAGTAGGAACCTCTACGAGGCCTGAACCTGGGTAAACCTTGCGTCCCCTGTGTGCTTGTTTGCTAGCCGATATATGTCTCCAGCGCTCCCTCCTTCTACAAAACCCAAGTCCATAACAATGGGCATTGATGAGTTAAACCCTCGTCAATTGGCACCGTCTATGGGAATTGGGAGTGATGATGTTGCGGCTTCTTCGGCCCCATCAACCGCGATCTACAACTCCGCAACAGCGGAGATCCACCAGCTCTTCGGCGCGTTCAACTTCACCGTCCACACGCCGGCCACTCGCCCAGCTTTCGAGTCCGTAGGCAACGGAATCAGCTTGGCGATCGGGAGCTTCCGCTTCCAAGTTGGTCAGATGGGCACGCTTCGCATGCCTGACCAGCCGACGGTGCCGTCGATTTCCCCAGCATCGTGGTTCCCTCCATCGATCGGCACCCTCAGTGAGCTCAACACCCCGATAACAGTTGAGAACACGGTCAGCGACAGCAGTCGCGAATCGGATCTGAGCGAATTGGCAACGGAAGATGAAGCCTATGGCTCTGGATCCGAGAGTTGCGGGAGCATCAGCTTCCCCAATCACTTCATGTGCGCCGTCATCAACGCGGGCGACACCTCCGCCAATCGCGATAACACGGGCAACCGTGGCAACGAAACCGACCCGCCGAACGGCGGCAACGGCGGCAATGGTGGCAATGGCGGCAATCGCACCCCTGTCAACAATGGAGGGGCAATCGAATCTCCAACCATAACCAACGAGCAAACCGGCGAATGCGTCATGGTCAGGCTCAATGAGCTTGAATGGGCTCGCTGCCGCGAGGCCCTACGGGGAAGCCCTTTACCCCCGGATCTTCGCAAGAACTTCTGATGGGCTACCATTGGCTCCTGAAGGAGGAATTTAAGCGCCAAGCGTAAACAATCGCGCAGCTCGAAGCGCGTAAAAAGGCGGCGGACGAGTCGAGCCTTTGACGTGCTGGGCTCTCCTCTCACGGAGGATCCTCCTCAAAAGGCAACGAGTACCTCGCAAACAAGAGGTGGTCTCGGATGGCCCATCGCACTGAGCAAGAAAGCATAGAAGCTGCAGAGGTCCTCGACTTCAGCTCTATGACAGTTGATACACGTGGCAACGTGGTCCCCAAGACGCCACAAGCCGCGGTGACAGCAGCCACCATGTACCTCCTCAACAACCAGCCACCAGTTGGAGATCCCCGAGCCGCCATGCAACGATCTACGATCGCGGGCTTGGGACTAATCGAGGCTGCCCTCGACAAGGAGCCAACACCAGAGCCGAAAAGGGCAAAGCGCTAGCAAAGCGCCACTCCTCGCCCTCATCCTGCGACGATAGTCACGACCTGTCTCGACGCCGCTGCTCACGGTGACATGACCACGACTATGATGCACACAACGACCTCACACAGCGGAAGATTGACAAATCAAGGGCGCGACGCGCCCGGTCGACTAACTCGGAAGAGGAAGATGTGGAGCTCTGCGGTGACAGATGCTTCAGCAGGTCCATCAGGCAAAAGAGAATGCCCAAGGGATTCAAACTCCCATCAGAGAACCCGAAGTTTGACGGCCTACAGGACCCGAAGATCTGGCTGGAGGACCACATCTCCTCCGTCAGGCTCCACGGCGGCAGTCGAAGCACGGCCATGCAATGTCTACAACTACAGCTGCAAGGCGCCGCTCGAGCATGCCTCAACAACCTCCCACGCGGATCCATTCGTAGCTGGGATGAGCTGGTTTACAGCTTCGTGCGCAACTTCAAGGGCACATACAAGCGACCTGCATCAATCGAAGAGCTGAGATGCTGCCAGCAAAGATCGGGCGAATCGCTACGCTCCTACATCCAAAGGTGGTCCATCATCAAGAACTCCGTGGAGAACATCTCGGAGGATCGCGCGATTGACGCGTTCAACGGCGGCGTCCGCCACCTAGAGCTCAGGGAGGATCTGGGCCGCTCAAAGCCCAAGACCATCGACCACCTGATGGAAATCGTGAATCGGTGGGCCGATGGAGAAGATTCCGTGAAGAATCGTGTACACTCCGACGAGGAGGCAGAACTCGAGCGAAGACGCGACCGCCGAGGCAAACGCCACATGCGCATCTACAATGACCACGATGACGTCAACATGGTCGCAGCTGGCTACGCCGACAGACGTGACGATAACCGCAACAGCGGATACCGCAGCGGTGGATACCGTGACTCCGGGAAAACCACGCAAGTGTGGCAACGCCGCAATTGTGATGAAGCACCCGTGACATCCATTGAAGACAAACTGTCCGGGCCATGTACGGTGCACTTCTACATCGACAAGCATGATGGAAAGAAGAAGTCCAGCCACCTCCTGAAGGATTGCCGCGAGTTCCTCAAGATACACGAGGGATTGGTTCGGATGAATCGCAACGCAGTCGAAAGAGGCTACAGAGCCGCTCCAGGCGCCGTGGCACATGGCGCTCCACCACCACCACCTGGACCACCCCCAAACACAGCTGCGCCGGACCAGCACCACAGACTCGAACCATACCCATGGGCCATGGGTACCATGATGATCCAAAAGGGACGACCCTCGAATCGGGTGCAGAAGGCCATCACTCGCCAAGTCAACTTGGCCACACACTCGCCACCATCTACTACTGAGTACCTCAGTGGAAGCGAGTCCTGCATCACCTTCGACAAACGCGATCATCCGCCTCAAGTACCTCGTCCAGGCCATTGTCCCTCGTACTCGAGGCGCAAATCAGAGGCTTCGACATGAGCCGTGTCTTCATGGACGGCGGAAGCGGCATCAACCTTATATTCGCGAGTACCTTGCGAGCAATGAGAATCCCTCTAACCTTCCTAGAGGCCTCGGACACAACATTCCACGGCATCGTCCCAGGAAAAGGCGTATATCCCCTGGGCAAAATCAACCTTGACGTCATCTTCGGCACGCCAAAAAACTTCCGGCGCGAGCGCATCGACTGGCCCTCACAATACCACTGCATCCTCGGATGTGTCGCGTTCGCTAGGTTCATGACAGTGCCACATTACACCTACCTGCAGATGAAAATGCCAGGTCGCAATGGCGTCATCATGATCAACAGGAGCTTCGAAAGATCCAATAGTTGCGACAAGGAATTCAATAGAATTTCCCAATCCTTTGCCATGTAGGAAGAACTCGCAAGGCTAAAGGAGTCGATAGACAACAGTCTGCCTCCCCTAAGTCGGCCAAACTCGCCTGATCTATCCTTCGACTCATCGGTGCACACAAAGAAAGTGCAGGTCCACCCATCGGATCCTGCCAAGACGACACCTCATCGCCAACAACTTGAGTCCCGCATAGGAACTCGTGCTCGTCGAATTCCTCCGTGAGCACTAGAAATTTTTCGCCTGGTGTCCAGCGGACATGCCAGGAGTTACCAGGGAATTCCCCGAGCATGCACTCAACGTCAACCCAGACGCAATGCCAGTCAAGCAAACAATACAACGATTATCTGAGCCAAGAGCAAAGGCAGTCGGAATGGAGATCAACAGACTCCTCGACGCCAAATTCATACGCGAGATCAAAGAGAGCACTTGGCTTGCCAACACGGTGCTGGTACCAAAAAAAGGACACGGATATCCTGCGGATGTGCGTGGACTTCACCTCTTTAAATAAGCAATGTCCAAAGGATCACTTCCCGCTACCGCGAATCGACCAGATCATCGACTCCACCGCGGGATGCGAGCGCCTATGCTTCCTCGACGCCTACTCAGGCTATAATCAAATTCAAATGAAGGAGGAGGATCAAGAAAAAACAGCGTTTACAATGCCCTTCAGCGTGTTCTGCTACAACATAATGCCTTTCGGGCTAAAAAATGCCGAAGCCACCTACTAGCGGTGCATGCAGGCTTGCCTCAAAGAGCAACTTGGTCGCAACATTCAAGTCTATGTCGATGACATAGTAATCAAGACCAAGGAGGAAGCCTCCCTAATCGTCGATTTGCGCGAAACCTTCGCCAACCTCGACTGCTATCGGATCAAGCTCAATCCGGACAAATGCGCCTTTGGCATACCATCTGGGCAACTACTCGGGTATCTCATCTCCGCGAGAGGAATCGAGGCAAACCCGAAGAAAATAAAAGCCATACTGGCCATGGAGAAGCCGAAAAACATAAGGGGCGTCCAACAGCTGGCTGGACGAATCGCGGCCCTCAGTCGATTCATCAGTCGAAGGGGAGAAAAGGCACTGCCCTTCTACCAACTCCTCCGCAAAGCTGAAAAGTTCGAGTGGACAAATGAAGCGCAAGAAGCATTCGAAGACCTCACGCGCCTGCTATCCACTTCACCAGTACTGGTGACCCCACGAGAAAGGGAACCGCTGTTGCTGTATATCTCCACCACCAACCAAGTGGTCAGCATAGTACTTGTGGTCGAACGAGCCGAGGAAAACAAGGTCCACGGGGTACAGCGCCCAGTATACTACCTCAGTGAGGTCCTCACGCCAACAAAACAGTGGTACGGCGTCTTCATGACCGCCCGGCGACTGCGCCATTACTTCCAGGAACACCCAATCGTGGTGGTCAATGACGCCCCGTTGGGGCATATCCTCAATAACCCCAACGCCACGGGACGAGTCGCGCTCTGGGGAATAGAATTGTCTCCACGGGACATTACGTACGAAAAGCGCGATGCAATCAAGTCGCAAGTTCTTCCTGACTTCCTCGTGCACTGGATGGAGAACCAGCTCCCTGACAAACCAGATATGTCCTACCTCTGGAAAATGCACTTCGATGGATCCAAGCGGAAGGACGGAGCAGGTGCAGGTGTCATACTGACATCACCTCAAGGTGACAAGCTGAAATATATCCTGCGAATGCAGTTCACCGCCTCCAACAATGAAGCTGAATACGAGGCCCTGCTGCACGGGATGAGGATGGCAAAAGCCTGCAGCGCCAAGAGGCTCATTATATACGGCGACTCCAAGTTGGTCGTCAACCAAACAATGCATGAGTGCGACACACTGAACGACAATATGATCGCGTACCGCGACCTCTACGACACACTTGAAGGGGACTTCGACGGCTGCGAACTACGACACGTAGGTCGCGAAAGCAATGAAGAGGCGGACGCACTCGCCAAAATAGGCTCTACCTGCGCCCCCATACCACCTGGGGTATTTCTCGAGCGCATCTGCGAACGCTCCATCAAGCCAAAGGCCGCAGAGAAGAAAACAAGCACATCAACGGACTCGGGGGCTATGCCGCCCAACGAGCCAATGGCACTCGATGACTTGGAGCTGGACATAGGACTCGAGGGACCAATGAGCGTCATGATGATTGAACAATCCTGGACGCAACCGTACATCACGTACCTCCTCAGCAAAAGGCTACCGAACGATCCGACTTATGCACGACACATCGTGCGGCGATCCAAGGCATTCGTTGTTATCAACGGCGAACTGTATAAACACAACATCATAGGAGTACTCCAACGATGCGTCTCCACGACCGTTTGGAAGAGCTGTTCTCCTCGACATCCATGAGGGGACCTGCAGGCACCATGCCGGCAGTCGCGCCCTCGTTGCCAAAGCTCTATGAGCTGGATTCCATCGTCCAAAAATGCAATGCTTACCAGCGATTCGCGGACAAGCCGCACGCACCTGGCGCAGAGCTACGGCCAATTCCATTGGCCTGGCCCTTCGCGCAATGGGGACTCGACATGGTTGGTAAACTCCCAAGGTCCTCACGAGGAGGCTACGTCTACCTCTTGGTCAAAGTCGACAAATTCACCAAGTGGATTGAGGCCATGCCAGTGACCAACCAATCAGGGCACAGCGTAGTCAAGTTCTTCGAGTCCATCGTCTACCACTTCGGAGTGCCGCACAACATCATCACCGACAATGGGACAAACTTCACGTCCAAGGAATTCCAAGAATTCTGCAAGAATCTGGGAATCAACATCAGCTACGCCTCGGTGGCACACCCATAGACCAACGGCCAGGTTGAAAAGGCGAACGGGCTCGTCTGCGGCGACATCAAGAAGCGACTCCTCCGACCACTCGAACAAGCCGCGTGTTGCTGGCCAGACGAACTGCAATCCGTACTCTGGAGCCTATGCACAACTCCAAACAGTGCTACGGGCTACACCTCGTTCTTTATGGTACACGGGGTCGAAGCAGTGCTGCCCGCTGAGGTATGGTACAAAGCACCACGCGTGGTCGCTTACAGCAAGCAGGAGTCAACCCTTGCACTCGAAGACTTTGTTGACCTCCTTGACGAGGCAAGGGAAATCGCCGCGGAAAGAACAACGATCTACCAGCAGAACCTGCGCAACTACCACAGTAGGAGGCTACGCCCCAGATCCTTCATGTTTAGATCTTGTGAGATCCATTCATGATCAAGATCATCTATTTGTAATTCTGCATGTTGTATTTGCGGGGATCCGATGGATATTGAGATGCTATTTCAGATTGATTATTGATTCTATCATGTCTTTGTTATTTGTGATCTTGCATGCTTTCCGTTGTTAGTAGCTATCTTGGCCAAGTAGATGCTAGCAACTCCAAGAGTTAGTATTTATGCTCGATAGTGGGTTCATGCCTCTAGTAATCTGGGGAAGTGACAGAAATCTCTAAGGTACTAGATGTGCTGTTGCTACTAGGGAGAAAACAATAATCCTTTGTTCATAGAACAATCGTATTGTTTACTTTACACGTAGTTCGTAAAGCAATAATCTGTTGCTTGCAACTTAATACTGGAGGTGTTCAGATGATAACCTAAAGGTGGATTATTAGTCATAGATGCAGTCGGATGGCGGTCTATGTATAATGTTGTAATGCCCAATCAAGTCTCAAAGGCGTCAAGATGATTAGTATATGCATGTATTGCTTTCTCGGTGTTTGTCAATTGCCCCGCTGTAATTTGTTCACCCAACATGTTATCTATCTTAAGGAGAGCCACCTCTAGTGAACTATGGATCCCGGTCCTTTTCTTTTACATACAATCTATAAAATGTTTACTGCTTTTTGTTTACTTTCTGCAAACTATTACTTCTTTCCATTCGATACGTTTAATCCTTTGTTTTCCGAAAAACACAGTGAGATTGACAACCTCATCGCAAGTTGGGGACAAAGTTCTGTGGTTGTGTTGTGCAGGTCTCCACGTTGCTACTAGCACCGGTAGTGCGCCCTGCCAAAGCTCAGCTAGTAATACCTTTGGGGTGTTTCCTTGCTCCTACTGGTTCGGTTAAACCTTGGTTTCATAACTGAGGGAAACTTGCTGCTGTGCTCATCATACCTTCCTCTTGGGGTTCCCAACGAGCTCTACATCAACACCGCACCAACACTTTTCTGGGCGACGTGCATTGAGCCATCAAACGTCCACATCAGGCCTATGCAGTCGCACCAGCGACAAAGCGGCCTTGGCACCAGCCACCAACTACTGCCTTACACACTCGCGAACCGCAGCTAGGTTTTGGAACTTGGAAAGAAGGGCCAGCAGGCTTGAAGGAGTAACATCCAGCGGAAAAATCGTCCAATAAATGTTCTTCAAGCATGACTGCGACTTCTTCAGGAAGTGCAGCACTCGCGACGCACGATCCTGTAGGGTCGACAGTGCGATCGCACGATCATGATCCACCCAGAAGTATCCACTCTCCTAAAGTTGTTCTTAGGTCAGGTCATGCATACGAATGGCGATCTCTGGCATCCTGCAATTACCACTACTAGAAAATCACGGTGTTTTTGTGTTGCGCATCATCATGGCTGTATGCTCATGTCATCATGCCACCTTGCATTTAAGCATCGTCATGTCCTCTTGCATTTGTTTGCATAAAACTATTTTCGAAAAGTCTAGTTTTGGTTTTCTAAATACCCCGTCTTTATTTCAAATCAAAACCCTAGGCCTTTTTCCTGGATATTTTGTTTTGTCTAAAAATAATTTACAAAAGGCTTTTAAAATAAAAATAAATAAATAAAACTATTTTGTCGGACCGGGGAGGCAACCCACCCATTAGGTCAGGCCACCTACTACCCGGCAGCCCAAAACAACCTAGCCTAGCCCATCTAACAGCAAACCCCTAGACTAAACCTAAACCCTAATCCACCTACCCTATTCCCTCTTCCCTCCCTGCCGCCGCCACACATGCACTCACGTACACGCGCGCGCGCAACAGCTGCAACGCGGCGGCCAACGCACGCAGTGCCCTGCCTGGCACGTGCCTCCCCACCCCGCTCCCGCACCTGGCTCCACCCTGCAGCCGCTACCGACACCACCCCACACCCTGGCCACCTCGCACTCTCCACCCCACCAACCAACCGCACATCACGCCCCACCCTGGCCACGCGCTACACGCGAGCCACCCTGCACGTTCCCCACCCCCATCTCCCGGGCCCCACCTCCTGGCCCCGTCCCGCGTCTCACGCGTCGCCCGACACGGCCACCTCGCTCACACAACCCCAGCCGCACGGATCCCCACCAACCCTCTCTCCTCCTACCGGCCCCACGAACCCCACCCTGCACACGCCTCTCGTCCTCGCCCCGATCCCGCAAACGCCGTCGCCGGCCTTCCTCCCTCCTCGCGCCACACTCTCGTCGAGTCCGGCCGCCTACCGCAAGCCGCCATGGCCACCGCTCGCTCGGTTCCTACCCGCACCCCGTCGGAGTCCCGGTGCTCCTCTGCTGCCCTTGCCGGACCTGCCCGGTGACCTCGACCTCCGCCGCCACGGGACCCTCTGGCCGAGCCACCTCCTCTTCTCCCCGATGCGCCGCCCCTGCGCCCTCTTCTCCCAGCGCGGCAGCCTCCACCTTCCTCCCGTGAGCGCCGCCGTCGCGTCGTCCTGGCGCGCCCCCGCCATCCTCGTCTGCTCCGGTCGCCGTACAGCGGCCTCGCCATGGCGCCTCCGGCCCTTCCCCGGCCTCGCCCACTTTGCCAGTCCCCGCCCCCGTCGCCAGCGCTGCTCGACCCGGCCCTCTGCTTCGTCGACCCGGCCACCGACGCCTAGCGAGTTCCGGCCGCTGACGTCCTCTGCTCTCCCCACGAGGCCAGGTCTGTCGCCGCTGCGCCTGGTCATCTCCAGCGCCGTGGCCGTGCATATCCTCCTGGCCGAGGTGCTTGCAGCGCCTCCATGAGCCCTAAATCAAGGCAATGGTGTTCCTGCCATGTTTTCTGTTTTGGGTACCATGTGGTATCTCTCCTCACGCGATATGCTTGTATGTGTGTCCCTGTTGACACTTCCACCATCGCAATCTTTCAGCGGATCTGAAGACCGATGCCACCAAGTTTTCTCGTGTTTTTTGGAACGCCAAGTTCTTCGTCGTGGAAACTCAAGATCTCCCTCCTCGAACGCCGCCGTCCCTTTCTCAGAACCCGATGACCGCCAAGACCGCCACATGGAACGCCATGCCCTTCTTCATGAATGTCCAGACCCCGGACCCGAAGACGACGGGTGCGACAAGATCTACTTCCCGTTGTCCGAGAACGACCCCGACGCCCGATCCCGGCGAGACCGAACCCGAACCACATCGAACCCCAAGATCTTCGACCCCGATGTGTGATCCCCTTTCTGAGACCCCTATTTTTTATAATATGACATTATCAACTGTCGCATATTAAATTATTCATGCATGCATACCTGTCTGTGGGTTTGGGGGCATTATAGTCGATTCACCTAAATTAAATATGGAGTCCATCTGCGGGATATCTCTGTCTTATTCCGGACTCCATTTAAATTGCATAGTGAATCGATGCCATGATTCGCCTTGTTAATTCAACATTTAAATTGCGGGGTAGTTAAATAACTTGAACCATGTAATTAATTATCGGGACCCCGGTTCCGCGTAATACTGCCTAATTGCACCGCATCTGCATCATGTCATTAGCATGCCGGATCTTCTGCCGTAGTATTAAATATTGCATCCGGTGTTTCTTTTAGTGTTTTGCTTCTTCGCGGATTAGGCCGATGAGTTGATGCGAGTATCGACAAGTTCTCCGGATATGAACCTTCAGCAGTGTTTCCCAGGCGAGCATCTCTCCCCCTTCTACCTATTTTGCATTTATGGTCTTTATTTCCCCCTGTTGATCTATTGCTATCCGTGTCGTGATGCTTTAGTTTTCGTACACCAGTTATATCCCGTGCAGCCTCTATATTGCCTTGGACACCTCCTATTACCTGTGTTTGGTAGATAGCTGGCCTTGCGAGTCGTAGTTGCTTGCTCAGCTATGATCTCGTGTTGTCAAGTACCACAGTTGTTGGAATGCTGGCATATTTTATGGTGGAGTTGATCATAACTTTAAATACAACTATTAAAATGCTAGATATAACTAATGCAGAGGCATTAGTGGGCAATAGATGTTATTTGGTTTTTCCACGCTCACTTGTGTCCCGTAGGACCCCGAGTACTTGATACCTGTTCCTTGATTTTTCGCACTATCCACATCCGGGAGGCCTTATGGACCCCCCTGAGCCAGAGCTTGATTCATTTCTATTTCTTGGGGCCACAAGTAGTTTGGGGCTTTATTACTATTCTGTACTTATGCCATGCTTTACTACTTTATTTAAGATTGTGCGTGGAGCACCTATACTGTTTTGGAACATGGAATGTTTTCGCGGTATCGACAAGCCCAGTCACACTTTCGGGTTCCCAGTCGTTTACAACCATTGTCACAAACCCTGGGTCCGTTCCGGAGCCGACCAACTTTTTTGCGGGTAGCTTAGTGGGGTGCCCCCCTGAAATATTTTATGAATCCTGTGATCGCTTTGTCGTGAATGCCTCGTTGGGTTTTGAGTTGGTTTTTCCGAGGTTGATCGAGTGTGTGTTGCTATTTGTGCACCCCTGTAGGGTAAAACTTTCTGAAAGCCGTGTCCGCGGTTATGGACGACTTGGAGCACAGTATCTCGATCATAGACAAGCATAACTAAAGTAGTGCTAAAAGTTTGACTTGATATGTGACTAGTAATCAGATGCAACTATAACGGAATGGATACTAAAAATGCCAACAACTGGTGGATCTGTGGTGATCTGTGTCATGCTATACTTGCCTAGTAAGTATTGCAACTCCAACGAAATGTGAGAAAAGTGCCAACAAAATGCTGGGTTTTGGGATTTCCTCCGGACAATTATATCTGACTAGTAAATGTTCCAACTAGAACAGAATGGTAATAAAACTACCCACTACTTATGCTTCAGGATGACTCATGCTATATAACTGACTAGTAAATGCTGCAACTATAATGGAATGAATAAAACTGCCAACCGTGTGAGTTCCTCGGTTTGACTTCCTCGTTTGGTCTCGAGGGGGGGGATACCAGGATGGGTATGTTTGGTGTTATTATCAGGTAGGATCCGAATAGGTCTTTCTTACCCCTCTCTAATAGCCGCAAGTGATACCGAGTCTCTATAGGTTGTTTAGTGCCGCTGTGCTGCCGCTTCAGTCCACCATACCTATGTAGGAGAGAGCCGCCGAATTCTAGCCTCGCCGTGTACTGGCCTCAGTACTGGCGCTCCTCTTTTTCCTTTGCCCTATGTCGGCACCCCTTTTGTTTTAGCAGGTTTGAGATTGACGTCGTTAGCAGGGTTACCCTTCCGGCTTGGCCTAGGCAGGGTTATGGACGCCATTGGTTATTCTTCAGGGCTCTTAGCCCCATTTGCATCTTGTCCGTAGTCGGACGCTCTATCGTTTTCAAGGTGATTTGGATCTTTGTATTGTATATCTGTATTCTTGACTCATGGAGTCGTTGATGTATATAAATCTGTCTGTGGGTCCCATCGAGGACTGATGTGTAATGGTATTACTTCGTTTTCCACCCGCACGAAAGTGCCTAGTGGGCGTCCTTGAATCGTTTCTATGCGGGTTTGGCGGGAAGCGCTAAAACTTGCATAAGGACGATTTGAGGGTGTTACAGAGTGGTATCAGAGCTCAGCAGTTGCGATACCCCACAGGTCCAGCCTGTAGGATAACCTAGCTAACGGCCGAAGTAGAGTGTCAAAACTATTTTTGCAAAAATCGGTTGGATAGAACTTATTAGGTCTGATTTAACTTCTTACACCTCTGCTGTTCTCCCCTTACCTCTGCGTGTTTTGAATCTGCTCTCTTATCTTTTCTTCGAGTCCAGGGTTTCTCGTGGTTGGGTTTTCCGTCGTACCTTCAGGGTTTCGCCTCCTCCTTTGGTAACGGTGTTACTACATCCGGTCTTCATGCTATCGGAGTGATCCTTTATCTGAGGTACCATTCTTTGTTCCTTGTTTGTGCCTTCCGGTGTTTTCCGACGCGACGACATCATCTACGCCAGATCCAATGCAGAGCCTGCATCACCTCTTTTATTTCCGAACCTCGATTGTCGAGATCTTTAGTCTAATTCTGAGAATGGTTCCACGCTTTTCTACTGATTGTGCGGAGTAATAGTTTGGGTGTGTGATGGATTGTCCCCCATGCCGACTACTCACTCTATTTGCTCGAGTACATTGAAGTGGATGAGAATGCATTGGTTCTCTCTTTCTATCGAAGTTAGAGGTGGCTTTATTTGTGGATACCTTTACCTTCGTCCTTTGTTTCCTGGAGTGTTCTCTCGACGATCACGGACAATGACCTCTTGTTAGTGGTGTCGCGAGCATCTACACGAAGTGAGAAGATTCAGATCACCGACCTTCTTCCCGGTACCACGAGGCGGATCTCGAGGGCGAGATCCCTTGTTAGTGGTGTCGAATTGTGGCATCCCGCAATTACCACTACTAGAAAATCGCGGTGTTTTTGTGTTGCGCATCATCGTGACTGCATGCTCATGTCATCATGCCACCTTGCATTTGAGCATCGTCATGTGCTCTTGCATTTGTTTGCATAAAACTATTTTCGAAAAGTCTAGTTTTGGTTTTCTAAATACCCCGTCTTTATTTCAAATCAAAACCTCGGGCCTTTTTCCCGGATATTTTGTTTTGTCTAAAAATAATTTACAAAAGGCTTTTAAAATAAAAATAAATAAAACTATTTTGTCGGACCGGGGAGGCACCCCATCCATTAGGCCAGGCCACCTACTACCCGGCAGCCCAAAACAACCTAGCCTAGCCCATATAACAGCAAACCCCTAGACTAAACCTAAACCCTAATCCACCTACCCTGTTCCCTCTTCCCTCCCTGCCACCGCCACACATGCACTCACGCACACACGCGCGCAGCAGCTGCAACGCGGCGGCCAAGGCACGCAGCGCCCCCGCCTGGCACGTGCCTCCCCACCCCGCACCTGCCACCCCGCTCCCGCACCTGGCTCCACCCTGCAGCCGTTACCGACACCACCCCACACCCTGGCCACCTCGTACTCTCCACCCCGCCAACCAACCGCACGCCACGCCCCACCCTGGCCACGCGCTACACGCGAGCCACCACCTGCACGTTCCCCACCCCCATCTCCCGGGCCCCACCTCCTGGCCCCGTCCCGCGTCTCACGCGTCGCCCGACACGGCCACCTCGCTCACACAACCCCAGCCGCACGGATCCCCACCAACCCTCTCTCCTCCTACCGGCCCCACGAACCCCACCCTGCACACGCCTCTCGTCCTCGCCCCGATCCCGCAACCGCTGTCACCGGCCTTCCTCCCTCCTCGCGCCACACTCTCGTCGAGCCCGGCCGCATACCACAAGCCGCCATGGCCACCGCCAGGCACAACAACCGCTGCTGCTCGCTCGGTTCCTAGCCACGCCCCGTCGGAGTCCCGGTGCTCCTCCGCCGCCCTTGCCGGACCTGCCCGGTGACCTTGACCTCCGCCGCCACGAGACCCGCCGGCCGAGCCACCTCCTCTTCTCCCCGATGCGCCGCCCCTGCGCCCTCTTCTCCCAGCGCGGTAGCCTCCACCTTCCTCCCGTGAGCGCCGCCACCGCGTTGTCCTGGCGCGCCCCCGCCGTCCTCGTCTGCTCCGGCCGCCGTACAGCGGCCTCACCATGGCGCCTCCGGCCCTTCCTCGACCTCGCCCAGTTCGCCAGTCCCCGCCCCCGTCGCCAGCGTCGCTCGACCCGACCCTCTACTTCGTCGACCCGGCCACCGACGCCTAGCGAGTTCCGGCCGCCGACGTCCTCTGCTCTCCCCACGAGGCCAGGTCTGTCGCCGCTGCGCCTGGTCATCTCCAGCGCCAGGGCGGCGCATATCTTCCTGGCCGAGGTGCTTGCAGCGCCTCCATGAGCCCTAAATCAAGGCAATGGTGTTCCTGCCATGTTTTCTGTTTTGGGTACAATGTGGTATTTCTCCTGACGCGATGTGCTTGTATGTGTGTCCCTGTGCACACTTCCACCATCGCAATCTTTCAGCGGATCTGAAGACCGATGCCACCAAGTTTTCTCGTGTTTTTTGGAACGCCAAGTTCTTCATCGTGGAAACTCGAGATCTCCCTCCTCGAACGCCGCCGTCCCTTTCTCGGAACCCGATGACCGCCAAGACCGCCACATGGAACGCCATGCCCTTCTTCACGAATGCGAGACCCCGGACCCGAAGACCACGGATGCGACAAGATCTACTTCCCGTTGTCCGAGAACGACCCCGACGCCCGATCCCGGCGAGACCGAACCCGAACCACATCGAACCCCAAGATCTTCGACCCCGATGTGTGATCCCCTTTCTGAGACCCCTATTTTTATAATATGACATTATTAGTTGTCACATATGTAACACCCTCGCCTGATAAGGCTGAGTTCCTGTGTATAGTGCCAATCCCTAGATCGGTTCACTGGCACACACAGTACAGATGAATACCAAAGAATATAACAGTGCATCATTATTACATCGAATGATCCAGAATCTGTAATTATTACATAAGGCGTAGCTCAAAGGCTAGCTCAAATAACAAAGTAGCATACAGAAGCATAAACAGATAGTAGGCTCCATCTTCAATTGTGCCACAGGCGAACAACTGTTGAGTGGAGTATCACGACCTATTCGATCACTCAGAATCGGTATAACCTGCAACATAAAACGTAGCAGCCCCGAAGGGTCAATACTTGGAATGTATGGCAAGTAGGGCTAAATAAGGAGACAATGCACCTAGCTTCTACATGCTTATTTGGCTGGTGGAGCTTTGGCTAGCTTGCAATTTCAAAGACATTTGTCCTACTTTCATAAACCAATTTGATTCACAACAACCCATTAAGTTCACCCATCAAGTTTTAGTAATTAAGAAATACGGATGAGCGAGAATATGTCATAGTCTCAAGATCAAGCAACTCAATTTTTCCATAACCGGGGACACGGCTAAGTACTTAGTTTTATTCACCCTGCAGGGGTTTGTACACTTTACCCATGTGACCTGGCCAACCCAGCTCGTACCACCACACGCATATTGTGTGATGTTAGGGAGAAGTCCAAGAAGGGACCTTTCGGGAAGTAGATCACCAAACCCCACTACGCACCGATCCCAACCTATCAGTCACTACATCTCTGGCTACGCTGGGTTCGGATCACCACGACCTACTAGGTCCAACCAGCCACCCATTCTTACTGGCACATGGTTGCACCCATCCTTCTCAGTACCCTGGGCGGCATTCCCCACCATTAACCACACTCCGATGACCATCCAACCATTCCGCCCAGGTAGTTCATTAACACTTAGTTGTTTTAGTTTGAAACAAACACAACTCCACCATAGTGTGATCCCCTTTCCCCGTCTTCACAGCGAGTCTAAGCACATCTACTGAGCGGGGCTCAACTACAAGGAGAATCCTACCACACTATATAGGATATAGCATAGCATAGTAGTTCCTACACAATAACTACAGAAATACACTACACATGCATAAGGGAAAATAGTAGGACAATGGTATGAACAAAATAGCATCTACTTCCCTTTGTTGTAGATGTAGTCGATTAGATAATCCTCACAGATATAATAGTTGCACTCATCGCACTCAAAAGACTTGTAATCACAACGCTCGCAACCATAGCTGTTGCGGTCATAGTAGTTACACTCCTCACGATCTATCGTTCAAAAGCAAAAGCACAACAACATATCATTCAAACATTGCAATCATGCAACAATACAACAATACAATAAAACAATGACGATCCAATGCATGCATGATGATTTAATATGTCATAATGGTTGTAATTAGTTATCTAAATAATACTAAATCACATGATGCATGTAGAAGTGTTTTAATGCAATATAGTATTTGTTATCCAATTTCAATTGCCAATAAAGGGGTTTTAACATAACTGTTGTAGCTTCTGTACTAGTTGCCTAATTAAATTTATATCTGAAATGTAATGTATCGAGGGATTTAATACGAACCAGTAGCAATTGGATTCACCCTAATCGGAGTTATAGATCTTTTTCTAGGATTTATTTAGTGTTTAATGGAGTTTAATAAATATGAACAGATCGTACTGACAACAAACAAAGCTAAGTACAGATCTGAAAACTACGCAAGATCATGAACTCAGGGACATATTACTCATATTTTTCGGATCTATAGATTATTTACTATGAATTTAATGATTTAAAAGCCCAATAATACTAATTAATTATTCGCCAGTAATCTATACAGTAAACTTGTAATTTTATTCCAGAATAATGTTCTATACAATTTTGTGAATCCAGGGGTATATTATTTGTATTTTGCTGAGTTGTATTTTATTTTCTGTGAATTAATTGCTCCAAAAAGTGTATTAAACCATTTAAATAATCACGACAAATACATACAGTAAATGTCTGATACAATTACATATTAATACTCTACACAATTTTTTGAATCCAACGGTATATTATTTGCAATGTTTGGACATAGTATGAATTTTCTATGGATTTTACAAGTTAGATCTATAATCTGCAATTTTAAATTCGAACGGAATATTTCAGGGAATATTCCGCTGACTGGACAGGTTGACCGTGCAGGCTGACTGGGACTAGACGCTGACCTGACGACGACGTGGCGGTGACGAGGCAACTGATCGGGACGATTTAATCTCGACCGTCGGGATGAGATCCGGTGGCTAGAAGAGAAGTTGGCTCAAAATAGACCCGATCTTGCCTCACAAAGATTAGAAGTAGATCTGTGTTAGAGAGACAAATCTGTAGGTCAAATCGAAAAACTTTGAACATGAAAGTTGTGGAGGATGATTAGATCTACCTTTTCACTAAAGAAATTTGGATTTAAACAAACGAGCGCGAGGAGATCTTGAAATTACGCCATCAGATCTGAAATATTGCGTTGCGAAATTCTCCGGCTGTGGTGGATGAAAAGAGGTGAGGTTTATCGGAATTGAAATATTTCGACGAGATCTACAACTTTAGTGTTGAAGCCGAAGACATCCGACATAGTTTAGATGGGTTTAGAAGCGAAATACGATTCGGTAGAGTGTAGATTTGGGATTTCAGGAAGGAAAAGTGTTATAGCTGTGGCTCCGAGGGATTATTTAGGCTTTCAGGATGATGGGAAGATAGATCTTGAAGTAGAGAACAAGTAGAAACAAACGGAAATCAATTCGGAGTTTTAGATAAAAAGTTATAAGAGTTTTAATAGAGATAGGTTTGAGAAAACAGATTTCGCACGGTTTTTAAAGCGGAGGTGGGATCGATCCCTTTGGCTGGTTCGGTCGGCCTAGTTGGGCCAGCCCATTTCGTTTTTTTTTCTTTTACTTTTTTTCTTTTTTTCTTTTTCTATTTTGGTATTTTCTTTATATCTTTTGCATACGAACTCTAAATGACATGATTCTTATTTCTAAATTTTTCTAAAATTTAGTAGATCATTATAGGATCATATTTATAACATTTTCACTAGTTTTAAGATGGTGTCTTCACAAATTTCTATATATTCCTTATAGGAACATTTTGGCAAATCAACTATTAGATTTAGATATTAGGATTTCGATTCAATTTTTGGAAACTTTGTATGAATGCAAAGCAATGCTTATGAATGCTTCATGATTTTCATTTTTGCAAACATTCACACAAATCCTAAAACTAAAACTCAAATCACGCCTTTTTGCCTATATGGCTACTTAGGTATTATCAAAAGGATATAGGGTTTTATGCATTTGGCCTTATATGGCTACTATGCAATATTTCTAAATAGCTTCTTAGGGTTTTATTTTAACCACTCAACCAAAACAAACAATGCCACAAATGCCCAAAACAACAAGTTCAATCATGTAACATGAAGGAACACATTCTTAACATCCAACGAAAATGAAGATGTCATGTTATCTTCTCTCTTTTCAAGCAAGTGGTGAAAAGCATCTAGAATGGTTTTATAAATCGAAGTAGAGACTTTAAAGGTCAAATAGGGAAATTAGAATATCACTCCACCATAATTGGGAAAGTCATTTTATTCCCTCTCTTTAATCATCTAAGCATGGTTGGATATTTAAAGAATCAAATAGTTGAAAAGAAAATGAAAACAAGTTGGATAGTCATGTTAATCCAATCTCATACAAGTTTCTGAATTCAAGGAAGGAAAATCATAACAGAAAGTTTCTTTTCTTTGAGAAATTTCAACAAAGTCAAACAATTCAACCAAGTTATTTTATTAACTTTACATTCCAAAATTAGGAGAATTTTGGGATGTGACAAACTACCACCCTTAAAAGGAATCTCGTCCCGAGATTCGGGAAGGCTAGAAAGAACTGGGTTTGGGTACACCAGGGTGCTACCACCCTTAAAAGAAAATCTACTTGGTCACTTTTTGAGGATTCATCCTTTAGACATTTATTGGCATTATGTCTACTGCACATTTTGTTCTTCAGGATTTGCATATTCTAGAGAAACATTACTTAGACTAGTGAAACCCTCATGGTGGTCAACTAGGGAACATTTTCTTCATACTGTCCCTTTAAATACTATTGAAGGTTTATCCTTACCGTATATTCCTACGGTTAGCAACGAGTGCTTTTGTAAAGGTGCAAGATCATACCATTTTAAGGTCTAGGCTTAACGCCGACTCTCTACTAAGGTTAAAAAGGCACTCAAGATTCGCAAAGCCAACAGTACAAGAGCGAATAATAAGAGTAGTAGGAATGGTGATCAATCCATCCTGCACCCAAATCATTACCCTGCATGAGGATATGTGAATCGCGTTTTTCTATCACTCGGACATCCTCACTTTCCTTGTAGATAGTTTCCATGGGCTCAAACCAAGGCTCGATGTATACTCCCATGTATTCAATCAACAAAGCTACTATAAAACTAGGCTATCGATGCTCCAAAACATTCAGGTTGCGTAATCAACTACATAACATCACATGCAACACTTCATACTTCCATATCCTTTTGTTGCATTAGACGAACTATTCACACTCTTTGGGCATCATCTTCCAAATATTTCCACTAACTAATTCTCCATATAATCAACACATCATTTTATCTCCAAGGGTTTTAAGATAGAGAAGAATAGATTCTAGGGGAAAGAAACTACTAAGGAAGAAGTCCAACCCATGCAAACAAGCTCATACACCAATAAGCATACAAACATTCAACCATAAGCAATCAACACACAAGCAACAATCATGACAAGCAAAACTCAAGCCAAAATAATTTTGTTTATGTTCCAGAAGTTTTATTTTAGTGGCATACCATCCACAAAATAGTTTTCTTTTGATTAAAATTCGTTTTGGGGGTGAACCTACAATCATAAAAGCAATGGACAGAATTTGTCCTGAAACTACAACAGTGTTCACGAATTTTTCTGGGCATCTTAAACTCATCAGGAATTTTAGCCAATTTTTGTGCATGTGATACAGGTTACTATGCTCCAGATCCTAAAATATGAGCGCAATCCGAGTTACCAGTAAGGAATTAAAAATCGCGCGGTACAACTAGTCAGGCAGAAAACTGCAGCAATAATACCACGAATTTTTAATCAAAACCTTCATTAATTCATTATAAAAACTATGAAAAATATTCTGAAACTTTGGGGTATCAAATAGTACAACCTAAACACAATAAACCAGCTAACACACAAGTTTTTGCAATGATCGATTGCTAGATCTAAACGAAATCCTATCAAAACTATATGGTAGGCATCATCTAACTGTTCTTGGATCTCGCACTTCTTCGCACGAGTGCTCATCTATAAGTTTTGAACAAGATGAGATTAGAAAAGAAGGATCAAGAATTACAAGAATCTAATAAGTACAAAGTTTTGAGTTCATCCTACAAAGAGTCTTCCTTCTATGTTTTAAAAGAGAAGGGTATGAGAATTGAAGTGACAAGAAGTTACAAGAAAGAATTGTAAGATGAGAATAGATAGAATGAAAGAGGATTTATATTCATATGGTTTTCCTATTCCAATCCTAGGTCACGATCCTACAGTCAACGCACTGCTTTGATACCATTCTGTAACACCCTCACCTGATAAGGCTGAGTTCCTGTGTATAGTGCCAATCCCTGGATCGGTTCACTGGCACACACAGTACAGATGAATACCAAAGAATATAATAGTGCATCATTATTACATCGAATGATCCAGAATCTGTAATTATTACATAATGCATAGCTCAAAGGCTAGCTCAAATAACAAAGTAGAATACGGAAGCATAAACAGATAGTAGGCTCCATCTTCAATTGTGCCACAGGTGAACAACTGTTGAGTGGAGTATCACGACCTATTCGATCACTCAGAATCGGTATAACCTGCAACATAAAACGTAGCAGCCCCGAAGGGTCAATACTTGGGATGTATGGCAAGTAGGGCTAAATAAGGAGACAATGCACCTAGCTTCTATATGCTTATTTGGCTGGTGGAGCTTTGGCTAGCTTGCAATTTCAAAGACATTTGTCCTACTTTCATAAACCAATTTGATTCACAACAACCCATTAAGTTCACCCATCAAGTTTTAGTAATTAAGAAATACGGATGAGCGAGAATATGTCATAGTCTCAAGATCAAGCAACTCAATTTGTCCATAACCGGGGACACGGCTAAGTACTTAGTTTTATTCACCCTGCAGGGGTTTGTACACTTTACCCATGTGACCTGGCCAACCCAGCTCGTACCACCACACGCATATTGTGTGATGTTAGGAAGAAGTCCAAGAAGGGACCTTTCGAGAAGTAGATCACCAAACCCCACTGCGCACCGATCCCAACCTATCAGTCACTACATCTCTGGCTACGCTGGGTTCGGATCACCACGACCTACTAGGTCCAACCAGCCACCCATTCTTACTGGCACATGGTTGCACACGTAAGTTACCATAACAAAGAGAACCAATCCTTCTCAGTACCCTGGGCGGCATTCCCCACCATTAACCACACACCGATGACCATCCAACCATTCCGCCCAGGTAGTTCATTAACACTTAGTTGTTTTAGTTTGAAACAAACACAACTCCACCATAGTGTGATCCCCTTTCCCCGTCTTCACAGCGAGTCTAAGCACATCTACTGACCGGGGCTTAACTACAAGGAGAATCCTACCACAGTATATAGGATATAGCATAGCATAGTAGTTCCTACACAATAACTACAGAAATACACTACACATGCATAAGGGAAAATAGTAGGACAATGGTATGAACAAAATAGCATCTACTTGCCTTTGTTGTAGATGTAGTCGATTAGATAATCCTCACAGATATAATAGTTGCACTCGTCGCACTCAAAAGACTTGCAATCACAATGCTCGCAACCATAGTTGTTGCGATCATAGTAGTTACACTCCTCACAATCTATCGTTCAAAAGCAAAAGCACAACAACATATCATTCAAACATTGCAATCATGCAACAATACAACAATACAATAAAATAATGACAATCCAATGCATGCATGATGATTTAATATGTCATAATGGTTGTAATTAGTTATCTAAACAATACTAAATCACATGATGCATGTAGGAGTGTTTTAATGCAATATAGTATTTGTTATCTAATTTCAATTGCCAATAAAGGGGTTTTAACATAACTGTTGTAGCTTCTGTACTAGTTGCCTAATTAAATTTATATCTGAACTGTAATGGATAGAGGGCATTAATACGAACCAGTAGCAATTGGATTCACCCTAATCGGAGTTATAGATCTTTTTCTAGGATTTATTTAGTGTTTAATGGAGTTTAATAAATATGAACAGATCGTACTGACAACAAACAAAGCTAAGTACACATCTGAAAACTACGCAAGATTATGAACTCAGAGACATATTACTCATATTTTTCGGATCTGTAGATTATTTACTATGAATTTAATGATTTAAAAGGCCAATAATACTAATTAATTATTCGCCAGTAATCTATACAGTAAACTTGTAATTTTATTCCAGAATCATGTTCTATACAATTTTGTGAATCCAGGGGTATATCATTTGTATTTTGCTGAGTTGTATTTTATTTTCTGTGAATTAATTGCTCCAAAAAGTGTATTAAACCATTTAAATAATCACGACAAATACTTACAGTAAATGTCTGATACAATTACATATTAATACTTTACACAATTTTGTGAATCCAACGGTATATTATTTGCAATGTTTGGACATACTATGACTTTTCTATGGATTTTACAAGTTAGATCTATAATCTGCAATTTTAAATTCGAACGGAATATTCCAGGGAATATTCCGCTAACTGGACAGGTTGACCGTGCAGGCTGACTGGGACTAGATGCTGACCTGACGACGACGTGGCGGTGACGAGGCAACTGATCGGGACGATTTAATCTCGACCGTCGGGATGAGATCCGGTGGCTAGAAGAGAAGTTGGCTCAAAATAGACCCGATCTTGCCTCACAAAGGATTAGAAGTAGATCTGTGTTAGAGATTCAAATCTGTAGGTCAAATCGAAAAACTTTGAACATGAAAGTTGTGGAGGATGATTAGATCTACCTTTTCACTAAAGAAATTTGGATTTAAACAAACGAGCGCGAGGAGATCTTGAAATTACGCCATCAGATCTGAAATATTGCGTTGCGAAATTCTCCGGCTGTGGTGGATGAAAAGAGGTGAGGTTTGTCGGAATTGAAATATTTCGACGAGATCTACAACTTTAGTGTTGAAGTCGAAGACATCCGACATAGTTTAGATGGGTTTAGAAGCGAAATACGATTCAGTAGAGTGTAGATTTGGGATTTCGGGAAGGAAAAGTGTTATAGCTGTGGCTCCGAGGGATTATTTAGGCTTTCAGGATGATGGGAAGATAGATCTTGAAGTAGAGAACAAGTAGAAATAAACGGAAGTCAATTTGGAGTTATAGATAAAAAGTTATAAGAGTTTTAATAGAGATAGGTTTGAGAAAACAGATTTCGCACGGTTTTTAAAGCGGAGGTGGGATCGATCACTTCCTGTGCACCTGGTGGCTGGTTCGGTCGGCCTAGTTGGGCCGGCCCATTTCGTTTTTTTTCTTTTACTTTTTTTCTTTTTCTATTTTGGTATTTTCTTTATATCTTTTGCATACGAACTCTAAATGACATGATTCTTATTTCTAAATTTTTCTAAAATTCAGTAGATCATTATATGATCATATTTATAACATTTTCACTAGTTTTAAGATGGTGTCTTCACAAATTTCTATATATTCCTTATAGGAACATTTTGGCAAATCAACTATTAGATTTAGATATTAGGATTTCAATTCAATTTTTGGAAACTTTGCATGAATGCAAAGCAATGCTTATGAATGCTTCATGATTTTCATTTTTGCAAACATTCACACAAATCCTAAAACTAAAACTCAAATCACGCCTTTTTTCCTATATGGCTACTTAGGTATTATCAAAAGGATATAGGGTTTTATGCATTTGGCCTTATATGGCTACTATGCAATATTTCTAAATAGCTTCTTAGGGTTTTATTTTAACCACTCAACCAAAACACACAATGCCACAAATGCCCAAAACAACAAGTTCAATCATGTAACATGAAGGAACACATTCTTAACATCCAACGAAAATGAAGATGTCATGTTATCTTCTCTCTTTTCAAGCAAGTGGTGAAAAGCATCTAGAATGGTTTTATAAATCGAAGTAGAGACTTTAAAGGTCAAATAGGGAAATTAGAATATCACTCCACCATAATTGGGAAAGTCATTTTATTCCCTCTCTTTAATCATCTAAGCATGGTTGGATATTTAAAGAATCAAATAGTTGGAAAGAAAATGAAAACAAGTTGGATAGTCATGTTAATCCAATCTCATACAAGTTTTTGAATTCAAGGAAGGAAAATCATAACAGAAAGTTTCTTTTCTTTGAGAAATTTCAACAAAGTCAAACAATTCAACCAAGTTATTTTATTAACTTTACATTCCAAAATTAGGAGAATTTTGGGATGTGACAGCATATTAAATTATTCATGCATGCATACCTATCTGTGGGTTTGGGGGCATTATAGTCGATTCACCTAAATAAAATATGGAGTCCATCTGCGGGATATCTCTGTCTTATTCGGGACTCTATTTAAATTGCATAGCGAACCGATGCCAGGATTCGCCTTTGTTCATTCAACATTTAAATTGCGGGGTAGTTAAATAACTTGAACCGTGTAATTAATTATCGGGACCCCGGTTCCGCGTAATACTGCCTAATTGCACCGCATCTGCATCATGTCATTAGCATGCCGGATCTTCTGCCTTAGTATTAAATATTGCATCCGGTGTTTCTTTTAGTGTTTTGCTTCTTCGTGGATTAGGCCGATGAGTTGATGCGAGTATCGACAAGTTCTCCGGATATGAACCTTTGGCAGTGTTTCCCAGGCGAGCATCTCTCCCCCTTTACCTATTTTGCATTTATGGTCTTTATTTCCTCCTGTTGATCTATTGCTATCCGTGTCGCGATGCTTTAGTTTCCGTACACCAGTTATATCCCGTGCAGCCTCTATATTGCCTTGGACACCTCCTATTACCTGTGTTTGGTAGATAGCTAGCCTTGCAAGTCGTAGTTGCTTGCTCAGCTGTGATCTCGTGTTGTCAAGTACCACCGTTGTTGGAATGCTGGCAGATGTTTATGGTGGAGTTGATCATAACTTTAAATACAACTATTAAGATGCTAGATATAACTAATGCAGAGGCATCGGTGGGCAATAGATGTTATTTGGTTTTTTCACGCTCACTTGTGTCTCGTAGGACCCCGAGTACTTGATACCAGTTCCTTGATTTTTCGCACTATCCACATCCGGGAGGCCTTATGGACCCCCCTGAGCCAGAGCTTGATTCATTTCTATTTCTTGGGGCCACAAGTAGTTTGGGGCTTTATTACTATTCTGTACTTATGCCATGCTTTACTGCTTTATTTAAGATTGTGCGTGGAGCACCTGTACTGTTTTGGAACGTGGAATGTTTCCGCGGTATCGACAAGCCCAGTCACACTTTCGGGTTCCCAATCGTTTACAGCCATTGTCACAAACCCTGGGTTCGTTCCGGAGCCGGCCAACTTTGTTGCGAGTAGCTTAGTGGGGTGGCCCCCTGAAATATTTTATGAATCCTGTGATCGCTTTGTCGTGAATGCCTCGTTGGGTTTTGAGTTGGTTTTTCCGAGGTTGATCGAGTGTGTGTTGCTATTTGTGCACCCCTGTAGGGTAAAACTTTCTGAAAGCCGTGTCCGCGATTATGGACGACTTGGAGCACAGTATCTCGATCATAGACAAGCATAACTAAAGTAGTGCTAAAAATTTGACTTAATATGTGACTAGTAATCAACTGCAGCTATAACGGAATGGATACTAAAAATGCCAACAACTGGTGGATCTGTGGTGATCTGTGTCATGCTATACCTGCCTAGTAAGTATTGCAACTCCAACCGAATGTGAGAAAAGTGCCAACAAAATGCTAGGTTTTGGGATTTCCTCCGGACAATTATATCTGACTAGTAAATGTTCCAACTATAACAGAATGGTAATAAAACTGCCCACTACTTATGCCTCAAGATGACTCATGCTATATAACTGACTAGTAAATGCTGCAACTATAATGGAATGAATAAAACTACCAACCGTGTGAGTTCCTCAGTTTGACTTCCTCGTTTGGTCTCGAGGGGGGATACCAGGATGGGTATGTTTGGTGTTAGTATCAGGTAGGATCCGAATAGGTCTTTCTTACCCCTCTCTAATAGCCGCCAGTGATACCGAGTCTCTATGGGTTGTTTAGTGCCGTTGCGCAGCCGCTTCAGTCCACCATACCTATGTAGGCGAGAGCCGCCGAATTCTAGCCTCGCCGTGTACTGGCCTCAGTACTGACGCTCCTCTTTTTCCTTTGCCCTATGTCGGCACCCCTTTTGTTTTAGCAGGTTTGAGATCCACGTCGTTAGCAGGGTTACCCTTCTGGCTTGGCCTGGGCAGGGTTATGGACGCCATTGGTTATTCTTCAGGGCTCTTAGCCCCATTTGCATCTTGTCCGTAGTCGGACACTCTATTGTTTTCAAGGTGATTTGGATCTTTGTATTGTATATCTGTATTCTTGACTCATGGAGTCGTTGATGTATATAAATCTGTCTGTGGGTCCCATCGAGGACTGATGTGTAATGGTATTACTTTGTTTTCCACCCGCACGAAAGTGCCTGGTGGGCGTCCTTGAATCGTTTCTATGTGGGTTTGGCGAGAAGCGCTAAAACTTGCATAGGACCGATTTGAGGGTGTTACACGATCCTATCTTTTTCATCCTGCGGATGGCGCGCGCTGACAACTATACAAAGCAACAACAGAAGCATAAGGACATCACACCATTGCGAGTGACTACAAGGAAAAGATAAGAGCAAGCAAACTAACACTTAAATTGGTCGCCCAGCTGCGTCATCTCCCCGAGCAGATACTGTTCTCGGGCGGTGGCCTTCTCTGCCTTTGACTTCCATACATCCGCGTTACCGTGGAGCACGGGCAACTCACGCTCCAACTGCTTCACGCGATCACACAACCGCAAGAGCAGAGACAGCTCATCCACCATCGAGCGCGGCGGTGCCAAAGCATCATCAAGGGGCGACGAATGCTGAGGTTCCCTCAATGGTTCACTCGACGTACCCTATCACAAGCCAAGCAAGAAGCAAAATAAGAAGACCAAAGCGATGCACAGACAAAAGATTCGACTACATTCAAGATTAGCAAAAGTATCAGCAGATACACTCGCCAACAGGCATGTTCTTGACAAAGGACATAAACTAATTAACTATTACAAAGCTACTGAGGAGCAACTGGCTTCTTCGACTTGGACGGCTTCGGGGCCTCATCAAGTCCGTGGCGGTATCAGATGCCACTGACTTTCCGCCGGCCCCTGATGCCGCAGCCTTTGCCGCCTTCTTGGCTCGTTGCAGCTCCTCAGAGTACTTCGCAACTATGCTAATTAGCTGCAACCCATACTTGCCACAGGCAGTCGTGAAGGGAGCAAAGACTACCTGCTGGCCGTCCACGCTAATGGGCATCGCCTTCGAGACCGCCGCAGGATCAACTTCAACTCCGTGGGCCTGCACCATAGCAAGTGACATTGACGTGCCAGCCGCACGAAGCGAATTCTAGACGCTTGCAGGGACACCCCCGGAGAGAGATTCCACCAGCTCATCCATATTTTCGATATGTTCAGCCTTGGGCGCCAACTCCTCCCGGAGGCGACTGAGTACGCCCTTGGCCTTGGAGAGCGTCTCTCACACGGTAGAGCTACGATCCTCGACTGCTGCAACAGCACCCGCTAGAGCATCGTCACGGTGGAGGGCCTGAGGATCAAAGCTCAAATCATTGGCATCTGCAGCCATGCAGAGGTTCAAAGAGTCAGCACCAGTAACAAATTCGAAAAGCAGAAGAAAACACCACAAATCCACACAAGGGAATACCTGAGAGAGCCTTGGCAATTGAGAAAATTTGTTCCTCGAACAACTTCTCCCTAGCTGTGGTGGAAGCACGCAGGTCCTCCTCGCGCCTTTGCGCCTCGTCATGTGCCGCGATTGCCTCATCACGACTCCTCACAGCCGCGGCGAGCGTCTTTTCCATGGCGGCAGCGTCGCGAAGAAGGGCATTGTGTTCAGCTACAAAAACAACGCAAAAGGGATTGACTATCAGTCGACTACAGGACAACGCTGTAGGAAAATAAGAAGAAAAAGGCACTTACTTTCCACCACGCGATATCACGTATCTAGCATCGCATGCTGGCGACCCATCGCAAGCACCTGGTCCGCCATATGAGCGGCTTCTTTCACAAGGAGCTATCGCAAACAAGAAAACAACGACGTCAACAGATGCCATAGGAAAAATCGACTACAGCAAGAGAAGAAGAAAGGCTACACTCACATGATCCTCCAGTGACTCCGAAGTCGACTGGTGTGCAGTCATTTGGGCAACCATCCGATGCTCTCCATCGTGTGGAGAGCTTGATGAATTGTGCCTGGAGTGGGCCACCAATGGAGGAGAGGGAGCACACTCAACCTCTTTCTTGGCACTGGAGGTTGCGACTCCAGATTCTTTCAAAAATTGGACGTCGCCAGAAGATGACGATGCCTGCTGACTGCAAGATAAAATCAACATCAAGAAAAGGCAACTGCAAAGAAGAACCAAAAAAGGAAGATTCGAATACTTACCAGTCAAAATTATCAAAGTCAAAGGTTGGCTCCCCCGACTCTGACGAGGACTCCTTAGGCAGTCGCATCTTCTTGCGAGAAGAGGGTGCCGCAACACTCATAGGAATGGCAGCGATCGGTGACTCCGCACCAACACCTGCACCTTCCGGAGTCGAAGGAGACGACGCATCGGAATCCTCGCTGCGCGAACGCTTGCGAGTATCCAGACTACCAGACTCGGGGGCTTCCTCCTCCACATCAGATGGGACGGTCGACTCCGACTCGTCCTCTTCCAAGGCTTCGCGAGGGATAACCCCCTTAGGAAGAGGGGGCATACAGGGTGACACCGCCCAATCCTGTATACAAACAACAATTTAGCAAAAAGATAAGAAAAAGCAAAGAAGCAATCAACAAACTAAGCTACTACGTAGCACAACTATACCTCAGGAGGAGGGTTAGCAGCATCGAACGGAGGAACAACTGGTTCACTAGGGAGCACGTCCTTGACGTTGTACCTAGTAACCAGTCGAACCCTTTTTCTACCTCACTCGCGGATAAGACATCGGCAGACACGCGAGTGACATCGTCAGCGCTAGCCCACTGAAACATGGGGTGGACTCTGGCCTGCAGGGGCTGGACGCGACAACGCAGCCACGTGCGAATGAGGGCGCGGCCTCCTTCCTCTTTGCCTATGTGACTCTCGAGGTCACAGACGCGCTCGTACAACACATCTGTCTCCGCGGACTCGCCGGGCATCACCACATTATTCTAGGAGCGCCTCCTCTTGCATGGCATCGAGGGGTCGAAGGGCGCGAGTCCGAAGTGGTCTCCGTTGGCCTTCTGGTCGCGAACATAGAACCACTTGTCCCTCCACCCTCATACGGACATCATCAGCTTAATGTCGAAGTATGTGGCGGATGGATCGACATGGATTCCGCAGCCGACTACATCGTAGACTACGGAACCAGATGCCGATTGGCGTTTCAATTTGAAGAGGCGCTTGAAGAGGCTGAAATGCGGCTCGATGCCGAGCCAGCACTCGTAGAGGGTGATGTAGCAAGCTACGTGGAGAATGGAGTTGGGGGACAGCTGATGGAGCTGGAGCCCGTAGAAACAAAGAAGGCCCCTGAAGAAAGGATGCAGGGGCAAAGAGAGGCCGCGAATGCTGAACGCTAGGAACATCACTCGAAAACCGGCAGGTGGAGAGGGGATTACCTCGCCGCCGGGGACGCGCACATCGACGACTGTGGCGGACAACACTTCGTCTTGGCAAAGAAGACGAAGATCAGAGGACTTGATGACGGATGGACGCCACGCGCCATTCGTGACGCGGGTGCCCGTGCCCTTCTTCTTCCCACCGGCGGCGGCGCTGGTGCCTGCAGCGGCAGAGCCGCCCTTCTTCTTCACCGTAGCAGCGGTAGCCGCGGAATCAGCCGCATCACCTACTTTCTTTTTCCCCATTGTGCGGCGGCGATGCGACCGGAGGAAGTAGCTGGGAAATGTGCGGAGCTGGTCCAGCGCCGCGGAGGACAAGAGCGCAGAGAGAGCAGAGGAGCAGCGGCAATGGCGATGGAGGCACAGGATGAACGAAAGGAGATGTGAAATTTTACCGTTGCAGCGTCACTACTTAACCCTTGGAATATGCAATCCAACGGCTCAGAAAAACCCTACTGGACACGTGGCGATCATCGTGCTAGACACGTGGAGGGGAGGAAACGTGAACCGTCCCCCACTACTCCCATTACACACAGAAATCGAGGAGGCACAATTAAAATAAAGATTACGCACACCCGGTCAAATCAAAGTCAGGGAGTAGGACCCACTGCTCGTCACGTCCCGTCAAACTCGCTCACGCGGGCAACTAAGGTCATGAAATCGTCAGCACTGACGTCATCAAAACTACGCAGAAGAAGACTTCGACTACTTTAGCCCTTGCTCGAGTCTTCGACTCCACCAAGCACTCGGGGGCTACTCCCATAGGGAGCGCTGGTCGTGCACCCTACAATTTTTTCTTTTCTTTTGCAAGAACATGGACAATCAAGGCAAACCCAAACACTCGAAACACGGTTCGACTATGGATATGAGTTACTCCCATAGGGAGCGCCGGAAACAAATTCGACTGAAAACAAGCAAATAAAAGATGACAGCAGTCGCAAAAGTTCTTTAGTCCCTGCCTGAGTCTTCGACTCAACCAGGCACTCAGGGGCTACTCCCATAGGGAGCGCTGGTTGTGCACCCTATGATTATTTGTACAAAGTGCTGTGTGTTGAGAACATCCATACTCGAAGCTTATGGCGACACTGCCTCATAATTTTTCCCTACAAAGTTACTACGTCTCCTAGGTAACCCGAATCGTCTCCGCGATGATAAAATTCGGATGTCGCGCTTACGGCATGAAGATAAGACCTAAATAATGCCTGGCAACGCATCTGCTGTGCACTACCAGAAATATATCCGTGCCTATAGGTATGATGAACATGCCTCGATGGACGCGTCGAGTGCTCACACCCATATAACTAGAATTCGACTCCTGTAAGACCTCCGTGGCTTAAGTCGAATTACACCAGCACTTTTCCGGATTCGAGTCCGGGGACTCGAGTTCGAGTAGATTGCGTTGTTTTACCCTAAGTTAGTTAACTGATACCGATACATCGGTTAAATCAGGCACGCACATCAACAATCCTTATGACACAAACAAAGCAGTCGAAAATATACTCATTCATGCACTCGAAAGGCTTCATAAAAGTCCCCAGTCGAATCTGCGATTCCACTGGATACTCGGGGGCTACTGACATGGGTATACCCTACATGTACTCGAGTTTGGTATATACAGCCTGAATACAACGGAAGCCCACGGTGTCGCCAGGGCCCAAACGAAGGACTCGAGTAACCTACGGACTCTCGATTGCTTGAAGAACAAGAAGAAGCTAAAGATAGAAAGTTAAAAGGGGAAAACCTTAACATGTAACCAACTCGACCTGCTACCCGAAACCTAGCCTACCTATATAAAGGCTAGGCGGGGGCGGCAAGGAACACACACGCAACCCTAGTTTCCACAACCCTCGCCAGATTGCATCTGTACACCATTGTAATCTTCGATTCCTTCGATAATTACACGAGTAGACAAGCAGGAGTAGGGAACTCTACGAGGCCTGAACCTGGGTAAACCTTGCGTCCCATGTGTGCTTGTTTGCTAGCCGATAGATGTCTCTAGCGCTCCCTCCTTCTCCAAAACCCAAGTCCATAACAATGGGCATTGATGAGTTAAACCCTCGTCAGTATGATTGTTTGGTGGAGAAGCAAAATGCATGCTGTCCTTTTCCACATCTATTATTGCTCCAAGGAGTTTCAGTAGGGATCTTCCAAGTGTAATTTGTCCTTTTCCTACACATTCAATAACAAGATAATCAGTAGACACCATTTTCCCTAGAATTTTTGTAAACACTCCTTTAGCTATTCCAATGGGTAATATTGTGGTATTATTAGTAAGAGATATTTCTTCTCCCCTTCAGAAAGTCCCCAAAGATTTAAAGATTCATATATATCTTTAGGCATAAGGCAGAATTCAGACATGATATCACAGCGAGTATGAAAAGTTTCATTATTTATAACAACTTTTACTATAGGAAACCATTTTGAAGATTCAGAATTTAATAGAACATACTCATGATGCTCTCTAAGCATGTTGTAGCAGTCTTTTAAACTAGCAGTGTTAGTCTCAAGAGTGTTTAATCTAGCAAATATGTTTATGAAGGAGGAATCAGATTTGATAGGCAAGTTATATGTTGTGACCAACTTTTTTATGTCATTAAAAGCATCACCCTCATTGCACTGGAAGAAATCTCCTCCCAACATCATCCAAGGCATATCTATAGCATAGAGCAGTTCCAAAGTAAAAACTGCTAAGAAACAAGCTTTGAGTCATTTTAGGTTTGGTTTTTGCATGTAATTCAGAGATTCTAGACCAAGCTTCTTTGAAACTCTCTTCAATTCCTTGTTTGAAAGTAAAAATCATTTCCTTAGGTGACATAGTGATTGGAGCAGTGCTAGAAATAATAGCAACTTTACATAGAACCTTTTTTTGTTTTTAAAATAAAGAAGTAAACTAGAACTACTTATTTTGTGTGTGTTTTTGATAAAATAAATAAGCAAACAAAGCAGAAATAAACTAAGCAAAACAAATAAAACAAAGTAAAGAGATTGGTTATGAGGGACTCCCCTTGTGAAGATGTCCTTGACTCCCCGGCAACGGCGCCAGAAAATAGCTTGATTATTGCCTCAACACGCGAGCTCGTTAGGGAACCCCAAGAGGAAGGTATGATGAGCATAGCAGCAAGTTTTCCCTCAGTTATGAAACCAAGGTTATCGAACCAGTAGGATCAAGGAAACACCTCCAAGGTGTTGTTTTCAACTTGGAATCCTGCACAACACAACCACAGAACTTTGCCCCCAACTTATAGTGAGGTTGTCAATCTCACCGGTTTTGCTGAAAACAAACGATTAAACATATTGTTTGGAAGATAGTAAGTACTTGCAGAAACTAAATAGAAAATAGTAAATAGCTTGTAGATTGATGGTAAAAGAATGGACCGGGGTCCATAGTTCACTAGAGGTGATTCTCCTTAAGATAGTTGACATGTTGGGTGAACAAATTACAGCGGGGCAATTGACAAACATCGAGAAAGCATACATGCATATACTAATCATATTGACTCCTATGAGATTTGACTGGGCATTACAACATTATACATAGACCGTAATCCAACTGCATCTATGACTAATAATCCACCTTCAGGTTATCATCCGAACTCCCTCCAGTATTAAGTTGCAAGCAACAGATAATTGCATTAAGCAAAGTGTGTAAAGTAAACAATACAATTGTTCTATGAACAAAGGATTGCTGTTTTCTCCCAAGTAGCAACATCACATCTAGTACCTTAGAGATTTCTGTCACTTCCCCAGATTCCTAGAAGCATGAACCCACTATCGCCCATAAATACTCCCACTTGGAGTTGGTAGCATCTACTTGGCTAAGATAGCTACTAACAACGGAAAGCATGCAAGATCACAAATAACATAGACATGATAGAATCAATATTCAATCTGAAATAGCATCTCAATATCCATCAAATCCCCGCAAACACAACATGTAGGATTACAAATAGATGATGTTGATCATGAACGAAGCTCACAAGATCTAAACATGGTAGCACAAAGGAGGAGAACCAACCATCTAGCTACTACATGGACCTGTAGTCTAGGGATGAACTACTCACGCATCACACCGGAGGCATTCATGGTGATGAAGAAGGCCTCCAGGGTGATCTCTCCCCTCCGGCAGGGTGCCGGGAAGAGCTTCAGATCCCTCCCGAGCTAGGGATGGACATGACGGCGGCTACAGACTCTTTCGTGGAAGTTTGATCGGGTACTTAGGGTTTTCGTCCCGAGGGTAATATATAGGCGAAGGGGCAAGGTTGGTGGAGCGCCAGGGGGCCCACACCCCCTGGTGGCGCACCCCCAGGCCGCGCCGCCACCAGGTGTGGCCGCCCTGGTGCGCTACTTCGTCTCCCCTCCGGACACCATGTTCCTTCTAGTGAAATATTGACTTGGGCTTTTGTCCGGTCCAATTCCGAGAATATTTCCTTACTAGCTTTTCTGAAACCAAAAACAACAGAAAACAGGCAACTGGCACTGTGGCATCTTGTTAATAGGTTAGTTCTAGAAAATGCGTAAAAATACTCCAAAGTGTGGACAAAACATAAGAAGTAGATATAAAACAAGTATGGAACATCAAAAATTATAGATACGTTTGCAACGTATCAGGCACCTTGGGCGAGCTCAACATGTTGGCTTCAGCCTACGACACGGAGAGCAACTACAGTTGTGACTCCGATCTATGCAACCTGTCGTTGGAGGACGGCGCCTACGGCTTCAGATCGGAAAGTTGCGGGAGTAGCGACCTCCCCAACCACTACATGTGCACCGTCATCACCTGTGGTGATGGAGGCAATCAAGGAAACACCGGCAATAGACGGCCAACAAACGGAGCTCCTACCAATGGCCCCGCCAACGGTGAACATCCCAACTAACATAGGTATGATTACTCGGATGCTTATGCTTCATCACCCTGGTTTCATAAAGGCTTACGACCCATGAAGATTCAAGGTGATGGCCTAGGAAGTATCCGATGATTTAGTTATATTAGGAAAGGAAACATGAACTGACAACGTGTCGATGTTGTAATCGTACATATGAACCTATCCGTATACGGATTTGAGACCCGGTTATTATATATAGGACGGGAGAAGCCTATGAGGAGGTACCAAAAAAAACCACACGATCTGTAAGAGAGTTGTTCATCAAGTATTCAGGTGACTTCTACTCCCTTGTTTGCCTGATATCCGATGAAATACCTGGAGTTCTCTTTTCTTCAAACCCTAAGTCCATCATTATGGGCATTGCCGAGGCCACCCCTCATCAATTGGCGCCGTCTGTGGGAAATCTGAATGCTGGAACCAAAGATTCAGTGGACTTCTTTTCACCAAGTAGCAATCCAGCGAAAGCGGAACCACACCCGCCCACCCCTGTTTCGGCGCCCGCCAACAGCGGATTCGATCTCATCATCGGAAGTTTCCATTTCCAAGTAGACGATCCTGAAGAATCCAACCACTCGGCTTTGATCTCATCAGGACTATCGGTCGAAAAAGTTGCACCCACGGCAATAGATGCATCATCCGTCGGGTCTTTAGCAGAAGTCACGATGCAGATCAATGCAGGCGAAGAAAACAAATAAATCACAACAGATCTAGGGGACCTTGATGGTCTCTACGAAAATCTATCATTCGGATCAGACCACCAGCCAACCACGCTACATGAATCAAATCCAATCAATGCAGAACCCGAAGAAAGCGACGAAAGCATCGACTTTGGAGTTAGGATGGATGAAATTTATCTAGAATAGAAAATCCCGAACTTCACTGATCCCCCAGATAGTGTCTCCCTCAATTATGAAGATGACATCACCGGTCCATACGCACCTCAACACCAAGTGTGCATAATTATCGAAGACACTTTGAGTCAGCAAGACTCCAACGATAACCCTATTTTTGACCCCGATGATATCTTGTCAGATGATAATGCAGGAGATCATGGAAATGAAGGAAACCGCGAAGACCCAACGAACAAAAACATAACCCGAGACGGACCACGTGAAGGAGAAAGGCAACACCTCTGGCTACCAACCGAAGCATGGCAAAACGCAAGAGCAGCAATTTCGGGTGCAGTTCCAATGGCATCTGATGCCACATGCGAGGATTTGCTGGCATACCAATACCTCCTCCATCACAAGAAAAGAGACCTCCTAAGGATGCAAATACAACTCAACGAAAGGAAAAGGATAGCCGGTGAATGCAGCCTAAGACGAGCACACCTAAGCTCTACTCGAGGATCAGGGAGCGTAACAAGGGGAGCACCGCCAATGAGAGGAGTATCACAGCTACGGAACATACTTGAATCTGAAATAAATGAACTGACTTGAGAACTCGACCTGTCATTCATGACAGTAGATCCAACGGGAAATATCAAAGCAAAAAATAGCTCAAGCCGCAATCATGGCCGCACAAACATATCTTATCACAACTCAACCAGCACCCGATGTGAAGGGAATATGCCCGAGAGGCAATAATAAAGTGGTTATTATCTTATTCCATGTTTATGATAAATATTTATTTTGCATGCTATAATTGTATTCATTGGAAACGTTAATACATGTGTATTTAATAAACAAAATACAAAGTTCCTAGTAATGCCTCTGATATAAATTAGCTCGTTGATTAACAAGATGATCAAGGTTTCCTGATCATGGACATTGGATGTTGTTAATAACGAGGTCACAACATTGGTGGAATGATGTGATGACCATTCATCCGAAGTATAGCATTACGATCAAAGTCATTATGTTTATATTGCTATAGCATCATACAAAGTAATCTTAGTCCTTAGACCATGAGATCGTGGTAATTGCTAACATCGGAAGAGTAACTTGATAACATCAAACATCACACCGTAAAAGGGTGACTATAAAGGTGGGTTCAGATACTCCGAAGGTGTTATGTTGAGGCTCATGGATCAAGAGTGGAATTTGTCAATCCCGATGACGGATAGATATACCCTGGGCACTCTCGGTGGTATCACATTAAGAGAGCTTGCAAGCAAGTGATGTGATCACTAGAATGTTATATCACGGGAACAAGAAAAGAGTGCATGTCGGTAACGAGATCAAACTAGGTATTTGGATGCTGATGATCGAATCTTGGACATGTAATATATCGTGAGACAAAGGGATTTAGTTACGACATTAATGGTTCACACGATCACAAGAGTCATCGTTGAATATGTGGGAGTTAGTACGGATCTCCAGGTCCCGCTGCTGATTATTGATCAGAGAGGAGTCTCAATCATGTCTGCATTATTCGCGAACCGTAGGGTAACACACTTAAGGGATACCGACACCATTTAGGAGCAAATATGTTTCAGATAAAGATTAAGAAAGAGCTGGAATCATTTCGATGGAAACCAGAATTGTTTCGGGTGAAATTGCTGAAACTGGTTCTGCATGTGATATTGAAATGTTGCAGGGAGTTTTATGTGAATGTTTGTTAATTAAAGTAATTAACAAAATTCTGAATAAAATAAACAAAAGTGTTTTATTTAAAGAGAAAATGCATTTAATTTGGTGGACATTAAATGCAAAGTGAGTGGAGTTGAAATTGATGTGAGTGGGCTTAGTGGAAGCTCCACCCACATGAATGAGGGAGAGGTGGGGGCACCCACCATGGCCGGCCAGCCATGGCCTTGGGGCTGCGCCCCCTCCCCTATAAAAGGAGCCCCATGGCTCCTCTCCTCTTTCCCCACCTCCTCGTGAAGGTTCTCTTCTCCTTCTAGTTATTCCCCATGGTATCGGATTAGCGAGATACATATTTTCGGTGGCTTTATCTGGAAAAGAGTTGCTGCTTCCGCTGCATCGCTGGAGCGAGGAGGCGGAGGTTGTTCGGTGGATCGAACGTGTGTGCGATCACAGGCACTGCTACTTTGCGGTGCTGGACTTGATGGTGCTGGACCTAATGGTGCTGGAACTGCTAGACCTGAAGGACTTCATCACAATCTTGAGATCGGCAAGTGTTCGACTACATCATCCATGAGTTCCCACTCGTTAACAAAGCTTTGTTGTCTTCGAGGGTAAGTTCTCTATGGATGTATATCCACCCGTTGCTTGTATCTAGTAGATAGATCTTGGCGTATAGTTCCTATCGTAGAATTTTTTTGTTTTCTATGTTGCGAACCCAACACGGTGACCCTCGTGCAGCTCTCCATAGCTCTGCTTTGATGAACCTCGGCATGGTGGGAGCATCTCTCGCACAAGCAGAACAAGGAATCACACGACAACCCGACAGATCTTCACACCGTCGCAATAGCCCTCGGCAAACGGGACACACCTGACGATCACGATCGCCACATCGGGTCCGCGTCTCAGGGTCAGAACCACGAAACGACGCAAGAGACGATATTACACAACGCAGGATCGATAGGTCCAGGGAAGAGCGCAGCAGCTGAAGATATTACGATGGCCAAAGCGGAGATGAACACAAATTATGTGGATCTAGTTGCTTTACCCGACGGATTCGCAAAACTTAGTACCAAAGGACTTCAAATTGCCTCACGAACGTCAAAAGTATATGAACTCATGGTCTAAGAAAAAGGAGACTAGATTTTAGCTATTGCAACAATGAACTATATGACTTGATCGGATCGCAATCCTTCGAGGAATGTGTATCACATCATTCACCAATGATATGACCCTGTTGTCAATTGGCATAAATACCTATGATCTTGAAACCTAGATCGTCCTCATGACCAATGAACTAGTATAAATAGAGGCTACTAGGGACTTGTTTGTTTCATACCATACCTGTACCAGTGTTTCTACTTGATACAGTTATAGCACAATATGAAAATATTATAAACTAATTAAGATATGAGAATAAAAACCTATTTATTATTTGCCTCTAGGGCATATCTCCTTCAGTATATATGCATGAAACTCTTGTACCATATGCAATATATTCGACACTTCGATCTCTATATTATGACGATGTCGTGTAATATAATGGTTCCTTCATTGTTGATTGCAAAACACAAAATAAAAAGGAAAACAATAAATGGAAAAACACAAAATAAATTCTCTGCCGTGGCACAAAAAGTACCCAAAATGCTGCCACGACAGAGAAACATCGATCCCAGTTCGTAATACGAACCAGGACAAATGGTGCTCCCCTCGCTTCAGACAGCGGCCACGTGGATCCCCTTTCGTCCCGGTTCATAGCACTACCAGGACTAAAGGGCAAGGGGGGGCTCCGTCCCGGTTGCGCAACCGAGACTAAAACTCTTTACGAACCGGGACAAATGGCTCTGTTTCCACTACTGATAGCTTGTGTAGTCACCGAACAGTAAGGACATATAATGGACGCAAGTATTAAGTATATATACCCGTGAATTTTGAAATTGTGATATGCCCATTCATGAACTGTGCAAAGGTAAAAAAGAAAATCAAGTTTCACCTAGGAACCTTAAGTTTGCACGAATCTGAGAATAAAAACGAATGAATGTTATACTACATCCGTCCCAAAGTTTAAGGCTTTTTTCTCAAAAGTCAAACCATGCAAAGTTTGATCAAGTGTTTAGAAATATTAATATTTATAATATAAAATTCATACCCTTTAATACATCATGAAATATAATTTCACATGGTATCTATATAATATCATAGTTTTTGATATTTTTTCTAAAAGTTTAATCAAACTTTTCAGGCTTTTCTCAAAATGTAAACCGCAAAGGTGCCTCCAGATAATTCCTATCGAACAGCTCCCATCCCAATTCGTCGGAGCTTGCAACCTCGCTCGCGTCCCCAAACCCCGATTGGACAAAGAATATCGAGGCGCCAGATGCGGATGGCACTTCACAGGTAAATGCCAAAATGCATAGCACATGTTATCTTCATTATCGGAGGCTGCAGCCTAATTAAGTACTCTCTCCGTCCTAGATTAAGTTGTCTAGATTCGTATGTTAAGACTAAATATATGCAAATATATACAAATCTAAGTCATCTATTTTGGGACGAAGGGAGTAGAATGGCAGGACCCAAAGAACAATAAAATGTCCATGTGTAGCGACCGAACATAAGAGGACGTGTAGACATGTAGTTGAACCCGAAGGATATCCGCGTTGTCCCCTATGTCATCCCTGCGTAGATGACTGGACGGAAACCTAACCCTAGCAGTCACGCGCCCCACCCCCTCTGCCATTCCCCGCTGCCGCCAGCCGACGCCACAGGGCAAAGCCCCTGCAGTGTCGGTGACGGCGGGCCCTCCTTTTCCAAGCGTTGCCCTGTTCTGGTGGGAGATCTGGGTGCGGCGCGGGATTCCTGGTGATCTCAACCGGCAGTGGAGTGGCGGAGGCGATGGTGGTTTGGCGATAGCGATGACAAGCTCTGCCCCTCGGCGTCGTGGTTGTGTTGCCCTCGATGAAGCTTCGGGGCCAGCTCGGGGAAGAGCAGTTGCTGTGACCCGGTCCGACTCTGCGGCGGCAAAGCACGGTGGTTGCATGGCTCGAGAGGCTCTCTCCCGTATTCGGATGGTGGCGATGACGGCGAAAGCGTAGCAACACGGTGGCGAGGCTGATCTGGGTCTGATCTAGGTTGATCGGCCCTGTTGTGCATCCAGACAGCGTCCACCTTTGGTGGATGAGGGCAGTACCCCTCACCTGGGTTTTTGTGCGGCCCGATGACTACATGATCTTATGCTCGTTCACCTTGCCCAATCCGGCGGCCTTTCAATGTGATGTTATTCGTGCCATGGACTCGAGTTCGTGGACGCCGGGGCGGTGGCCTCGGAAGGTGGACTGCCCGGGTGTCTTTGGCAAGCGATGGTGATGGTCTTGTCCCTTGGTCACTGGGGTGGCCAGGGGTGCACAATGGGAGACCTTGGTGGTGCATGGTGGTGGCACTTCGGCTTCGACCTCTCCCTGGTCATGCTCTGAACACCAAGCTCGGAGGTAGTGCGCGGGTTTTTTCGACGAAAGCCCCACGTTGACGCTAACGACAGCGACACATGCGGGTGTCATAACTCTCCCAGGGGTGCCCTTGTGGGTAACTTCCGCGCGAGGGCTCTGGGTGAAAACCCAAGACCGTTTTCGGTCTCGTTGATAGTGGCGTGCAACGTTGTTTCTGTTTTAGGAGCGTTGGCATGGAGTTCCTTTCCCCGGTGATTCTCGACATTGTCTCTAGTGGCAAGTCTTGGTCTTTTGTTGTTTATTTTTGATCTGCTTTGTAAGATGATTTCCTCATTACCTTGTATCGGTTTGGCTGTCCGTGATTTTACTTATAAAGTGGTGTGGAAAATGAATATGTAGTTGAAGGTTTAAAAAAAGAACGATTCCGCGCGCACAAACACACAAGAAAAGACACACCACCGGTACGGTGGGATTAATATATCAACGACGCCGAGTTAACGAGTCTTAGACTGACAAATTAAAAGGAGCTCCCATCAGGCACACGTTGAACACATACAATGACACATGAAGAAAAACAAGCATGCATATAGAACACGAAATGGAGAAAACCAATAATGGACATCGTCGTCCGGCGAGGGAGGTGGGGTGTTCCATGTGCATTCGTGCGAGCTGGTCGGTGTGCCTGCATGCACCAGTGCACCGTGTAGGAGCATCTCCGGCCACGGCAAAAAAAAAGTGCCGATAGAGCTTTGGTAAGTTAGTTGTCCCCTGTGTTTGCATGTGTGAACTACTAAGGTCTCTCTAGGAGCATCTCCCAGAGCATCTTTGAAAATTTTGTACTACCTTGGTTTTAAGTTTTCTAAATAAATTGACTCAAATACACAGCAATCGTGAGAATTCCGAAAATTCATCCATGTCAAGGATCAAACTCTGGAGTTTGGGATGTGCCACCGTGACCCAACCACTAGACTATTGTCCCGTTCTCCATGTCAGTCTCTTTAAATTTAAAGTTATTTTTTAAGTAAATTTAAAGTTAATTTGTCACGGAGGGGATTACATAAAGTAGGAACCAAGTCTCGTTGACGTGTATATATATACACTCGACCACATACTCGATTAGCTATCACCGTTGATCGATTGATTCCTCCTTGTGCTAAATAAACGGCTAAACCCTCGCTCCTCTCCTGCCGCAACGTCGACGGATCTTGTGATGGCCGCTAGGGTTGTGAAGCTGCTGCCCCCAAACGCTCGCGGCGCCAGCCAACCTTCTGGCCTACCATGCGGGGTGCTGCCGATGCTACCGAGCAGAGCACCCCGGCCTGCCGTCGTTAGAGGTAGCCAACCATGCCCATGCATCTCTTCTTGTCTGGGCTAGCTCACGGGATGACATGGAATGTTCTGTTCTTTTTGGTGACGCGAGGCTCATCTTTTCTTTTTTCTCAATTGTCCTCCTCTTTACTTACAGCAGTTGCCAATAACAACTCAGGAGCTGCAGAAAACCTGGTACGCACAAGATAGTACTACTCCTTAATTATTACTGTTTTTTTCTGGGTAACATATCTAGCTCATGCAATGATGCTAGCTCTTCTTCTCGTGTTTCAGTTGGGGTTACCAAATGGCCCGGCCGGTCAGACGAATGCAAGGGAGACTAGATCAACAAAGAAGCAGCTCCAGGAAGCGCCCAAGTATCCGAAAGATATACATCATCAACTTTCCATGGTGGATGTGCTCGAAAAGATCGGAATATCTCAGCACTTTGCTGGTGAGATCAAGAGCATCCTAGACGAGACATACAGGTATATGCACGCACTATATATACTACCTATATAGGCCTTGACCCCTGAGCGTAAAGTTTCAGTGTATGTATGTTAGTTGTTCATGCACTTGACAAGAGCCAATTTTTACAGCTGTTGGTTGCAGAGAGACAAGGAGATCATGCTGGACACGGAGACATGTGCTATGGCATTTCGGATCCTAAGGATGAACGGATACGACATCTCATCCGGTATATATGTGGCTGATCTAGATGCTATCTTGAAGTTAGTTGGTTTTCAATTCGCCATCATTTTCATTTTATTGTGTTCGATCCGTTAAACTAATCTCATGTTCGTCGCGGTGATTTTTATGTCACCTTCTAGTCCTATACGACACCGAGGGACAAAAATCTGACTGATATCTAATTGGAAATTAGCTAGATACAGATTTTACAATAAGTTTCTATCTCTAGGAAAATGATGCTTGTGAACTTGGTTAAGTACATTTGATTCTTAATTTTGGCTTATATATATTTGATCACGATTATATATCCACCTGGTTTTCTTTTTTTTAGATGGTTTGTCACATGTTGCCGAAGCCTCTAGTGGTTTGAATGGCACACGATCTTTATTGGAACTATACAAGGCTTCACAAGTCAGCATCTCCGGAGATGAGTTAATTTTGGATAGTATTGGATCTTGGTCAGGTCGTCTACTGAAGGAAGAACTAACCTCCAGTGCAGCACAAACAACCCCACTGTTGAGAGAGGTAAATGATTAATTTTCCCTTGCAATTAATATCCCTGCAGGCCCTGCCTCTGTTGGGGAATAATTCTACTACTTGCATCCCTCAACGTTATCAATGTGTTTGTGCTCATAGGTAGAACATGCTCTTAATACCCCTTTCTACGCCACTTTGGATCGTCTAGAGCATAAGAGGAACATCGAACAATCTGATGTTATGGACCATAAGATGCTACATCTGTAAGTTTTTTCAATTTTGGCAACAAAATTTCTATGTTACCCATGTACACACCACTATTGAATATCATTGCATTTCTTACGCGCAGAACTCAGCAGACAAACCAAGAACTTCTAGCCTTGGGCGTGATGGATTTCACTACAAGTCAATCTATTTACCAACAAGAACTTGAGCTTCTCAATAGGTACATCTGGTTGACACCAACTCTTTGTTGTATAGACCAAGAAATTTCTTCTTACGGCCACGGATGTTTTTTTGTGACAGTTGGGTGAAAGAGAGTAAGCTGGACCAGCTACCATTCGCACGGATGAAGTTGGCATATTTCTACCTCTCCGCTGCCGGCACAATGTTTACTCTAGAGCTATCTGACGCACGCATTTTCTGGGCCATGAACGGCGTGCTCACGACGGTCGTCGATGACTTCTTCGATGTAGCAGGATCGAAAGAAGAACTGGAGAACCTCACCGCTTTAGTCGAGATGTAAATAATGATAACTATTTCTCATGTTCTTTTGATGCTTGGTTCCTTAAACTTTTACTATGGTTGTTGCAGGTGGGAAAAGCACGAGGAAACCGACTACTACTCTGAGCAAGTTGAGATTGTGTTCTCTGCAATCTATAGCTCGGTGAACCAACTTGGAGCAAAGGCTTCTGTGGTGCAGGGCCGCGATGTCACCAGACACCTAGTAGAAATTGTAAGCCTCTTTCAATCCACAGGTTATCTCTCTAGGAGAGTTTATTTGCTTTAATTGATGATGATAATTTGTAGAATTTCCTTGTGCAGTGGCAGGATTTGTTGAGGAACATGATGACTGAAGTTGAGTGGCGGGAGAGTGGGTATGTTCCAACATCGGAGGAGTATATGGAGAATGCAGTTGTGACATTTGCGTTGGGTCCTATCGTGTCCTCAGCGTTGTATCTCGTCGGGCCAGTGATTATGGAATCTGTCGTTAGAGATGCAGAGTATATCCAGTTGTTTAGACTCATGAGCACATGTGGCCGTCTTCTCAACGATGTCCAAACCTATGAGGTATATTAATTGGTCAAAAGTTGTACAGAATTTTTAAGAGTAATTTCATTTATATTAATAGCTCAAGAACGGCCTTTGTTGATCTATGTTGTTGTAGAGGGAGTACAACGAGGGGAAAATAAACAGCGTCTCGCTGCTTGTTCTTCAGAGCGGCGGTTCCTTGACCATAGCAGAGGCTAGAAGGGAGTTGCAGAAGCCCATAGACACCTGCAGGAGAGACCTGCTAAGGTTGATCCTCAGGGAGGACAGTGTGGTGCCTAGGCCATGTAAGGAGCTTTTCTGGAGTATGTGCAAGACATGCCACTTCTTCTACTCCAAGGGCGATGCATTCAGCTCGCCGGAGGAGAAGGTCGGTGCTGTGGATGCAGTGATTCATGAGCCATTACAACTCCCGTGTAGTCTAAGACTCTCTCACCCTTCGGCTATGTGATTAGGAAGAAAAAAAGAGTGAGATTTATATGTATATCTATATCTATACCTAATAATAAAATAAGAAGCGTTTCTCTCCGTTCCTATATTTTTTAGACTATTTTACCTCCCATCAAACCTCTGCGTTACCGAAGATTACCCAAATCAGGCATATCGCACACAGACAAGCACAAAAATAATAACAGGCATATCAAACATGGGCGTATAAAAGAGAGAATACTGATGGACTTTCTGAGCTGAATATTCCCACCTTGTTTGCTTACAATACGTAACACCAGTTTATAAACATTCACAAGTTTTCTGAAACATCAGCAAGCTGCCTTGGAAATCAGGAAGGAATAAAATTCGCCATATGTTGATGATGGTAACGAACGAACGGGTATTGATGGGGACATCGAAATTCACATATGGAAGGGAAGAATAAACCAGCGCGTTGAGCACGGCGCGCCGATAAGCCAGGCCGCATGAGTGAAAGGAGGATGTTGCGATTCTGCGATGAGCCTAGGTAGGCGAACGTGACCGTGTGCCACAATATTTTTACCGAAAATTTGATATTTTTTTTCTCTTTCGATGCAACGCACGGGCTTTTTCCTAGTCATTTATAAAGAAAACCCTCACCAGAGGGTCATTTACATCATGTTCACATTATCACTTAACCACAATAGTCCGATTCTTATGACCAACCGTCCATTTTATTGACTCACTGTGACGATGCTCATGCAAACCATCTAAAAGTATAATAGGGGCACCCCTGGCAGGCTCCACAAAGATTAGAGCATATCGGCCGTTGGATCAAGCTTCGGGAGCAGATCTAGACCGCATATTTCTGTTTGGTCTTATTTGTCCTCGTCGATAGATTTGCTGCGAGCACCCCAGATTGCACATGGATGCACCTCCCTGCATACTGCCATTGTCCTAGTTGTTCCTGGTCCCGCTCGCCAACATGTATATTTTACCTTGTGGCTATTTAGCCCGGGATCGATGGGCACGACAGGGGCAACAAATTCCCACAGAATAAAAAATAGGAAACCCTAGTCTCCTAATCGATTTTCCTAATCAGATACTTTCATCACGCGTAGGCGGATCCGAGATCCGACATTTAGAGACACCAGAATATGCAGAAACCTCACATCCGGAAGGGATCTGGAGGGGGAACTTGTAGAGGGCATCAGCCTTGCTGCTACATGAATCATCGGAGGCATAGGAATCATCTCCATCATCATCAACTGCAGCATGTTCATCACCACCACCATTCCCATCTCATTTACCTTACCTTGTTGTAATTCTAATCACTATTGTGGATTTGCACTTGTTATCATCCATCTACTCGTATTCATTTCATATATCCATGATGATGTTGTCGATTGCCTCCATGAGTGAGTAGTTTACCCTGTTCTTGAGGAGATGGAGAAACCCTAGCAATATTATGATGTGAAATAAAGACGATCTATAACTTTGGTTTATGATTATGTGTTGATTTTCTCTCTAGATATTATGTGAAGTCCACAATGTAGTATTTGCCTTCAGGACTAGATAGGAAATTACCATTGGGTGTATGGTAGTATGTACGGTGTTAAGTGACATAAAGTGTCGGTGTGCTATTCATATGGTCAAGAGGGATAAAGAGAGATTCACTAATCTCATATCAATATCCTTGGAGAAACCTTTAATTGTGAGGGATCAGAGTGACTTTCTTACGATCATGATAGTGATTATTAGGGATGAAATAACAGATGAATTCATGTGATCATTCATTTATAGAGCTCTCCCCACACATGTCATAAACAAAGAGATAGATTTATTCTAATCATATTTATTACCAATGCTAGAGGTGGATCCTCCAATCCCTGAGAACACTTCGCCCTACTACAGTTTCATTAACTTCTACAACATGTTCGTCTCCTTGTTGCTTTACTCTTTAGTCCTTACTTTATGCACACACCAACCTTCTTCAATAACTCTTACTTGGGATGAAGGAAAGCTTACAAGTAATCCTTGATAGATAATGATAAGGGGCATAAAGACTCTAACCAAATACCTCTATGTGGTTCAATACTCTTACTTCAAAAACTAGCTACATTGTGCCTGTGCACTTGCAGTCATCACTGAATCACGTGGCGTGCCACCGAGCAGCCTGTTTCAACCGCAATTTCATCGTTCTCGCTGATGACAATGACGAGGCCGTACCAAGCAACCGCGGAGGCGGATCGGCAATCCTGGGAAGAGGAGCAATCACGCACACTAAAGGACGAGCCGCCGAGTGACAAGGATGGCGACTGATACATTGCAAATGTATCTATAATTTTTGATGTTTCATGCTTGGTTTTATCCACTTTCTTGTGTTTTGTTCCAACTTTGGAGTACTTTTCATATGATTTCTTGGACTAACCTATTAACAAGAGCCACTTTCTTGTGAGCTCCGTTCATGATCAAGATCATCTATTTGTAATTCTGCATGTTGTGTTTGCGGGGATCCGATGGATATTGAGATGCTATTTCAGATTGATTATTGATTCTATCATGTCTTTGTTATTTGTGATCTTGCATGCTTTCCGTTGTTAGTAGCTATCTTGGCCAAGTAGATGCTAGCAACTCCAAGAGTTAGTGTTTATGCTCGATAGTGGGTTCATGCCTCTGGTAATCTGGGAAAGTGACAGAAATCTCTAAGGTACTAGATGGGCTATTGCTACTAGGGAGAAAATAACAATCCTTTGTTCATAGAACAATCGTATTGTTTACTTTACACACAGTTCGTAAAGCAATAATCTGTTGCTTGCAACTTAATACGAGAGGGGGTTCGGATGATAACCTGAAGGTGGATTATTAGTCATAGATGCAGTTGGATGGCGGTCTATGTATTATGTTAATGCCCAATCAAGTCTCAAAGGAGTCAAGATGATTATTATATGCATGTATTTCTTTCTCGATGTTTGTTAATTGCTCCGCTGTAATTTGTTCACCCAGCATGTTATCTATCTAAGGAGAGCCACCTCTAGTGAACTATGGATCCCGGTCCTTTCTCTTTACATACAATCTACAATCTTTTACTTCTTTGTGTTTACTTTCTGCAAACTTTTACTTCTTTCCATTCGATACGTTTAATCCTTTATTTTCCACAAAACACCGTGAGATTGACAACCTCATCGCAAGTTAGGGACAAAGTTCTGTGGTTGTGTTGTGCAGGTCTCCACATTGCTACTAGCACCGGTAGTGCGCCCTGCTAAAGCTCAGCTAGTAACACCTTTGGGGTGTTTCCTTGCTCCTACTGGTTCGATTAAACCTTGGTTTCATAACTGAGGGAAACTTGCTGTTGTGCTCATCATACCTTCCTCTTGGGGTTCCCAACGAGCTCTACATCAACACCGCCATCATGCAATTTTCTGGGCGTCGTGCATTGAGCCATCAAGCGATTTTCTGGCGCCGTTGCCGGGGAGTCAAGGACATCTTCACAAGGGGAGTCCCTCATAACCAATCTCTTTACTTTGTTGTTTTTGTTTTGCTTAGTTTCTTTTTGCTTTGTTTGCTTGTTTTGTTCTTCAAAAAACACAAAAAATTAGTTTTACTTGTTTGCTTTCTTATTTGAAAACCCAAAAAAATGACTACTCTTGAAAACACTAAGTTGTGTGACTTCACTAGCACCAATAACAATGATTTTATGAGCACACCTATTGCTCCACCTATGGCTGAAAATACTTTTTTTGAGATAAAACCTGCTTTGCTCAATCTTGTTATGAGAGAACAATTTTCTGGTATTGATAATGAAGATGCTGCTGCCCATCTAAATAACTTTGTTGAACTTTGTGAGATGCAAAAGCATAAGGATATAGATGGTGATATTATTAAGCTGAAATTGTTTCCTTTCTCTTTGAGAGGAAAAACTAAAGAATGGTTGAATTCCTTAACTAGGAATAGTATTGATTCTTGGACTAAATGCAAAGATGCTTTTATTGGAAAATACTATCCTCCTGCTAAGATTATATCCATGAGAAGTGAAATAATGAAGTTTCAACAACTTGATAATGAGCATGTTTCTCAAGCTTGGGAAAGAATGAAATCTTTGGTAAAGAATTGTCCCACTCATGGACTGACTGCTTGGATGATCCTCCAAACTTTTTATGCAGGATTGAACTATTCTTCAAGGAACCTATTGGATTCTGCTGCTGGAGGTACCTTTATGACCATCACTTTGGGTGCTGCAACAAAACTTTTCGACAATATGATGGTTAATTATTCTGAATGGCATACCGAGAGAGCTCCACAAGGTAAGAAGGTAAATTCTGTTGAGGAAACCTCCTCCTTGAGTGATAAGATTGATATTATTGTGTCTATGCTTGTTAATGGGAAAGACCATATTGATCCAAATAATGTTCCTTTAGCCTCTTTGGTTGCTCAACAAGAGCAAGTTGATGTGAACTTCATAAGAAATAATAACTTTGGTAATAATGCTTATAGGAACAATTTTGGTAACAACAATTATAAGCCATATCCTCCCAACAATGGTAATGCTTATGGAAATTCTTACAACAATAATAGGAGTGCTCCCTCTGAACTTGAAGTTATGCTTAAAGAGTTTATTAGTAAACAAACTGCTTTCAATAAAACTATTGAGGAAAAACTCTCTAATGCTGAAAGAAATATAGCATCTTTGGCTGAAGCTCAATCTTCTTTGAATAAAATGACTGCTAAACCTGAAACTAATGAGAATCCCTTTGCAGCTACTAATGCTATACAAGTAAGAATTGATGAAAATGTTAGACTATTAGCTGAATTACATGCTAAGTGGGAAAGAGAAGATGAAATTGCTAGGAACATTAGTGTTTCTACTATTACCACCACTAGTGTTGAGGCTAGTAACAGTTCTACTACTTTAGATGATAAATTTGATTTTGATCTTGATGGTTGCAACATCTCTGAAGTTATTAAGTTCCTACAAAAGCTTGCTAAAAGTCCTAATGCTAGTGCTATGAACATGGCTTTTACAAAACACATTACTGATGCTCTCATAAAGATTAAAGAAGAAAAGATGAAACATAAAGCTTCTATTCCTATAAAGCAAGAGGATGGTTGGGAACGCATCATTAATATGAAAGTGAATGACTTTGATTTCAAAGCTTTGTGTGATCTTGATAGTAGTGTTTCTATTATGCCTAGAAGGATTTATGATATGCTTGATTTGCCTCCTCTTGAAGATTGTTATTTGAATGTCCCACTTGATGATAATTCTAAAAAGAAACTCATGGGGAGTCTTAATGATGTTCTTATTATGGTTAACAATTCCTATGTCCCCGTTGATTTCTATGTTTTGGATGTTGAATACAATGCTTCTTGTCCTATTACTTTGGGAAGACCTTTTCTTAGAACTGTTGGTGCCATCATTGATATGAAAGAAGGAACCATTAAATATCAAATCCCACTCAAGAAAGGTATAGAACACTTCCCTAAAAAGAGAGAAAAGATTTCTTTTGCTTCTCCTATGAAAACAAAATTTGGTCTTAATGCTTCTTCATTTCAGAACACTTGATTCTTTCTTTGCTTCTTATGCCTAAATTAAAGGCGTTAAAGAAAAGTACTTATTAGGAGATAACACAAAAGTTTTAGATGAGTCTTGGAAGTTATTACCTCTGTAATAACATCTCCTTATCCTTTTTATTTGCTTTTTGTGCCAAGATTAACCTCTAATGAGAGAGAAGTAATGATTGGGAAAGTTGCTGTCCCGAAACAGATTTCTGTGCTTCACCGTAAAAATTCGTGAGAGTGCTCTGTATGTTGGATTGAGATGTAATTGTTTGTGCTTCTGCCCCAGGTTGATATCTAACTTTAGTTAGTTCAACACTTTTTTATTTGAGCAACAGAAGGTCTTCGAAAAAATTCGTATTTACCTGCTGGTCTGTTTTGACAGATTTCTGCCATTTTCTGCATTTGCTTCTTGTTAGTTCCTTCTTGAGTTCTTTTGGGGAATTGAGTTTTTTGAGGGAAGTGCTACAGTAGCTAGTGTTCTAATGGAAGTTTATTTGGTATTATAACTGAACCTTAAGACTTATTTATCTTAAGTGCACTAATATTGCTAATAAAGATTGTGTGAAGTTTTGTATGAAGGAAAAATTTCAGGTGTATGGAAGGAATGAGTAATGAGATGAAGGATGGACTAAAGCTCAAGCTTGGGGGTGTCACGCGTGTCACCCCAAGAAATATCCAAGAAGTACAAGCGTCAAAGCTTGGGGATGCCCAAGGCATCCCCTTCTTCATCAATAAAAATCCCAGGTTTCTTCCAAACGCTTTATTTTTATTGTTTCATGCACAGTTGTGTTTTTCTTGGAGCATCTTCTTTTTCGTTTTCGTTTTGGTTTTTAGTTTGCTTTTGTTTGCATAGTTTTCTGAATAAATTGGTTGGACCCCCTCTTTCATACATTGGTTTGCAAATATTTTGGTTTGGTTTGGTTTGGAAAAGAGTAGGAAAGTTCATGCTTATGTGGTAAAAAAAGCTTGTTTTTGACTGTGGCATATGCTTTGTCATGCCATGCTTGATATTGTTTTGACTTTATGCTTAGTATTCTTTGGTTTAGCATGACTTGTTATAAACAATTGAGATTGCTTAATGTGCCTTGGATGAATCATGCGTTGTTTTAGCATATTAAAGCATAGTATAGTGGTATTCTCCTTTGATGCTTTATTTGGGTTGACTTGGCACATGCTCATGATAAGCTTCATGCACTAACCAACTATTCCAAAAGACCGATCTTATGGAAAGAGTTAGGCAATCCACTTATACAGTTCAACACCCCCCCCCCCCTCACATGTGACGGGAAGACAAGTCAACACGTGTAAACAGAGAAGTATGGCACAAGAGGCCGATACGCAGACAAAGGGGGGCAACATCAATTTATAGAATAAATTGTGAAAACCAGGACTCGAACTCGAGACCATAGGCTCTGATACCATGTTAAGCTTCATGCACTAGCCAACGCAACTGAAAATCCGAACTGATGAAAAAGGCTAGTACAATCCACTTATACTGTAATACCCCCTCTCACGTGTGACGGGAAGATGAGTCAACACGTGCAAAGTCAAACACACACTCAAGAGGCCTATAACATGCCGGAGGGGGCAACAACAACACCATGTTATGACTATCTCAAGTCACCATAGCCTTTATGATCCTTTAGTTTTCAACTTGTAGTATCACTTTATGCTTTGATCAATGATGTTTTGTCGCTCTGCATGATTATGGCCACTATTGCTCTCTTAGTTTGTCGATCCTAGTCTTTTGCTAGCCTCCACAACCAAGTATGAGTTCCACTCATGCATCCAACTCCCTAAACCAAGTTATTCCAAAGAGTCCACTATACCTACCTACTAGCTTATGCTATTCCAAGTATATTCATGCTTTTGTTTACCTTCCAAATTAAACTTGTTATGATAAAACTAGTGATTAAAGCTCTCACGAACTTGATGGCACACTTTACTTTTCTTGCCCTTAATAAACTTGAAACATTGTGTCTTCTATGTTGTATATGCTTGCACTTATTTGTCGGGAATTAGCAGAACCATGCTTTCATGGGGAACGCTTTCAACATTGCACTTGGTACTTGTACCGAGTTGATATCATGCTCTTTTGCATATGGATGTCGTCGGTGTGAAATGAAAGGGGAGCTTGTAAGTCCATGGAGTTATGTATATGTGTTAGAGAAACGCCTGGGCTGCTGGTCTAATCCATGCTGGCATGGTGGAAACCTGCAGCGTAACCATAATGAGTTGTCTATGAAGCATTCTTCTTATAAAAAAGAGTCCTATATTGAGAAAAAAAAGAGATACTATGAAAAGAGGAAAGAGAGAAAAAAGCACCATATTCCCATGGTAAATAAGAAGAATGCTGAGATGCTCGTTGTCTGCTTGCCTTGTCATTTTGATATGGGGATTCTTCCGTATCATCGGGCAAGGGGTACCCCGTTGGCGGTTCTGTATGATACACATGTACTTACGATGACAAGAACTTACCGGTGACTAAACTTGAGTAGCATGAGGAGCGGCCCTCGTATACAAGGGACATGAGATTTCTGACTTATACTTCATCAAGCATGTACACCATAGTTTGTTCACTTTAATCTTAATCACTTCAAGATGCTTATGATAGGGGCAATGAGAGCTGAAAGCTATAAGTACCATAATTTTTGGAAGCTCTTTATGAGACTTGAATCCCTACTTCCTTTTACAAAAGGCCTTTCTTCCACCATTATATTGAGTCTCCACCTTCTATCTTTATGCACCTACTTTGAGAGCATAGTGGCCATTCTTAGTTCTATGTGCATTATCCCAAGACTAGTTGATTGATGCATAACTTGTTATTGCTTGTTTTAAACTATTGTATCTAGTCACTCTTATGAACTTTGAAGGTGTCCTATGCATTTATATTTGCTACTCTATTGAGGGGCAAGCTGAATACTATTATGCTATGTTTTCTTTATGTGAAACAAACAAACGTCTTGCAAAGCATTGGTATTCATGAATCTTGTGTTTGTGCCTTTTCTTGTTGCATCATAGTTTCTTTGCTTATTGCTAGAACTTTGTCTTTCATGTTATGATTGAAGAATGTTTTGCAAATACTTTGATCAAGTCTTTGATGGTGCATGTCACCTCAAAAATTATTCTTTCTTTTTATCACTTACCTACTCGAGGACGAGCAGGAGTTAAGCTTGGGGATGTTGATACATTGCAAATGTATCTATAATTTTTGATGTTCCATGCTTGGTTTTATCCACTTTCTTGTGTTTTGTTCCAACTTTGGAGTACTTTTCATACGATTTCTTGGACTAACCTATTAACAAGAGCCACAGTGCCAGCTGCCTGTTTTCTGCTGTTTTTGACTCCAGGAAAGTCAGAAAATGAATATTCTTGGAATTGGACGAGACAAAAGCCAAAGTGCCTATTTTTCCAGAAGTGATCAAGTGCTAGAATACGAGACAGAGAAGGGCCAGGGAGCCACCACACCACCTGGCCGTGCGGACAGGCCTGGCCCACGCCAGGGGGTGGTGTGGCCTCTCCTTCCGCCTATATATTACCCTCGGGACGAAAACCCTAAGTACCCGATCAAAAAATCCACGAAAGAGTCTATAGCCGCCGTCATCTCCATCCCTAGATCGGGAGGGATGTGAAGCTTTTCCCGGCACCCTACCGGAGAGGGGAATTCACCCTGGAGGCCTTCTCCATCACCATGCAAGCCTCCGGTGTGATGCGTGAGTAGTTCATCCTTGGACTACGGATCCATGTAGTAGCTAGATGGCTGGTTCTCCTCCTTTGCGCTTTCATGTTTAGATCTTGTGAGCTCCGTTCATGATCAAGATCATCTATTTGTAATTCTGCATGTTGTGTTTGCGGGGATCCGATGGATATTGAGATGCTATTTCAGATTGATTATTGATTCTATCATGTCTTTGTTATTTGTGATCTTGCATGCTTTCCGTTGTTAGTAGCTATCTTCGCCAAGTAGATGCTAGCAACTCCAAGAGTTAGTGTTTATACTCGATAGTGGGTTCATGCCTCTAGTAATCTGGGGAAGTGACAGAAATCTCTAAGGTACTAGATGTGCTGTTGCTACTAGGGAGAAAACAACAATCCTTTGTTCATAGAACAATCGTATTGTTTACTTTACACGTAGTTCGTAAAGCAATAATCTGTTGCTTGCAACTTAATACTGGAGGGGGTTCGGATGATAACCTGAAGGTGGATTATTAGTCATAGATGCAGTTGGATGGCGGTCTATGTATTATGTTGTAATGCCCAATCAAGTCTCAAAGGAGTCAAGATGATTAGTATATGCATGTATTGTTTTCTCGGTGTTTGTCAATTGCCCCGCTGTAATTTGTTCACCCAACATGTTATCTATCTAAGGAGAGCCACCTCTAGTGAACTATGGATCCCGGTCCTTTCTCTTTACATACAATCTACAATCTTTTACTGCTTTGTGTTTACTTTCTGCAACTTTTAATTCTTTCCATTCGATACGTTTAATCCTTTGTTTTCGACAAAACATGGTGAGATTGACAACCTCATAGCAAGTTGGGGACAAAGTTCTGTGGTTGTGTTGTGCAGGTCTCCACGTTGCTACTAGCACCGGTAGTGCGCCCTGCCAAAGCTCAGCTACACCTTTGGGGTGTTTCCTTGCTCCTACTGGTTCGATTAAACCTTGGTTTCATAACTGAATGAAACTTGCTGCCGTGCTCATCATACCTTCCTCTTGGGGTTCCCAACGAGCTCTACATCAACACCGCCATCAAGCAATTTTCTGGGCGCCGTGCATTGAGCCATCAGCGACGACGAAGGCGACTACACCACCTTCTACTACCGCCCTGGTATGAACTAGATTTCGTTTAGATTTCCTATTTTTATTTAAATTCCCCTGAATCTTGTATGAACTCGCGTGCATTTCTTTGAATTCACCTGAAATTATGACCTTCGTTTAAATATGCCCATGTTTGTGCCTTCTCTCCACCCTGGGCCTATGGACAAGGCTAGGGAATCGCCCGCCCCAGGCCGAGAAGTAACACCGGTGATTCTCTAGAAGGCCCATTTGATGATGAAAAACGGCATGGGGCACTATCATGGTGGACAATGCTTCCCTATAGAACTACAAAGAGATAAGTTGAGGATGCAAAGTACGAATTGGGGACCCTATTCTGCATAAGAGCTTGATGATGACATCTCTTGGCGGTTCTCCGTCATTGGCAATAGTGTCCTGCTAGTGGAATAAAGTTCCTTCGGAAACAATGTGCTCATGGGTCTCATATTTTGGCGGTTCTCCATCTTGATCCAATGGCGACATGACTCTGGCGAAGCTCTCGCAAAGATGCTGAAATGTTGTCAAGGTGACGACGGCTCGAAGGTGGTGTTGGGCCATGAAGACTTTGTACGCCGCCATAATGGTGTGGAAGAACGACGACAACGGAGGAACAACGTCGGCCGCTATGAACCGTACAAAGGTCGTAACGTCAAAGGGTATCTCTGTCCGAGGAGTTCACAGGCTTCATAATCGTCGCCTTGCCAGCATGGACCTCGTTTGCGGCAAGCCAACGCATGAGGCCTATGCCGCAGTCGCTGTCGAGCCTCGTCGAGAGCCTCACTCGGTGCTCTAGTGGCCCCCCGCTCAGTTGACCGGAGGATGGCCCACTAGCGGCGGCTACAGATCTCTGCCTTGAGGAAGATCTCACCATTGGGGAAAGCTCGAAGAAAAGATTTGGAGGAAGAGGGAAAGGAGAAGGATACTGCCCCCTCCCCATCTTTTATAAAGGAGAGGGGACGACCGAGCGCCAACATAATAACCGTCGCTCCATCCCAAGATGTTCCCACAACCGATGTCGCCCCGATTCTTGCGACGGCCGGGCGACCCGTCACCTCCTAGCTAGAAGGCAAGGGCCTGATTTGGCTTCTACGCAGCCGACATGACATGATTGCTCGACATGTTTTAGAAGCGAGCCCGTATTAAATTATGGTGCAAACTCAGCTCCTTCCTTGGAAACCGAGCCCGTGCCTAGGGGCTATTGTCGCTCCTGTGGAGAAAGGGGTCCTCACGGGGTCGCCTACTAGCGAGTCTGCCCATGCGCTCGAGAAGACTGATCCTGCGTAAGCTCATCCCGGATGGACAGACCTCGCTGGGAGCCTTTCGGTAGCCAGATGCCCTGTAACCAAGGGAACCTAGGGGTAATTTTGCAGATCAGCAAGACAAGGACATGCCTGATACCCGCAAGAAGATCTCAGGGACAAAAGAGATAGGTGGACAAGGATGCATGACCTAGGTGTTAGGCCACCCCTGCTCGCACGAGCACGTTGGCACACACTAGCGGACATCAGGATAGCTGAGCCACGTCGAGGCCATGCATGTCCCGCCCCGACGCGTGGTGTCTCAGTGTCGCCGCGTGGTGACCGACCCTTTTGGTGTCCCTTGTCACTATAAAAGGAGGCTCGAGTCGGTCGAGTAAAAGGAAAAGACTTAGAAGGGAAAGAACTAGTTGAGTTCTTCTGAGAACATATTCTGTATTCGTAGGATTATACATCATATAGTTGATAGTTGCAGGACGTTGGGACCCGCGTATCGCGGTCTAAACCTAGGTAAAAAAACGTGTATCAGTGTGATTGTATGTTCATCTAGCTCGCCAGACGTTGTGTTCCTGGCCAAACTAAAAAAGGGATCTCCCATCCTCGGTATCGGAATCCAAGACACGACATCTAAATACTAAAACATGCATGGCCTCGACGTGGCTCAGCTTCACATCCGCCGCCCTCCTCCCCTTCTGGCCGGCCGCTGGAGCCCTCCCCCGCCCACCCCTGCTCCACTCCTGCCACCGGCATGCTCGAGACGCCGCCGCCAGGTCTGCGGTTGTGGCTCGACCACATCACGCCGTGATCCAGCCACGCCAGCCCCTGCTCTAGCCCTGAGCGCCCCCCACGTCGGGATACGCCCTCCCACCCCCGCCTGCGGACCTCTTGCCTCGCTGACACGTGGTCATGCCCTCCCGCCCTGGCGAGCAATGGAAGAAGGCGGCGGGTTCTTGGCTGGCGTAGATGGGATCTGTGGAGACAAGGTGGTGGCGGAAATTGGTAGAGACTTGGCCGGTGGAGCTCCAAATTCGATGCAATCGGTCGGTATATTGGTGAACTGGCCGGAATCGGAGCTCTGTGCCGGGATTTTGCCGGATTCCGGTGAGTCCGGCACCAGTTTGGTGGTAGTTGGGTTGAATGCTACCTCTCGCCAACTGAATCCCGCATATACAGTTCACACTCGGTTCAGTCGATTAATCCTTGAATGTGCATGTTGGGATTGTTTTTCCATCCCCTTGAAAAAAATTAAGGGTCACTCGTGTTTACGGTGTCCGCATACCGTCACTTTTCCGCTGAAATCTAAAACAAACGGTTATTTTACAATTTTTGTGTGCTTACGGTGTCTGTTAGAGATGCTCAGGGCCAGTCGTGAGAGGGGTCTGGACAGCCGGCCGCCCCGGCTGCCTGAAACCAAGGGGGCCCCAATTCCCAATTAGCAGCGGTGGGGGAGGAAACTCATCTGAGCGCCATTAGAGGGCACCGGCACTTCTCTCGTACGGTTCAAAGAGACAGGAACGATGAAGGCACGAAGCCTTATGCTGATCTTGGGCCGTTTTATCCCTTTGATTAGCTTGGGCCTTCTTGCGTTAGTTATTTTTTCTCTCTAGTTAGCTATGAAGACATTAAGTGAGGTGGGACCCAGGGGCTGTACTATTGCCTGAATAGCAATCAAGAAAATTCAACACACTTGTCCGCTAAATAAAAAGAAAATTCAACATACTTGTGTCTACAAAATTCCCTAAAAAAAGCTTGTGTCGGCAAAAAAAAAGGAAACTACACAGTCGACTCTCATTTTCCTCCAAAAAAAGCCTGCCACATTATTCTATTTTAGTGTGTGTTAGTTTACCTCATAGTTGGCAAAAGTTAGTTTCTCTCGTACTATTGTTAGGAACGAATTTAATTTTTATTTTTATTTTACATAGTCCAGATCTAAGAAGGATAAGATTGTTGATTGATTTCTACCACTGCAAATAATAAAGAAAAACAACAACTCGTTAGTTTCTGTACATCAATTACACCTCTCGCCATCACGAATTTCTTGGTCTCGGTAACACTTCTCTGTCAATGGTATCAAATAGTCATTTCATCTAAAAGTTATGCTTGGCAATGAAAAATATTTAAGTTGATTGAGCCACATAGATATTTATCAATAATTTAAGTTAATATATATAATTTTTATTATGAGCCAATATGGATGCAATTATTTGTATATCGGACATAAATTCTGAATGGAACAATGTGATAAATTAGGGCTAACGTATTATGCACCAGGGGAGTTGAATACCATTATCTTTAGTTTTTTTTAGGGGAACCATTATCTTTAGTTGTGTATTATAAATATTGATTATTGTTTTAAGGGCCTAGAATTCTGCCCTGGGCCCTCGATCGGCCCTGGAGATGCTCTTAGCACTTCTAAACCGGTATCTCCGATCCTCACCGTGCTGGAAAAACAATTGGAGTCTCAAGTTTGATGTGCGCTTAAAGATGCTGGAAGCCCAAAATGCAGTGCAATTGTTTGAAATTATTTGGAGTTTATTACCAGCAGCGAAACAACATAAGGTTGTGATCCTTCAGTGGGATTTGTGAGCGGCAAGAAATAAGTTGGGCAAGAAATAAGTTGAGGTTGCAGAAGGCTCCGGGGACCGAAAGAAGAAGAATCGAAAAAAACACCCCCGACCCCTCTCGCACCCGGCCGGACCTAACGGGGACTGGTTTGCCCGTGGTCGCGTCCGGTCGACTACCGTCCTTGGCGGTGGAGGTAGTTCCCTCCCGCACGGACGCGACTCTGTTGGCCCTGCCTCGAACTACGTGTGCCTCATCTTGTAGACCTCGCGTCGGTAATCTCGGTGAGACGATGATGGTGGAGTCGGGACTGGCGTGGCGCGTGCTCGTGGGCGGCAAGTTTGGTGGTCCTCGCGGGTCTCTTGTGCAACAGCTCGTCCGAGGCTTGTGGATAGGGTCTTCGGGAGAAATCCTTGTCGGCGCGATCGACACCGACGCGGTGCCGCCCGTGGGTGGCACCTCCCTTCCTGAAGGGCATCGTGGCTACCCTTCTCACACTTCCCTCTGTGTGTCGGGATAAACCCTAGGGCCAATTTCCGGTCCGGGCAGCAGCGGTCGCTTTCCCTCTTGAGGGTGCTGCTTGGTGCTTGACGAGTCGGGGCTAGGAGCGGCGTGGGAATTCTTCGGTGGGCGCAGTGGTTGCAGTCTTCATCATCTAGTCGATCTGCCTCCGTCTCTATTTCTTTTTGTGTTCCTTGTTTTTAGTTCGGGCGTGTGTGTAAGCTGCTGCTCCAGCATCATATATCGTGGTGTGTGTTTCTTTGGGCGTTGTGTTGTCTGATCCAGCAGCGATCTCACCTGTGTGTTTTATTTATGAAGCAGGACGAAAGCCTATTTCTAGAAGAAATAAGTTGAACGCAGGAGAGCAGGAGAAGCCAGCCACTGAGATCTGTAGCCTGATGCATAGGTATTATGTAGATTTCAGTGTGCACTTGGCGACACCCTTTGTTTGTGCAACAGAAAACAAGATACTGTCGATCCACTCGGTAGCTAGGATGGAAAAAATGAGCTATTTATCGTGTGAGAGTTAGTTTCGATGCTGCTTTTGTTGACCAGGGCGTGCGAGCCTGGGGATTTATTCCGCGGTCTGATACTGGTAATTTGGTAAATTCACCGCTGCAGGTGCGGGCAAACTGAAATATTTGCTTAATGCAGAGATGTTGGGTCTGCATCGCGTCGAGTTCGAGTCAGACTGTCAAGTTCTGTTCTGCTTCAGTCTTTTGATTTTTTTTTCTCGTTTGCTTTTCTGCCGTCCTGACTGTAATAAGGCCCCGCATGTGCTGGCCCAGTTTGGCCTTAAGGCCGACGTAGACTGTTCTGGATGGGCCGATGAGGTCCCTGTTTTTGTTTGTGATGTGGTGGCCAGCGAGTGGATTCTCAAAAAACAAATGGTGGCCATCGAATTAGCTGAGCACCAAGGTTACCACGTGTTTTCTGCGGATGATTCATTGATTGTGATGAGGGCGAATGTGAACAATGCGAATAAACTGAAGCAGATATTGGCGCTGTATGAGGGACATTCAAGAAATGATAAATAAGGAGAAGTCATCAGCCATGTTCAGTAAAGGGACAACAGCGAGAACGGAGCAAGAAGTGCGGGGTGCTTTGGGCATTCCGCGTGAGTCTCGGAATGAGAGATATTTGGGGATGCCGGTACACTTGGGAGCATCAAAAAGCAAAGAACTTGAATATTTGAAGAAAAGAATTTGGAAGTGTATCCAAGGATTGAAGGAGGCGGGATAAGAAATTTTGATTAAGGCGGTGGCACAAGCAATTCCCACATCTGGAGATCTTGTTGTGCCTAGTGCGGTAGGTGCTACGGACGACAGATCTTCTGGAGGTCTCTAGCTGCGTCGGTAGGCGAGAGTCAGCGGCATGGCGCCGAGAGGTCTCGGTGGCGATCGCACGTGCTTGTTGATGGACGTGCGCAGGGCGGTGGTGCCGTTTGGCGTCATGGCAGCGTCGATGGCAGGCCTCACAAGGTCTTTGCATTGATCTCTCCCGAAGATGGGTCTGCGGAAGAAGGCGGCAGCTAGGACTTTGAACGTGTACTAATACACGTTGAGGGTCTGCCGGACTGTTTGTGCCACTTGCTCGCCATTGGGCGACTTATCGAGACCTTCGGTTTTTTATGATGTGTGTTGGTGTGATGTCAGGGATGGCCCTGTTCATGGACACCCCTTCATCAAGCTTGTAGGACTAGTGAGTTTTTGTTTGTTTGGTGGGCTTCATTTTGATCTTTATAATCCCTCTTTGTAAGGTTTTGAGAATAATCTAATAATACAGACTGTGTGCATCTCTTGGATGCAGAGGCCAGGGTGATCTTCCCCCATTTCGAAAAAAGCAATTCCCACATATGCTATGTCCTGATTTGATCTCGCTAAAAATTTGTGTGATGAGATAAGTCAGATGATTTGCATATACTAGTGAAGCCAGCAAGATGAAAAGAACCGATGCCATTGGATAGCCTGGGAAAGAATGGCAAGTTCTAAAGAGATTGGTGGGTTGGGTTTTAGAGAATTACACATATTAAATATGGCTATGCTGGCTAGACAGAGTTGGAGGTTACTACAGAATCCAGACTCTTTGCGATGTACGGTTTTGAAGGCGTTATATTTTCCTCACACTAGTGTCCTCCAATCCAGGACGAAACCAGGGATGTCTTACACCTAGAGAAGTATCTTGCGAGGGATGGTATTATTAAAGGAAGGAATACTATGGAGAGTCGGATCAGTGGAGGAGATCGACGTGAGGAATGATCCTTGGATCCCTAGGGGCTCAACGAGGAGGATACGAACACCAAACGAGATGGAGGAACAAATTTAGGTGGCGGATATCTTGAATCCCATTACTGAACAATGGGATGTTGATGTTTTAAAAGCACTCTTTGTACAAGAAGATGTCGACGACATTCTAGCGATCCCGGTCAGGCAGGGAATGGAGGACAGAGTGGCTTCACATTTTGACGAAAAGGGGGTTTTCTTCGTGAAATCTGCTTATCGCCTTGGGGTGGACCTACAAGACAAGGACAAAGCACAGGATGCAAGTACTTCAGCCGCAATGACAAATGTATCACCAGTCACTGGCGCAGTGACTAAGTGCGGATCCTAATCCGCAAGCCACGATGGATATAATTGGGGAGATGCCAGGGGAGAAACAAGATGATTTGGTTTCGTTTTGCTGTGGGATTGGTGGACGAAGAGGAACAAAGCAAACGCTTGGGAGATAGAGAAATCATCACAAGAAGTCTATCGCATTATTTAGAAACACCACTTGGATTTCTCAAGGAAATTTAATGTTGGTGATCCACTTCAGTACCAGGAAATCGCTGCTGCTCACCCGACAACAGCAACATGGATGAAGCCACCGAGCTCTTGGATAAAATAAAATTTCGATGCTGCTTTCAGTGTTGAGACCAATGAGGGAGGCTGGGGCTTTGTTGCTAGATCAGAGACAGGGGACTTCTTTGTAGCTGTGGCAGTGAAACTAAGACACCTACGGGATGCGTTGAGGCGGAGGCATGCGTCACGACAACAGAAGGAGTAGTGGCGCTGGGCTTAAACAGAGTTGTTTTTGAGTTTGATTGTCGGACTTTGGTGAACGCTCTAAACTCAAGCAGCCACGAACTATCAACGATCTGCGTTCTTCTTCCTGAGATGAGGAGTATCTCCATAGGGAGCCTAACGATGTTTCAATTTTCGGATTGCCCACGGGCGTGTAATAAGGTTGCTCACTCCCTTGCTCGCTTTGGTTCTCATGATGATATCGAGTGTACTGGTTAAGCCGACGAGGCACCAACTTTCATTGATGTGCAATATAGTTGAGCACTACAGGAAAGGAGACAGGCACCGATGGCCGGCTCCCGTTGGCGTAGGCTACGCCGATGGCTGCCGTCAGCGTCTGGCCATCGGCATATTGCCTCGTAGGCGTAGCCTCTCTTGTTGTCGACGTATATAGCCATATGGGCCCCATCTAGATGGCTAATGGCCGTTTGGCTACGCCGAAGGTTTTGCCGTCGGCCTAATTTTTTTAAAAAAAAATTCTAATTTTTTTGAATTGTTTGACTCGTTAATCTCATATGAACATTTTAACTCTAAGTACATGTATTCTCAAGTCAAACTGCACTCGTGGTCAAACTTTCCAATCAGTCACCCAACCTAACACTACTCCAGCCCCAGCATGCTTAACTTCTTTGTTTCTTCCGGATGATCTTCCAAGAAAGGAATTAGATCTTGTTGTTAATACTATCTCATCAATCATATTAACCATTAGACCATGATGTTAGATGTTCTTTTTTTACATTCCAAATAATTATTTAAGTAAACAACAATGAATAAGTAATAATAATCTTGAATTCAAATAAAAATGAAATAATATTTATTTTATGTTTTTTCATTTAATATTAAGTAATTTAAATCGTAATTCGACAAATAATATAGCCAAATCGATCAAAAAATAATAGGAATTTAAATATGACATCCCTATCATCTTTTTATTCATGTATCATATCTTCTTAACACTAGACCAACCGAAACTATGTCAGGATTCACGAAACACCCTGTTTTTGGCACTCGGAAAATAGTAAATAGTTTTTTGGTACGATGAAAAGGAATCTTGAAGTGGGTCTCTAATGAAATAGCATATTCTGAAACTAAAAATTATTTTTTCAAAAATCATGAGCATTAGATCACGTATATGTAGTTCAAATATGACTTATTTTCTACCGATTCGACATGAATTTGTCTTTTTCAAGAGGGGTGGCCGAAAAGGTTTAAGATATCCCGGTTGAGACATTGTCTATGTAAGGTGGTCTAGTATTTTTGAAAAATAGAATGGTACTATTTTGAACTTTTATTTAGTGCCAGCTTCATAAAACACCCCGTTTTTGGTACTTGGTAAATAAAAAATCGTTTTTTGGTGCGACAAAAAGGAAAACTTCCTCCTGCAACATTTTTCGTCATCCCAAGATGCACATGTATGCATAATATGGAAAAATTATCACAAACTATGCTAAGACTAGCCATAACATAGGTCATTTGGCCTAAAAGCCATGAAATCTCGAACATGATAGCTCATTTCTATGAAGGTGTTTTTGAGAGCAATTACTGTACCAAGTTTGATATTTTTTTCATGTTAATATGTCACATAATATAATACCACACGAAGATTTTACATTGTTTGGATCATTTTTAAATTTCTTATACCCGTTTCAAACTATGATCAAAACGACGGGCATGAATATTTTTAGCTTAGGGATGACGCTCGCTAAACTTGCAGTGCATCTCTGATAAAATAGCATATTGTGAACCTAAAAACGAATTTTCCAAAAAAAGTAAGCATCAGATCTTATACATGTAGTTCAAATCTGACTCACTTCCTACCGATTCGGTAGGAATTTATCTTTTTCATGGGGGTAGACAAAAAGGTTTAAGATACCCTGGTTGAGACATTGTCGATGCAAGGTGACCTAGTATTTTTTAAAAATGGGATGGTACCATTTCAAAAAATTCATTTGGTGGTTGCTTTACAAAACACCACGTTTATATCACTTGGAAAATATGTTATATGAAACTATATGTAATATTTTTATATTTTATTTAACAAAAATATGTAATATTTGATTTTAGATAGATAAATCTTATTTTTCTGTAAATTGTGATATATTATATGTATTTTCTGAATTAGAATGATTTAGTTATAATTTTTCTTGGATTAATATGGCGAAAAGGAAAAATAGCTAGCCGTCGGCGTAGACTTGAGACCATCGCACCGCCGTCATGTCCAATCCCTATGCCGATAGCGTGGTCTACGCCGACAACTGTCGTCGGCCTATCCCGTCCTATGCTGATGGCAAAATTGAGTCGACGGCAAGTTTTCTCGGCTGCCCGCCTCGGGGCCTTTGCCGATGACCCCGACATTTTACCGTCGGCATAGAAATTGGTCGTGAGTCGACGGCAAGTTTTCTCGGCTGCCCGCCTCGGGGCCTTTGCCGATGACCCCGACATTTTACCGTCGGCATAGAAATTGGTCGTCGGCGTATTTTGCTTCTCCCGTAGTGGAGCATGATGTTTAGTGGAATTTCTATTTCCCCTAAAAAAAGTTTAATGGAATCCCAAAAAAAGAACTATGATATCAGTCCACCTTCTGGAAGTCTGGTCTCATATAGCTTCGTTATCATAAGAATGAGAAACTATCAAAATAGGAACAGCAAACTAGAGATCTTGAGTTCAAAGAATCTTGATGCATTTAAAGTTTTCAAGGTCTCGGCCTGTTCGTTTTGATTATAACTATTTTTCTTATATTTCTCTGATTCAAATTAATTAACTTAGATTTATCTAGATTATGAATCTGAGGGAGTACTTTATTTATGTTAATCAGTAAAGCCAGGCCTATTTTTCGAAATCAGGTTTGCCATTGCTAGTAATGAACATTAGTTGGTACAACGTTACACTTTGCTCCGCTTCTTGCTTTGGAGTTTGGCTTTCTTGCCGTGAGCTAGTAACCTAACAAGGGACTCTTTGTCACGCAAAATTAACTTGTACTCCAACAAGAATTGAAGGAGTTCTAATACGACCAACACAAATATTGTCGTCCCCACCTTTGAGACTATCCCGAGAACTGGACAACAAACCATAAGAGCAAGAGTCGATGATCGGTGAGGGCCAAGTCTATTATAAACGCGACAAGAAAAAAAAGAAAAATGAAGAAAGAAACAAAAACACACCGAGGGGGATTAAAGATTTTAATGTGGAAAAACCTCTCTAAAGCGAGGAAAAAACCACGTGCACCCACCAACAAAACTTCATTATATGGAGAGTCTTTCCACAACGTCGGAGATTTTCTCAGACACGGTTTATCTCAACCAGCGGCTTACAAAATATATAACAGTGAAAACCTAGGTCATCCCTGATCCCCAAGGTAGTGGGGGCCACGGATATTCGCCAGTTCAGACCGATCACGGTCATCAACGTCATCCAGCGGATATTTGCGAAGGTTTGTGCTTTGCGCCTCGCCCCAGTTATGGAGAGGCTAACCCACCCCCTCCAGTTCGCCTTCCTTAAGGGACGCTTGATTCATGATGGTGTCCTTGCCCTCCATGAGATTATTCATGAGGTGAAGACTCGCCATCAAAAGGGAGTGTTCCTTAAGTTAGACTTCCAGAAGGTATACGACCATCTGGACTGGGCCTTCCTCCGACTAGTCTTGGAGAGGAGAGGTTTTGACGATAGGATGATCTGCTGGATTATGCAATTTGTGATGAGTGGTAGGACGGCAATCAACATCAATGGGGAGATTGGCCCGTACTTTAGTCCGTCTTGTGGAGTCAGGCAAGGGGATCCCATCTCCCCTCTCCTGTTTAACTCCGCGGTGGATGCCCTGGCCGAAGTTTTGGATAGAGCCAAAATTGCTGGCCATATCTCAGGCATGGTGGGGCATCTGATCCCTGGGGGTGGTGTTACCCATCTCCAATATGCGGATGATACCATGATCATGGTTCAAGGATCGGATCTCGATATTATTAACCTCAAATTCCTGCTAATGTGCATCGAGTCTATGTCTGGTCTGAAGACTAACTTCGACAAGAGTGAGGTTATTGTTCTCGCCTTTGCTCACGAGGAGCGTTAGCGCATTGACGATAATTTAAATTGCAGATTGGCGGACTTCCCTACTACCTACTTAGGGATGCCCATCCGTGAGACAAGGGTTCTGATTAAGGACTTGGCACCCCTCGTGATGCGGGTCCGGTCTAAAGCCGAGCCCTGGCGGGCTAGACTTACGACCAAGGGGAGCAAGACAGTCCTTATCAACTCTTGCCTCTCGAGTCTGCGCATGTACCAGATGAGGATGTACCTGCTCCCGGAAGGAATTCATGCAGACTTCACCAAGGAGCTCCTAGGTTCTTCTGGGTGGCAAGGGACGGCCACCAGAGGTACCATATGGTTAAATGGGAAGACATCTGCGCCCCCAAATGCCTTGGGGGCTTAGCTATTCTTGATTCACGCCGCTTTAATGTGGCCCTGATGCTGAAATGGGTTTGGCGTATCCTTAGGGAGGATGGGGGCCTTTGGCTCCAACTGGTAAAGACCAAGTATCTCCGTGGTCGACCTTTGTTGGCTTGCGAGTGGAGGGAGGGTTCCCAGTTTTGGCGGGCCATCCAGAATATTAAGCCGTTTGTTGGCCTAGGTGTTTCCGTCGCCATTGGGGATGGGCAGGCCGTGCGTATGTGGCTAGACCCATGGCTTCAGTCAACCCCTCTTTGTGAGAAGTTCCCCGCCCTCTTCGCCATCTCCTCGTCCCCGACGATCCTCGTTGCTGAGGCCTTTCGTGAAGGGAGCTAGAACATCTTGTTCCGGCGAACTTTTAGCGAGGCCGAGGTGGAGGAACATCGACGCCTGGAGGAGGCTCTCCCTAGCATGTTATCTGAGGCCCAGGATACGGTTGCCTGGATCCTGACGCCAGGGGAGTTCTTCGTCAGCTCGGCTTACCGGGCCCTCTTCCAGGGTCTGGAGCAGTGCTGGACCTCTCCCCTGTGGAAGGCACCCCTCCCCCTTAGTATTCGCATCTTCCTTTGGCAGCTCCTGTGGGATCGGCTGCCGTCGAGGGTGGAGGTGGCTAAGCGTAATGGGCCGGGAAATGGCCGGTGCCCCCTATGCGGGACTTCGGAGACAAGTGCCCATATTATGTTCTCCTGTTCGGCGGCCCAGTTCTTGTGGAGATGTGTTAGGGAAGCGTTGGGGCCCTCCTGGCAGGCATAGGAACTTGGGGAATTCCTGCAGTCTGCGGCGAACCGCGCCGGAAGGGGCCGCCGCCTCTTCTGGATGGTCTTTGCGGTCCTGACCTGTCCCCTTTGGAATGTTCGCAATAAAATGGTGATTGAGCATATTTTCCCTTCCCAGGCATTTGACTCATTTTTTTCTCTTATTGCCTTTCTCCAGCAGTGGTCCTCGTTGGTGCGCCAGTGTGACCGGTCGGCCTTCGACGACACCCTTGGAGCCCTAAGATCAGTGGCGGCCCCTTTCTCGTCTCCAGCTCCGGCTTGACTCCCGCTCCAACCGGATAGTAGGGTGTGGAATGTGGCCCAGTTGCTTTCTTTTCTTTTTTGGGTCGTGTTGTGTTGTGGCCCCAGCAGTCGTACTCTTCTTTCTCCCTTTGTCGTTGACTGTGGCCGTTGTTGGTGTTCTAGATGTTGTATGAACCTGGATTTGGCTTTATTTATAAAGCAGAGTGAAAGCCTGTTTCGAGAGAAAACTTAGGTCATCAACGATCTATACTCTTCTCTAGTCGGCCAAACTCTGGCGGCGACGGGCCTCACTCCGCTCCATCGGGTTTGCCTCCTTTATGAATTTGGATCAAAACTTCAACAAAATCATCAGATGTTCATTGGTGTTAACCCTTATGAGACGAAGACACCAGAAACTCTCTAGTGTCAGCCATGTCGGCCACAACAACAGCACCTTGACGAAATATAGCTACGCAAATTTTATTCTATATGGTGCCATCTCCTCGTGATCGCGCTGCCACCAACAAAACTAAAACCAAACAGAAAAACTAAACAACAAAACGTTGATCAACGTGTCCCACCATCTTGTTGTGACAAACTAGCAGTTGGAAACAAGGGGAGCCATCGAACCGACATGACAAGTTATTCCTTCTAGTTGACTCTACTCCCCTTTGTGCCTATCATCCCAACTACGATAGATATCCTACTTTCCCACTGCTCTTGGTTCCGTTAATCGATGAGAAGGAGTCGTCTTTGGGTTCAGTTCAATGTTTGTTACTAAGTGATGTGGCATTCTAGAGAGGATATTGCCTTATTCCTTCTTTTTGCTCTCTGTTTTGATAAGTATATCTTGTAATCATCAATAATAGAACCTGGAGAATTGAGAAGGGAGGGGAACTCATCTGATCGTTGATCTCTTTGAAGTGGTGGATGTCGTATTGTTATGTGTATTCAAGGTTTGATGTTAGCAGAGATCAAAAGAAAAAAAAGGTTTGATGTCTAGAGATTCAAGGCTCAATGACTGTCGTCGGATTGATGACAATTACGCCATGAGGGGGTCCTTGAGGCTTGCGGAAGAGAGGGGTGTGAGACATACGGTGTTCCGGGACGATGAGCACACAAGTTTACCCAGGTTCGAATCCGCCGGCTTTGGATGGATCCTACTCCTGCTAGCAATCCAATAATACGATAAAGCCGGAATATGGGTTACAAGGGTTTCGTTTGTGCGAGTTGAGGGTCTAAAGTGTTGGGTGCCCTAAAGGATCTCCCTAGGACGGCTTATATAGATATCCGGCCTAGGGTTTACAGGAGAGATCTATCCGGCTACGACTAAGAGTCAGTTACAGAGTACATCTTGAACTACAAGTAACATTATGGGCCTAAGTCGGTAAGTCTTATGGGCCTTCCCGTAGCCGGATTGGACTCCGTCTTCTCTCCCTGGCTGGGCCGCCCGTGAAGCAAAGCTCTAACCCGAAGTGGGCCACCCTGGTCAGTGAGTAACTATGAGGATACCCGGAAAGTATATCCCCAACAGTAGCCCCCAGAGGCCTCCAAGATCCAAAGTCGGATTTATCTTCGTCTAGCTTGATCTTTGACTTGCAGAATCTTGAAGGGTTCCTGAAACTTCACAACAAAAAGTACGATTCGGGTCTTAAAAATAAGTCGGACCTATCAACAGGTTACTCGGATTTTCCAGCTTGATTTCAAACTAAGCCGAAACTTGGTCTCTAACGCCACCTGACACAAGCCATGGTCAAGTCACGTCATCTGACAGACATCCTGTCAGATCGACCGTTGGTGGGTCCACAGTTCACAGAACCGAGGCGCTGTTTCAATGCGTGCGCGGAGATCGAGGTGACGTAATCATCGCGTGGGTCCTTCCCAGTTCCTTCCACGACACGTTGCGGTTACACTGTAGCATTTGCACGAATCTTGGCGCGGTTAGGTGAATATAAGGGGTGAGGACCTCCTCCTCCTTTCTTCACCTGTCCTTTGCCTTTTCCTTCCCTCCAAATCTCTCCCGCGCGCATAGAGCTCCTCTGCTTTCCTCCCAAAAACTCCCAGCGCCGCCCATCTTAGGTCAACCACTCACCAGAGAAATGGCTTCTTCTTCCTCTTCTGGCTTGGCGGCGACGGCGTCGACGGAAGCGGCGGTGGAGAAGGAAAGCTTCCACGGGGTCTGGATCCCCTGCGTGCTAGATGACGAGAAGCTCCGCGGCGTGGAGACAGAAGGGCTCCTCCGCGACGGCGACTGGCGGAGCGGCTTCGGCGAGACCATCCCCAACCCGCACGCCGATGAGCGGGTCCACTTTGGCACCCATCTCGACAGAGGTTTGTCATTCCCTCCCTCAGAGTTCTTCTCCAAGGTGATTGATTATTTTGGAGTTCAACTCCATCATCTTCCTCCCAACTCTCTCTTAGAGATGAGCGCTTACGCTTCTTTGTGTGAGGGCTTTCTCAGCATTAGGCCGAGTTTGACTCTATTCCGGTACTATTTTCATGTCCGGAGAAACTCTATCATGGACGGTATTCCTTACATCACCGGTACTATTAGTTTTTCGCTTAAACACGAGCACGCATATCCCAAAATCCTAGCTAGTGACTCGGTCAAACAATGGCCAGCCACATTCTTTTATCATAAGGATATTCTGGCTCCCGGCAAAGCTACTGCTTTGCCGGCTTTCATCGACGGAGCCGCCACAGCCCAACCGTCTTGGGACGAGGCTGCTCCGGCTCTCACTGACGATCTGATCCTTGCCAAGAGGCGGATCGAATATTTAATCAAGCATAAAGGACTGAAGGGATCCGACTTGGTCCAATGCTGGGTCTCACGCCAGATCCAGCCCCTTCAGTACCACGGAGACCGACCGATGCACTCCATCACGTTGTCCAAGAAAGACTCCCTCCGGATCAGCCCCAGAGCCTACACCATGCAAGGCTACATAAGCCAGACAAAATGGTTGATAAGGGAGCGGATCAAGAGGAGGATCCCGGAGATTTCTCTGGATATGCATACAGCGGAAAACCCCGTAGTGCTGGTAAGCTTCTATCAGTACACCTTTTTATGTGTTTCAATCTTTGAGTTATACCGCAATACTGATATGTTTTCTTCTTTCAGCTTGCCGACCTCCTTGAGTCAGAACTTGCTCCGCTCGAAGGATATCCTCCTGAGTTTTCTCAGGAAACAGAGGTGGTTCCATTGCCGGATGCTGCGCTCAAGAAGCACAAAGCTTCGACAGTGGCCGTTGGCATAAAGGAGGTGCCCGTCGTAAAAGGTAACTTTCAATCACAACTTCCGCATTTGTACTTTACTCGAATTTCCTTCCGAGATGTAATGTTTCCTGCTTTATCACATTCTCAGAGCTAAACAGCTCATCAAGGGCAAGGGGAAGGGGATTTCTTTGAAGCCCATGCGACAGACAAAGCTTACCATATCTTCTCCTGCCGTGGCTCCTCTGACTCCTGCTCCTCAACCTTTTGCAACGCCGGTGATAATTCCTTCTCTGGCTATCACAGAAGATCTAGCTCCTTCCACGGAGCCTGCGATCCTTGAATCGCAAACTGATGTCGCCATGGGTGAGTCAGGTTTAGATAAGGGTGAACCCTCTTTGGGTAATGATCCCTTGGCAGAAACCTTCGCCGAAAACCTTCTTAGCAATCCGGGACTTGCCAAGTTTGGCCTGTCCCGGAAATCAGCAGAAGAGATCCAGCGGCTAGCCAGGCAATGCCTGGATAAAAGTACCTTATCTACCAAAGAAGAAGCACAAGAAGCAGAGGACGTCAAGCACTCTAATCTTCTTGAACAAGTGCTTCTTCGCAATGAGAGGATCAGGTCCGGGGAGCTTCCAACTGCTCCTGTGACCCCTCTAACTCTCGCTGAGAAGGTTGTCATTGAAGTGAACGCGAGTTTGGATAAACTCACTCGCGAACAATATGTAAGTCGGAATTCCAACTCCTGTTTTTCCTTTATTTCATATCATATCCTCTAGCTAGCCCCCAAGCATGAAGTAGGATAAATAATCCGGGTTTATGCTTCCTTAGGATGCCAAAGAACGAACTAGTGTATCCCCCAAGGCTCGTGCTGATATTAGAAAAAATATTAGCCCGAGTCTTTAGTAGCTTTCTGACTTTGGGTATTCTGACTTACAGAAAGTATATTCCTATAACCAGGATTTGTTGAAGAATGTATGTGGTAAGCGGAGAGAGATCAAAGCTCTCCGGCTTAAAAATGCTGAGCTAAAAGTTGCCAAGGATGAGGCCGAAGGTAAACATTTCGAAACTCAAACCTTGTCTTTCATGTTTTCATAGTCGATTTTTTTCTAAATTGTTGTTCTTTTTTGACTTATAGCACTGGTGAAACAATCCTGTGCCATGATTGAAGAGGCTGAGAACCTCAAGACTTTGGTGGTGGAGAACAAGGATCTGCGCCAAGAGCTGGATAAGCTCAAGGCAGATCGTGAAAAGAGCATTGCTCAAATCCTTGAGTCCTCCTCCATGGCTACTGATGAGCGCGATCGCATGATTGCTGCTCAGGATCAAAAAATCTCGGACCTCAATAGTGAGCTTTGCAGAGAGAGGGATCTTTCCGATGCTCTCCGGGCTGAACTCCAGAGTCTTCGGGAAGAGAAGACCAAAATTGATGATGTCATTTTCGGTATGTTCCATCTGTCTGACTTGTCTATTTTCTTTGACTTATTTCGATGTCGGATTTTATCTAACTGTCTTTGTTTACAGGTCCTCTAAACTTGACGGACTCCACCTCTGCTGAGCCCTGCACCCACCGGCTTACCCAAGTTGGTGACCTGCTTCATGACTTCCGCCAATCCCTTGAGGATATTGGCGAAGCCCTCAAGATTCCGGACATGCATAGCATGTCGGATTTTCAGTTGCGGGACAAGGCAAAGGAGATGCCGCAGCTCGTCCAGGATTGGAACATGTCCTACGCGCGAAGTGCAGCACAGAACGCTCTCACCATGGTCATGAGCCACCATGGAAGCATGGAGATATGGCAAGTGACCAGAGGGTACTCTATAGTGGATGAAGATGGCCAGGAGCAGGACATCAAGGCCATTATGGACTCCTATGCCGGATATGGGTGTCATGTAGCTGACTTGACCAGCTATGATACTCCATTCTTCAACCGCGTGGACACTCCGCCTCCAGAAGAAACAATAGAAGTTTCCGATGATGGACGCACCACCTCGGATGTGGACATCTCGGAACGATATCAAGGCGACGTATCCAGCGAGCCAGCAGCTCCTTCATCTCCTCCTGTATCATAGATTGCCAGAAACATTTTGTATTATCTGAAAAAACATGATGTGTCTGTAAATATAAATTACTATTATTTTGCTAGTGCTAAGCTTTTGATCTATTCGGCACTTTTGGCTTTTAAATTTTTGTGTGCCTGAAATGTTTACATAAGCACTTGTATTTTTTCTTCTATACTTATCGTTTATCTGGCTTTCCGCCTCGTCCCTTTCGTGAGCCGGCTAAGGCTTCTGCCGGAAACTTTGCCGAGCAATGGAGCTCAATTATTAAACCAGTTTAAACTCGGAAACAAAGCCGGCTTCCAGTACCAACAATTCACTACTCGGAAAATGCCCGCATCCAGCAATCAGACAAATAACCAAAGTAAAGACTAGAAACTTTAGAGTTATACCCGAAGGTAGCAATTTTAGAATCAGAAATCTAAACCAGAACAAACATGAGCATAAAGTACTTTCAAGCATTCTGGGATTTTCGACTATGACATGATCATTCAGAAATAAGATGGTAAAAACTTCTCAGAAAAAACTTGAGGCAACCAAAACTTTTATTTCTCGCAGAACATGTACATATATATGATTACAAAAAGGATAAACTAAGAATAAAAGGGACGTAGCTGAGCAATATTCCACGGTCTATCTAATTCATCCGGATTTGTACTGCCTCCAGCTCTCTTTCTCTTCTTAGTAGCAGGTCTTTCTTTGACTGGCCTCATGTCAGTTAAGTAGTACGATCCGTTGTGCAATACTCGACTAACTAAAAAGGGCCCTTCCCATACTAGGGAAAGTTTGTGCTTTCTTTGTTACACAAGCCGGAGAACCAAATCACCTTTATTGAAAGATCTATTTCGGACTCTCTGGCTATGATACTTGCGTAACTTCTGCTGATAGGCTGTAGATCTCATTTCAGCAACGACGCGAACTTCTTCGACTAAGTCGAGATCATTTTGTCAAGAAATCTCGGCATCCTCTTCAATATACGTGGCCACTCTAGGAGAAGTATGAATCAAATCACTAGGAAGAACTGCTTCTGCGCCATAGACCAAGAAGAAAGGTGTGTATCATGTTGACCTGTTTGGAGTTGTTCGTAAACTCCATATTACAGAGGGTAATTCCTCTGCCCAAGCCCCTGCAGCACGTCGTAGTGGTGCCTTGAGTCTCGGTTTTAGGCCCTGTAGGATTAAACCATTTGCTATTTCGACTTGTCCGTTAGCCTGTGGATGTGCGACTGACGCAATGTCAAGCCAGATATTTTGCTCGTTGCAGAATTCAGCCAATTCTCCCATAAAAAAGTTACTCCCATTGTCCGTGATAATGCTATATAGATAACCATACCGGATTATAACATCCTCGACAAATCTTTTGGCTGTTGCTCCATCACAACTAGTGACAGGTTTAGCCTCAATCCATTTTGTGAATTTATCCACCATCACTAAGAGATGAGTAAATCCATGGAGCTTGTTTAAATGGTCCTACCATATCAAGCCCCCAGACCACAAAGGGCCATGTTATAGGTATTGTTCGTAGCTGATCAGCCGGAACGTGAGCTTGCTTGGCGTACTTTTAGCAGCCTTTGCACGTCTTGACTAATCGTTAGGCATCTGCCTGAGTTGTAAGCCAGAAAAATCCGTGTCTAAAAGCTTTTGCCACTAAAGATTTGGCTGCAGCATGGTGACCACACTCGCCTTCATGGATTTCTCTTAAGATTTCCACTCCTTCTTCCGGAGATACGCAGCGCTGAAAAACCCCAAACACACTCCGTTTATGGAGCTCACCATTAACAATAGTATAGGCTTTTGCTCGTCGGATAATCTGCCGGCTCAGAACCTCGTCTTCGGGTAATTTGCCATCTACCAGATAATCTAGGTAAGGTTGAGTCCAGCTGGGAAATATAGCCAGAACTGCTATTAGAGGTGAATCGGATTTAGTCGGATATTCCTCATCTACTCCCTTTATTGAGGGAACTTTGAGGTGCTCTAAGAAAGCGCCATCCGGGACTTCTTTCCGCGCAGAGCCTATCCGAGATAGTGCATCTGCTTCCTCGTTTTCTGCTCGAGGGATGTGTTGAACCTCAAACCCTTTGAACGATTTAGATAGATCATCCACGACAGCTTTATATGCTGCCATGTGTTTATTTGCATTACAAATATCCGACACTTGTTGAGCAACAAGATCCGAATCTCCATAACACATCAAACGTCAGATGCCAATATCCTTAGCAATTCGGATTCCATGCAGCAGTGCTTCATACTCGGCAATATTGTTTGTCGCTGTGAAGTGGATCTGCAACACGTATAGAAGTTTATCTCCTTGGGGTGATTTGAGCACCACGCCCGCCCCCGAGCCCTCGCGAGCCTTAGACCCATCAAAGTAGAGGGCCCAATATTCTGACTCAAGGAGGATCATACTTTCCTTCGTCTCTGTCCAATCAGCAACAAAGTTAGCAAGGATTTGGAATTTGATTGCTGTCCAGGGTTTATACTCAATATCGAAAGCTGAAAGCTCTATGCCCCATTTGGCAACGCGTCCTGTGGCGTCACTGTTGTTGATTATATCTCTCATGGGAGCTGTGCTCACCACGGTAATTGGATGCTCCTGAAAGTAGTGTCATAACTTACGAGATGCTAGAAAAACACCGTAAGCCAACTTTTGATAGTGCGGATACCGCTGTTTTGATTCTGTCAAGACCTCACTGACAAAGTAAGTTGGACGCTGCACCAGGTGTTCCTGATTTTCCTCTGGTCTCTCCACCACCATGATGATACTAACAACCTTATTTGTCGCAGCAAGATAGAGCAACATCGGTTCCTTAGGTTCTGGCGCTGCAAGGATAGGAGCAGATGAGAGTACTTTCTTCAGGTCTAGTAGTATAGCTTCAGCTTCGTCAGTCCAAACAAAATCCTTGGTCTTTTTCAGGAGTTTGTATAATGGTGCGGCTCTTTCACCAAGCCGGCTTACAAATCGACTGACCGCAGCGATGCAACCAGTTAATCTTTGTACGTCCTTCAGGCGAGTTGGCCTAGAAATATTTAGTATAGCCTTGATTTTGTCTTAGTTCACCTCTATGCCTCTTTGAGACACGATGAAACCTAACAATTTTCCGGCTGGTATTCCAAAGAAGCATTTCTTCGGGTTAAGCATGATGTTGTATTTTCGTAGATTGGCGAACGTTTCCTCCAAGTCGGAAATCAGAGTTTCCTTCTTTTTGGACATCACCGCAATATCATCCATGTATGCATGTACGTTGCGTCCGAGTTGGTCGTGGAGGCAACGTTGCATAGTGCGCTGGTACGTAGCTCCTGCGTTCTTCAGCCCAAAGGGCATCGTAACAAAACAGAAGGTTCCGAAAGGGGTTATGAATGAAGTTTTAACTTTGTCAGATTCCTTCATCCGGATTTGGTGATAACCGGAATATGCGTCGAGAAAACAGAGGAGTTCCGAGCCTGCTGTAGAATCGATAACTTAATCAATTCTAGGCAGAGCGAACGGATCTTTTGGACAAGCCTTGTTCAAGGCAGTATAATCAACACACATCCTTAAATCAGTGGTGTCCTTTTTAGGGACCATTACAGGATTTGCCGACCACTCAGTGTGGATGACCTCTTCTATGAATCCGGCTAACTCGAGCCGTGCTAGTTCCTTAGCTATTGCCTTACGCTTTTCTTCGCCAAAACGTCGTAGGAACTGTTTGATGGGTTTAGCGTTTAGGTTTACATTTAAAGAGTGCTCGACAAGTTCCCTTGGTACTCCGGTCATGTCAGATGGCTGCCATGCGAAGATATCTTGATTTGCTTGGAGGAACTTGACGAGCGCGCTTTCCTATGCGCTACCTAGGCCTACGCCTATTTGGGTCACCTTGGAGGGGTCATCATCCTTCAACGGTGTCTTCTTCGTCTCTTCTGATGCCTTGAACTCTGGATTTTGCTTTGTCACCTCCTTGTTTGTTGCGGGCATCTCGGACAGATCTATGCTCTTCTTGATCTCTTGGTACTCCTGGGCATGCAGCACGGCTTCGGCAAAGGCGGCATTTCCATCCTCGCACTCTCGCGCTTTCTTCGGGTATCCCCTGATGGTGATCACGCCGTTGGGACCTGGAATTTTCATCATATTATAAATGTAACACGTATGAGCCATAAAAGCCTAGTAAGCCAGACGTCCGAATATAGCATGGTACGCGCTCTTGAATGGGACCACTTCGAAGGAAAGTGCCCCCGTCCGATAATTCTTTGGAGTTCCAAAGGTGACATCCAAAGTAATCTCTCCCAGGGAATTAACCTGTCTTCCTAGGACAACTCCGTGAAAGATCACAGAGCTATGGTTCAGCTGGGTTTCCGAGATCTTCATCCGGCGTAGCGTTTCGACATAGAGAATATTAATGCTGCTACCACCGTCCATGAGGGTCTTGGAGAAACCATAACCGTCAATAAGTGGATTAACGATTAAGGCGTATTTTCCTCGCCTGTGCAACTTAGGCGGATGATCAGCGCAGTCAAATGTGATTGCCACTTCCAACCAGTCCAAGTATTGGGGGACAGCCGGAACTGTTGCGTTGAGCTCGTGTAGAACTGCTTTCTTGACCTTTGCTGGTTGAGATCCGAGGAAAGTGACGTAAGTGTCCTTCTTGGTGGGAAAAGTTTTCTTCCCTTCTGGCTTGGGATTTGAAGCATTAGCTTCCTCCATATCGGAATCTTCCTTGGTATCTTTGTCTTTTTCGGGATTTTTCTTTCCCTTCTTCCGTTTAGCTTTGTAGCCCGCGGTGTCATCTCTTTTGATGTCGTCGTTGAAACGACACTCAGCGTTGGTGTGGGACGAGCCCCCATTGGCGTCTAGGTGATGCACACATGGGTTATTAGCAATGTCGGCCCAAGAGTAGGTTTTGCCTGGTTGCTAGTCTCCTCTACCTTGGACCCTTGATGTCTCACGGCCACGCCCGCGGCCTCCGCCGCGTCCTCCTCGTCCTCCAGACCCGAAAGTAGTAGTGACAACCGCTGTTTCCACGTTGGGTTTCTCTTCCAAGGTATTTTTGCGCTTCTGAGCTTGTTGCTTTGGTTGTTTTGCCGACTGAGGCACAACTAGGGCTTTGAGTAATCCCTCTACATCGTCGTCAGCATCTGCATACTTGCTCGTTGTTTCTATCATCTCTCCCAAGTCAGTGACCTTGTAACACTTCAAGCGGTGACGTAGTAGACCAATTGGGAGTCCTCCGATGAAAGCTTCAATCGCGGTTTGATCGTTTACTCCTTCACAGGAGTTCTTGGTGTCGATCCATCGTCTGAGGTAATCCCGGCAAGTTTCTCCGGCTTTCTGGGTGCAACGTTGTAGGTCTCCGACCGTACAGGGCCTCCGATATGTGCCTTCAAAATTCTGAAAGAACGCACTTTGTATGTCATACCAGTTATGGATGGTGTTCTCCGGAAGTTCATTGAGCCATGATCGTGCCATCTTCCGCAACATAAGTGGGAGATATCGGGTTGCAACCAGGCTGTTTCCGCCTTTGGCGATGCAGCAAGCTTGGAAAAAAATCCTGTAGCTAGGTATCTGGCTGAGCAATGCCGTCGTAGGCTTGGATATGTCTTGAGATGGCAAATCCTTCTGGGAATTTTGTAGCTCTGATGCATGGTCTGAAGCATTTTGGGCCCACGTAGATATCATCGTTTTTGTAGCGCCGCGCCTCTATATTGGAGTTGATCTTGTGCCTTGCGTCGTTCGGGGATAGAGATCGCCCCGAATGTCGGCTATGGCTGCGGTGCCTTGGAGCCGGACTTCGGCTTCTGCCACCACCTCCTCCGCCACGTCGTCCTCCTTGTCCCCCTTGAGAGCCGTTGTGATGACTGCTTGGTGGAGAGGGTGGGGCAGCTGAATTGTTTCCAGCTGATCGCCGGCCTCCCTCCGGAGCGTCATTATTCCAGTTCCGAGGAGGGTCTTCACTACGACGAGCCCCTTGCCGGCTCGTGCCAGCATGGTTTCTGTCGTTCCTTCGTCCGTCGTTCCCACCATGGTGAGGGTCAGCCAGACGGCTTGCATATCTAGGAGGTGGCATTTTTTGACGATCCTCCTCCCGACGTTTCTCTTTATCTTCTCCCCTTCGATCGTTAGATTCTCGTCGGGGAGGGTTTCTCGGATTCAGTGCAGCAATGGCCTCTTTTTCGGCCGCTGGGGCGACGTTGCTCCAATCACACGAAGTTCTGTGATGATGTCCTGACGATCCGGTTCTTGAATAATTGTCTTCTCGGCGTTCGGGGCGATGGTACTGCTCCCGAACGCGATGGGGTCTTACGTCAGCCCATGCCGAATCTGTGCGACACTGGTAGGAATCCAAGACCAGTTTTTGACTTCCGGACAGGGCGAACTTTTGCTGCTCCAGTCCCTTGTTGAGTAGTTTGATACCCAAACGGATCTCCTCTAGTGCTGGATTAGCCGACAAAATTTCTCGGGCCGCCACGGTATTCTGTACTAGGGTTGGATATACCCAATCTCCTTTGCTATCTTTCCGTGGCTTACCCATCTCATCTCCAAAAAGGACGGCACGGACATGTGGGAATTGGTCGTCATTGGTGTGACGCTTCCGTGTCTTCTGATGCAAACGAGACATGTAGTCCTTAGTTGCCACGCGTTTCTTTTCCTCCTCGATGTTTTTGGCTTCATATAGGAGTTGTTGACGACGTGCTTCTAGGGCTTGAGCCCTTTCATCCAGCTCTTCAGCAGTAAGTTCTGCAGTTGTAGGGATAGGTGTGGTTAACGCAGCATCGATGAGTTTACGTGCACCTTTGGTGATCACGTGTCCATCCACCGATTCTTCTTTTTTCGGCTCGTCTGGGATAAGTGCTCCATCCGAGACTTCTTCGTATTCCTCGGCAATCACCTCTTCTGTGAGAGGGTCTTTTGCCGGTGTCTTGTTCTTCTTATTCTTCTTCTTTGCCTTCTTGGCAGCGCCGGTAGCAAAGACGGCTTTGGGTCCATTTCCCAGAGTCAATCTCTGATCGGTACTTTCGGACATCTGGACTTCGGGATTATCTCCGACGTCCATGTCATCCTGCGCTTTGGGAGAGTGTTCCCCGGATCCTTCATCCATGGATTCTCCTTCTTCTGCAGCTTTGGAGTTATACTCCTCTTCATATTCAGCGGAGAACTTTCGGAAATCTGCCGACGTCATCGATTCATCTGAGGATGCGAGTACGTCGGCGTTTGTTCCAATTGCCTCTAGCACAGAGTTAGTGTTTTCTCCGGCATCGGCAGAGCCGGATCCAGATCCCACGTATCCGACGAAGTGCGACACGTGCTTCCTGAGATACCTGCGGCTTTCGCGATCAGCCATGTCGAAACTTTTGATGGTCTCGAGAATTGCATCCGCTTTCGCCTTGCAGTATCATACGTCTCAGTGTGTACTGATACATTGCAAATGTATCTATAAGTTTTGATGTTCCATGCTTGGTTTTATCTACTTTCTTATGTTTTATTCCAACTTTGGAGTACTTTTCATATGATTTCTTGGACTAACCTATTAACAAAGAGCCACAGTGCCAGTTGACTGTTTTCTGCTGTTTTTGGTTCCAGGAAAGTCAGAAAATCAATATTCTCGGAATTGGATGGGATAAAAGCCAAAGTACCTATTTTACCGGAAGACTCATGGAGCCAGAATACAAGACGGAGGAGGGCCAGGGCCTGGCCACACCCCCCCAGGCGCGGGCTAGCCCTACCCGCGCCACCAGGTGGTGTGGGCCCCCTGGCACTCCACCGACATTGCCCTTTCGCCTATATATTCCTCCTGGTGCAAAAACCCTACATAATCAAGCCTCCAGCCACGAAAAGTTCCGCAGCGCCGCCGCCACCGAAGGGGAGATTCGGGGGACAGAAAGTCTCTGTTCCGGCACCCTGTCGAGACGGGGAAGTGCCCCCGGAGCCATTTCCATCGATCTCCACCACCATCTCCATCACCATTGCTGATTCCCATGATGAGGAGGGAGTAGTTCTCTCTCGAGGCTAAGGGTTCTACCAGTAGCTATGTGTTCATATCTCTCTATGCATGATCATATTGTGATCATGAGCTTTGTAATCTATAGATCTACCTTGCTACTCAAGTGCTTTAATAGATCTCTGCTCTCCCCATGTGTGTGAAAGTGACAGCGTGCACACCATGGTGGCACTTAGGCTAGAGATTACAAATACTTGTTATGAGTTATATTTGGAGTTGGATGTCTTTATGAAATTATGGTGTTTGTTGGACTCATCTAGTACTCAAGGTGACAGTGTGGGGTTTTCTAGATGGAAAAGATGAACTTTGAGGTGTGCTGTTATAGCCCTACCATGGATTAGAGTGTCCAACCGGAGAGTAGTTAAGAGTAGTATCATAAAGAGAAGATATATTTATGAGAGAGTGTTCACTAGTGAAAGTATGATCCCTAGGCCTTGTTTCTTAGCATTGATACACCGTTTGCTACTAGATCTGTTACATGTTTGCTTGCTTCCATCTTTATTTCAGTTTTGCTTTAGTCTCTTCCACGCCATCAAGCTATTTGTTGGCACCGTTGTCTTATATCCATACCACTTGTATTTCACTATCTCTTCACCGAACTAGTGCACCTATACACCTGACAAGTGTATTGGGTGTGTTGGGGACACAAGAGACTTCTTGTATCTTGATTGCAGGGTTGCTTGAGAGGGAATACCTTTGACCACTTCCTCCCTGAGTTCGATAAATCTTGGGTGATCCACTTAAGGGAAAACTTGCTGCTGTTCTACAAACCTCTGCACTTGGAGGCCCAACAACTGTCTACAAGAATAGAAGTGCGTAGACATCAAGCTATTTTCTGGCGCCGTTGCCGGGGAGGTAAGGTAAAAGGTATTCACATCGGAGGATTAAAGAAGAAGAACCTCCCACGACAAACGCCTATTTTCTGGCGCTGTTGCCGGGGAGGTAAGGTAAAAGGTACCCACATCCTCCGGTGTGAGTGCTCGAAGTTATTTCCTTTAGATTCTGCAATTTTGTCTTTTTGTTTCTTGTTTTCACTAGTTAGGCTTAATGGAAAACAAAAATAAAATTAGAGAGCTTTATAGTATTTATCTTGAGTTAGGACATGAAGTGTTTGAAGAGAAAATTAAAAAACCTATGGAACTTTATTTGCATGCTAATAGCAATGTTGTTAGTATGAATTCTTTGGACACCATTATTGCTAATGCTATGGAAAAGTCTAAGCTTGGGGAAGCTAGTTTTTATGAAAATGATCTTTTTAGTTCCCCAGCTTTGGAAGATAGCTATTCTATTGCTTATGATGATACAAAACCTCCAATATATGATGATTACAATGATGCATATGATATTTTCAGTCCACCTACTATTGAGGAGGAAATTAATTATGATTACAATATGCCTCCTATATTTGATGATTATGGTGATGAGAATAATAATGATAACTATTTTGTTGAATTTGCTCCCACTACAATTAATAAGAATGACTATGCTTATGTGGAGAGTAATAATTATTATATGCATGTGGCTCATGATAAGAATGTTTTATGTGATAGCTATATTGTTAATTTTATTCATGATGCTACGGAAAGTTATTTTGAGAGAGGGAAACATGGTTTTATGTATCTCAATAATATTAAGTTTCTCCTCTTTATGTTGAAAGTCTTGAAGTTGCACTTGTTTTTGCTTTCCTATGCTTGTTGCTTTGTGCTTTCATGACTTGTTTCTTTACAAGATTCCTATGCATAGGAAGTGTGTTAGACTCAAATGTGTTTTATATTTGCTTCTTGATGCTCTCTTTTACTTCAATTTATATTTCTTATGTGAGCATCTTCTCAAACTATCATGCCTAACTTAAAGGCATTAAAGAAAAGTACTTATTGGGAGATAACCCAAAAATTTATATGAGTCTTGGAAGTTATTACTTCTGTAATAACCTCTCCTTATCCTTTTTATTTGCTTTTTGTGCCAAGAGTAACCTCTAATGCGAGTGAAGTAATGATTGGGAAAGTTGCTGTCCCGAAACAGATTTTTGTGCTGCACCGTAAACATTCTTGGGAGAGCTCTGTATGTCGGATTGAGCTGTAATTTCTCGTGATTCTGACCCAGGTTATTATCTAACTTTAGTTAGTTCAACACTTTTTGATTTGAGCAACAGAAGGTCTTCGAAAAAATTCGTCTTTAACTGCTGGTCTGTTTTGACAGATTTCTGCCATTTTCTGCATTTGCTTCTTGTTGGTTCCTTCTTGAGTTTTTTGGGGAATTGAGATTTTTGAGGGAAGTGCTACAGTAGCTAGTGTTCTAATGGAAGTTTATTTGGTGTTAGAACTGAACCTTAAGACTTATTTATCTTAAGTACACTAATGTTGCTAATAAAGATTGTGTGAAGTTTTGTATGAAAGAAAAATTTCAGGTGTATGGAAGGAATGAGTAATGAGATGAAGAATGGACTAAAGCTCAAGCTTGGGGATGCCACGTGTGTCACCCCAAGAAATATCCAAGAAGTACAAGCGTCAAAGCTTGGGGATGCCCAAGGCATCCCCCTCTTCATCAATAAAAATCCCAGGTTTCTTCCAAACGCTTCATTTTTATTGTTTCATGCACAGTTGTGTTGTTCTTGGAGCGTCTTCTTTTTCGTTTTCGTTTTGGTTTTTCGTTTTCTTGGTTTTCTTAGTTTACTGAATAAATTGGTTGGACCCCCTCTTTCATACATTGGTTTTCAAATAGTTTGATTTGGTTTGGAAAAGAGTAGAAAAGTTCATACTTAAGTAGTAAAAAGAGCTTGTTTTTGACTGTGGCCTATGTTTTGTCATGCCATGCTTGATATTGTTTTGGCTTTATGCTTAGTATTCTTTGCTGTAGCATGACTTGTTATAAACAATTGAGATTTCTTAATGTGCCTTGGATGAATCATGCGTTGTTTTAGCATATTAAAGCATAGTATAGTGGTATTCTCCTTTGATGCTTTATTTGGGTTGACTTGGCACATGCTCACACCATGTTATGACTATATCAAGTCACCATAGCCTGTATGATCCTTTAGTTTTCAACTTGTAGTATCACTTGATGCTTTGATCAATGATGTTTTGTCGCTCTGCATGATTATGGCCATTATTGCTCTCTTAGTTTGTCGCTCCTAGTCTTTTGCTAGCCTCCACAACAAAGTATGAGTTCCACTCATGCATCCAATTCCCTAAACCAAGTTATTCCAAAGAGTCCACCATACCTACCTATTAGCTTATGTTATTCCAAGTATATTTATGCTTTTGTTTACCTTCCACTTGTTATGAGAAAACTAGTGATTAAAGCTCTCACGAACTTGATGGCACACTTCACTTTTTTTGCCTCTAATAAACTTGAACCATTGTGTCCTTCTTTGTTGCGTATATGCTTGCGTTTTATAAGTTGAAATTAGCAGAACCATGTTTCATGGGGAACGCTTTCAACATTGCACTTGTACTTTGTACCCCGTTGATATCATGTTCTTTTGCTTACGGATCCCGGCGGTGTGAAATAAAAGTGGAACTTTTAAGATCATGGAGTTTGTATGTGTGTTAGAGAAACGCCTAGGCCGCTAGCCTAAGCCATGCCTAATCATGGTGGAAACTTGCAGCATCACCACAGTGAGCACTCTATGAAGCATCCTCAATAAAAACCTATGCAAATAGAAAACAAAAAGATCGCTGAGATGCTCATGGTCTGCTTGCCTTGTCATTTTGATTATGGGAAAGCTCCCGTATCATGTGCAAGGGGTACCCCGTTGGCGGTTCTTAATGATACACATATACTTACAATGACAAGAGCTTACTCGTGACTGAAGTTGAGTAGCATGAGGATCGGTCTTCGTAAGTAAGGGGCATGAGATTTCGGTTTATAACTTGTCAAGCATATCCTCTTAGTTGTGTCACTTTAACCTTAATCACCTTCAAGATGCTTATGATAGGGGCAATGAGAGCTGAAAACTACAAGTACCATAATTTTTGGAAGCTCTTTATGAGACTTGAATCCCTACTTCCTTTTACAAAAGGCCTTTCTTCCACCATTATATTGTGTCTCCACCTTCTACCTTTATGCACCTACTTTGAGAGCATAGTGGCCATTCTTAGTTCTATGTGCATTGTCCCAAGACTAGTTGATTGATGCATAACTTGATATTGCTTGTTTTAAACTATTGTATCTAGTCACTCTTATGAACTTTGAAGGTGTCCTATGCATTTATATTTGCTACTCTATTGAGGGACAAGATGAATACTATTATGCTATGTTTTCTTTATGTGAAACAAACAAACGTCTTGCAAATCATTGTTATTCATGAATATTTTGTTTGTGCCTTTTCATGTTGCATCATAGTTTCTTTGCTTATTGCTAGAACTTTGTCTTTCATGTTATGATTGAAGTACTATGATCCCAGTTTTGAATGTTTTGCTAATACTTTGATCAAGTCTTTGATGGTGCATGTCACCTTAAAAATTATTCTTTCTTTTTATCACTTACCTACTCGAGGACGAGCAGGACTTAAGCTTGGGGATGTTGATACATTGCAAATGTATCTATAATTTTTGATGTTCCATGCTTGGTTTTATCTACTTTCTTATGTTTTATTCCAACTTTGGAGTACTTTTCATATGATTTCTTGGACTAACCTATTAACAAAGAGCCACAGTGCTAGTTGCTTGTTTTCTGCTGTTTTTGGTTCCAGGAAAGTCAGAAAATCAATATTCTCGGAATTGGATGGGATAAAAGCCAAAGTTCCTATTTTACCGGAAGACTCATGGAGCCAGAATACAAGACGGAGGAGGGCCAGGGCCTGGCCACACCCCCCAGGCGCGGGCTAGCCCTACCCGCGCCACCAGGTGGTGTGGGCCCCCTGGCACTCCACCGACATTGCCCTTTCGCCTATATATTCCTCCCGATGCAAAAACCCTACATAATCAAGCCTCCAGCCACGAAAAGTTCCGCAGCGCCGCCGCCACTGAAGGGGAGATTCAGGGGACAGAAAGTCTCTGTTCTGGCACCCTGTCGGGACAAGGAAGTGCCCCTGGAGCCATCTCCATCGATCTCCACCACCATCTCCATCACCATTGCTGATTCCCATGATGAGGAGGGAGTAGTTCTCTCTCGAGGCTAAGGGTTCTACCGGTAGCTATGTGTTCATCTCTCTCTCTCTATGCATGATCATAATGTGATCATGAGCTTTGTAATCTATAGATCTACCTTACTACTCAAGTGCTTTAATAGACCTCTGCTCTCCCCATGTGTGTGAAAGTGACAGTGTGCACACCATGGTGGCACTTAGGCTAGAGATTACAAATACTTGTTATGAGTTATATTTGGAGTTGGATGTATTTATGAAATTGTGGTGTTTGTTGGACTCATCTAGTACTCAAGGTGACAGTGTGGGGTTTTCTAGATGGGAAAGATGAACTTTGAGGTGTGCTGTTATAGCCCTACCATGGATTAGAGTGTCCAACCAGAGAGTAGTTAAGAGTAGTATCATAAAGAGAAGATATATTTATGAGAGAGTGTTCACTAGTGAAAGTATGATCCCTAGGCCTTGTTTCTTAGCATTGATACACCGTTTGCTACTAGATCTGTTACATGTTTGCTTGCTTCCATCTTTATTTCAGTTTTGCTTTAGTCTCTTCCACGCCATCAAGCTATTTGTTGGCACCGTTGTCTTATATCCATACCACTTGTATTTCACTATCTCTTCGCCGAACTAGTGCACCTATACACCTGACAAGTGTATTGGGTGTGTTGGGGACACAAGAGACTTCTTGTATCTTGATTGCAGGGTTGCTTGAGAGGGAATACCTTTGACCACTTCCTCCCTGAGTTCGATAAACCTTGGGTGATCCACTTAAGGGAAAACTTGCTGCTGTTCTACAAACCTCTACACTTGGAGGCCCAACAACTGTCTACAAGAATATAAGTGCGTAGACAACATGTACCTCAGGAAAGGCCAGTCTGTCCCGGCGTCATCAGAGCCGGAATCGGTGTCGTTGATAAGCTCCTCCTGAATTTCGGCTTCCATGGGTGGGTCGATCTAGGATCCGGCTTCTCCAGGGAGATCCACTCCAGATTCGACTTGGACCGCTAGGTTTTCTTCAGGCTCGGATTTCTCCACTATCTCCGCAACTGGTGCGGGCTGGGTGGGATTAGGGTTTTCTGAGATCCGGAACTCTGTCGCCTCCACGGACTAAGGGGACCTATAAGATTCTTCTGCCTCTATCATCACCGTTGTGGTGGGTGGGGCAGGTTCAGCGAAACCGATGTAAACATCGATCTCGCCAAAAGACATGATTGTGTAGGCAGTCACGACCTCCCTAGCCGGAATCCAAGTCTCGTCGAGAACGATGAGAGGGACGTCGCTGGCGTAGAGGATGCGACCGACGGCGATAGTCTCGCCGATTCTGTTTCTTGCAGATTCCGCTCGAAACGCAGATGCAAAGCTCACTTGCCCCACGGTGGGCGCCAACTGTCGTCTGATTGATGGCAATTACGCCATGAGGGGGTCCTCGAGGCGTGCGGAAGAGAGGGGTGTGAGACATACGGTGTTCCGGGACGGTGAGCACACAAGTTTACCCAGGTTCGAATCCGCCGGCTTTGGACGGATCCTACTCCTGCTAGCAATCCAGTAATACAGCAGAGCCGGGATATGGGTTACAAGGGTTTCGCCTGTGCGAGTTGAGGGTCTAAAGTGTTGGGTGCCCTAAAGGCTCTCCCTAGGACGGCTTATATATATATCCAGCCTAGGGTTTACAGGAGAGATCTATCCGGCTACGACTAAGAGTCAGTTACAGATTACATCTTGAACTACAAGTAACATTATGGGCCTAAGTCGGTAAGTCTTCTGGGCCTTCCCGTAGCCGGATTGGACTCCGTCTTCTCTCCCTGACTGGGCCGCCCGTGAAGCAAAGCTCTAACCCGAAGTGGGCCACCCTGGTCAGTGAGGAACTGTGAGGATACCCGGAAAGTTATCCCAACAATGACGACAACTTCGGCTCAAGGGTTTTGATCCTTAGGGGAACATGCACAAGGACTTTCTGGTTGTCATCAACAAAGTCATGACAACTCCACTAGGGGAGTAGCGACATCAACGCGTTGGTGGCTCGTTCTGGCAACGGTAGTCATCGTTAGATGGTCTAAAGGATCTCAATGCAATTTTGTTCTTATGTTTGGGTTAGTTTATACTTCTGGTGAACATTTGTAAGGTATTCTTCTCTTTTTGGAAAAAAAAAATGATGAAACGCGGAACCATTGAACTATCATGACAGGCGATTTCTTATTGTTGTATTTACTCGTCTTGAACACAGTAGACATCCTACTTTGCCACAACTCTTGTCTTTGTTAATCGATGAAGAACCAAGAGCTGACTTGGTGGCTTGACCTCACAGTGGTGACCTTGTCCACCCGGGTACGAGTCAGAAGTGCGACCGAATGCGAAGGGAGCCATATTTGGGTTAAGTTCAACAGTTGGTGTTGTCGAGGATACCACCTTGTTCCCTTTTTTTGGGTGTTTGTTCTCTATTTTGATTAGTATCATTCTGTTATCATCAACAATGGAACCCGGAGCATGAGTTCTTCGCATGAAAAGGAAAAAAAAACATTGATTTGGCAAACAATTAAACAATCTTGTGGTCCATTTCTGAGACAACTGACTAAGCACGGAAGGTATACTGAGAAACCAACAGAAATACCATGTCCTACCAAGAAAGTGATAATACCAAAAAAAGAAAAGAGGAAAGATTTGCGATCAACAAAACAATATGAAACAAACTAGAGCAGGCCCATTCAACTATGCTTTTGATCAGTTTTCTTTTATGATATATACAACTTACTATTTCTGATTTCTTCTCCTCTTATAAAAGAAAAAACATCAAGATGAGCAGTTGATAATAAGGAGGAAACCAGCAGGCAATGAAAAGAAGCGGCTGGTGAGCAGAGAAGAACTCTTCGAGTTCTTGCTCGCCCACGAACGCCAGAGAGGCAGAGACGGCTAAAAGCTAGCTAGGTGTTCTTGGTAGGCCTGAGCGCGAGTGCGAGCCCCGGGAAGACGTCGTCGGGGTCGTGCACGTGCGGGTTCCTCTCCACGATGAACGGGTCGCCGCACTTGTCGCTGATGCTGTGCAGCGTCTCGCCTTCCCCGACCACGTACACCTCCTCGCACGGCCGAGCAGCGCCGCCGCCGAGCCTCGGGCCGCGGAACACCGCGCCGCCCTCGCCACCGTCGTCCGCGGTCTCCGCGCTGAGCGCGCCCAGGAGCACGAGCGCGACGAGCGCCACCGCGCACCACCACGACGCCGCGTCCGCGGCCGACACGGCCGCCGCACACAGCTCCGCCCGCCGGACGGTCACCCCGGGAGCGGCCATGCGAGCGCGCGCGCACGGCACGGACCTCGTGAACGTGGCCGTTTCCGTCCGGGACAGAGGTTGCCTGGGAGGTTACCTGGTCCTGGGAGTTTTTTTGTGGGGGCGGAGGGAGGAGGGGTTTATAACGTGGAACGGCACGGCGCACACGGCCGTGGTGGTTTTGGGCTGGCGGACTTTTGTGGCGGTTTGGTGAACGTGGGGCGACCGTGCGAGAGCGCGCGGGGCCCGGCAATGCTGATTAGTGTAGTGGTAGTTCGCTTCTAAGTATACGGCATGCCAATTGTGGTAGAGATTTAATGCTCACTGACCATTTAAACTGCTAGGAGACCCATAAGTTACTGCTAATAAAACACAATTAATGCTCTGTTTTTTTATTGTGTGGGGTTCTCTTCCAAATATTTTTTTTGCGAAAAGGACTCTGGCATTAAAAAAATTACCACAGTCGACGGTACAAAGCATCACAAGAAAAAACGAAAATTACAACGAAACCTTCGAGATGTCATTCGTCTTCAACCTCCAGACCGTGTCGATGGCGCGCTGCCGCTGCCGCTCCTCCCTGTGCCGGCCTGACGTTGTTGATTGCGGATGAGAAGTCGGCAAAAGGGTCTAGAAGACCATCTCCGTCCCAGAGAGGGAGAGAAAGAAGTACCCGTCGATGAAGCTCCTTGACGATTCATAGATCCCCATAGCAAGAAGTTCCCTTGATAGACACACCAATTGCCAAGATCCGAAGAGAATCAACAGAGCTGGCGACGCTAACCCTCACGAGCCATTCGTTGACACCAAACAGGCATCCACGAGGTAGGAAGTGGTCGGAGTAACCTTATTTCAACACGTCATCGACGCCACCACCTCGTCGGTGCCGCTAGGGAGACAAACCAAGAGAAAACAGGCCTACAAAAGCAAACGATGAAGAGGATAGGTCCCTACTCCTCTCTCCGTCGGCGTGGCCGCCGGACAGAGGGGAGGAGGGGGACCGAAGAGGCTAGATCTGGAGCGGCGGCTCTCGTGTGGGGGAGCGTTGGGGAGAGCGTTTCCATAGACAATTTCAGTTGGTTCTCTTCCAAGTATTGTGTGATAGTACTCCATCCATCCCTGTTTAAAAGACACGTATTAAAAATCATTCAATCCCAAGACACCCCACCTTTCTGGGCACATAAGCATTTAATTTTAGAGAAAAAACAATCAAATGAGCCAAAATTAGCCCTGATGAGAGAAAGCCTAGGCCCCGAGATTTGCTATAATAAGTGTCCCTTAAACCGGAGCAGAGGGAGTAGTATATTTTTGCGTCATAATTCCTTGGTCACCGCTTATTATACTTTTGAAAAAGAAAAAAACGTATTTGCAACGTCGTCTTCTTCGCCTCAAACGACCCACAGCGTGCTTCTACACTGTACTAGAGAAGTACATGTTTCCGGTGTTAGTTAGGAATGACAATGATTAGCAGAGCTATATCCTTTGCTTCATCCCACAGTATAAGCAGATGCCGACCACTCATGCATGTCTCCGTGAGCATTGCCACTAGGTTCTTCCCGTCTCGTACCGGGGCGAATCCCAGTGCGCGACGGTCTCGCCAAAAACGTCACCTGCTAGCTCTTGATCCGTCCACGTAACATAGCGCTCCCACCATAGCAACCGTTCACCTAAATGATGCCGTTTGCTCCCTCGTTTCAGCGCTTCTCCCCGTAGCTATTTCGGCAACGGAGATCGAGTCTGTACTGGACACAGACTTCCCATGAAGGTACATGGCGCGAGGCATACGTGGACAGTGACCGCCGGCCGTGTCTTCTTCGGCGAGGCCTCTCCGGTCAGAGTTGAGGAGCCCCGTATGCCCGCTGCCGAGAGGGTTCCTCGAGAGGGACGTGTGAGGTGAAGTGGTGCCCCGGGGCAAGTCGGATGGATCAGATCATATCCAAAATCAAGCAGCCTACTTCCCGGATAGATCATAGATAGACACACACGCGCACGGCGTGGCACGCAATCCTCCCGGATACCCTGGTCCATTTCTCTACTTAATTCCAAAACCGAAAACTAGACAAAAAAACCCAGCACAATCAGCCTGCCCGGGCATCATTCTGAAAGCAAGAAACGCCCCCAATGCTACTCCTTAGATAGGCAGGTCGAGAGGGCCGTACCGCACGACGTAAATGAATGATCAGCTGAACCAAACCTTGAAAAAACGCCGCAAGGTCACGCCTTCTTGATTGCCGTTCGTTCAACAGTTTCTTTCTTCCTAACCGAGCGTACATTCCCCACCGAACAAACCTGCCCAGGACCCCTCTATGTACGGTACGTATGGTTTAAAGACGGGAGGAGAAAAAGAAATTCAGGGAACGGATGAGCAGATGCGTGTTCTTGTTCAGAGAATTTCGGATCCACGAGATAACGATGCGCCACCAACTTGACTCAGGCTCGGCTCACAACAAAAAACGATAGCGATTTCGTTCTAACACATTCTGGAATGACGAGAAGTCGTACAAGACTGTCGCGGAAATCTAATCCCTGGAAGGAATGGTTCTGCACGGCGAGGAAGGAGAACGACACAGCAGCACGGCTGCACCGCGCGTACTTCGTACCATTCACGGCAGCATGCCAAACTGGCGAACTGCCAGTGGCAGTACAGCCGCAGCCCAGCATATAGGGGAAGGGACTGCAACAAACTTTTCAACTGTATATGAATTGCATGAAAAATTGCGATTCTTTCTTTTGGAGTGATAACTTGCGACTCTAAGAGCAAGTCTAATAGCACCCTTAAAACGCAGGCGTCCTTAAAATTCTGACAGTTACACGGGCTTGTGGCCGGGCCGTCGAGCTAACAGCGCCTGTAAACGGTCCGGCCCATAAACGGAATTCATAGGGGCCTGTGAAAGGCCCGTTGCAGCCCCTATTTCTACCGGCCGGGCAGGCGGAGACGGGTCATAACCCATGTCCCTCCGCCGCAAACACTAGCCGCCGCTGCATTTCGCGCGTACTCCGATGAGCAATTCCTCCCATTTTCACGCGCGCGAGAGATGGCGAGCAGGAGCGGGAGTTGCGGACTCGGCGGCGGCCGTGATGGGGGGAGGAGGAGGAGGGAGTGGCCGTCGCGCACCCGGCGACGACGACGAGGAGCGGCGCCGCATCCGCTCCGTCGGGGCCAACAAGTGCGCCTGCAGGCGCTGGACGAACTGGGGGCTGACCCCCCCCAGCTTGTCTGCCCCCCTACGCCGCCGGCGCGCGTACCGTGCCGGCTCCACGGTTCGAGATCGTGGAGGCATCTTCCTCCGCAAGCTCGTCCGTCGCATCTTCCCGCCCGCCGAACTTTTCCCCGCCAATTTTCGGCTCCAGCCGCGTCCCCCAATTTCGATTTGGCGCCGGCGCCCGCGCTCGATTTACCCGGCACGCCCGGTCGATACCCAATTCCAAGGGAGGCTAGCGGGGGCACCGGAGGGCGGGGAAAAGTTCGGCGGGCTAGCCTTGTCGGCGACCTAGCTGAAATTATTCCCTTTTCCCACTAAAATTATCGCCGGTTCCCTCCAAAATTAGCCCCTACCTCCCACCTCCCCTCCCGCCTCGCCTCCCACTCCCGCCATTTCCCCCCAGCACAGACCAGATCGCGCCACCATGCCACTGAAGAATAACGCCGCTCCCCGCGCGACTGCAGCAGCGCTGCCGGCGAAGAAGAGGGGCAAGCCGGAGAAGGAGCGGACGGAGGGGATGACGAACGCAGAGTGGGCGTTTGACCTGTAGCGCCGGCAGGTCGAGAACGCCAGCCGCCGGCAGAGAGAGCTCAAGGCGAGGAAGAAGCAGGCCTCGGAGGCTCTAGCCACGGAGATGCTCATGGCGCAGAGAGTCGCCCACATAGCGGGCATGCCGAGCTTCCCCACGCATGCGTGGGGGAGCCAAGGGAGTGTCTCGTCACCGTCGCCATCTTCGGCAACAACCCAGGCTGGCCCGATGTCCCAGGACAGCCAGGGTACACCCAAGCTATCTCGCTTCTCGCCGTGCGGGCCACTCGACGCGGGCGGCAACTTCCACCCCAACGCCTTCAGCGCCGTCAACCTCAACGCCAGCTTCAACCCCAATGCCTTCAGCCAAGGTACACCCAACCTGGCCGCCTCTCCTGCTCTCCGCCGCCCCCTCTTCCACGACGGTATGCCCACCACCGCTGGTAGCAGCGGCGGCAGCCATGGGATGCTCGACGAAACGACGCTGGGCACCAACGCCATCATGACCGACATGATCAACGGTGGGGGGCTGCCACCGTTCTACACGCAGGGGGAGGCGGAGGCCTACGACAGCTGCGATGATAGCCAAGAACCCTGGGAGAACGAGGCCTACGCGTTCGCCGAGGACGACAAGGAGGAGGCGCCCGTGCCGGTGCCCACGCCGGTGCCCAAGGTCAAAAAGAAGAAGAACGGCGGCCGCTGCCCGAAGTGGAGCTCACGGGAGGACGAGTGCCTCGTCGAGGCTTGGAAATCGATCAGCATCGACCCCTTCACCGGTGGGAACCAGAGCTCCGAGGCCTACTAGCTGCGCGTCAAGGCGGCGTACGACGAGCGGCGGCTCTTGGACCCCTACTTCAAGGATTTGTACCACGACCGCAACAACTCCGGCATGTCGCACCACTGGCACATGATCCAGCATGCTTGCAACAAGTGGCATGGCGTCGTGGAGGAGGTGCGCCGTGTCCATGTCAGCGGCACCAACTTCGAGGACCAAGTAAGTGAACCCACCGTGTCCACTGTCCATCCTAGGCTTTGTGTTGGGGTCGCCGGACATTGATCATCGTTGTTTGTTCGCTGCATTGCATTGCCGTAGATGCGTGCCATGATCACCGCCTACCGCGAGGACAACGATGACGTCGAGTTCAAGTCATCCATGTGTTCGCCAGGATCGAGACGTGCGACAAGTGGACCGAGACGCGCACGGCGCTCGCCAAGGGCAAGTAGGACCCCGACGCGCCGCCAGTTCTCTCCTCGGGAGGCCGTCCGATCGGGCAGAAGAAGGTCAAGGCCGCGAGGGATGTCGCGCTGGCCATTGAGAAACTGCACAGCTCGATCATGGCGTGCATGGCGGATGCCGCCTCGCACGCTGCCGAGAGCACGGAGCAGGCCGCCAAGATGGAGCAGGTTGCCGCGGTCAGGTGGGCATCGGTCATCGAGAGGCAGGACACCAAGCTTGAGATGATCAGGGCCAATGTGGCCGCGAAGAAGAGGAGGGAGGACCTGTCGATCCTCATGGTCGACACCAGGGACATGGACGCCGACGTGCGGGCATGGTGGGAGGCCAAGCGCACCGCGATCCTGTACGAGGTCCGAGGTCCATCGGCATCCACTACCCCAGCACCTGCGGCATCCACTACCCCAGCACCTGCGGCATCCACTTCGCCATCGCCTGCGGCATCCACTACCCCAGCACCTGCGGCATCCACTACCCTAGCACCTGGGAGCGCACCGACAACAGGCACTCCCCTGCCGGTCGTCGATGTCGACGCCGCCGTCTGATGCGCCGCTATGCTTTGTGATGCCGACACGGCTTTTTTGATCGCTAGACTACGATGATTTGCAGCGATTTGTGACAATGTGATCATCGAGACTTTGTTTTGCAAGACTATTTATGCTATTTGCGACTATGCGATCGGCAATCGGCCGTTCTACCCGCCATATTTTTGTTGTTGTTTGAATTTCAAATTTCTAATTTGGGTGCCGATATAGGGGTTACGGCTGGAGACCGGCTCTCCCCCATAGCCGATTTTCGCGCCGGGGCCCCCCATATGGTCTTACGCCGGGGTTAAGAGGACCTTTGGTCCAACGCCCAAATTCCATTGGTCCCGGTTCGTTTCCATAATCGGGACCAATGCCAGGCACCGGTCTCGGTTCATGCCGCCTGGGCATTGGTCCCGGTTCATCTCTAAGCATTGGTCCCGGTTCGTGGCATGAACCGGGACCAATGCCCCCGCGACGCACACGTGGCGCTCTGCGAGGCATTGGTCCCGGTTCATGCCACGAACCGGGACCAAAAACCCCGCGACAGTCAGCAGTCCAGGATAATTAATGTAAATTAATTCAGGGCAGAAATTAATTCGAGGTAGAAATTGAATTGATCAGTATTTTTGAAAAAATCTTTCACAAATTAATCAAGACAAAGATCTAAATTGAGACATTTTATTATTCGACCACAAATTTTTCCATACAAAGATGCAAATTTACAAATTTTCCTAGTCGACAACACTTCCGCTGCCGCTGTCCTCCGAGCCGTCGGCTTCGTCGTCATCGTTGGACGAAATGTCTACGATTTCGGCGTTGTTTAGGAGACGGAGCTCCTCTACGCGGCTAGTTGCATCGATGGCGGTGTAGATGGTCCATCCAGGGACGGACTAGAACATCTCCCGCCGTTCTTGGTTGCGGAGATCCGGGTGCACCAGGCGCCCGTCCACGATGCGGTTGCCAAGTTTGGCCTTCCGCTCCTTCTTGAACAGCCGGGGCCAGTACTCGCTGGCCGCCGCGTACCGGGGCAACACCCTCATCCACGCGGGCAGTTGGCGGCGACGCTCCGCGATGACGCACTCCATCTCGTATCCACGGGGGTTGAGGAGCGGAGCCACCGGCACACCCGCCTCGCTAATGCGAAATCCGGCAGGCACGGTCGCGCATGGCGGCACGAGGATGTCGTAGTACGCAAACATCGCCGCCTCGTAGTGGTTGAGCGTGGGCACCTCCATGGCGGCGCGGTGGAGATTGGAGAGGGAGGGGAGGCAAGACGACGACGCGGTGGAGAGGCGATGGCTAAAGGGGTGGGGTGGAGATGGACTGCAGAGAGGCCGAGGTGATGGCGAAAGCGAGCGTTGTGGCCTCATATTTATACACGGGGACGACGAAGCGACGGTGGGCATTGCTCCCGGTTATTGCCACGAACCGGGACCAAAGCCCCTCCCCAGCGACACGTGGCGGCCCAGCATCTCGCCCCCTACCCAGGTCATTGGTCCCGGGTCGTGCCATTAACCGGGACCAATGACATGGGTGGGGTGCGAGCTGCTGGGCGGCCACGTGTCGCGCGGGAGGGGCTTTGGTCCCAGTTCGTGGCAATAACCGGGACCAAAAACCCTCCCCTGGCTATATATAAGCCCAGCCCTTTGCCCACCAAATTTTGCTGGATTGTGTGTGAGGTGTGGGTGCTAGCTTTTTTTTCTTTGATCACACACAAGGTGTTCGACGAAATGTCCGAGCCACACTTTAGTTCGCACAACACGGTATCCTCGGCTGAGGTTAGCAACCTTATCTTCTTTATCTGTAACTGATACAAAAATATTGCATGTGTCCATGTAGGGTGGTCATTTTACTATTCACGATGTTATTGTAATGGTTAATTATTATGACGCAGATCGATGCACGGATGCGATGGATGTTTGGTGACCGGCGCCATTTCGATTTTATTGCAGGCCTGCATAAATTTATCAATTTGGCTAAGGCAAACAAAGTGGATAATTTTATGCCTTGTCCCTGCGTCGACTGTCGGAACGTGGCGGAGCACTCTGCCCTGAGAATCCTTCAAAGCCATCTGCTTCAGAGAGGTTTCATGCCCGGATATTATTGTTGGGCCATGCACGGAGAAAGAGGGGTTAGGCTGGAAGAAAATGAAGAAGAGGAGGATGATGACAGCTATCCTATGTCCCCTGATGAATACGGTGATACTGCAATGGAAGACAATGAAGAAGAGGGAGGCAGCAATGAAGAAGAACAACTGGCATCCACTACAAGAGAAAAGAGTTTTTGTGACAAATCACTTTCATCACTGAAAATGCCATTTCTGTCACTAAGTACTCCCTCGTGACGAAAACGTGGCGTCACTAGGGTCGTCACGGAAGCTCCGTCACAGATTCTTTTATAGTGATGGAATACAAATTTTCGTCACGCAATATTGAGCTTCGGTGATGGTCCTTACGGCGTCACCTAAGATAGCTTATCCGTGACGGACCTTCTACGTCACCTAAAATAGGAAAATATGTCACCGTTTAGCATATTCGTTGACGAAATATGCCGTCACGGAAGATTTATGGCGTCACGAGGATTCTAGCAGGTGGGACCTGCAATGCTGACGTGGCAGCTGGCAGGTGGGTCCCACCACGATGATGTGGCATCTGACAGGTGGGTCCGACGATGCTGATGTGGCAGCTGGCAGGTGGGTCCAACGATGATGACGTGGCAGCTGGCAGGTGGGTCCGACGATGCTGACATGGCAGCTGGCAGGTGGGTCCGACGATGCTGACGTGGCAGCTGGCATGTGGGTCCGACGACGCTGACGTGGCAGCTGGCAGGTGGGTCCGACGATGATGACGTGGCAGCTGGCAGGTGGGTCCCACCACGATGACGTGGCATCTAACAGGTGGGGCCAATGCGATGACGTGTCACCTATGTGTGGGACCCGCGGAGATGACGTGGCAGCTAGCAGGTGGGTCCAGCGACGCTGACGTGGCAGCATGTAGGTGGCGCCGTCAACGATGACGTGGCGTCTGCATTTGGGGCCCACGATGATGACGTGGCGTCTGCATGTGGGGCCGGCCCATTCGGAACTGCCTTGTGGGCCAGGAGGAATGTGACGCCGTCACCAATTTTTTTGCACGGACAAATTTGATTAAAAATTGTAATTCCACGCAAATTACGAAACAAAATTAAATGGAAGCAAATATTTGAAATGGCAGAAAATTTATAAATATGAATTGTATCACACGCAAACTTTAAAATTCTAGTAGACTGAAACTGCTGTATCAAACTCGAATGATTAAAGGAATAAAAAATCAATGTTTCGGCCCACCCGGCCCATTAGCGCGCAGAGATTTTTGGCCTAAGTCACGGGGACTGGGACTGGGAGTTCTGCGACATCCTCAACAGGTAACTAAGCATACCATCCATTTTCTTCTGCCTCTTGCCAAATGCCAGACGATTCGCTTCGCTGGACTTTTTCACTGCTTCAAGTTCATCATCCTGCTTCTTTCTCATCTCTTCAAATCTCCTTTCCTGCTCTTGCATCCGTTCCTCCATCTCGCGTTGAAACCTTTCAGCTGCATTCAACGAATCTTGCTCCTGACTTGATAACTTTTCTTCTAAATCACGGATGTGCCCAACTGAGACGCTAGACCTCTTGGAAGCAGATGAAACTCCGATGCTGGAAAGGAAAGTAATTGATCTTGAATTGTTCTGGTCTCTCAGGACTTCTTCAAAAATCTCCAGATCAGTTTTGGGAATCCAATCTTCTGGGTGTGGTCCCATTTTCTGAAGCACCATCTCAGTCTACAATAGGATAAAAAAATAGCAAGTCCAGAGTTAGAAGAAATCAAATAATTAGACAAACTAATGAGAAATGCGTAGCACATAAAATAATTTACTTACATAAGCTTCTGCTGATTTCTGGGACATCATACCATCCTTGTTAGTGTGGCTTGCTTTAAAGAAAGCAATCGTGGAGGTATCGACGTCCTCGGTCTTCTGAGATTTCTACAAGAATTATGACACGATGAATTATAAGTGTGTATGGCATGTTCACAAAAAGAAGTAGGTGTTGCATCTGAAGAGTTCGAATACTCACAAGTGCATGGTAATGTGCAACAAAGCTTCTTCAGCCAGTGGTGTGTTTCTTCGTCACAACATCTCTGTTCTTCTTGTTACTCTCGCAGATTGCCTATGTACAGATGCATGAATTTAGTATTCCACAGTACAGTAGTATGTCTGCGATAGATGTAGCTGAAACAACAGGAATCGTGTACCTTGTAGTGCTCATCATGCCATATATCAAGAAGCTGTGCCCAGCTTTCCTCGTCTACCTCTTTTGGTTTCAACAATAAAGCTTGCTCACGGGTTAGATCTTTAACATCTTTCCAATAGACCCTTTTCAGCCTCCAACGTTGTTGGCGAATACCTTTCTGTAAAATGTCGGTGCAAATGTCTTTGCCAAGGTCACCACTGCTGTCCGTTGCAAATTTTCCCTGCAGATAACATGGAACAGAAATCCATATCCGCATCGAATGACAGAATTGTTAAAAAATCATCCACCAATGAGACATTTTATATGGAAAATGAATAAGAGGTTAACAGACTTACAGTTATAGACTTAATGGTTTCCAGAATAGTATCTTTCAGACGACCTTCCTTGTCACCATACTGCTTCTAGTGGGTTGCCAGTGGCATCTTGCTGCGTATGTGAATGCCACACTCTGAACTCAGTTTTGCTGCTTGCACAGGATCAGTGGGTCTCCTCATGCCAGGAGTGAAGTTGATCTACATCTTAGCCCCTCCATTCCTTCTAGACCACTCGTGTACGCCATGCCCCATAGTAGGTTTGCGTACATTACGCTTTCCCTTTAGAGCACCCGTGTCTACAATTGCAACTGAAACCAGTGACAAAACGAGAGTCAAGACTTCAATTGAAAATTTTGCAACTAAACTAGTGAATAAATTGTAGGACGTGCTATCAATACCTTCCCGTTCGCTGCGGACAAGTACATTCTCCTCAGGTGAGTTGCTTCCTCTAGAGGTTTGAATTAGCATGGGCGAGGATTCATTTCCATTAGAACCCCCTTCCCCTGCTTTCTGGGTAGGGGTCTCTGTTTCACCATCATCTTGAGTCTCTGCATTTGCTGCTGACCTTGTTACAACATTTGGAGGCACAAAGGTTTTTGAGCGCTTCTGCTTCTTTTCTTTTGTAGAACCTTCCGTTACCTGCATTTTAATAGATCAAGCCATAAATATTAAAGCAATATGTACATATCCTACATGTGAAGGCAGGAGAATGCTGCATTTCTTCACCTTAGAGGAAGATTTAACAACATCATGGTCCTCTTCATCCGGAACAAACACATCATCATCAGTGGGCTCGTCGGCAGGATCATGTTCATAATTAGGGTCCTCGGTGATATCCTTCTCCTGCAGCTGTGCCTCTTTCCGTGTTGTCACTGCCACCGGTTTCTTAGCAGTACCAAACACAAATTCACGCGCCATCGCCGTGAAATCCAACATTGGCTTGCCATGTTCAATAGCATTCTGCTTCAGTGCTTCAGACATACGAGACACGTTCTCCTCCATCACTTGTTTCCTAACATTTTGATATGTGTCTGCTGTTTTGACTTGAGTAACTGAAAACAATCAAGCAAAGGCAAGTCATGATCATACTCATTAGTACAAACAGAGTAGACAAGATCATTAAAGCAAAAATTATGTGATCCATACTGTATAATTAACATGCTCACAAAACATTATTCTATTGCCTCCAAATCTCGTATCGTCATTCAGTTAACTGTCTAAATCCTACTCTCAACAAGTTTAGTTAAGTGTCAGGTTTAGTGTATTAGGTATCAAGTTGTTCAGTTGCGTCAGTTAAGACGCCAAGCAACAGGGTTTATCCAACAAGTTGTGCCCTATTACCTGAACCATTATGTAGGAACAGAAACCTAAATCTAACACATAGTTATAAGATCGGATCATAGGGTGTCATGCTCAACACATTCATGGCATCTGGAACCATGATCTATGAAATTAAAACCCAAGACAAGCGCATTGTCGAAGGATTCGGATCATAGGGTGTCATGTTCAACACGTGCTAGGCATCTCGAACCATGTCTATGATCTAAAACCTAGATCTTGCACATAAGCTGCAGCATCTTGAACAACGATCTACACATGTTGATCTACTAGAACTCATGCTTGACAATCTAGAAAGAGGCATAGACCTAGGGCGGCAGAAAAATGACCTGGGCGTTTATGCTTTTGCTTCGGTGTCGGTGGTAGCACATTCCGGCGTGGTGTGGCGCTTCGAAGACTGCCGGACATGTCGCCCGTCGCAGAGGGGAAATCCGCCGGCCACCAACACCTTGCTTGACGGATCTGGGGTCGAGGAAAGTGGCGATGGGGTTCTAGGTGGGCGGTGAACAAGGAACGGAATTAGGGGATGGGTATGCGGGAGGTGGGGGCACGCCGTTTTTAAAGTGTCGTGGGGGCGGCAAATTGTTAGCGCCAAAATGGGCGGGCGGGTGGAAAACAAAAGAGGTGGGAACGAAATTTTTCAGTACACAAGTGGAGGGAACGAAAACCATTCATTATAAATTTGATTGGAAAAAACAGAGGGAACGGAACGGGAGGTTTACAAGCGGGGTTATCTCTAATTACATATTGTAATTAAATAAATCCTAACACATGCAACGGTTTAGGTTTTGCCACTACTTAGACCTCCCGTGCGGAATTCGTAATATGGTTTACAAGCTGAGATTATCTCTAATTCATTGTACTATAAATTTATTTGGCCATGAACCATATTAAATTATTTGAATAAGTCATTTGTTTATATATGAAAAGGAAAACAAAATATGTTCATTCACGTACAACAGTTGGATTACTGAGCAAACAATACCATTAGTTTCCTTCATTCCACAACTCCAACTTGAAAGCTGAAGCACAATATCACTTAAACAAGTAAACCTCATTGATTCGAAAAACAAACAAAAGAGAAGAATTATTTCACATATTAGATATGTAGCCAGCAATTTTTTTTAACATCCACCAAAAGGTAGGTGATCTCATTAGACTTTACACCCAGAAACTCAGCAAATAGTTTTGCAACTAGGAATAGGGGCGGATCTGCTTGGTCACACCCTGATGCACATGCAAGAGGGTAGAAAAAGCATTTTTAGTCCTACATATTAGACTTAAGCATAGTGTATCAGGAAAACTTAAACAGAGTGCATCAGGGTAAGTTTAATCCTAGATCCTCTTCCTAGTCTAGGAAGAGGCACACATGGAAATCTGATAGGGTCAGGACACGGTCTGGACGTCCGTACTAGCCCTCTGACATCTCCTCCTCCTTGACAGGCATGGTCTGTGTGTCCCTGTCACCGCCACTGCCATCATCGTCGCTGTCATCGTCGCTGCTGGTGGCGTACTCCCGACGGGAGAGCCTACCGCCGTAGATTGTGACGACCAACTCCCTGTTGCCAGCATAGTAGTCGAACGCCAGGATGTTGCCTAGCGAAATAGTGTAGCACTTGACGAACTTGGGCCTGCCCCTGCGGAGGTACAAGCGGCCGTCTCGATGATCGAAATACATCTCCACATCGAAGGTCAGCCTGCTTCTATGCTCCCGGACACGCATAGTGTTGGGCTGGTCGCCGCTGATGTAATCTTTGAAAGCATGGCAGAGGGAGAGCTTGTCCCACTTGTCCTCGTGAAGGATGCGGATGAACATAAAGTCGGGGTTCGGATATAGCGGCAGATAGGGTGGTGGAGACGGTGACGACGACGGCGATGGCGACAGAGAAGTGGCCCTGCCCTTGCCGCTGCCCCTGCCCGTACAATGGCGCCTCTTCTTGACAACGCGCATTGCCGGCGTACGCGTCTGTCCTTCACGTCCCCTGCCCGCCGTTGCCTTGGCACCCCTGAGCATGGACACCGGCGTAGGCGACAAATCATTTATTCTTCTAAATATGAAGACGAAACCCTCTCGGTTACGCCACCCTTCTGAATGCGCTTTCTTCGAGTATATGAGAATAGCTTCTCCCTCTTCTAGATCTGTGCTCTGTACGAAACACTTCCACCCATCTGGATCAAAGAAGAGGCGATCATCCTTTTCTATCTTGAAGTCGATGGGGGTGATCTCCTCTTTAGGAAGACACACTCCAGTTGAGCCTCCCTCACAAATTTGTAGAGCATTAACAACCTTGTTAGGCAATTTCTGATCAATACAAAACAAGATATATAAGTTAGTAAGTCGATGTCATAAACCACATAGACAAATTGCATACACGCATGGCAACAAAAAAGAATTAAAAGAAAGTTATATGAATGTACCATGTGGTACAGCTTAAGATTCGTCTTGGTCAAGCGGGTTACGAATGGCAACCCAACAATTTTGCCCATGTTCGATTGAAGTTCCAGCAGATGCTCTTGCTCACTCTCAGTAAGCCGGCATCTTTGGGCGATGAGTGGTCCGAGATCACGCTTCTGGGAAGATGCTCCTGCCATGTTAAAGAATGGGATGCGCATACAAATTTAGCACACATTAACAAATGGTAAAAGTGTAGGAAACACATTATAGGTATTACAGCGTCACATCAATGTATTTCATCACAACAATACAAATATTGTTTCTACAAATACTTGCAAGTTATTTCAATGCTACAAGCACTAGTCATAGCATAGGAAAGCTCCAGACTCCTATTCTGTCAGATATAAGTTCTCTAAGAACTACCTTTGCTGTGTTGGGTTTTAGAAACATCGTAAGTACTACATTAGTTCTTGCCATATATAGTAGCTAGATGGCCGATCTTTTTCGGGAGACTAGGAAGTTTAGGCCTATTTCTTATAGAAACAGATCATAGCTAGTAATTATGTTCTGTTTTAGTCACCAGAATATAATGCTTCAGCGATTTAGCACATCAGAGATGGCAAGTTAGTGTAGGTTCTTCCATTTCCGATGTTGTGGTTGCATGTGGTACAGCCGACCCCAAAACTGTCCCTCTATGCATCATGTGGTTGTACTTTCTACGCATGTGTTTCTGGTTCATTGTCATTCATGCTCTGGACCTTGCTTACTACGAGTTGTTTCCTTGCAACAAGGAAAACAACCAGGTGGTATTTTCTACACATGAACATCCATCCATAATTCCGGCATCGACAATTTCTTAAGACATGTCACGCCTAACTAATTTATCATCTATATATGTGTGTGTCCAAACAAGTTCCATTTTTTATATGAAGATGTAGCTAGCTAAACTTGTTATGTTTGATGGAGAGAATGAATGTGATCTGGTCATCTTGGTTATGGCAGAATGATGCATTATTGTGCACCAAGGAAATGGACCACCACCAAACTTCACTTTGAATCTCTGGCTTGTCAGTATTGTACATTAGATTTACTTTTTCATGCCTGATGTGCTAAGTTATAGCTATAGTGTATTCCTACCTATTAGGAAAACATTTATTCACAAGTGTTATCTGTTGCTCACCCTTGGCTAAGATTTTCAAGAAGTGGCACATGTTCTAACATGTTCTAGTTTCTCTTATTTGTAGGCACACAACGATGCAACTTCCTATAAGTACAAGGTTATCAAGTATTGGGATATAATTAGCACACTTTACTCAAGGGATCGAGCTACTGAGCGGGGGCTAGGACTGCAGCTGAAAGTCGTGCAGAAATGGCGGACGAGAACGCTAACAATGACAACATCATTGATCAAGCTGTGTTGATATAATGAGCAGACAAGTGTATTTGTGGATACATTGATCTTTATTCATGTTGTAGTTGATTTTTATTTTGAAAATATCATATTTTATTTACATTATGTAATTGAATTTTGAAGCCAAATGTGTTGTTGATTTCACAATTGGCTTAAAATGGCAGCCAAACAGAAGCTGTAAATCATTTCATTTCAGAATTCCAGGTGGCAGCCAAACATAAAAATTCATTAAGGAATTTAGATTCCATCCCAATGAAGTGACATGGGGATTTCATTTCAACCAAATGAAATGAATGCATAGGAGCCAAACGAGCCCTAATATATTTTCCTACACATGCATTGTAGAGTTTAGACCTTATGCAATGTTTCCTTCCAGTAGTGTTTGATTCATGGGATTGTAATGTGCAGGAATCATTCTAGTAGGTACACTAGTGTATTTTCATGGGAAATCTAGCTTCCGCACATAGCTCGTGGAAAACCCTACTGGACAAACAATGCAGACATGATTTCAGTGGGCAGCACAAGTAAATCCAACATGATTGAGCTCACCTTCAGCGCGGAGCAAGGTTGCGGAGATGCGGTCAACGCCGAGATCCGGCCTCGCGGTGGTGTGGCCGGAGTCGATGCGGACGTGCACGTCGTTACGGGCGGCAGATGCGTTGCGGAGATGCGCGGCGGCGTGGCTGTGGAGAAGCGCGGTGGCGGGGTTGCAGAAATACGATCGTCGGTGGCTGGACGATCCTGACGGAGGCGATGCGGACGGCCACGGCGGTGCGGAGATGCGGCGGCGATTCGGAGATGCGGATGGAGAGGAGCAGTTTGGGGAAAGTACGAGAAGGGGCTAGGATATCTGCAGGGATAGATTTTTTCCCCAATTAGGTAAACTATTATTTGTACTAACATTGGTGCATGTTGGACCCACTTATACTAATATTGGTGCATGTGGGACCCACTTATCAATGTTTAAAATAGCGGGCTATTTGATTTAGCAGCGCCGATTTTAAAAGCTATCAAAAGCTATAGCGCGCTATGCCCATTTAACGGGTTTGCTAAATAATAATTTTTTTTAAAAAGAGCAGTACATATTGGTATATATATATATCAATAATTTAGAAATATTTGACAGTTTTACAGATCAATGCTCTGATCAACTCACTTATAACAGGTTTGATAGTGCATAGTGCATATTACATAGTAAAATTTGAAACAGAGCCACTTATACTAGCATTGGTGCATGTGGGACCCAATGGCATATGTGGTTCCTGTTTGGCTGAGTTTGGGCAAAATTTGACCCTGATGACACATGTGGGTCCAGTTACACTATTAAGACAATTATGGACTGGCTTCCACCCATAAATGTCAAAGAAGTCCGGAGTTTCCTTGGTTTGGCCAGTTACTGCCGTCGCTTCGTTCAAAATTTCTCAAAGATTGCGAAGCCTCTTACCGATCTCCTCAAGAAAGGCAAGAAATACCTTTGGACTCCTGCATGTCAAGTAAGCTTTGAAACACTCAAAGAGAAGCTCACTTCCACTCCAGTCTTGGTTCCTCCAGATACATCAAAGCCTTTCCAGATTTTCTGTGATGCTTCATTGCAAGGATTGGGTGCAGTCCTTATGCAATAAAAGCAAGTTGTTGCTTATGCATCTCGTCAGTTAAAGACGCATGAGATCAACTATCCTACACATGACCTCGAACTCGCAGCAGTTGTCTTTGCTTTAAAAGTATGGAGGCATTACTTGCTTGGCAACCGTTGTGAGATCTTTTTTGATCACAAGAGTCTGAAGTATATCTTCACACAGCCTGATCTCAACCTTCGTCAGAGGAGGTGGATTGAAACAATTAATGATTTCGATTTGACCATCAACTACACTCCGGGCAAAGCCAATGTCATGGCCGATGCTCTCAGCCGAAAAGCTTATGTAAACAACCTCATGGTGGAAGAACAACAACCTCTCTTGTGCGAGGAGTTCCGCAAGCTAAACCTTAAAATTGTGGATCAAGGGTATCTTCTGAACCTTCTAGCAACACCTCTCTTGGAAGAAAAGGTCCGTTCCATTCAGCTTGGTGATCCTTACACTAAAAAGATCATCTCCAACATTCATCTTCCGAAGTATGAGTCTTTCCACGTTGATGATCAAGGCACTCTTTTCTTTGAACACCGGATGTTTGTTCCGAACTACCCGGGTTTAAGAGAGCAAGTTCTCAAGGAGGCGCATGATTCTGTTCTTTCTATCCACCCTGGAAGCACTAAGATGTACATGGACTTGAAAACACAATATTGGTGGCCTGGTTTGAAACGATATTGTGCCAAGTATGTCTCGGAGTGTGATGTTTGTCGCAGAATTAAAGCTGTCCATCAGAAACCTTCCGGTCTTCTACAGCCATTGAAGCCTCCGGAATGGAAATGGGAGAAAGTAGAGATGGACTTCATCACTGGGTTTCCAAGGTCGCAGAAGGGCAACAATGCAATCTTTGTTGTCATTGACAGGCTTTCCAAAGTAGCTCACTTCTTTCCAGTCAAGGAAACAATTTCTGCAATTTAGTTGGCTGAGCTCTATATCAACAGAATTGTCTCTCTGTATGGAGTTCCTCTTGAGATCAGTTCAGACCTTGGAAGCATCTTCACTTCCAAGTTCTGGGGAAGTTTCCAAAATGCTTTGGGAACCAAATTAAACTTCAGCACAGCTTACCACCCTCAGTCGCAAGGACAAGTTGAAAGGATCAATCAGATTCTAGAAGATATGCTCCGTGCTTGCGTTATCTCTTTCGGCATGAAGTGGGAAGAATGTCTTCCTTATGCTGAATTCTCTTACAACAACAGCTTCCAGAAAAGTCTAAAGTTGGCACCATTTGAGGCTCTCTATGGTCGCAAATGCAGAACTCCGATTGGTTGGTCGGGCGCAGGTGAAAGAATATTGTTTGGCCCCGACATTGTAACTCAAGCGGAGGAGAAGGTTCACATCATTCTTGAAAACCTAAAGATTGCTCAAAGTCGCCAGAAGAGCAATTATGACAGAAAGCACACGGACATGGAGTATGTCCCTGGTGATCTCGTTTACCTTCGTGTCACTCCCATGAGAGGCACGCACCGCTTTGGTATCAAAGGAAAGCTGGCTCCTAGATACATCGGTCCTTTTAGAATTCGTGGAAGAAGAGGAGAAGTTGCTTATGCTCTTGAGCTCCCTGAACAACTCAAAGTCCATGATGTTTTCCACATCTCTCAACTCAAGAAGTGCTTCAAGGATCCCGGCAGGACCGTGGACCGTGAACTCATCAATCTCCAAGAAGATCTGTCTTATCAAGAACACCCCACAAAAATTCTTGAAGTCGCAGAAAGAAGGACTCGCAACAAGTCCATCGAGTTCTGCAAGGTGCAGTGGTCGCACCATTCCATTGATGAAGCCACCTGGGAACGTGAAGATGAGCTCCGTGCCAAGTATCCTACCCTCTTGGAGTCTTCTTCTTCTTCCTAGAATCTCGGGGCGAGATTCCTGTTTAGTGGGGGAGAGTTGTAGCATCCCAATTGTCTAACAATTGTAATGCTACTTGTTCTAGTAAGATATTGGCTACTTCCTATATACAATTGTTGCATCATAATTATATCATGCTCATGTCATCATGCCACCTTGCATCTGAGCATCATATAAAACCCCTGTTCTTTTGGTTCTTCTCTCATATGCATTATAAATTGTATTTGCCTCTTGATATTGTATTTGGTTATTGATATATTGTTTAAATGCCCAAGTTGAGTTGGGGGCATATATTTTATTTCAACTCCACCACCTTTCTTTCACCACTTTATAATTCCACCATCCTATTAGTCTATGAGCTTGTTTGTTTTTCTTTTGATTTTATCTAGCTCATGGGAAATAAGGGGGATCTAGTTCTTTAAATCCTCTTGCTTGGCCTTGTTTCCACTTCTTAGAGATGCATAAGAATAATGCCATAATATCATTATTGTTTTCACAAAATAAATCATGGCATTATTATTTTGCATGGGCCATGCAAAAGTACCACCACCTTTTATCTCATTGGTTTTCCCTTTATTTTTAATGGATATTACTTTGTGGACCATCTCCATCCATTCCACCATCCCCATATTCTCATCCATATCTTTTTCTTTTATTTTCTCCATTCATGTTTTATATGAGGGGTGCTTCCCATACATCTTTCTTTCTCTTTTCTTGATTATTCCTCCACCTCATCTCATGAAATATTAAAGGACTCATTATCTTTCCTCTTGGTTTGATCTCATAAACAATTTCAAAATAAACCTAAAAACCCTAATCAACACCTAACCTAACTTTTTCTCTTCCTAATTTTTTCTTCTCCTAACTCTAGTTCTACTAAACCCTAACCTCAATCTCACCTCTCTCTCTACCACTCTCTCTACCATGAGGGCCACTTGACCCCTCTCTCTCCCTGGCCCACACCCCAGCTACCTACCCCAACCCTAAACAAAACCCTAACCGAGCCCATGCCTAAACCTTGCCCTAACCGAGCTACCCCCTCTCCTCTTTCTCTTCTCCCTACTTGCCATGCTGGCCCCAGCTGCTGCGCCTTCCCCTCAACCTGGTCCACCTGCAGCCTCCCCCTGCCATGCCCTACCTTCCCCCAGCCCGAGCCAGCACGTGAGGAGGAAGAAAAAGGTGACAACCGAGCCACCTTTATCTCCCCGTGCCACAGCTGCCACCCTCTCTCTCCATCTCGCTTTACCCTCCTCCATACGCCTCTTCCGTCTCTCCCAGATCCGCCCGAGCCTGCCTCCTCTCCTCTTTTTCTTCTCCACCGTCGCCTAGCTCTGCCGCCAGTCGCCGCCGTCAACCCCTGCTTCCCCTCGTTCTAGCCGGCCGGCACGTCGTGGAGGTGGCCTGGGCGACCGAGAAGACCCCCTGCTGCTCCCTGTACGCGCTGACATGGACGAGAAGCCCCAGCACCACCAGATCCTGCGCCTCGCCGTCCAAAACCCTAACGCCGGGAGCGCCTGCGTCCTCGCCGCTCCGGTGCCTCCCCGCCCGATCCAACTCCACCGTTCCCCCCGTGGTGAGCCTCTCTCCCTCCCTGACATGCTCCGCCTCGCCGTCGCTGTCTAGCTCCGCCGTTCCTTTTGCCGAATGCCCTCAGTGCATCGCCGCTCGCGGTGTCTGCACGTCGTACACGCCACCTAGCACCTCACCTAGGCCCCAGCCACCCTCCTAAGAACTCCCCTAGCCTACCGCACTGGTACCGCCTCCCTGCGTGAGTGCCCCAGGTCGCGGGATCGAATCCCCCGCGCCGTGCGCGCTGTCGCCGAGCACGTCCGTCAGTTTCGTCAGAGATCCGAGAAGAGAAACAGTGCGCGTTGACACTTTGCACTTAACCCCCCACCTTTTTGGCTCCTGCAACCCGCGCTCCTAGAGGCCCCACCTGTCAGCCGCAGTGGCAGTTTAACGAAAAGGCACCCGGGGAACCTTAACCTCAACCCGCGGTCCAGTTTGCCCCCCACCTGTCAGTCGCTGCAATCCCCACCCCTGGCACGTGGGCCGTAGCCGCTAGACCCGCTTGTCAACCGCGTGGGCTAGCCAGAGCCCGGTGGAGAAAGGATTTCCGGAGCGCGTGGCCTAGTCCATTTGGTCCCACCCGTCAGTGGCTATGGCTGGGACGGGCTAAGTAAGAAAAGTTTGCCTGGTGTCTGTTTTAATTAAATCTTTTCCAAAATTTATTCAAATTCAAAATTCAAATCAGATTTAAATAACTTTTCAAATATAAATCCAAATAATACAAATGATATATGTTTTTGAATCAGAAAAATGTGAGGAATTCAAATATGACATTCAAAATTCTGTTTGAGCACTTTAAAATTTTCGAGATGATTAAAATTACAATAAAATGCCCTTTTTCCTTAATTAATTAATAACTTTAATTCTATAACTCCAAATTGGGCAAATAATATGTCTAAATCGATCAGCGCGACGAGCCCGTTCTATCTATGCAGTCCTTGTTCTGAATTGAAGCATGCATCATGTTGTTATTAAAAATCTGAACTATTTATGACAATAAAACTTGGTTAAATAAATAATAAAATGCTTTATTTCTTGTATCCACACCTCACCTTTGCCATGCTAGTTTAATGCCATGCAAATTGTGCATCATTCATCATGGCATGCTTGTTTGCTTGTCGCATTTTAATTCATATGCTTGTGCACTTTATTTATGTTGGCCCTTGTTTGTTTGGTTCTTCTTCGAATAGACGCACAGGAGGAGAATTACCAGGAATCACAGGAGTACTACCCAGATCCATCTCTTGCTTCAACTGAGTTGCCAGGCAAGCACTACCACATGCTTGCATACATACAGTACCTACTGCCTCTATCTTATTCTTGCATCATTGAGTCGCGATTGCATTAAATTGAATCCCAAGTACTGCATAGCCTTACTTTTAAAACCCACCGAAGCTTGTTCCTCCATCCCATGAGCCATTACTACAGGAGTTGTTTGAGCCATGCGAGTCATAGCAAAGCATGTGTAGACTATGTGAGAGTCTGATGGATAACGAGGTACTTAAACAACTTAAACTGAGTAGTAATGGGATAACTAATGAAAGAGGCACCGGTGAGCAATATATGCTATTTGGTTTTTCATGCTCACTTGTGTCCCGTAGGACCCCGAGTACTTGATTCCTGTTCCTTGACTATTCGCACTATCCACATCCGGGAGGCCTTATGGACCCCCCTGAGCCAGAGCTTGATTCATTCTTATTTCTTGGGGCCACAATTAGTTTGGGGCCTTATTACTATCCTGTACTTATGCCATGTTACTGCTTTATTTAAGATTGTGCGAGGAGAACCTGTATTGTTTTGGATCGCGCCACGTTTTCGCGGTATCGATAAGCCCAGTCACAATTTCGGGTTCCCAGTCGTTTACAGCCGTCGTCGCAAACCCTGGGTCCGTCTCGAAGCTGGCCAACTTCGTTGCGGGTAGCTTATTGTTGTGGCCCCCTGAAATATTTCTGAATCCTATGATTGCTTTGTCGTGAATGCCTCGTTGGGTTTTGAGTTGGTTTTTCCGAGGTTGATCGAGTGTGTGTTGCTATTCGTGCACCCCTGCAGGGTAAATCTTTCTAAAAGTCGTGTCCGCGGTTATGGACGACTTGGAGCACAGTTTCTCGATCATAGACAAGTATAACTAAAGTACCACTTTTAATTTGACTAAATACTTGACTATTAAATAGTGCAATACTCATGGAATGGTTAATAAAACTGCCAACGGATGATGGGGGTTGTTCATCTGCTTCCTCGTTGGTAAGCGAGGAGGAGGATGGATCGGTTAATTATCCTGTTATAACTGTTGTTCTTAATTCACGGACATCCGTCTATCATTGGTTAGGCGGATGGTTAGCGAGTATCTATAGAATTGTTAGTTATTATCTTTTGCTGCAATTGCGTCACCCCAGGTTGTGTCCCCTTTAGCGGCATAAGGACTTGCTGAGTACCCCTAGGGTCTCACACGATAAATTGTTTGATTCAGATGAACAGGTGTACTCGCAAGATGGATACTGGGTGGAGGAGACAGATGATGTTGGCAACGATCACTCGGTGTAGAGATTCCGGGAACGGGGATCCGTGAGATCTCTGGGCGGGATGTGTTTATTTATGTGGCATCTTATGCCGATTTGCTTCTTATCCGTACTCAGATATTGTTTTCCGCTTCCGCCTGATACTCTGATGTTTGTTGTATGCGGAGCTATCCTAAATTATTATCTCTATCTAGGATATTTGAATCTTGCCGTATGGCGTTGCAATATTTCTATTTCTTTTAGATGGAATGGCTCTGAGGACTGTTGTATGTGGCTTGCATACATACTCATTTGTGTATGTAGTTGATCCCTTCGCCTGCCGATTACGCCGCTCGTTCTTGTGCCGATGATATGAAAGTGGTTAGGACGGCCAAAAGGTCTACCATGAGTGGCCCTGGGCCCCACCGTACTATTTTAACCACTTTCGTTCATCCAGGCATGTAACTAAGAGCGTAATTCACCGAGGTAGTTACACTTTCCCTTGCGGTAATGAGCCTACGATACAGCTCGTAGGCAACATACCCGTCTCTTGCTGCATACTCTAGGTTCATCGCTGAAAGTGGCTTGTTCTCCCATACTTCGTGGCCATCCTTCGGGAGTGCCTTGCAATTCCCGAGATCTCTGTCAATGATGATCACTGCTAGAGATAACATCCCGTCCCTGTCATACGGCTGATTCCAATGGAACCGTTCTTCGGTCTTAAACATGTCTTGGATGTCGATGTGGTACTGTTCTGGAATGGTGATATCCTCATGTGTCAGCTTCTCTTTATCACTCCTGATGTCCACGCTAGCGAAAGTGATCCCCTTTTCCTGAAGGAACTCTGCCAGTTTCGGACAAGGCTCCCTTCTCCTGCAGTATAAATGGAAATTAAGACATGAAAATAATTTGGATGATGTACAATTATTTGATGATAATGTTAAACAAGGTAATTGCATAACCATACCATTAGGCCATGTACAACACCCACAGATCATGCATAATACTTGAACTAACATGTCTAAGTATTTGAAATAAACGAGTGCAAGCAATGTATTTGCATTGGCTAATTATACATGATCTCAAATGGAAAATAAAAATATGCACATAACCAGTTTCGGACAAGGCTCCCTTCTCCTGCAGTATAGATGCAAACTATGACATGACAATAATTTGGATGGTGTACAATTATTGGATGACAACGTTGAACAAGGAAATTGTGAAACCGTGCTATTAGGCCACGTACAAACGCCCATAGATCATGCATAATACTTGATCTAACAAAATCCACAAGGACTTAAACCTATAGGAATTACACAATGCACATAGGAAAAATTGCTAAGGATCAAAATCCTCCAAAATTCATATGAGATTCCTTTGAATCAAACAAGCCCTGCATCAAAGGAGGCCTGATGTGAAAATGTTCGTACAGGGTACAATCCTATGAATCAAACATGTGCTGATGGAAAAAACATAGGGATTGAATCCTGTACAAACCCATAGGAAATCCTTTGAATCAAAGGAGGCCTGAAATAGAAATACCCATCCTTAGTACGTATATTACCTGCAGTAGTGGAACGTGAGGACAGTCTCCTTCAGGGCGATCTGGGCGACGGCGAGCTTTTGTGACGGAGCTTCGTCCCGCCTATTCCTTGTGTACTCGAGGTCGAGTCTGAGGAAGTTGTAAGTCTCTTTCTCGAGCAATTGCTCGAACTTCTCCAGCATGTGATTCAAGTAGTTCACATCGTTGGTGTACACCACCTCCATAATCTTCGTGCCATAGGCACAGATGGGCTTGATGTCAACCGTGGTTTTCCCGTCATCGAGGATGTCTCCATAGGGATCCATGGATGCTGAGTTCCCCGTCGTGTGGAGTAGGAAGACGCGAGAGGAAGAAGAACAGACGAGAAGCGGACGCGTTGCGGTTGTTGTGGTGTTACGGCGGCGGTGGAGTCGAGGCGGAGGGCCCGTACATCGATGTAGTCGACCCGTTACGGTGCGATGCGGTTAGTGCGGTGCAGTGCGGTCAGTTTTGTTACGGTGCGACGCGTTTAGGAGTGGTGCGATGCGGTTATTGCGGTGCAGTGGGGTAAGTTTTAATTTGTTACGGTGCGACGTGTTTAGGTGTGGTGCATGCGATGCGGTTATTGCGGTGCAGCAGTGGGATCAGTTTTGTTACGATGCGACGCGTGTAGGTGTGGTGCGGTCCGGTCGTGGCTGCAAACTTTCAACAATTGAACGCACGGGGCTTTCACCAATCCTCTGGTCGTGGCTGCAACTTAATTTCAAAAATTGAACCCACGGCTTTCCTACAACTTTCAACTCAAGTTTGACCTAAGCTTGTACAGTGCATAACTAATTCAAAATATCTCATAAAAATTGAAGACCTACACACTGATAAATTTTACGGGAACTAGTTGACACAAAAAAATTTAAACTTGAAACATTTCATTCTCATCAAAATAACAATCCCGCATATGAGCTTCCACATAGAATGTACCATGACTCCCGGTTTCCACGTTTTGCCCGTTCGGTTCAACGTATCGCCCATATTTGGCCTGTTTTGAGCGTAACCGACACACGCGAGACGCTAGTCGTGTTTTCCACGATGTCAAGCACCAAGTGTTTCCGCTACTATTGACCAAAATTTTACTTGAGGTAAAATTTGAGCAAACAATCATTTGACAATGAACAAAGTGGTCACATTCCAACTAAATGACCCCAAATACCATACCATGTTGGTGAAATACAAATTTTATTCAAAATTTTGAATTACCTTTACAAAATGTAGTTGAATTTCAATTATTAAAATGGAAAATGGTATTTGAAATCATAATTGGACCAAAAACTCAAAAGATGAAATGTGTGCTATGACAAGATACACCTACGTGCCAAATCTTAGACCATTCTAAGAAAGTATGCCATGGAGTTGGGCATCTCCTAGGTAATTTGGGTACTTACACATGAGACTCACACTTGAAACCAAGTGTGAGAGAGCAACCTCAACTTTCATTCAACAAACTTAAGGTTTATTATTTTTTGTGCAAACTAGGGTACAATGTAAGACACATGGCCAATATTTTACTTTTTTTTTATTTTTTTTGAATTTCTAGTGCCCTGCCAAAGTTTGGTCAAAATCACCTCGAACAAATATAATGCATTATGATGTGCAAGCTCTCTTTCAAAGTTCTACGAATGTACAAACAGCATGCTATACCTCCATTTTAACAACATATAAAAATATGGTATCAAAATTTGAAAGTTAACTTGCTCAAAATTCAAATTTGATTTGGAGGTGATTTAGAATTTTCGAATTTCTACATGCACCAAGTTTTTAATCTGAAAAAATCTACAAACGAATAATATGGCCCCTACATTCCTTCAAAAAATGGTGAAAACCTCATGGAATTCAGACAAACATAGCTCCTCAAATCCAAATCTGAATTTTTCTAAAATTCATGTTAAAACCACCTATTTGATGTGTTTAACTGAATTTTCAAATTTGTACATGCACCAAGTTTTGAATCTGAAAAACTCTACAAATAAATAATGTGGCCCCTACAGTCCTTTAAACATTGGTAAAGCCTCATGCAATTCGCACAAACACAGCTCGTCAAATCCAAATCTGAATTTTTAGCAAAAAATTCTGAAAACTAGTCGGAATCTGCAAAATATTTAAAAATGATAAAAACAAGAGTAAAAAACCTAAGTACATAAAAATATTACATTTATTTTACATACAGTTATCGAATCTTTATTACAAGCTATATTACAACTTACAAGTAATATTGAAATAATAACAAAATGTTTAAAAAAAGGAACTCAGCCCAGCTAGGCCTTCTGCCCGGACAAGCTACCTACGACCGAACTGGGCCTCTTTCAGCCCATTATGTCCCCAATGCCGCACGACGTCAAACGGGTCGAACGGCTGGGAGTTTAGTCCCACCTCGCCAACTGGAGAGGATTCCGATCAGCTTAAATAGCCGCGCATTCGGCTGCTATCAACAATCTCTCTGTTCTATCTTACTTGCTATCAGGAATTTTTCTTTGGGCCGTTGGGCCTACTAGCAGGTCACGGGCCTGCATCCTGGCCATTCATTTGATTTCTAGTCGTATGCAGGCCGTGATTCCCTTGAGAAATATCCTGCCAGTGGGTGGCCTTTTTTTTTGCTTTATTTGATCTTTTTTGTCCTATATTTTAACATAAATTCATACATTTTTAATACAAATTTACATGGCATAGTGCATATACAACACTATCTCTACACTTAAATGGCCCAAACCATTTCAAATTTTGAAACACTACTACAATTTGCTACACCTATCAAAACCTTCCAATTTAGAATTGACGCAATGAAATACATTTTTCTAACTCGCAGCACAACTATCATGGCACAACACAGATACATATATAAGAAACAAGCAATTAAGAGCATGTAACCATAACCTTACTAGCAGCATAATAACATAGTAGTCTTACGGGAACTCACCCTACCATCACAAGGTTACCACTTATAACCACAGTACCAAAAGAACATAGTTCTCAACCACTTGTACCTAGTTAACCAGTTCGATATATTAACCATATATACATAAACATCATCGCTATACTGATGATGTGACCATACATACTAGCAGCTGATATCAATATTCACTCCTCTTCAGTCTCGGAGTCGCTGAACACAAACTCATCTGGCTGGAGGACCCTGAGTAGAGCTTCGTGCCTGCCACGATCACGCAGGTCACCCTCAAAGTAGTCCTCACCCATACGTCCACGAGTGGCTACCTCTCGGACATGCTGCATAAGCCCCACCCTCAATCCCCCATGTGGCTTGAAGTGGTGGAATGGGCACCTGTAGAACTCGGTGTTGAATGGCAGGTAAGCAGAAATCCCCTTGCGCCTGAGCTTCTTTTCTTCTTTCCTCACAAAGGACTTGTATGTCCATTGCTCCACTTCAACATCTGAACCAGAGAAGTGCTGCACAATAAATAAAACAAGAAAACAGTTAGTACTGCCTACTAAATATAAAAACCTACTACTTTTGTGCATGTCCAATGCACTACAGCTGCTTGGAATAACATACCTCCTCATCAGGCCATGGGGAGAGTACATCATAGGCATCACCTGGGATTCGTGCCTGCCAGACAATTAAGATAAATGAAAACTAGCATTTAAGGTAATTACTAAAAGCATTCAATATTAATAAATGAAAAATACTAGCAAAAATTAATAGCACAATAATTCGACTTCACAAATCTGATCATAAAAACAACATTGATTCAAGAAACAAATCATTAAACTACATCAATGCTTTTTATACTACATTCCATTAAATTCCAATGATTATTTGGAGGTTGGAATTAAATGTAAAGAAACTAGACTATACATTCAAACAAAAAAAATATCAAGCATCAATCAGTTTAGTATCAGGTTGCATGAAGCTCCAGCAAGTCAAAATAGAGTAGTACAAAGTATGTAAACTAATTAGTCTACACAGATCCGTTCATACAAGCATAAGCATCTAAAGAAATGTGTCTTAAAATCAATTGGTACAAGTAAAGGAAAACAAAAGTAGGTACACAGATCACTGCTTTGCACACTATTATGAGGCACCACTACAATCAATTAATAACATACATGCCATATGGTTATAACCACATTGTTCAGATCTAGTGCTAGAAGTTAATAAAATTCTATAAGTAATTTTAACACATTTCCCGTAAAAACAATTAAAGGAAAAAAAAGGAAAGTACAAAAGTATACCGAATCTAGATAACCACATTATATCACAGCAGCTAATTCAGACTAGTTGAATAGTTGTAGCCAGCTAACCATATTATACCACATGTACCAAAAAAACAAGCCATACTGTTAACTAGTTGAAACTAACTAACCACATTATATCACAACAGCTCAAATGAGAATCATGTAAACCATGTTCCTTCAACATAATACGAATTAACTACAAATTAAACTCTGTCAATTTAACAACAAATAAACCATCTTCCTACTAATTGGAAAAACTTCACCAATGGACTATCAGGATTGGTCATCTATACAAAATTACACAACGAATCTACAGACCCAGCCTTCCATCCAATAAATCCCTAAGGCCCCGGTCATTTTACTTTGGATTGTCCTGGTTTGACATGGATTGATGTGGTTTAAATCCTATCTAAGTCAAAATATACTCTAATCCAATCTAATCCAGTCCAATCTAACGTAGAGGTGGGTTAACCGAACATAGCCCAAAGGATATGAATCCCTAACACTGAAAGAGCTGAATCTACAAAATACATCTTACTTCCAAATAATTTGAAGGGATTGAACGGAAATTAGAAGAAAATAATACTAACCTGCATCGCGAAGACCTGTGGAGACTAGACCGGCGCTAGATCCTCCGCGCCGCCGACCGGCACGTTCAGATCCAGCATTTCCACCTCGCCGAGGTCCGCATGCACCAACTCCTCCTCTTCGAGCGCCGCATCGACCAGAGCGACCAGCGCGGACCGACGACCTCCTCTACGCCATGGCCCTCCACCACCTCGACCGCATCTGGGGGGCTCACGGCTCCAAACCCCGCCCTTGCAGAACCGCCTGCATCGTCGCCGGACCCCACTCCCGCCATAGTCGGCATCGAAATATCGCGGTATGGGAGAGCTCAAAGGCCTCAGGCGGAGGAGACGATGGGGAGAGCTAGGGTTTTCTCCCGCGCTCTTCTTTCCGTATCTGGTGAGGCAAAAGGGGTCAAATGGTGGGGATGAGGCCAGCGAAGCGGCCGAGGGAGCTCTTATACGTCGCGTCGGTTCGTTTCAGCTGACGTCACCCGCGCATGTGACACCCACCCGTACAAAACTGAATTTTTTCAGCAGACTACTTCTATTTTCTGGATAACTGAATTTTCAAATTTCTACATGCACCAAGTTTTGAATCTGAAAAAACTCTACAAATGGAAAATGTGTCCCTTGGAGTCCTTCAAACAATGGTGAAAACCTCATGGAATTCAGACATACACAACTCCTGAAATCCAAATCTGAAATTTTAGGTCAAATTCGCGTCGAACGCAGAGGACGCATATGTACGAACCAAGCTGACCTAACAATATATCCATGATTAAACCACATCTTGTGGACCTAAAAATGATTTTTTCCCAAACAAATTAGGTTGCAATGATGTAGATGTAGATCAATATTTCAATGTTTTGACCATATTGACCAAAATTTGACTTGAGGTAAAATTTGAGCAAACAATCATTTGACAATGAACAAAGTGGTCACATTCCAACTAAATGACCCCAAATACCATACCATGTTGGTGAAATACAAATTGTATTCAAATTTTTGAACTACCTTTACAAAATGTAGTTGAATTTCAATTATTAAAATGGAAAATGGTATTTGAAATCATAATTGGACCAAAAACCCAAAAGATGAAATGTGTGCTATGACAAGATACACCTACATGCCATATCTTAGACCATTCTGATAAAGTATGCCATGGAGTTGGGCATCTCCTAGATAATTTGGGTACTTACACATGAGACTCACACTTGAAACCAAGTGTGAGAGAGCAACCTCAACTTTCATTCAACAAACTCAAGCTTTATTATTTTTTGTGCAAACTAGGGTACAATGTAAGACACATGGCCAATGTTTTACTTTTTTTTGATTTTTTTAATTTGCTTAATTTGTATCAATTAGTATCCTATTTGCTTAATTTTAATTTACTTTTTTACCATTTTATTAATTTGCTGCTTATTAATGTGTTGATTCCATAGTGTGTATCAATTAGTATCCTGTTAAGTGTAATGATCAATGCGTTTGAAACTTAAATTCATCTGAGTCTTGTTTCATTCTAGTGATTATGATTGCTCATATGATATCTATCAGTTAATAGTTATCAGATTACATTCTGAATGTGTTAAGGTAGTTACCTTGCACATGATTGATCAACACAAGCGACTTAAATTTATTTGAGTCTAATTTGATTGTAGAGATTATGATAGCAAGAGTTTTGTTTGGGAATAAAGGATTGATCTGATGCATGGAATTCATAATTACCATTATCTAAATTTGCTGCTTATTAATGTGATGATTCCATAGTGTGTTTGAATCAGTATCATGTTTAGTGTAACGATCAATGCGTTTAAAACTTAAATTCATCCAAGCCTTCTTTAATTCTACTTATTATGATTGCTCATATGATATCTATCGGTTCATAGTTATCAGATAACTTTCTGAATGTGTTAAGGTAGTTAACTTGTAAATGATTTATCATTAAGTGCCTTAAATTCATCCGAGTCTAATTTGATTGTAGAGATTATGATAACAAGAATTTTATTTGGGAAGAAATGATTGATCTGATGAATGGAATTTAATGTGTAATGATCAATGCGTTTGAAACTTAAATTCATCCGAGTCTTCTTTCATTCTAGTGATTATGATTGCAAGAATTTTATTTAGGCAAAATTGGTTATTTGCCGCTAAAGTTCACATGCCTTGAATTATGTCCCCAAAGAATATTGTTCTTTAATAAATTATCCATTATGGACTTTGAAGCAGATAGAAATGAATGCTCAAGTAGATTGAATTCTCATGTTGATGCACACTGCATTTGTTTACTAAATTAGATGGTTTGATGCTTTATTTTGTAGCTAAGAAAGTTTGAAGTAAGTTTGGACTACAAAAAGTTTTTGAAACCAATCTCAAACCAGAAACTTATGTACTTTACATACTGATGATCCTTCAGAATGTCTAAAAACATCCACAAACATGAAAGGCAAACTCCTTATTTCCAATACTTTTCATAAAATTTGCAAAATATTCTAAGTAAAGGATTTAATTAATATAGCTAATTCTTTCCTTGTTAGTCTCAAGATTCTATTGAGGATCTTACAGGACCTAACTATGATGACTAAGTCAGAGCAATAAAAACCAAATCAGTTTCCTTGCTCTGTGCACTAAATGTAATCAATATATTTCCTTGTTTTCCCTAACGGCTAAAGCTAATCACGTCGAGCCCACAAATTAAGCTTACAACTGGGTCCAGGCCCGGCATGCAAGCATAGTCGGACCATATATATATACTCTCTCCGTCCAACAAACCCTAAAGGCATAGTTGGAGTCAGCGCCGCCATCTAAACCACATTTGCCTAGGCCGCAGATCTGTCGAGAGAGAGGGATGGCGCAGGGCAAGATCGTTGCGGTAAAAATCTAACCTATCTAGTTTACATGTACTGGATCTATTTGGACAAAAATGTACGGCCAATGATCTTTAAATTTTATTTTTTGATTCGTAGTGTCCTTGGTGTTTTGACACCAAGGGTCTGTGCGGCCTGGGCGACAAGATCAAGTCCTTTTTTGTTCTCACCCTTGTCGAGAATTTTGAAGAAATGACGGTACTTGTTTTATTTTTTGTATTATCATCAGTCTTTCCTATTCCACCCTTTTGTCATGAATTATAACATCTGTTAGTTTTTCATGTAGTAAACATGTTCCATTTTTCTTCAGTTAATACCCTGCTATGCTAGAGCGAATTTCCGTAAGAAGTTTGCCATCGACTCTGTCGACCACGAGAATGATTTTATGGTCGAGGTGGTTACGGAAGAAGGGTTCGAATTCAACGTTGATTGTATCAACAAGGATGGCATAACATATCTTGAAGGCCAATATTGTAGAGAATTTGCTAGAGTCTACAATCTGGATGTTGGAACGGAGCTTGTGTTCTCTACCGACACACAAGGTCCATCTACCCCTGTGACGTCGATCAACCTACCGATCAGCCACCCATGTAAGTAACTGCTTATTTGAAGTAATCCCTCCGTTTACAAATATACGATGTTTACGAGTTTGTATAAAATAGATGTATATGTGTAGATCCACTAAAATATTTAGGTTCACCCATTTTGCTCGGTTTCTAGTCTACTTTGTAATGTGTAGAATGTCACCGATGGAATTGTCTCTAGTTTTTTCCTTATGAAAAAAGAAGTAGTTGCTTTGTGTTTGGCACGATATTTTTTCCTTGTTCCTAAACAATCTTAATGTTGACGTACCTACCATGCATTAATCTTAATTTTGATTCAGTAATATTCATTTAATTAAGTATTTGAACTTGTACAGCATATTACAATCTGACCCAAGATAAGAAAGGCATACTTGACGCTATGCATGCCACTGATGGAACCATAATTAACTGGAGAATGATGGAGTCAGTGGTCAGCAATGTTGACATCATTGACACGCTGGTTGATGAACATGGAGCTGGGCCTTATCAAGTTGGAAAATGGGAGTCTCTGATCCACACATTAAGCTGGACAAATTGCCAGAAGAAAGAGCTGGTAAGTATGAGTGATCTACTTTGTTGTGCCTGTAATTTTTTGATTAATTTTTTTTCACATTGTGCATGTGGACCAAGAACAGAAACTCCCGCGACGCCTTGTCCATGAAGACATGGCTGAATATGGTGATATCACAATTGTGTGTGATAAATACACAAAGGTCAAAGGGTCGTACTCAATTTCTCCTGAGGATGGCCGAGTATGCTGCGCTGGGTGGAGGGAAGTGATGTCACAGGAGGAGGATTTTCGGCGAATTGGAGACAAGATGTTTTTCATGCTGTACGTGGGACGTAAGGGGGCTTTCCTATTTGCCTTCTATGTTCCAAATGTGGAACTTTAGTAGCCTTGATCATTTTCACTATGATGGTCATGGGTCATTTGTCGACCTAATAATCTGAGATGTTAAGACAATATTTTACGGTCCTTTCATTATGTGGCATTAGTATATCTGAAGACATGGTTAAGTGTAATGGTACTATTAATTTTTTTATGAGATGAAATATATTATGCCTGTCGTTGCTGCCAATTATAGTGAAATCGTGTTAATTGAGTTCATTTCATCGGTATCTATGAATATTTTATGAGCTACAAATTTTATGCGTGCACAACTTACTAGACGGACATGTCTGTCGCGTAGGTTGTGTCACGTAAAGAAGTATCTATCTCCAGTAAATCTATTTTGCTGCTTGAAGTAAGTATGACAAAAACAAGCAAAAACATCTAGGTACGACCATATATATGATTGTAATTAATAATTTTGTGTATAACATGGTTACTGGGAATTGAATGCAACAGTCTCCATAACTAGTATCAAACAGTACAACTGCGTGCTAGTATTTTAGTAACGCATTTTCACAAGGTACTAGTCAATATCACTATCAACATCTGAAATGCTCCTCCCAAATTCATCGACAACCGGTTCCAAGTCTTCTTGTTCTTCGTCGCTCAGGTCCATATCATTGTTTACACCATTTTCCCCTGCTAGTTGTCTAACAGTCTGAGAGTCAACAAATATCACATCATCAGAGCGATCAACCATGTCGTCTTCATGATCATCAACATATTCATCTTCCTCGTCCTCAATTTGGTGAACAATGGGATCTTCCGAGCCTAGGTCTTCCTGGTATGCACCTGCATTGCCTTCGTCATCTTTTTCTGGAACATCGTATACATTCCTGTGCTTGAAAGTTTGCACCACCTTCCAAGGATCACCAAATTTTGTGTCTTCCAAGTAAAAACAAGTTTCTGCTTGGTGAGCTAATATGAAAGGGACGTTCTTGTACCACAATACAGACATATTGATGCTTTTAAAGTATCCGTCATCCTTCATCTCCGTGGTTTTCCTACTTCCAAGGTCAAACCAATCACAGCGGAACAAGAACACGGATCTGTCGCCGTGCTTGTTTCTCGGGTACTGTAACTCAAGAACCTCCTTCATCACACCGTAGTATTCTTGATCTTGTTCGTCAGAAACGGATCCCCTTGTCATTATGCCTGAGTTTTGAGTCCTCATGTTCTTCTCACGCTCGACGGAACAAAACCTAGCGCCATTTACATTGCACATAGGGTGTACAACTACACGAGCATCTAGACCAAGTGCTAGTGATTTTAAATCTTCTGGAGCATTGTCCAAATTACTGACATGTTTTTTAAACTATGCAGGGAATTCTTTCTCTAGTTCCGCCTCAATGTTGTTCACACCCCTGTTCTGTAGTTGTTGTCGGAAATTCCTAAAAATCAAAAACAAATTAGTAATGGTACTGCTATAACACAAAATATTACTGAAAATTTTGAATGATTAATAAAAAGGTAAATAGACCTACCGAATATAATTTTGTGCCTCATCACAGTTCTGAAGTACATACCAAACCATACTGTCAAATTCTTTGGGAAAATACTTCAACTTGGATAGTCCTAAACCTCTGGCTCCATCTGAAAAAATATCAAACTCTAGCGGATCAACTCTTTGTTTCTTATCTTGGTTCCTCTCAGGCTTGTTATGTCTGGTTTCTATGACATCGCCCAAAAATTTAGAGCAATGATGCAAGCACTCATCCACGATATATCCCTCAGAAATTGAACCTTCAGGCCTTGATTTGCTACGCACAGTTGATTTCAGGTACCCGAGCCTTCTTTCAACTGGATACATCCAACCATATTGAACAGGCCCCCTCTGAAGTGCCTCATCAGGTAGATGAATAGCCAGGTGCACCATTACATCAAAGAATGATGGGAGAAATAGCAGCTCAAGCTTGCAAAGAATTATGACAATTTCAACCTTCATTCGACGCAGCACAGGTGCTCTTAGAGTTTTGGCACACAACTCCCTGAAAACGTTTCCCAGTTCAGCAATGGTCTCATACATCACCTTTGATGCAATCCCTCTCAGACCAGCTGGCAACACACGCTGCATAAGTATGTGGCAGTCATGCGTCTTCAGACCGTGCACTTTACCCCCTGGGATGTCCACACATCTTGCTAAGTTTCCAGCAAAACCGTCTGTGAACCTAGTGTTGGCCAAATACTTGCACAATTTTTGTTTGCCTTCCTTTTGAAGCGTCCACGGTGCTTTCTCCTTTGAAAAAGCCTTGGCCTCAGGTTTCATCGAGAACTTCTTCCTGACATTAAATTTCTCCAAATCCATTCTACCACCAACAGTGTCCTTGTTCTTTCCATCAAGCTCAAGAAGGGTACCAAGGATATTGTCCAATATGTTCTTCTCAATGTGCATCACATCTAGGTTGTGAACAAACTTCAATCTTGACCAGTATGATCATATAAGCTGATCTTGAGGTGCCAGGTTGGCTCACCAGTCATGCCACGCTTTCTCTTCCTAGTTGATGGATTTTTCCCTGGCCTGTAATCATGAACTCTCTGTACCCTCTCCTCTCTTTCTGCAAGTGTGAAACTTGTTGGTGCATCCTTAGGTTCAGGTTTTCCATTGAAGGCTCTGCTACTCCTCCACTTGTGATCGTGAGGCAGAAATCGATGATGACCAATATAACCAATTTTATTATGCAAAGACTCGTAGCAAGGATCCTTATCGCAGTGCGCACATGCGAAAAACCCTCTTGTGCTACGGCCAGACATCGTGGCATATCCAGGATAGTCATGAATCGACCAAAGAAACACAGCATGCAACGGAAACTCTCTACCTATGCACGCATCATATGTGCCCACGCCACTCCATAGCTTCATCATATCCTTTATCAATGGCTGCATAAATACATGAAAATCCTTTCCTGGTGAATTTTTTCAGGGATTAGCAATGACATCATGAAGTTGGATTGATCCACGCACATCCACGGTGGGAAGTTGTATGGAATGACAAAAACTGGCCACATACTGTATGAACTACTCATGTTTCCGTATGGGTTGAATCCATCTGTCGCAATACCAAGCCTTATGTTACGGGCATCTGAAGCAAACCATCCAAACTCCTTTTCAAAGTGCTTCCATGCTTCACCATCAGCTGGGTGCCTCAAAATACCCGGTTGTGCAACCCTCTTCTCCTTATGCCACTTGGTGTTCATCGACGCTTCCTTGGAAACAAAAAATCTCTGTAACCTTAGGATTATAGGAAAGTATCGAAGCACCTTGTGGGGAATCTTTCTCTTTGCTTCCGGGTCTTTCCACCTTGAAAATCCACACTCGGGACAATGAGTTTTTTTTGGCATGGTCTCCCCAAAACAGAGCACAGTCATACTTGCAAACATGAATTGTGTCATAACCAAGCCCAACCTCAGAAAGAACACTCTTAGCTTCAGCATAGGACTTGGGAAAATTCACTTTTGGCAAAGCAGCACATAAGACAACCATAAATTGATCAAAAGCTCTATTTGTGACCCAGTTGTATGATTTCACGTAAAGCATCTTCATAATGAATGACAACCTCGTCTCAGTGGTGCATCCCTCGTGAAGCTCTTTCTTAGCTTCTTCGATGAGTTTCGCATAGAAATTAGTGTCACTTGGGCCTCTGTCACCAGAATCATGCAACTCATCTAACATCTTGTCAACATGATCATTATGATTCTCATTTCCATCATCATAATCATCATCGCTTTGATACAAACGATGATCATAGTTTTCATCAGGACCATCATCTTCTCCATGACAACTCCACTTTGTGTACGAAACGGCCATACCATTGATGTGTAAGTGATACTCAACAGTTTCCTGAGTCTGCTGTGTAATATTAAGGCATTTTTGGCATGAGAACAATATTGATGCACCTTCGTTGCAGTTTGCGCACGCAAACTCCATAAACTCGCGGACACCTTGTATGTAAAAAGGGGTGAACTTGCGCCCATGAGTAATCCACTATCGATCCATCGCCTACAAAAATATATATAATGTGTTCCACTCGAGTCATGATGCCATTCAATTTGTACTAATCGATGTGAAAATTGTTTACCAAAGTCCAAATAAATCGCAATGTGTAACATAAACACCAATCCAAATCAATTTCATAACAGATCTAGAAGGAACTCACATGTGCTTCCTATCGCCATGCGTCGGCCTGCCGCGAAGCCTCGCTAGCTGGGATCGTGATCGATCGTCGTGATCGCGTAGGTGCAAGTCGCCGGGACTTGTAGATGACGGGCCAGCGAATGTCGTGATCTCCTGGACAAGGGATACCCTTGACCACGCTCGTTCGCAAAAACAGAGAAGAAAACTGTTTGGAAGATCGCACAAGTCCTAACTATAACGATCCGTGTTTGTACATGCCACGTACTGCACATAGAGTTTACAAAATGGTAGGCCAATCAAACAATTCAAAAACCGAATGGTAGCCCATCGGTAACGAAACGTTTTACTTTGTACTAGGTCCTCGGTTCGAAACCCATCTTTGCCCTTTTATCGTTTTTAACACAATTGCTAACTCGTTGGTCCCACGAACAATCGGTGACGGCTTAATCTACGACGCTCTAAAATCCGTCGTGCGGATAATCGGCGACGGTTTGCCGTGACGCGAAACACGACTGTCACGCATTATCAAGCATACGTGACGCCCAAAACTAATCCGTCACCTATGGTTACTTTCGGTGACAGTTCTGAATTTTGTCACCAGGCAATTCGTCACCGATTCTAGGATCTGTTGTAGTGATCGGATGAGCCCGCTGATGGTCTTGGTCGGGTCATTTCTGATGCAAAGCAACAATGTGATACAGAAAGGAAGAAGCTTAAGTTGGAGGCCATGCAAAAGTATCACAAAAAGTTGTTGTACCCAAATTGCAAAGATGGCAACACAAAGCTCGGTACCACACTTGAACTGCTGAAATGAAAGGCAGAGACTGGCTTATCTAACAAGGGATTTGAGAAGTTACTGAAAATAATGAAGCCAAAGCTTCCAAAGGATAACGAGCTTCCCGAGACAACGTACAAAGCAAAGGAGACTATCTGCCCTCTAGGATTAGATGTGGAGAAGATACATGCATGCATTAATGACTGTATCCTGCACCGCGGTGAGAAGTATGAGAATATGGATAAATGCCCGGTATGCACTGTATGTCGATAAAAGATCAGACAAGATGACCATGGTGATGTTGATGGCGATGACAAGCCCCCAGGAAGAGGGTTCCTGCTAAGGTTATGTGGTATGCTCCTATAATACCACGGTTGAAATGTCTGTTCAGAAATAAAGAGCATGCCAGGTTGTTGCGATGGCACAAAGAAGAGCGTAAGAAAGACGGGAAACTGAGACACCCCGCCGATGGGTTGTAGTGGAGAAACATCGAGAGCAAGTACTCGAACTTTGTAGGTGACACGAGGAACTTATGGTTTGGACTAAGTACAGACGGCATGAATCCTTTTGGGGAGCAGAGCTATAGTCACAACACCTGGCCAGTGACTCTATGTATCTACAACCTTCCTCCTTGGTTGTGCATGAAGCGGAAATTCATTATGATGCCAGTGCTCATCCAAGGACCGAAGCAACCCGACAACGACATTGATGTGTACCTAAGGCCATTAGTCGATGAACTTTTGCAGTTGTGGGCAGAACCAGGTGTAAAGGTGTGGGATGAGCACAAACAGGAGCCATTTGACCTACGAGCGTTGTTGTTCGTAACCATCAATGATTGGCCTGCTCTTAGTAACATTTCAGGACAGTCAAACAAGGGATACAATGCATGCACACACTGTTTAGATAAGACTAAAGGTACATATTTGGATAAATGTAAGAAGGTTGTGTACCTAGGGTGTCGTAAATTTCTTCTGACCAATCATCAAGTAAGAAAGAAAGGGAAGCATTTCAATGGTGAGGCAGATTACCGGAAGAAGCCTAAGCTCCCTAAAGGTGCTGATGTATTTGGTATGGTGAAGGACCTAGAAGTAATCTTTGCAAAGGGTCCTGCCGGTCAATCTGTTCCGAAAGACCCCATTACCGGACACACGACCATGTGGAGAAAGAAATCTATATTTTGGGAGCTTGAGTATTGGAAAGACCTAGAGGTCCGTTCTTCAATTGACGTGATGCACGTGGGAAAGAATCTTTGCGTGAACCTGCTAGGCTTCCTGGGCGTGTATGGGAAGACAAAAGATACACCAGAAGCACGGAAGGACCAACAACGTATCAAAGACCCATACAACAAGCATACTGATAAAGGACGTGAATACTTAAGCAGCTACGCTCTTACCAAAGCAGAGAAGGAAATCTTTTTTGAACTCCTTTACAGTATCAAGGTCCCGGTTGGCTTCTCGTCAAATATAAAGGGAATAATAAATATGGCAGAGAAAAAATTTTAGAACCTGAAGTCTCATGATTGCCACGTGATTATGACACAGTTTCTTCCAGTTGCATTGAGGGGGCTTCTACCGGAAAATGTTCGATTAGCCATTGTGAAGCTATGTGCATTCCTCAATGCAATATCTCAGAAGGTAATCGATCGAGAAAGTCTGGAAAGGCTACAGAAGGATGTGGTCCAATGTCTTGTCAGTTTTGAGTTGGTGTTCCCCCGTCCTTCTTCAATATTATGACGCATCTCTTAGTTCACCTAGTCGAAGAGATTTCCATTCTCAGTCCTGTATTTCTGCATAATATGTTCCCCTTCGAGAGGTTCATGGGAGTCTTAAAGAAATATGTTCGTAACCATGCTAGGCCAGAAGGAAGCATCTCCAAGGGCTATGGAACAAAGGAGGTCATTGGGTTCTGTGTAGACTTTCTTCCTGACCTTAAGCCGATTGGTGTTCCTGAATCACGGTATGATGGGAGACTGAGTGGAAAAGGCACGCTAGGAAAGAAAGCAATGATATTTAGGGATGAACATTCTTTGAATCAAGCACACTACATAGTTCTCCAAAGTTCTACCTTCGTGGCTCCGTATATCGAGGAACACATGAATGTTGTACGCTCCAAGTTCTCGGGGAAGGATGACTACTAGATTAAAGAAAATCACATGGAGACTTTCGACACTTGGTTGCAATTACATCTCATGAATGACACCACTATTGGAGATCAGCTCTACTTGTTGGCCGCGACACCATCTGCGACTATATTGACTTTCCAAGGGTACGAGATAAATGGAAATACATTTTACACGATTGCCCAAGATAAAAGAGCACCAACCAAAACAGTGGCATCCGCTTTGATGCAACATGCGAGAATGGGAAAAAGGACACATACTATGGTTACATAGAGGATATATGGGAACTTGACTATGGACCTACTTTAAAGGTCCCTTTATTTCGGTGCAGTTGGGTCAACATGAATGGAGAAGGGTTAAAGGTAGACCAGTTGTACGAAATGACAACAGTGGATCTCAAGAATCTTGGTTACAGAGACGAACCATTCGTCCTAGCCAATGATGTGGCTTAGGTTTTTTATGTGAAGGACATGTCCTCTAGACCAAAAAAAGAAAAAATAAGGAAACAAATACATCAGACGATGAGCCCAGGCGTCACATAGTTCTTTCAAGGAAAAGAAACATCATGGGAGTTTGAGGACAAGATAGACATGTCAGCAGATTATGATAAGTTTGATGAAATTCCGCCCTTCACCGTGAAAACTGACCCAAGCATCCCGTTAAGCAAAGAAGATGCTCCATGGTTACGGCCTAAGAAGCGATCATAGGCAAGGGATCGACATACGCGACGAAGGATTCATATCCTAAACCCTAAACCCTATGTAAATCTATGTAATGTATGGAAACTTTATGTGATGTATGGAAACTGTATGTGATGTATCGAAACTTTATGTAATGGAGTCTTTCACGGGCTTGCAGGGAAATTTTTCTGAGGCGGAGCTTCCGAAGATGTCGTAGGGCGTGTGCACCAACGACATCTTCGAGAAGCTCCGCCACGGGAGATTTCCCAACCCTTTCCCCAACATTGTTAGAGGAGATGGAGTCTTTCACGGGCTTGTAGGGAAGTTTTTCCGAGGCGGAGCTTCCGAAGATGCCGTAGGGCGTGTGCACCCATGACATCTTCGAGAAGCTCCGCCACCGGAGATTTCCCAACCCTCCATCCATGGGGATGAAACTCTCTCTACCTATGTTGGCTTGTTGAGCTGCTTTCCATGGTGTATCGATGGTCCTTTTATAGGCACGACGCCGCTTCTACTTTGTCTTGTTCCTCCGACAGGGCGTCGTGCGCTACATGCTTTATCTCATCGAGCAGTGCGTCCACCACACGTCCTTATCCCGCCGACAGCTTTAGTCTTGGTTGCACCCACCAGCTAGGACTAAAGGTTACCCACGCGTCCTTATCCCACCAACAGCTTTAGTCTCGGTTGCACCCACCAGCTAGGACTAAAGGTTACCCACACGTCCTTATCCCACTGTCAGCTTTAGTCTCGGTTGGCTCTTTTGTGCGTTGAAAGGGAAAACTTCCTCCTGCAACATCGTAAGCCATCCCAAGATGCACATGTGTGCACAATATGGGCACATTATCACAAACTATGCCCTGATTCTAGCCATAACATTGGTGGTTTGACCTAAATGCCAAGAAACCTCGAACATGATAGGTCGTTTTGTGAAGGATTTTTTATGATGTTTGCAATTTTTCAAGTTCAATATTTTTCCTTGCAACTGTGACACATAATATGACACCACGCGAAGGTTTCACATTGTTTGGATCATTTTTGAATTTCTTATGCCCGTTTCAAACTATATTCAAAACGGCGGGCATGAAGCTTCTTAGCCCGGGGCTGAGCCTCGATGAACTTGAAGTGGATCTCTGATGAAATAGCATGTTGTGAACCTATAAATGATTTTTTTTAAAATTCACAAGCATTATATCATGTACTTGTAGTTCAAATCTTGGCAACCTCCTACCGATTCGACAGTAATTTGTCTTTTTCATGAGGGATGGACAGAAAGGTTCCAGATACACCGGTTAGGAAATTGTCCATATAAGGTGGTCTAGTATTTTTGAAAAATGGGTTGGTACCAATGCCAAACTTTAATTTGGTGGTTGCTTCACAGAACACCCCGATTTTGGCACCTCAAAAATGGAAATTGGCTTTTTCGTGTGTCGAAAAGGAAAACTTCCTCCTACAACATCATAAGCCATCTGAAGATGCACATCTGTGCACAATATGGGCACATTATCACAAACTATGCCCTGATTCTAGCCATAACATTGGTGGTTTGACCTAAATGCCATGCAACCTCGAACATGATAGGTCATTTTGTGAAGGATTTTTTATGATGTTTGCAATTTTTCAAGTTCAATATTTTTCCTTGCAACTGTGACACATAATATGACACCACGCGAAGGTTTCACATTGTTTGGATCATTTTTGAATTTCTTATGCCTGTTTCAAACTATATTCAAAACGGCGGGCATGAAGCACTTTTCCTGTTCAAAATTGTATAGTTCAAATAAAAATATCTGAAAACAGAAAATGGTTTTTGATTAGTTATTTAAATTGAAGCACTTTTCCTGTTGAAAGTTTTTTGAAATTCCAAATTATGTAATAAATATTTTGTAATGCAATTTTAATTGAAAATAGTAAAATTGTATAGTTCAAATAAAAATATTTGAAAACAGAAAATGGTTTTTGATTAGTTATTTAAATTGAAGCACTTTTCCGGTTGAAAGTTTTTTGAAATTCCAAATTATGCAATAAATATTTTGTAATGCAATTTTAATTGAAAATAGTAAAATTGTATAGTTCAAATAAAAATATTTGAAAACAGAAAATGGTGTTTGATTAGTTATTTAAATTGAAGCACTTTTCCTGTTAAAAGTTTTTAAAATTCAAAATTATATAATAAATATTTGTTAATGCAATTTTAATTGAAAATAGTAAAATTGTATAGTTCAAATAAAAATATTTGAAAACAGAAAATGGTTTTTGATTAGTTATTTAAATTGAAACACTTTTCGTGTTAAAAGTTTTTTAAAATTCTAAATAAATAATCATCTTTATTTGAAACATCTTATTAATTAAAGAAGAAAACAAATTTGAAAATGGCGGGAAGACCAAAAGGTTTGCCAAAACCTGAAAAACGGGTCAACGATCCCGGTTCGTCCCACCAACCGGGACCAATGGTCTCTGGATGCGCGCGCTGATCAATAGGCCTTTGGTCCCGGTTGGTGGGACGAACCGGGACCAAAGGTCAGACCATTGGTCCCGGTTCGTCCCACCAACCGGGACCGTTGATCCTTTGGTCCCGATTATTGGGACGACTCGGGACCAATGGTCTGTACAGTTAACAGCCCTGGCCCTTCCTCCTCCCCAACTCCCCCAATTCACAGAGCAGATCGACACGCGGCTAAGGAAAATTTGCGGCAAAGCAAAATCATGCCGGCAGGCTGCCCAAATCTAGAGCGGCTGCTTCACGTCGTCGACGCCCGTCGCCGAGCACCACTGTCCGCCACCGCGAGTAGGCAAGGAAGCTCCGCCTTGCTGCAATCGACCCCACCGTCCCCGACTCCGGCCGCCGCGTTCTCCACTGATTCCGGCAGCGCCCGGCCTCCTCCGGCCTCGCCGCACCCTCCATCGGCCTCCTGGTGAGCCACTGGTGCTCTAGCACCACTCCTACGTCTTCCTCCCTCACTGTATCGTCCTCCCCACGAGCACCTGCCGCCGCCGGCCACCGTCCAACACCTTGCTCCGGCGCACCTCCCGTAGCGGCGCCGCCCGTTTTAGGTAGCCCCAATCGCGCTGGTTCGAACCGTCCTAGTCGCGTCACCCCACGCACTTCTCTCCGCCGTCTTCCACCACCGCCTGGCAGTTCGCCGGCGAGCCTACGTGGCGCCACTGTGGCGTCGACGTGGCGTCGTGTGTGCCTGACGTGGGCGCTCACCAAGCCCTGCCAGCGTGGCATCTGAGGTGGCTTGGGCCCCTCGCGTCAGTCTCTGTGGCTAGTTTAGCCATGGAGAAAAAAAACCACCCCGAGCTGACGTCATAATGACGCAGTAAAAGTTTAATAATTTTTTAAATAATTTCAGAAAAGAGTTTAATCTTATAAATTCAATAACTAATTATTTCTAAGTCAGAAAAATATATATAATATATCAAAATGTTCAGAAAAATGAGATCTACACAATAGACTCATAATCATGCATTGTTCAACAACTTTAATAAGATAATGAAATCAACCCCTCGTAGGTGATTTCGGGGTCTCTCCTGTACTAGGGTTTGGACCCTTCGGATCCCACTTAAATTGCCAAGCATGCCTTAGGGTTAAATTTCAACTGTGTTTAACTTGTCATATCATCATCGATGCCATGTGTTGATTGTTGTTTCCCCTTTCTTGTCATAAACTTAATATGTAATTCCAGAACATCATCTATGCAGATACTATGGGTCCAACACATCAGGAAAACATCCTCCCAGGAATGATCTGCGAAAATGAAGATATCGATATCGATATCGATGTCACCAGTTAGTTTCTGAACGATTCCGATCAGGGAGATGAGTCTCTCAACCGAGGAGACGGCTCCGGTAGGTAGAAGCCGAAGCCTGGGACAGGAGAGAAGCCGATGAGGGAGAAGGCGACGGCTCCGGCGGAACCTTAAATCTCGCGAACACCGGCGAGGTGTATATATGTATTTTTGTAATTAAAATGTTGTTATCTATATATACATGCATATATTAACACCCTTTCTTCTTTTAGCCCTCAAGATCAGGAACTTCTTTCCTAAGAACGAAACAAGGCCCAACAAAAAAGTTGGATGACATTGTGAGGTATAGGGTCGACGTGGTCAGTGTAGATGGCGAACCACAAGCTCCCGTCGATGTCGCAAAAAAATTGTCAAGCAATGCGGAGTTCTTGTGAGGGACTACATCTTGATCACCGTTCAAGAATGGAATCAGCCAAGCGGCGGTGGAGTCCCGTATGTCGGCGACAACGCCAAAGATAAGCTTTTTGACAAGCTCATGATTAATTTCCTCCTGCCGATGCTAGATGTGAATCCAGATGAGGAGGAGAGAGCAAGAATGGAGCTTATGCAAAGAGTCAAGAATTTTGCTCTCATCAAGATGGCCGATACATTCAAGAACTGGAAGAAGAAACTGTACAATAACTTTGTCAAGGTAGAGAAGACTCCGAATTTCAATCAAGGCAGCTATGCTAAGTTAAGACACCAGTGGGAGGATTTTGTGAAATACAAGACATCGGAGAAAGCTAAGGAAAGGTCTAGAATAAATACGGAGAACGCTGCTAAGAAAGTATACCATCATAACATGGGGCCTACTGGCTATGCCGGTTGCATGCCTAAGTGGGATGTACTTGAGGTCAATTACATAGCTGCCGGGATCAGACCAGAGCCCGCAACATAGACAACACAGGTGAGAAACTGGTTTTACGGCCATGGGGGCTCGTTGGACAAAGAAGGGAGGGCAATATATAATCAGAAACACAAATATGATCCCCTACTGCCCATCAACGATATTAGAAATGCAATAGATGATGTTGTAGCGGGACGGTTCATTCTCGATAGAGAGAACGACGAGCTCACACACGCCCTTAAAAATCCTAAACACGACGGACAAGCATGAGGCACACCAGGCTCCAAGCCGTGGAAGGTTGCCTTCCCCCCGGAAATGAAGAGATATCCCGATAAAAGCCATCAGAGGAGAAAGGAAAGGGAGGCAGCTGAGAAAGCGGCCGCTGCAGACCGGCTGCGTAATGTAGAAGAAGCATTAAAGCGGCACCAGGATCAACTCGACAGACTTAGCCAGCAAGGTACTAGCGGCCAATCTCAGCGGCACGTGGTAGAAGCTGCATTCGAGGGTACCGGCGCCCTATCAAATAAGAAAAGCAGCGTCGCTTCCACGCAGCTCCATGATGTTGATGATGATGCACCGACGACATCTCCTCCTAAACGCTACCCAGTGGATGATATCACAGGGACCACAGCTTGTGAGTTAAAGGTGCAGGTTATGAACTTAAGGGTGACGGCGGCGGTCAGCATGTCTGTACCAATTGCGCCTAACCCAACTTGTCATTGCAGACCGGTTCCAAAAGGGTACGTTGTCGTCACGGTGGATGAGGTGAAGGAAGATTTTGAGGAGCTGAAGCTAGACCACCCTGCAGGGGAAGATATGGAGCTGACTCTACTAGGAGAAGCCAAAGGGGGGACTATTCTATGGGCAAAGGAGTGCATCATGCTTCCAAATTATGTGCCGCCAAGGCCACACACTCCTCAGAGCAGCAATCCACCTTCGCCGCCACCTCACCATTCTCCAGCGCAACCGTCGCCTTCACCGCCTCATCACCACTCAGCACAACCGTCTCCATTGCCGCCCCAGCCGTCTCTGCCGCCGCGTCAGCCGTCTCCGTCCCCTGAGCCTCAGAGACAAAAGCGGAAGTATACTAAGAGGGGCAGCATCACCAGCAGCAGCAAGAGCACGTTCCGATCATCGAAACGTAAGCTATCGCCCCTCCCAAAGGTACCTCATTACAATATGAAGAAGCTACCTTGCGAGAAGACAGATGAGGAAACTGCTGCGGCTGCAGCTGCCCATTATGAAAATAGGAAGATTGACATGGCTAACAAGAAAAAGCCGATAGAGGCATTCTTCCCGGTCACCGCAGAAGATAAAGCCAAAACAGCCGCGCTTAAGATTCAGCTTCACCAACCCATAGCGCTCACATCAGACTATAATCGCTCTATTACCAAATCGGCTGAGGCAAAAGAGCGGAGAGTCAGGAAAGAAGTTGCCCAGCTCGGACAACAGAAAAATCAATCGATCGAACCGCTCAAAGTGTACGATACCAATGAGTGGAGAGCCCAGAAGCGGCATGATCCGAACATTGATCCGGAGTTTGTTCGACTGTACAGAGAAAAGGCCCAATTACATGGACTGTCTATTACTGAGTACATGAGCCGTATGCATGAGTTCGAGGGGTACCAAGAAACAACATACGTGTACCAGTACGGGGCTCCTCTCGTCAAACCCGAGTTAGTCAAAGATCTACCAACAAAAATGCGAAGATTGCATAACTGTTACATCCAAGTCTGTTCTAAATCCAAAAACTGAATCTATGCTGCATATAAACACCACCATTACGGTCATAGAGATGGCTTCCTATTCCAGAATTATTTTAGTTTTACCAACAAGACGCCCTCGACAAAACTATCAGTGCCTATTGTTTGTAAGTATTATTAATTTCCATAATTAAGTCTTTCTAGCTAAGCTCATTCGTTTCTTGTATAATCTTACTCATTACTATACTAATTATATATGCAGAATGAAGATTCTCGAATGCAATAAAGGACAAATCTATGACCTTGGGTTTGTGACTGCAATTTCGTTCATGAAGTTACTCTAAAAACAAAACCCAAAGAGATAGAGGATAACTTGGTACAAGCGTTGACGTATTTCAGCAACAGAAGGGAAATACTATTTCCTTACAACGCTGGGTGAGTGTTATTGTCTTGTACACATTCTATGTTCACTTACTCGATGTTAAGCGTATAATTGACTCGTGTTATATTTTGTTAGTGTGTCCAACTTCCACTATATTCTGTTAATCATTGTTGTTGACACCGGAGTAGTAAAAGTTCTGGAATCGAAACACACACCATTAGAAAAGTGGGCGGACATGCAGGAATGCCTCCAGAAGGCTTGGAAACGGTTCACCACCAAAACTAGTGGTGTTTGGAAGAGAGAGCTTACATTTCAACCATTGACTATAAGTACTACTTGCAAGATCCACGCATCTCTTTGATTCTAGTTTCAATATCACCATTATCATGCTTGATTATTATTTTGATTGAACTCCGTTCTCGTAAAGTGCTTGAGGCAGGAAGCCGAGAATAACTTATGTGGATACTATGTCTGCGAGTTCATTCGCCAGACGACCAAAGAGAAGGGCGTAGATAGGAACATCACAAAAATTGAAGTACAATAAACAATAATCACAACTTTATTTTATTACCACAAATTGTGTTTAGTTTTATTCATATATATTGATCCCCTTCTTTATATTAGATCGAACGGATGCGGGACTGTCTTCTATCACAAGAACGCGTGCAAGCAATTTAAGAGGAAATTGCCGGATTCTTGTTAGAACAAGTCATAGATCCGAAAGGAGAATACTATTACCCGTTTCGTTTGGAAGGATGAAGTGTAAAAAAGAAGATATAAATTAGATCAAATTCATGTGAGAGTATCGTTTGTAATTATAATATGTTTCGATCAAGAAGACGGATGAGACGGTGTATAATATATTTGTGATCATGCATGATGTGTAATATATATATCGTGGTTTCATTATTGCTGTATATATGTAGTACCATTAAATTGATAAAAAAATCCTGCCGCGGCACAAAAATAGCCCGAAAATCCTGTCGCGGCAGAAAAATAGTCCGAAAATCCTGCCGCGGCACAGAGACCAACGATCCCGGTTCGTGCCAAGAACCGGGACCAATGATCCACCCCCACCCGTCTCTAGCGCTGCCACGTGGAGACCCATTGGTCCCGATTTGTTCCACGAACCGAGACCAATGATCCACCCCCTCGTCGCGCGCCCACCCACGTGGAGACCCATTGGTCCCGGTTCGTGCGCGAACCGGGACCAGCATTAGTCCCGAGTGACAATAGCCTTATGAACCGGGATTAGAGGCCATTTTTCCAACAGTGTGGCCTTCACGTGTTCAATAACCTCACTACTGCCAAGTGCCAACTGATGGATACAATCGCGGAAGAAGAATGCAACATATGACAAGCTAGACTTACAATCAACATACACAAAAAAAACATCTCGGTGTGCTTCGTAAGTGCTCAGGGACAAACAAAACTCTTAAAGGCATCGTTTGGCCCATAGCAGGATGTTATCAATCCCATCTAGATATTACCACTACTCCCAGAAGCAAACCTCCAAGGAAAAAATATGAGCCATATAGAATCAGGCCAGCGGCACGTTCTATTTTATTGCCGCTGACAACTCTGTAGCCGCCTCTTCATTTTTCCGACCAGAACACATAAAGGTCGAACAATAACGTTTCCACTATCTGATTCACTTGACAGCATCCTGTGAAAACATAGCACGAATCAGAGTCAGTCATACTAAGTGAGACCTCCTCCTCTAAAAAAAACCTAGCCGCCGCCTCCTCCCCGCAGGCGATCGACGGGTCCTCGCCTCCTCCGCTTCCGCTCAAGCGGGCGAGAGGGGGCGGGGACCCAGGACCTACGCTCCGCGTTCATCAAGGTCCCTAATGTTCGCGTTTTTGTGGTATCGTGGTGACGCATCTCAGATGGTGGTGGATGCGCTACATCGAATAATGGTACCCCAACTTTAACCCCATCTTGGTGACGTTTACGGCGTCAAGAAGCTTGTGGGGTTGTGTCTTCACCGGGCGTGTGCTCCAGCTTTGTGTCGTGTGGATCTCGTCGCCGATCTGGTCATGGCGGCCTTGGAGTGTGGCGGTGCGGACTATTGCTGGTTTGTGGTGGATGGTGGAGGATTCAGCCGCTTGATAGGCGGGGTGGCGCTAGCCTGGATCCGGCATTGAAGATGCTCGGAGGGATCCTCCGGCCGATGTTGCATATCAGCAGGCTAGATCCAGTCTTACGGGACTGGTGGTTATTGCGGCCCATTGACGCCTTATGGCTAGGGGTTTCTTCAGTGCCAAAGTGTGGACCGGCTGCTGGTGATCTTCTTCTTCTCCGGCGGCGGCGAAGGATTTGGGTCCTTAGTAGTTGCAGCGAGAACGGTTTGCAGCTGTTCAACTGTTTGTTTTCTCCTTGTTTTTTGTTACTTGTATGTATTTTATCTTTGTATTGCTACAGTTATAAATACAAGTAGTGTATGCTTTCGGGGGTACATATTAAAAAAAAAGTGAGACAGATGCTGCACATGTGGGAGAGGGATAAACCAAAGCACTTACTGAAGTATGAAATATCGAGGCAGCCATGTTAATTTGAACATTTGTTCCTCTTGTAGATCATAGCATTCAGTTTTTTTGCGGAACTGCTACCAGAGGTCAACCATAATATCTTGTTCGCGACCAGAAATGATCTTACAGCAGTATAATAGATAGAGAGAGAGAGAGGGGGGGGGGGGGGGGGGGGAGGGGGAGGTGATTTGATTTCACACAATCGCCAGCCAAAATGGTAGAAATATTCAAGAAGAATGTGTCTACGCTCTACGGTACTGAATACTGTATGAAACCCAAGACACATGGATCTGATCTACTTTATATAGTAGTTCAGCAAACACACCATTTGTAAAACTAATTACGGGGGCATAATATTATGCAAAATTACATTCAAGTTTGACTTAAATGGAACAAAAAAGAATACCGCCAGTCAACTGACGACAAATGAACTTGGATTACTATATATGAGCAGAAAAGGACAGCATATACATCATTTCTAATAACAACGGTTGTAGTGAACTCTTTCAAAGCTTTCTCTTGACCCTCTTTACATCTGACTAAGAGCTGACTGACACCATTATCTTTTCAGCCCTTGGTAGCATCATCATGCTACATGAATGGAAAAGAAGTGCAAAACAACATGCTAAGCATATTTTGCAAAAGACTTGGGTAGTAGCACCAAGGAACACAAGTCTAGGAACAAAAATATAATACTAAACAAAGAGTGATGGAAAGGATACCTTCAGATAAACCTTGCATTTGACTTCATGAACAACAACTATTCTTTTCTCTTCTGCCTTCTTTACAGAAGGGCTGCTCATTTGCTCAGTTTCAACATCTGATCATTCAAACAAGAGTATATTTAAGTACTGAAGTGGACAATGCATTGACAAGTGAGTAAGTGCAGTGACAGGGAACCGGAATGAAAAAACCTACTTTAATTGAAAATACCAAATATCCCAGATATGTAAGATACAAACAAATGTAATGGAGAAGTCCACAGACTCACGCCTGTTCCTTCATGCGCTCAAGGAAACTATTACGGAAGTCTAATTTACACTCGTCTATCAAAAAAATGACATTATGACTATATGAGAGATCTCACTAACAAGCTGTTGATATAATACTTAAAGTGCCAGAATACATAGGTGAAGGGTTTGAAAATAGTGCGTGCTGACTAAACAACACTCCCTTCCATTACGAAAACAATGATGTTTGGACATTGACACTGTGGTGTACTAATTAATCATTTAATGTGCTATCTAACTTTTGACCATTAGTTTCTGGCGCAATTGATATACAATGACCAATTTCTTGAGACAAATCTATGCATATGACTCTCAAGTTTCCAATCTAAATATTAAAAACAATATAGGTGGTCAAAGTTTGACTTAAGACATTTCCAAAATGTCACCTTTTCTTGAACTGGAGGGAGTAATCAATTACAAACAGTTTTTGTGCAGTGGTAAAGGCTGCATATAATAGCAGTCAGGTAGTCTGTTGATCACCTTTAATAGTTACACACTTGAGGAGAAGACAACTGGTTCCATATTAGTATAGGTTTACACTTAGCCTGAAAGCTTAGCAGACCCTACAAATCTAAATGAAATAAGGGCATATGGAAGTTCGATATTCATATTTAATTGCAGTAGTACAAAGTCCATTTGCACATTGTTGCCTGGTTGTGAACGCTGTTGGTATCTATTTATTTGAAAAATCTTAATAATTTAAAACCAACCCTAGCAACTCAGGAAATAAATTATATCTTGTTACGTGAATCCTAATATCCACAAATCCGCTAAATATGCACAAAATAAATTTGATGTGATAGTGATACATTTTTTACCAGCCGTGGCAAGATATTAAATCTCTAGTTATGCAATGTTAAAAAATACCTTGCATGCTTGTGAACCTTACCATTATTCTAGAAGAACGGGATTTTTCATATTTGATGCCGGCCTCCCAAAGTTCAGCTGGGTTAGTTTGCAACTGTAATCATACCCCTCAGAATAAACATGTAGATGAGTTTTTCTCACGTCTCACCAGAGGCAATATGCAGCATGAATGCTGAAAATGCAACTTCTAAAATTTATGTTCAAGGATCTTGAAAAATATGGCAGTCACTAAATATTTGAAACCTTTATGGGATGACTAAGGACTAGATATTCAGAAATCAGAATAACCTTTAACTACGGAAGAAGTAATAAACATGACAAGACAATGTTTATGCAACAACACCAAATTTCAGATTGTGTGATTGATATGACACAAGGCAAGCTAGCAGATAAAGAAATGTCCAACCTTGCAAACTAGGTATGGAGTGTGCTCACATGCTTGCTGATGGCCTCAGCCCGTCGAAGCTATAATGCAGCAGCCCCTGCCATCAATATTGATGGGGAAATCCTGCCCTGCGGAACGTTCATTACTCTCTAACTCGATACTTGCGGCATTATAATACCAAAGTGTGTAACGAATGAATAGGGAAAGATTATTTTAGTTCTTGAGAAATAGGGGCAGATGCTACAGTAAGATAAAACAACTGAAATGCCTAAAATCATGTTACAAGGCTCACACGAAAACAATCATAAAGGAAAATTATATAGATCAGCGGCACTGATATGTGATTGTGAATAAGCACAAAACAGTAGTGTATCTCTTTTATCATGATACAAGGATGATACGTGTTTAGATACCAATATTTGAATATGGTAACCTGGACTTGGTTCATCGCCCGGAGGCTAGGAATAACTGCATTATCGAACAAACAACGCTGCAGCTTTCTCATCTGGGTTAAAAGTTCGATTTTGACAAGATATATCATCATTCGGGGATTTCACCTCTACGTCTCCACCGGAGAGGGTTCAGTTAACTAACAATAGTCGAATACTCTACTTGATAGTAACGGCAATAGACACCAAAAATACATGGAGATGCACCGGCACCTTGATAACTACAGTATCAAGGGGACGTGGTCAGCTCAGACTAAACTTGAAGAGAACATATCCGGTTGCATTCGACTAATCACGGAGAAAGAAATACCAGAGCAGAAACGGAGAGCAATCTAGGCAAGCGAGCTAGGGCCTCCTTCCCAACAGATGGAATCGCATCCGATGGATCCTCACTCCACGCAACTCTATCGGAGGGGAGGTAGACGCCCACGAGGGGGAGCTCGCTCGCCGCCGAGTAGCGAACTTGCTTCGGTGAGACGAGGACTAGTTGGCGGTGCGGGGCAAAAGGAGATTCGTGGGGCGAGCATGGGGAGCCAGAGCCAGGAACGCGTGAGCGTGAAGCAAATTGGGGAAGAGGGGCTACTGCCGTTTAGGTGGGAACTATGACTGTGGACCGTGCGTGTCAGTGAATACTCTAACCAAATTATCAAAACCCAGATGAATTTTTAACCTCTTCTTCTGAACTCACCTCGGGAGGATCTTAACGGGGAAATCGTTGCTTCTATTTTTGAACTGGAACACAGATTGTGTGCACCTGAATGAAGCGAGCTTGAACCGTTCAGCATGTGAGAGATTTCTGTAGATACATTAAGAGCGTGTTTGGTTGGTTGCTCGTAGGTCTTTTTTTCCCACCGGTGCAACTTGCACGCGCGGATCAGCTTCTAGGTCAAAATCTTCTAATTTGCTTTCCCGTATGGATACTATTCAGGATTTGGGCAGAACCGAGGTCCGTCTTTTGACGGATTGTATAGCCAGTGAGAAACGAAAACGTGTATTTGGTTGCACCCCCTTGAAATGAGTGCATATACATCACACCTCCTACGGTGGTTGCCAAAGCTCCGAGTGAACCCAAAATAGGCCATGGACTTGGATCTACCAAATGATAAGAATGCCTCTGAGATTCAGTCATAAACCACTTTGCCCCGGTTGTATGTAAACCACCCTTCACCCCCATCCCCTAAAGTGGTAAAGAAGGAGGCTCTTCTTTGTCTCATTAGGACAAACAAATAGGAAGGGATAGTTCTTTCATTGTAGTGTAAAACGCAACCTCCCCACATAATTCTGCTGCATGCTTGGCCCTGGTGGTGGAACTATCATTTTGGGCTTTCATCCCGATTGTGTGGTCTGATAATCTCTTCCCTAGATGGTGAGCTTACCAGACATCAAAAGTCTAAAACCCCAATAAGGCTAAAACCCCAACAAGCATTAACAGCCACAACAGTGCAATATATATAGCATCACGACAGAATACTGTAGCAAGTTAAGCACGACAGTAGGACATAGTTCACAGCAAACACAAACTTATTACGCTATAGCGAGAACATTCTAGACATCTATCATGGCAAGGGATGGCTCATGCTAGGGCACTTCTTGATCACTTCGCACATGTTGTAGTTAAAGATGGTGACCTTGAACATGTCACCATTTAGCATCTTGAAGGTTAGGAAGTACCCGATCTTGATCTGGTGGGCAATGTCGAAGCTAGGCCACCCCTAGTCAAGGCAAACCCTGCCGCTAACATCTCTGAGCTTCACCATCCAGCTGCATCCAATGTTGGTCTTCAGCATGATCATCCTCGGGACAGTGCCAAGGAAAGGCCTGAAGCCATCTGGAAATGGGAGAAAGTCTATCCCAGGTGCGAAATGGGTTGGACCTACTTGATCATGGAAGTGCCCAACCTTTAGAGAGGTACCTCCCTTGGCATCTTGGTAGCACTACCCTCACTAGCATCCTCCTCCAATGGTGGAGAGAGAACCTCCCATCGGTATCTTGGAGCACTGAAAAAGAAATCACATACGTAAGCACATACATTGTGGTGATCACACATGAACAAGCAATGTGGTTAGCACAAATGAACGAGCAATCTGGCCTCGTATGTAAGGGCACAAATCCAAAGGAATTCTCCTCATGACCAACACAAATGAACAAGCAATGTGTTTAGCATAGAAGTTTGGGCATGAAGAGAATCCCTACATTTCATTGTGCGACATTGTAATCATCAGCCAAAGCAAGAAAAACACAATGATCTAACCAATTATGAGCTTCAGAATAACTAGAAAAATGATAGAACTGGTAGTACTAGAATCCAGAGAATGTGCACAGCCAATTTTGTTGTACATATCATCGGGTTCCAATAGCACCAGATCTAAAATCACATTGTACTAGAGTATCATCATAAGTTGGGTGAGATATATGAGCCGCATATAGGACGTGCACACAAAGGCCGGGGAGAGGACTCCATACTACCTAGGAAAATGCACAACGTTGTTTGTTATGAACGATTCAAGGTAATACAGATTCACCCTCGGTCATATTCAGTGATAGTTTTTATCATCGGCTAAAGGTAAACGAGAAACACAAAATCATGCCTCATAGTTCAGATCACGTACAATAGAAAATCATGATCCTACCGACCCAAGTTCCATGATCTTGAATAGATGGAAGAACAAGGTTCGAAAGGTCATATCTTCCATTTTGTTGTGGTGCAAATTTAATCATCGGCAATTATATAACATATATTTGTGCCTCATATTAGGCATTGTGTGTCCAAGATCTATCATAACAGGCATGCTATGATGCAAACCATTGCGATCTTAGACACAAAATGCGAAGTAATCATCAGCCTTGAAAAAGAACATGAATAATGAAGAATTCTGAATTTTTCGTATCGGAGAAACCCTAGACAAAGCATCTGCCTAAATCTAGCCACTAAGAAGCATAGATGGAACCAATGTTTCGGTAGATCTAGTGCTTAAGAAGGCACCATATGTAGTACAAGAAAATCAAGGACCCTAACCTATCAAATCGACCAAAACAACCATAAATCGATAAAAATCTACTGTGCATGTCAATGATACGCGTAGAAAAAATGCGCTGCTAAGGCATAAAGAGGGTGGTTCAAGGACTTACCGCCATTGTTGCAGGTCGAGAGCTTCAATTATGCCGAGGAAGAAGAACGTGTCGTAGTCATTGATCCCCTGTCGCAAGGAGAAGCGCAATGCTCGCCCTTGATCTACCTGGTTCCCTTGCAACGATCTTTGATCTGCTAGTAGTAGAGGAACCGCCGATGATGAGAGGGGAGAGAAGTGATGTCTGCAAGAGCACAGATCATTTGTAGCTAGTTTCGAAGTTCATATATCGATCCCACTGGGAGCCCAAAGGTAAGTGTTTATTGGTGAAGTCTCTGTCAAACCCGAAGTTGTCACAGGTCTTCAAGTGAATTGACTGCAAGTGTTGAAATAAGAATGGGTTTTGATTAAATGCGATAGATTTAAATAATACTAGAATGTAAACTTCAGAAATAAAAAGCATAAAAATAAAGAACATCTTTGCTTGTTTGTTGTTTCCTGCAGATGACGAAAGAAGGTGCGGGGAAATTCAGTTCATGGTGATAGTGAATGTGCCAGGTGAATGAATGGTGAACGTAACAATTATAATCTTATAGATATATGTGTAGGCGAGTAACCCATAATTAGCCAAAACTCCTCTTGGTAGATTTCATCCCAACTTCAATAATCCTACTAGCCTGCTACCGAAACCATGGTCAGACACTAGACGATTAAGACCTTTCAGGTTGCTTAGCGATTAAGCTCCTTGGATCGGACTAATGCAATAAGCACAGCGGTTACTCGTTATCCTCAAGTCAACTAGCTTTCCATTGATATCCCTGTGTTATACAGGGGTCGCCGGTCCACTAGCGTATAAGATATTATCTATGTAGAACAAGGTATCATGTTGTCTAGGCCCTTAATTGGACAACAAGCATTAGGCATCCCACAGATAGTCAAGCACACATATTATAGTATTTAGAATCAATCACAAATCAATGGAATATATGAAGGCACATCACATCTCACCAATCCCCTACATCTCCCACACCCAAGGGAATTACTCATACATGAGAGAAAAACAGATCATCAATATAATTGAATAAAGGGAAATCGTCTTGGTATTACCGTGGAGATCCACAATAAGAATAGAAAAATATCCAACACAATTTAAGATGGGAAGAAACAATCTCAAACCCTAGTCTTGCAAGGTGGAGATCCCTCTCTCTCTCAAGTACAAGTAATGGCTATGGGGGTGAATTGGCTAGGAGGTCGAAGATCGTGGAGCGAGATGAAGAACGTCTTCTCCTTCTTCTCCGGATCTCTTCTTTCTCCCTTCTGGATGGTGTGGCGAATATTGTGTTCTGTTTTCCTCCCCCATCCCTTCACGGAAGTTGTCCCTTTTGGCAAGACAGAGGCAACGACAACTATACGGCGGGAACTATACGGCCATTCCCGATGTATAGTTGGTCGTCACACGGTCTGTGAGCTCCCCTCGCGTGCTTCCAAAGTGGGACTTGCTCGTTTTCTCCAGAATATTGTATTTCTCTAGTTAAATCCTTCTGTTGATGTTTAGAACCTGAAACACACATTAAAATCCAAGTTTTCTTCGCTACCAAAGTATTAGCGTTAGGTAAAACCAGAAAACGATCAAATCCGGGAGAAAACTATCAATAAAAGTCATCAAAAATGTGTCGAATCTCATAGCTATCAACTCCCCCAAGCTTAGATGTTTCTCGCCCTTGAGTGACAAGGAAATAAGGAAGAATAGCGGAGATTGGAGACCGAAAGTAAAGGAACTTACAAGTTCAAAGTGGTGTCAAATTCTTTTCTTCTCAATCCGTGCAATTTTAAACATGATCACACAAGTATTCACAAGATTGCACTGAGTCCACTTCCTAACCACATATATCTTGCTAGCAAATAAATAATATGCCCAAGCAAGCGTTGGAAGTTTTAGCTAGGACGGTGAGACAAATTCTTTTGGTGCCTCTCTTTATTGAGAGATTAAAACTTTTTGTTCTTGCTCACTTAACCAATTAAGAGTACTCAAGTTGGCATCAAAATATTTAATTTAAGAACAACTCATCTACTCCCATGTCAAAATTTCAAGACTCTCAAAACACCTTTTTCTTTCTCTTGTCTTTCAAAAACTTCAACTCGTTCATAGAGAAATCATGCCACTATTTTTAAACATGTTAATTGGGGATGTGTTGTGCACTCGTGACCATGCCAATGAACAATGTTGAAATGGGCCATAGGAGTACTACAACTTCACTTGGAACGTGAAACCATGAGGAGACTAAAAAATTTACACGTCACAACACTGCTGATACAGACGTTTACATAACTCAATAGCCGAAATCAAGTGGTTTCCCACATTTAGATCGTTCGTTAGCTAGCGGAGTTAATAGTTCCCCATGGAGCACGACAGAGTTGTAATGACACGCGTAAAGCAATATCTTACGGTAATTATTAGAAAAAGTAGTGGCATAATTTCTACTACTTCGAAACATCCATTTAATCAAACAATTTTAATCAAGGGTACTAGTATATTTATATTAAGCACAATTGGGATGGAGTAGTTCTAAAATCAAATTCTTTGAGCTAAACATGGACTTAAGTCATCTTTCAGATGCTTTTTCTTGTTGTAAAAATGTAGGAAGTATTTTAATCAAGTTCATTTCTCATTATTTCAAAGCTAAAAAGGAGACACTAGTAAAGGAATAGAATTTGTAGGATAACAAGTTAAGTGGGGAGTGACTCCAGTGCGAGTAAGTAAATAATTGTAGGATCAATTTAAGGTTGCAAGGAGTGTGATGAAAGGAATGTGATACCTCTTCTTGCTTGCTTTGTTCATTTATTTGAGTCGAACCTCTCATATATTTCCATATTGCCAAATCACCTGAAATCAAGCAATCTCCAAGAGAAACAAAGAAACAAACTTGCAAATAAAATTACAACTATTTTTTGTATTTTTAGTTTAGGAATGCAAAACTGAAAATAAACATGCAATTTTTAAAGAAATAAATCAAAAGAAGAAAATAAAAACATGAATGCAAAGTTTGGAGGTTTCCAAACCTCCCCCAAGCTTAGGCTATTGCCATGCTCAGTTGTTGCCGTCATTCGGCGGCTGCGGCGGATACTGCTGGTAGAAGTCGGGGAAGTGAGTCATGAAGTGACTGAAGTTGTGATTCAGAGTGTTCACATCTTCATTCACATCTTGAAGCGTGTGGTCGATCTCCCAAACGCGCTGGTTGAGATGCTGGTGTTGGAAATATGCCCTAGAGACAAATAGTAGTAAGGACTATTATCATATTTCATATAGTTTATGATTAAGTTTTATATCATGCTATAACTGTATTGAGTGAAAACATCAATACACGTGTGATATACAAACAAACTAGGGGTTCCCAGTGAAACTCTAGTCACTGGTTCATTAGTCAACATATGATCATGTTTCCTGATCTTGTGGCATTTATGCCAGTTAGAAATGAGGTCATCTCATTCTGAGAATGAGATGATGAACCAATACCCAACCTAAACATCGTGATTTGATCATGTCACGAAGTTCAAGTTACGATGATTAGAAATGGATCCTCGTAGACCATTCCTTAGACCGTGAGGCTATATCAATCACCGTCTCCCGAGAGTGCTTAGACAGCATCAAACGCCATCTGGTAAAACGGTGGTTATAAAGGTGTGTTCAGGTATTCGGAGGAAACCGTAGAGGCAATATATGCCAAGAGCGGGATTTGTCCGTCCATGTGATGGGAAGATACTCAAGGGCCCACTCTGAGAAGTTATATCCAATAGCTGCGCAGCGTGTGATTAGATCACGGGGGTATCACTTGTCAGAACGAGTCAAATAGCGTTGTTCAGTAACGATATTGAACTCTACATGAAGATGTCATTGATCAGGTCTCGGGAAATGCAAGTATCGAATGACAAAGGGAATAAGACACGATTGTCCCGGTTCAAACGATGAAAGATCTTCGTGGAATGCACAGGGGTCACATGGCCATCCAGGTCCCTCTGTTGATCATTGGTGCGGGAGTATCCTGACCATGTCTGGAGTGTTCCCGAACCGTAGGGTATCACGCTTAAGGGCTTGATGATGCTTAGAGAGTGTTTATAGGATCGGTAGAATCACCGAAGAAAACAAGGGAGAAAACCGGAAGGGTTTCGGTAAATCCGGAGGATGTCCGGAGTGGAGGTGGAAGGTGTTCCATGGCCACGGAGATTAGATAATGTGTGAATGAATGTTAAATATTGATTTAATCATTTATTCATAATTATTTAATAAAGAGAAAATCAATTAAAAGGTCAAAAGGCTTAATGTGCCAATTTCCGGAGGGAGAAGGCCCGTTAGGGAAAGGAGAGAGGGAGAAGGGGCAAGGGGGCTGGCCGACTGGGCCTAGCCCCCCGCGTGGGGTCCACAAGGGGCTGGCTGGCGGCCTCCCCTCCCCTCCTCCCCTTTAGTTCCACCCCGGGACTTGAGGGGAGGTAGTACCTCCCCTCCCCCTATATAAGGTGGGGTATTTGGCCTAGAAAATACAACCAATAATCAATAAAGGTCTCCCTACTTTTGGGAGGACCTCCAATTGATATTTTCTCTCTCCCCCTCTCTCTCTCGTGACCGTGGTCCCAAGTCTGGACTGCGCGAGCGAGAGACATCTTCACCGCGGAGCGCCGTCGCGCTGCGGGATTCGGATCCGGGAGCTCTACTTCCGCAACTGCTGCTGGATCGGGGAAGAGGGAGTCATCGTCAGGCACCGGACGTGTGTAACTCCCACGAGGTGTCACACTTGAGGCACTCAAGTCGTTGGAGCCAGAAGGAGCGCAAGGACATCATCATGACATTGAGGTCGGCTTCGGCTCGTCTACATCAACCATGCTCTCCTGAGCGTTGACAACGCTTTTCGGTCTCCGAGGGTAAGTTCACGAAAAGCCCCTCCCGTTACTGTATTACTAATAGATAGGTCCTGGCAGCTTCAGGGGTTCAGGGGCGTAGAGTAAAATTTATTGTTTTTATGCGCGGAACCCCTACAGTGGTATCAGAGCTAGATCTATGCATTGTAATGCTAGTACGGGTAAAACACACGAGATGTAGCGTGTGGGTGTTGATCTTTTAGTTGTTACCCTCCCACGTGTACTTGTGTATACCGGAGCAATGCTTGATGAAGCGGCCCCCAACCGACTTTACGCGTTCATTCACGAGAATGGTCCACGCTTGACATACGGCTTGTACTGTATAAAGTGGCTTAGGAGGGTGTTTGTCTCTCTCACATTAGTTGGTATGGCATTTGCAACAGAGGTCCCCGAAAGGGGTGTAGTAGAGACAACCACTTGATCAGCATTGTGCTGAAAGTTCGTAGGTAAGAACGGTTCTTGTGCGAAAGCCCATTCAGCCACGTAAAACATGCAAAGATAAAGTAGAGGCGTCTAAGTTTGTTTTGCAGGGGGGCGTTGCTTTGTGATATGGTTGTGGCAAAGGTAAAGTAATTACCTTTTGTTGCATAGTAGTAGATAGCCACGGTAGTGACGAACTACAACGCCGGAATGACACCGGTACCCTGGTGTCTACGGCGCCGGACCCCTGGCGCCGGAACCCGGTGACGACGGATAGAGATCACGACGTGAAGGACCATATCACATAGAATTTACATTCAATGTTATTGTTTGTATGTCTTATTGTGTGCTAGTATTAGATACTCGACGGTAGCCTAATAAGAAGATCCCTGTTAAAATAACCAACGATTGTGTTCCCCCTTAGTGTGCACCACCAAGAAAGTTCTTCGGTATGAGGCGATCCAGGGTGACAGGCCTGGGTGTCATACATATCTACATTCGCATATAGTGGGTGTAAGCCATGTTGCACAATGAATACAGTAAGGTTGAGTTGGCGAGCCTAGCACGCTAGAGAAGTGTGGCCTTGGAACGCAGATGGTCGAAAGATCGAGCACGAGTCACATGAATGATGTGACCGACGTTTAGCATCCACCCTTGAACCCACATTGATGGCCGTGACGATCGGGGGAGATGTGGCTGATAGGGGTCGTGTTATCACTAGGAACCCTCACTAGGGATAGGTGTTTCTGAGTGGAGTTATTATTAACTCATTTAATTATAAACTTAGTCTAAATTCCTTTTGCAATTATAAATGTAGATGGCTCACCGTGAAGCTTACTTTGAGATTGAGGATTGGGTAAAGGGTGAGAAACTTAGACTTGATGGATCCAACTTCCCTAGTTGGCTTGTGCGCCTAGATGATCTCCTTACTAGGAATCATGTGGTAGACTACATACACCGCACGATGGATTTGACTGAGCTAGACTACTATGAGACTCCACAAGAGCTGGCAGACCGCTACAATCGCCAAGAGATGTCCACTTATATTCAGATAATAATGCGTTACGGGATGGTGGATGAACTACATCCGCTCATGGGTGATCTTGACCCATATTCGATGGTGGATCAGCTGAGAGCAGAGTTCATAGGCCATGTGCGCATATGGAAGCACGAGTTGCTTGGAGAGTTTCTTTCCATACAGATGGAGGAGCATACATGTCTGAAGAGTCACTTGGAGCGCATGCTTGATGCACACACAAGACTGGTTCACTTCGTGGATTACTGGATGGCAGATCCATTTGCGATAGACGTATTGCTTCGGTCATTGCCTCCCAGCTACAAAGGACATGTCCAGAGTAGCATCATGAGTGGTGATACGGAAGCATTGGATTTCCATGAGTTCATATTACGTTTTCAGAACGTAAAGTTTGAACCAATCGCCGGAGAGGTCATCGATGACCAAGGTATATATTTGATATATAGCTTTATAAATGTTATAATCTTGCAAACAAATTGCAGTGTTAAGTATATCTGATACTTGTTTTGTTTTACTGAAAACAGGTCCTTCTCCATGAGAGGTGCTTGCTGGAGAGGAGGTGACGTTGCGTGTTGATGGCGAGCATGTTGATGACAGCCGATGACACTCTCCCTCGACATTTATCATTTGGTTTATGTTTTAGGATGATTTTTGTAATCAAGAGATTGTGAACTTCTTTAGTGTGTCTCACACTTCGTGAGACGGTTATTCATATAAGTTTGTAACAAACAGTTGTTCTGCTTTTATGAATGATTTCTATTCGTGTTCATATCTTGTTTGATTATGTGTGAATTATGCTTGTTGTTTGAAACTAATTGATAATGAATGAACATTTGTAAAACATTGAAATACCTTGTTTAAAATACCCAACTTAATGATATTTCATTAAATGAATGAAACCATTGTTTTAATTCAAAGTTATGTGATAATATGTGAAAGTCATTCGATTTCTTATTACATATGAATCATGCCTAAGTTCGGCAAAATAACTTGAACACCGTGTATTGCTTGAATACAAAGTGTTTAAAGAATTGTTAAAAGTAAATACATATTCGATGTATTGTGCTTAAACAAAAATGGTAATTATCATTAAATGATTGTTTAAATGTGTAAAGTAGTTTACGAAGGAAACATGAATATGAAATTATTTGATTTGATCAAAGTATTTCATCAACAAAGGGTATACATATAAAAGAGAATCCAATTACTACGATTTGATCAATAGTAATGAAATTCAACTTTATAAGAATGGCATGAAAGAAATTGTGGAATGCAAAGTGTTTTGAAACGTCAAAATACAAAGCATCGCAATGTGATATTAGATATCAAAGGTGGTTGAATAGAAGGCACCAAATAAATCGTTGTAGTATATATGTAGAGACCATTAGTTTAGAAATAGTTAGCACTCAATTAGAATTAGTGAACCATTAGTTTTGGGGTTATTCGATATAACCAAAACAATAGCGAATAAGTCCTTGTAGAGTATTCATTGGAAACTTTGAATACGAAACCCATAGCTCAAACCAAAAGGAAAGCAAAACTTGTATTGCTTGGATTTTGGTGCATTCTTGAGAAAGCTCACTTCGGTGATGTTTCTCAATTATGGAGCAAATGGAAAATTAGTGTAAAACACGATGAGGATTCAAAACCCTGCATCAGAGTGTTGAGAAGTGCAACAGACCACGTTCCTGAACGATTCTCTTCACGGAAGGAAAGAATCAATGATTTTGATCATTGTGTTTTTTCCCTCCACTATTGTTTTTCACTATATGAAATAGGATTCAAAAATGTAAATCCATATCTTGTTTGGAAACATTTGTGAATCACTTGTCATGATTTTTTGAAACATGACATACCTGCGAACTACAAAGGAAATGATGGTAAACTGAATTATGAGAAATCCTAGAAGCAAAATTCCCTTGACATTAGAAAGCAATTCGTTGCTGAATCTCACAAGTAACGGGGTTACTTGGAATTTTCCCAAATGACTGCAAAGCCATAGTAGGAAAAAGGGGTGAATGACAAAAGCACAATTTGTCAAGTATTGGATGAATTCAAATGAATTTGATTCATATGTGCTAAATGTCTATTGGATTTAAAACTAGTAAAGTACTAGTATCTCATAGTAAATCTCCAAGTTTGATATTTGATCAAAGGATTTTGAAGTTATTCAAAAATAATAAGGAGATATGCAATTTGCATAAAATGGAGTGGGAGCTATGTAAGTCTTCCTGAAACAATATGTGATTGACATATTTTTAAGTGGGAGCAACATAAGACTCAAATTCAAATATGTAGGAACATAGTTTGAGTAAGAGTACTGACTCGTACCCAAATATGTTAGCAACATAGTTTGAGTGGGAGCTTATAGGAGTAATTCTTAAATATGTTAAGGATGAACGCGCAAATACTTATAAATAAGGATTTATAAGATGTAGAAGTTGATAATAAACTGTATTATGATATAATGTAGTATTCCTTAAGGGATTCTGAAAGCTGTTTCAGGATAGAACTTAATTAAGGAACTAATCCTTAATAAACTCAAATTAGGAATAGCATTAAGTTTAATATCAATAGTTAAAAGAAAGAAAAAGGATGATCATCATCCACTATGTTGAGACATAGGTTCTATCTTAGAAACCATGATGATAAACTTAGCATAATATGTGATCCAAAGAAAGAACGTTTGAAAGTGATTAAGTTCGAATCACAGAATGTTGAGCTGAGTTTTTGTCCGCAGTGTCTAGTAGAGAATTGTGGATATATTTTCCAAATCCATAAAGGATAACATATCTTAAAGCATAAAGAGTTATGTTATAATGGAATATGTTGGAAACTACTGTAGATACCAATTAAAGTCAAGTAGGAAGCGATGTGAACAAAACATCGAAAGTTGCACATAGTGCACTAGTGTTTTGATGAATACATTTATAATAATAGATAAGGGTACCATCTAAAGTGGTGTATAATGTTATGGCGGGGCTAATTCGCTTTTAATATAGAATGATGTGTCCCAGGGCATAGTGCCCATGAGAAAGCCCTCGAGGTTGATCTAACGTCGCTGTAGGCGCCTGGAATCAGGCCTCGTTCTGCTGCCATAACGACGATGCATACACACAGATGCTGTCATGTGATGATAGAATATTAATGTCAATCAAAGTGACATTAGTAAGTTGCAAAGGATCTGGGACTGTAAAGTACAGAACCAAGACTCAACCTCTTCCATGAGCAAGCATGTTCTAGGTACCGGTTATATGGTGCCAATAATTAAGAACAAATGCAGCTAGTGTATTTGTACTCTAGTGCAAGTGGGAGACTGTTGGAAATATGCCCTAGAGACAAATAGTAGTAAGGACTATTATCATATTTCATATAGTTTATGATTAAGTTTTATATCATGCTATAATTGTATTGAGTGGAAACATCAATACACGTGTGATATACAAACAAACCAGGGGTTCCCAGTGAAACTCTAGTCACTGGTTCATTGGTCAACAGATGATCATGTTTCCTGATCATGTGGCATTTATGCCAGTTGGAAATGAGGTCATCTCATTCTGAGAATGAGATGATGAACCAATACCCAACCTAAACATCGTGATTTGATCATGTCACGAAGTTCAAGCTATGATGATTAGAAATGGATCCTCGTAGACTATTCATTAGACTGTGAGGCTATATCGATCACCGTCTCCCGAGAGTGCTTAGATAGCATCAAACGCCATCAGGTAAAATGGTGGTTATAAAGGTGTGTTCAGGTATTCGGAGGAAACCGTAGAGGCAATATATGTCAAGAGCGGGATTTGTCCGTCCATGTGACGGGAAGATACTCAAGGGCCCACTCGGAGAAGTTATATCCAATAGCTGCGCAGCGTGTGATTAGATCACGGGGGTATCACTTGTCAGAACGAGTCAAATAGCGTTGTTCAGTAACGATATTGAACTCTACATAAAGATGTCATTGATCAGGTCTCGGGAAATGCAAGTATCGAATGACAAAGGGAATAAGACACATTGTCCCGGTTCAAACGATGAAAGATCTTCGTGGAATGCACAGGGGTCACATGGCCATCCAGGTCCCTCTGTTGATCATTGGTGCGGGAGTATCCTGACCATGTCTGGAGTGTTCCCGAACCGTAGGGTATCAGGCTTAAGGGCTTGATGATGCTTAGAGAGTGTTTATAGGATCGGTAGAATCACCGAAGAAAAGAAGGGAGAAAACCGGAAGGGTTTCGGTAAATCCGGAGGATGTCCGGAGTGGAGGTGGAAGGTGTTCCATGGCCACAGAGATTAGATAATGTGTGAATGAATGTTAAATATTGATTTAATCATTTATTCATAATTATTTAATAAAGAGAAAATCAATTAAAAGGTCAAAAGCTTAATGGGCCAATTTCCGGAGGGAGAAGGCCCGTTAGGGAAAGGAGAGAGGGACAAGGGGCAAGGGGGCTAGTCGGCTGGGCCTAGCCCCCCGTGCGGGGCCCACTAGGGGCTGGACGGCGGCCTCCCCTCCCCCTCCTCTCCTTTAGTTCCACCTCGGGACTTGAGGGGGGGTAGTACCTCCCCTCCCCCTATATAAGGTGGGGTATTTGGCCTAGAAAATACAACCAATAATCAATAAAGGTCTCCCCACTTTTGGGAGGACCTCCAATTGATATTTTCTCTCTCCCCCTCTCTCTCTCGTGACCGTGGTCCCAAGTATGGACTGTGCGAGCGAGAGACATCTTCACCGCGGAGCGCCGTCGCGCTGCGTGATTCGGATCCGGGAGCTCTACTTCCGCAACTGCTACTGGATCGGGGAAGCGGGAGTCATCGTCAGGCACCGGACGTGTGTAACTCCCACGAGGTGTCACACTTGAGGCACTCAAGTTGTTGGAGATAGAAGGAGCGCAAGGACTTCATCACAACCTTGAGGTCGGCTTAGGCTCGTCTACATCAACCATGCTCTCCTGAGCGTTGACAATGCTTTTCGGTCTTCGAGGGTAAGTTCGCGAAAATCCCCTCCTGTTAGTGTATTACTAATAGATAGGTCCTGGCAGCTTCAGGGGTTCAGGGGCGTAGAGTAAAGTTTATTGTTTTTATGCGCGGAACCCCTACAGCTGGAACCCCTAATAGGGGACGCAGCTGTACCCCTGTTGTGGCTGGTTGGGCCATGGTTCCGAGGCTCCTCCTGGCTACTGCTGTTGCTGTCCTTCCCAAGCAGGGTTGTGTCCCTGCTCTCCTTCCTGCTCCTACTCACCCCGCTGACCTTCATCTTCCTCATCCTCGGCCTGGTGCATGGCCAAGATCTCCGTCACTTGGTCCTTGGTGAGGATCCAAGTGTCCTTCTCCACTATCGAGAAGGCCTCGGGGCATGGCAGCCAAACCTGCTCAATCTGTGTATCATCAAGATAACTAAATTGATATGCTCGGAGCCTCCGGTTAGCATGGTAAACACCAAGGAAGCCACAAGCAGTCAAATACTTGACGTCCATAAGTTTGGAGCCGTCAACAGGTTCCATGACGGGTCGACAACATTCAATGCATAGGCAAGGTGGGTTACCAATCCACCAATGTGAATATCACCTTTGTTCTTGTTGCTCTGGTGGTGGAAGTGCTGGATGAGTAGAGCTGCAGGACAGGGGTTTGCACTGTAGTGGGGAAGAGGGCCTTGGTGATCATCGCCATGTCCGCATTGGCCATGGAACCAGTATTGTAACTACCTCGGTGAATTACGCTCTTAGTTACATGCCTGGATGAACGAAAGTGGTTAAAATAGTACGGTGGGGCCCAGGGCCACTCACGGTAGACCTTTCGGCCGTCCTAACCACTTTCAGACATCAGGACAAGAACGAGCGGCGTAATCGGCAGGCGAAGGGATCAACTACATACACAAATGAGTATGTATGCAAGCCACATACAACAGTCCTCAGAGCCATTCCATCTAAAAGAAATAGAAATATTGCAACGCCATACGGCAAGATTCAAATATCCTAGATAGAGATAATAATTTAGGATAGCTCCTCATACAACAAACATCAGAGTATCAGGCTGAAGAGAAAACAAGATCTGAGTACGGATAAGAAGAAAATCGGCATAAGATGCCCCATAAATAAACACATCCCGCCCACAGATCTCACGGATCCCCGTTCCCGGAATTTCTACACCGAACGATCATTGCCACCATCATCTATCTCTTCCACCCAGTATCCATCTTGCGGGTAAACCTGTTCATCTGAATCAAACAATTTATCGTGTGACACCCTAGGGGTATTCAGCAAGTCTTTATGCCGCTAAAGGGGACACAACCTAGGGTGACGCAGTGGCAGCAAAAGATAATATCTAACAATTCTATAGATACTCGCTAACCTTCCGCCTAACCAATGATAGACGGAAGTCCGTGAATTAAGAACAACAGTTATAACAGTATAATTAACAGATCCATCCTCATCCTCGCTTACCAACGAGGAAGCAGACGAACAACCCCCATCATCCGTTGGCAGTTTTATTAACCTTTCCATGAGTATTGCACTATTTACTAGTCAAGTACTTAGTCAATTTAAAAGCGGTACTTTAGTTATACTAGTCTATGATTGAGAAACTGTGCTCCAAGTCGTCCATAACCGCGGACACGGCTTTTAGAAAGATTTACCCTGCAGGGGTGCATGAATAGCAACACACACTCGATCAACCTCGGAAAAACCAACTCAAAACCCAACGAGGCATTCACAACAAAGCAATCACAGGATTCAGAAATATTTCAAGGGGCCACCCCATTAAGCTACCCGCAACGAAGTTGGCCGGCTCCGAGACGGACCCAAGGTTTGTGTGGACGGCGGTAAACGACTGGGAACTCGAAAATGTGACTGGGCTTGTCGATACAGCGAAAACGTGTCATGATCCAAAACAGTACAGGTGCTCCTCGCACAATCTTAAATAAAGCAGTAACATGGCATAAGTACAGGATATGGCCCCAAGAAATAAGAATGAATCAAACTCTGGCTCAGGGGGGGTCCATAAGGCCTCCCGGATGTGGATAGTGCGAATAGTCAAGGAACAGGAATCAAGTACTCGGGGTCCTACGGGACACAAGTGAGCATGAAAAACCAAATAGCAGATATTGCTCACCGGTGCCTCTTTCATTAGTTATCCCATTACTACTCAGGTTAAGTTGTTTAGGTACCTCGTTATTCATCAGACACTCACATACCCTACACATGTTTTGCTACGACTCGCATGGCTCAAACAACTCCTGTAGTAATGGCTCATGGGATGGAGGAACAAGCTTTGGTGGGGTTTAATAGTAAAGGCTATGCAGTACTTGGGATTCAATTTAATGCAATCGCGACTCAATGATGCAAGAATAAGAGAGAGACAATAGGTACTGTATGTATGCAAGCATGTGGTAGTTCTTGCCTGGCAGCTCAGTTAAAGCGAGAGATGGATCTGGGTAGTACTCCTGTGATTCCTGGTAATTCTCCTGCTGGGCGTCTATTCGAAGAAGAACCAAACAAAAAAGGCCCAACATAAATAAAGTGCACAAGCATATGAATTAAAATGCATCAAGCATGGCAAAGGTGAGGTGGGGATACAAGAAATAAAGCATTTTGTCATTTATTTAACCAAGTTTTATTGTCATAAACAGTTCAGATTTTGAATAATGACATGATGCATGGTTCAATTCAGAACAAGGACTGCATAAATAGAACGGGCTCGTCACGCTGATCAATTTAGACATATTATTTGCCAAATTTGGAGTTGTAGAATTAAAGTTATTAATTAATCAAGGAAAAGGGCATTTTATTGTAATTTTAATCATCTCGAAATTTTAAAGTGTTCAAACATTATTTTGAATGGCATATTTGAATTCCACACATTTTTCTGATTCCAAAACATATGTGATATGTATTATTTGGATTTGTATTTTTAAAATTATTTAAACCTGACTTGAATTTGAATTTAAATCAATTTGAAAAAGGTTTAATTAAAAACAGACAACAGGGGAAACTTTTGTTACCCAGCTCGAGCTAGCCCCAGTCGCTGACGAGTGGGACCAACGGACTGGGCCACGCGCTCAGGAAAAACCTTTTTCCACCGCGGCGTAGCCAGCCTCTGCGACTGACGGGTGGGCCAGCAACTGGAGGCCCACGTGCCAGCGAACGAGCGCGCAGTGACTGCCAGGCGGGGCCGGGCTGGAGCATGGGTTACGGTCCGAGAAACCGAGGGACTTTTCTGCAATAATGCCAGAGTGGTTGACAGGTGGGACCTCTAGGAGCGCGGGTTGAGGAAGCCAAAAAGGTGGGGGGTTAAGTGGAAAGTGTCAACGTGCACTGTTTCTCTTCTCATCTGAACTCTCTGACGGAAACAACGCGCGGCGCAGCGAGGTGGGGGTTCGATCCTGCGTCGCGGGCGCGCGCGCTGCGGCGTTTGCCAGTGCGGCTGGTTGCGGGGAGGTGACAGAGAAGCCGACGGCTGCTAGATGTGCCTCTGCAAGGAGCGACGCGGAGCAAACGACTACGCCCACCGTGCACTGACGGCGCTCGGCGAAACGAACGGCGAAGCTAGACGGCAACGGTGAGGCGGAGGATGTCAGGGAGGGAGAGGGGCTCACTGGGGGTTGGCCGGTGGGGTCAGATCGGGGAGAAGCGCGGCGGTTCGTCGATGAGGCAGGAGCTCCGGCGATCTAGGGTTTCGGGGAGCGGCGAGGATCTGGCGGTCCTGGGGGCTCCTCCGTCGCGTCGACGTGTACGAGTCAAGGTAGTGAACTGCCCTTGGTCTTCCAGGCCACCTCCACGTCGTGCTCGCTGACTGGAACGAGGAGACGGCGCGGTAGACGGCGGCGACTGGCGGCAGAGCTGGGCGACGGTGGAGAAGGAAAAGAGGAGAGGAGGGCAGGCTTGGGCGGATCTGGGCGTTGCCAGGCTGCGTGGGGGATGAGGACAACGCGAGGGAGGGCGAGGAGAGGCTGGTGGGGCTCGGGTAGATAAAAGGTGGTCTCGGCCACCTTTTGCTTCTCCTTCACGTGTAGGTCGGGCTGGGGCAGGTAGGCATGGAGAGGGGCTGCAGGTGGGCCAGGTGGGGACGTGGAGGAGCAGCAGCTGGGGCCAGCATGGCAGGTAGGGAGAAGGGAGAGAGGAGAGGGGCTCGGGTGAGCTCGGGCTAGACTAGGCATGGGCTAGGGTTAGGTTTTTGTTGGGGTTAGGGTAGGGGCTAGCTAGGTGGCCCATGCATGGAAGAGAGAGAGATAGAGAGAGAGAGGTGAGGCTAAGGTTTAGGGTTTAGGTAGAACTAGGTTAGAGGAAAAAATTAGAGAGAGAGAAAGATAGGTTAGGTGTGGATTAGGGTTTTAGGTTTATTTTGAAATTGTTTATGAGATCATACCAAGAGGAAAGATAATGAGGCCTTGGATTTAACATGAGATGAGGTGGAGGAATAAACAAGAAAAGGAGAAAGAAAGATGTATGGGAAGAATCTATCATATAAAACATGAATGTAGATAAATAAAATAATAGATGTTGATGAGAGTAAAGGAGTGGTAGAGATGGTGATGATCCACAAAGAAAAGACTCAATAAATTCAAAATGAATCAAATGAACCAAAGGTGGTGGTACCCTTGCATGGCCCATGCAAAATAATAAAGGCCATGAATTACTTTGTGAAACAATATTATGAATATGGCATTATTTTTATGCACTCCCAAGAAGTGGAATAAAAGCCAAGCAAAAGAATTTGAAGGAGTTGATCCATCCCAACCCACATGAGCTAGAATAAATTCAAAGAAAAGAAATACAAGCTCATGGTCTAATGGGATGGTGGAATTATAAGGTGGTGAAAATAAAGTGATGGAGTGGAATAAAAGATATGCCCCCAACTCAACTTGGGAATTAAACAATATATCAACAACCAAATACAATATCAAGAGGCAAATACAAATAATAATGCATATGAGAGAAGAACCAAAGAAACAGGGTTTTATATGATGCTCAAATGCAAGGTGGTATGATGACATGAGCATGATATAATTATGATGCAACAATTATATATAGGAAGTAGCCATTATCTTACTAGACCAAGTAGCATTACCATTGTTAGACAATTGGGATGCTACAAGTATCACCCCTTCACAACAGTGTGTTGGCGAGGAATAAAGCAAAGTAGTGAATGGTTGGGTTCTGAATGGTGGACATCTTCTTCTTATAGAAGTGACTGCCACCATTGACAGAAATAACCTCCCAAGTCTCTCCACTTGTGGCGCTGTAGAGGTTAGTAATATTGGGCTCCCCAGTACGAGGGAGGCTAAAAGCATCGCAGAATTGTTTGAAACTTATATCATAGTGCTGCCGATTCATGTTGAAGCTGATGGTGCACGTGTTACCTTTCTCCATGTGGTCGTCGTAGAAGGAGGCCAGGAACTCATGGGTGAGTTCAGCGTAGGTGTCGTGGCTCCCGAAGCTGATCACCACCAACCCCGACCTGCTGCACATGAGGTCAAAGTCCGTCTTCAACCCCGCCGCGGTGAGAAAGTTGTGGTCGGCCCAACGCGTGGGCAGCATCCTCCTCGATGAAACAATGTCCATCTTGGAGTTATGCGGAGCTCGGGCCCTAGAACTTGAGCCCTCTCCCCGTTGGCGCTTGCTCGAATGAAAGAGGTTACCGATTTTGTTCATCGTGATGCACTAAAAAAATTCACCATAAAACCTTAGGCATATAGTTTCTATATGATATATGAACGATTCTACGTGAAAAAATTCAATCCTAATATGAGAAATTAACAGGAAAAACTAAATAGGCTTGAGTTCATCTACTAGATCAATGCGAAAATTTCAACCATGGAAATAAAGCATGGATAGGGAGAGAAACATACCGATCTGTTGATTCCCCCACTCAAACAAACGAAATCCACGAAGAATCAAGAGTTCTAGGTGGATTTTGAGAGGTTTGGAGAGAGAATACGAGAGAAATAATGAGGAGAGGAGGAAGAACCTGCCGCACGATGTGATTAAGTGGTCGGGCCGACCTATACGGCCGGAACTATACAGGCGGATGACGTTGCTCCGCCCATATAGTTGCGGCGACACCGACAACTAGGGTTTCTTTAATCAGAAATTAGCTATACGGGTGCAACTATATGGACGGATCAAAATGATCCACCGTATAGTTGGTCGTTCAACCTTCCGCGTCCCGAGATAAATTTTTAAAACTAGCTTCGATATCTATATGACCGGAACTATACAGCCGAAATTTTTATTCCCGCCGTATAGTTGGCCGTTAAACTCCCTGACATGGGTATACCCTACATGTACTCGAGTTTGGCATATACGGTCCAGATACAGCAGAAGCACACGGCGTTGCCAAGGCCCAATACTGAGTCGGGTGACCCACGGACTCTCCGATTGCTTGCAACGCAAGAGGAAGCTTCAGATAGAAAGTTCAAAGGGGTGAACCCTAATCTGTAACCGACTCGACCTGCTACCCGAGACCTAGCCTATCTATGTAAAGGCTAGGAAGGGGCAGCGAGGAGGACGATCACAACCCTAGTTTCCACAACCATCGCCAGATTGCATCTGCGCACCCCTATAATCTTCGATTCCCTCGATAATTCCAAGAGCAGACAAGCAGGAGTAGGGACCTCTACGAGGCCTGAACGTGGGTAAACCTTGCGTCCCTGTGTGCTTGTTTGCTAGCCGATTGATGCCTCCAGGGCTCCCTCCTTCTCCAAAACCCAAGTCCATAACAATGGGGATTGGCGAGTGAAACCCTCGTCAATTGGCGCCGTTTGTTGGAATTGGGAGTGCTGATGTCGCGGCTTCATCGGCCCCATCAACCGCGATCTACAACTCTGCAATAACGGAGATTCACCAGCTCTTTGGCGCTTTCGACTTCACCGTCCACACGCCAGCCACTCGCCCGGCTTTCGAGTCCGCAGGCGATGGGATCAGCCTGGTGATCGGGAGTTTCCGCTTCCAGGTCGGTCAACTGGGCATGCTTCGCATGCCCGACCAGCCGACGGCACCCACAATTGCTCCAGCATCATGGTTCCCGCCACCAATCGGCACCCTCAGCGAGCTCAGTTACCCGGCAATAGCTGGGAGCACGGACAGCGATAGCAGTCGTGGATCCGATTTGGGTGACCTAGCCACAGAATATGGAGCTTACGGCTCCGGATCTGAAAGTTGTGGGAGCAACAGCTTCCCCAATCACTTCATGTGTGCCGTCATCAACACGGGCGATACCATCGTCAATCTCGAAAACACCGGCACCAGATCTGGCACCAGACCGCCCAACAGCGGTGTACCCAATGGCGGCATACCCAATGGCGGTACGCCCAACGGTGGCCCCACCAACGGCGCGCCCACCAATAATGGGACGGGAGGAGAACTGTCGCTCACGGCGAATGAGAACACCGAAGAGCGCATGTTGATCTGGCTCAACGATAACGAGTGGGCCCGCTGTCGAGAAGCTCTACGGGGCAATCCTCTATCCTCCAACACCTCGCAGGACATGCTGATGGGCTACCATTGGCTGCTAAAGGAAGGGTTCAAGTGCCAACAACAAGTAATCGCACAACTCGAGGCACGTAGAAAGGCGGCAGACGAGTCGAGCCTTCGGCGAGTTGGGCTCTCCTCCCACGGAGGATCCTCTTCCAAAGGCAAGGAGTACCTGGCCAACAAAAGGCGATCTCGATTGGCCCACCTCACCTAACAAGAGCGCGTAGAAGCCGTGAAAGTCCTCGACTCAGTTCTATGATGGTGGATACGCAAGGCAACATGCTCCTGAAGACGCCGCAAGCTGCGGTGATGGCGGCCACCATGTACCTCCTCAATAACCAGCCACCAGCTGGAGATCCGCGAGCTGCCATGCACTGATCTATGATCGTGGGCTTGGGACTAAACGAGGCCGCCCTCGACAAAGAACCAATGCTAGAGCCGAATAAAAGCAAGGCTCTGGACAAACGCTACTCCTCACCCTCGTCCAGTAATGATAGCCACGACCTGTCTCGGCATCATCGCTCATGGCGGCACGATCGCGACTACGATGCGTGTGATGACATCACACAACGCAAAGTCGACAAAATGCGCGCTAGACGCGCTCGTTCGACTGACTCGGGGGATGAAGACGTGGAACTCTGCGGTGCCAGATGCTTCAGTAGAGCCATCAGGCATAAACAAATGCCTAAAGGGTTCAAACTCCCATTAGAGAACCCAAAATTTGACGGCCTACAAGACCCGAAGATTTGGCTGGAGGATCACATCCCCTCCGTCAGGCTGCACGGCGGGAGTCGAAGCATGGCCATGCAATGCCTACAGCTACAACTGCAGGGTGCCTCCCACGCATGGCTCAACAACCTCCCGCATGGATCCATTCGCAGCTGGGAAGAGCTAGTCTACAGCTTCGTGCACAACTTTAAGGGCACTTACAAAAGGCTCACATCAATCGAAGAACTGAGAGGCAGCCAACAAAGTCTGGCGAGTCGCTACGCTCGTACATCTAGAGATGGTCCATCATCAAGAACTCAGGGAGGACTGCACAATCGACGCGTTCAATGGCGGCGTTCGCCGCATAGAGCTCAGGGAGGAGCTGGGCCACTCGAAGCCCAAAACAATCGACCACCTGATGGAAATCGCGAATCGGTGGGGGGACGGAGAAGACTCAGTGAAAAACCGCACCTACATAGATGATGACGATGACCTTGGGTGTAGACGCGACCGCCGAGGAAAGCGTCGAATGCGCATCTACGAAGACCGCAATGAGGTCAACATGGTCGCAGCCCGCTACGCCGACAAATGTGACGACAACCGCAATAGAGGATATTGCAGCGGTGGATACCACGACAGTGGGAAAACCACACAGGTGTGGCAGTGCCGAACTCACGAAGAGGCACCCGTAACATCTATCCAGGACAAATTTTCTGGACCATGCAACGTGCACTTCTACATCGACAAGCACGTCGGGAAGAAAAAGTCCAGCCACCTCCTAAAGGACTGCCATGAGTTCCTCAAGCTCTACGAAGGCCTGGCTTAGATGAATCGCGACGCAATCAACCGGGGCTACAGAGCCGCCCCAGGCATTGTGGAACATGGAGCTCCTCCACCATCGCCCAGACCAGTACCACTCGCGGTTGCACCAGTCCAGCATCATGGAGGCGAGCCATACCCGCGAGCTGTGGGCAACATGGGGATGATCCAAAAAGGGCGTCCCTCCAATCGAATGCAGAAGGCAATCACTCGCCAAGTCAATTTGGCGATAAACTCTCCACCTTCCACCACTGAGTACCTCAGTGGAAGCGAGTCCTGCATCACCTTCAACAAGCGCGACCACCCGCGCCAAGTTCCTCGCCTAGGCCACTGTCCCCTCGTACTCGAGGCATAGATCGGAGGCTTTGACATGAGTCGCGTCTTCATGGACGGCGGGAGCGGCATCAACCTCATGTTTGCAAGTACCTTGCGCGCAATGAGGATCCCTCTGACCTGCCTAGAGGCTTCAGACACGACGTTCCATGGCATCTTCCTAGGGAAGGGCATATACCCCCTGGGAAAAATCAACCTCGACGTCATATTTGGCACACCGCAAAACTTTTGGCGGGAACACATCGACTTCGAAGTTGTTGACTGGCCTTCACAATACCACTGCATCCTCGGACGTGTTGCGTTCGCAAGGTTCATGGCAGTGCCACACTATGCCTATCTGCAGATGAAGATGCCAGGTCCAAACAGCGTCATCACAATCAACGGAAACTTCGAGAGGTCCGACACCCGCGACAGGGAATTCAACAGAATATCCCAGTCCTTTGGCATGCAAGAAGAGCTCGCAAGGCTGAAGGAGTCGACAGACAACAGTCTGCCTCCCTTGAGTAGGCCAAGTTCACCCGACCTGTGGTTCGACTCGTCGGTGCACACAAAGAAAGTCCAGGTCCACCCAATGGACCCGACCAAGACGACCCTCATCGCCAATAACTTGAGTTCTGCATAGAAACTCGCGCTCGTCGAATTCCTCCATGAGCACTGGGAAATCTTCGCCTGGTGTCCAGCGGACATGCCATGAGTTCCCAGGGAATACGCCGAGCACTCACTCAACGTGAATCCAAACGCAAGGCGAGTCAAGCAGACAATACGGTGACTGTCTGAGCCAAGAGAAAAAGCACTCGGTATGGAGATCAATAGACTCCTCGATGCAAAATTCATACGCGAGATCAAGAAAAGAACCCGGCTCGCAAATACAATGCTAGTGCCTAAAAAGGACACGGATATCCTGCGGATGTGCGTGGACTTCACTTCCTTGAATAAGCACTGCCCGAAGGATCACTTCCCATTGCCACAGATTGATCAAATAATTGACTCCACTGCAGGATGCGAGCACCTCTGCTTCCTTGATGCCTACTCGGGCTACAATCAGATTCGAATGAAGGAGGAAGACCAGGAGAAAATGGCATTTACAATGCCCTTTGGTGTGTTCTGCTACAACACAATGCCTTTCGGGCTAAAAAACGCAGGAGCCACCTATCAGCGGTGCATGCAGGCTTGCCTCAAAAACCAACTTGGTCGCAATATCCAAGTCTATGTTGATGACATTGTCATGAAAACCAAGGAGGAGGCCACGTTAATAGACGATCTCCATGAGACCTTCTCTAACCTCGACCTCTACCGGATCAAGCTCAATCTGGACAAATGTGCCTTCAGCGTACCATCAGGGCAACTACTCGGGTATCTCATCTCTGCGAGAGGGATCGAAGCAAACTCGGAGAAAATAAAGGCCATGCTGACCATGGAGAAGCCGAAGAACGTAAAAGGCATCCAACATCTGGCTGGACGAATCGCGGTGCTCAGTCGATTCATCAGTCGAATGGGCGAAAAGGAACTACCCTTCTACCAACTCCTCCGCAAAGCTGACAAGTTTGAGTGGACAGACGAGGCACAAGAAGCATTCGAAGACCTCAAGCTTCTACTATCCACCTCGCTAGTACTGGTGATGCCTCGCAAAAAGGAGCCACTACTGCTCTACATTACAGCCACCAACCAGGTGGTTAGCACGGTGCTCGTGGTGGATCGAGCCGAAGAAAACAAGGTCCACGGGGTCCAGCGCCCAGTGTACTACCTCAGCGAGGTGCTCACGCCAACAAAGCAGCGGTACCCGCACTACCAGAAGCTAGCGTACGGCGTCTTCATGACAGCCTAGTGACTATGCCACTACTTCCAAGAGAACTCAATCGTGGTGGTAAATGACACCCCACTTGGGCACATACTCAACAACCCCGACGCCACTAGACGAGTCACGCTCTGGGGCATAGAGCTATCGTCGCGCGACATCACATACGAGAAGGGTGATGCGATAAAGTCACAGGTTCCCCCAGATTTCCTCATGCACTGGATGGAGAACCAGCTCCCTGACAAACCAGATATATCCTACCTCTGGACAATTGTCGTGGTGGTGTCACGGCAGATGCCATGTATAGGCTAAATGTGGGGACTAAATGCACTAGGGGAATCCAGGGAGGGATAGTGTGGTGATTCCAGACACATAAGCTTTGTATTTGATTCTCCTTCACAGGTTACAAATGCTCCTAGAGCTGTATTGGGGAGAGGAGGAAGAAAGAACTCTCTTACTCTCGCCACTAGCTAGCCCACGGAGCAATCTCCCAGAAATCAACCAGTCAAGAATCAACCAACCCCCTCTATAGAAGCCCTAGCCCTGCTTATATAGGGGTGGCTAGGTCTCCACTTAGGGCATACGTGGAGGCATATTCCAGGGAATATGCCTCCTCCCAAAATAGTAAGCCGACCGGGTTACTTTTCCCCTACGTCACCCATGGAGAGGCTACGTGAGCCTCTGCGGCGCCTGCATCACCCGACATTGGCTTCGTCACCTTTGTCGGCCATGCCTCGGTGGTCCGGCCTCTGTCCTCTTCGCTCACGCTCCGCGTACAGCAGCCACCTTTTAACCAGCGAGATACCTTCCTTCTCTTGCAAGCTTGATATAACCCGGATCCTGCATAGAAGATCCGGATATACCTGTTCCTGCATACAAGTTAGATATATCTTACTGACTTCCGACTTCAGTCGGTTGAGACCATGTAAGGTGGACGTCCCTGGTCCGGGTTACTCCGTGATCCGGCCTGCCTTGAGGTGACTCGGCCAGCATTTGCTTTAACCTTGCCGAACCTCGGCTAACTCGACATTTATACCCTGGCGTGACCCTACCCGGGGGTATCCCCCCAACATTAGTCCCTGAAGCTGGTGCGGTCTTAGCTGCCTTAGCCGCTAAGGCCACAGCAGGTTCAATTTCACCGAGCTTTGTGTTCCTTTTCCGAGTTACCTCTTATCTCGGATTCTATGGATTTACTTTCCCTTGGCACATTCCAAGTTTTTACTTGCTGGCCGGGTTACCACATACTCATCCGAGTTTCTCTTCCTTCTCTCGTACGCTTCCCCATGTGGAGGCTAATCATCACATCGCCTCATTTTAAGGGCCAGCCACAGTAACCGCCGCAGTAATTGTCAGTTATTACTGTAGCGCACGTCACATCGTGCCTGCCTCCTCGTTATCTGCATCATAACGTCATGTCATGGGATCCGCTGCGCTCTGTGGCCTTCCGTGTGGCTCGATGCTGATTGGTCAATCCGGATTGTACACGGCCACACGGTGTGGTCCGTCCGCAAACGCGATCCCACTACTCTGAGGGAGCGGTTAAATAGGGGAGGGGCGCGCCCCTTGGGGCTGTTCCTCTTCTTCCTCATCTTTCCCTGCGACAGCGCCGCCGCCACCACGTTTGAGTAGCTGCGCCGCCGCCGCTCTGCTTCCGCGCGCACCCGCGTCGCCGTCGCCTCTGCGCATCTCCTCCGCCACGGGTCCCCATCAGTCTAGGCCGCTGCCACCCACCGCCTCTAGCGTCAGTGAGAGCAGTGACCTCGAGATGGTAGAAGAAGAGCTCGCCGTCGCCGAGCAAGAGATGGAGGAAGATGCTGCGAGCGCCGACCGCGGCGCGTGGGCAGGCTCTTGGGTCTGCCAGGATGACCTGGACTGGCTCTACCGGACCAGGCGCATCGCGGAGGGCGTCATCGCGCGCCTCGCCTCCTCCGAGCTTTCCCTCACACCCAATCCGGCTGAGTACGTTGTGTTCCTATCACACTTCCAGCGGGGGTTTGGTTTGCTAGTTAGCGATTTTTTCCACGACTGGTTGAACACATACGAGCTCCAGCCGCATCACCTTCCAGCCAACGCCATCACATCTCTTTCCGCCTTCGCCTCCACCATCGAGGGCTATGCCGGATTATGGCCCACAAAGGAGCTATGGATCCGGTTCTTTGGCCTCCGCCGGAATGTAATTCCGAATGTAGAACTAGATCCGGAGGACAAACAACTCATGCAGTTCGGTGCTGCGTCAATTTCTCCCTGGAGGCTGTCTCTCTTCCCCCGAGTTACTGGGCTGGACTCCTGCAAGGGATCGGCCCGGATCTTCTTCTATGTCCGGAACAGCACCACCGAAGATCTGATCCGGATGCACCCCTATACTCCGAGTCCTCCTAACCCGGAGTTGTGGGACGTTATCCCCAAGAAGCCCACAGTGCTGGCCAACCAAGTTAACAAGAGGTTCAAGGAGCTAAAGGACCTCGGATTGCACAATGAGGACGCCATGATCACATTCGTCCGCAATCGGATCTCCCCCCTCCAGAAACACACACACAAAGTGTGCCACATGAGCTAGGGCCGCGACCCCAACCGGACCTCGTCTTTCGAGTTAAGCAATACAGAGATTTATCACCGGGTCAAGGCCCTGTTCACCACCCACAAGGACTTCTCCTCTGAGTGGACGTGGGGGATTGAACATTTTTGCCGGGATAAGCTTCCTCCTTTGATAAGTCTCGCACCCCAAACTTTCTTCCGAATTGAATCATATGTCGGTCTTTTTCTTGTAGATTTTAATCCTGTTTCCTTTCCTTTTCCTTAGATGTTTCTTCAGCAAACCATCGAGGATGGCACCGACCCTACCCTCAAATGGGCGCCTGACCGAGACACCTCGGACGAGGAAGAACCTGATCAGAAGATGTTCCTTCTGATGTTGGACGCGACCAAGCGACCTACCGGTAAACTCTCTTCTATTAGAGGTTGGCCCGACGATGAGGATGATTCAGATATTGAGGTGATGGAAGCATTTTACGCTGTCCCCCTTTCTTATGCTTTTCCGACATCAGCTAACCCCGGTGGCCAGATCCATGAAGATCCTCCCCTTGCCGTGGGTGATCCTGTTCTGGTTGCACCGAAGAAGAAAAGGGGAGCCGCATCAACCTCTTCATCCAGACCTTCTCAGCCCGCCAAAAGGCGAAAGCAGTTCAGAGACAAAACTGCCACCAAGCCTGCAACCAAGGCCACAGCTCGGAGGGCTCGGAAGCCCAAGGATCCCCTGACGTCGGATGAGTAAGCCTCTTCTCCCTTTACTATTTTCTTGTCCTTCTTTTATTACATCTTCTTATTCAACAATGTTTGATTTGGTAGGGCCGCGGTGGAGGTCCCACAAAGTGGATCCGGCATTGCCTCCCCACTTCGACACAGCCCTTCTCCCCCTCGCGGCGAGGATTCACGCCCACTGAGCCCAATCTCGGAGGGTCCAACGGCTGCTCCGGGTTCCAGCCCACCTCGTCAAGAAGAGGGCAACCTTGGAGCGGGGGAGACCGGCTCTGCCGAGGCAACAGCCACCACTACTTCGGCTCCGCCGCAACCAGCTACCACCGAGGTTCCTTCAGTACCTCCACCGAAGAAGCAACCAGCACCAGTATCAGCACCAACTCCGGCACCAGCAGCAAAAGCAACAGCAGTAGCACCAAGCCCCTTCGCCTCGTCCGAGTCTTTTCAGTCTCGGCGAGAAAGCACCAAGGTCGCTCCCAAGGGTAAATCTGCTACAACAACTTCCACTTCACAGCAGCAGCCTAAGGGCAAAAAGACCCTTGACGCCACTAGGGCAGCATCCGTCGAGGCTGGACAGCGCACGCTCGCGTCCATGCTCCCGAAGAAGACTCCGCCACCGAAGGGCGCCCCTACCAAGCCAGCTGATGCGCAACAACTTGTTTTGCACACCAGCCCGGCCCTTGCTCAGGTTGAGAGGAGGGAAGCGCATGCCAAGGGTTTGGTAGCACCCCACATGCCCAGCGGTAGATGATACCCTCCGACCTTGATTGAATTCGTAAACAACTGGAACAAGGCGGAGTTCGTCCACAACGACGAGCTCCCGGAGAAGTTCGGTCCCGCCGAATTTTCTGCACAGATGAATACTGCCGCCAAGGCAATTAACCTCGTGGGTCGGATGATGGAGGTAAGTTTTCCTTAAGATATTGTAGATATTAACGATATAACCATTAGTCCTCGAGCCTCCGGGGGAGTAACTTGTTACTCGGCCGGATGCTCTTTAGAAAATTAACGTAGCTCCTTGATAACTTCGAATATGCACACACCTAGAGCCGGGTTAAGTTCCACTTGGCCCGGATCTTTGTACACTTCGAATATGCACACACCTAGAGCCGGGTTAAGTTCCACTTGGCCCGGATCTTTGTACACTTGGAATATGCACACACCTAGAGCCGGGTTAAGTTCCACTTGGCCCGGATCTTTGTACACTTCGAATATGCACACACCTAGAGCCAGGTTAAGTTCCACTTGGCCCAGATCTTTGTACACTTCGAATATGCACACACCTAGAGCCGGGTTAAGTTCCACTTGGCCCGGATCTTTGTACACTTCGAATATGCACACACCTAGAGCCGGGTTAAGTTCCACTTGGCCCAGATCTTCGTACACTTAGAATATGCACACACCTAGAGCCGGGTTAAGTTCCACTTGGCCCGGATCTTTGTACACTTAGAATATGCACACACCTAGAGCCGGGTTAAGTTCCACTTGGCCCGGATCTTTGTACACTTCGAATATGCACACACCTAGAGCCGGGTTAAGTTCCACTTGGCCCGGATCTTTGTACACTTTGAATATGCACACACCTAGAGCCAGGTTAAGTTCCACTTAGCCCGGATCTTTGTACACTTCGAATATGCACACACCTAGAGCAGGGTTAAGTTCCACTTGGCTTGGATCTTTGTACACTTCGAATATGCACACACCTAGAGCCGGGTTAAGTTCCGCTTGGCCCGGATCTTTGTACACTTCGAATATGCACACACCTAGAGCCGGGTTAAGTTCCACTTGGCCCGGATTTTGTACACTTCGAATATGCACAAGACTAAGCTACCTTTTTGTATTCCTTTTAGGTGACCACCAACCGCCGAAGCGCTGAGTTTCAGCGTCTGCTGGACACTCACAAGATGTTGCGCGCAAAGCATAATGCACTTCTCGCTAAATACGAGAAAAGGGGTAAGTCCCTTCCTTGGCATTGTCCCGTTTTTCTTCGTCTTTTTCTGCCGAGCTAACCCATCATTCGGTTTCCGCAGCTAGGATGGAGGCTGAGAATATCCTCATGAGGAATAATTTGGACCAGATCAAGGGTAAGTTATTTTTGCTCAACTTTGTTATGCTTTCTATCTCTTTTTCCCCGTGGTTTGGCAAACATTCATACCTCGGCTCCGCCGGGTCAACAAACTATTTCAGCATCTCTTGAAGATAGTGTGACCGTGCCTGATATGATGCTGCATTTTCTCGAACAAGCAGGGCAGCATCAGGCCGAACTTAAGAAGAAAGACGATGAGCTTGCCCTCCTCCGAGCCAAAGATGATGAGATTGCCAAGCTCAAGGCAGATATGAAGAAGCTAAAGGCGCAGCACCAAGCCAAACTTCAAAAAGCTGGCCAGGACTATACTGAAGAGCGGGAGCGCCTCACCCTCCAGATTTCCAAAGACCAAGAGCTTCTCTAGGAGGCGGACGTCAAACTCGAGTCGGCGAACACTGAACGTGTGCAGCTTCGCAAAAGGCGCAATGACTGTACCAAGGAGTTAACCCGGATCCACAGCCATATTTCCCGTAAGTTATTTTCCTTCGTCCGGCATACTTCTCCGGGTTGCTTCTCATGTCTTTTCCTTGCTTGTTTCTCCTGTCTTGTTTTCAGGCAAATTTCCAGAGGGCAACGCCATTGCAAGCACCGATGTTGCTAAGTTCCGCCGAGAGAGGGGTACCCCCATTGCTCCTGACGCTAAAGAAATTCCCTATGACATGGAGGACCTGTTGGTCAGCTTGTCTTCTCGCGTGGAAATCGTGAAGAACTATGGCAAAGATATCCTTGATGTGGCAGTTCGGATCTTCAACGTCTTTTGGCCTGATGAAGATACTCCGGAGGGGACCGCAGTTCTCGTCGACAAACTGATGGAATGCGAGACCCAGCTCGACCTTTGGAGGGAATCCGCTGGCCGTGCGGGAGCTGAGACCGTTCTCCACTACGTGCTTACGTGGTACGAGAAGATCGACCTCAACCTCTTAGCGCGCATGCGCACCGGATCCAAATGGTCCAGCGACCCGGAGTGGATTGCTCGGCGCAAGGCCTGTGCCCATAGCCTCATCGAATATGCGCCCATTCATGAATGGAACGAGGGTCCGAGCTTCCTTGGTGCCACTGATGCCAAAAATGCTGAAAACGCAAAAGATGGTTCAGATGAAGACGAAGAGGACGATGCCTCGGACGTCGAAGATAGTGAAGATGACGCTGAACTTCCTCCTCCTGCTGGTCCTTGAGCGAAAAAAATTAAAGTTTATCAGATCCCCGGTATGTCGTGTGCAGTTGTATCAAGTGCACAAGTAATATTTTGCTACTAAGTTTTTATGCTGGATTGACTTGGGCGTAGTCCCCGAGTTTCATTTTCTCGTTCTTCCAATCTTTTGGCTCGGCTCGCGTCTACCTTGGTTTGGTTTTATGACTTACGAGTCCGAGCTTGAAAAATTGTCTTAACAATACTTGGAAACTTTGGGATTAGCTCAAAATAATTCAGCATGATAAATTTAAAGTATTAATACGGTTAGTTCGAAAAACAAACGTCGGCTCGATTAAGTTTTTTCCCTTAGTCGTTTTTCATGTGCTACGCAATTCCAAACTTGTTATCTTGCTTGCCATGAAGCCAAATCTTATTGGACAGCAGCAGGTCGAAGAGTTAGGTTCTTGGTGCTCACACATTACTAATCCGACCTAAGCAGAAGTGACTTAAGCCAGCCGACGTAAAAATAATAAACACAGAAGACAAGTAAAATTACTAAGGCAGTCCCCGAGTTACTGCTCAAGGTGCCAAGATTTCATTGATAGGCTCATTACCGGCATACATACCGACATATGTGGAATTCGGATACATACACTTCTCTGCTAAGTGTAGAAAGGACGAAGTAGTGCTACATTCCATGGACGCTTAGATTCCTCGCCGGACCTGTCCGCCTTGTTCTTTTCAGGTGGCTTTGCATTGATAAGATAATAAGAATCATTGTGTAATGCCTTGCTCACAATGAATGGCCCTTCCCATGGGGGGGATAACTTGTGCATGCCAGCAATATGTTGTACCAACCAGAGTACCAGATCGCCTTCCCAGAAAACTCGAGGGCTTACTTTCCGGCTATGATAGCGTCGGAGATTTTGCTAGTATATGGCGGATCTGGACAATGCCACTTCTCTCGCTTCTTGCACTTCGGCTTCTGTGTACTGGGTGACCCTAGGAGAATCATGCTCTATGTCGGCTGGTAATATAGCTTCTGCCCCATATACTAGAAAGAACGGCGTATAGCCTGTTGATCGATTCGGAGTTGTTCTTAAACTCCACAGTACCGCTGGTAGTTCTTCTATCCAGCACCCCGCTGATCTTTGTAGCGGCTCAATGAGTCGGGATTTTATCCCGGATAATACTAATCCGTTGGATCTTTCCACTTGTCCGTTCGATGCGGGGTGGGATACCGAGGCAACATCCAGCCGGATCTTCTTATCTCGGCAGAAATGTGCAAATGCTCCTTCAGCAAAGTTTGTGCCATTATCTGTTATGATACTGTGAGGATAACCGTATCTCAAGATGATGTCTTTGAGAAATGTTACGGCCGTAGCTCCATCACATTTTCTTATCGGCTTCACTTTAATCCACTTTGTAAACTTGTCCACCATGACCAAAATGTGAGTCATATTTCCCTTTGCTGGTTTAAACGGGCCGACCATATCCAAGCACCATACAGAAAATGGCCATGTAATTGGTATGGTCTTGAGCTCCGACATTGGCATATGTGTTTTTGTCGCATATCTCTGACAGCCATTGCACTTTCTCACCAGATCTTCCGCTTGTTCTAATGCACTTGGCCAGTAAAACCCATGGTGAAAAGCTTTTGCTACCAAGGCTCTGGATGAGGCTTGATGCCCACATTCCCCTTGATGTATATCTCGGTGGATTTCAATTCCTTCCTCCGGATCAACACATCGCTGGAGGACATTAGTCACACTCCTTTTGTATAACTCGGAATTGATGATCGTGTATGCTTTCGCTCTCCTCTGAGTTTGCCTGGAAAGTACCTCCTCAGTGGGTAAGGTTCCGTCTTTCAGGAATTGGAATATTGGCAATGCCCAAGCTGGTATAGCCCTCACTGGGAATATTTCCTCATCAATTTAAATCAGATCCACCGGCATAACTTCTTCCGGATCGTGCTGTGCAGTCCCCGGGTTTGTCGTGGCAGTCCTCGGGTTTGCCAAGGCAGTCCCCGGGTTTCGTGAGCCACTTCCTTCATCAATGTCCATGGGCACAGCTTCTGATTCCGGGATAAAAATTGAGTCGCACTCCGGGGATGGCCTGATGGATGGTTTCCTGAGGTGCTCCAGTGCTACGCCTAGTGGAATTGCTTGTCGGGTTGAACCGAGCTTCGACAGTACGTCGGCAGCCTCATTCTCCACTCGAGGTATATGGTGAAATTCACATCCCTCAAAGTAACCAGATATTTTCTGCACATGAAATCTGTATAACGCCATGTTTGCGTCCAAAGCATCCCATTGCCCAAAGGCCTGCTGGACTACGTGATCCGAGTCACCGAAGCATTGGATCTGACATATACCAACCTCCTTTGCCACTTTGAGCCCATGTATAAGTGCTTCGTATTCTGCAACATTGTGTGATGAAGTGAAGTGAATCTGCAGCACATATTTCAGCTGGTCCTTCTTTGGCGAGGTAAGCACAACTCCGGCACCTAACCCGGTTTTCGTTTTTGACCCGTCAAAGTGCATTCTCCAGTATTTCCGATCTAGCAATGGTGGTTCGTATTGCACCTCGGCCCAATCCACAAAAAAGTCCGCCACAGCTTGAGATTTAATTGCTTCTCTTCTGTCATATTGTGGCGCATAAGGTGCTAGTTCAATTGCCCATTTTGCAATCTTGCCACTTGCATCCTTGTTACTCATTATCTCGGATATGGGAGATTCACATATTACCTTGATTGGGTGTTCCTCGAAATAATGTTTCAGCTTCTTAGCTGACATACACACACCGTATGCCACTTTCTGATAATGAGGATAGTTCTGTTTTGAGGCTGATAATACCTCGCTCAGATAATATACTGGCCCTTGCACCAACTTACCCTCTTCGTCGTGCTCTACCACAATTACTACACTTACAACTCGGTTGGTTGCGGATATATAGAGCAACATTGGCTCCTTTGATAGTCGAGAGGCTAACACTGGTGCAGTGGCTAACATTTTATTTAAGTGAGCAAAGGCTTCATTGGCCTGCGGCGTCCAAATGAACGTATCCGACTTTTTCATGAGTTGATGGAGAGGCAGTGCCTTTTCTCCCAACCGACATACAAACCGACTCAACGACGCCAGGCAACCAGTGAACTTCTGGACATCGTTAAGACACTTCGGCAGCTCCATTCGTTCTATGGCCCGGATCTTAGTTGGATTGACCTCGATACCTCAGCTAGAGACGAGGAATCCGAGTAATTTTCCAGCCGGGACACCGAAGGTACATTTCTCCGGGTTAAGCTTCATCCGGAACCTTCTTAGGTTCGCGAACGTCTGCCTGATATCGTCAAGGAGCATTTTGCTTTCCTTGGTCTTTATCACAACATCATCCACATACACCTGCACATTTTTACCAATTTGGTCATGCAAACATTATTGCATACATCTCTGGTATGTTGCCCTAGCATTACATAAACCAAAAGGCATGGTGCAATAGCAATAAGCCCCATACGAGGTGATAAACGCAGTCTTTATTTGATCATTCGGGTTCAGAGGTATCTGGTGGAAACCAGAATATGCATAAATGAACGACAACAACTCACACCCAGCAGTGGAATCTATGACCTGGTCTATCCTTGGCAGTGGGAACGGATATTTTGGACACGCCTTATTCAGGTTTGTGTAATCGATACACATACGCCACACCACTGCCACATTCGGATCATCTTTCTTCTTCTCCACCAGCACCGGATTAGACAGCCAATTCGGGTAAAGTACTTCCATGATAAATCCTGCAGCCAACAACCGAGCTATCTCATCTCCTATGACTTTTCTCCTGCCTTCGGCGAAGTGGCGGAGAGGTTGCTTCACCGACTTAGCTCCGGGTCTCACATTCAAAGAGTGCTCGGCCAACTCCCTCGGAACACCTTGCAAGTCTTGTGTGGACCAGGCAAAAATATCCCGATTCTCATGGAGGAAGTTGACGAGCTCGCTTTCCTATTTGCATTTAACCCGGCCCCAATTGTTACGGTATGCTCAGGGAACATATCATCAACAGGCACCTTCTTGGTATCTTTTGTCGCTTGGAATGAGACGCTTCCATGCGGGTTATTTAATGCCGGCATATACTGCTGGGCGGACTGAGCCAATGCCGCCACCTCTTGGATCTTTCTCTTTTCTTGTGCTATCACGAGTGACTCGGCTAGGTTTGACCCGGCTGACGCACACTCAATAGAACGTCGGAAATCTCCGGCTATAGTGATCACACCATTTGGCCCAGGCAACTTCATCTTCAGATAACTGATGTGGCAGCTTGCCATGAACTTGTTCAGAGCCGGTCTACCGAGTAACGTGTGATACGCACTTTCTAAGTTCACCAGCTCAAAATCCAAATTCTCAGTTCGGCAGTTGTCTCTTGTGCCGAACAAAACATCAACTCGGACCTTGCCTATGGGCTCACAAAAAATGCCTGGCACAATGCCATGGAAAGTTGTCCTTGTAGGTTGGAGCATGTTCTCCGAGATACCCAACTTGCGCATCGTATCTGCATACATGATATTAATGCTACTACCACTGTCAATCAGTACCTTGGAGAATCTTACATTATGTTTGGCCCAATGAATGTTGGGTCTAACAACAGTGCATATGAGCTCGGGCTAGGCATAAGCTTGGGATGATCTTTGATGCTCCAGATGATTTCCTGGTCCGACCAAGGCATGTACCTTGTCACAGCTGGAATTACCACATTCACTTCCATATGTCGGCGCTGCAAGCTTTTCCTGTTTGTCTCTTCCGTAGTGAACACATAGTAGCTCTGATGGTGTTCTCTATACTCATTTCTCCCCTCGTTTCTGGGGTACCTCTGATCCTGATGGTTTTGGTTTTCCACCTGATGTACTGCATCCCTTCTCTCATGGTTGTCATACCTCGGCGGAGGGGGAGGCAACATTAACTGTTGCGTGTTCGCTCCGGAGATCAGTTGCTGCCGGGGTAACTCCTGCCGAGGTTGATCATTCCGAGGTGCCTGAGCATTCCCCAAACCACTTTGTTCTATCTTTCGCATCCACTCACACTGCCTAGTTGTGTGTCCCGCCGGGTTACTTGGATTAGGCGTGTGGAATTTACACGGCTGATCCAGCATTGCTTCATAAGTATACCTCAGACGGTCTTTCTTCTCTTGCCACTGTTTTTTCTACTCTGGCGTCCAAGTTTTCTTCCCATCATTCCTTGGCGTCCATTGCTGTCCTCCAGTTTTCTGACGTTGACTGCTTCCTGCTCCAGGTTGATCTTGATTCATAGCTGCAACTTGTTGCGAACTGTACCGGTAATCTGGTCTGTCATCTCTTCTTTTACCTCGATAATCATCCCTCCGGGATGACCCGGCTCCTTTGACCGGCATTGCCTTGGTCGCGGTTACCTCGCACTCCTTCGATCCTCATTTCTTTGCACTTCTTTTCCTTTCCCTGCCCTTGCCAGGTCATATGGGACTATCTATTTATTCCTCCTGGCCGAAGTTACTACCTCTTCTCTCCTAGGACCACCACGAGGAGACGATGCGGCTCCAGCGGATTTTTCCGGATTACCCACCGCCGAATGAACGATCTTGGAGGCCCCAACTCTCTCCAGGTTAGCCCTGAGCAATTCCTCGTTCTGCCTGTTCACGATCCGAACCAACTCGTTAACCCTATCTTGCTGTCTTTGGCGGGCTTCACCCGTCAGACCTTCTAAGTCGGATGCGGCTGCATCTACTGCCCTGAGGTTCTTTGCCGGGGTACTGTACTTTGGCAGCCCCACGGACAGACAGTTCTCTGATTCCTCAATCCTAGTATCACCCTCTCTGTTCATTTCACTCATGAGATTTCTCCCCTTCACTTTTACAGCATCTACTTTATTTGCCTTTGCGTACTCACGCAGTGTCATGTTCAACGACTACTGAGCCGCGACTATCTTGTTCGCACCCTCTAGTATTTTCTGCCTAGTTTCCACTAACTCGGCCTGTGCGTGAGCCGGATCTACTGCCACTGCTACTGGATTGGCCAAGCTATCCATCGCCTGCTGCAGTACATTCTCAGGCTCTCTAGTGGATGACCTCTACTTTTCCTCGGTGCCTTAGGTGTTACCTCCGGATCTGGTGCCGGATCCTTGCTCGCGCCCGCAGCTGGCGCAGTCATCATCACTTCTACACGGTACGGGGAGCGAGTGATAAGCTCCCCATGAACCATGCTAAGGGATGGCTCGCCTCCTTCGACGACGTGCCGCGGATGAACGCACGACACATCGACAGCAACGTAGCCCTTGTGCGCACCGAGCTTGACGAAGAGGCCGTTGCGTGGAAGAGGACTTGTGCCGAAGCAGCCAGCGTTGTCGCTGATGAAATCCAGCGCTCCAAAGCGCTGAACGAGGCCAGAGACGATGCGCTTGCCGGTGCCGATGAGGTTTCCCGTCCGGATCTTCACCCCTGCTAGCGCCGCTAGACCCACGGTGGGCACCAACTGTCGTGGTGGTGTCACGGCAGATGCCATCTATAGGCTAAATGTGGGGACTAAATGCACTAGGGGAATCCAGGGAGGGATAGTGTGGTGATTCCACACACAGAAGCTTTGTATTTGATTCGCCTTCACATGTTACAAATGCTCCTAGAGCTGTATTGGGGAGAGGAGGAAGAAAGAACTCTCTTACTCTCGCCACTAGCTAGCCCTCAGAGCAATCTCCCAAAAATCAACGAGTCAAGAATCAACCAACCCCCTCTACAGAAGCCCTAGCCCTCCTTATATAGGGGTGGCTAGGTCTCCACTTAGGGCATACATGGAGGCATATTCCAGGGAATATGCCTCCTCCCAAAATAGTAAGCCGACCGGGTTACTTTTCACCCGCATCACCCATGCAGAGGCTACGTGAGCCTCTGCGGTGCCTGCGTCACCCGACATTGGCTTCGTCACCTTTGTCGGCCACGCCTCGGTGGTCCGGCCTCTGTCTGCTTCGCTCACGCTCCGCATACAGCAGCCACCTTTTGACCAGGGAGATACCTTCCTTCTCTTGCAAGCTTGATATAACCCGGATCCTGCATAGAAGATCCGGACATACCTGTTCCTGCATACAAGTTAGATATATCTTACCGACCTATGGCTTAAGTCGGTTGAGACCATGTAAGGTGGACGTCCCTGGTCCGGGTTACTCCGTGATCCGGCCTGCCTTGAGGTGACTCGGCTAGCATTTGCTTTGACCTTGCCGAACCTCGGCTAACTCAGCATTTATACCCCGGCGTGACCCTACCCGGGGGTATCCCCCCAACAACAATGCACTTCGATGGATCCAAGCGAAACGGCGGCGCTGGCGCAGGTGTCCTACTGACATCGCCCCAAGGAGAAAAGATGAAATACGTTCTGCGAATGCAGTTCACAGCCTCTAACAATGAAGCCGAGTACGAGGCCTTAATCCACGGGATGTGAATGGCAAAAGCCTGTGGCACCAAGAGGCTCATCATCTACGACGACTCTAAGCTGGTGGTCAACCAAACGATGCACGAGTGCAACACACTGAGCGACAACATGATCGCCTATCGCGACCTCTACGACACACTCGAGGGAGACTTTGATGGCTGTGAGTTGTGGCACGTTGGCCGCGAAAGCAACGAAGAGGTGGATACAGTCGCCAACATCGGCTCCACCTGCGCCCCCATACCACCTGGGGTATTCCTCGAGCGCATCAGCGAGCGCTCCATCAAGCCCAAGGCTCCAGCAATGAAAACAAGCACGTCAACGAACTCGGGCACTATGCCACCCAACGAGCCTATGGCACTCAATGACATGGAGCTTGATACAGGACTCGAAGGACCAATGGAGGTCATGATGATCGAACCATCCTGGACACAGCCGTATATCACATACATCCTCAGCAAAAGGCTACCAGATGACTCGACTGATGCACGACACATCGTGCGATGATCCAAGTCATTCGCCCTCATCAACGGCAAACTATACAAGCGCACCATCACGGGGGTACTTCAACGGTGCGTCTCCAACGGGGACGGAAGGGCCATCCTCCTCGACACACATAAAGGCACCTGCGGGCATCATGCTGGCAGTCTTGCCCTCATAGCCAAAGCTCTGCGAGCTGGATTCTACTGGCCCACGGCCATGCGCGACGCCAAGGACATCGTCTAGCGCTGTAATGCTTGCCATCGATTCGCGGACAAACCACACGCACCTGGTGGGGAACTCAGGCCAATACCATTGGCTTGGAACTTCGCACAATGGAGACTCGACATGGTCGGCAAGCTCCCAAAGTCATCACGAGGAGGTTATATCTACCTCTTAGTCGCGGTCGACAAATTCACCAAGTGGATCGAGGCCATGCCGGTGATGAATCAATCAGGGGCCAGCACTGTCAAGTTCTTCGAGTCCATTGTCTACCGCTTTGGAGTGCCACATAGCATCATCACAGACAACGGGACGAACTTCACCTCTAAGGAGTTCCAGGAATTCTACAAAAACCTGGGAATCAACATAAGATATACCTCGGTGGCTCACCCATAGACCAACGGTCAAGTCGAAAAGGCCAATGGCCTCGTATGTGGTGGAATCAAGAAACGACTCCTCCGGCCACTCGAACAAGCCACTGGATGCTGGCCAGACGAGCTGCAATCCGTGCTTTGGAGCCTACGCACAACTCCAAATAGCACCACGGGATATACTCCGTTCTTCATGGTGCACGGTGCTGAAGCGATACTACCCGCAGAAGTATGCTACAAAGCCCCACGGGTGGTTGCATACAGCGAGAAGGAGTCAACTCTCGCGCTCAAAGACTCCGTCGACCTCCTTGACGAGGCACACGAGATAGCAGTGGAGAGATCAACGATCTACCAGCAGAGCCTCCGCAACTACCATAGCAGAAGGCTACGCCCCAGATCCTTCGTCTAAGGAGACCTGGTCCTGCAACTGAAGCAACAAGGGCATCTCAAGATCGAGTCCCCTTGGGAAGGGCCTCATGTGATTACAGAAGTAATCCCGGGTCGCGCCTACCGCCTTAATGATTTCAGAGCAGAGTCGCATACTCCAAACCCTTGGAACGTCGAGCAGCTGCGTCGTTTCTACCCTTAGTCATTTTTATATTACAAATAAGGTTATTCAGCCAAGCTACTTAGCCACACATTGTAACTCGTACTATTCTGCGAATAAATAAAGCTAAGTGCCCCGAAACTCTGTGTCTTTTCTTATTTTCTTGCAATTTCATCACTCGGCGGCTGCGCCACCCTTTACACTTCGGTTCTACGAACCAATCGCAGTATCCTAAGTAGCTAACGCATTACCAATCGAACCCTTGATAAACACTAGCCCAATTGCAACGCACCTGACAGGTTGGCAAGGTGTTGAGTTAAAACACATGTCAGGCTAACGAAAAGGAACTGCAGAGTACACTACACTCGAAAATTATACAAGCTAGCAAGCTCTTTACATATCAACGGGTACTAAATACACACAATACAATCATACGAACTTTACAACACTTATACAATTATGTGTAGGATACAAATCACGCTACTGCTACAAGAGAAGAACGTTCGTCTGCTCCTTGAAGAAATCAATGATGTCCTCCGCTGGATGATCAACCGCTTGATAATGCGGAACCATGTTCCAGGTCATCCCTTCTGGCAGAGGCGGTGGCCCAGCGGCAACAGACACAACATCTACATCTGGCCTATGCAGTCGCACCAGCTACTAACTGCTGTTGCACGCACTCGCGGACCACCCTCATATCCTGGAACTTCGCTAGAAGAGCCATCAGGCTTGAAGGCACCACGTCAAGAGGAAACATTGCTTGGTAAATGTGCCTAAGGCATGACTGGGCCTGCTTCAAGCATTGGAGCACTCGAGAAGAACGATCCTGCAGGGTTGATACATTGCGAATGTATCTATAATTTTTGATGTTCCATGCTTGGTTTTATCTACTTTCTTGTGTTTTGTCCACACTTTGGAGTACTTTTCATATGATTTCTTCGACTAACCTATTAACAAGAGCCACAATGCCAACTGCCTGTTTTCTGCTATTTTTGGTTTCAAGAAGTCAGAAAATGAATATTCTCGGAATTGGACGGGACAAAATCCAAAGTCACTATTTTACCAGAAGACATCTGGAGCCAGAATACAAGACGGAGAAGGGATGGGGCCTGGCCACACCACCTGGCCGCACGACTAGGCCTGGCCTGCTCCAGGGGGTGGTCTGGCCGACCCCAGCACCCCCTTGGCCTCTCCTTCCGCCTATATATTGCCTCCAATACCAAAACCCTAAGTACCCGATCAAAATCCACGAAAGAGTCTGTAGCCGATGTCATCTCCATCCCTAGATCGGGAGGGATCTGAAGCTCTTCCCAGCACCCCGCCGGAGAGGGGAATTCACCCTGGAGGCCTTCTTCATCATCGTGCAAGCCTCCGGTGTGATGCGTGAGTAGTTCATCTCTGGACTATGGGTCCATGTAGTAGCTAGATGGCTGGTTCTCCTCCTTTGTGCTTTCATGTCTAGATCTTGTGAGCTTCGTTCATGATCAAGATCATCTATTTGTAATCCATACATCTTGTGTTTGTGGGGATCCGATGGATATTGAGATGCTATTTCAGATTGATTATTGATTCTATCATGTCTTTGTTATTTGTGATCTTGCATGCTTTCCATTGTTAGTAGCTATCTTGGCCAAGTAGATGCTAGCAACTCTAAGAGTTAGTATTTATGCTCGATAGTGGGTTCATGCCTCTGGTAATCTGGGGAAGTGACAGAAATATCTAAGGTACTAGATGTGCTGTTGCTACTAGGGAGAAAACAACAATCCTTTGTTCAGAGAATAATCGTATTGTTTACTTTACACGCAATTCGTAAAGCAATAATCTATTGCTTGCAACTTAATACTAGAGGGGGTTCGGATGATAACCTGAAGGTGGATTATTAGTCATAGATGCAATTGGATGGCGGTCTATGTAAAATATTGCAATGCCCAATCAAGTCTCAAAGGAGTCAAGATGATTAGTATATGCTTGTATGCTTTATCGATGTTTGTTAATTCCCCGCTGTAATTTGTTCACCCAGCATGTTATCTATTTTAAGGAGAGCCACCTCGAGTGAACTATGGACCCCGGTCCTTTCTTTTACATACAATCTACAAACTGTTTACTACTTTGTGTTTACGTTCTGCAAACTATTACTTTCTTCCATTCAATACGTTTAATGCTTTGTTTTCAGCAAAACCGGTGATATTGACAACATCATCCTAAGTTGGGGGCAAAGTTCTGTGGTTGTGTTGTGCAGGTCTCCATGTTGCTGCTGGCACCGGTAGTGCGCCCTGCCAACGTTCAGCTAGCTACACCTTTGGGGTGTTTCCTTGCTCCTACTGGATTGATAACCTTGGTTTCATACTGAGGGAAAACTTGCTGCTGTGCTCATCATACCTTCCTCTTGGGGTTCCCCAACGAGCTCGATATATTTTGGGCCATCAAGCTATTTTTCTGGCGCTGTTGCCGGGGAGTCAAGGACATCTTTACAAGGTTTGAACTATTCTTCAAGGAACCTATTGGATTCTACTGCTGGAAGTACCTTTATGACCATTACTTTGGGTGCTGCAACAAAGCTTCTAGATAATATGATGGTTAATTACTCTGAATGGCATACTAAGAGAGCTCCACAAGGTAAGAAGGTAAATTATGTTGAGGAAACCTCCTCCCTGAGTGATAAAATTGATATTATTATGTCTATGCTTGTTAATGGGAAAGCCCATATTGATCCAAATAATGTTCCTTTAGCTTCTTTGGTTGCTCAAGAAGAGCAAGTTGATGTGAACTTCATAAGAAATAACAATTTTGGCAATAATGTTTATAGGAATAATTTTGGTAACAACAATTATAAGCTATATCCTCCCAACAATGGTAATGCTTATGGAAATTCCTACAAAAATAATAGGAGTGCACCCTCTGAACTTGAAGTTATGCTTAAGGACTTTATTAGTAAACAAACTTCTTTCAATAAAACTACTGAGGAAAAACTCTCTAATGTTGAAAGAAGTATAGCATGTTTGGCTAAAGCTCAATCTTCTTTGAATAAAATGGCTGCTAAACCTGAAACTAATGATAATCCTTTGGAGCCACTAATGCTATACAAGTGAGAATTGATGAAAATGTTAGACTATTAGCTGAATTACATGCTAAGTGGGAAAGAGAAGATGAAATTGCTAGAAATATTAGTGTTTCTACTATCACTAACACTAGTGTTGAGGCTACTAATAGTTCTACTACTTTAGATGATAATTTTGATTTTGATCTTGATGCTTGCAATGTCTCTGAAGTTATTAAGTTCCTACAAAAGCTTGCTAAAAGTCCTAATGCTAGTGCTATGAATATGGCCTTTACAAAACACATTATTGATGCTCTCATAAAGATTAAAGAAGAAAAGATGAAACATAAAGCTTTTATTCCTATAAAACAAGAAGATGGTTGGGAACCCATCATTAATATGAAAGTGAATGATTTTGATTTCAAAGCTTTATGTGATCTTGATAGTAGTGTTTCTATTATGCCTAGAAGGATTTATGATATGCTTGATTTGCCACCACTTGAAGATTGTTATTTGAATGTCCCACTTGATGATAATGCTAAAAAGAAACTCATGGGGAGTATTAATGATGTTCTTATTATGGTTAACAATGCCTATGTCCCCGTTGATTTCTATGTTTTGGATTATGAATACAATGCTTCTTGTCCTATTACTTTGGGAAGACCTTTTCTTAGAACTGTTGGTGCCATTATTGATATGAAAGAAGGCACCATTAAATATCAACTCCCACTCAAGAAAGGTATAGAAGACTTCTCTAAGAAGAGATAGAAGATTTCTTTTGCCTCTCCTATGAAAACAAAATTTGCTCTTAATGCTTCTTCATTTGAGAACACTTGATTCTTTTTCTTGCTTCTTATGCCTAACTTAAAGGCGTTAAAGAAAAGTACTTATTGGGACATAACCCAAAAGTTTTATATGAGTCTTGGAAGTTATTACTCCGCTCCTTATCCTGTTTATTTGCTTTTTGTGCCAAGAGTAACCTCTAATGAGAGAGAAGTAATGATTGGAAAAGTTGTTGTCCCGAAACAGATTTCTGTGCTTCACCGTAAAAAATCGTATAAAATCTATGTACATCCTTTTGAGGCGTGAATTTTTTTTATTTTGCCCCAGGTTATTATCTAACTTTCGTCAGTTTAACACTTTTTGATTTGAGAAACATAAGGTCTTCGAAAAAAATCGTCTTTACCTGCTGGTCTGTTTTGATAGATTTCTGCATTTGTTCTTGTTGGTTCCTTTTTGAGTTCTTTTGCGGAATTGAGCTTTTTGAGGGAAGTGATACAGTAGCTAGTGTTTTAATGGAAGTTTTATTGGTGTTATAACTGAACCTTAAAGACCTATTATCTTGAGTGCACTAATATTGCTAATAAAGATTGTGTGAAGTTTTGTATGAAGGAAACATTGCAGGTGTATGGAAGGAATGGACTAAAGCTCAAGCTTGGGGATGACACACGTGTCACCCCAATAAATATCCAAGAAGTACAAGAGTCAAAGCTTGGGTATTCCCAAGGCATCCCCCTCTTCATCAATAAAAATCTCAGGTTTCTTCCAAACGCTTCATTTTATTGTTTCATGCACAGTTGTGTTGTTCTTGGAGCGTCTTCTTTTTGTTTTCGTTTTGGTTTTTCTTTTGCTTTGTTTTCTGAATAAATTGGTTGGACCCCCTCTTTCATACATTGGTTTTCAAATAGTTTGGTTTGGATTGGAAAATAGTAGGAAAGCTCATGCTTAAGTGGTAAAGAGAGTTTGTTTTTAACTGTGGATTATGCTTTGTCATGCCATGCTTGATATTGGTTTGGATTTATGCTTAGTATTCTTTGCTGTAGCATGACTTGTTATAAACAATTTAGATTACTTAATGTGCCTAGGATGAATCATGTGTCTTTTTAGCACATTAAAGCATAATATAGTGGTATTCTCCTTTGATGCTTTATTTGGGTTGACTTGGCGCATGCTCACACAATGTTATGACTATCTCAAGTCACCATAGCCTTTATGATCCTTTAGTTTTCAACTTTTAGTATCACTTTATGCTTTGATCGATGATGTTTTGTCGCTCTGCTCTTGGGATTATAAACAATTGAGATTATGGCCATTATTGCTCTCCTAGGTTGTCGCTCCCGGTCTTTTGCAAGCCTCCACAACCAAGTATGAGTTCCACTCATGCATCCAACTCCCTAAACCAAGTTATTCCAAAGATTCCACCATACCTACCTACTAGCATATGCTATTCCAAGTATATTCATGTTTTTTTACCTTCCAAATTAAACTTGTTATGAGAAAACTAGTGATTAAAGCTCTCACGAACTTGATGGCACACTTTACTTTTTGCATTTAATAAACCTGAACCATTGTGTCCTTCTTTGTTGTGTATATGCTTGCGCTTTATAAGTTGAAATTAGCAGAACCATGTATCATGGGGAACGCTTTCAACATTGCACCTGTACTTTGTACCCCGTTGATATCATGTTCTTTTGCTTATGGATCCCGGCGGTGTGAAATAAAAGTGGAACTTGTAAGATCATGGAGTTTGTATGTGTGTTAGAGAAACGGCTGGGCCTCTAGCCTAAGTCATGCCTAATCATGGTGGAAACTTGCAGCATCACCATAATGAGCACTCTATGAAGCATCCTCAATAAAAACCTATGCAAATAGCAAATAAAAAGATCGCTGAGATGCTCATTGTCTGCTTGCCTTGTCATTTTGATTATGGGATAGCTCCTGTATCATGTGCAAGGGGTACCCCGTTGGCGGTTCTTTATGATACACATGTACTTACAATGATAAGAGCTTACTCGTGACTAAAGTTGAGTAGCAAGAGGTTTGGTCTTCGTAAGTAAGGGGCATGAGATTTCGGTTTATAACTTGTCAAGCATATCCTCTTAGTTGTGTCACTTTAACCTTAATCATTTCAAGATGCTTATGATAGGGGCAATGAGAGCGGAAATCTATAAGTACCATAATTTTTGGAAGCTCTTTATGAGACTTCAATCCCTACTTCCTTCTATGAAGGCCTTTCTTCCACTATTATATGAGTCTCCACCTTCTACCTTTATGCACCTACTTTGAGAGCATAGTGGCCATTCTTAGTTCTATGTGCATTATCCCAAGACTAGTTGATTGATGCATATCTTGATATTGCTTGTTTTAAACTATTTGTATCTAGTCACTCTTATGAACTTTGAAGGTGTCCTATGCATTTATATTTGCTACTCTATGAGGGACAAGCTAAATGCTACTATGCTATGTTTTCTTTATGTGAAACAAATAAACGTCTTGCAAAGCATTATTATTCATGAATCTTTTGTTTGTGCCTTCTCATGTTGCAACATAGTTTCTTTGTCTTATTGCTAGAACTTTGTCTTTCATGTTATTATTGAAGTACTATGATCCCAGCTTTGAATGTTTTACAAATACTTTGATCAAGTTTATGATGGTGCATGTCACCTCAAAAATTATTCTTTCTTTTTATCACTTACCTACTCGAGGACGAGCAGGCGTTAAGCTTGGGGATGTTGATACATTGCAAATGTATCAATAATTTTTGATGTTCCATGCTTGGTTTTATCTACTTTCTTGTGTTTTGTCCACACTTTGGAGTACTTTTCATATGCTTTCTTGGGCTAACCTATTAACAAGAGCCACAGTGCCAACTGCCTATTTTCTGCTGTTTTTGGTTCCAGGAAGTCTGAAAATGAATATTCTTGGAATTGGATGGGACAAAAGCCAAAGTCGCTATTTTACAGGAAGACATCTTGAGCCAGAATACGAGACGGAGAAGGGCTGGGGCCTGGCAACACCACCTGGCCGCGCAGCCAGGCCTAGCCCGCGCCAGGGGGTGGTCTGGCCGACCCCAACACCCCCTCGGCCTCTCCTTCCACCTATAAGATGCCCTCAGGACGAAAACCCTAAGGACCCGATCAAAAATCCATGAAAGAGTCTGTAGCCGCCATCATCTCCATCCCTAGATCGGGAGGGATCTGAAGCTCTTCCCGGCACCCTACTAGAGAGGGGAATTCACCCTAGAGGCCTTCTTCATCATCATGCAAGCCTCCTGTGTGATGTGTGAGTAGTTCATCTTTGGACTACAGATCCATGTAGTAGCTAGATGGCTGCTCTCCTCCTTTGTGCTTTCATGTCTAGATCTTGTGAGCTCCGTTCATGATCAAGATCATATATTTGTAATTCTGCATGTTGTGTTTGCGGGGATCCGATGGATATTGAGATGCTATTTCAGATTGATTATTGATTCTATCATGTCTTTGTTATTTGTGATCTTGCATGCTTTCCGTTGTTAGTAGCTATCTTGGCCAAGTAGATGCTAGCAACTCCAAGAGTTAGTATTTATGCTCGATAGTGGGTTCATGCCTCTAGTAATTTGGGGAAGTGACAGAAATCTCTAAGGTACTAGATGTGCTATTGCTACTAGGGAGAAAACAACAATCCTTTGTTCATAGAACAATCATATTGTTTACATTACACGCAATTCGTAATGCAATAATCTGTTCCTTGCAACTTAATACTAGAGGGGGTTCGGATGATAACCTGAAGGTGGATTATTAGTCATAGATGCAGTTGGATGGCGGTCTATGCATAATGTTGTAATGCCCAATCAAGTCTCAAAGGAGTCAAGATGATTAGTATATGCTTATATGCTTTCTCAATGTTTGTCAATTGCCCCACTATAATTTGTTCACCCAGCATGTTATCTATCTTAAGGAGAGCCACCTCTAGTGAACTATGGACCCTGGTCCTTTCTTTTACATACAATCTACAAACTGTTTATTGCTTTGTGTTTACTTTCTGCAAACTATTAATTTCTTCCATTCGATACGTTTAATCCTCTGTTTCAGCAAAACCGGTGAGATTGACAACCTCATCGTCAGTTGGTGGCAAAGTTCTATGGTTGTGTTGTGCAGGTATCCACGTTGCTGCTAGCACCGGTAGTGCACCCTGCCAACATTCAGCTAGCTACACCTTTGGGGTGTTTCCTTGCTCCTACTAGATTGATAACCTTGGTTTCATACTGAGGGAAAACTTGCTGCTGTCCTCATCATACCTTCCTCTTGTGGTTCCCCAACGAGCTCGATATATTTTGGGCCATCAAGGGTCGCCAACACGACTGCATGGTCGTGGTCCACCCAAAAATACCCACTAGCCTGCAGCTGCTCCTGGGTCAGGTTATTCATTCGAATGGCCACCCGGTCCTTCTCATCCTACGGATGACGAGCACTAATAGCTACACCAAGCAAACAACAAAGTGTCAGGACAAGGCATCACCGCGACTAGCTAAAAAGATAAGATGAGAAGATAGAGAGCTAACATTTAAACTGCTCATTCAATTGCGCCACTTCCACCAAGAGATATTTCTCGCGGGCAGTGGCCTTCTCTGGTTTCAACTTCCACACATCCGCATTACCGCGGACGATGGGCAACTCACGTTCCAACTGCTTAATGCGGTCGCGCAGTCACGAAAGCAATGACAACTCCTCCACCTTTGAACACGATTGCGCCGTGGTTCCATTGGTGGCAGGAGAATCATGAGAACCACTCGAAGGACCCTAGGTATAATCAAGCAAGAGTCAAAAATGAGACTCATCACACATCGAGAAACAAAGGACTGCATTCAAAAGCTGATAAAATGTCAAGGGAACATCCCTTACAAAAGCACAGTTCAGACAAAGGGCTAGCTACAGCTATTACATATGGCGACTAAGGAGCATCCTGCTTCTTCGACTTTGACTTCGACTTCGGGGGCTTCATCGCATCCGTGGCAGTCTCCGATGCCACGGATTTGCCGGTGGTAGCCCCAGATGATGCGGTCTTTGCCGCCTTCGCTCGCCGCCGCTCCTCAGAGTATTTGGTGACTGTCTTGATAAGCTGAGGCTCGTATTTACCGCAGCTACTAGTGAAAGGAGCAAACACTACCTGCTGGCCTCTGGCGTCGACAGTCATCGCCTCGGAGATCGCGGCAGGATCCAACTCCACGCCATGGGCTTGCACCATCACGAGTGCCATGGTGGCGCCGATAGACCGCTGGGAGTTCCTGAATTCCACGGGAATACCTCCAGCGAGGGATTCCACTAGGTCATCAAGGTTGTCGATCAGCCCAACCTTGGGAGTTAGGTCCTCACGGATGCGACTGAGCACACCTTTGGCTTTCCCTAACGTCTCCTGAAGAGAAACGTTGCGGTCCTCGACTGCGGCAATGGCGCCAGCCAAAGCATCAGCGCGATGAAGAGAGTGGGCATCAAAACTCAGGCTGGCATCATCTGCGTACATAGAGTGTCAGCGCATCACAAGATGACAAACAAGGAGCAATGCAAATCAACATGAAAATTACCTGAGAGAGACTTGGCAATCGAAAACAGGTGTTCTTTGAACAACTTCTCCCTCTCAGAATTGAAAGAACACAGGTCTTCCTCACGCTTCTGTGATTCTTCCAGAGCTATGACTGCCTCATCGTGCCTTTTCTCCACCATGGCAAGCACCTTCTTGAGGGACATGCCGCGACAGAGAAGTTCATTGTGTTCAACTATAAAAGGACAGGGCATATCAACACTTGAGCTGACAAATCTCCATGAAGACAAAGACAAAGTCAAAAAGCTAACCTTCAACTGCGTGGTGGCGATTGTCCAGCAGGGCGTGCTGGCGGCCCATAACAAGGACTTGCTCCGCTAGGCGAGCAGCTTCCTTTACAATGAGCTAAACCAAAGAAAATAAAGATTCAACATTAGCCCAATATACAAACTCGATTGCAAAACAGCAAAAAGGACACTCACATGTTCCTCCAGGGACTCCGAAGATGACTGTCGCGCAGTCGTCCGTGCAACCATCTGATGCTCCCTAGCATGTGGGGAACTCGAAGAATTGGCGTCGGTGTGGTCCACCACTAGAGGAGAAGGAGACCGTTCGGCCACCTCCTTGGCCTTTCAGTCTACGAATTCCGGACTGGTTCACAAATTGGACGTCATCAGAAGACGATGATGCCACTTGACTACAAAACATGTCCAGCACCACTTCAGAAAAGGCAACTCCAAAAGAAAAACAAGACAAACTCGCGGAAATTTAGACTTACCAATCAAATTTGTCAAGATCAAAGGAGTAATCCGACGACTCCTTCGGCAGTCGGAGCTTCTTCCGAGCAGGAGGAGCCATGGCACGCACAGGCACGGCATGAATCGGCTCCTCTGCAGCAGCAGGTGGATCCTCTGGCGTCGTTGGAGAAGAGGCGTCAAAAGACTCGCTGCGGGAACGCTTGCGAGTGCCGTGGCCGCTGGACTCGGGGGCTTCCTCCTATTCTTCAACTAGGACGGTCGAATTCGAATCGTCCTCCTCCTCCGCTTTGCGAGGAATAATCGCTTCGGGCTGAGGAGGCAAACTGGCAGCCACGCTCTAGTCTTGCAATCAGAAGACACATCATTATATATCAAATACTTGGTGGCAATCGATAAAATAAAACTACTTCATAGTACAGTTCTACCTCAGGAGGAGGGTTAGAGGCGTCGAAAGGACGCACGACTGGTTCGCCTGGGAGATCCTCCTTGGTAGTGTACTTTGTCACCAATCGCAACCTCATGTCTACCTCACCCACAGAAATTCCCTCCACCGATATGCGAGTGACATCGCTCGCACTAGCCCAGCGGTACATTGGGTGAACTCTAGCCTATAGAGGCTAGATGCGGCGACGCAACCACGTGCGAATGAGAGCGACACCACCCTCTTCTTTGCCTATGCGGCCTTCCAGGACGTAGACGCGTTGATACAACACCTTTGTTTCCTCAGACTCGCCAAACATCACGACGTTCTTCTAGGAACGCCTCCTCTTACAAGCTGCCACAGGGTCGAAGGGCGCGAGTCCGTAGTGCTCTCCATCAGTCTTCTGGTCATGGACATAGAACCACTTGTCTCTCCACCCTTGGACGGATGCGGTGAGCTTGATGTCAAAGTAGACGCTGGATGAGTCAACGTGGATTCCGCAGCCTCCTACGTCCTAGACTACCAAACCAGACGCCGACTGACATTTGTTGGGGGGATACCCCCGGGTAGGTTCACGCCGGGGTATAAAGGCCTAGTTAGCCGAGGTACGGCAAGGTCAAAGCATGTGCTGGCCGAGTCACCTCAAGGCAGGCCGAATCATAGAGTAACCCGGACCAGGGGACGTCCACCTAACTTGGTCTCAGCCGACTTAAGCCGTATGTCGGTAAGATGTATCTAACTTGTATGCAGGAACAGGTGTGGTCGGATCAACCATGTAGGATCCGGGTTATATCAAGCTTGTAAGAGAAGGAAGGTATCTCGCTGGTCAAAGGTGACAACTGTACGCAGAGCGTGAGCGAAGCGGACAGAAGCCGGACCACCGAGGCGTGGCTGACAAAGGTGACGAAGCCAATGTCGGCTGACGCAGGCGCCGCAGAGGCTCACGTAGCCTCTGCATGGATGACGCGGGGGAAAAGTGACCCGGTCGGCTTACTATTTTGGGAGGAGGCATATTCCCTGGAATATGCCTCCACGTATGCCCTAAGTGGAGACCTAGCCACCCCTATATAAGGAGGGCTAGGGCTTCTGTAGAGGGGGTTGATTTCTGGGAGATTGATCTGAGGGCTAGCTAGTGGTGAGAGTAAGAGAGTTCCTTCTTCCTCCTCTCTCCGATAAAGCTCAAGGAGCACTTGTAATCTGTGAAGGTGAATCAAATACAAAGCTTCCGTGTGTGGAATCACCACACTATCCCTCCCTGGGTTCCCCTAGTGCATTTAGTCCCCACACTTAGCCTATACATGGCATCTGCCGTGACACCACCACGACAGTTGGCGCCCACCGTGGGGCTAGCGGCGCTAGCAGGGGTGAAGATCCAGACGGGAAACCTCATCGGCACAGGCGAACGCAACGTCTCCGGGCTCGTTCAGCGCTTTGGAGCTCTGGACTTCATCAGCGACAACGCTGGCTGCTTTGGCACGCGTCCTCTTCCGCGCAACGAGCTCTTCTTCAAGCTCTACGTTGCTGTCGACGTGTTGTGTGTTCACCCACGGCGCGTCGTCGAAGGAGGCGAGCCACCCCTTAGCGTGATTCACGGGGCACGTATCACTTGCTCCCCGGACCATGCAGATGTGATGATGATTGCACCAGATGCAGGCACAAGCAAGGATCCGGCTCCCAATCCGGAGGTAACGCCAAGGGCACCGAGGAAAAGTAGAGGTCCTCCACTAGAGAGGCCTGAGAATGTACTGCAGCAGGAAATGGATAGTTTGGCAAACCCATTAGCAGCAGCAGTAGATCTGGCTCAGGCACAGGCCGAGCTAGAGGAAACTAGGCGAAAAATACTAGAGGGTGCGAAAAAGATAGCCGCGGCTCAGCAGTCGTTGAACATGACACTGCGTGAGTACGCAAAGGCAAATAAAGTAGATGCTGTAAAAGTAAAGGGAAGAAATCTCATGAGTGAAATGAACAGAGAAGGTGATACTAGGATTGAGGAATTAGAGAACTGTCTGTCCGTGGGGCTGCCGAAGTATAGTACCCCGGCAAAGAACCTTAGAGCAGCAGATGCGGCTACATCCGAGTTAGAAGGTCTAACGGGTGAAACCCGTCAAAGACAGCAGGAAAGAGTCAATGAGTTGGTTCATATCGCGAACAGGCAAAACGAGGAGTTGCTCAGGGCTAACCAGGAGAGAGCTGGGGCCTCCAAGATCGTTCATTCGATGGTGGTTAACCCGGAGAAATCCGCTGGAGCCGCATCGTCTCCTCATGGTGGTCCTAGGAGAGAAGAGGTAGTAACCTCGGCCAGGAGGAATAGGCAGATAGTCCCATATGACCCGACAAGGACAGGGAAAGGAAACGAAGTGCAGAGAGATGAGGATCGATGGAGTGTGAGCCGAGGTAACCGCGACCAAGGCAATGCCGGTCAAAGGAATGCTGTAAACGGCAATGCCGGACAGCGTAATGCGGAAGGTGCAGGTCAACCGCAACAGCGGAATATACCACGGCAAGAGCGCAGTGCCGACCAAGGTATGCAACAAAGGGCATCTCCACCGGAGCAAGATAGATACAATGATGGTAATTCAGAGATGGTGAATGTTGGCTACCCCAGGCCAGACTATCATGTGATAGGATCAAGGTTGGGAAGCAGAGCCTTGATGCCTGACGACGCCAGGCTAAAACTGGATCGGTTGTATAGGTCAGAGCAAATTGAGTGTCAAGGTCCTCCGGGTCCGGCATGTTTTGGGCCCCGGATCATGAAGGACCCTCCGGTACCTAACTTTCAGTTACCTAGAGGCACAAAGACGTATGACGGCAGCACTAAGCTGGAGGATTGGTTAATTAACTATGCGACTGCTATAAAAATTGCCACGGGCAACTTGAGGTGGGCTGTGAGATACGTACCCCAGATGTTGAAGGGGCCAGCGAGGGTATGGCTAAACAACTTGCCACCCGGAAGTATTAAATGCTGGATCGATTTCGAGGAGATGTTTGTTAGCAATTTCTCAAGTACGTATCAGAGGCCCAACAGGCCACAAACCCTAGCAATGTGCAGGCAGAGACCGAATGAGACAGACCGAGTACTTAACCCGTTGGTGCAATGTCCGAAACTCGTGTGAGGGCGTGATTGAGTCACAGGCCATAGCATGGTTTGCGCAAGGATGCAGATATGCAAGTGTGCTATGGCAAAGGTTGCAAAGAGAAATGCCAACCACCTTGGCAGAAACGATCCGGATTGTTGATTCATATGCCTTGGGTGATCCAACGCAACCTAGGCTCAACTCGAACGAGTCAGGCGAGGAGTACTACCAGAGAGATGGAGCCGAGTCTTCCCGAAGGAATGATTACCGAGGTAAAAGAAGAGATGACAGACCGGATTACCGGTACAGTTCGCAACAAGTTGCAGCTGTGAATCAGGATCAACCCGGAGCAGGAGGCAGTCAACGTCAGAAAACCGGAGGGCGGCAATGGACACCAAAAAATGATGGGAAGAAAACTTGGATGCCAGAGCAGAGAAAGCAGTGGCAAGAGAAGAAGGACCGTCCGAGGTACACCTATGAATCAATGCTGGATCAGCCGTGTAAGTTTCACACGCCTAATCCAAGTAACCCGACGGGTCACACAACTAGGCAGTGTGAGTGGATGCGAAAGATAGAACAAAGTGGTTCGGGGAATGCTCAGGCACCTCGGAATTATCAGCCTCGGTAGGAGTTACCCCGGCAGCAATTGCTCTCCGGAGCAAACATGCAACAGCTAATGTTGCCTCCCCCTCCGCCGTATGACAACAATGAGAGAAGGATGCAGTGCATTAGGTGGAAAACCAAAACCAGCAGGATCAGAGGTACCCCGGAAATGAGGGGAGGAATGAGTACAGAGAGCACCATCAGAGTTACTGTGTGTTCACTACGGAAGAGATGGACAGAAAGAGCTTGCAGCGCCGACATATGGAGGTGAATGCGGTAATGCCGGAAGTGACGAGGTATATGCCTTGGTCGGATCAGGAGATTACCTGGAGCATCAAACATCATCCCAAACTTATGCCTAGTCTGGGCTCATATGCACTGGTGTTGGACCCAACATTCATTGGTCCTAACATCAATGTAAGATTCTACAAGGTGCTGATTGACAATGGTAGCAGCATTAATATCATGTATGCGGATACGATGCGCAAATTGGGTATCTCGGAGAACATGCTCCAACCTACAAGGACAACTTTCCATGGCATTGTGCCATGCATTTCTTGTGAGCCCATAGGCAAGGTCTGGGTTGACATTTTGTTCGGCACAAGAGATAACTGCCGAACTGAGAATTTGGAGTTTGAAGTGGTGAACTTAGAAAGTGCGTATCATGCGTTACTCGGTAGACCGACACTGAACAAGTTTATGGCAAGCTGCCACATCAGTTATCTGAAGATGAAGTTGCCGGGGCCAAATGGTGTGATCACCATAGCCGGAGATTTCCGACGTTCCATGGAGTGTGCGTTAGCCGGGTCAAACCTAGCCGAGTCACTCGTGATTGCGCAAGAAAAGAGAAAGATCCAAGAAGTGGCGGCATTGGCTCAGTCCACGCAACAGTATATGCTGGCACTGAGTAACCCGCATGGCAGTGTGTCATTCCAAGCGAGAAGATACCAAGAAGGTGCATGTTGATGATATGTTCCCTGAGGGTACCGTAACGATTGGGCCGGGTTAAATGACAAATAGGAAAGCGAGCTCGTCAACTTCCTCCGTGAGAATCGGGATATTTTTGCTTGGTCCACACAAGACTTGCAAGGTGTTCCGAGGGAGTTGGCCGAGCACTCTTTGAATGTAAGACCCGGAGAAAAGCCGATGAAGCAACCTCTCCACCGCTTCGCCGAAGATAGGAGAAAAGTCATTGGAGATGAAATAGCTCGGTTGCTGGCTGCAGGATTTATCATGGAATGCTTTACCCGGATTGGCTGTCTAATCCGGTGTTGGTGGAGAAGAAGAAGGATGATCCGAACGTGACAGTGGTTTGGCGTATGTGCATCGATTACATGAACCTGAATAAGGCGTGTCCAAAAGATCCATTCCCACTTCCAAGGATAGACCAAGTCATTGATTCCACTGCTGGGTGTGAGTTGTTGTCATTCATTGATGCATATTCTGGTTTCCACCAGATACCTCTGAACCCAAGCGATCAAATAAAGACTGCTTTTATCACCCCGTATGGGGCCTATTGCTATCGCACCATGCCTTTTGGTTTACGTAATGCAGGGGCAACGTACCAGAGGTGTATGCAAAAATATTTGCATGACCAAATTGGTGAAAACGTGCAGGTGTATGTGGATGATGATGTGATAAAGACCAAGGAAAGCAAAACGCTCCTTGACGATATCAGGCAGACGTTCGCGAACCTAAGGAGGTTCCGGATGAAGCTTAACCCGGAGAAATGTACCTTCGGTGTCCCGGCTGGAAAATTTCTCGGATTCCTCCTCTCCAGCCGAGGTATTGAAGTCAATCCAACTAAGATCCGGGCCATAGAACGAATGGAGCTGCCGATGTGTCTTAACGATGTCCAGAAGTTCACTGGTTGCCTGGCATCACTAAGTCGGTTTGTATGTCGGTTGGGAGAAAAGGCACTGCCTCTCTACCAACTCATGAAAAAGTCGGATAAGTTCATTTGGACGCCGCAGGCTAATGAAGCCTTTGCCCACTTAAAGAAAATGTTAGCCACCGCACCAGTGTTAGCCTCTCCACTATCAAAGGAGCCAATGTTGCTCTATATAGCCGCAACCAACCGAGTTGTAAGTGCAGTGATTGTGGTAGAGTGCGACAAAGAGGGTAAGTCGGCGCAAAGGCCAGTGTATTATTTGAGCGAGGTATTATCAGCCTCAAAGCAGAACTATCCTCACTATCAAAAGGTGGCGTATGGTGTGTATATGGCAGCTAAGAAGCTGAAGCACTATTTCAAGGAACACCCAATCAAGGTAATATGTGAAGCACCCAAATCCGAGATAATGAGTAACAAGGATGCAAGTGGCAAGATTGCAAAATGGGCAATTGAACTAGCACCTTATGCGCCACAATATGACAGAAGAGAAGCAATTAAATCTCAAGCTGTGGCGGACTTTTTTGTGGATTGGGCCGAGGTGCAATATGAGCCACCATTGCCAGATCTGAACTATTGGAGAATGCACTTTGACGGATCAAAAACAAAAACCAGGCTAGGTGCCGGAGTTGTGCTTACCTCACCAAAGAAGGACCAGCTGAAATATGTGCTGCAGATCCACTTCACTGCATCAAACAATGTTGCAGAATACGAAGCACTTATACATGGGCTCAAATTGGCAAAGGAGGTTGGAATACGTTGGATCCAATGCTTCGGTGACTCGGATCTCGTAGTCCAAAAGGTCTCTGGGCAATGGGATGCTTTGGACACGAACATGGCGTTATATAGATTTCATGTGTAGAAGATATCTGGTTACTTTGAGGGATGCGAATTTCACCATATACCTCAGGTGGAGAATGAGGCTGCCGACGTATTGTCGAAGCTCGGATCAACCAGACAGGCAATTCCACCGGGTGTAGCATTAGAGCACCTCAGAAAACCATCCATCAGGCCATCCCCGGAGTCCGACTCAATTTTTATCCTGGCAAATCCGGAATCAGAGGTTGTGCCCATGGACATTGATGTGGGGAGTGGTTCACAAAACCCGGGGAATGCCTTGGCAAACTCGGGGACTGCCACGACAAACCCAGGGACTACACAGTGTGATCCGGTAGAAGTTATGCCGGTGGATCTAATGGAAATTGATGAGGATGTGTTCCCAGTGAGAGCTGTACCAGCTTGGGCATTGCCGATATTCCAATTCCTAAAAGATGGAACCTTACCCACTGAGGAGGTACTTTCCAGGCAAACTCAGAGGAGAGCAAAAGAATACACGATCATCAATTCCAAGCTATACAAAAGGAGTGTGACTAATGTCCTCTAGCGATGTGTTGACCCGGAGGAAGGACTTGACATCCTCCGAGATATACATCAAGGGGAATGTGGGCATCATGCCTCGTCTAGAGCCTTGGTAGCGAAATCTTTCCGCCATGGGTTTTACTAGCCAAGTGCCTTAGAACAAGCAGAAGATCTGGTGAGAAAATTCAACGACTGTCAGAGATATGCGACAAAAACACATATGCCAATGTCGGAGCTCAAGACCATACCAACTACATGGCCATTTGCCATATGGTGCTTGGATATGGTTGGCCCGTTTAAACCAGCAAAGGGAAATATGACTCACATTTTGGTCATGGTGGACAAGTTTACAAAGTGGATTGAAGTGAATCCAATAAGAAAATGTGATGGAGCTACGGCCGTAACATTTCTCAAAGACATCATCTTGAGATATGGTTATCCCCACAGTATCATAACAGATAATGGCACAAACTTTGCTGAAGGGGCATTTTCACGTTTTTGCCGTGATAAGAAGATCCGGCTGGACGTAGCCTCGGTAGCCCACCCCGCATCGAACGGACAAGTGGAAAGATCCAACGGATTAGTATTATCTGGGATAAAACCCCAGCTCATGGAGCCGCTGCAAAGATCAGCGGGGTGCTAGATAGAAGAACTACCAGCGGTACTATGGAGTTTAAGAACAACTCCGAATCGATCAACAGGCTATACCCCATTCTTTCTGGTATATGGGGCAGAAGCTGTATTACCAGCCGACATAGATCATGATTCGCCTAGGTTTACCCAATACATAGAAGCCGAAGTGCAAGAAGCCCGGCAAAATGATGTTGATCTGCTGGAAGAAGCGAGAGAATTGGCATTGTCCAGATCCGCCATATATCAGCAAAATCTCCGACGCTATCATAGCCGGAAAGTAAACCAACGAGTTTTCCGGGAAGGTGATCTGGTACTCCGGTTGGTACAACGTACTGCTGGCATGCACAAGTTATCCCCCCCCCCCCATGCGAAGGGCCATTCATTGTGAGCAAAGCATTGCACAATGATTCTTATTATCTTATAGATGCAAAGCCACGGGAAAAGAACAAGGCGGACATGTCCGGTGAGGAATCCAAGCATCCATGGAATGTAGCGCTACTTCGTCCTTTCTACACTTAGCAGAGAAGTGTATGTATCCGAGTTCCTCATGTGTCGGTATATATGCCGGCAATAGCTTATCAATGAAATCTTGGCACCTCGAGCAGTAACTCGGGGACTGCCTTAGTAATTTTAGTTGTCTTCTGTATTTATTACTTATACATCGGCTGGCGTAAGTTGCTTCTATTTAGGCCGGGTTAGTAGTGTGTGAGCAACAAAAACCTAACTCTTCGACTTGCTGCTGTCCAACAAGATTTGGCTTTATGGCAAGCAAGACAACAAGTTTGGAATTGCGTAGCACATGAAAAACGACTAAGGGAAAAAACTTAATCGAGCCGACGTTTGTTTTTTGAACTAAGCTTGTGTGTATTTTAAATTTATCATGCTGAGTAATTTTGAGCTAATCCCAAAGTTTCCAAGTATTGTTAAGACAATTTTTGAAGCTCGGACTCGTAAGTCATAAAACCGAACCAAGGTAGACACGAGCCGAGCCAAAAGATTGGAAGAACGAGAAAATGAAACTTGGGGACTACACCCAAGTCAATCCAGCATAAAAACTTAGTAGCAAAATATCACTTGTGCACTTGATACAACTGCACCCGGCTTACCGGGGATCTGATGAAATTTAAAAGGTTTTTCGATCAAGGAGCAGCAGGAGGAAGTTCGGTGTCATCTTTGCCTTCCTCGACGTCCGAAGCCTCGTCCTCTTCGTCTTCATCCGAGCCATCTTCAACATTTTCAGCGTTCTCATCATCGGCGGCATCTAGAAAGCTCGGTCGCTCGTTCCACTTGTGAATGGGGGCCTATTGGATGAAGCTGTGAGCGCAAGCCTTGCGCCGAGCCACCCACTCTGGGTCAGTAGAACACTTTGATCCCGTGCACATGCATGCAAGGAGATTGAGGTCAATCTTCTCGTACCACGTGAGCACGTAGTGGAGAACAATCTCAGCTCCGGCGCGCCCAGCAGAATCTCTCTAGAGATCGAGCTGAGTCTCGCAGTCCATAAGCCTGGCAAAGAGAACAGACAGATTCTCCGGAGTATCTTCTTCAGGCCAAAAGGCGTTGAAGATCCGGATTACCACGTCCATAACATCCTTGCCATAATTCCTCACTATCTCGACTCAGGAGGACAAGCTGACTATCAGATCTTCGAGGTCAAGAGGAATGGAGCCAGGACCAGACGGAGTACCCCTCTGCTGGTGGAACTAGGTAACAGCCTTGGAGGCAATAACACCGCTCTCTAGGAACTTATCTGAAAAAATAGCACAGGTGGAATAAGTAAAGGAAGCAGACCCAGAAAGATCAATGTCGGTTGCAGGAAAAGAACTTACAAGAGATATGGCTGTGAACCCGGGACAACTCCTTGATGCAGTTGTCGCGCCTCTCCCGGATTTGCACAAGTTCAGCATTCACCGACTCAAACTTGATGTCGGGCTCCTTGAGTAAGTCTTGGTCCTTGGCAATCTGGAGATTGAGGCGCTCGCGCTCTTCAGTATAGTCCTGGACGGCTTTCTGGAGTTCGGTTTGGTGCTCTGCTTTCAATTTCTTCATTTCTGCCTTTAGCTTGGCAATCTCATCATCCTTGGCTCGGAGAAGGGCAAGCTCATCATCTTTCTTTTTTAGCTCGGCCTGATGCTGTCTTGCTTGTTCAAGAAAATGCAGCATCATATCAGGCATGGGCACACTATCTTCAAGAGATGCTGAAATAGTGTGTTGACCCGGCAAAGCCGAGGTATGAATGTTTGCCGACCAAGGAGGAAAGGAGATGGAAAGCAGAGCAAGGTTAAGCAAAAATAACTTACCCTTGATTTGGTCCAGATTTTTCCTCATGATCGTGTTCTCAGCCTCCACCCCAGCTGTGAAAACCGAATGATGGATTAGTTCAGCGGCAGAAGATGAAAGAAAATGGAAAAATGCCGAGGAAGAAACTTATCCCTTTTCTCATGTTCAGCGAGAAGTGCGTTATGTTTGGTGCGCAGCATCTTGTGAGTGTCCAGGAGATGCTGAAACTCAGCGCTCCGGTGGTTGGTGGTGACTTGAAAAGAATACTAAGGGATAGCTTAGTCTTGTGCATATTCGAAGTGTACAAAATCCGGGCCAAGTGGAACTTAACCCGGCTCTAGGTGTGTGCATATTCGAAGTGTACAAAATCCGGGGCAAGTGGAACTTAACCCGGCTCTAGGTGTGTGCATATTCGAAGTGTACAAAATCTGGGCCAAGTGGAACTTAACCCGACTCTAGGTGTGTGCATATTCGAAGTGTACAAAATCTAGGCCAAGTGGAACTTAACCCGGCTCTACGTGTGTGCATATTCGAAGTGTACAAAATCCGGGCCAAGTGGAACTTAACCTGGATCTAGGTGTGTGCATATTCGAAGTGTACAAAATCCGGGCCAAGTGGAACTTAACCCGGCTCTAGGTGTGTGCATATTCGAAGTATAAAAAATCCGGGCCAAGTGGAACTTAACCCGGCTCTAGGTGTGTGCATATTTAAAATTATCAAGGAGCTACGATTAGTTTTCTAAGGAGCATCCGGACGAGTAACAAGTGACTCCCCTAGAGGCTCGAGGACTAATAGCTATATCAGTTATATCTACAACTTGTTAAAGGAAAAGACGAAGTAACGTACCTCCATCATCCGACCCACAAGGTTAATGGCCTTGGCGGTAGTATTCATCTACGCAGAAAATTCGGCAGGACCGAACTTCTCCGGGAGATCGTCGTTGTGGACGAACTCCGCCTTGTTCCAATTATTTACAAATTCAATCAAGGTTGGAGGGTATCATTCGCCGCTGGGCATGTGGGGCGCTACCAAACCCTTGGCATGTGCCTCTCTCCTCTCAACCTAGGCAAGGGCTGGGCTGGTGTGCAAAACAAGTTGCGCACCATCTGGCTCGGCAGGGGTGTCCTTCGGTGCTGGAGGCTTCTTGGAAAGCATGGACGTGAGTGTGCGCTGTCTAGCCTCGACGGACGTTGCCTTGGTGGCGTCAGGGGCCTTTTTGACCCTAGGCTGCTGAGAGGTGGAAGTGGTTGCAGCAGATTTACCCTTGGGAGCTGCCTTGGTGCTTTCTCGCCGAGACTGAGAAGACTCGGATGAGGCGGAGGGGCTTGGCGCTGCTGTTGTCGCTTTTGTTGTTGCTGCTGGTGATGAAGTTGAGGATGGTGCTGGTATTGATTTCTTTTTCTATGGAGGGGCTGAAGAAACCTCGGTGGTAGCTGGTTGCGGCGAAGCCAAAGTAGTGGTTGTCGCTGCCTCGGCAGAGCCAGTCTCCCCCGCTCCAAGGTTGCCCTCCTCTTGACGAGGTGGGCTAGAACCCGGAGCAGCCGCTGAACCCTCCGGGATAGGGCTCAGCGGGCGTAAATTGTTGCCACGAGGGGGAGAAGGGCTGTGTCGGAGTGGCGAGGCAATGCTAGATCCACTCTAGGGGACCTCCACCGCAACCCTGCAGAATCAAATAAAGTATGATGAGAAATTATACCGAAAGAAGAACAAGTGAATGACAAAAGGTGAGGAGGCTTACTCATCCAAGGTCAGGGGCTCCATGGGTTTCCGAACCCTCCAGGCTGTGGCCTTGGTGGCAGGCTTGGCGGCAGTTTTGTCCCCGGACTTCTTTCGCCTTTTGGCAGGCTGAGAAGGTCCGGAGGAAGAAGCTGATGCGGCTCCCCTCTTCTTCTTCGGCACGACCGGGACAGGGTCACCCACAGCAAGGGGAGGATCTTCATGGATCTGCCCACCGGGGTTAGCTGATGCCGGAAAGGCATAAGAAAGGGGGACAGCATCAAATGCTTCCATCACCTCAACATCCGAATCATCCTCATCGTCGGGCCAATCTCTAATAGAAGAGAGTTTGCCAGTGGGTCGCTTGGTCGCATCGGCCATGGGGAGGAACATCTCCTAGTCCGGTTCCTCCTCGTCCGAGGTGTCCCGGTCAGGCGCCCATTTGAGAGTAGGGTCGGTGCCATCCTCGATGGTCCGCTGAAGAAACATCTAAGGGAAAGTAAAAGCAACAGGATTAAAACCAACAACAATACCGACATATGATTTAACTCGGAAAAGGGTTGAAGCACGAGACTTACCGAAGGAGGAAGCCTGTCCTGGCAAAAATGTTCAATCCCCCACGTCCACTCAGATGAGAAGTCCTTGTGAGTGGTGAACATGGCCTTGACCCGGCGGTAGATCTCTGTATTGCTTAACTCGAAAGACGAGGTCTGGTTGGGGTCGCGGCCCCAGCTCATGTGGCACACTTTATGAGTGCGTTTCTGGAGGGGGGAGATCCGATTGCGGACGAATGTGATCATGGCGTCCTCGTTGCGCAACCCGAGCTCCTTCAGCTCCGCGAACCTCTTGTTGACCTGGTTCGCCAAGACTGTGGGCTTCTTGGGGATAACGTCCCACAAATCTGGGTTAGGAGGACCCAGAGTGTAAGGGCGCAGCCGGATCAGGTCCTCGGTGGTGTTGTTTCAGACATAAAAGAAAGTGCGGGCCCATCCCTTGCAGGAGTCTAGTCCTGTGGCTCGGGGGAAGATGGACAACTTCCGGGGAGAGATTGACGCAGCCCCGAACTGCGTGAGCTGCTTGTCCTCCGGATCAAGCTGGATGTTCAGAATCACGTTCCGGCAAAGGCCAAAGAACCGGATCAAGAGCTCCTTCGTGGGCCATAATCCGGTGTAGCCTTCGATGGTGGAGGCAAAGCAGAAAGAGAAGTGATGGCATTGGCAGGAAGGTGGTGCGGCTGGAGCTCGTATGTGTTCAACCAGTCATGGAAAAAGTCGCTAACTGGTAGACCGAACCCCGCTAGAAGTGTGACAGAAACACCACAAACTCACCCGGATTGGGTGAGGGGGCAAGTTCGGTGGAGGCGAGGCGTGCGGTGATGCCCGCTGGGATGCTCCTGGTGCGGTAGAGCCAGTCCAGGTCATCCTGGCAGACCCAGGATCCAGCTCACGCACCGCGGTCCGTGGTCGCAGCGTCTTCTTCCATCTCCTGTTTGGCGATGATGAGTTCTTCTTCTGTCATCTCGAGGTCACTGCCCGTGGCGGAGGAGGTGCGCAGACGAGGACCCGTGGCGGAGGAGGTGCGCAGGGGTGGCGGCGACGCAGGTGCACGTGGGAGCAGTGCGGCGGCGGTGCTGCTACTCAAACGCGGTGGCGGCAACGCTGTCGCGGGAGAAGATGAGGAAGAAGAAGGGGCAGAAGGGCGCAGAAGTGGGGAAAGGACCCAAGGGGCGCGCCCCTCCCCTATTTAACCGCTCCCTCAAGGGGTAGTGGGATCGCGTTTGCAGGCGGGCCACACCATGTGGCCGTGTACAATCCGGATTGACCAATCAGCATCGAGCCACAGGAAGGCCACAGGGCGCAGCGGATCCCATAACGTGACGTTATGATGCAGTTAACGAGGAGGCAGGCACGATGTGACGTGCGCTATAGTGATAACTGACAATTACTACGGCGGTTACACTACCTGGCCCTTAAAATGAGGCGATGTGATGATTAGCCTCCACATGGGGAAGCATACGAGAGAAGGAAGAATAACCCGGATGAGTATGTGGTAACCCGGCCAGCAAGTAAAAACTTGGAATGTGCCAAGGGAAAGTAAATCCATAGAATCCGAGATAGGAGGTAACTCGGAAGAGGAACACAAAGCTCAGTGAAACTGAGCTTGCTGTGGCCTTAGCGGCTAAGGCAGCTAAGACCGCACCAGCTTCAGGGACTAATGTTGGGGGGATACCCCCGGGTAGGGTCACGCCGGGTATAAAGGCCTAGTTAGCCGAGGTACGGCAAGGTCAAAGCATGTGCTGGCCGAGTCACCTCAAGGCAGGCCGGATCACGGAGTAACCCGGACCAGGGGACGTCCACCTAACTTGGTCTTAGCCGACTTAAGCAATATGTCAGTAAGATGTATCTAACTTGTATGCAGAAACAGGTGTGGCCGGATCAACCATGTAGGATCCGGATTATATCAAGCTTGTAAGAGAAGGAAGGTATCTCGCTGGTCAAAGGTGACAACTGTACGCAGAGCGTGAGCGAAGCGGACAGAGGCCAGACCACCGAGGCGTGGCTGACAAAGGTGACGAAGCCAATGTCGGCTGATGCAGGCGCCGCAGAGGCTCACTTAGCCTCTGCATGGATGACGCGGGGGAAAAGTGACCCGGTCGGCTTACTATTTTGGGAGGAGGCATATTCCCTGGAATATGCCTCCACGCATGCACTAAGTGTGGCTCGATTCCAAGCCAGTTCATGTATGCCCTGAATATGCCTCCACGTATGCCCGGTCAGCTTACTATTCTATAGAGGGGGTTGATTTCTAGGAGATTGATCTAAGGGCTAGCTAGTGGTGAGAGTAAGAGAGTTCCTTCTTCCTCCTCTCTCTGATACAGCTCAAGGAGCACTTGTAATCTGTGAAGGTCAATCAAATACAAAGCTTCCATGTGTGGAATCACCACACTATCCCTCTGTGGGTTCCCCTAGTGCATTTAGTCCCCACACTTAGCCTATACATGGCATCTGCCGTGACATCACCACGACAACATTTGAGTTTAAAAAGCTTCTTGAAGAGGCCAAAGTGTGGCTCGATTCCAAGCCAGCACTCGTAGAGTGTGATGAAGCAAGAGATGTGGAGAATGGAATTTGGGGACAGCTGATGCAGCTAGAGTCCATAGAAACAAAGAAGACCCCTGACAAAAGGATGCATGGGAAGAGAGAGACCTCGAATGATGAACAAGGGAATATCACTCGGAAACCCTGAGGAGGACACGGAGTTACCTCATCGCCAGGCACTCGCGAGTCATCTTCTGCGGACGGAAGAGGATGCATCCCGTCTTACGGACGCCTCTACATCTACACCACCAAGTCCCCCAAGTCGACTGATGACTCGCGCTCGAACCAAAATCCTCCAAGCTAAGGTGAATTCGCTCCTATACTCATGTGACTTCAAATACACCTCTGGATGGCTTGCTACTTCATCCCCCGACACTATGCATCATCAGGTATAAAGACACGACCCAGAAGAGCGACGCAACAGCTAGCAGTCCCGTGGAGAAAGCAGTACTACCGGCCCCTGGAAGCGGTACTACTGCCCGAGTGGTACTACCGCCTGGAGTACGTGGTACTACCGCCCTAGACAGAGAGCTTCTGCTAGCAGCCCCAGACCTACCCGGTACCTGCGGGCGGTACCACCGCCTTCATCTGGTACTACCGCCGTCGTCGAGCGGTACTACCGCCCGCGTCTGAAGACCTTGACTTAGCCTCTGCCTGCTCCGGTGCCTGCGAGCGGTACTACCGGCCACAACCGGTACTACCAGTCACAAATTCCAGTACTACTGATCGGTCCAGGGCCTGCGCGCCCCAGCTCGGCCCTTTGGCCTTGTAAGTTGTAACACACCCCTTTTGACATTTTAGTTGCCTAAAGTACCCCTGACCTAGTGGTTGGCCTATATATAGCCCCCCATCTCTATTGTAAACCCTAGGCATGATATTGGAATTAGTGGAAACCCCTTGTGGATCTATCTAATTCTTGCCTCATGCTCCTTGACCAAGGAGCACCAATGTCACAAACCTCGTTGGAGCTTGCATCGTGCCTCCGCGTTGTACAAGGCCTAGGTATCGGAGTCCCTTTGCCTAGACGTCAAGATCTCACCGAGTCTCCCATCTCGCCATGCCGGTTCGAGAGAGAGTCCTCCGCCCGTCGCCGATCCTAGGGATTGCGCCGGATCGGTCACCACCGGCGTGAGCTATTGGTGTGTATCGTGGTTTTGCATGTGTGTGTTCATCATGTTCTTCTTGCGTGATTTCATCGTGTTCATCCTCCCCTCCTCTCCCTGCACGCCATCCTCGATTTGAGTGGGATTCGTGAAAGATCGGGCCACCCTAGAGGTTTGTCCTCAACATATTGGTATCAAGAGCTTCGTTGCTCATGAATTTCCCCACAAATTTTTCTTCTATCCACCAAATTTTTTGAAAATCCCCAAAAAAGATCCCCAAATTTGCCTTCAGATCAATCTCTGGATTTTGTGCATTTTTCGTTGTTTTGGTCCATAGAAATGTTGCTTGGGGTATCAATCTACCTTCTTTGTGTGTCCCTAGCCCCAATTTTGTTCAGTTTTCTGCCAATTTGAGGATTTTTGGGCCGATTGTGCATTCAAGTTCAAGATCCACGCGCCCAGGAATCCACGAAGCGGCACTACCACCAAAATGAGCCATACTATCGGCGAGCGGTACTACCGGTTGATCACAGCGGTACTACCGGTCACCGGTACTATCGTACGTTTTGAACGGTACTACCGCCCCTGTCTGACAAGAAATTTTTCACCCCCATTTTTGTTCGCTAATTTTACTATTGGCTTGTTCATGTTTTGCGTGCATGTTGCCTTCCTAATAACAAGCTTCCACAAGTCATTACATACCACGCTCTTCGACACCACGACACCCGAACAACATCCCGTACACCGGTAGCAAGTCGTCAATACTGACGGTATAACTTGCCCCACCTTGTTAACCCTTCTTCCTTGTGTGTATCTATCCTATGAGAGCAGCTCATTTTGTGTTTGCCTAAGCATTGTGCACTTGTCCTTGGAAAGTGAGAGTGTGAGAGTGATACATTGCAAATGTATCTATAATTTTTTATGTTCCATGCTTGGTTTTATCCACTTTCTTGTGTTTTGTCCACACTTTGGAGTACTTTTCATATGATTTCTTCGACTAACCTATTAAAAAGAGACACAGTGCCAGCTGCCTGTTTTCTGCTGTTTTTGGTTCTAGGAAAGTCAAAAATGAATATTCTCGGAATTGGACGGGACAAAAGCCAAAGTGCCTATTTTTCCGGAAGTCATCAGATGCCAGAATACGAGACGGATAAGGGCTGGGGGCCGGCCACACCACCTGGCCGCGTGGCCAGGCCTGGCCCGCGCCAGGGGGTGGTCTGGCCAACCCCAGCACCCCCTCGGCCTCTCCTTCCACCTATAAGATGCCCTCGGGACGAAAACACTAAGGACCCGATCAAAAATCCACGAAAGAGCCTGTAGCCGCCATCATCTCCATCCCTAGACCGGGAGGGATCTGAAGCTCTTCCCGGCACCCTACTAGAGAGGGGAATTCACCCTAGAGGCCTTCTTCATCATCATGCAAGCCTCCTGTGTGATGTGTGAGTAGTTCATCTTTGGACTACAGATCCATGTAGTAGCTAGATGGTTGCTCTCCTCCTTTGTGCTTTCATGTCTAGATCTTGTGTGCTCCGTTCATGATCAAGATCATCTATTTGTAATTCTGCATGTTGTGTTTGTGGGGATCCGATGGATATTGAGATGCTATTTCAGATTGATTATTGATTCTATCATGTCTTTGTTATTTGTGATCTTGCATGCTTTCCGTTGTTAGTAGCTATCTTGGCCAAGTAGATGCTAGCAACTCCAAGAGTTAGTATTTATGCTCGATAGTGGGTTCATGCCTCTGGTAATTTGGGGAAGTGACAGAAATCTCTAAGGTACTAGATGTGCTATTGCTACTAGGGAGAAAACAACAATCCTTTGTTCATAGAACAATCATATTGTTTACATTACACGCAATTCATAATGCAATAATCTGTTCCTTGCAACTTAATACTAGAGGGGGTTCCGATGATAACCTAAAGGTGGATTATTAGTCATAGATGCAGTTGGATGGCGGTCTATGTATAATGTTGTAATGCCCAATCAAGTTCCAAAGGAGTCAAGATGATTAGTATATGCATGTATTGCTTTCTCGATGTTTCTCAATTGCCCCGATGTAATTTTTTCACCCAGCATGTTATCTATCTTAAGGAGAGCCACTTCTAGTGAACTATGGATCCCGATCCTTTTCATTTACATACAATCTATAAACTGTTTACTGCTTTGTGTTTACTTTCTGCAAACTATTACTTCCTTCCACTCGATACGTTTAATCCTTTGTTTTCAGCAAAACCGGTGAGATTGACAACCTCATCGCAAGTTGGGGACAGAGTTATGTGGTTGTGTTGTGCAGGTCTCCACGTTGTTGCTGGCACCGGTAGTGCGCCCTACCAACGTTCAGCTAGCTACACCTTTGGGGTGTTTCCTTGCTCCTACTAGATTGATAACCTTGGTTTCGTACTGAGGGAAAACTTGATGTTGTGCTCATCATACCTTCCTCTTAGGGTTCCCCAACGAGCTCGATATATTTTGGGCCATCAAGCATATTTTATGGCGCCATTGCCGGGGAGTCAAGGACATCTTCACAAGGGGAGTTCCTCATAACCAATCTCTTTACTTTGTTATTTTTGTTTTGCTTTGTTTCTTTTTGCTTTGTTTGCTTGTTTCTTTATCAAAAACACAAAAAAATAGTTTTACAAGTTTGCTTTCTTATTCTAAAACACACAAAAATGACTACTCTTGAACACACTAACTTATGTGACTTCACTAGCACCAACAACAATGATTTTATGAGCACACCTATTGCTCCACCTATGCCTGAAGATACTTTTTTTGAGATAAAACCTGCTTAGTCAATCTTGTTATGAGAGAACAATTTTCTGGTATTGGTAATGAAGATGCTGCTGCCCATCTAAATAACTTTGGTAAACTTTGTGAGACGCAAAAGCATAGGGATGTAGATGGTGATATTATTAAGCTGAAATTTTTTCCTTTCTCTTTTTGAGGAAAAGCTAAAGAATGGTTGAATTCCTTAACTAGGAATAGTACTGATTCTTGGACTAAATGCAAAGATGCTTTCATTGGAAAATACTATCCTCCTGCTCAGATTATATCTATGAGAAGTGAAATAATGAAGTTTAAACAATCTGATAATGAACATGTTGCTCAAGCTTGGGAAAGAATGAAATCTTTGGTAAAGAATTGTCCCATTCATGGACTGACTGCTTGGATGATCATCCACACTTTTTATGCAGGATTGAACTATTCTTCATGGAACCTATTGGATTCTGCTACTGGAGGTACCTTTATGACCATTACTTTGCATGCTGCAACAAAGCTTTTGGACAATATGATGGTTAATTATTCTGAATGGCATACTGAGAGAGCTCCACAAGGTAGGAAGGTAAATTCTGTTGAGGAAACTTCCTCCTTGAGTGATAAGATAGATATTATTATGTCAATGCTTGTTAATGGGAAATCCCATATTGATCCAAATAATGTTCCTTTGGCTTCTTTGGTTGCTCAAGAAGAGCAAGTTGATGTGAACTTTATAAGAAATAATAATTTTGGCAACAATGCTTATGGTAATAACAATTATAGGCCCTACCCTTCTAATAATACTTATAGTTATAATGGTAAACATGGATTACCTAGTGAAGGAAGAATTTTAGAAGTTGAAAGAGCCACTAAGAACTTCATGCAAATGCAATATGAGCAAAATCAACTATTTACTAAAACTATGGAGGAACAATCTACCATTTTGAAGAACATTGGCCATCAACTTGAGAGTCTAAATAGGGAAATTCCTAGTTTACAATTGAAACTCTCTAATGCTGAAAGGAATATATCATCTTTGTTTGAATCTCAATATTCATTGATTAATAAAATGGCTGCTAAACCTGAAACTAATGAGAATCCCTTTGCAGCCACTAATGCCATACAAGTAAGAATTGATAAAAATGTTAGACTATTAGCTGAATTACATGCTAAGTGGGAAAGAGAAGATGAAATTGCTAGAAACATTAGTGATTCTACTATTACCACCACTAGTGTTGAGGCTAGTAATAGTTCTACCACTCTAGATGATAATTTTGATTTTGATCTTGATGGTTGTAATATCTCTGAAGTTATTAAGTTCCTACAAAAGCTTGCTAAAAGTGCTAATGCTAGTGCTATAGACATGGCCTTTACGAAACACATTACTGATGCTCTCATAAAGATTAAAGAAGAAAAGATGAAACATAAAGCTTCTATTCCTATAAAACAAGAAGATGGTTGGGAACCCATCATTAATATGAAAGTAAATGACTTTGATTTCAAAGCTTTATGTGATCTTGATAGTAGTGTTTCTATTATGCCTAGAAGGATTTATGATATGCTTGATTTGCCTCCACTTGAAGATTGTTATTTGAATGTCCCACTTGATGATAATGCTAAAAACAAACTCATGGGGAGTCTTGATGATGTTCTTATTATGGTTAACAATGCCTATGTCCCCATTGATTTCTATGTTTTGGATGTTGAATGCAATGCTTCTTGTCCTATTACTTTGGTAAGACCTTTTCTTAGAACTGTTGGTGCCATTATTGATATGAAAGAAGGCACCATTAAATATCAACTCACACTCAAGAAAGGTATAGAACACTTCCCTAAGAAGAGAGAGAAGATTTCTTTTGCTTCTCCTATGAAAACAAAATTTGGTCTTAATGCTTCTTCATTTGAGAACACTTGATTCTTTCTTGCTTCTTATGCCTAACTTAAAGGCGTTAAAGAAAAGTACTTATTGGGAGATAACCCAAAAGTTTTAGATGAGTCTTGGAAGTTATTACCTCTGTAATAACCGCTCCTTATCCTTTTTATTTGCTTTGTGTGCCAAGAGTAACCTCTAATGAGAGAGAAGTAATGATTGAGAAACTTGATGTCCCGAAACAGATTTCTGTGCTTCACAGTAAATATTCGTGACAAATCTCTAAACGTCTTTTTGAGGCGTGAATTTTTGTGCTTCTGACCCAGGTTGTTATCTAACTTTCTTTAGTTCAACACTTTTTGATTTTAGCAACAGAACGTCTTCGAAAAAATTCATCTTACCTGCTGGCCTGTTTTGACAGATTTCTGCCATTTTCTGCATTTGCTTCTTGTTGATTCCTTTTTGAGTTTTTTTGGGGAATTGAGATTTTTGAGGGAAGTGCTACAGTACCTAGTGTTCTAATGTAAGTTTATTGGTGTTAGAACTGAATTTTAAGACTTATTTATCTTGAGTGCACTAATGTTGCTAATAAAGATTGTGTGAAGTTTTATATGAAGGAAAAATTTCAGGTGTATGGAAGGAATGAGTAATGAGATGAAGGATGGACTAAAGCTCAAGCTTGGGGATGCCACGCATATCACCCCAAGAAATATACAAGAAGTACAAGCGTCAAAGCTTGGGGATGCCCAAGGCATCCCCTTCTTCATCAATAAAAATCTCGGGTTTCTTCCAAACGCTTTATTTTTATTGTTTAATGCACAGTTGTGTTGTTCTTGGTGCGTCTTCTTTTTTGTTTTCGTTTTGGTTTTTCATTTGCTTTTGTTTTCTTAGTTTTCTGAATAAATTGGTTGGAACCCCTCTTTCATACTTTGATTTGCAAATAGTTTGGTTTGGATTAGAAAATAGTAGGAAAGTTCATGCTTATGTGGTAAAAAAGAGCTTGTTTTTGACTGTGGCCTATGCTTTGTCATGCCATGCTTGATATTGTTTTGGCTTTATGCTTAGTATTCTTTGTTGTATCATGACTTGTTATAAACAATTGAGATTCCTTAATGTGCCTTGGATGAATCATGCGTTGTTTTAGCATATTAAAGCATCGTATAGTGGTATTCTCCTTTGATGCTTTATTTGGGTTGACTTGGCGCATGCTCACACCATGTTATGACTATCTCAAGTCACCATAGCCCTATGTATCCTTTAGTTTTCAACTTGTAGTATCACGTTATGCTTTGATCAATGATGTTTTGTCACTCTGCATGATGATGGCCATTATTGCTCTCTTAGTTTGTTGCTTCCAGTCTTTTGCTAGCCTCCGTAACCAAGTATGAGTTCCACTCATGCATCCAACTCCTTAAACCAAGTTATTCCAAAGAGTCCACCATACCTACCTACTATCTTATGCTATTCCAAGTATATTCATGCTTTTGTTTACCTTCCGAATTAAACTTGTTATGAGAAAACTAGTGATTAAAGCTCTCACGAACTTGATGGCACACTTTACTTTTTTTGCATCTAATAAAATTGAACCATTGGGTCCTTCTTTGTTGCGTATATGCTTGCACTTTATAAGTTGAAAGTAGCAGAACCATGTATCATGGGGAACGCTTTCAACATTGCACTTGTACTTTGTACCCCGTTGATATCATGTTCTTTTGCTTATGGATCCCAGCGGTGTGAAATAAAAGTGGAACTTGTAAGATCATGGAGTTTGTATGTGTGTTAGAGAAACGCCTGGGCCGCTAGCCTAAGTGATACGTCCATTTTGCATCACTATTCTATGTCTTAATTCACTATTATTCATTGATATATTTCGTATTGAGAGGTGATACTTATGTTATTTCATCTGTTTTTGCATGGTTGATGACTTTTGGCGCATGGACCGCTACAGTCAGGATTCTGATGGAAAAGGTGCTGTTTGGAGGCAAAATTCGCGAAGATCAGAAAATCCAGGAAAATATACGGAAAATCCTATTTTTCCAGAAGACTAAGGATGCCAGAAGATGGAGTGGAGGTGGGCCATAGGGGGCCCACACCACCCCATGGCGCAGGCAGGCCTAGGACGCGCCTGGAGGTGGTGTGGCCGCCCTGGCCCACTCTAGCCTCTCCCCTCTAGCGTATATCATTCTCCTGAAACCCTAAGACTCGGGGAGCAACCACAGAAAGATTCCGCCGCCTCTGCGGGGCGGAAAACACCGAGAGAGAAAGATCTCTCCGGTAGACAGATTTCTGCTGGGGGAATTCCTTTCCGGAGAGGGGAGATCGCCGCCATCAACACCACCATCAAGCTGGACTTCATCGGGACCATCATCACCATCATCACCATCAGCACCCTCATCACCATCTCCATATTGCTGTAACAATTGAGTTGAATCTTGCATAGTTCATATGGGAAACTTTCCCGGTGTTGATTACTCTTTGTAGTTGATGCTATTGAGTGAACCGCTGAATTATTGTTTATGTTCAGATTTTTATACATCATTATTCCATCTCTGATCATGATCCATATGATGTCTTGTGAGTATTTCGTTTTGTTCTTGAGGACATGGGAGAAGTCTTGTTGTTAGTAGTGGAGTTGCGTTGAGAAAGATTCAATAGACTGTTATTTAAGTTGTGGTGTACTTCTTCTAGTGGTGTCATGTGAACGTCGACTACATGAAACTTCACCTATATGGGCCTAGGGGAATGCATTGTGTATTTGGCTACTAATCGTAGGGGTTGCCGGAGTGACAGAAACCTGAACCCCCGTTAGGAAACCATTGCACAAGCGACGTAAGGGTCTTAGAGTTTAAAGTTGTGGTTAGGTTTCTACCTTAATTACTTTCTTGTACTTACAGATGTTTGCAAGGGGTATAATCACAAGTATGTATTAGTCTTGGATGGGGCAGTACATTAGCACAGGTTCACCCACACAACACTTAGCAAGCTAAAGAAGATTAATCGACTATATGAAGCGAAAGCACTTGACAGTCTTCCCATGTGTCCTCGAGAACGTTTGGTCATCTTAAGAAATACAACCGACTTGTCCTTTGCTGCATAAAGGATTGGGCCACTTCCTGCATTTATTCCTACTGTCTTTTATTCACTCGTACTTTGTTTACTTGCTTTATCGAAAACCCCTAAAAATCCGTTTGCTAAGTATTTGCAGAGAATTCATGATCCATACCACTAGCCAGCACCTTCTGCTCCTCATTGGGTTCGGCACTCTTACTTATCGACAATACTGCAATACACCCCCTATACTTGTGAGTCATCAATACTATTTTCTAGCGCCATTGTCGGGGAGTGAAGCGCTATTGGAGAGTGGAACTGGTAAAGAAAACTTCTACTGTGAGTATTGTTTACTTCTGCTAGTTGCTTTATTTTTGTTATGGATAATTCGCTGAGTTTCTTATTTGGTAATGCTACTACCACTGCTAAGGTAGTATATAAGCCACCACCTGCTAAGAATGATGTTTTCAAAATACCTACAAGAATTATTGATCGTGTTATGGATAACTACTATGTTGGGGATGGAACTGTCCATCTCGGTGATCATTTACTCTTTATACACGAATTATGCGGGTTGTTCAAGTGTGCAGATATTACTACAGATCAAGTTAAGAAGAAGTTATTCTCATTATCATAGAAAGGAAGAGTTGAGGAATGGTATAAGCTACTGAAGAATGGTCAAGCTCTGGAATGGGAGGAAATAGTGCCTCTCTTTTATTCAAAGTTTTATCCTCCTAGTGAGATTCATAAAGATCGGAATCAAATATACAACTTTTGGCCTCTTGATGGAGAGAGTACAGCTCAAGCTTGGGGGAGATTGAAGTTACTAATGCTCAAATGTCCCATTCATGAGCTCCCCAACAATATTACTATCAACAACTTTTATGCAAGGCTCCCTCTACATGACAATGATTTATTGGACGCCTCTTGTGATGGATCATTCACTCGTATGGAAGAAGAAGCTAAATGGGACCTTCTAGACCGTATTCAAGACAATGCTGAAGCTTGGGAGAATGACAAAGGTAGAAAGTCAGGTATAAATTATGATTATGAATGCATTGAATCTTTTATGGGAGCTGATGACTTTCAAAATATTAAAAATGCTTATGGTCTAGACTCTCAAGCTATTGCTTCTTATTTTAAGGCTTTTGCTTCCTATATTGAAGTGCCTGAAAAGAAGTGGAATAAGTATCATGAACCTTATAAAGATATTGCTAAGAGTGTTCCTACAAGAAATACTGAAGTTTATACTGCTAATCATGTTTTACCTGAACTTTATATTGAGAAAATGTCTTTCCCAGTTAAGATGAAGGAACATTCTATGATAGCTAGTATGGTTAATAAAAGTACAAATAAAGCTGTTGAACCTGATAAAACAAATGGTTGATGAACCTATTATAGAAAATGTGAAAGACTTTGTTACTAAATATGTAGAAGAGGGACACACTATCCTTTGTAAGGATACCTCTAATATTGTTTCACATAATAGTGTTATGAGAGCTAGTATTCCTGTGTTTTCTGTTAGAATAAGCGATCATTGCTATGATGGTCCTTGTGATAGCTATATTGTCAAGTTTATGCATGATACTGAAAGTTACTATGAGAGAGGGAAAAGTGTTCTTATGCATCTCAATAATATCAAGTTTCCTCGTTTTATGCTGAAAGTTTTTATGTTGCATTTCTTTTGCCTTCTTATGCAAGTTGCCTCTGGTTTCAATAACTTGTTTGTTTAAAAAATCCCCTTGCATAGGAACTGGGTTAGACTTAAAAGTGTGTGTATTTTTGCTTCTTAATGCTCTCTTTCACTTCAATCCATATCCCTTTGAGAGCTTCTTCAAAATTATCATGCCCATCTTAATGGCTATAAAGAAAGAGCTTTATGGGAGACAACCCAATTTGTTTTTGCTTTTAGTTTGTTTTTGTTTCTTTGAGTCTTGGAAGTTATTACTTCGGTAATAACCGCTCCTTATCCGTTTTGTTTGGTTTTTGTGTCAAGATCAACCTCTAATGAGAGAGAAGTAAGATTTGAGGAAGTTGCTGTCCCGAAACAGATTTTTTGTGCTTCACCGTAAAGATTTGTGAGAGATCTCTGTAAGTCAGATTGAGCTGTAATTTTTTGTGCTTCTGACCCAGGTTGTTATTTAACTTTCGTTAGTTTTGCACTTTTTGATTTGAGCAACAGAAGATTTTCGAAAAAATTGATCTTTACCTGCTTGTCTGTTTTGACAGATTTTTCCACTCTTGCATTTGCTTCTTTATTCGATTTCCTTTTTGAATTCTTTTTGGGTTTTCGGAAGGAGTTGCTACAGTAGATTATGTTTTGTTGGTTTTCAGTTGAAGTTGGACTCAAAAGGTTTTATCACTTCACTTATATTAATGTTGCTAATGAGAACTGTGTGAAGTTTTGTGTGAAAGAAATTTCCAGGAAGTGGAGATAATGGTGTAATAAGGAAGAGAAAGGTTTTATGACTCCAGTAATAAGTGTATGAAGATGAAGATATTGATGTTATTCAAGTGATGACTTCGGAAGAATATACTAGATACTAAATTCAGAGACCTGTAGAGTCCGTTTCCAACTAGGTAATAGTTCTGGTAAGAAAAGTTCCGAAAATACAATCCAACTATATTTTTGCAGTTTGCAGTTACTAAGGAAAGCTACGAAGTGAAAAAGGGACGGAAATGGAGCCAGGGTGGCTCACACCACCCTGTGGCGCGGGCCCACCCCTGGCTGCGCCACCAGGTGGTGAGTCCACGCCGGACTCCGCCTCCGATTCGTTTTCACCCAATACCTTCCTTTTGATATGAAACTTCGTAATATATAACCCCCCGGATCCCCCGAGGTCCGTATATCGTGTTTTCGTCATGTTTTTGTTTCGATCTGTTCTTGCCAGGACTTACTCTTTGAAGGTTTAGAAGCATAATGGTGTCTGCCAAGGATAAAGGTAAGGAACCTATGGAGGAAGACCTCCAAGACCCCGGGAAGGAGAAGGAGATCAAGAGTGAAGGTGAAGAGGAGGCAAAGCACACCGGCACTACCGTTGCAAGCATTGGAGTGGTGGCGAACCCTGCCAGGATCAGAAGGACTGCACGAATGTCAACTGGAGGGAAGCCTCCGCGTCACTGCTTGGCACCACGGACACCTCCTCCACACACCAAGAATCCCTTCCATACCTTTATCCATAACCATGCAGGAAAAGAAGACTCCAAGTGGGAAGAATGGAAAAAGAATCACAAGTGCCGGGATCCACAAACTGAAATGATTATGGGCCATATTGAGAACAACTCGGAGTTGATTCGTACTCTCACCTTCGAGATTTAGGACTTTGGGAAATTGATCAAAGAGCTCATCAAGAGGATACCACCACCACCTAAGGAGTAATTCGTCATCAAGTTTGGCATCCCCTTGGTTTGTTCCAAGCTTGGGGGAGTGCCACGGTATCATATCACTGTCTTCTATCTTTTTACCTTATTAGTAGAGTCGTATCATGAATAAAGGAGTTATTATGTAGTATGGTTTGCATTATGGAAGTGTCCCCTCTCTCGTTAGACATGTATCCCTTGGTGTGAGTTTCCGTTATGGAATATTAATGATAAGTTCAATCATTCACTCTTTTGCATAGCTTATATTAGTTTTCAATTCGTGGTTATATGATTAATCATGTTGTTAGTATTGGTATCACTTTGGGATCATTGAGTTAATTTAGTTGGTTTTGGCAAACCTGGCTCGGTCAGTAGCAACACCTTTTTGAGAGTTGAAAAGAAAAAGATAGAAGTACTCTAGAGAAAAAAAAATCCGTCATCTTTCTTTCTTGATTTGCTCATAAGTCTAGTATTCTCTAGTTAAGATCTTTTGTGCTTCCAAGGAAGATTGCATGTTTGTCTTTATCATTTGTATGTTTGGTTGTTTCCTTCAACTCTTGTACTTGCTACCCAGCCTTTCTAGACAAAAACCTGTACTGAGAGGGTATTCTTCTCATGCATCCACCTCCTTTAAACCAAAACCCATGCCATTTGTGTCCACCATACCTACCTAGTAGCATTATTGCGACTCCAAGTAAATTCTTGTTTTGTCTACCTCCCAAATTAAACTTGTTATGCGAAAATTAGTGATTAAAGCTCTCACGAACTAGATGGCACACTTTACTTTCGTGCACTTAATAAATTTGAACCATTGTGCTCACCTATGTTGCGTATATGCTTGCGCTTTGTAACTTGTGAATTAGCAGAACCATGCTGTCATGGGGAACGCTTTCAACATTGCACTGGTACTTTGTACCAAGTTGATATCATGTTCTTTTGTCTATGGATGTTGTTGGTGTGAAATGAAATGGGAGCTTGTAAGTCCATGGAGTTATGCATGTGTGTTAGAGAAACGCCTGGGCCACTGGTCTAATCCATGCTGACATGGTGGAAACCTGCAGCGTAACCATAACGAGTATCTATGAAGCAATCTTCTTATAAAAAAAAGAGACTGAGAAAAAAAAGAGAAAAAGAAAAGAAAAAAGAGATTATGAAAAGAGGAAAGAGATAAAAAAGAACCATATTCCCATGGTAAATAAGAAGATTGCTGAGATACTTGTTGTCTGCCTGCCTTGTCATTTTGATATGGGGATTGTTCCGTATCATCGGACAAGGGGTACCCCGTTGGTGGTTCTCAATGATACACATATGCTTACGATGACAAGAACTTACTGGTGGCTAAACTTGAGTAGCATGAGGAGCGGCCCTCGTATTCAAGGGACATGAGATTCTCAATTTACAACTTGTCAATGCATATCCTCATTTTTGATCACTTTAACCTTAATCACCTAAAGATGCCTATGATAGGGGCAATGAGAGCTGAAAGCTAGGAAGTATCATAATTTTTGGGAGATCTTTATGAGACTTGCAATCCCTGCTTCCCTCTTTGAAGGGCCTTTCTTTTACTCTGTAGTTGAGTCAGTAAACCTATTCCCTTCTATCTCAGCAAGTATTTTGAGCTGATGTGTTTCATTCATTCATATGATGATTTATTCAATCATGTCTCTTATGTTCCTTGTTTTGCACATTGCTCTTATCTTGACGTTTACTACTTTGAAAGGTTTCTTTGAAAACTAGCTATTTGTGAACTTCAGCAAATTATCGACTATTCTTCGACCAAGAGCTAAGTTTGCCATTACCAATTATGATTCACTTTATGTATCTTTATTGTGTTTCCTTTACCTATTACAAGTTGAGTTATATAATAGTGAGTTGTCTTCTATTATGATCTATGTATTTGATGAATGTGATGCTTCTTGTCTGTATTCTTTTATCGACTCTTCACTACATAAACCTGAGGTCATGTTTATTGAGCTCAGTTTCGCTAGGGACAAGCGAAGTCTAAGCTTGGGGGGAGTTGATACGTCCATTTTGCATCACTATTCTATGTCTTAATTCACTATTATTCATTGATACATTTCGTATTGAGAGGTGATACTTATGTTATTAAAGCTCTCACGAACTAGATGGCACACTTTACTTTTGTGCACTTAATAAATTTGAACCATTGTGCTCACCTATGTTGCGTATATGCTTGCGCTTTGTAAGTTGTGAATTAGCAGAACCATGCTGTCATGGGGAACGCTTTCAACATTGCACTGGTACTTTGTACCAAGTTGATATCATGTTCTTTTGTCTATGGATGTCGTCGGTGTGAAATGAAAGGGGAGCTTGTAAGTCCATGGAGTTATGCATGTGTGTTAGAGAAACGCCTGGGCCGCTGGTCTAATCCATGCAGACATGGTGGAAACCTGCAGCGTAACCATAACGAGTATCTATGAAGCATTCTTCTTATAAAAAAAGAGATTGAGAAAAAAAGAGAAAAAAAAAGAAAAAAGAGATTATGAAAAGAGGAAAGAGAAAAAAGAACCATATTCCCATGGTAAATAAGAAGATTGCTGAGATACTTGTTGTCTGCTTGCCTTGTCATTTTGATATGGAGATTCTTCCATATCATCAGACAAGGGGTACCCCGTTGGCGGTTCTCAATGATACACATATGCTTACGATGACAAGAACTTACTGGTGACTAAACTTGAGTAGCATGAGGAGCGGCCCTCGTATTCAAGGGACATGAGATTTTCAATTTACAACTTGTCAATGCATATCCTCATTTTTGATCACTTTAACCTTAATCACCTAAAGATGCCTATGATAGGGGCAATGAGAGCTGAAAGCTAGGAAGTATCATAATTTTTGGGAGCTCTTTATGAGACTTGCAATCCCTGCTTCCCTCTTTGAAGGGCCTTTCTTTTACTCTGTAGTTGAGTCAGTAAACCTATTCCCTTCTATCTCAGCAAGTATTTTGAGCTGATGTGTTTCATTCATTCATATGATGATTTATTCAATCATGTCTCTTATGTTCCTTGTTTTGCACATTGCTCTTATCTTGACGTTTACTACTTTGAAAGCTTTCTTTGAAAACTAGCTATTTGTGAACTTCAGCAAATTATCGACTATTCTTCGACCAAGAGCTAAGTTTGCCATTACCAATTATGATTCACTTTATGTATCTTTATTGTGTTTCCTTTACCTATTACAAGTTGAGTTATATAATAGTGAGTTGTCTTCTATTATGATCTATGTATTTGATGAATGTGATGCTTCTTGTCCGTATTCTTTTATTGACTCTTCACTCCATAAACCTGAGGTCATGTTTATTGAGCTCAGTTTCGCCTGGGGACAAGCGAAGTCCAAGCTTGGGGGGAGTTGATACGTCCATTTTGCATCACTATTCTATGTCTTAATTCACTATTATTCATTGATATATTTCGTATTGAGAGGTGATACTTATGTTATTTCATCTTTTTTTTGCATGGTTGATGACTTTTGGAGCATGGACTGCTGCAGTCAGGATTTTGATGGAAAAGGTGCTGTTTGGAGGCAAAATTCGCGAAGATTAGAAAATCTAGGAAAATATACGGAAAATCCTATTTTTTCCAGAAGACTAAGGATGCCAGAAGATGGAGTGGAGGTGGGCCATAGGGGGCCCACACCACCCCATGGCGCGGGCAGGCCTAGGCCGCGCCTGGAGGTGGTGTGGCCGCCCTGGCCCACTCCAGCCTCTCCCCTCTGGCGTATATCATCCTCCCGAAACACTAAGACTCGGGGAGTGACCACAGAAAGATTCCGCCGCCTCTGCGGGTCGGAAAACACCAAGAGAGAAAGATCTCTCCAGCAGACAGATTTTTGCCAAGCCAATTCCTTCTCGGAGAGGGGAGATCATCGCCATCAACACCACCATCAAGCTAGACTTCATCGGGATCGTCATCACCACCATCATCACCATCAACACCCTCATCACCATCTCCATATTGCTGTAACAATTGAGTTGAATCTTGCATAGTTCATAGGGGAAACTTTCTCGGTGTTGATTACTCTTTACAGTTGATGCTATTGAGTGAACCGTTGAATTATTGTTTATGTTCAGATTGTTATACATCATTATTCCATCTCTGATCATGATCCATATGATGTCTTGTGAGTAGTTCGTTTTGTTCTTGAGGACATGGGAGAAGTCTTGTTGTTAGTAGTGGAGTTGCATTGAGAAAGATTCAATAGATTGTTATTTAAGTTGTGGTGTACTTCTTCTAGTGGTGTCATGTGAACGTCGACTACATGACACTTCACCTATATGGGCCTAGGGGAATGCATTGTGTATTTGGCTACTAATCGTAGGGGTTGCCGGAGTGACAGAAACCTGAACCCCCGTTATGAAACCATTGCACAAGGGACGTAAGGGTCTTAGAGTTTAAAGTTGTGGTTAGGTTTCTACCTTAATTACTTTCTTGTACTTACGGATGTTTGCAAGGGGTATAATCACAAGTATGTATTAGTCTTGGATGGGGCGGTACATTAGCACAGGTTCACCCACACAACACTTAGCAAGCTAAAGAAGATTAATCGACTATATGAAGCGAAAGCACTTGACAGTCTTCCCATGTGTCCTCGAGAACGTTTGGTCATCTTAAGAAATACAACCGACTTGTCCTTTGCTGCATAAAGGATTGCGCCACTTGCTGCATTTATTCCTACTATCTTTTATTCACTCGTACTTTGTTTACTTGCTTTATCGAAAACCCCTAAAAATCTGTTTGCTAAGTATTTACAGAGAATTTTTGATCCATACCACTAGCCAGCACCTTCTGCTCCTCATTGGGTTCGACACTCTTACTTATCAACAATACTGTGATACACCCCCTATACTTGTGGGTCATCACTAAGCCATGCCTAATCATGGTGGAAACTTGCAGCATCACCATAATGAGCACTCTATGAAGCATCCTCAATAAAAACCTATGCAAATAGCAAATAAAAAGATCGCTGAGATGCTCATTGTCTGCTTGCCTTGTCATTTTGATTATGGGATAGCTCCTGTATCATGTGCAAGGGGTACCCCGTTGGCGGTTCTTTATGATACACATGTACTTACAATGACAAGAGCTTACTTGTTACTAAAGTTGAGTAGCATGAGGTTCGGTCTTCATAAGTAAGGGGCATAAGATTTCGGTTTATAACTTGTTAAGCATATCCTCTTAGTTGTGTCACTTTAACCTTAATCGCCTTCAAGATGCTTATGATAGGGGCAATGAGAGCTGAAAGCTATTAAGTACCATAATTTTTGGAAGCTCTTTATGAGACTTGAATCCCTACTTCCTTCTATGAAGGCCTTTCTTCCACCATTATATTGAGTCTCCACCTTCTACCTTTATGCACTTACTTTGAGGGCATAGTGGCCATTCTTAGTTCTATGTGCATTATCCCAAGAGTAGTTGATTGATGCATATCTGGATATTGCTTGTTTTAAACTATTTGTATCTAGTCACTCTTATGAACTTTGAAGGTGTCCTATGCAATTATATTTGCTACTCTATGAGGGACAAGCTGAAAGCTATTATGCTATGTTTTCATTATATGAAACAAACAAACGTATTGCAAAGCATTGTTATTCATGAATCTTTTGTTTATGCCTTTTCATGTTGCATCTTAGTTTCTTTGTCTTATTGCTAGAACTTTGTCTTTCATGTTATGATTGAAGTACTATGATCCCAGCTTTTAATGTTTTACAAATACTTTGATCAAGTCTTTAATGGTGCATGTCACCTCAAAAATTATTCTTTCTTTCTATCACTTACCTACTCGAGGACGAGCAGGAGTTAAGCTTGGGGATGTTGATACATTGCAAATGTATCTATAATTTTTGATGTTCCATGCTTGGTTTTATCCACTTTCTTGTGTTTTGTCCACACTTTGGAGTACTTTTCATATGATTTCTTGGACTAACATATTAACAAGAGCCACAGTGCCAGCTGCCTGCTTTCTGCTGTTTTTGGTTCCAGGAAAGTCAAAAATGAATATTCTCGGAATTGGATGGGACAAAAGCCAAAGTGCCTATTTTTCCGGAAGTCATCAGATGCCAGAATACGAGACAGAGAAGGGCTGCGAGCCGGCCACACTATCTAGCCACGCGACCAGGCCTGGCCCGCGCCAGGAGGTGGTCTGGCCGACCCCAGCACCCCCTTGGCCTCTCCTTCCGCCTATAAGATGCCCTCGGGACGAAAACCCTAAGGACCCGATCAAAAATCCAAGAAAGAGTTTGTAGACACAGTCATCTCCATCCCTAGATCGGGAGGGATCTGAAGCTCTTCCCGGCACCCTGCTGGAGAGGGGAATTCACCCTGGAGGCCTTCTTCGTCATCATGCAAGCCTCCGGTGTGATGTGTGAGTAGTTCATATTTGGACTACGAATCCATGAAGTAGCTAGATGGTTGGTTCTCCTCCTTTGTGCTTTCATGTCTAGATCTTGTGTGCTCCGTTCATGATCAAGATCATCTATTTGTAATTCTGCATGTTGGGTTTGCGGGGATCCAATGGATATTGAGATGCTATTTCAGATTGATTATTGATTCTATTATGTCATTGTTATTTGTGATCTTGCATGCTTTCCGTTGTTAGTAGCTATCTTGGCCAAGTAGATGGTAGAAACTCCAAGAGTTAGTATTTATGCTCGATAGTGGGTTCATGCCTCTGGTAATCTGGGGAAGTGACAGAAATCTCTAAGGTACTAGATGTGCTGTTGCTACTAGGGAGAAAACAACAATCCTTTGTTCATAGAACAATCGTATTGTTTACATTACACGCAATTCGTAATGCAATAATCTGTTGCTTGCAACTTAATACTGGAGGGGGTTCGGATGATAACCTGAAGGTGGATTATGAGTCATAGATGCAGTTGGATGGCGTTCTATGTATATTGTTGTAATGCACAATCAAGTTCCAAAGGAGTCAAGATGATTAGTATATGCATGTATTGCTTTCTCGATGTTTGTCAATTGCCTCGCTATAATTTGTTCACCCAGCATGTTATCTATCTTAAGGAGAGACACCTCTAGTGAACTATGGTTCTCGGTCCTTTTCTTTTACATATAATCTATAAATTGTTTACTACTTTGTGTTTACTTTCTGCAAACTATTACTTCCTTCCATTCGATACGTTTTATCCTTTGTTTTCAGCAAAACCGGTGAGATTAACAACCTCATCGCAAGTTGGGGACAGAGTTCTGTGGTTGTGTTGTGCATGTCTCCACGTTGCTGCTGGCACCGGTAGTGCGCCCTACCAACGTTCAGCTGGCTACACCTTTGGGGTGTTTCCTTGCTCCTACTGGATTGATAACCTTGGTTTCCTATTGAGGGAAAACTTGCTGCTGTGCTCATCATACCTTCCTCTTGGGGTTCCCCAACGAGCTCGATATATTTTGGGCCATCAAGAGAGCAAATACAAGAGTTAACATAGTAGTATAGAAAGGGAGAAAAAGAATCAAAGAAAGAGAAAAAGAAAGGCAAAAGAAAAATAGAAATATACATAGTCTCCCAATACAAAGAGAGTCTCAAGCTTGTAAGCAAAGAGAGAAAAAAGAGCGCGACCAAGGCAAATGCACAAATCCGTTGCTTATTTCTGTTTTGGCGAACAAGTTGTGGTCTCTCCTTGCCTTGGCATGACACCGAGTGTAGACTTCGTTAGGACCTTTTGTGCTCATTTTCATAGTCGTGCTAACCACATCCGTCTCCATGTGTGTGTATCCTAGTGTTTAGTAGATCGGCTCCTATTTGCTTTTGATCTTTTGGTTTTCTACCATGTTTGACAATAACCTCTTCTTTGGATCGTTTCGATTGGTTTTCCACAACCCTAACCTTCCACCCACAGCTTTTGAGAGTATGTCTTTCTATAGTGTGAGTTTTCTTTGCGTTTTCACGTTGCAAGCCAATAGTTCCCTCTTGTGGTTTCTAGTTCGGTGCAATCCCCAAGGTGAGGTACAAGGCTAACACCACCATATTCCACTTCCATATACAATCCTTGTGTGTTTTTGCATAATGGATAGGCACGGTGAGTCGAGCCAACCACCTCCCCAAGAAGAAGAACAAGGACCGTACATGACGTGTGCAAGTCACTTCATCGCCCGACAAGAATTCCATGAACGTTGCCAAGCCCATGAGACGCGACAAGATGAACAATTTGGCGAGACGCAAGCCGAGTTCAAGAACATTGACAACCGCTTCGATGGCCTAGAACGACAAATGCACGCAATGCATCACAACTTTGGCCATCAAAATGAAGCGCGTCAACGCTCCGTCGCTGAAACAAATGACAATCTTTGATGCCTCATCGACGGAATGGCAAGGCCACGCTCACGTGCATCAAGCTCTTCAATCTCGTCACGTTGTCATGTTCCTCTCCAACAAGATCTTCGTACAAGTGCTCAAAGACGCAATGAGCCCCCGTGGTTGAAAATGGAAGTTCTTCGAACTATGTACCTTCCCCATGGCATGCCACAACGTCAAGCTATGATGGTGATTTCTCTTCAAGGCCACGAGCAAGGCAAGAAGCACACCGTTATCACGCAAGGGCACTATTAATCCAACATGAGCAACCACAAGAAGAACCGCAAGTCTACCACCATCGACCCCGACACATACTTGCCACAACAAGTGATGACTCCAATTTGGAGAATCAAGCTCGTCATCAACGTGAAGCTCTCCAAGATCCTCCTCGTCGTCATCATCGTCATGAACATCAAAAACGACACCATGGTCATCATGAGGCGCCTCCTCCACCACACCAAAACATGGAGCATCAAGTGATACAAGTTGAGCGACGCCCACCATGTCATGAGGCTCAAGACCATGATCCTCGCCGTGAGGCCCATGTGCCTAATCACCATCACCAACCGAGGAACGAGCCTCCTCTTCGTCATCAACCGCGTCATGAGGCTCCACATCCTCAACACCCTCATGAGGCCCAAGCGCCTCAACATCGTCAACAACCATGCTAAGAGCAAGAGCAAGCTCCACAACAACAACATCAAGAGCAAGCTCCTCACCAAGGTCGCAAGAACCAAGTTCCACCGCATCATCAACAAGATCATCAACAAGGTCACCAAGCTCGTCGCAATGACCGCAATGATGAAGAAACTTTCGGCAAGCTCAAGTTCACTATGCCCAAGTTTACCGGATCCAATGACCCTGAAGAATACCTCTCATGGGCACTTAAAGTCGACAAGATCTTCCGCATGCACAATTATAGCAACGAGAAGATGGTCTCCATGGCTTCGCTTGAGTTTGATGATTACGCCAACCTTTGGTGGGAACAAGTTCAAGTTGCTCGTGATGCAAGTGAAGGAAATATGCCTTGAGAGGCAATAATAAAGTTGTTATTATGTATTCCTTGTATATGATAGATGTTTATTTTGCATGCTATAATTGTATTGATAGGAAACGTCAATACATGTGTGTTTAATAAATAAATAAAAGGTTCCTAGTTATGCCTCTCTTATAGACTAGCTCGTTGATTAACAAGATGATCAAAGTTTCCTGATCATGGACATTGGATGTTGTTAATAATGAGGTCACAGCATTTGTGAAATGATGTGATGAACATTCATCCGAAGTATAGCATTACGATCAAAGTCATTATGTTTATATTGCTATAACATCATACGAAGTAATCTTAGTCCTTAGACCATGAGATCATGTTAACTGCTAACACCAGAAGAGTATCTTGATAACATCAAAAGTCACACCGTAACATGGTGACTATAAAGGTGGGTTCAGTGCTACGAAGGTGTTATGTTGAGGCTCATGGATCAAGAGTGGAATTTGTCAATCCCGATGACGGATAGATATACTATGGGCCCTCTCGGTGATATCGCATTAAGATAGCTTGCAAGCAAGTGCTGTGATCACTAGAATGTTATATCACAGGAACGAGAAAAGAGTGCATGTCGGTAACAAGATACAACTAAGTATTTGGATACCGATGATCGAATCTTAGACATGTATTATATCATGAGACAAAGGGATTAAGTTACTAGCGTTAAAGGTTCTCACGATCACAGAAGTCATCGTTGAATGTGTATGAGTCAGTATGGATCTCTAGGCCCCGCTTCTGATTATTGATTTGAGAGGGGTCTCAATCATGTCTGCATTATTCGCGAACCATAGGGTGACACACTTAAGGGTTGCCGAACACCATTTTGGAGCACATATGTTTCAGACGAAACAATTGCAAAGAGCTGGAATTATTTTGATGGAAACCAGAATTGTTTCGGGTGAAATTGCAGAAACTGGTTCTGCATGTGATATTGAAATGTTGCAAGGGGTTTTATGTGAATGTTTGTTAAATAAAGTAATTAACAAAATTCTGAATAAAATAAATAAAAGAGTTTTATTAAATGAGAGTTGCATTAAATTTGGTGGAAATTTAATGCATGTGAGTGGAACTTTGGGTGGAGGCTAAATTGATGTGAGTGGAGCTTCCACCACATGAATGAGGAAGAGGTGGGGGCACCCCCTTAGCCGCCGGCCATGGGAGGGGAGGAGCCCCCCTCCTCCTATAAAATGCCCCCCTCTCCTCCCTCACAAAGCACACCTCCTCGTGAAGGATCTCTCTCCCCCTCTAGATATATTTCCCCATGGTCTCGGATTAGCGAGATACATGTTCCCGGTGGCCTTGCGTCTGGAAGGAGTTGCTGCTTCTGCTGATTTGCTGGAGCGAGGAGGTGGAGGTTGTCCGGTGGCTTGAAAGTGTGTGCGAGGACGGATGCGCTACTGATTTGCGGCGCTAGGACTTCCACACGATCTTGAGATTGCCAAGCGTTCGACTATATCATCCACGAGTTCCAACTCGTTAACAAAACTCGGTTGTCTTCGAGGGTAAGTTCTCTATCCACCCGTTGCTTGTATCTAGTAGATAGATCTTGGCGTATAGTTCTCATCGTAGGATTTTTTTTGTTTTCTATGCTGCGAACCGAATAGCAAGACAAGAGCCGCCAATCACAACTTGGCATGACATGAAGGCCCACATGAGATCCCGGTTCGTCCCCGCGCACTACACGCGTGACCTCTTCAACAACCTTCAATCGCTTCGTCAAGGGACAAAGACCGTGGAAGAGTACTTCAAGAAAATGGAACTCAACTTGATTCGCGCCAACATTGACGAGCGCATGGAGCAAACTATGGCACACTTCCTTATTGGGTTGAACCACCCAATCAAGCGCATCGTCGAGTTCCAAACATACAACGACATGGTTGAGATTGTGCACATAGCAACAAAGGCTGAACGTCAAGTGCAAGAGGACATCAAGTACAACAAGCCCAAGACGTATTTCACCTACAAGAAAGCTTCAACCACTACACCAACAATCTTCAGTGGAAGCTCCTCAAGTACCTACAAACCTTCGTTTAAACCCACACTTCCTCAAGGAAAACTGGCCCCAAGTGGCAAACAAGCAAAGAGTGATACACCTTTCAATGGTGAATGCTACAAGTGTGGAGGCAAAGGACACAAGTCGGCCGAATGTGGAAACAAGAAGGTATTGTTCATCCATGACAATGGCGACGAAGAATACTTGAGTGAAGATGAATTTGATGCCCGTGTCAAGGAAGCAATGGCAAGGCAACGAGTGGAAGAATACCAAGAACTCCTAATGTGTGAACATGATGCAAGTCCATCGCTTGTCGTCACAAGGATCTTGACCACTCAAGCACAAGAGCATGAAGATCAACGCTCCAATATCTTCCAAACATGAGCCGGCATCAATGGAAAATCTATGAAGGTGATCATTGACGAAGGGAGTTTCCACAACCTTGCTAGCACCGAGTTATCTGAGAAGCTCAACCTCACCCTCCATCCGCACAAGCACCCCTACCACGTGCAATGGCTAAGTGACCAAGGGTCCATGAAGATCAAGCATACCGTATTGGTCTCCTTCGCCATTGTCCCTTACAAAGACACGGTGGAGTGCGATGTGGTTCCTATGACAGTTTGCCACATGCTACTTGGTCGACCTTGACAATTTGACAAGGCTGCTCTACATGATGGTCGCACTAATGTATACACATTCAAATGGCTCAACAAAACATGTGTTTTGCAACCAATGACTCCTAGCCAAATAATTGTGGACAATGCAAAGGTTTTAGCGAGGGCGCAAAACATATACCTCCTTGTAAGAAGAGTGGTCAGAGAAAGAACCACCTCATAGTGAGTGAGAGCTACAAGCCAAACTCGAGTGGAAAAAATAGGAGTGTTCTCCTTGCCACCAAAAGTGAGATGAGAGATGTTCGGAACAACCCATACATCTTGCACTATGTCCTCCTTTGCAAAGGGCTAGCGCAAGGAACTAATGAATTAACCAATGTTCCTCCATCTTTGATGATTGTTTTGCAGGAATTCAAGGATGTGTTCCCCGAAGAGCTCCCACATGGACTACCTCCTCTCCGCGGCATCGAACATCGCATTGACCTCATCCCCGGTGCACCTCTTCCATACCACGCCGCTTACCGCACGAACCTGGAGGAGACAAAGAAGATTGAACGTCAAATCAACCAACTCGTCTCCAAAGGTTTGATCCAAGTTAGCACTAGTCCAAGTGTCGTACCCATGATTCTTGTTCCAAATACGGATGATATGTTATGGTTATGCATGGACTGCCGTGCAATCAATGCTATCACCATGTGTTATCGACATCCCATACCACGTCTCGATGACATGCTTGATGAGTTGTGTGGAGCCACTATTTTTTCAAAAATTGATCTTCGTAGTGGTTAACATCAAATACGCATGGATGAAGGTGATGAGTGGAAAACCGCCTTCAAGACCAAACTTGGTCTCTATGAATGGTTGGTTATGCCCTTTGGTTTATCTAATGTCCCATCCACCTTCATGCGCCTTATGAATCATATCTTGCATTCTCTCATTGGGAAAAGTGTTGTTGTCTATTTCGATGATATACTTGTTTATAGCAAATCACTTGAGGACCATATAACACATGTCAAGGAACTTTTGCAAATCCTTCGACATGAAAAGCTTTATGCTAATCTTACCAAGTGCACTTTTGCTGAAGACAAGTTGATTTTCCTTGGATTTGTCGTTTCTTCGAAGGGAATTGAAGTTGATGTTTCCACGGTAAAGGACATACGAGATTGGCCCATCCCAACAAATGTGAGTGAACTCCGAAGTTTTCATGGGTTGGCCAGTTTCTATTGTTGCTTTGTGAAAGACTTTTCAACCATTGCTTGTCCTCTCAACGAGTTGACGAAGAAGAATGTCACCTTCGTGTGGGGCAAAGCTCAACAAAAAGCTTTCGATGAACTCAAAAAGAGGCTCACCGAAGCACCTCTCCTTGCTTTATCGGATTTCACAAAAACTTTTGAGATAGAGTGTGATGCTAGTGGTATTGACATTGGAGGAGACCTTATGAAAAACGGACGTCCTATAGCCTACCATAGCAAGAAACTTGATGGTGCTCGCCTTAACTATAAAATTTATGACAAAGAGCTTTTTTCCTTAGTTCATGTCCTTCAAGTTTGGCAACACTACCTATGGGCCAAAGAATTTATCATACATTTCGACCATGAGTCATTGAAATACCTCAAAGGGCAAGCCAACTTGAGTAAGAGACACACTAAGTGGGTTGAGTTCATGGAGTCTTTTCCGTACATTGTCAAGTATAAGAAGGGCAAAGATAATGTAGTTGCGGACGCTTTTTCTCGCAAACACACAAGCCTTCTTACGAGACTCGAAATCAACATGTTGGGTCTTGAGGAAATAAAATCTTTGTATGCTTCGGACCCGTTCTTTGAACCAATTTTTGCAAAGTGCTCCAATGACAAAGGAGTTGATGATTTCTACTTGCATAAGGGCTTTATATTTAAACAAAATAAGCTTTGCATTCTGATGTCATCCCTCCAGCTTTTGCTTCTCCAAGAATCTCATGGTGGAGGCCTCATGAGTCACTTTGGCCGCGACAAGACATTGGACATACTCTCCACTCACTACTTTTGGCCCAAGATGAAGTGCGACATGGAGCACTATGTTCAACAATGCACGACATGTGTTCAAGCTAAGTCGCAAGCTAACCCTTATGGTCTTTATATGCCATTGCCTATTCCCCATAGACCTTGGTCCGACATTAGCATGGATTTTGTGTTAGGATTGCCAAGATATAAGCATGGTCATGATTCTATATTTGTTGTCGTGGATCGATTTTCCAAAATGGCACACTTCATACCGCGCCATAAGACTGACGATGCTTCACATGTTGCAAATCTATTTTTCAGGGAAATCGTCCGTCTTCACGGTGTGCCAAGAACAATCGTCTCCGACCGCGACATTTAATTCATGAGCTACTTATGGAAGACCCTCATGGACAAGCTCGGCATCAAGCTACTCTTTTCATCTGTGTCGCATCCCCAAACTGATGGCCAAACCGAAGTCGTCAACCGAAACCTCGGGACGCTCCTTCGTGTGTTGATCAAGAAAAACCTCAAGGATTGGGAGGAATGCATTCCACACGCCGAGTTTGCCTACAACCATGCCAAGCACTCAACAACCAAGATGAGTCCCTTCATGATCGTCTATGGTTTCGATCCCCTCACCGTGCTCGACATACTACCGCTACCACTTCATGAGCGCACTAACATGGACATCGAGAAGCGCGCGCAAGCTATGAAGAAACTTCATGAATAAACAAGAGCTACTTCGAGCAAAAAGTCATTCGCCAAGCTTCAAGGTTAAACAAGGACAAGAAGGAGATGATCTTTCAAGAAGGTGATCTTGTGTGGATACACCTAAGCAAAGACCGCTTCCCCAAGGAACACGACTCCAAGCTAAAGCCGAGAGGAGATGGTCCGTTCAAGGTCCTCAAAAGAATCAACAACAACGCCGACATCATCGACATACCAACCTCCAATTACCTTGCAAGTAATACATTCAATGTCAAGGACCTTTCACCCAACCATGGAGATGTTCAAGATGATAACGATGAAGAGTCGAGGACGACTCTTTCCCAAGGGGGGAGCTGATGCAGCCTGTCCTACGGACGCCTCTACATCTACACCACCAAGTCCCCCAAGTGGACCGATGACTCGCGCTCAAACCAAACTCCTCCAAGCTAAGGTGAATTCGCTCCTATACTCATGTGACTTCGATACACCCCTGGATGGCATGCTACTTCATGCCTCGACACTATGCATCATCAGGTATGAAGACACGAGCCAGAAGAGCGACGCAACAGCTAGCAGCCCCCTGGAGTAAGCGGTACTATCGGCCCCTAGAAGCGGTACTACCGCCTAGAGTATGCGGTACTACTGCCCCGGACAGAGAGCTTCCGCCACTAGCCCCAGACCTATCTGATACCTGCGGGCGGTACCACCGCCTTCATCCGGTACTACTGCCGTTGTCGAGCGGTACTACCGGCCACAACCGGTGCCTGCGAGCGGTACTATCGGCCACAACCGGTACTATCGGTCGCAAGTTCCGGTACTACTGGTCGGTCCAGGGCCTGCGCGCCCCAGCTCGGCCCTTTGGCCTTGTAATGCACGCCTTTTGATATTTTAGTTGTCTAAAGTACCCCTGACCTAGTGGCTGGCATATATATATATAGCCCCCATCTCTATTGTAAACCCTAGGCATGATATTGGAATTAGTGGAAAGCCGTTGTGGATCTATCTAATTCTTGCCTCATGCTCCTTGACCAAGGAGCACCAATATCACAAACCTCGTTGGAGTTTGCATCATGCCTTCGCATTGTACAAGGCCTAGGAATCGAAGTCCCTTTGCCTAGACGTCAATATCTCACCGAGTCCCCCTCTCGCTGTGCCGGTTCGAGAGAGAGTCCTCCGCCCATCACCGATCCTAGGGATTGCGCCGGACCGGTCATCACCGACATCAGCTATTGGTGTGTATCGTGGTTTTTCGTGTGTGTGTTCATCGTGTTCTTTGTGTGTGAGTTTTTCGTGTTCATCCTCCCCTCCTCTCCCCGCACTCCATCCTCGATTTGAGTGGGATTCGTGAAAGATCAGTCCACCCTAGAGGTTTTCCCTTAATAGAAGAGCTCCATCTTGACGATGAAGGTGCAGCTCAAAGAACTTGATGATAAACACGCGCCAGGAGCCATTGGTGATGCGGGTGCCGCCCTTCTTTTTCCTAGCGGCGGTGGCGCTAGTGCCCACGGCAGTGGTGCCCCCCTTCTTCTTGGCGGTGGCAATGGTGGCTGCAGATCCCGCGGCGGCTCCTCCCTTCTTCTTGCCCATCTTTCGATGGCGATGCGAGCGGAGAAAGTAAATAGGGAAAACACGGAGCTGGTCCAGTGCCACGAAGAGGAAACGCACAAGGAAGCAGAGAGAACAACAATGGTGAAGGAGGCACGAGCAAGAAGAGAGATGAGGAAAAATTACCGTAGTTGCGCTGCTACTTAACCTCCTCGCGAATGTCATCCAACGGCCGGCAAAAACCCTACTGAACGCGTGGCGCACATCGCCATCGACACACGGCAAAGGTGAATCACGAACCATCCCCCACTACTCCCATTACGTGTGGAAATCGAGGAGACGCAGTTAAAACAGAAGATTACGCACGCCCAGTCAAATCAAAGTCAGGAAGTAGGATCCACTGCTCGTCACGTCCCGTCAAAACCGCTCACGCGGGTAACTGAAGTCATCACGTCGTTAGCACTGACGTCATCAACTCAACCAGAAGAAAATTTTGACTACTTTAGTCCTTGCTCCAGTCTTCGACTCAACCAAGCACTCGGGGGCTACTCCCATAGGGAGCGCTGGTCGCACACCCTATGATTATTTTTTATGCAGGTGTATGAGCATTCAAGACAAACCCATCACTCGAATCAACGATTCGACTATGAACTACGGGTTACTCCCATAGGGAGCGCCGAAAGCACATTCGATAGAAACAAGCAACAAAAGACGACAACAGTCACAAAGTACTTATAGTCCTCACTCGAGTCTACAACTCGAATAGGCACTCGGGGGCTACTCCCATAGGGAGCAATGGTCGCGCACCCTATGATTATTTTTCCTTGTACATCGTACTATGTGTCGATAACATCCACACTCGAATGCTATGGCGACTCTTCCTCATATTTTCCCTACAAAGAGACTATGTCTCTTGGACCACCCGAATCATCTCCGCGATGACAAAAATTCGGATATCACGCTTCTAGCATGAAGATAACACTTGAATAAGGCCTGGCAACACATCTGCTGCACACTACCAGAAACATATCCGTGCCTTGACGGACAGGTCGAGTGCTCACATTTATACACTAGAATTCAACTCATGTAAGACCTTTGCGGCCTGAGTCGAATTACGCTAGTAGTTTTCTGAATTCGAGTCTGGGGACTCGAGTTTGAGTAGATTGTGTTGTTTTTCCCAAAGGTAGTTAACTGATACCGATACATTGGATAAATCGGGCACGTATATCAACAATCCCTATGACATAAACAGAACACTTGAAAAATTCCCAGACATCCACTGGACACTCGGGGGCTACTGACATGGGTATACCCTACAGGTACTCGATTTTGGCATGTACGATCCAGATACAGTAGAAGCCCACAGTGTTGCCAAGGCCCAATACTGAATTTGGGTGACCCACGGACTCTCCGATTGCTTGCAACACAAGATGAAGCTTAAGATAGAAAGTTCAAAGGGGCGAACTATAATCTATAACCGACTTGACCTGCTACCCGAGACCTAGCCTATCTATATGAAGGCTAGGAGGGGGCGGCGAGGAGGACAATCACAACCCTAGTTTCCACAACCATCGCCAGATTGCATCTGCACACCCCTGTAATCTTCGATTCCCTCGATAATTCCAAGAGCATACAAGCAGGAGTAGAGACCTCTACGAGGCCTGGACCTGGGTAAACCTTGCGTTCTTGTGTGCTTGTTTGCTAGCCAATTGATGCCTCTAGCGCTCCGTCCTTCTCCAAAACCCAAGTCCATAATAATGGGCATTGGCAAGTTAAACCCTCGTCACTCCCAGTACCTTTGGAATAGAAAATCTACAAAGGCGTCGATATCCATACGGCCGGAACTATGTGGTCGAAATTTTTATTCCTGCCGTATAGTTGGTCGTTAAACTCTCAGTACCTTTGGAATAGAAAATCTGCAAAGGCGTCGATATCTATACGGCTGGAACTATACCGCCAGAATTTTTATTCCCGCTGATACATTGCAAATGTAACTATAATTTTTGATGTTCCATGCTTGGTTTTATCTACTTTCTTGTGTTTGTTCACACTTTGGAGTAATTTTCATATGATTTCTTGGACTAACCTATTAACAAGAGCCACAGTGCCAGCTGCCTATTTTTTGTTGTTTTTGGTTCCAGGAAAGTCAGAAAATGAATATTCTCAGAATTGGACGGGACAAAAACCAAAGTCAATATTTTACCGAGGGACACCTGGAGCCAGAATATGAGACGGAGAGGGGCTAGGGCCCGCCCACACCACCTGGCCACGCGGCCAGGCTTGGCCCGCGCCAGGGGGTGGTCTGGCCGCCCCAGGCACCATCTCGGCCTCTCCTTCCGCCTATAAGATGCCTCTGATACAGAAACCCTAAGAACCTGATCAAAAAAATTCCACGAAAGAGTCTGTAGCCGCCATCATCTTCATCCCTAGATCGGGAGGGATCTGAAGCTCTTCCTGGCACCCTGCCAGAGAGCAGAATTCACCCTGTAGGCCTTCTTCATCATCATACAAGCCTCCGGTGTGATGCGTGAGTAGTTCATCTCTGGACTACGGGTCCATGTAGTAGCTAGATGGCTGGTTCTCCTCCTTTGTGCTTTCATGTCTAGATCTTGTGAGCTCCATTCATGATCAAGATCATCTATTTGTAATTCTGCATGTTGTGTTTGCGGGGATCCGATGGATATTGAGATACTATTTTAGATTGATTATTGATTCTATCATGTCTTTGTTATTTGTGATCTTGCATGCTTTCCATTGTTAGTAGCTATCTTGGCCAAGTAGATTCTAGCAACTCCAAGAGTTAGTATTTATGCTCGATAGTGGGTTCATGCCTCTGGTAATCTGGGGAAGTGACAGAAATCTCTAAGGTACTAGATGTGTTGTTGCTACTAGGGAGAAAACAACAATCCTTTTTCATAGAACAAGCGTATTGTTTACTTTACACGCAATTCCTAATGCAATAATCTGTTGCTTGCAACTTAATACTGGAGGGGGTTTGGATGATAACCTGAAGGTGGATTATTAGTCATAGATGTAGTTGGATGGTGTTCTATGTATAATGTTGTAATGCCCAATCGAATATCAAATGAGTCAAGATGATTAGTATATCCTTGTATGCTTTCTCGATGTTTGTCAATTGCCCCGCTATAATTTGTTCACCTAGCATGTTATCTATCTTAAGGAGAGCCACCTCTAGTGAACTATGGACCTCGGTCCTTTCTTTTACTTTCAATCTACAATCAAACTATTTACTGCTTTGTGTTTACTTTCTACAAACTATTACTTCCTTCCATCCGATATGTTTAATCCTTTGTTTTCAGCAAAACCGGTGAGATTGACAACATCATCGCAAGTTGGGGAAAGAGTTATGTGGTTGTGGTGTGTAGGTCTCCATGTTGCTACTAGCACCGGTAGTGCGCCCTGCCAAGGCTCAACTAGCAACACCTTTGGGGTGTTTCCTTGCCCCTACTGGTTCGATAACCTTGGTTTCATAACGGAGGGAAACTTACTTCTGCGCTCATCATACCTTCCTCTTGGGGTTCCCCAACGAGCTCATCAATCACGAGACATCAAAGTATTTTTCTGGCGCCGTTGCCGGGGAGTCAAGGACATCTTCACAAGGGGAGTCCCTCATAACCAATCTCTTTACTTTGTTATTTTTGTTTTGCTTAGTTTTCTTGTTTCCTTATCAAAAACACAAAAAAATTGTTTTACTAGTTCACTTTCTTTATTAAAAACACAAAAAAATTAAGTCCTCTATAGTTGTCACCTTTTTCTTAGCTTACCATGTTGATCCCTAAGTTTACCCTGAAAGACCTTTCAATAGGTAGTGGCTCTATAATTGGGAAAGATAATATTGAAGAATTCTTTAATCATGTTAGTAAGCATGAGGATATTGAGGATAGATCCCTTGTAGATCTTGCTCCAAACTATGAAATTGCTGCAGCTTCTTTAGTTCACATGTTGGAGGCTAGGTTTGTTAACCATAATCCCTTAATGCAAGTAATGTTTCTTAAGCTTAAAGAAATTGAGGACCCTGAAAAGAGGGATTTTATTTTAGAAACTTTGCTTAAGGAATCCCATGATGTTGCTAAGGAAGCTAGAAAAGTTTTTGAACATTTTAATATGCTAGGCTCATGTGTAGATGTTATTGGTACACGAGAAAATATGAACAAAACCGAACCTAATGGGGAGGAACCTAAGATACCAATACCCTTTAAACTAGTAGCAATACATGAAGTCATAGAAAAGAATCTTGATTGGATTGTTTCTGAAAACCCTTTTGATGAAAATAGTGAACCTAAGAGCAGTGAGAGAGGATCTTCTAGAACTCATTTGGATTATGTACCTTGCCTTGTTGAAAATATTTCTAGTATTGATCTTAATGCTTCTTCATTTGAGAATACTTGATTTTTTTTCTTGGTTCTTATGTCTAACTTAAAGGCATTAAAGAAAAGTACTTATTGGGAGATAACCCAAAAGTTTTAGATGAGTCTTGGAAGTTATTACCTCTGTAATAACCACTCCTTATCATTTTTATTTGCTTTTTGTGCCAAGAGTAACCTCTAATGAGAGAGAAGTAATGATTGGGAAAGTTGTTGTCCCGAAACAGATTTCTGTGCTTCACCGTATTCATTCGTGTAAAATCTCTATACGTCCTTTTGTGGCGTGAATAGTGCTTCTTCCCCAGGTTGTTATCTAACTTTCGTTAGTTCAACACTTTTTGATTTGAGCAACAGAAGTTCTTCAAAAAAATTGTCTTTACCTGCTGGTCTGTTTTGACAGATTTCTACCATTTTCTGCATTTGCTTCTTGTTGGTTCCTTTTTGAGTTCTTTTGAGGAATTGAGCTTTTTGAGGGAAGTTCTACAGTAGCTAGTGTTTTAATGGAAGTTTTATTGGTGTTGGAACTGAACCTAAATACTTATTATCTTGATTGCACTAATGTTGCTAATAAAGATTGTGTGAAGTTTTGTATGAAGGAAAAATTTCAGGTGTATGGAAGGAATGAGTAATGAGATGAAGGATGGACTAAATCTCAAGCTTGGGGATGCCACATGTATCACCCCAAGAAATATTCAAGAAGAACAAGAGTCAAAGCTTGGGAATGTCCAAGGCATCCCCCTCTTCATCAATAAAAATCTCAGGTTTCTTCCAAACGCTTCATTTTTATTATTTCATGCACAGTTGTGTTGTTCTTGGAGCGTCTGAAAGAACATGTGTGCCCCATGTGTGGTTTTGGTAATTAATGACAATCTTTATGGACTTATGTTTGCATTGAGTTCTACTTGTAGGATTTGTCAATAGGCAATGCTTGAACCATATGTTGGCTTCAAGGTTGGAAGATGAAGAAAGTGAAGAAGATCAAGTGTTGATCAAGGTTTCAAGGAATGATCCGGAGATTGGTCAGGTAGAAGTTGAGCCTATTGCAAGTGTGTCTTGAATAATAAGATGATCTCAAGTGTAGCTTGCCATCCTTATGGTGATCATGGATATTTGAATATATGCCTAAAAGAGAGGCTCTTCCATAGTGGAGTATGGGGGAGAAAATTCCAAGTCTTCACAAAGCTAGCGCAATCAAGAAAGGTGTTCCATGATGAGGTGTAGAAGATCGTCATCATTAACATCAAGTGGAATATACACAAGGAAATTGTTTGATCTTGATAGGGTTTCTTTCTTACCGGTCTCGTGGTGTTAGTTGGGGAGACCGGTTTATAGGATAGATAACCGTACTATCAAGAGAGGCTCTCGAGTGAGTAACTTGATCATATCCCTCGATGAGAGCTCAAACCTTTGCATACTTGGCATCATCTTTCTTGGTTCTTATTTGTGTCTTACTCATGTGAGTATTTAGATCTTTTGTTAATCTCCATGACAAGCTCAAGTTCATCGAAAACGAATTTCATATGCATTCTCTATTGTGTTTTCGATGTTGGAGGTTTTATCGGTTCGTCTTTTTGGGAGAGGTCAAACCTTTCGTCATTTGGTTCTATCCTACCTTGTTGGATTATGATGTTTCTCTGGGTGATCTTTTAGATCTCATTTTCCTCTTTAAAACGATCCCAAGATCATCAAAAATGGAGTCCGGATGCAAAAGTGATGATTGTTTCAGTTTCGTTGTTTCTGCCAGTTTTTAGGGGGGCGGATTATCCGGCCATGGGGGCGGATTATCCGGCCCAATTTTCAGAAAACGGCTAAGGAATTTGAGGCGTGGCTCCCTATAACAGGGGCGGATTATCCGGGCCTCCGGGGGTGGATTATCCGGCCCAAATATCCGCCCCCTATACAGAGGGTCGCGCCGCGAAGTCCTTAGCCATATTTTGACCCGGGGAACCCGGAATATCCGGGGGAGGGGCGGATTATCCGGCCTGGGAGGTCCCAAACGGTCATATTTCGTTGGGGAGGGGTATAAATAGACCCCTTCTTCCTCCTTAGGCTGGTTGCTTGCATTCTCTCTCTCCTCCATTGTTTTGACCTTCAAGAGCTGGCAAATTCTCTCAATCCCTCCCATATTTCTTGAATCTTTTTGGGGGATTTGAAAGGGGTCGTCTAGATCTACAACTCCACCAATCCATCTCTCCTCTATGTGAGAGGAACATATTGGGATCTAGATCTTCGGGTTTCTTTTGTGGATTTCCTCTTGTGTTCTTCCTCTCTTATTTCCCCAATAGCTTTTGTAGCTTTGGTGAAATTTTGGAGAGAAGGACTTGAGCACTTCTTGTGTTCTTGTCATTGCATTTGATGCATCGGTTTGAGTTCTCGGTGAGAATTTGATTGGGTAAAAGGTGAGAAGCTTTTTACTCTTGGGTTCTTGGAACCCTAGACGGTTTAGTTGTTTTGCAGGTTTGTGAATTACTTGGGGCCTCCAATTAAGTTGTGGAGCTTTCCCGAGCTTGTTTGTTGGGAGCCTCCAATTGAGTTGTGGAGAAGTGCCCCAATATTTGTGAGAGGTTACGGATTGCCACCGACAAGTGCACTGATAGTGAAGAAGTGAACCAGGCCTCTTGTGGCGAGGTTCACAGGAGAATAGGATGAGGCCTTCTGTGGCGTGGTGGTCCTAGTACCGCCCACCCCTCCAACGAGACGTACTTCCTTTATGGGAGGAACTCGGTAATAAATCATCGTCTCCGCGTGCCTTGGTTTTCTCTATACCCGAGCTATTACTTATGCACTTTACTTTGTGATAGCCTGCGTGCTTGAAGTCTTATATCTAGCTATCACATAGTTGCTTGTATTGCTTAGCATAAGTTGTTGGTGCACATAGGTGAACCGTAGTTTATATAAGTTTTGCGCTTGACAAATTAAACGCTAGTTTTATTCCGCCTTTGTTAAGCCCATATCGTAAAAGTTTTAAACCGCCTATTCACCTCCCTCTAGGCGGCATCTGTATCCTTTTCAATTGGTATCAGAGCCTGGTCTCTCATTTTAGGCTTCATCGCCTTGAGAGTAAAGATGCCGGCTATGGGATTTGTGCACAATGACATTTTCATATTTGATGGCACATATTATGAGATTTAGAAAATTCGTATGCTTAATCATTTTCGGGCCATGGACCCAAATTTGGAGCAAATTGTAGATATAGGTTTTTATCCTCCAATGGATTTCCTAAATCTATCTTATGAGGATGAGAAAAACTTATATCTCGATGCTCAAGCTGCTAATGTGCTTGTTAATGCTTTGAGCCATGTAGTTACTTCTTCAATCATACCTTTTTGGAGCTCTCATGAGTTATGGACAAAACTTCAAGATAAATATGATGTGTCCAACATTATTGAGGATGACTGTATTGCTTCCACTTCCGACCGTGCTGTGTTCTCATCTTATTCCACTTCACCAAAGTGTGGCAAGACACAAGGTAATGATATGGTGAGTGGTGGTGAAAATTGCAATGTTGGTAGTAAGCTTACTATTGATGATTCTTCATCTATATCTCATTACAATGCTTCATCTTTGGACTTAAACGCTTCTAGCACTATATATGATTTACATGCTCATGTTGATAGTCCTTGCATATCATGTGTAAGTTGTTTGAATAAATCTCATGATGATATGCTTGATATTCCTTGTTTCCATGGTATAAATGCTTCTATTTCCTCTAGTTGTTGTGTTTCTAACAATGTAGAGTAAACTTAAGATTCTACGGGTCAAGACAACATCTTGAATGAAGCCTCAAGTAATTCTTCATTATCATCATCTCACGGTCCCCATCTTTGCCTTATGGCTAGGGATTCAAAGGTATCTCATACTTTGGAACCCAATAACTCTTGTGATGATGAGGATGAGTATAATGAGGAAGAAGAGATTGATGTTGATTTGTTACATGAAAAGGGTGAGATTGTTTATCATGCTCTTGTTAAGAATAATATTGCTTGCTCTAACTTTGTTGAAATCTTGGGTTTTGCTATTGAGAGCAAAGAACGTATTGATAAGTTAGAAGCTCAAGTTGAGGAGCATGAGAACACAATTGACAAAATGAGTAGCCTTGAGCGTGAGTACGCTAATGATATTGCAAATCTAAATGAAGCTCTTGAAGAAGCACAAGCAACCAAAGAATCTCTTGAGGAGACATTTACTCTAGAAGTGTCTAAAGTAAAGGAAACCTGTGATAAAGCTCTTGAGGTGGCAATTGATCTCAAAAGAAAATATAATGAGATTTCCAAGTTGTCTTCTATTATTGCTCATTATAATGATGCTTGTGCTACTAACTCTACTTCTTTTGAAGCATCTATTTTGAAGGAAAATGTTGAGCTAAAGGCTCAACTTGCTTTGCTAACTAGCAATTATGGGAAATAGGAAGAAAGTCATGTTATGCTATCAAGGTCTCATGGGGATCTTCTAGCCTCCCATGATAGGCTAAAGTTAGCTCATGAGGATATTATGTCAAAGGTAACATCTAATGGCCTCATGTGGACATTAGCACTACATCCCCTACCAATGTCGTACTGCCATGTGCTAGTCCTCGTAATTCATCATCTCATATTATTGCTACATCTTGTAATGAATTACATTCCTTGCCTTGTTGCTCTAACAATGAAGCTTCTACTTCCTCTAGTATTTGTGTTTATACTAACCATGTAGAGGAAATAAAAGAGCTCAAGGCCCAAGTCTCATCTTTGAAGAGGTACTTGAAAAAGGGTCAGGAAGGGAGGGCCACACTCCACAAGATCTTGAGTGTGCAAAAATTCCCCAATGACAAGAGTGGGCTTGGATTCAAATCCAATATCAAGAACAAGTCCACTAACAATAATAAGTTTAAGAGATACAAGAAGAAGGGCCAACAACATGTCAAGAATTTGGCCAAGATTGTTTGCTTCAAGTGCAAAATTGAAGGGCGCCATGTTAGATCTTGCCCGTTGAAGAATAAGACTCTTAGTGAGAAGCAAAAAGGTAAAAGGCCTCAAGTTCAAGGTCATGTTGTACCTCAAGTTGAAGAAAGTCCACTTCGCAAAAAGAATCAAGATAATACTCCCATGGTGGATAAATCAAGTGTGAAGAAATGGAAGAAAATAACTTGCTACATATGTCGTGAGAAAGGGCACCTCTCTTCTTCATGCACTATTGGTAACTCCTCATCCAACCCTATTATTATTGATGATGTTTATTCTCTTCGTAAGGATGAGGTTGGAAATGTGTTTGCCAAATATGTTGGTGCCCAATGTGGTGTCAAGAAAATAACCATTTGGGTTGCCAAGCCTATTGTGACTAACTTCTTAGGACCCAACTTGGTTGGGGACCAACAAGCTAAAACTTGATCAATAGGTACTGGTGTAGGGCATTGGAGACTTGGCTAAATCATGAAGAATTAAGGGAACTTCATCAATTATATTGTATCAAGACAAGTGATTTATATTATCTTATCTCTATCATATATCCATTGTTCCTCTTTGCGGTAACATGTTCTCAACTCATTTACATTTAAAGTTACTCGCCCCTTGTGCATGTGTTGGTTTGTACCTTGCATGTGTTTTTATATGTTGTGCATAACCACTTACTTATCTTGAGTTATCAAGTTTATTTGTGTATGTTGGCTTGCACACCATGTACTTGTTTTTTTGTGTTGAGCCTTTATTGAATCTACATGTTATCTCATTTTTGGATATTTCTTTTACTTGAAATCGTTTAGTGCTCTATTTGATGTAGGTAGAGATGATGATCCCATTTGGGTGCATTTTGTATTCAAATGAAAAATCTTAAATAATGCACTAATCATGGGGGAGTTTTCCTATATTGTGTAGAACACTCCTTGTATGCTTCTTCACAACATGTTTTGCTCCATATCGTTTTTATGTCTTTGGAAGATAAATATTCCTTTGGTACTTTGTGTCATCTTGAAAAGTGTTGAGAGTTTGGTGTGGTTTTTTTTACTTTCTCTTTTTGGGAGTTGGCTTTATCTCATTCCTTGCTAACTTTTTTGACATTTTAGAATGAGATAAATCCTTGAACATTTGAGTTTTTTTTATCTCTTTCTCTTTGTTTTTTGCCTAGTTCATGTGTTGAACATGTGGTCTTTCATGAGTTGATTTGGTTATTTGATATAATTTGAACAACCTTTTATCGTGTCACACTTTGGTTTTTCTTCTTGGTTTACTTGGTATTTTGTTCAAGTTGTATCTCCTTTGGTTCTTAAAAGTAGTGTGCATGCATATTTAATAAATGTATATATTATGGCGTGCTTTCTTTACTTGATCCAATATATAGGGGAAACTCCACAAAATCCTAATTGGCTAAGATGTGCATGAAATTCAATTCATATCAATATGTACATATTTATGTGGAGTCTCTCATATGTATTGTAGTTCCTCTAACTACTTTGGACCCAATAAGTTTGGGGACCATATTGTACTTGAATTTTGTTTTAGGTACCTTCGAGGTGCATTGGATGTTTGTCTCTTTCATAAGGAATAACTGATGACTCAATGATAATTAGAGACAAGAAAGTATGATCAAGAAACTCCTATCTACTTCATCACACCAATGATATCTCGGTAACAAGTATCTCTTACTCATGCGTACATATCGTCTTCCAACCTATGGTAGGTTGCATATTAGCATGATTTTTTTGTATTTGTAGTTGTTGTGGTTCTTTCTTTGGCCTTAAAGAACACTCTCTAATGCATATGTGAGTAAGTTGAGATGACTGCATATAATTGGGACTATACAAAATCATGCTCGTGATTCACCAATCCCAAATATGTCAATCTAGCAATTATATTGCCTATTGTTTCCTCAAAGTACTCTCGTGTGCAATATTGATGAATTTGCAAAGTTGATTCTTTCTTTGTGATACTTGATTCCTCTCGCAATACATTCCAACTATCTCTACTTACCTTAGTGGTAGTTGTGATGTATTTGATATGTTTGTGGTTGAAGTACATGAATATACAATAAGATAAAATTGAGCCTTTTGGCCATGCTATCAAGCAAAGATCTTAGTGGTGTATTGTCATGACTTCATTTTGGATATCTTGCTCTATTTATTTTAGTATCTATTTTGTGTGTACATGTTTCTTTGTGGATCAATATCTTTGTGAGATTGTCTACTTAGAAACTTATACACATGAGAGATGTTACTTCTCCATTTTTGACATCTTCTTTGTTTCGTGTGTGTTGTATGGTCATACTAAGCAACATCATTCATTGAAGACTATGTTGATGCTCAATGATCATCCTTGCATTAGTCTTATAATATGCTTTGTCATGCCTCTCACACATCCTTGTGGTTGAGCCTGCTATTATGTTGTCTCTTACTCATTACTCAACCATTTGTTTATTGCAAGTTTTATGCCTTGGTATATGCTCTTTTGTACATAGTTGGGTTTTAAATAATATCGAGGAAGTGAGGATGCCATGTTTTTCCATATTGTATTCAAATGCAAATTTTTTTGCACAAACCTTGGGGAGCCTCCTCTAATTATATAGAACACTATCTTTTGAATCTTATCATAATATCTATCTTTCATTTGGTATGTTCTTTTTGTCAAGTGGTTCTTTGGATCTTTTGATTGCTTGCTTCTTCACCTTGTTAATTTTTTTTGCAAGATCCTCAATATTGTTTAACCGCCTCCTACGTATTCGTCATTGGATACGTGCATTTTATTCCACTCATACTATGAGAAATGTACACATTTTGGAGGAATTATCACTCTATTGGCCGTGTAGAGCTTTTCACCCATTTTGGCAATCGATGCCAATTGGGGAGAAGTTTTGGAGGGTTTAAGGGAAGTTGGTTTCATGCTTTGAGTTTGTTCTTAAGCATTTGCCTCTCATTCTCTTGCATCTGTGTTGTTGCTTTGCATGTTGAATATATGCATTTTCCTATCATGCTCTTGCATATTTGTTGTTGCTTTGCATGTTGAATATATAGATATAAACCCTCTCAAAAGGATTGTCATCAGTTACCAAAATGGGGGAGATTGAAAGAACATGTGTGCCCCATGTGTGGTTTTGGTAATTAATGACAATCTTTATGGACTTATGTTTGCATTGAGTTCTACTTGTAGGATTTGTCCATAGGCAATGCTTGAACCATATGTTGGCTTCAAGGTTGGAAGAAGAAGAAAGTGAAGAAGATCAAGTGTTGATCAAGGTTTCAAGGAATGATCCGGAGATTGGTCAAGTAGAAGTTGAGCCTATGGCAAGTGTGTCTTGAATAATAAGATGATCTCAAGTGTAGCTTTCCATCCTTATGGTGATCATGGATATGCGAATATATGCCTAAAAGAGAGGCTCTTCCATAGTGGAGTATGGGGGAGAAAATTCCAAGTCTTGACAAAGCTAGCGCAATCAAGAAAGGAGTTCCATCTTGAGGTGTAGAAGAACGTCATCATCAGCATCAAGTGGAATATACACAAGGAAATTGTTTGATCTTGATAGGGTTTCTTTCTTACCGGTCTCGTGGTGTTAGTTGGGGAGACCGTTTTATAGGATAGATAACCGTACTATCAAGAGGGGCTCTCGAGTGAGTAACTTGATCATATCCCTCGGTGAGAGCTCAAACCTTTGCATACTTGGCATCATCTTTCTTGGTTCTTATTTGGGTCTTGCTCATGTGAGTATTTAGATCTTGTGTTAATCTCCATGACAAGCTCAAGTTTATCGAAAACGAATTTCATATGCATTCTCTATTGTGTTTTCGATGTTGGAGGTTTTATCGGTTCGTCTTTTTGGGAGAGGTCAAACCTTTCGTCATTTGGTTCTATCCTACCTTGTTGTACTATGATGTTTCTCCGGGTGATCTTTTAGATCTCATTTTCCTCTTTAAAACGATCCCAAGATCATAAAAAATGGAGTCCGGATGCAAAAGTTATGATTGTTTCAGTTTCGCTGTTTCTGCCAGTTTTTAGGGCGGCGGATTATCTGGCCATGAGGGCGGATTATCCGGCCCAATTTTCAGAAAACGGCTAAGGACTTTGAGGCGTGGCTCCCTATAACAGGGGCGGATTATCCGGGCCTCCGGGGGCGGATTATCCGGCCCAAATATCCGCCCCCTATACAGAGGGTCGCGCCGCGAAGTCCTTAGCCATATTTTGACCCGGGAAACCCGGAATATCTGGAGGAGGGGCGGATTATCCGGCCTGGGAGGTCCCAAACGGTCATATTTCGTTGGGGAGGGGTATAAATAGACCCCTTCTTCCTCCTTAGGCTGGTTGCTTGCATTCTCTCTCTCCTCCATTGTTTTGACCTTCAAGAGCTGGCAAATTCTCTCAATCCCTCCCATATTTCTTGAATCTTTTTGGGGGATTTGAAAGGGGTCGTCTAGATCTACAACTCCACCAATTCATCTCCCCTCTATGTGAGAGGAACATATTGGGATCTAGATCTTCGGGTTTCTTTTGTGGATTTCCTCTTGTGTTCTTCCTCTCTTATTTCCCCAATAGCTTTTGTAGCTTTGGTGAAATTTGCGAGAGAAGGACTTGAGCACTTCTTGTGTTCTTGTCATTGCATTTGGTGCATCGGTTTGAGTTCTCGGTGAGAATTTGATTGGGTGAAAGGTGAGAAGCTTTTTTACTCTTGGGTTCTTGGAACCCTAGACGGTTTAGTTGTTTTGCAGGTTTGTGAATTACTTGGGGCCTCCAATTAAGTTGTGGAGCTTTCCCGAGCTTGTTTGTTGGGAGCCTCCAATTTAGTTGTGGAGAAGTGCCCCAATATTTGTGAGAGGTTACGGATTGTCACCGACAAGTGCACCGATAGTGAAGAAGTGAACCAGGCCTCTTGTGGCGAGGTTCACAGGAGAATAGGGTGAGGCCTTTTGTGGCGTGGTGGTCCTAGTACCGCCCACCCCTCCAACGAGACGTACTTCCTTTATGGGAGGAACTCGGTAATAAATCATCGTCTCCGCGTGCCTCGGTTATCTCTATACCCGAGCTATTACTTATGCACTTTACTTTGTGATAGCCTTCGTGCATGAAGTCTTATATCTAGCTATCACATAGTTGCTTGTATTGCTTAGCATAAGTTTTTGGTGCACATAGGTGAACCGTAGTTTATATAAGTTTTGTGCTTGACAAATTAAACACTAGTTTTATTCCGCCTTTGTTAAGCCCATATCGTAAAAGTTTTAAACCGCCTATTCACCCCCCTCTAGGCGGCATCTGTATCCTTTTCAGCATCTTATTTTTCGTTTGCTTGGTTTGGCTAGTTTGCTGAATAAATTGGTTGGACCCCCTCTTGCATACATTGGTTTTCAAATAGTTTGGTTTGGATTGAAAAAGCGTAGGAAAGCTCATGCTTAAGTGGTAAAGAGAGTTTGTTTTTGACTGTGGCCTATGCTTTGTCATGCTATGCTTGGTATTGTTTTGGCTTTATGCTTAGTATCCTTTGTTGTAGCATGACTTGTTATAAACAATTGAGATTGCTTAATGTGCCTTGGATGAATCCTGTGTTGTTTTAGCATATTAAAGCATAGTATTGTGGTATTCTCCTTTGATGCTTTGTTTGGGTTGACTTGGCGCATGCTCACACCATGTTATGACTATCCAAAGTCACCATAGCCTTGATGATCCTTTAGTTTTCAACTTGTAGTATCACTTTATGCTTTGATCAATGATGTTTTGTCGCTCTGCATGATTATGGCCATTATTGCTCTCTTAGTTTGTCGCTCCCAGTCTTTTGCTAGCTCCACAACCAAGTATGAGTTCCACTCATGCATCCAACTCCTTAAACCAAGTTATTCCAAAGAGTCCACCATACCTACCTACTAGCATATGCTATTCCAAGTATATTCTTGTTTTTGTCTACCTTCCAAATTAAATTTGTTATGTGAAAACTAGTGATTAAAGCTCTCACAAACTTGATGGCACACTTTAATTTTTCTTGCATTTAATAAACTTGAACCATTGGGTCCTTCTTTGTTACGTATATGCTTGCGCTTTATAAGTTGAAATTAGCAGAACCATGTATCATGGGGAACGCTTTCAACATTGCACTTATACTTTGTACTCCGTAGATATCATGTTCTTTTGCTTATGGATCCCGACGGTGTGAAATAAAAGTGGAACTTGTAAGATCATGGAGTTTGTATGTGTGTTAGAGAAACGCCTGGGCTGCTATCCTAAGCCATGCCTAATCATGGTGAAAACTTGCAGCATCACCATAATGAGCACTCTATGAAGCATCCTCAATAAAAACCTATGCAAATAGCAAATAAAAAGATCGCTGAGATGCTCATTCTCTGCTTGCCTTGTCATTTTGATTGTGGGATAGCTCATGTATCATGTGCAAGTGGTACCCCCGTTGGCGGTTCTTAATGATACATATGTACTTACAATGACAAGAGCTTACTCGTGACTAAAGTTGAGTAGCATGAGGTTCGGTCTTCGTAAGTAAGGGGCATGAGATTTCAGTTTATAACTTGTCAAGCATATCCTCTTAGTTGTGTCACTTTAACCTTAATCACCTTAAAGATGCTTATGATAGGGGCAATGAGAGCTGAAAGCTAACAAGTACCATAATTTTTGGAAGCTCTTTATGAGACTTGAATTCCTACTTCCTTCTATGAAGGCCTTTCTTTTACTTTAATGTTGAGTCTCCACCTTCTACCTTTATGCACCTTCTTTGAGAGCATTGTGGCCATTCTTAGTTCTATGTGCATTGTCCCAAGACTTGTTGATTGATGCATAACTTTGATATTGCTTGTTTTAAACTATTTGTATCTAGTCACTCTTATGAACTTTGAAGGTGTCATATGCATTTTATGTTTTGCTACTCTATGAGGGACAAGCTGAATGCCACTATGCTATGTTTTCTTTATGTGAAACAAACAAACGTCTTGCAAAGCATTGTTATTCATGAATCTTTTGTTTGTGCTTTTCATGTTGCAACATAGTTGCTTTGTCTTATTGCTAGAATTTTATCTTTCATGTTATGATTGAAGTACTATGATCCCAGCTATCCATGTTTTAAAAATACTTTGATCAATTTTATGATGGTGCATGTCAACCTCAAAAATTATTTTTTCTTTTTATCACTTACCTACTCGAGGACGAGCAGGAGTTAAGCTTGGGGATGTTGATACATTGCAAATGTATCTATAATTTTTGATGTTCCATGCTTGGTTTTATCTACTTTCTTGTGTTTTGTTCACACTTTGGAGTACTTTTCGTATGATTTCTTGGACTAACCTATTAACAAGAGCCACAGTGCCAATTGCCTGTTTTCTGCTGTTTTTGGTTCCAGGAAAGTCAGAAAATGAATATTCTCGTAATTGGACGGGACAAAAGCCAAAGTCAATATTTTACCGAGGGACACCTGGAGCCAGAATACGAGACGGAGAGGGGTTGGGGCCCGGCCACACCACCTGGCCGCGCGGCCAGTCTTGGCCCGCGCCAAGGGGTGGTCTGGCCGCCCCAGGCACCCTCTCGGCCTCTCCTTCCGCCTATATATTGCCTCCGATACAGAAACCCTAAGTACCCGATAAAAAATCCATGAAAAAGTCTGTAGCGCCATCATCTCCATCCCTAGATCAGGACGGATCTGAAGTTATTCCCGGCACACTGCCAGAGAGGGGAATTCACCCTGAAGGCCTTCTTCATCATCATGCAAACCTCCGGTGTGATGCGTGAGTAGTTCATCTCTGGACTACGGGTCCATGTAGTAGCTAGATGGCTGGTTCTCCTCCTTTGTGCTTTCATGTCTAGATCTTGTGAGCTCCATTCATGATCAAGATCATCTATTTGTAATTCTACATGTTGTGTTTGCGGGGATCCGATGGATATTGAGATACTATTTCAGATTGATTATTGATTCTATCATGTCTTTGTTATTTGTGATCTTGCATGCTTTCCGTTGTTAGTAGCTATCTTGGCCAAGTAGATGCTAGCAACTCTAAGAGTTAGTATTTATGCTCGATAGTGGGTTCATGCCTCTGGTAATCTGGGGAAGTGACAGAAATCTCTAAGGTACTAGATGTGTTGTTGCTACTAGGGAGAAAACAACAATCCTTTTTCATAGAACAACCATATTGTTTACTTTACACGCAATTCGTAATGGAATAATCTGTTGCTTGCAACTTAATACTGGAGGGGGTTTGGATGATAACCTGAAGGTGGATTATTAGTCATAGATGCAGTTGGATGGCGGTCTATGTATAATGTTGTAATGCCCAATCGAATCTGAAAGGAGTCAAGATGATTAGTATATGCTTGTATGCTTTCTCAATGTTTGTCAATTGCCCCGCTGTAATTTGTTCACCTAGCATGTTATCTATCTTAAGGAGAGCCACCTCTAGTGAACTATGGACCCCGATCCTTTCTTTTACTTCCAATCTACAATCAAACTGTTTACTGCTTTGTGTTTACTTTCTGCAAACTATTACTTTCTTCCATTCGATACGTTTAATCCTCTGTTTTTAGCAAAACCGGTGAGATTGACAACATCATCGCAAGTTGGGGATAAAGTTTTGTGGTTGTGTTGTGCAGGTCTCCACGTTGCTACTAGCACCGGTAGTGCGCCCTGCCAAGGATCAGCTAGCAACACCTTTGGGGTGTTTTCTTTCTCCTACTGGTTCGATAACCTTGGTTTCATAACTGATGGAAACTTACTTCTGTGCTCATCATACCTTCCTCTTGGGGTTCCCCAATGAGCTCATCAATCACGAGCCATCACCCGTCGTATAGTTGGTCGTTAAACTCTCAATACCTTTGGAATAAAAAATCTGAGAAGGCATCGATATCTATATGACCGGAGCTATACGGACGGAATTTTTATTCCCGACGTATAGTTTGTCGTTAAACTCTCTATGTCTTCGAAGAAAATTTGGTGATGCGAAGATAACTATACGACCGAAGCTATACGACCGGAATTTTTTATTCCCGCCGTATAGTTGGTCGTTAAACCATCAGCAAACACCAAAAAAATTCTATTTCTTCCAGGATACCTTCTTATTCCACAACTTAGCGAAATACCTTGTTTCTAATAGAAAAATGGCAGCAAAAACTGTCGACCAATATTAGCATATTGAAAGCAAAATTTTAGCTTCTACAAGTAGAAAACTCAAACTTTAATTCTTATTATTATTATCTACTCATTCAATCGATGTTTCTACAACTTTTTGACAGTTGCATCTTCATGCGATGAACGTTTTATTTTTTCATTCTAATAAATTGATGAAAATGGGTTGACTCCCATCAAGCATTTATTAAGATTGTTGAATAACTCAACCTCTTCTCTCTTCTCGAATTCTTACCTTTGGTTGCCCCTTATCAATGGCACTTACCACGTGAACTCGTGTTGCCGGTGGGACATACCTTTCTCCTGCTTCTAGCTACTTGGGAAAATACCGAACGATTCCAGAATCATAAACATTAAAGATTATCTTCCCTTCTGCACAATCTACTGATGCACCTGCATTACTAAAGAAAGGTCTTCCAAGTACTATAGATAATCTTTCATCTTCTGGCATTTCAAGAATAATAAAATCAGTGGGAATAACATGTTCATCCATCCTAAGTAAGACATCCTCAATCATACCAACAGGTTGTTTAGTGGACTTGTCGGCCATCCGTAAAGTGATAGTTGTAGGAGAATACTCCCCTAATCCTAACCTTTTAGAGAGGGAGTATGGCATTACACTAACTCCTGCTCCTAGATCACACAAGGCATTGTGAATATCAGTTTTACCTATTGAACATGAAATAGTTAGTATTCCGGGCTCTCTAGACTAGGACAACATCTTCCCGTTAGCTGGATAGCTAGTTACCATGGCAACAATTTTAGTTATTTCTTTCTTTCTACTGAGAATATCACGAAGGAATTTACCATAAGTAGGGACTTTGATCACATCTGCAAATGGAATTTCTAGACGTAGGTCACTAAGTGCCTTTGTAAAGGAATTATAAATTACCTCATCCGGCGCTTTCTTTTTTCGATCAGGGTAAGGAAGCTTTTTCTCACCTGACTTACTCTTTTCTTTTACCTTTTGGGGGGAGGCTCTTTAGTTGCTCTCTTTTGTTGTTGCTTATTCTTTTTCTTATTTTCTACTACAACAACTTAATCTTTCTTACTTGTTTCTTTACCTTCTCTTGGATCAACTGTTTCTGCATCAGAGTCATAATGATCATCTTGTGCATCTTTCTGATCTTCCTTGTTTTGTTCTTGGGTTTCAACTTAATCTTGAGGATCCACCAATGTATGATTTTCTTGGATTGCTTCAAGCAAGGCTTTTTCCTTGCGCTCTTTCTCAGCTTCATATTCCGGTGGTCCTAAGGGTCCTATAACAACTAAACCTCTTCTGGTGACAACATTAGCGGAAATAGAAACATATTGGTCTTCACGAAGAAATATTTGATAACTAGCTATTTGTTCACACTAGGTTTCAATCATACTAAGGTAGTTATGAAGCAGTTTTATTTCTTGGCCAATCTCATCATAGTTTTCAGTGAGTTCTGCCAAAATCTTTTTGTGTTTTTGGAAATGCTTATGCAAATTGTTATGAGATTTTACTTGTCGATGTTTTAATTCTTGAAAAACTTTCTTAGTTTCATCTTCTTCAGTAAAAACTTGGAATAAATCTTCTTTGTTTTCCTTAGCAAGTTCAGAAGGTATACCTTTTTCTTTCATAGTTTTGCGTACCTCAGGCATAAGATCAGGAGTTATCCGAAGTATCCTTTTTTCGGCTTAGTACCAAAATCAGGATTATATAGAGAATCATTCTTAGCCCTAGTAGACATTAATTCCAAACATTCTTTAACAGTTAAAGTATTTATTGATCCTCCTGCTGAGAAGTCAAGCAACTCTCTACATTGAGTATTGAGACCATGGTAAAATAAATGGCAAATTTTTAGTTCAGAATAGCCATGATTAGGAATACTATTGATCATTCCAAAGAATCTTTCCCAGGCTTGTGGGTAGTTTTCTCTCACATTCTGACTAAAGGTGCCTATGTTCTTTCTTAGTTCAGTTACCTTTTTAAAAGGAAGAAACCTGTCTATGAATTTAGTAATGCAATTTTCCCAACATTTAATGTAATGGCGAGGGAGAGAATATAACCAGTCTAGAGCTTTACCTTTAAGAGACCATCAAAATAATTTAAGACGAGAGAAGTCTCTTGGCAAACCTTTTGGTCGAAGCGAGGTTATCACATCGTCAAACTCTCTAATATGGCTTCCTGGGTCTTTATCTTCCCTTCCACTGAAAGCTTTCTCCTACAAAATTTTAATAATTCCATCATCAAATTGATATTCTCTAACTCCAGGATTAGGGAACTCTATTGGTTGTTTAAGAAATTCAAAACTTGGAGAACTATATTCCCTGAGAGTTTTCTCAGGTTTCAGAGGAGTTGTTCTATAAATAAACATGATTTCCATAATATCACTCAGGTTTTCAACTTCAACTTTATTTGATCTTAATTTTTTTCAATAATCTCTTCGCGCCTCTGAGCAGGCACGTGCTCAATATAATCTGGCAGATAAGTCCTACCAGAGCGTGTAGACCCTTTGTCTCCTAAGGAGAACATTTTGTAGTAGCAACACCTGAAATGTCAAGAGACAAATACTTAGCGCTTAGCTCCTCGGCACGACACCATAAAATAGCTTGATGTCTGCAAGAGCACAGATTGTTTGAAGCTAGTTTCGAAGTTCAGATATCGATCCCACAAGGAGCCCAAAGGTAAGTGTTTATTGGTGAAGTCTCCGTCAAACCTAAAGTTGTCACAGGTCTTCGAGTGAATTAACTGCAAGTGTTGAAATAAGAATGGGTTTTGATTAAATGCGATAGATTTAAATAAGACTAGAATGTAAAGTTCAGAAATAAAAAGCATAAAAATAAAGAACGGCTTTGCTTGTTTGTTGTTTCCTGTAGATGACGAAAGAAGGAGCGGGGAAATTCAGTTCATGGTGATAGTGAATGTGCCACGTGGATGAATGGTAAATGTAACAATTATAATCTTATAGATATATGTGTGGGCGAGTAACCCATAATTAGCCGGAACTCCTCTTGGTAGATTTCATCCAAACTTCAATAATCCTACTAGCCTACTACCAAAACCATGGTCAGACACTAGACGATTAAGACCCTTCAGGTTGCTTAGTGATTAAGCTCATTGGATCGGACTAATGCAATAAGCACAGTGGTTACTCATTATTCTCGAGTCAACTAGCTTTGCATTGATATCCTTGTGTCACACAGGGGTCGCCAGTCCACTAGCGTAGAAGATATTATCTATGTAGAACAAGATATCATGTTGTCTGGGTCCTTAATTAGACAACAAGCATTAGGCATCTCACAGATAATCAAGCACACATATTATAGTATTTAGAATCAATCACAAATCAATGAAATATATGAAGGCACATCACATCTCACCAATCCCCTACATCTCCCACACCCAAGGGAATTACTCACACATGAGAGAAGAACAGGTCAACAATATAATTGAATAAAGGGAATTCGTCTTGGTATTACCGTGGAGATCCACAATAAGAATAGAAAAAATATCCAACATAATTCAAGATGGGAAGAAACAATCTCAAACTCTAGTCTTGCAAGGTGGAGATCCCTCTCTCTCTCTCTCTCAAGTACAAGTAGTGGCTATGGGGGTGTATTGGCTAGGAGGTCGAAGATCGTGGAGTGAGATGAAGAACGTCTCCTCCTTCTTTTCCGGATCACTTCTTTCCCCCTTCTGGATGGTGTGGTGGCTGCTGTGTTATATTTTCGTTCCCCGTCCCTTCATGGAAGTTGTCCCTTTTAACAAGACAGAGGCGGCGGCAACTATACGGTCATTCCCGCCGTATATTGGTCGTTATAACGTCTGTGAGCTCCCCTCGCGTGCTTCCAAAGTGGGACTTGCTTGTTTTCTTCAGAATATTGTATTTCTCTAGTTAAATCCTTTTGTTGACGTTCAGAACCTGAAACACACATTAAAATCCAAGTTTTCTTTGCTACCGAAGTATTAGCGTTAGGTAAAGCCAGAAAACGATCAAATCTGGAAGAAAACCATCAATAAAAACCATCATAAATGTGTCGAATCTCATAGCTATCAGCTCCCACGTGCGAACTTTTGGCTCGCCAGGGTCTGTCCCTGGAAAAACGCCTGATTTTGGTGTTCCTAGCGGGCCAAGTTTTGGGGTTCTTTAAAAACTCGTGCAGTGCGAGTTCAGACTGGCTTCACATTTTCCAAACGGGCTTATTCCTACCGGCCAGGGGCGAGAAACAGGCGTGCGCCCTAGCAAACACGCCCTAAAGCTACCCCTCGTGTTTATTCCTTGCACCTCGGTTCGTAGAGCATTTCTTTGCATGTTTGTCCATATTATATTATTACGGCAGAACAGTGTTAACCATGTCAAGAAAAGTCGTGCATTGTGACCATCTTATGCGAAATAAGAGAGAACAATTTGTTCGATGTATGTGAGTTTCACGGATTGTATAGGAAAACACATAATGTCACAATTTTTTTTTTAAATTGCACAAACCACCACCTATTGATGCTTGAGTTGCACAAAACACCAACTATTTATGTTTTTTTGTAAAAATCACCAACTATACTTGTAATTTGTTGCATAGAGCTCCAAATCTTGTATTAAGTTGCTTAACAACAAATCTGACGTTTAGATCTCATATGTCAGTGCTAAGGGCATCCACGTGTCATTTGCTACTTTTTTCAAATATTTCAAAAATAAATATGTAACTTTTTGAATAATTTAAACGATATAACTAACAAATCCAGGAAAGTTTGAAACAATTTAGATCATCCGTTAAAAATATTTATCACCTTTTGTAAGGCTTTGCCAGAACTGAAAATATTCTAGTAACTGAAACAATATGACGTAAGTAATCTCTGAAAGATTAAAATATAGAGAAGTAAATGAAGTCAAGATATTCTTTTTTTGATCAACCATGTACATTTGACAAAAAATAGCCCATGAGACGTGGATACCACATCACCATTTCCCTGTGGGGCTGTATCGCCAAATTTATATTTAACCAACTTTATCCCAGATTAAGATCCTTATGCAAAAAATTACAATTATAATTGTAGGTTTGTGCAAAAAAAACACGTATAGTTGGTACTTTGTGCAACTAGAGAAGCAATAGGTGGTGGTTTGTGCAATTCTTCCAATTTTCTATGTCCAAAATATGATTTCTCAAACTTCACAATAACCTATTTTGCCACAAGATACATATCAATATTTACTTTCTAATGGATAAAATCCCAAATGTACACAAACTTGAAAATCATGAATATCAATGATACCACACCATTGCTATATCGGCACATTATGTTGTGAGATTCATGAACATATCTAGAATTGGCATGGGCTCCGGCTTCACCGACGCAAGCTTAAACAAGGTGTAAGTCCAAGTTACTCGGTCCAATTGTTTCCATGTTTCAATAAGTTTCAAGAGGCGACATTCTCATTGTCAATGGTGATGTAGCTCAACAATCAATTCTCCAACCAGCGATGAAAAAATATCACCCTCCAAATCAACAGATATCAGCTTTTTTTCATGTTCACTTAAGCATCTCCATCGTTCAAGCGGCTCAATCTCTGTCTTCACCACTGTCCAAATTGGTCTTAACGAAATTTTTTGCCCATCTAACCAGGCATGAGCGGCCTCCAGCACCGACTTTCCTCGACTTTCACCCTTCTGTACTTTTTCATCGCGAAAGAAATCTGTAAGAAGCTTCTGGAAGCAATGGGTAGATGTCGAGGAGCTTTCTTCTAGGAGGTCTAGTAGACCCTGCACATGTGCGCCTTCAGAGTCTTCTATGGAGTCTGTTTCCACCATGTGGCAGCTTATGTCCTCCGTGACAGTGGTAGCATCATCCACATCGGATATGTCTAGCTCGGCCAGATGTTCAAATTGCCGTATTTTCTGAAGTAGCTCTTGACTTGCTCCTACACAACATAAGTATGTAACGAGCAAAGCGGAATGAGTTAAGAAAATAACTTGCAATAGAAAGGAGGCACTAGTATTAGAGCGTACTTTTAGAACTATGGTAATATGATTCTTATAGCAAATTTTAGCTAGACTCAATCATTCTAAGTTTCAAAATTATGAAAAAAATCAAGCATGTAGATAATGGGCACACAAGTATGTGATGTTGGAAACTTAAACATGATCATGTGTGAACCATGCAAAAAAAGAAAAAATATTGAGCTATATTTTAAGTTACGCAACTTGCCGTGGAAATAAAAGTTATTATTATTGGACGGTTTCGAAAGTAGTCATGTTTAAGTTTCAAATTTCACATGCACATCTTGTATTCATTATTTACATGAATGATTTTTTCCATAATTTCTCGAAATTTAAATTATTTTTTTGCTAAAATTTCATGCAGGGATCATTTAGCCCTAGGTCAATACGGTGACATTCAACTACTTCCACACTACATCCGATATGTTTGGTACAAGCAACAATAGCTATAGGTGTGCTCAATCTGCAGTTAACCTGAAACTTCAAACCGATGAATACTTGAACAATCCTAAACACTAGCTCATCATCGTCAGTTCATCTTGAAAAAACTTAGAGAGATGAACAGTAGATGGTTAATGGTAACAACTCGAGGGAAGGGACGGTTATGAAATCATTGGCATATCAACTTACAACAAACACAAGATATTGTGGTAGCTAGAAAACATAACAAAGTATTCCGAGACCATCATGTTTTTCTGGACTTGTTTGGTTAATTATTGCATTTTAGGGTTTATCCAGACATCAAACTCTAGAGAATCAATATTCTCCCCATCTAGAAATCCATGTCGTATGAATTTAGTCAAAGGTCAAAAATTTCAGAGTTTGACCAAGTATACAAAAATATGAAGATTTACAAAACACTGTATCAGTATCAATAGATCCACCATAACACATATCCATAGAGTATATTTATTCAATATTTCAGTTCCCGATATTTGGTCAAACTTACTAGTAAGAATTGAGTTTTGTGTGGATTCATACGCCATGCATTTGTGGAGTGATCAAGTATCTATGTATAGTGAATTACTCATTCGGAAATGATTTAAACTGATGCATGCCAATCTTCATAGTACTAGTACATATGGCACTTAACTAGGTAGTGTATGTTAAATTGTTGATGACTCCAATAATACTCATTCAAAGGAGTACATGCATGTGCATTTCGAGTAAGTATATACCTATGCAAAGCTAAAGCAAGATTACTCTGAACTAGTAAAAGTGCACGCGCAATGCGCGCTTCATCCATAGAAATGCTTTCACGACTACGGTATTCTCACAATTCATATTTAAAAGGAAGAATGCAGTTAAATTATGTGAATTTTTTCATTATAGTGATGGTGCATTTTATAATAGCTATAATTTTTCACATTTTAGTCTCATTTCTCCTAATGTTCCTTGGCCAACGCAACCCTAAGATTTGCTCCGTTCACCCTAGTTATTTACTTGCAAAAGGAGGATCTATCTTTAAGGCCTGATGGGTCATAGAGATATTTGAAATGCTCAACAATCTCTCCCAACCATGTTCTGAATGCAAATTGTGGCCATTCTATTTTCTCTAATGGATAATAATAATTAGTATATGGTTAACTCATAGGTTTGATATCTTGATCAGTGGTTGATCATACAACTTTGAACCCCTTAAGATCAACAATGACAAAGTAGTAACCAATAAACACATTTAGGATTTTCTAACTTGAAAGGTGCAAGATCGAAACCATTTACTGCCCTTTTGGCAAAAGAAAGACACAACAAATTTACCTAAACCCATTTTTATCGAACCATTTGCCACTATATAGTAGTTTTTCAGTCTGAATAGGGAAAACCGTATAAAGACCAAATGGCCTAGAGTACATGCATGTGCATTTCGAGTAAGTATATACCTATGCAAAGCTAAAGCAAGATTACTCTGAATGAGCTAGCACCAGATGGATGGTACACCTTACATGATTACACCCACTGGCCAGGCCCTATTCAATTGATAAGGCGATCATTATGTAGTAGCATCTCTTTCCTTTCTTCCCTATCTCGCTTTGTCAAATTGCGTTAGAATACGGCACGCTTTGTACTTTCCGGTAGTGCATGCTTGCGGTCGAGAACATCAAGTTGGCCCCAAGTTAGCACTTGTTTAATGTGCTCATATAGGAGTACAATTCTCCACGCCACTATTATGCTTTGCCGCTTGGCCATCAACGTCGCGTACTCTCTGCTTGTACTGTACATCGACCCTTTGCTCACATTAGCATCCAATGATTTGCGCAGGCGCAGTGTCCTTGCGTAGATAAGGTACGAGACAGGAATGGGTTACCGACAATATATTCCTGGCTTGTGGCTAATACGGGAAGCGCCAATAAACCGTGTGCGTGTGCATACATCGACCAGGGCTACCATCGAACTGTACTGTACTTGGTGTGATATATTGGCACTGCCCATATCATTTTGTGGCCCCAAAAATGCTTTAACTAACACGGGGTGTTTATAGACTTTAGTGGTAAGTACGGACCCAAAGCGAGTAGAGTGATGGGTGCAGCTAGCTCGTACTGTTACACGCAGGAGGAAGGAGACACCGTGGTCCGTGCCAGGAAATTAAAGGCTCTCTTCTGTTTGCAAACGTGGGCGAGTGGGGCCTTCTTGCGTTGTGCCTGTCGGGAGGCAGCATCTAAAAAGTTTTACTACCTACCTACCTTCTACCTAGTGCGCGATCGTGTCATCTAGGCAGCTAATTAACCCGACTTTAGCAGTGTTAGTTAATTGATGAACAATCATGTGCTCAGTTAACGTAGCATGCACTAGCTAACTGGGTTCAAGTCAGATGAGAATTCACTTCAGAACGAAGCGAGATGAGTGCGGAAAGCCTTACTTCGGATGTCGGCTATGCTTCGCTGGAACGTCGGCGACGCGGTATCGTCGTCGTCACGGGTGCGGTCGCCGTCGTCGTCTTCGTCCTGGCTGAGGAAATCCATCACGGAAACCGGGCTCAGACTCTGCTTCCGTTCTCGCTCCTGGTCGAATCCCGCAACCTGCTGCTGTCGATCGCAGAACGAAGAGCCGCACGATCAGTGCGAAAATAATTAGTTAAGGCGGCAAGGCAGAAAAAACAATGTTTCTGAGGAAGCAATCGAGACGTAGGGTGAATTCTCAAGAGAAAAGGGTGCAATCTTACCTCTGTTTCATGGCTACGACGGCCGGCGCCACCCGACGTGACACGCCCCCAGCTCCGTCGCCGCGGTGGCTTCGCCGGCGACGGGCCATCCCTCCTACCGCTCGAGGTAGTCGACGACGCAGAGCAGCTGGGCACCCGCCTGTCCACCGCCTCGTTGCCCCTCGGCTTCTTCCAAAAGCCCATTCGCAGCCTCTTCGGGGAGTTCCCGGAGAGCGCTGCCTCCCCCACCCTTCCCGCCGGCCGGAACAGGGCGTCCCTCACCGCGGCGGATACCCTCGCGAGAACGTCGCCGCTCCGCCGTGTACCGCGAAGCTCCGCGACCAGGTGCCGCGGGTAGCAGCCGAAGCCGCCGCGGGAGAGCTCCGCGATGAACTCCAGCTCGAGCCACTCCTTCAGCATCAGCGCCGGCCTCGGCTTCCCCTCCAGCTCCATGGCTGGCACCCGCGCGCGCTTTCTTGCACGGCTGCCTAACTGAATTGCAGTCGCGATAAGCCCTACCTGGGAATATAGTGTCCTCTGCAAGCCTGCGCCCCGGTGCCGGTGGAGCAGAGGAGACGGGAACTGTGCGACCTTTTGAGGACGGTTAACAGAGGCGCAGAAGCAGACGCTACTACTCTTCTTGTATAGTATAAATCTGTGGACTGTGACACGCACGAGGCATTCAGAGTGGGGTGCTTTGGGTGGTGGTACCGTGGTTACGTACTCGTAAATTTTTGTTGGGAAGCTGGAGCTGAGCCACGTCAGAGTTGCAGAGGATGTTCTGTACTTACTTGTAGTTAGATTTTGTTTGGAAGCTGAGCTAAAACAGTGCCCACGTCGGATGCTTTTGCCGTTTTTCACGCACTGTTTGTCGTCTTCGACTGGCTGGGTTTAATAAGCTGTGAATTAGAATGGCCTTGTACTACATGTAGTGTGTCCGCGTAGGTCACGGTCGCCTGACTGTCATTGAACAACAATGTTGGCATTTTGTGTGTGGATACTGAACTGGTACTTGTTACTCCTGCTTACTAGCAAGTGCTCTAAAACATTTTTACAGGAACACGAGCTGTATGAGCTTACCATTGCGAAACTGGAATGCATATAATCAGGGCAACAAAATTGAGCCAAGGACTTCCAAAATCTCTATCATATCTCTTAGGTACAGTACATGAGACGGGACGGGACCACCTGCCTCTGTCCATGGACCTTCCAAGTGAGATTCGAACTCGCCATGGCAGGCTGGCGTCTCCTTTCGCACGCAAAGCGCAGAACGCGCGCGACAGTGGAGCTCCGTTCCGGGCCGACCTGGCTTCATGTGGCGGCCGAATAGTTTTAGGCCTCGTCGCGTCCACTCGGGACGATCGTCGGGTTCAAAAAATCGCTGCCTCGTCCGGTCCGAGAGCTCCGGCGCTCCACGTGGCCGGCGGCGCTTGGGCAAACAGAGCGCTCGCGTGCGGCCGAAGCGGCGCGCGGGGCATGGAGATCCGCGGCTCGCGAAGCCATAGGGAAAGAAACATAGGAAGCGGTAGGTGCGGGATGGGTGGACGCGCACCGCGCGTGGCGATCGTGGCCGGGACCGGCAGCCCATGGCCTCGCCCCGAGGATCCCTTCTTGGCTCGATTCGGGTTCGGCAATGGAACAGTATCCGAAGCCTAACCCGTCCTTTATTGGATTCCAGCGTTAGTAGCCTAGCCTAGCCAGTTAAGTCATGTGCTAACACGTACTGTAGCTTGGTTTTTGCTCTAGGTGAAAATTAAAAAATGGAGAGCTAAAGGTGGCTGGTTTGAATTGCGGTTTCGAAAAACTTTAAAATCCAGTAGAAAGTAACTTTCATCAGAGAGTTTCCGTAGATCTTTTGAGCAAATGCAAAGTTGATTTTTGAAAAGGGCAGTGGGCGCCACTACTAGAAAATATCTTTGACGCACCTTTTTTCACTATCTGTGACGCATATCTCATGCGCCACTGATACGTCGCCACTGATATTTATTTCTGTGGCGCATATTGAAATGCGCCACAGAAATCTCAAAATTCTGTGGCGCATATTGCCAATATGTGTAACGGATTTTTTTTCAAAATTTAAAAAAGCAGGTCAGATCTAGATCTGGCCGAAGGGGGGGTGGTGGTGGTGGCTGGAGGAGGGCTAGAAGGAGTGGGTCGCCGGAGGTGGTGGCCGGAGGAGAAGGAGGAGGAGGCCGCCGCCGGAGGTGGTGGGAGTAGGAGGAGAAGTCTGCCAGAGGTGGAGGAGGAGGCCGCTAGAGGTGGTGGTGGAGGAGGAGGAGGAGGTCGCCGGAGGTGGTGGAGGAGGAGAAGGAGGAGGGTCACAGTGGTGGAGGAGGAGGAGGTCACAGTGGTGGAGGAGGAGAAAGTCACGGGGGTGGAGGTAGAGGTCGCCGGAGAGTGGAGAAGGAGGAGGGAGATGAATGGGAGAAGTGTGGAGGGGAGTAGAAGTGAGGTGAAGTGTGGAGGGGAGGAGAAGTGGGGGAGAAGGGCGCCGGGGGATTCAAAATCCGAATCCCGCCAACAATTCTGTGGCCACATAATTCTCTCCCCCTTTTTTATTTTTTGGAGGAAAAAATCTTCTTTCTACCATAACTTTTTACTCTTTTCAAATTTGAGAAATCTGTAAAATCCATTTTTTTGATAGGTTAAATATTTTTTTCCGACATCATATGCAAAAGTTATAGCCGTTTTACCGTGACATGACCTTTTTTTACAAAATACATCGAAATTCATGTTTTTCAATTTTCCCTACAACTACACCCCAAAATGTAAGTACGTCTCCAATGAATTAATTTTTTGAAGTTTTTATCATTTTCATTTATTTTTTACAAAACTAAAAAGACGATCCGGGGGTGGGGTGGATATGTTTTCCACTTTCTATGGCGCATATACATGCGCGCCATAGAACAATCACTTTCTATGACGCATATATGCATATGCGTCATAAATTGTCTCCCCCTTTTTTGGTTATGGGTTCATCAACTTTCACTTTTAGTGCGTACGGAAAAATATATGCCACAGAAATCCATATTTCTGTGACGCATATGGGTCCTGTGCGCCAGTAAATTGCCAAATTTCTGTGGCGATTTTCTGTATACGTCACAGAAATTTTTCTGGGCGCATGATTCTGTATATGCGCCACAGAATAAGTTGTCTATCTATAGATGTTTTTCTAGTAGTGCGTGATTCAAAGTTTCATGTTAGTTCTATCTGTTGTTTGGCGATAACAATGTCATGGTTATGCTAGTTGCCAGAAATTCTAACATTGTCATGTCCAGTTTTTTTTCTTCAAAAATTATAAGCAAGAACGTCAACATGTTTGGTCCCTTGCCCAACGCCATGTTATCCATGGATGTGGGTGTTGTTATTTCGAGACAAGTTGTATGAATGCAAACACATGAATGAATAAAGATTTTTTCTTAAAGTACACATGAGTGCATAGAAAAAGTAAAACTAGGAAACCCCATGAAAATTATTGAAATGTTGTTCTATGATTTAAAAAGTATTCCAAACTCAAATGGTTTGGTGGATTGACAACTTGTTTCACCTCTGGTTTCGTATGAACATGGACTACAGAACTATATGGTATGTGGGTATATTTTGACAAAAGATTTGTGAGAACACAAATTTCCCGTAGCACTTCTGACGAGGGTTCAACTCGTCAATGCCCATTGTTATGGACTTGGGTTTTGGAGAAGGAGGGAGCATTGGAGGCATCAATCGGCTAGCAAACAAGCACAGAGGGATGCAAGGTTTACCCAGATTCAGACCTCACAGAGGTCTCTACTCCTGCTTATCTGCTCTTGGAATTATCAAAGGAATCGAAGATTACAGGGGTTGCGCAGATGCAATCTGGAACTAGGGTTGTGATTGTCCTCCTCGCCGCCCCTCCTAGCCTTTATATAGATAGGCTAGGTCTCGGGTAGCAGGTCGAGTCGGTTACAGATTAGGGTTCGCCCTTTGCTTTCTATCTTAAGCTTCTTCTTGTCTCGCAAGTAATCAAAGAGTCCGCGGGTCACCCGAATTCCGCATTGGGCCTTGGCAACGCCGTGGGCTTCTATCGTATCTGGACCGTATATGCGAAGCTCGAGTACCTATAGGGTATTCCCATGTCGGTAGCCCCCGAGTATCCAGTGGAATCCTAGATTCGACTGGAGACTTTATGAAGCCTTTCGAGTGCATGACTGAGCATATTTTCGAGTGTTTTGTTTGTGTCATAGGGATTGTTGATATACGTGCCTTATTTCCCGATGTATTGGTATCAGTTAACTACCTTAGGGAAAAACAATGCAATCTACTCAAACTCGAGTCCCTGGACTCGAATTCGGAAAAGTGCTGGCGTAATTCGATTTAGGCCGCGGAGGTCTTACAGGAGTCAAATTCCAGTGTATAGGTGTGAACACTCGACCCGTCCGTCAAGGCATGTTCATCGTACCTGCAGGTACGGATATATTCTGGTAGTGCGCAGCAGATGCGTTGCCAGGCGTTATTCAGGTTTTATCTTCACGCTGCAAGCGCGACATCCGAAGTTTTGGTCATCGCAGAGATGATTCGGGTGGCCCAGGAGACGTAATCTCTTTGTAGGGAAAATATGAGGCGGAGTCGCCATAGCATTTGAGTGTGGATGTTATCAATACACAGTACAGTGTAAAATAAAAATAATCATAGGGTGCACGACCAGCGCTCCCTATGGGAGTAGCCCCCGAGTGTCTATTCGAGTCGTAGACTCGAGTGGGGACTAAAAAATTTACGACTATTGACGTCTTTGGTTGCTTGTGTCAGTCGAATATGTTTCCGGCGCTTCCTATGGGAGTAACCCATAATTCACAATCGAATCGTTGAGTCGAGTGATGGGTTTGTCTTGAATGCTCACACACCTGCATAAAAAATCCTTCGGATGCGTGGTCAGCGCTCCTGTTAGGAGTAGCCCCCGAGTGCTTGGTTGAGTCAAAAAAAAGACCTTGTTTTTGACTGTGGCCTATGCTTTGGCATGCCATGCTTGATATTGTTTTGGCTTTATGCTTAGTATCCTTTGTTGTAGCATGACTTGTTATAAACAATTGAGATTGCTTAATGTGCCTTGGATGAATCCTGTGTTGTTTTAGCATATTAAAGCATAGTATTGTGGTATTCTCCTTTGATGTTTTATTTGGGTTGACTTGGCGCATGCTCACACCATGTTATGACTATCCCAAGTCACCATAAGCCTTTATGATCCTTTAGTTTTCAACTTGTAGTATCACTTTATGCTTTGATCAATGATGTTTTGTCGCTCTGCATGATTATGGCCATTATTGCTCTCTTAGGTTATCGCTCCCAGTCTTTTGCTAGCCTCCACAACCAAGTATGAGTTCCACTCATGCATCCAACTCCCTAAACCAAGTTATTCCAAAGAGTCCAACATACCTACCTACTAGCATATGCTATTCTAAGTATATTCATGTTTTTGTTTACCTTCCAAATTAAACTTGTTATGAGAAAGCTAGTGATTAAAGCTCTCACGAACTTGATGGCACACTTTACTTTTCTTGCCCTTAATAAACTTGAACCATCGTGTCATCTATGTTGTATATGCTTGCACTTATTTGTTGGGGCTTAGCATAACCATGTTGTCATGAGGAACGCTTTCAACATTGCACGGGTACCTTGTACCTAGTTGATATCATGCTCTTTTGCCTATGGATGTCATCGGTGTGAAATAAAAAGGGAGCTTGTAAGTCCATGGAGTTATGTATATGTGTTAGAGAAACGCCTGGGCCGCTGGTCTAATCCATGCTGACATGGTGGAAACCTGCAGCGTAACCATAATGAGCTGTCTATGAAGCATTCTTATTATAAAAAAAAGAGTCCGATATTGAGAAAAAAAAGAGAAAAAGAAAAAATGAGATTATGAAAAGAGGAAAGAGAGAAAAAAAAGCACCATATTCCCATGGTAAATAGGAAGATTGCTGAGATGCTCGTTGTCTGCTTGCCTTGTCATTTTTATATGGGGATTCTTCCGTATCATCGGGCAAGGGGTACCCCATTGGCGGTTCTCTATGATACACATGTACTTACGATGACAAGAACTTACCAGTGACTAAACTTGAGTAGCATGAAGAGTGACCCTCGTATTCAAGGGACATGAGATTTCCAACTTATACTTCGTCAAGCATGTACACCATAGTTTGTTCACTTTAACCTTAATCACTTCAAGATGCTTATGATAGGAGCAATGAGAGCTGAAAGCTATTAAGTACCATAATTTTTGGAAGCTCTTTATGAAACTTGAATCCTTACTTCCTTCTATGAAGGCTTTTCTTCCACTTATATATTGAGTCTCCACCTTCTACCTTTATGCACTTACTTTGAGAGCATAGTGGCCATTCTTAGTTCTATGTGCATTGTCCCAAGACTTGTTGATTAATGCATACCTTGATATTGCTTGTTTTGAACTATTTGTATCTAGTCACTCTTATGAACTTTGAAGGTGTCATATGCATTTATATTTGCTACTCTATGAGGGACAAGCTAAATACCACTATGCTATGTTTTCTTTATGTGAAACAAACAAACGTCTTGCAAAGCATTGTTATTCATGAATCTTTTGTTTGTGCCTTTTCATGTTGCAACATAGCTGCTTTGTCTTATTGCTAGAACTTTATTTTTCATGTTATGATTGAAGTGCTATGATCCCAGCTTTGAATGTTTTACAAATACTTTGATCAAGTTTATGATGGTGCATGTCACCTCAAAAATTATTCTTTCTTTTTATCACTTACCTACTCGAGGATGAGCAGGAGTTATGCTTGGGGATGTTGATACATTGCAAATGTATCTATAATTTTTGATGTTCCATGCTTGGTTTTATCTACTTTCCTATGTTTTGTCCACACTTTGGAGTACTTTTCATATGATTTCTTGGACTAACCTATTAACAAGAGCCACAGTGCCAGCTGCCTGTTTTTTTCTGTTTTTGGTGCCAAGAAAGTTAGAAAATGAATATTCTCGGAATTGGATGGGACAAAAGCCAAATTCATTATTTTACCGGGGGACACCTGGAGCCAGAATACGAGACGGAGAGGGGCTGGGGCCCGACCACACCACCTGGCCGCGCGGCCAGGCCTGGCCCGCGCCAGGGGGTGGTCTAGTCGCCCCAGGCACCCCCTCAGCCTCTCCTTCCACCTATATATTGCCTCTGATATGAAAATCCTAAGTGCCCGATCAAGAATCCACGAAAGAGTGTGTAGCCACCGTCATCTCTATCCCTAGATCGGGAGGGATCTAAAACTCTTCCCGGCACCCTGCCAGAGAGGGGAATTCACCCTAGAGGCCCTCGTCATCATCATGCAAGCCTCCGGTGTGATGCGTGAGTAGTTCATCTCTGGAATACGGGTCCATGTAGTAGCTAGATGGCTGGTTCTCCTCCTTTGTGCTATCATGTCTAGATCTTGTGAGCTCCGTTCATGATCAAGATCATCTATTTGTAATTCTGCATGTTGTGTTTGCGGGGATCCGATGGTTATTGAGATGTTATTTCAGATTGATTATTGATTCTATCATGTCTTTGTTATTTGTGATCTTGCATGCTTTCCATTGTTAGTAGCTATCTTGGCCAAGTAGATGCTAGCAACTCCAAGAGTTAGTATTTATGCTTGATAGTGGGTTCATGCCTCTGGTAATCTGGGGAAGTGACAGAAATCTCTAAGGTACTAGATGTGTTGTTGCTACTAGGGAGAAAACAACAATCCTTTGTTCATAGAACAATCATATTGTTTACATTACACGCAATTCATAATGCAATTATCCGTTGCTTGCAACTTAATACCGGAGGGGGTTTGGATCATAACCTGAATGTGGATTATTAGTCATATATGCAGTTGGATGGCGGTCTATGTATAATGTTGTAATGCCCAATCGAATCTCAAAGGAGTCAAGATGAGTAGTATATGATTGTATGCTTTCTCGATGTTTGTCAATTGCCCCGTTGTAATTTGTTCACCCAACATGTTATCTATCTTAAGGAGAGCCACCTCTAGTGAACTATGGACCCCGGTCCTTTCTTTTACATTCAATCTACAATCGTTACTGCTTTGTGTTTACTTTCTGCAAACTATTACTTCCTTCCATTCGATACGTTTAATCCTTTGTTTTCAGCAAAACTGGTGAGATTGACAACCTCGTCGCAAGTTGGGGACAGAGTTTTATGGTTGTGTTGTGCATGTCTCCACGTTGCTGCTGGCACCGGTAGTGCGCCCTGCCAAAGTTCAGCTAGCTTCACCTTTGGGGTGTTTCCTTGTACCTACTGGATTGATAACCTTGGTTTCATAACTGAGGGAAACTTACTGTTGTGCTCATCATACCTTCCTCTTGGGGTTCCCCAGTGAGCTCGTTAGTACACGAGTCAGCAAGTATTTTTCTGCCGTCGTTGTCGGCGAGTCAAGGACATCTTCACAAGGGGAGTCCCTCATAACCAATCTCTTTACTTTGTTTTTTTTTGTTTTTCTTGGTTCCTTTTTGCTTTGTTTGCTTATTTCTTTATCAAAAACACACAAAAATTAGTTTTACTAGTTTGCTTTCTTTATTGAAAACACAAAAAATTAATTCCTATCTTAAGTTGCCTTTATGTCTAGCATTGTTCCAATCACTATGTCACCTGAGGAAATGATTTTCACTTTTAAACAAGGAATTGAAGAGAGTTTCAAAGAAGCTTGGTCTAGAATCTCTGATCTACATAAAAAACCGAGCCTAAAATGACTCAAAGCTTATTCCTTAGCAGTTTTTACCTTGGAATGGCTCTTTGCTATAGATATGCTTTAGGTGCTGTTGTGGGAGGAGATTTCCTCCAATGCAATGAGGATGATGCTATTAATGCCATAAATAAGTTGGTCTTTACTTACAACTTGCCTAGCAAAACTGATATTTCTTTCACGAACACATTTGCTAGATTGAACACTCTTGAGACAAACACTTCTAGTTTGAAAGATTGCTATAATACGCTTAGGGAGCATCACAACTATGTTCCAATAAATTCGGAACCCTCAGAATGGCTTCCCACAGTAAAGATTGCTATAAACAATGAAACTTTTCATGCTCGCTGTGATATCATGTCTGAATTTTGTCTTATGCCCAATGATATTTATGAATCCTTGAGTCTTTGGGGGCTTTCTGAAGGAGGGGAAGAAATTTTTATTGCTAATAATGCCACAATATTACCCATTGGAATAGCTGAAGGAGTGTTTACTAAGATTCTAGGGAAAATGGTTTCTACTGATTATCTCGTTATTGAATGTGTAGGAAAAGGACAAATCACACTTGGAAGATCCCTATTAAAGCTCCTTGGAGCAATAATAGATGTGGAAAAGGGCACCATGCGCTTTGTTTCTCCACCAAGCATTCACAAGTTCCCCAAGGATAAGAATAAAAGTAAGAGAGGAAAGGGCAAGAAATTTGGTTTTAATGCTTCTTCATTTGAAAACACATGATCCTTTTTCTTGTTTCTTATGCCTAACTTAAAGGCGTTAAAGAAAAGTACTTATTGGGAGATAACCCAAAAGTTTTAGATGAGTCTTGAAAGTTATTACTTTAGTAATAACCGCTCCTTATCCTTTTTATTTGCTTTTTGTGCCAAGAGTAACCTCTAATGAGAGAGAAGTAATGATTGGGAAAGTTGCTGTCCCGAAACAGATTTATGTGCCTCACCGTAAAAATTCATGTAAAATCTCTGTACGACCTTTTGAGGCGTGAATTTTTTTTACTTCTGCCCCAGGTTGTTATATAACTTTCGTTAGTTCAACACTTTTTGATTTGAGGAACAGAAGGTCTTCGAAAAAATTCGTTTTTACCTGCTGGTGTGTTTTGACAGATTTCTGCCATTTTCTGCATTTTCTTCTTGTTGGTTCCTCTTTGAGTTCTTTTGGGGAATTGAGCTTTTTGAGAGAAGTTCTACAGTAGCTAGTGTTTTAATGGAAGTTTTATTGGTGTTAGAACTGAACCTAAAAGACTTATTATCTTGAGTGCACTAATGTTGCTAATAAAGATTGTGTGAAGTTTTGTATGAAGGAAAATAATTCAGGTGTATGGAAGGAATGAGTAATGAGATGAAGGATGGACTAAAGCTCAAGTTTGGGGATGCCACGCGTGTCACCCCAAGAAATATGCAAGAAGTACAAGCGTCAAAGCTTGGGGGTGCCCAAGGCATCCCCTTCTTCATCAATAAAAATCCTAGGTTTCTTCCAAACGCTTCATTTTTATTGTTTCATGCACAGTTGTGTTGTTCTTGGAGCGTCTTCTTTTTCGTTTTCATTTTGGTATTTCGTTTGCTTTTGTTTGCTTAGTTTGCTGAATAAATTGGTTGGACCCCCTCTTTCATACATTGGTTTTCAAATAGTTTGGTTTGGATTGGAAAAGAGTAGGAAAGTTCATGCTTAAGTGGTAAAGAGAGCTTCTTTTTGACTGTGGCCTATGCTTTGTCATGCCATGCTTGATATTTTTTTGGCTTTATGCTTAGTATTCTTTGCTGTAGCATGACTTGTTATAAACAATTGAGATTGCTTAATGTGCCTTGGATGAATCATGCGTTGTTTTAGCATATTAAAGCATAGTATTGTGGTATTCTCCTTTGATGTATTATTTGGGTTGACTTGGCGCATGCTCACACCATGTTATGACTATCCCAAGTCACCATAAGCCTTTATGATCCTTTAGTTTTAAACTTGTAGTATCACTTTATGCTTTGATCAATGATGTTTTGTCGCTCTGCATGATTATGGCCATTATTGCTCTCTTAGTTTGCCGCTCCCAGTCTTTTGCTAGCCTCCACAACCAAGTATGAGTTCCACTCATGCATCTAACTCCCTAAACCAAGTTATTCCAAAGAGTCCACCATACCTACCTACTAGCATATGCTATTCCAAGTATATTCATGTTTTTGTTTACCTTCCAAATTAAACTTGTTATGAGAAAAAGAGTGATTAAAGCTCTCACGAATTTGATGGCACACTTTACTTTTCTTGCCCTTAATAAACTTGAACCATTGTGTCGTCTATGTTGTATATGTTTGCACTTATTTTTTCGGGATTAGCAGAACCATGTTGTCATGGGGAACGCTTTCAACATTGCACGGGTACCTTGTACCTAGTTGATATCATGCTCTTTTGTCTATGGATGTCGTCGATGTGAAATGAAAGGGAAGCTTGTAAGTCCATGGAGTTATGTATATGTTTTAGAGAAACGCATGGGCCGCTGGTCTAATCCACGATGACATGGTGGAAACCTGCAGCGTAACCATAATGAGCTATCTATGAAGCATTCTTCTTATAAAAAAAGAATCCGATATTGAGAAAAAAAGAGAAAAAGAAAAAAAGAGATTATGAAAAGAGGAAAGAGAGAAAAAATCACCATATTCCCAAGGTAAATAAGAAGATTGCTAAGATGCTCATTGTCTGGTTGCCTTGTCATTTTGATATGGGTATTCTTCCGTATCATCGGGCAAGGGGTACCCCGTTGGCCGTTCTCTATGATACACATGTACTTACGATGACAAAAACTTACCGGTGACTAAACTTGAGTATCATGAGGAGCGGCCCGCGTATTCAAGGGACATGAGATTTCCAACTTATACTTCGTCAAGCATGTACACCATAGTTTGTTCACTTTAACCTTAATCACTTCAAGATGCTTATGATAGGGGCAATGAGAGCTGAAAGCTATTAAGTACCATAATTTTTGGAAGCTCTTTATGAAACTTGAATCCCTACTTCCTTCTATGAAGGCTTTTCTTCCACTTATATATTGAGTCTCCACCTTCTACCTTTATGCACTTACTTTGAGAGCATAGTGGCCATTCTTAGTTCTATGTGCATTGTCCCAAGACTTGTTGATTGATGCATACATTGATATTGCTTGTTTTAAACTATTTGTATCTAGTCACTCTTATGAACTTTGAAGGTGTCCTATGCATTTATATTTGCTACTCTATGAGGGACAAGCTGAAGACCACTATGCTATGTTTTCTTTATGTGAAACAAACAAACGTCTTGCAAAGCATTGTTATTCATGAATCTTTTGTTTGTGCCTTTTCATGTTGCAACATAGCTGCTTTGCCTTATTGCTAGAACTTTGTCTTTCATGTTATGATTGAAATGCTATGATCCCAGCTTTGAATGTTTTACAAATACTTTGATCAAGTTTATGATGGTGCATGTCACCTCAAAAATTATTCTTTCTTTTTATCACTTACGTACTCGAGGACGAGCAGGAGTTAAGCTTGGGGATGTTGATACATTGTAAATGTATCTATAATTTTTGATGTTCCATGCTTGGTTTTATCTACTTTCTTATGTTTTGTCCACACTTTGGAGTACTTTTCATATGATTTCTTGGACTAACGTATTAACAAGAGCCACAGTGCTAGCTGCCTGTTTTCTACTATTTTTGGTTCCAGGAAAGTTAGAAAATGAATATTCTCGGAATTGGACGGGACAAAAGCCAAAGTCATTATTTTACCGGGGACACCTGGAGCCAGAATACGAGACGGAGTGGGGCTAGGGCCCGGCCACACCACCTGGCCGCACGGCCAGGCCTGGCCCACGCCAGGGGGTGGTCTGGCCACCCTAGGAACCCCCTCGGCCTCTCCTTCCGCCTATATATTGTCTCTAATATGGGAACCCTAAGTATCCGATCAAAAATCCACGAAAGAGTCTGTAGCCGCCGTCATCTCCATCCCTAGACCGGGAGGGATCTGAGGCTCTTCCCGGCACCCTGCTGGAGAGGGGAATTCACCCTGGAGGCCTTCGTCATCATCATGCAAGCCTCCGGTGTGATGCATCAGTAGTTAATCTCTGGACTACGGGTCCATGTAGTAGCTAGATGGCTGGTTCTCCTCCTTTGTGCTATCATGTCTAGATCTTGTGAGCTCCATTCATGATCAAGATCATCTATTTGTAACTCTGCATGTTGTGTTTGCGGGGATCCGGTGGATATTGAGATGCTATTTCAGATTGATTATTGCTTCTATCATGTCTTTGTTATTTGTGATCTTGCATACTTTCCGTTATTAGTAGCTATCTTGGCCAAGTAGATGCTAGAAACTCCAAGAGTTAGTATTTATGCTCGATAGTGGGTTCATGCCTATGGTAATCTGGGGAAGTGAAAGAAATCTCTAAGGTACTAGATGTGTTGTTTCTACTAGGGAGAAAACAACAATCCTTTGTTCATAGAACAATCGTATTGTTTACATTACACGCAATTCATGATGCAATTATCCGTTGCTTGCAACTTAATACCGGAGGGGGTTCGGATGATAACCTGAAGGTGGATTATTAGTCATAGATGCAGTTGGATGGCGGTCTATGTATAATGTTGTAATGGCCAATCGAATCTCAAAGGAGTCAAGATGAGTAGTATATGCTTGTATGCTTTATCGATGTTTGTCAATTGCCCCGTTGTAATTTGTTCACCCAACATGTTATCTATCTTAAGGAGAGCGACCTCTAGTGAACTATGGACCTCGGTCCTTTCTTTTACATTCAATCTACGATCAAATGTTTACTGCTTTGTGTTTACTTTCTGCAAACTATTACTTCCTTCCATTCGATACATTTAATCCTTTGTTTTCTGCAAAATTGGTGAGATTGACAACCTCATCGCAAGTTGGGACAGAGTTCTATGGTTGTGTTGTGCAGGTCTCCATGTTGCTGCTAGCACCGATAGTGCGCCCTGGCAAAGGTCAGCTAGCTTCACGTTTGGGGTGTTTCCTTGCACCTACGGGATTGATAACCTTTGTTTCATAACTGAGGGAAACTTACTACTGTGCTCATCATACCTTCCTCTTGGGGTTCCCCAACGAGCTCGTTGGTACACGAGTCAGCACATTTTCATCTACAAGTAGGTGTAGTGCGGCACTGCCATGAACCTTGCGAACGCGACACGTCCGAGGATGTAGTGGTATTGTGATGGCCAGTCGACGACTTCAAAGTCGATGTGTTCTCGCCGAAAGTTTTGCGGGGTGCCAAAGATGGCGTCGAGGTTGATTTTTCCCATGGGATATACGCCCTTCCCTAGGACGATGCCGTGGAACGTCGTGTCTAAAATTTCCAGGAAAGTTAGAGGGATCCTCATCGCGCGCAAGGTACTCGCGAACATGAGGTTGATGCCACTAACGCCGTCCATGAAGACCCGACTCATATCAAATCCCCTTATCTATAGCTCGAGTATGAGGGGACAATGGCCTGGACAAGGAACTTGACGCGGATGATTGTGCTTGTCGAAAGTGATGCAGGAGTCGCTTCCTCTAAGATACTCAATGGTGGAGGGTGGAGAGTTTATCGCCAGATTGACTCTGCGACTGATGGCCTTCGACACTCGATTTGAGGGATGCCCTTTTTGGATCATCCCCATGTTGCCCACGGCTCGTGGGTATGGCTCGCCTCCGTGATGCTGGACCGGCGCGGCCACGGGTGGTGGTGGTCCGGGCGGTGGTGGAGGAGCTCCATGTGCCACAACGCCTGGGGCGGCTCCATAGCCCCTATTGACCGTGTTGCGATTCATCCGAGCCAGGCCCTCGTGGAGTTTGAGAAACTCACGGCAGTCCTTGAGAAGGTGGCTAGATTTCTTCTTGTCGTTGTGCTTGTCGATGTAGAAGTGCACGTTGCATGGTCCGGACAGTTTGTCCTCGATAGATGTTGTGGGTGCCTCTTCGCGAGTGCGGTGCTGCCACACCTGTGTGGTTTTTCTGCTGTCACGGTATCCACCACTGCGATATCCGCAGTTGCGGTTGTCGTCGCGTTTGTCAGTGTAGCCGGGTGCGACCATGTTGACCTCGTCGTGGTCATCGTAGATGCGCATTCGACGTTTGCCTCTGCGGTCACGTATGCGGCCGAGATCGTCATCATCATCGGAGTAGTTGCGGTTTTTTATCGAGTCTTCTCCATCAGCCCACCGATTCGTGATTTCCATCAGGTGGTCGATTGTTTTGGGCTTCGAGAGGCCCAACTCCTCCCTGAGCTCTATACGACGAACGCCGCTATTGAATGCGTCAATTGCGCGGTCCTCCGAGATGTTTTCTGTGGAGTTCTTAATGATAGACCACCTCTGGATGTACGAGCGCAACGACTTGCCAGATCTTTGCTGGTAGCTTCTCAGTTCCATGATTGATGTGGGCCTTTTGTAAGTGCCCTTGAAGTTGCGCACAAAGCTGTAGACTAGCTCTTCCTAGCTGCGAATGGATCCGCGCGGGAGGTTGTTGAGCCATGAGCGAGCGGCGCCCTGCAGCTGCAGCTGTAGGCATTGCATGGCCATGCTTCGACTCCCGCCATGCAGCCTGGCGGAGGAGATGTGGTCCTTCAGCCAGAATTGCGGGTCCTGCAGGCTATCAAATTTTGGGTTCTCCGACGGGAGTTTGAACCCCTTAGGCATTCGCTTCTGCCTGATGGCCCTGCTGAAGCATGTGGCGCCGCAGAGCTCCATCTCATCTTCTTCTGAGTCAGTCGAACGAGCACGCCTTGCATGCATCTTGTCGACTTTGCGCTGCGTGATGTCATCACGCGTGTCGTAGTCACGATCATGCCGCCGTGAGCGACGTCGTTGTGACAGATCGTGAATGTCTTCACTGGAGGAGTACGAGTAGTAGTACTTATCCAGAGCCTTGCTTTTCTTCAGCTCTAGTGTTGGTTATTTGTCGAGGGCGGACTCGATTAGCCCCAAGCCCGCGATCGTAGATCGGTGCATGTCAGCTCGCAGGTCTCCAGCCGGTGGCTGGTTGTTAATGAGGTACATGGTGGCCGATGTCACCGTAGCTTGCGGCGTCTTTGGGAGCATGTTGCCCCACATTGCGACTGTCATAGAGCCAAAGTCGATGACTTTCACGGCTTCTACACGTTCTTTCTCGGTGAGGTGGGCCAGTCGAGACCGTCTCTTGTTAGCCACGTACTCGTTGCCTTTGGAGGAGGATCCTTCGTGGGAGGAGAGCCCAGCTCTTCAAAGGCTCGACTCATCCGCCGCCTTTCTACGCGCTTCAAGTTGCACGATCACCTGCTGCTGGCGCTTGAATTCCTCCTTTAGCAGCCAATGGTAGCCCATCAGCGTGTCCTGCGGTGTGTTGGGGGTAGAGGATTGCCCTGTAGAGCTTCGCGACAACGGGCCCACTCATTGTCATTGAGCTTGATCAGCATGTGCTTGCCGGTGTTTTCATTCGTCATGAGGTGCGGTTCCCCTCTCGTCCTATTGTTGACGGGCACGCCGTTGCCACCGTTGGTGGGGCCGCCGTTGGGTGGTCTGGTGCCGTTGGGTATACCGTTGTTGGGTGGCCCGGTGCCAGATCCAGTGTCAATGTTTTTGTGATTGACGCCGGTGTCGCTCGCGTTGATGACGGTGCACATGAAGTGATTGGGGAAGTTGTTGCTCTCGCAACTTTTAGATCCAGAGCCGTAGGCTCCATCTTCTGTGGCTAGGTCACCCAGATCGGATCCGCGACTGCTGTCGTTGTCCGTACTCCCACCTGTTTTCCTGAGGTGTTGAGCTTGCTGAGGGTGCTGATTGGTGGCGGGAACCACGATGCTGGAGCAATCGCGGGTGCCGTTGGCTGGTCAGGCATGCGAAGCGTGCCCATTTTACCAACCTCGAAGCGGAAGCTCCCAATCTCCAAACTGATTCCATCGCCCACGGACTCGAAAGCCGGGCGAGTGGCCGGCGTGTGGACGGTGAAGTCGAACGCACCGAAGAGCTGGCGAATCTCTGCTGTTACAGAGTTGTAGATCGCGGTTGACGGGGCCGAAGAAGTCGCGACATCAGCACTCCCAGTTCCCACAGACGGCGCCAATTGACGAGGGTTCAACTCGTCAATGCCCATTGTTATGGACTTGGGTTTTGGAGAAGCAGGGAGCGCTAGAGGCATCAATCGACTAGCAAACAAGCACACATGGATGCAAGGTTTACCCAGGTTCAGGCCTCGCAGAGGTCCCTGCTCCTGCTTGTCTGCTCTTGGAATTATCAAAGGAATCAAAGATTACAGGGGTTGCGCAGATGCGATCTAGCGAGAGTTGTGGAAACTAGGGTTGTCATTGTCCTCCTCGCCGCCCCCTCGTAGCCTTTATATAGATAGGCTAGGTCTAGGGTAGCAGGTCGATTCGGTTACAGATTAGGGTTCGCCCTTTGAACTTTCTATCTTAAGCTTCTTCCTGTCTCGCAAGCAATCGAAAAGTCCGTGGGTCACCTAAATTCTGCATTGGGCCTTGGCAACACCGTGGGCTTCTGCCGTATCTGGACCGTATATGCGAAGCTCGAGTACCTGTAGGGTATTCCCATGTCGACTTCACTAGAGGCGTGTTTGGTTACTCGAGCTAAGATTTCTCGTTTTTCTCATTTGCCCGCTAGGTGTTGCATGGTGGGAGATTAGGCTTGGGCCAAGATGGGCAAGTTGTTTGGACTACTGTATCTTTGTTTCCTACATATAAGCCCAGTTATTTGGTTGCCCAGTTTTTTGTATTTTTCCCTACTAATGCATTTCTCAGCTGTTTGGTGTGGTGCTTTGCATCTGATCTCATGGGTTATAATCACCCATTTTAAATTTGGTGATCTTACCACCCCAGCACACACACAACGACATGATCAAAAGAACAGTCATATGCGCATAGAACATCACCGTAACCTCCATATGCACACATAAAACATTACTAGCTACACAAGAACAGTCTTAACGGTCACTAGCTGGTAGCAATTAGGGGTTCTAAACTTCACCCCTTATCAAAAGAAGCATCAGCAGGGGCATCACCTGCCCCTCAAACACCAGGTACTTAATCCACTGATGAAACAAACCATCAACAGGGGCATGTGATGCCCCTGAACCACCACCAGGGGTTTACACCCCTGATCAAAAGAACTATCACACTACTAGTTCAGCATCACAAGTTTGATATCAACACCTACTACTACTAATTACAAACATACAGAAGCATGGACATGAAGACCGCCGCCGGCTAGCCGTGGTCTGGGCAGGTGTTGAAGGGTTTCGTAGTAGAAAAAAAAATTATCTATTCGAACACTAATACCAGGATCTATACTATGTAGACATAAGTAATGGAGGAGAGACACGGTATTCATACCTTTGAAGACCGAGGCACGCCTTATGCAGGAAGGCGTATATTGATGAAGACGAGCATCACCCCAAGTGTGGTGCCTCTGAAGTTTGTCACACGTCCGGTGTAGGAGACGTCAACTGGACTCCGATCTAGCCGAGCAGCAGAAGAAGTAGATGCCGGATCGCTGATCACACGACGGTGGTGTGAAGGTGGAGAAGTCACCCACGAGGTCCTCTCCAATATTACGGAGAAGTCCTCAATGGACGAGAGAGAGAGAATGAGAGGGAATGTGATGATTCCAAAGGGGGAGGGGAGACCCCTATATATAGTGGGAGGGGGCGCACCACCCAGGGGCCAGGCAGTGTGGGACTAAAACCCCACACCCTCCGTCCACCTAGGGGCAGCCACTGGCCCTAGGTGGGCCCACCTGGGGTGGCCCACCAAGCCCAGGCCGACTGGCCCCCTCTCCCTAGGCCCCATGCCCTATTGGACCTCCCTTCCGGTGAGGCCCATTAGCATTATGAAGCCTTTAATAATAAATAAAATATATATTTAATATTAATTCTCCAATTAACATTAAAATACACATATTATATTATTCCTTCACTCCGGAACACCTTCCGGACCCCTTCTGATCTCCATCGGATGTTACTCGGAAATATTCTAGTTTCTCTTTCTCTATTTCTCCTATGATATATCATCTACCCTAAGCGTCCCTACCCTTACGCATGACATCCTACGGTTCAGAAACACTCCAGACATGATCGAGACTACTCTCACATCAATGATCAACAGAGGGACCTGGATGGCCATGTGACCCCCGTGCGTTTCACGAATATAATCGCTCGAACCGTGAGATAGTCGTTTCTCGTTCCCTTTGTCATATGATACCTAATTCATTCGAGACTTGATCTTCGGTATCCCCATACTTTAGTTCGGTCTCGTTACCAATGAACTTGTTTACTCGTTCTCATGCCGTTGCATTTTGTGACCAAGTCACATGCTTGCAAGATTCATTAATGCAACATCACCGAGATGGCCACATGTATCTATCCGTTACATGTATTAGACAAATCCTGGTCTTGATATATACTCCTCTACGTATCCCTTTGGAAAACCTGAGTGGCACCTTTTTGATCACCCTGTTACGAGATGATTCTTGATAACCATCTAAGCTTCCTCCGGAATGGTGATTTGCATTACCTCACAGTCAAAGGATCAGGTTGTGAGGTTCTCTGTGTTTTATCATCAATGGTGAACTTTGTAACTAGATCTCATTCAAGATATAACGGTCGGATGTTTGTCTATCATGTTATTCAACTAATAACATGACCCCATTGTCAATTGGAATAAATGCCCATGATCTTGAAACCCAGACCATCCTCATGACCAATGAACTAGTTCGCTAGAGGTAACTAGAGACACAGTTTGTTTACATACCTCACGTGTATTAACGTTTCATATTAACACAGTTATAGCACAATATGAAACGTATTCTGAACATATAGGAGATATATCAAATAATACACTTTATTATTTGCCTCTAGGGCATAACTCCTTCAGTCTCCCACTTGCACTAGAGTACAAATAAAACTAGTTTACAATAGGCAGGAACCTAACACCAATGGAATCTCGGTGTTGTTCGTGCTTTTCCTGGTGGAGAGCTTTGGTCAAAGGATCTGCCATTTTCAGTTCTGTATCTACTTTGCAAATCTTGACTTCACCTTCGTCAACGTTCTGTCGAATGACGTGAAATCTAAGCTTGATGTGTTTGGCTGTGGAATGAGTCCTTGGTCCCTTTGCATTTGCAATAGCTACCGTGCTATCACAATAGATCGTCACGGGGTCTTGCGCATTTGGAAATAGTCCTAGTTTGATGACGAAATTCCTTAGCCAAACAGCTTCATTTGCTGCATCAGCCGCAACAATGTATTCAGACTCCATTGACGATTGTGCCACCACCGACTGTTCTTACTCTTCTAGCTTACCACCCCACGATTCACTAGGAACACATATCCTGTTTGAGACTTCGAGTCACCATGATCTGAGTTCCATCTCGCATCCACGTAACTCGTTACGTTTAGAGCTTCATCACTTCCTCCATAGATTAGGAAAATATCCTTTGTTCTTTTCCGATACTTTAGGATATTCTTTATAGCTGTCCAGTGATCCGGTCCTGGATTATTTTGGTATCGGCTCGTCAAACTAAGAAACAATGCCAGATTAGGTCGCGTACTTAACATTGCATACATGATAGATCCTATGGCTGAGGCATAGGGGATGTAAGACATATTTTCTCTATCATCATCCGTTACCGGACATTGGGTCATACTCATTTTGCAATTCTTCATCATTGGTACCAAGCCCCTTTTGGTATTTTCCATTTTGAACCTCTTCAAAATCTTTTCGATGTAAGTACTCTGACTTAATGAAATTAGGCGCCTTGATCTATCTCTATAGATCTTGATTCCTAATATGTATGCAGCTTCACCTAGATCCTTCATGGAAAATTGGTTACTCAAATATGCTTTCACGCTTCTCATAAGATCCACATCATTTCCCATGAGTAATATGTCATCCACATATACTACTAAGAAAACAACTGAGCTCCTACTCGCTTTCTTGTAAAAATAGAACTCTTGTTGATTTTGGATAAATCCAAAACTCTTGATCACTTGATCAAAACGTTGGTTCCAGCTCCGAGATGCTTGCTTCAATCCATAAATGGACCGTTGAAGCTTGCGTACCTTTCCAACATCCTTAGGATCAACAAAACATTCTGGTTGCATCATATACAACTCTTCATCAATGTGACCATTGAGGAATGCGGTCTTGACATCCATCTGCCAAATTTCATGGTCGAAATATTCAGCAATTGCTATTAAAATCCAAACAACCTTAAGCATCACTACGGGAGAATAAGTCTCGTTGTAATCAACTCCTTGAATTTGTCGAAACCCCTTTACGACAAGTCGATATTTGTGAACGGTCACATTACCATTCACATCTGTCTTTTTCTTAAAAATCCATTTATTTTCCATGGCCTTGCGGCCTTCTGGAAGATCTACCAAGGTCCAAACTTGGTTCTCATGCATGGATCCTATTTTTGATTTCATGGCTTCTAGCCATTTCTCGGAGTTAGCACTATCCATAACTTCTTTATAATTTGTAGGTTCTTCCTGTTCATCTAGGATGACAGACATTACAAGGCTACTGTACCAATCAGGAGTGGCATGAATTTTTGTAGACCTGCGAACCTTTGTTGTTTTCATCATCATCATTGGGCTCTTCCTCCATGTTGGAGAGCGGTTTTGGAATAGCTTCCGTTGTGCTACTTGGAATTTGGAGAGAAGGGTCAACAACTTCATCTAACTCAATTTTCCTTCCACTAACTCCTTTAGCAAGAAACTCTTTTTCGAGAAAGGTGCTGGTTTTTGCGACAAACGTTTTGTCGTGGTGGTGTCACGGTAGATGCCATGTATAGGCTAAAGGTGGGGACAAGATGCACTAGAGGAATCCAGGGAGGGATAGTGTGGTGATTCCACACACACATGCTTTGTATTCAATAGGTTTCCAAGGTTACAAATGCTCCTTGAGCTGTCTTGGGGAGAGGAGGAAGTAGAAACTCTCTTACTCTCAGCACTAGCTAGCTCTCAGGAACCAAGAATCAACCAAGTAAAACCCAACCCTTGCTACAGATGCCCTAGCCCTCCTTATATAGGGGTGGCTAGGTCTCCAATTAGGGCATACGTGGAGGCATATTCCAGGGAATATGCCTCTTCCCAAAATAGTAAATCGACCAGGTCACTTTTCCCCATCGTAAGCCATGCAGAGGCTACATGAGCCTCTGCGGCGCTAGTGTCATCCGACACAGGAAGCGTCACCCTTGTCGGCCACGCCTCGCTGGTCCTAGCCTCTATCTGCTTCGCTCACGCTCCAGCGTATAGTGACCTCCTTTTGATCAGCGAGATACCTTCCTTCTCTTGTAAGCCTGATATAACCCGGATCATGCCTAGTTAATCCGGCCACACTGGTACCTGCATACAAGTTAGATAAATCCTGCCGCCATACGACATAGGTCGGCCAGGACTCAGTTAGGTGGACATCCTCCAGTCCGGGTTACTCCGTGATTCGGCCTGCCTTAAGGTTACTCGGCCATCACTTGCTTTGACCTTGCCATACCTCGGCTAACTCGGCCTTTATACCCCGGCGTGACCCTACCCAGGGGTATCCCCCCAACATTAGTCCCGGAAGCTGGTGCGGTCTCGGCAGCTCCAGTTGCTAAGGCCACAGCAGATTCAATTTTACCAAGCCTTTTGCTCCTTTTTTCCAAGTTACCTTATATCCCGGATTTCATTGGCTAGCTTTTCCCTTGGCACATTCCGAATTTCCGCTCGCTGGCCGAGTTACCCTTTAGTTTTCGGAGTTATTCTTTCTTCTCTCGTACGGTATCCCACGTGGAGGGTAATCATTATCTTGCCTCATTTTAAGGGCCTGCGCCAGTTACTGTTGTAGTAAATGTCAGGTGTTACTGTTGCACACGTCACACCGCGTCTGTCTCCTCGTTAACAGTATCACCACGTCGCGTTGTGGGATCTGCCGTGCATGTGGCCCTTCCTGTGGCTCGCCTCTGATTGGCTGATCCGGATAATACACGGCCACACCATGTGGCCCTGCCGCAGCGCACGATCCCATTGCCCCCGCTGGGGTGTGGTTAAATAGGGGAGGGGCGCGCCCCTTGGTACTTTTCCCTATTCTCGCGCCCCTCTGCCTCTTCTTCTTCTTCTTCCCAGCGACAACGCCGCTGCCGCACTTACTTAGCAGTGCCGCCGCCGCCCCATGCCTTGCACCTTCCTTGTTGCCGTTCCCTTGCATCTCCACCGCCACGGGTCCGCGCCAATCCAAGGTACTGCCCTCCACCTCCGATAGGGCCGGTGAAGACAACGACCTAGATATGACAGAGGAAGAGCTCACCGTCGTGGAGGCAGAGATGGAGGAGGAGGCGGAGAACGGCGAACGCGGCGCCTGGGCTAGCTCCTAGGTGTGCTAGGACGACCTAGACTGGTTGTATTGCACCCGGCGCATCCCAGAGGGCGTGGTCGCCCGTCTCGCCGCCGAGGAGCTTGCTCCCTCACCTAATCTGGGTGAGTTCGTAGTGTTCCTCTCCCACTTCCAGCGCGGGTTCGGCCTCCCCGTTAGCGATTTTTTCCACGATTGGCTCAACATCTATGAGCTTCAACCGCACCACCTTCCGGCAAACGCCATCACTTCCCTTTCTTGCTTTGCCTCCACCATAGAGGGGTATGTCGGATTGTGGCCCACTAAAGAGCTCTGGATCCGGTTTTTTGGTCTTCGCCGGAACGTGATTCCAAATAAGGAGTTTGACCCGGAGGACAAACAACTTACGCAGTTCGGTGCGGCTTCCATTTCTCCCCGGAAACAGTCCGTCTTTCCCCGGGTCACGGGGCTTGATTCTTGCAAGGGCTGGGCCCGAACCTTCTTTTATGTCAGAAATGGCACGAATGAAGATCTGATCCGGCTGCGCCCCTACACTCCGGGTCCTCCTAATCCGGATCTGTGGGACCGTATCCCCAAGAAACCCACTATCCTGGCGAACCTAGTCAACAAACGGTTTCAGGAGCTGAAAGATGCTAAGCTGCACAACGAGGATGTGATGATCACTTTCGTCCGCAACCGGATCTCCCCTCTCCAGAAACGCACACACAAGTTGTGCCATATGAGCTGGCGACTTGACCCTAACCGGACTTCCCCATTTGAACTGAGCAACACCGAGATATTCCGCCGGGTCAAGGCCCTCTTCACCACTGACAAAAACTTCTCCGCTGATTGGGAGTGGGGAATTGAACATTTCTGCCGAGACAGGCTTCCTCCGGTGGTAATTCTCATGTTCCAATTTCTTTCCGGGTTATATTCTATGTCGAAGTATGTTGTTTATCTGATCTTTTTGTATTTCTCTCTTAGCTGTTTCTTCAACAAACTCTCGAAGATGGCGCCGAGCCTTCGCTCAAATGGGTGAAGGATCGAGATGCCCGTGATGGCTCAATGCACGGCGCCCAGAAAAATGCTTGATGGCGGTGTTGATGTAGAGCTCATTGGGAACCCCAAGAGGAAGGTATGATGAGCACAGCAACAAGTTTCCCTCAGTTATGAAACCAAGGTTTAATCGAACCAGTAGGACCAAGAAAACACCTCAAAGGTGTTACTAGCTGAGCTTTGGTAGGGCGCACTACCGGTGCTAGTAGCAACGTGGAGACCTGCACAACACAACCACATAACTTTGTCCCCAACTTGCGATGAGGTTGTCAATCTCACCGTGTTTTGCGGAAAACAAAGGATTACATGCATATACTAATCATCTTGACTCCTTTGAGACTTGATTGGGCATTACAACATAATACATAGACCGCCATCCAACTGCATCTATGACTAATAATCCACCTTCAGGTTATCATCCGAACCCCCTCCAGTATTAAGTTGCAAGCAACAGATTATTTCTTTACGAACTGCGTGTAAAGTAAACAATACAATTGTTCTATGAACAAAGCATCATTGTTTTCTCCCTAGTAGCAACAACACATCTAGTACCTTAGAGATTTCTGTCACTTCCCTAGATTACCAGAGGCATGAACCCACTATCAAGCATAAATACTAACTCTTGGAGTTGCTAGCATCTACTTGGCCAAGATAGCTACTAACAACGGAAAGCATGCAAGATCACAAATAACAAAGACATGATAGAATCAATAATCAATCTGAAATAACATCTCAATAACCATCGGATCCCCGCAAACACAACATGCAGAATTACAAATAGATGATCTTGATCATGAACAGAGCTCACAAGATCTAGAAATGATAGCACAAAGGAGGAGAAACTAGCCATCTAGCTACTACATGGATCCGTAGTCCAAGGATGAACTACTCACGAATCACACAGGAGGCTTGCATGGTGATGAAGAAGGCCTCTGGGGTGAATTCCCCACTCCGACAGGGTTCCGGGAAGAGCTTCAGATCCCCCCCGATCTAGGGACAGAGACGACGGCAGCTACAGACTCTTTCGTGGATTTTTGATCGGGTACCTAGGGTTTTTCTCTCGAGGGCAACATATAGGCGAAAGGAGAGGCCGAGGGGGTGCTGGGGTCGGCCAGACCACCCCCTGGCGCGGGCCAGGCCTGGCCGCGCGGCCAGGTGGTGTGGCCGGCCCCCAACCCTTCTCCGTCTCGTATTCTGGCACTTGATCCCTTCCGGAAAAATAGGCACTTTGGCTTTTGAACCGTCCAATTCCGAGAATATTCGTTTTATGACTTTTCTGGAACGAAAAACAACAGAAAACAGAAAATAGGCAACTAGCACTGTGGCTCTTGTTAATAGGTTAGTCCAAGAAATCATAATAAAAGTACTCCAAAGTTGGAACAAAACACAAGAAAGTGGATAAAACCAAGCATGGAACATCACAAATTATAGATACATTTGCAATGTATTAGCCCGGGACGAGGAGGATCCGGATCAGGAAATGTTCCTGCCACTCCCCGACGCGACCAAGCGACCCACCGGTAAATTCTTTTCCTTAAGAGATTGGCCTGACGGTGAAGATGATTCCGACATTGAGGTGATGGAAGCATTTGACGATGTCCCCCTTTCTTACGCCTTTCCGGCATCAGCTAACCGGAGTGGGCAGATCCACGAAGATCCTCCTCTCGCCATGGGCGAGCCTGTCCCGGTCGCGTCAAAGAAAAGGGGAGCTGCTTCTGCTTCTACTTCCGGACCTCCCAAGCCAACCAAGAGGCGAAAGAAGTCCGCAGACAAAGCCACCACCAAGCCAACGACTAAGGCCATAACTCGGAGGGCTCGGAAGCCCAAGGAGCCATTGACCTCAGATGAGTAAGTTACTTTTCTCTCTTTCCAATCCTTTGGTTCACGCTTTTCTTCTGTTGTAACTTATTATTCGTCATTTGATTTGGCAGGGCTGCGGTGGAAGTCCTCAGAGCGGATCCAGCATCGCTTCGCCCCTCCGGCATAGCCCTTCTCCCCCTCGTTGCGACGATTCACGCCCGTTGAGCCCCATTCAGGAGGGTTCAGCGGCTACTCCGGGTTCTTGCCCACCTCGTCCAGAGGAGGGCAACCTCGGAGCAGGGGGAAGCGGTTCTACCGAGGCACCAGTTGCTCCCAGCTCCTCTTTGGCTCAGCCACAACCAGCCACTACCGAGGCACCCACAGCACCCCCGCCAAGACCAGCACCAGCATCAGCGGCACAAGTGCCAGCAGCACCAACTCCTTCCGCCTCGTCCGAGTCTTCCAAGACTCGGCGAGAAGACACAACTAGCACCAAGGCTGTGCCCAAGGGCAGATCCGTAGCCCAAACCTCAACTTCTCAGCAGCAGCCCAAGGGCAAGAAGACTTCTGACGCTGCCAGGGCAGCATCTATCGAGGCTTGACAGCGCACGCTCGCGTCCATGCTTTCACAGAAGACCCCTCCGAAGAAGGATGTTGCCCCCGAGTCAGCTAGACACCAGCCCCACTGCTGCCCAAATTGAGAGGAGGGAGGCCCATGCCAACGGTTTAATTGCGCCCCATATGCTTAGCGGAGAGCGCTATCCTCCGGCCTTGATTGAGTTCGTCAATAACTGGAACAAGGCGGAGTTCGTCCATAACGACGATCTCCCGGAGAAATTTGGGCCTGCTGAGTTTGTTGTACAGATGAACACAGCTGCCAGGGCTATCAACCTTGCCGATCGGATGATGGAGGTACGCTACTGGTGCCAAGTCTTTTCTTTAACAAGTACTAAACATTAGTGATATAACCATTAGTCCCCGAGCCTCCGGGGGAGTAACTTGTTACTCGGCCGGATGCTCCTTAGAGAACTAGCGTAGCTCCTTAGTAATTTTGGATATGCACACACCTAGAGCCGGGTTAAGTTCCCCTTGGCCCGGATTTTGTACACTTCGAATATGCACACACCTAGAGCCGGGTTAAGTTCCACTTGGCCCGGATTTTGTACACTTCGAATATGCACACACCTAGAGCCGGGTTAAGTTCCACTTGGCCTGGATTTTGTACACTTCGAATATGCACACACCTAGAGCCGGGTTAAGTTCCACTTGGCCCGGATTTTGTACACTTCGAATATGCACACACCTAGAGCTGGGTTAAGTTCCACTTGGCCCGGATTTTTTACACTTCGAATATGGATATGACTAAGCTATTCTTGCTCTTTTCAGGTGACTACCAATCGCCGGAGCGCTGAGTTTCAGCGCCTCCTGGACACACATAAGGCACTGCGCTCGAAGCATTCTACGCTCCTCGCAGAGTTCGAGGAAAGGGGTAAGTTTTCTCCTTAGCTTTTCCCCATCTTTCTTTGTTTTTTCCCGCCGAACTAATTCATCATTCCGATTACACAACTGAAGTGGAAGCTGAGAACACCATCACGCAGAAGAACTTGGATCAAATAAAAGGTAAGTCCGTTTTGCATAGTCTTCTTCTGCGCCCTCTCCCCTTTTCTTCTTGGCTCGGCAAATATTCATACCTCGGCTTTGCCGGGTCAACAAACTGTTTCAGCATCTCTTGAAGATAGTGTGCCCGTGCCTCTTATGATGCTGCATTTTCTCCGGACAGCATCAGGCCGAACATAAGAAGAAGGATGATGAGCTCGCCCTCCTCCGGACCAAGGATGCTGAAATTGCCAAGCTCAAGGCAGAAATGAAAAAGCTCAAGGCGCTCCATAAATCCGAGATGGATAAAGCTGGCCAAGATTTTACTAAAGAGAGAGAACGTCTCAACCTTCAAATTGCCAAGGATCAAGAACTGCTGAAGGAGACCGACATTAAGCTTGAGTCGGTGAATGCTGAACTTGTGCAACTCCGGAAAAGGCGTGACAACTGCACCAAGGAGCTGACCCGGATCCACAGCCATATTTCTCGTAAGTTCTTTTTCTTCAGCTGGCATGAATCTCTCCGGGTCAACCTCCTTTACCTATTTCACTTGTCTTGTTTTCAGACAAATTTCCGGAGGGTGATGCCGTTGCAACTACCGCCGTTGCCAAGTTCCGCCAGAAGAGGGGTACCCCAACTGGTCCTGGCTCTGAAAATATTATCTATGACATGGAGGACCTGCTGGTTAGCTTATCTTCTCACGTCGAGATTGTGAAGAACTATGGTAAGGATATCCTAGACGCAGTAGTCCGGATCTTCAATGCCCTTTGGCCTGGTGAAGACACTCCGGAGGGTTCCGCTGCTCTAATCAATAAGTTAATGGAGTGTGAGACCCAGCTTGACCTCTAGAGGGAATCCGGCGGGCGCGCCGGAGCTGATACCGTCCTCCACTACGTGCTCACATGGTATGAGAAAATAAATCTCAATCTTCTCGAGCGCATGCGCACCGGATCAAGGTGGTCTAATGACCCAGATTGGATAGCTCGGCGCAAGGCTTACGCCCATAACCTCATTCAGTTTGCTCCCATCCACCAATGGAACGAGGGGCCAAGCTTTCTTGAAGCTGTCGACGACGAATATGTCGAAGATGGTTCGGGTGAACAGGATGAGAACGAAGCCTCGTACGTCAAAGAAGATGAAGATGATGCTGAAGCCAAGGCCCGAGTTCCACCTGCTGGTGCCGAGTTACCTCCTCCTGCTGTTCCTTGATAACAAACACTTTGAAAATTATCAGATCCCCGGTATGCCGGGTGCAAATGTATTAAGCACATTGATCATATTTTGCTACTAAATTGCTCGTGCCGCATTAGCTTGGGCGTAGTCTGATGTCTACGCACTTCTATTCTTGTAGACAGTTGTTGGGCCTCCAAGTGCAGAGGTTTGTAGAACAGCAGCAAGTTTTCCCTTAAGTGGATCACCCAAGGTTTATCGAACTCAGGGAGTAAGTGGTCAAAGGTATTCTCTCTCTAGCAACCCTGCAATCAAGATATAGGAAGTCTCTTGTGTCCCCAACACACCCAATACACTTTTCAGGTGTATAGGTGCACTAGTTCGGTGAAGAGATAGTGAAATACAAGTGGTATAGATAATTATAAGTGGTAACGGTGATAGAAAATAACTTGATGGCGTGGAGAGACTAAAAGCAAACTGAAATAAAGATGGAAGCAAGCAAACATGTAACAGATCTAGTAGCAAACGAAGTATCAATGCTTAGAAACAAGGCCTAGGGATCATACTTTCACTAGTGAACACTCTCATATAAATATCGTCTCTTTATGATACTACTCTTAACTACTCTCCGGTTGGACACTCTAATCAACGGTAGGGCTATAACAACACTCCTCAAAGTAAGTCTTTCCCATCTAGAAAACCCCACACTGTCACCTTAAGTACTAGATAGGTCCAACAAACACCACAATTTCATAAAGACATCCAACTCCAAATATAACTCATAACAAGTATTTGTAATCTCTAGCCTAAGTGCCACCATGGTGAGAACGTTGTCACTTTCACACACATGGGGAGAGCAGAGATTCATTAAAGCACTTGAGTAGCAAGGTAGATCTATAGATTACAAGCTCATGATCACAATATGATCACCCATAGAGAGGAGATGAACACATAGCTATCGGTAGAACCCTTAGCCTCGATAGGGAACTACTCTCTCCTCATCATGGGAATCAGCAACATCGATGGAGATGGCGGTGGAGATCGATGGAGATGGCTTCGGGGGCACTTCCCCGTCCCGGCAGGGTGCCAGAATAGAGACTTTCTGTCCCCTGAATCCCCTCTTCGGTGGCGGCGGCGCTGCGGAACTTTTCGTGGCTGGAGGCTTGACTTTTTAGGGTTTATGCCTCGGGAGGCTTCTTATAGGCCAGAGGGCAAGGTCGGTGGAGTGCCAGGGGCCCACACCATGCCCTGGCGTGGCCTGGGGGACCCGCACCATGGGGTGGTGTGGCTACCCTGTGGCCCCTCTCCGACTCTCCTTCTGGCTCCGTGAGTCTTCCGGGAAAATATCAACTTTGGCTTTTGTCCGGTCCAATTTCGAGAATATTGATTTTCTGACTTTCTTGGAACCAAAAACAGCAAAAAACAGGCAACTGGCACTGTGGCACTTGTTAATAGGTTAGTCCAAGAAATCATATGAAAAGTACTCCAAAGTGTGGACAAAACATAAGAAATTAGATAAAACCAAGCATGGAACATCAAAAATTATAGATACATTTGCAATGTATCAACATCCCCAAGCTTAACTCCTGCTCGTCCTCGAGTAGGTAAGTGATAAAAAGAAAGAATAATTTTTGAGGTGACATGCACCATCATAAACTTGATCAAAGTATTTGTAAAACATTCAAAGCTGGGATCATAGTACTTCAATCATAACATGAAAGATAAAGTTCTAGCAATAAGACAAAGAAACTATGATGCAACATGAAAAGGCACAAACAAAAGATTCATGAATAACAATGCTTTGCAAGACGTTTGTTTGTTTCACATAAAGAAAACATAGCATAATGGTATTCAGCTTGTCCCTCATAGAGTAGCAAATATAAATGCATAGGACACCTTCAAAGTTCATAAGAGTGACTAGATACAAATAGTTTGAAACAAGCAATATCAAGTTATGCATCAATCAACTAGTCATGGGACAATGCACATAGAACTAAGAATGGCCACTATGCTCTCAAAGTAAGTGCATAAAGATAGAAGGTGGAGACCCAATATAATGGTGGAAGAAAGGCCTTCATAGAAGGAAGTAGGGATTCAAGTCTCATAAAGAGCTTCCAAAAATTATGGTACTTACAGCTTTCAACTCTCATTGCCCCTATCATAAGCATCTTGAAGTGATTAAGGTTAAAGTGAACAAACTATGGTGTACATGCTTGATGAAGTATAAGTCAGAAATCTCATGTCCCTTGTATACGAGGGCCGCTCCTCATGCTACTCAAGTTTAGTCACCGGTAAGTTCTTGTCATTGTAAGTATATGTGTATCATAGAGAACCGCCAACGGGGTACCCCTTGCCCAATGATACGGAAGAATCCCCATATCAAAATGACAAGGCAAGCAGACAACGAGCATCTCAACATTCTTCTTATTTACCATGGGAATATGGTGCTTTTTTCTCTCTTTCCTCTTTTCATAATCTTTTTTTTCTCTTTTCTCTTTTTTCTCAATATAGGACTCTTTTTTTATAAGAAGAATGCTTCATAGACAGCTCATTATGGTTACGCTGCAGGTTTCCACCATGTCAGCATGGATTAGACCAGCGGCCCAGGCGTTTCTCTAACACATATACATAACTCCATGGACTTACAAGCTCCCCTTTCATTTCACACCGACGACATCCATATACAAAAGAGCATGATATCAACTAGGTACAAGTACCAAGTGCAATGTTGAAAGCGTTCCCCATGACAGCATGGTTCTGCTAATTCCCAACAAATAAGTGCAAGCATGTACAACATAGAAGACACAATGGTTCAAATTTATTAATGGCAAGAAAAGTAAAGTGTGCCATCAAGTTCGTGAGAGCTTTAATCACTAGTTTTCTCGTAACAAGTTTAATTTGGAAGGTAAACAAAAGCATGAATATACTTGGAATAGCATAATCTAGTAGGTAGGTATGGTGGACTCTTTGGAATAACTTGGTTTAAGGAGTTGGATGCATGAGTGGAACTCATACTTGGCTGTGGAGGCTAGCAAAAGACTAGGAGCGACAAACTAAGAGAGCAATAATGGCCATAATCATGCAGAGCGACAAAACATCATTGATCAAAGCATAAAGTGATACTCCAAGTTGAAAACTAAAGGTTCATAAAGGCTATGGTGACTTGAGATAGTCATCACATGGTGTGAGCATGTGCCTAGTCAACCCAAATAAAGCATCAAAGGAGAATACCACTATACTATGCTTTAATATGCTAAAACAACGCATGATTCATCCAAGGCACATTAAGCAATCTCAATTGTTTATAACAAGTCATGCTACAACAAAGAATACTAAGCATAAAGCCAAAACAATATCAAGCATGACATGAAAAAGCATAGGCCACAGTCAAAAACAAGCTCTCTTTACCACTTAAGCATGAACTTTCCTACTCTCTTCCAAACCAAACTATTTGAAAGCCAATGTATGAAAGAGGGGGTCCAACCAATTTATTCAAAAAACTAAGCAAACCACGCAAACTAAAAACCAAAACAAAACGAAAAAGAAGACGCTCCAAGAAAAACATAACTGTGCATGAAACAATAAAAATGAAGCGTTTGGAAGAAACCTGGGATTTTTATTGATGAAGAAGGGGATGCCTTGGGCATCCCCAAGCTTTGACGCTTGTACTTCTTGGATATTTCTTGGGGCGACACGCGTGGCATCCCCAAACTTGAGCTTTTGTGCATCCTTCATCTCATTACTCATTCCTTCCATACACCTCAAATTTTTCCTTCATACAAATCTTCACACAATCTTTATTAGCAACATTACTGTACTCAAGATAAATAAGTATTAAGGTTCAGTTCTAACACCAAATAAACTTCCATTAGAACACTAGCTACTGTAGCACTTCCCTCAAAAATCTCAATTCCCCAAAAGAACTCAAAAAGGCACTCACAAAAAGCAAATGCAGAAAATGGCAGAAATCTGTCAAAACAGACCAGAAGGTAAAGACAAATTGTTTCGAAGACCTTCTGTTGCTCAAATCGAAAAGTGTTGAACTAGCGAAAGTTAGATAACGACCTGGGGCAGAAGCAAAAAAAATTACAGCTCAATCCGACATACTGATATCTCTCACAAATTTTTACGGTGAAGCACAAAAATCTGTTTCGGGACAACAACTTTCCCAATCATTACTTCTCTCTCATTAGAGGTTACTCTTGGCACAAAAAGCAAATAAAAAGGATAAGGAGCGGTTATTACAGAAGTAATAACTTCCAAGAATCATCTAAAACTTTTGGATTATCTCCCAATAAGTACTTTTCTTTAACGCCTTTAAGTTAGGCATGATAGTTTGACAAGATGCTCACATAGAAAATATGAATTGAAGTAAAAGAGAGCATCAAGAAGCAAATTCAAAGCACATTTAAGTCTAACCCACTTCCTATGCATAGGAATCTTGTAAAGAAACAAGTCATGAAAGCACAAAGCAACAAGCATAGGAAAGCAAAAGAAGTGCAACTTAAAGACTTTCAACATAAAGAGGGGAAACTTAATATTATGGAGATGCATAAAACCACGTTTCCCTCTCTCATAATAACTTTCAGTAGCATCATGAATAAAAGTAACAATATAACTATCAGAAGAAACATTCTTATCATGAGCCACATGCATAAAATAATTAATACTCCCAACATAAGCATAGTCATTCTTATTAATTGTAGTGGGAGCAAAATCAACAAAATAGCTATCATTATTATTCTCATCACCATAATCATCAAATATAGGAGGCATATGGTAATCATTAATTTTCTCCTCAATAGTAGATGGACTGAGAATATCATACTCATCATTGTAATCATCATATATTGGAGGTTTGGTATCATCATAAGCAATAGAATAGCTATCTTCCAAAGTTGGGGAACTAAAAAGATCATTTTCATAAAAACTAGCTTCCCCAAGCTTAGACTTTTCCATAGCATTAGCAATAATGGTGTCCAAAGAATTCATACTAATAACATTCCTATTAGCATGCAAATAAAGTTCCATTGGTTTTTAAATTTTCTCTTCAAACACTTCATGTCCTAACTCAAGATAAATACTATAAAGCTCTCTAATTTTGTGGTTGTTTTCCATTAAGCCTAACTAGTGAAAACAAGAAATAAAAGACAAAATTGCAGAATCTAGAGGAAATAACTTCGAGCACTCACATCGGAGGATGTGAGTACCTTTTACCTTACCTCCCCGGCAACGGCGCCAGAAAATAGGCGTTTGCCGTGGGAGGTTCTTCTTATTTAATCCTCCGGTGTGAATACCTTTTACCTTACCTCCCCGACAACGGCGCCAGAAAATAGCTTGATGTCTATGCACTTCTATTCTTGTAGACTATTGTTGGGCCTCCAAGTGAAGAGGTTTGTAGAACAGCAACAAGTTTTCCCTTAAGTGGATCACCCAAGGTTTATCGAACTCAGGGAGGAAGTGGTCAAAGGTATTCCCTCTCTAGCAACCCTGCAATGAAGATACAAGAAGTCTCTTGTGTCCCCAACACACCCAATACACTTGTCAGGTGTATAGGTGCACTAGTTCGGCAAAGAGAGAGTGAAATACAAATGGTATAGATAATTATAAGTGGTAATGGTGATAGAAAATAACTTGATGGCGTGGAAGAGACTAAAAGCAAACTGAAATAAAGATGGAAGCAAGCAAACATGTAATAGATCTAGTAGCAATCGAAGTATCAATGCTTAGAAACTAGGCCTAGGGATCATACTTTCACTAGTGAACACTCTCATATAAATATCGTCTCTTTATGATACTACTCTTAACTACTCTCTGGTTGGACACTCTAATCAACGGTAGGGCTATAACAGCACTCCTCAAAGTAAGTCTTTCCCATCTAGAAAACCCCACACTGTCACCTTGAGTACTAGATAGGTCCAACAAACACCAATATTTCATAAAGACATCCAACTCCAAATATAACTCATAACAAGTATTTGTAATCTCTAGCCTAAGTGCCACCATGGTGAGCACGCTGTCACTTTCACACACATGGGGAGAGCAGAGATTCATTAAAGCACTTGAGTAGCAAGGTAGATCTATAGATTACAAGCTCATTATCACAATATGATCACGCATAGAGATAGAGATGAACACATAGCTACCGGTAGAACCCTTAGCCTCAAAAGGGAACTACTCCCTCCTCATCATGGGAATCAGCAACATCGATGGAGATGGCGGTGGAGATCGATGGAGATGGCTCCGGGGTCATGTTTTGTAGCACCCCAATTGTCTAACAATTGTAATGCTACTTGGTCTAGTAAGATAATGGCTACTTCCTACATATATTTGTTGCATCATAATTATATCATGCTCATGTCATCATGCCACCTTGCATTTGAGCATCATATAAAACCCTCTTTCTTTGGTTCTTCTCTCATATGCATTATTAATTGTATTTGCCTCTTGAGATTGTATCTGGTTATTGATATATTGTTTAAAGGCCCAAGTTGAGTTGGGGGCATATCTTTTATTCAACTCCATCACTTTTATTTTCACCACCTTATAATTCCACCATTCCATTTACCATGGGCTTTTATTTTCTTTTGATATTTAATCTAGCTCATGGGAGATAGGATGGACCTAATTCTATAAATTCTTTTGCTTGGCCTTATTCCACTTCTTGGGAATGCGTAAGAATAATGCCATATTATTATTATTGTTTTCACAAAATAAATCATGGCATTTATTATTTTTGCATGGGCCATGCAACCACCATTACCACCTTTCACCCACTTATTTTTTCCTTTGTTTTAATGGTTCTTCTTTGTGGGATCATCTACATCATCTATTCACCATTCCCCTTAATCTCATCAACATCTTTCTTTTATTTATCTCCATGCATGATTCAAATGAGGGCTCTTCCCATACATCTTTTTCTTTCCCTTTTTCTTGGATATTCCTCCACCTCATCTCTTGATAATTCAAAGGCCTCACTATATTCCACTTGGGTTGATCTTATGAACAAGTTTTAAAAACCTAAACAACTTACACTAAACCCTAACCCTAGCTTCCTCTCTTTTATTTCTAACCCCAATTCTACACTAAACCCTAACCCCTACCACACCTCTCTCACCTCACCCTCTCCTCTCACCAAGCCGAGGTGTCCCCTCTCCCTGCCAGCAGGCCCCACCTAGCTACCCATCTACCCCACCCCTCTAGCTCTCTCTCTCTCTCTTCCTTGCCGAGCCTAACCCTAGCTCACCTGAGCTACCCCCGATCCCTCTCTGATCCCTCTCCCTCTCGCTGCCAGCTGGCTCCACCGTCCCCACCTGACCCACCTGCAGCCCCTCAACCTGTCCCTGCCCTGCTCACGTCGAGCTCCAGCTCGAGCACGTGATCGAGGAGGAGGAGAAAAGGGCCGAGACCACCTTTTTCGTCTACCCCGTGCCACACGCCACCTCCTCCCTCTCTCTCGTTTGTCCTCATCCCACACGGCTCCTCTGCCTCATCCCAGATCCGCCAGAGCCCTTCCCCTCCTCTCCTTCCTCTCCAACGACGACGCCCATCTCTCGCCGCTAGGACCGCCAGTACCGCCGTCTTCCTCGCGCTCCCGCCGACGTGCGCGACGTGGAGGTGATCAAGGAGACCAAGAGCAGTCCCCTGCTTCACCTTGGACACGCCGACGCGAAGGAGGAGCCCCAGGACCGCCGGAACCAGTGCCGCCTGACGCAAACCCTAATCCTCCGGCCGCCAGCCTCCACGACGCCCTGCTGCGCCTCGTCCCGATCCGCCGCCACCGACCACCCCGCGGTGAGCCCCTCTATCGCTTGGACAACCTCCGCCTCACCGGGAAGCCCTAGCTGCACCGGACCTTGCGCGGAACGCCCTTGGTGCACTGCCAGACGCTGGTTTCTGCACGTCGTACGCGCCGCCTAGAGCCTTACCTAGCTGCGCTACACCCTCCTGTCAACACCCACGCTCTACCGCACTGGTCACCGTTGCCTAGCGCGAGCTCTAGGTCCCTAGTTCGAGTCCTCGATCCGCGCCGCGTGCCGATCTGCCGCCAGACGGTAGAGAAGATCCACAGTACCGCGCTCCCCCTTTTTTTTGCAGATAGCCCCCTGTTCTTTTGCCGCCTCAACCCGCAGTACGCGCGCGCCCACCTGTCAGCCGCCGTGGCCATCTTTCAGAAAACCCCCCAGCCTGTTATTTCCTAAACCCGCGGTCCAGCCTACCCCCTCCTGTCAGCCTCTGCGGGATCGCCCACTGTCACGTGGGCCCGTAGCCATCGGACCCACCTGTCAACCTCAGTGGCTCGGTAGCGCTGCGGTGTGAAAAACATTTCCTGTGCGCGTATGGCCTAGTCAGCCGCTGGCCCACCCGTCAGTGACTGGGGCTGGGTCTGTCTGAGTACAAAATGGCTTTCTGCTTTGCTGTTTAATTTAAACCTTTTTCAAATGGATTTAAATTCAAATTCAAGTCAGATTTAAATAAATTTTAAAATACAAATCCAAATAATACAAATAATATATGTTTTCGAATCAGAAAAATGTGAGGAATTCAAATATGACCTTCAAAATAATGTTGGAACACTTTAAATTTCCGAGGTGATTAAAATTACAATAAAATGCCCTTTTTCTTAATAAATTAATAACTTTAATTCTATAACTCCAAATTTGACCAATAATATGTCTAAATCGATCACCGCGACGAGCCCGTTCTATCTATGCAGTCATTGTTCTTATTTGAGGCATGCATCATGTTATTATTCAAAATCTGAACTGTTTATGACAACAAAATTGGACCAAATAGATAATAAAATGCTTTATTCGTGTACTCCACACCTCACCATGCCATGCTACTTTAATGCCATGTAAATTGTGCATCATTCATCATGGCATGCTTGTTTTCTTGACGCATTTTACTTCATATGCTTGTGCACTTTATTTATGTTGGCCCTTGTTTGTTTGGTTCTTCTTCGAATAGACGCCCAGCAGGAGAATTACCAGGAATCACAGAAGTACTACCCAGATCCATCTCTCGCTTCAACTGAGCTGACAGGCAAGCACTACCACATGCTTGCATACATATAGTACCTATTGCCTCTATCTTATTCTTGCATCATTGAGTCGCGAATGCATTAAATTGAATCCCAAGTACTGCATAGCCTTTACTTTTAAACCCCACCGAAGCTTGTTCCTCCATCCCATGAGCCATTACTACAGGAGTTGTTTGAACCATGCGAGTCGTAGAAAAGCATGTGTAGGGTATGTGAGTGTCTGATGAGTAACGAGATACCTAAACAACTTAACCTGAGTAGTAATGGGATAACTAATGAAAGATGCACCGGTGAGCAATATCTGCTATTTGGTTTTTCATGCTCACTTGTGTCCCGTAGGACCCCAAGTACTTGATTCCTGTTCCTTGACTTTTCGGAGTATCCACATCCGGGAGGCCTTATGGACCCCCCTGAGCCAGAACTTGATTCATTCTTATTTCTTAGGGCCACAATTAGTTTGGGGCTTTATTACTATCATGTACGTATGCCATGTTACTTCTTTATTTAAGATTGTGCGAGGAGCACCTGTACTGTTTTGGACCGTGACACGTTTTCGCTGTATCGACAAGCCCAGTCATATTTTTGGGTTCCCAGTCGTTTACCGCCGTCGACACAAACCTTGGGTCTGTCTTGGAGCCGGCCAACTTCATTGCGGGTAGCTTAATGGGGTGGCCCCCTGAAATATTTCTGAATCCTGTGACCGCTTTGTCGTGAATGCCTCGTTGGGTTTTGAGTTGGTTTTTCCGAGGTTGATCGAGTGTGTGTTGCTATTCGTGCACCCCTGCACGGTAAATCTTTCTGAAAGCCGTGTCCGCGGTTATGGACGACTTGGAGCACAGTTTCTCGATCATAGACAAGTATAACTAAAGTACCGCTTTTAATTTGACTAAGTACTTGACTAGTAAATAGTGCAATGCTCATGGAATGGTTAATAAAACTGCCAACGGATGATGGGGGGGTTGTTCGTCCGCTTCCTCGTTGGTAAGCGAGGAGGAGGATGGATCTGCTAATTATACTGTTATAACTGTCGTCCTTAATTCACGGACATCCGTCTATCATTGGTTAGGCGGATGGTTAGCGAGTATCTATAGAATTGCTAGATATTATCTTTTGCTGCAATTGCGTCACCCCAGGTTGTGTCCCCTTTAGCGGTATAAATACTTGCTGAGTACCCCTAGGGTCTCACACGATAAATTGTTTTCAGATGAACAGGTGTACCCGCAAGATGGATACTGGGTTTAGGAGACAGATGATGTTGGCATCGATCATTCGGTGTAGAGATTCTGGGAACGGGGTTCCGTGAGATCTGTGGACGGGATGTGTTTATTTATGTGGCATCTTATGCTGATTTGCTTCTTATCCGTACTCGGATCTTGTTTTCCGCTTCCGCCTGATACTCTGATGTTTGTTATATGAGGAGCTATCCTGAATTATTATCTCTATCTAGGATATTTGAATCTTGTCGTATGGCGTTGCAATATTTCTATTTCTTTTAGATGGAATGGCTCTGAGGACTGTTGTATGTGGCTTGCATACATACTCATTTGTGTATGTAGTTGATCCCTTCGCCTGCCGATTACGCCGCTCGTTCTTGTCCCGATGTTCTGAAAGTGGTTAGGACGGCCGAAAGGTCTACCGTGAGTGGCCCTGGGCCCCACCGTACTATTTTAACCACTTTCGTTCATCCAGGCATGTAACTAAGAGCGTAATTCACCGAGGTAGTTACAATTGGTATCAGAGCCATCCCGCCCTTGAGGGTCTCATCGAAAATGGTCGTTGTCAGTCTAGCAAATATTTTTGGTAGTTATGTATACTAGGGAAAAACAAACGTGAGAGTAGGACTGCTTCCATTTTTCTTCTTACCCACCCACCCACCCTTTTTCTGGTAAGGAAGTGTAACGTTTTCAATCCTCTTCTAAAATTCAAACTAGGATTCACGTGTTCTGGGTTCCGTAGTACCATAGGTTGTGTGTGTGTGTGAATTCCTTGTCTATCTATTGCATCCAAATGTTATCACTATCTGCCTTTTGGTTATCAACTGTTGGTACATTCCATACCGACAGGCCTTTGTAAACCGACGCGATCTATTCTGATTCGTTGTATACCGATGCGATCTATCTTACTCTTTGTTATCCGACGTTATCTTGTTGGGGTGTTCTTTTTCGTAGTTACCAATCTTTAGGTTCATCTTAAGAAGAAGGTGTTGGGATATGTGTTTTACTAATTCATGTGCAGAGTAATGATTTGAGTGCGGGATGGAGTCGCGACCAGACCACTACTTTTATCATTTGCTCTTGTATGTTGAACTAGTAGAGTTACTAATCTTGATTCGTGAAGTGGTTTTGCGCATATAGTGGTATTTTAATGCCGAAATTTGTGGAAAAAATTTCTTTGTTAGTTTGTGTACCACACTCCTTGTTCAGTCGTGTGCGTTATGCTTAATATCTTTTAGTTGCCTTAAACTTTGTTGATATTTTAATATCATCTCAGTGAATTGCATCCTTTAATCTTGGTTAATTCCATTTTGGTACTATTTTGGATTATTATCATTCTCCATTATAGTACTGACTTGTGTTTTATATCAATCATAGGATGGCACCACCACGCCGTTCTGAGGAGGACATACCACCTGAACTGGGAGCTGCTTTGGCAAGTATTGCAAATGCTTTGGGCACTATGCAGCAGAACCAGCAGCGCTTCGAGGAAAGCGTGAGGAGGAATGAGTTTGTTCCGCTACCTCCACCTCCCAAGCGAGGAGACATCAAGAGTTTTCTCAAGTTCAACCCACGCCAATTTGAGGCGTCTGATTAGCCACTTGATGCGGATGATTGGCTTCGTGACGTGTCAAGGTTGCTGATGACTGTGGATGTTCCCGAGCAAGAATGGGTCAAATGTGCCACTCACCTTCTGAAGGGAGATGCAGCTCTCTGGTGGGAAAATTACCTCAAGGCAGATCTCTCTGGTTTTCAGCCTACTTGGGAGCAATTCACTGCTGCTTTCAAAGAGCAATATCTGTCAGAAATTGTCATGGAAAGGATGAAGGAAGTGTTTCTCAACCTCAAGCAGGGCACTGACAATGTCAACACCTACATCAGAAACTTCATGAACCTTTCTCGGTATGGTGGCGATGAGATCTCTGATGACAAGAAGAAGCAAAAGAGGTTTAGGCAAGGCCTCAATGCTTCCATCAAATATGCAATCACTCATGCAAGGCCGAGGTCTTTCCTGGAACTCCAACACACAGCTCTGCGGGAAGAAGTAAGTAGGCAAGTGTTTGAGGAGTCAAAGAAACACAGCCGTGATACAGCAAGCTCTTCTGCTATGACAGCTCATTCTAAGCGTCGTGTTGTTGCAGATATGCCCAACAGGCAATAATAAAGTGGTTATAATTATATCTTTATGTTTATGATAAATGTTTACATCCCATGCTATAATTGTATTATTAGGAAACACTAATACATGTGTGTTTTGTAAACATAAAAGAGTCCCTAGTAAGCCTCTTGTTGAACTAGCTTGTTGATTAATTGATGATCATGGTTTCCTGATCATGGACATTGGATGTGATTAATAACAAGGTTATATCATTAGGAGAATGATGTAATGGACACACACCCATAGTAAGCGTAGCATAAAGATCAAGTCATTAAGTTCGTATTGCTATAAGCTTTCAAATGCATAGTAACCTAATCCTTCGACCATGAGGTTATGTTAATCACCATCACCGGATGGATACTTTGATGACATCAAACACCGCTTCGTAACTGGGTGGTCATAAAGGTGTCATTAGGTATTCTGAAAGTATGTGTTGAAGCGCATGAACCAAGATTGGGATTTGTCCATCCATATGACGGATAGATATGCTCTGGGCCCTCTCGGTGGAATGTCGTCTAGTTAGCTTGCAAGCATGTGACTAGGTCACAAGGGATGACATATCACGGAACGAGTAAAGAGTACTTATCAGTAACAAGGTAGAACTGGGTATGGAGATGCCGACGATCAAACCTCGGATAAGTATAGTATCGCGAGACAAAGGGAATTAGTTTCGTATGTAAGTGGTTCAATCGATCGCGAAGTCATCGTTGAGTATGTGGGAGCCATTATGGATCTCCAGGTCCCGCTGATGGTTATTGATAGGAGATGTGTCTCTATCATGTCTACATATTCACGAACCGTAGGGTGACACACTTAAGGTTCGAAGTTGTTTTAAGTAGATATGGAATATGCGTTGGAGACCGAATGTTGTTCGGAGTCTCGGAATGGATCCGGGACATCACGAGGAGATCCGGAATGGTCCGGAGAATAAGATTCACATATTGGGGATCATTTTCTAAGTTAGGAAATGTTCTGGAGTGTTTGTATGGAGATTCTAGAAGGTTTCGGAATATTCCGGAAGGTTCTAGAAGATATCTTGGAGTTTGCTTGAAAATCAAGATAGGGATCAAGGAGTCCTGGTGGGTCAAGACACGAATTCGTGGGGGAGGAGGACTCCTTCCCCCTCCCCAAATTCGTTGGCCATAGAGGAGGGGAGTCCTATAAGGACTCCCCCTCCCCAGGCGCGCCTCCTCCCCTTAAATAGAAGGGCAGGGGCGCCCCCTCCAAGCCCTGCTCTCATAACGTCCAATCTCTGCCGCCTCTCTCCTCCACCATCTTCTGCACAGGCATAGGCGAAGCCCTGCAGAATTCTCTACTCCACCACCACCACGCCGTCGTGCTGCTGGGATTCCGTGGAGAAGATCTACTACCTCCGCTGCTCGCTGGAACGGGGAGAGGAAGGTCTGCTTCGACTCCGCACGTGTGACCGACTGCGGAAGCGCTGCCGAAACGTGGCGCCGGAAGGATCGTTTGCTTGACCAAGGGCGGAAGCGCTGCTGGAACGCGACGCCGGAAGGATCGTCCACACGATCTTGAGATCGGCAAGTGATCAACTACATCAACCACAAGATCTAATCTCGTTAACGCTTTCGGATCTACGAGGGTTAGTTCCTATCTATCTCGTTGCTCATGTCTAATAGATTAGATCTTGGCTTTTATCTAGATTGGATCTAGGTTTTGTTCGTTCTTGCGGTAGAAATTTTTTTGTTTTCCATGCTACGAACCCATCAGTGGTATCAGAGCCGTATCTATGCGTAGATCTGTTGCACGAGTAGAACACAATGTTTTTGTGGGCGTTGATGCTTTTGTTGTCGGTGTCTTAGCGTGTACTTTGCATCTTGCGGCATGGTGGGATGAAGCGGCCCGGGCTAACATTACATGTCATTGCACATGAGACTTGCTCCACGCTTGACGTGCAACTTGCTTTGCACAAGTGGCTTTGCGGGTGTCTGTCTCTCCCACCATAGTTAAGATTCAATTTACAATGAGCATCTTGACAACACTTGTATCAATGTTGTGGTTCTTGTTCGTAGGTAAGATCGCTCTTATGCGAAAGCCCCAAACCACGTAAAACATGCAAAGAAAATTAGAGGCATCTAACTTGTTTTTGCAGGGGTTTTGTGATGTGATATGGCCATCATGTGATTATGATTATATTTGATGTATGCAATGATCCTTGTTGTAATATGGCAACCGGCAGGAGCCTAATGGTTGTCTTTTAATTCTGTTAAGACCTGTGTGTCTATTCATCTTGTAATAGCTTTATTCCAAGTAGTTGTAATAGTTACTAGTGATGATGGACAACCATGAAGCGGCGCCACGGACCTTGACGCAATGCTGGTGATGATGGAGATCTTGTCCATGCTTTGGAGATGGAGATCAAAGGCACAAGAAGAAAGGCCATATCATATCACATATTATGAATTTCCTGTGATGTTAATCCTTTATGCATCTTGTATTGCTTAGATCGCGACGGTAGCATTATAAGATGATCCCTCTCACTATGTTCGTCCTTAGTTGGCACCGTTGCTAAGACTCGTCGTTTCGAAGCATCTCGTGATGATCGGGTGTGATAGACTCTACGTGTGCATACAACAGGTGCAAGCCAGATTTGCACATGCGGAAACTAAGGTTAACCTTGACGAGCCTAGCATGTACAGACATGGTCTCGGAACACGGAATACCGAAAGGTAAAGCATGAGTCATATGGATGATATGATGAACATGTTGATTGTTCGCCTTTAAAGCTACATCATCTCACGTGATGATCGGACTTGGTGTAGTAGATTTGGTTCGTGTAATCACTAAAACAACTCGAGGGATGTTGTTTTGAGTGGGAGTTCGTTTGTAATTTGGATTAGTCGAACTCAATTTATCATAAACACAATCAAAGTGAATTTGCATAGTTTGTTGTAGTCATTGGCATCCGTTCACCACCTTACGCTTAGTTATAGTTGAGATAGTAGAACTATAGAAATTCTGGATATTTACTTTACGAACTGGTATCGTATTGTTTTGAATGTCAATTTAAAGTTTATAAGTCCTATTGCAAACTTTCAGCAAACTCTATTTACTCCATGAAGTTTAATAAGTAGTATTAAATCAAGAGTAAGAATTCCAATGTTAGTATCTAAAGTATCATGTTTGCCTCCATGATTCTTGATACTCAAAAGATTGTTTTTAATATCAAGTTTATATAAGAGCTGAAAGCAATGTTTCAGAAACCATCATATGTGAAAGGTATTCCGATATCTAAAACAATGTGTTGGTTACAACATGATTGAGTATACGTCCTCATATTTGATAAGAATTTGTGAAGGTTGGAGACGCTAGTCGTCCTAATCCTCCAAAAGGTTTTGTAAAAGAAACATTATACTCGCAATTCACCTTTATAAGCTATAGCAGCTTGATCATGAAAGATGTCATGATAAGGATGAATAGAAGATGTAAGTAAAATGTTTACTACACTAATAGATTACTAAAGAATGGATTTTTGAAAGAATGCCAAACATTTGATGAAGGTGATCCACTTCAAAGTGCAAGTCCAAAGGTATTGGTATTTGACTATACACACTTTGTACTATGTGTCATGTGAATGACACCACTATTGATGTTGATAGATTCTTTTAAAAGAAAAAGGAATTGCTGAAAGAGAATCTATAAAATATTTGGCAGAAATTATAAGGTTGGAGATGTCCAACTTGGGTATATAGAAGATATACATGTTATGGTTGTATTCCTTGCTTGTTAAACAATGTGGTTCTCCGGTATTGGATACCGAATCGGTTGGTATGAAGTGTCATACAGGACAACGCAATTCATGAACTACAATGGCCTAAGTAACTAGCAAGAGAATGAGTGATGATGTTCATCGAAAACAAATAAAGTGTTATTGTGTTTTTCGTTGTCATCAAACCTAGCCTTCATGATTTGTTTTAATAATTGTTATTTTGTTCCGGTATTACGAGAACAATGGTTGTTCATATAATAACCGTATTCCATAAAGGATAGATGAACTTTTACAAGTCTAGTGGGAGAAATCACATCCATAAACACTATTGCTAAAATGTCGCAAGACAAATGATTGAAATATCACTTGCGAAGTGACATCGCCGTTTAAATTATATGGAAAGGAACACATGAAGAAACTCCATGTTGATGGATTTTTGGAGTCTTTGATTTTGATCAAATGACGCTTGTGATACTTTCCTGGAGATAATTAAAACACCGTTTGTAGGCCAAAAGAGGAACGGACGACTAACTGATTGGAATTTGTACATATTGATGTATATAGTCCATTATGTGTAGTCGTGGGCGATGGATTTCAACTTCATATGCTTTCTCCGAAGATTTGAGTGAGTATATGTATATATTTACTCAATAAGGAAGAAGTATGAAACATTTGAAAAATGTTCAAAGACTTTCAAGATGAAGTGGAAAATCATTGTAACAAGAAAATAAAGAGTTTATGATTCGATCATAAAGAAAGATGTTTGAGTTACAAGTTTAGCAAAACACCTAAGATTTGAGGAATCGTTCCATGGATTTGCATTTCCCAAAACACCATAGGAATATGGAGTGTTCAAGATATGTAATGAAACCTTGTTTGACATGGTAAGATCAAAGGTGTCATTTATAAAACTGCCATTATATACTAAAGATTAAAGCTTTAGTGACTACCGCTTTTACACTGAAAAGAGCTCCATCGTGATCCGTTGAAATGACACCATATAAGTCATGGTTTGGGATAAAACCCGAATTGTCTTTTCTTAAATTTTGGTATGTTATGCATAAGTAAAATGTTTACAACCAAAGTCGGATAAGCACGTCTTTGTAGGTTATCCCAAAGAATTTGTTGGGAATTTCTCCATAACACCGAGGACAAAAGAGTTTGTTACTTGGAACGTCAAGTTTCTTGAGAAGGAATTTTTCGTGTAAAGTTAAGTGGGAGGACAATAGAACTTTGATAAGGTTGTTGAACCTTAGCTATATGTGCTAAGTAGCGCAGCGCCGGAAAGTGTCCCGGTGGCGGCCACAATGCTCATGGCTCTCGTGATTACAAAAGGTGTGATCTCGGAGATTAGAGTTCCTATAGAACCGTGTGGGTCGGTAAGAATCAAATAGTAAGATTTCATAAACAAATCGTTATTGTTTTGACAATGATGAACCGACTACATGCAAAGAAGCGATGATGGGCCCCGACTCCATAAAATGACTAGAAGTCATAGAATCCGTGATAGTATCCATACACGAGAAATCAAGTTTCTGAACTTGGAAGACCCTCCGGAAAGGCGTGAAGCCTATCGGTCGTGTTTGGATCTATAAAGAAATAGACATGGATGTTTCAAATCTATGAAATAGTCGACATGTCGGAAAGAGTTTACGACAATGTTCAAGGAATTGACTATGATAAGATTTGATCTTTCATAGCGATATTTAGTCTGGACGGATTAATGTAGCAACCACTACATATATTTTGGTATATGGTAGTTGAACAAACAAAACAAGTTCTTCTAATAGAATGGTTACCTAGGACATGTAAATGACACAATCCAAAGGGTTTTGTTAATTCAAAGGATGCTAAAAGAGTATGCAAAACTTCAATGGTTGAAGTAAGCATAGCGGAGTTGGAATCTTCACCATGATGAAACTGTTAAAAGAGTTTAAATTCATTGGAGATGATGAAGGTGCTTGCATTTGCAAGAAATTAAGTGGGAGCGCTGAGACATATTTCTAATACATTATGTAGAGGACATATTGTTGATTGGAAATGATGCATCTTGTATTGACACAGGTTAAGAATTTCATTTCGATGAAAGACTTAGGCATAACTCAAGAATTAGGCATCAATGTCTATATGGATAGATTGAGGCGCTAATATGGTTTTGCCGAATGTACATAGATAAGATGTTGAATGAGTTCAATATGGAAACAACAAGAAAGGTTCTTGACACACGGAAAGGACTGAATCAAGATTCGAGTGTGTTGACACGAGATTAAAGTGTTTTGACACTTGTGAAATCGCAAGAATATTTTGATCAATCATTCTTTAAGATGTACACATCCAGATATGTCCTATGCTCTAAATGTTATGAGCATATACCAGAATGATTCATAAGATGATCATTGGACAATAGTAAAGATATTCTTATGAGCTTTGGAAGAACTAAGAATATATCATGTATAAGTGACAAATAGTTAAAGGTAGTTCATTGTAAAGTGTTACATTGATACTAGTTTTGTCACAAGATACAAATTAAATTTATCTCAATTTAGACTATGGGTAGCACAATATAATGAAAGGATGTTCCATGATGGATTTGGATGAGTTCCAAAGTTAAGATATTGTGACGGATACTACAAGAAAAGGCTAAGTATATAACTGCTACAGTAGCAGCAAAGGAGGGCATTTGTGTTAAGTAGTTTATCAAACTAGGTGTCGTTCAAAGTGGGCTAATACTATGAAGATATATTGTGTGACAATAATATCGACATATTTTGAGCCGAAGGAACTAAAGGTCTCACTAAAGGACAAAATTATACAATGCCATCTCATTGGAGAATGAGTAATGCGTAGAGACGCAAGGACATGCAAATACACACGGACCTGGAAGTGTCAGATCCGAAGATCATGTTTACCACTAGCAATAGTGTCTATACAACACCAGAAAGCCATAGGTGTTGAATGCACAAGTTTTTTAACTAGATTATTGACTCTAGTGCAAGTGGGAGACTGTTGGAGATATGCCCAAGAGGCAATAATAAAGTGGTTATTATTATATCTTTATGTTTATGATAAATGTTTACATCCCATGCTATAATTGTATTATTAGGAAACACTAATACATGTGTGTTTTGTAAACATAAAAGAGTCCCTAGTAAGCCTCTTGTTGAACTAGCTTGTTGATTAATTGATGATCATGGTTTCCTGATCATGGACATTGGATGTGATTAATAACAAGGTTATATCATTAGGAGAATGATGTAATGGACACACACCCATAGTAAGCGTAGCATAAAGATCAAGTCATTAAGTTCGTATTGCTATAAGCTTTCAAATGCATAGTAACCTAATCCTTCGACCATGAGGTTATGTTAATCACCATCACCGGATGGATACTTTGATGACATCAAACACCGCTTCGTAACTGGGTGGTCATAAAGGTGTCATTAGGTATTCTGAAAGTATGTGTTGAAGCGCATGAACCAAGATTGGGATTTGTCCATCCATATGACGGATAGATATGCTCTGGGCCCTCTCGGTGGAATGTCGTCTAGTTAGCTTGCAAGCATGTGACTAGGTCACAAGGGATGACATATCACGAAACGAGTAAAGAGTACTTATCAGTAACGAGGTAGAACTGGGTATGGAGATGCCGACGATCAAACCTCGGATAAGTATAGTATCGCGAGACAAAGGGAATTAGTTTCGTATGTAAGTGGTTCAATCGATCGCGAAGTCATCGTTGAGTATGTGGGAGCCATTATGGATCTCCAGGTCCCGCTGATGGTTATTGATAGGAGATGTGTCTCTATCATGTCTACATATTCACGAACCATAGGGTGACACACTTAAGGTTCGAAGTTGTTTTAAGTAGATATGGAATATGCGTTGGAGACCGAATGTTGTTCGGAGTCTCGGAATGGATCCGGGACATCACGAGGAGATCCGGAATGGTCCGGAGAATAAGATTCATATATTGGGGATCATTTTCTAAGTTAGGAAATGTTCTGGAGTGTTTGTATGGAGATTCTAGAAGGTTTCGGAATGTTCCGGAAGGTTCTAGAAGATATCTTGGAGTTTGCTTGAAAATCAAGATAGGGATCAAGGAGTCTTGGTGGGTCAAGACACGAATTCGTGGGGGAGGAGGACTCCTTCCCCCTCCCCAAATTCGTTGGACATAGAGGAGGGGAGTCCTATAAGGACTCCCCCTCCCCAGGCGCGCCTCCTCCCCTTAAATAGAAGGGCAGGGGCGCCCCCTCCAAGCCCTGCTCTCATAACGTCCAATCTCTGCCGCCTCTCTCCTCCACCATCTTCTGCACAGGCATAGGCGAAGCCCTGCAGAATTCTCTACTCCACCACCACCACGCCGTCGTGCTGCTGGGATTCCGTGGAGAAGATCTACTACCTCCGCTGCTCGCTGGAACGGGGAGAGGAAGGTCTGCTTCGACTCCGCACGTGTGACCGACTGCGGAAGCGCTGCCGAAACGTGGCGCCGGAAGGATCGTCTGCTTGACCAAGGGCGGAAGCGCTGCTGGAACGCGACGCCGGAAGGATCGTCCACACGATCTTGAGATCGGCAAGTGATCAACTACATCAACCACGAGATCTAATCTCGTTAACGCTTTCGGATCTACGAGGGTTAGTTCCTATCTATCTCGTTGCTCATGTCTAATAGATTAGATCTTGGCTTTTATCTAGATTGGATCTAGGTTTTGTTCGTTCTTGCGGTAGAATTTTTTTTGTTTTATCTAGATTAGATCTTGGCTTTTTATCTAGATTGCACCTCCACCTCGGGCTCCCAACATCAACACTAAGCCTGGGTCTACGGTTGCTCGTGCCAACTGTGTCAACGCCGCTCAAGCTGAGCATGCTCCTGGAGTTGTGATGGGTATGCTTCCTGTTAACTCAGTTCTGCACGAGTTTTATTTGATTCTGGTGCTTCGCATTCTTTTGTTTTTCACAAGTTTGCGCATGAGCAAGATCTGGCTATGGTTCCTTTATTGCATCATCTTGTGGTACAATCTCCTAGGTCGAACATGAGGGCTGCTCATATCAGCCATGGCAATCAAATTGAGATTGGTGGCTCTTCGTTTCCGGCTTCCTTAATTATTCTGGGTAATTCTGATATTGATGTTATCTTGGGCATGGAATGGCTAATAGCAAATGCAGCTGTGATTGATTGTGCTGAACGTTCGGTTTCTCTGAAAATTCCTGACGGCCATATAGTCTATTCTCCAAGTCTGACTCCTGCAATTTAGCTTTATTCTTTGGCGGCTCTGAATGATGATGCTATGGAAGGTATTCAGAGTGTTCCTGTAGTCTGTGAGTTTCCAGATGTCTTTCCTGAAGAGTTTCCAGGTATGCCTCCGGATCGTGAGGTTGAGTTTGTCATTGAACTTGAACCTGGTACCGCTCCTATCTCCAAGCGGCCTTATAAAATGGGTCCTGCTGAGTTGGTTGAACTCAAACGCCAGCTGGATGAACAAGAGAAGTTGGGTTTCATTCAGCACAGTACTTCTTCTTGGGGTAGCCCAACCATCTTTGTGAAGAAGCGAGACAAGACTGATAGACTTTGTGTTGACTATCGGGCACTCAATGCTAAAACCATCAAGAATAAATATCCCCTTCCGCGGATTAATGATCTCTTCGATCAGCTAGCTGGAGCTGTGGTATCTCTAAGCTTGATTTGAGAAGTGGTTATCATCAAACCAAGATTTGCAAGGAAGATGTTCCCAAAACAGCTTTCACCACCCGCTATGGCCTGTATGAGTACACGGTCATGTCTTTCGGTCTCACCAATGCACCTGCCACCTTCTCGAGGCTTATGAACTCGGTTTTCATGGAGTATCTTGATAAGTTCGTTGTGGTCTATCTGGATGACATTCTAGTCTATTCTAAGTCAAAAGAAGAACATGAAGAACACCTTCGGTGTGTCCTAAACAAGCTTCGTGAGAACCGCCTGTATGCAAAGTTCTCCAAATGTGAGTTTTGGCTGCCTCAAGTCACATACCTTGGTCACGTCGTCTCTGCCAAGGGCATTGCCGTCAACCCAGAAACTATTAAGACAATTATGGACTGGCTTCCACCCATAAATGTCAAAGAAGTCCGGAGTTTCCTTGGATTGGCTGGTTACTGTCGTCGCTTTGTTCAAAACTTCTCAAAGATTGCGAAGCCTCTTACCGATCTCCTCAAGAAAGGCAAGAAATACCTCAGGACTCCTGCATGTCAAGCAAGCTTTGAAACACTCAAAGAGAAGCTCACTTCCACAACAGTCTTGGTTCCTCCAGATACATCAAAGCCTTTCCAGATATTCTGTGATGCCTCATTGCAAGGATTGGGTGCGGTCCTTATGCAAGAAAAGCAAGTTGTTGCTTATGCCTCTCGACAGTTGAAGACGCATGAGATCAACTATCCTACACATGACCTCGAACTCGCAGCAGTTGTCTTTGCTTTGAAAGTATGGAGGCATTACTTGCTTGGCAACCGTTGTGAGATCTTTTCTGATCACAAGAGTCCGAAGTATATATTCACACAGCCTGATCTCAACCTTCGTCAGAGGAGGTGGATTGAAACAATGATTTCGATTTGACCATCAACTACACTCCGGGCAAAGCCAATGTCATGGCCGATGCTCTCATCCGAAAAGCTTATGTCAACAACCTCATGGTGGAAGAACATCAGCCTCTTTTGTGTGAGGAATTCCGCAAGCTCAACCTTGAAATCGTGGATCAAGGGTATCTTCTGAACCTTCTAGCAACACCTCTCTTGGAAGAAAAAGTTCGCTCCATTCAGCTTGGTGATCCTTACACTAAAAAGATCATCTCCAATATTCAACTTCCGAAGTATGAGTCTTTCCACGTAGACGACCAAGGCACTCTTTTCTTTGAACACCGGATGTTTGTTCCGAACTACCCGGGTTTAAGACAGCAAGTTCTCAACGAGGTGCATGATTCTGTTCTTTCTATCCACCCTGGCTGCACTAAGATGTACATGGACTTGAAAACACAATATTGGTGGCCTGGTTTGAAGAGATATTGTGCCAAGTATGTCTCGGAGTGTGATGTTTGTCGCAGAGTTAAAGCTGTCCATCAGAAACCTTCCGGTCTTCTACAGCCATTGAAGCCTCCGGAATGGAAATGGGAGAAAGTAGAGATGGACTTCATCACTGGTTTTCCAAGGTCGCAGAAGGGCAACAATGCAATATTTGTTGTCATTGACAGGCTTTCCAAAGTAGCTCACTTCTTTCTAGTCAAGGAAACAATTTCTGCAATTCAGTTGGCTGAGCTCTATATCAACAGAATTGTCTCTCTGTATGGAGTTCCTCTTGAGATCAGTTCAGACCGTGGAAGCATCTTCACTTCCAAGTTCTGGGGAAGTTTCCAAAATGCTTAGGGAACAAAACTAAACTTCAGCACAGCTTACCACCCTCAGTCGCAAGGACAAGTTGAAAGGATCAATCAGATTCTGGAAGATATGCTCTGTGCTTGCATTATCTCTTTCGGCATGAAGTGGGAAGAATGTCTTCCTTATGCTGAATTCTCTTACAACAACAGTTTCCAGAAAAGTCTAAAGATGGCACCATTTGAGGCTCTCTATGGTCGCAAATGCAGAACTCCGATTGGCTGGTGGGGCGCAGGTGAAAGAATATTGTTTGGCCCCGACATTGTAACTCAAGCGGAGGAGAAAGTTCACATCATTCTTGAAAACCTGAAGATTGCTCAAAGTCGCTAGAAAAGCAATTATGACAGAAAGCACACGGACATGGAGTATGTCCCTGGTGATCTCGTTTACCTTCGTGTCACTCCCATGAGAGGCACGCACCGCTTTGGTATCAAAGGAAAGCTGGCTCCTAGATACATCGGTCCTTTCAAAATTCGTGGAAGAAGAGGAGAAGTTGCTTATGCTCTTGAGCCCCCTGAACAACTCAAAGTCCATGATGTTTTCCACATCTCTCAACTCAAGAAGTGCTTCAAGGATCCCGGCAGGACCGTGGACCATGAACTCATCAATCTCCAAGAAGATCTGTCTTCTCAAGAACACCCCATAAAAATTCTTGAAGTCGCAGAAAGAAGGACTCGCAACAAGTCCATTAAGTTTTGCAAGGTGCAGTGGTCGCACCATTCCATTGATGAAGCCACTTGGGAACATGAAGATGAGCTCCGTGCCAAGTATCCTACCCTCTTTGAGTCTTCTTCTTCTTCCTAGAATCTCGGGGCGAGATTCCTGTTTAGTGGGGGAGAATTGTAGCACCCCAATTGTCTAACAATTGTAATGCTACTTGGTCTAGTAAGATAATGGCTACTTCCTACATATATTTGTTGCATCATAATTATATCATGCTCATGTCATCATGCCACCTTGCATTTGAGCATCATATAAAACCCTCTTTCTTTGGTTCTTCTCTCATATGCATTATTAATTGTATTTGCCTCTTGATATTGTATCTAGTTATTGATATATTGTTTAAAGGCCCAAGTTGAGTTGGGGGCATATCTTTTATTCAACTCCATCACTTTTCTTTTCACCACCTTATAATTCCACCATTCCATTTACCATGGGCTTTTATTTTCTTTTGATATTTAATCTAGCTCATGGGAGATAGGATGGATCTAATTCTATAAATTCTTTTGCTTGGCCTTATTCCACTTCTTGGGAATGCATAAGAATAATGCCATATTATTATTATTGTTTTCACAAAATAAATCATGGCATTTATTATTTTTGCATGGGCCATGCAACCACCATTACCACCTTTCACCCACTTATTTTTTCCTTTGTTTTAATGGTTCTTCTTTGTGGGATCATCTACATCATCTATCCACCATTCCCCTTAATCTCATCAACATCTTTCTTTTATTTATCTCCATGCATGATTCAAATGAGGGCTCTTCCCATACAGCTTTTTCTTTCCCTTTTTCTTGGATATTCCTCCACCTCATCTCTTGATAATTCAAAGGCCTCACTATATTCCACTTGGGTTGATCTTATGAACAAGTTTTAAAAACCTAAACAACTTACACTAAACCCTAACCCTAGCTTCCTCTTTTTTTTTCTAACCCCAATTCTACACTAAACCCTAACCCCTACCACACCTCTCTCACCTCACCCTCTCCTCTCACCAAGCCGAGGTGTCCCCTCTCCCTGCCAGTAGGCCCCACCTAGCTACCCATCTACCCCACCCCTCTAGCTCTCTCTCTTCCTTTCCAAGCCTAACCCTAGCTCACCCGAGCTACCCCCGATCCCTCTCTGATCCCTCTCCCTCTCGCTGCCAGCTGGCTCCACCGTCCCCACCTGACCCACCTGCAGCCCCTCAACCTGTCCCTGCCCTGCTCACGTCGAGCTCCAGCCCGAGCACGTGATCGAGGAGGAGGAGAAAAGGGCCGAGACCACCTTTTTCCTCTACCCCGTGCCACACACCACCTCATCCCTCTCTCTCGCTTGTCCTCATCCCACACGGCTCCTCTGCCTCTCCCAGATCCGCTAGAGCCCTGCCCCTCCTCTCCTTCCTCTCCAACGACGGCGCCCATCTCTCGCCGCTAGGACCGCCAGTACCGCCGTCTTCCTCACGCTCCCGCCGACGTGCGCGGCGTGGAGGTGATCGAGGAGACCAAGAGCAGTCCCCTGCTTCACCTTGGACACGCCGATGCGACGGAGGAGCCCCAGGACCGCCGGAACCAGTGCCGCCCGACGCAAACCCTAATCCTCCGGCCGCCAGCCTCCACGACGCCCTGCTGCGCCTCGTCCCAATCCGCCGCCACCGACCACCCCGCGATGAGCCCCTCTATCGCTTGGACAACCTCCGCCTCACCGGGAAGCCCTAGCCGCACCGGACCTTGCGCCGAACGCCCTTGGTGCACTGCCAGACGCTGGTTTCTGCACGTCGTACGCGCCGCCTAGAGCCTTACCTAGCTGCGCTACACCCTCCTGTCAACACCCACGCTCTACCGCACTGGTCACCGTTGCCTAGCGCGAGCTCCAGGTCCCTAGTTCGAGTCCTCGATCCGCGCCGCGCGCCGATCTGCCGCCAGACGGTAGAGAAGATCCACAGTACCGCGCTCCCCCTTTTTTTTGCAGATAGCCCCCTGTTCTTTTGCCGCCTCAACCCGCAGTACGCGCGCGCCCACCTGTCAGCCGCCGTGGCCATCTTTCAGAAAACCCCCCAGCCTGTTATTTCCTAAACCCGCGGTCCAGCCTACCCTCTCCTGTCAGCCTCTGCGGGATCGCCCACTGTCACGTGGGCCCGTAGCCATCGGACCCACCTGTCAACCTTAGTGGCTCGGTAGCGCTACGGTGAGAAAAACATTTCCTGTGCGCGTACGGCCCAGTCAGCCACTGGCCCACCCGTCAGTGACTGGGGCTGGGTCTGTCTGAGTATAAAATGGCTTTCTGCTTTGCTGTTTAATTTAAGCCTTTTTCAAATGGATTTAAATTCAAATTCAAGTCAGATTTAAATAAATTTTAAAATACAAATCCAAATAATACAAATAATATATGTTTTGGAATCAGAAAAATGTGAGGAATTCAAATATGACCTTCAAAATAATGTTGGAACACTTTAAATTTTCGAGGTGATTAAAATTACAATAAAATGCCCTTTTTCTTAATAAATTAATAACTTTAATTCTACAACTCCAAATTTGACCAATAATATGGCTAAATCGATCAGTGCGACGAGCCCGTTCTATCTATGCAGTCCTTGTTCTGATTTGAGGCATGCATGATGTTATTATTCAAAATCTGAACTGTTTATGACAACAAAATTGGACCAAATAGATAATAAAATGCTTTATTCTTGTACTCCACACCTCACCATGCCATGCTACTTTAATGCCATGTAAATTGTGCATCATTCATCATGGCATGCTTGTTTGCTTGACGCATTTTACTTCATATGCTTGTGCACTTTATTTATGTTGGCCCTTGTTTGTTTGGTTCTTCTTCGAATAGACGCCTAGCAGGAGAATTACCAGGAATCACAGGAGTACTACCCAGATCCATCTCTCGCTTCAACTGAGCTGCCAGGCAAGCACTACCACATGCTTGCATACATATAGTACCTATTGCCTCTATCTTATTCTTGCATCATTGAGTCGCGAATGCATTCAATTGAATCCCAAGTACTGCATAGCCTTTACTTTTAAACCCCACCGAAGCTTGTTCCTCCACCCCATGAGCCATTACTACAGGAGTTGTTTGAGCCATGCGAGTCGTAGAAAAGCATGTGTAGGGTATGTGAGTGTCTGATGAATAACGAGATACCTAAACAACTTAACCTGAGTAGTAATGGGATAACTACTGAAAGAGGCACCTTGAGCAATATCTGCTATTTGGTTTTTCATGCTCACTTGTGTCTCGTAGGACCCCGAGTACTTGATTCCTGTTCCTTGACTATTCGCACTATCCACATCCGGGAGGCCTTATGGACCCCCCTAAACCAGAACTTGATTCATTCTTATTTCTTGGGGCCACAATTAGTTTGGGGCTTTATTACTATCCTGTACTTATGCCATGTTATTGCTTTATTTAAGATTGTGCGAGGAGCACCTGTACTGTTTTGGATCGTGACACGTTTTCGCTGTATCGACAAGCCCAGTCACATTTTCGGGTTCCCAGTCGTTTACCGCCGTCCACACAAACCTTGGGTCCGTCTCGGAGCCGGCCAACTTCGTTGCGGGTAGCTTAATGGGGTGGCCCCTAAAATATTTCTGAATCATGTGATCGCTTTATCGTGAATGCCTCGTTGGGTTTTGAGTTGGTTTTTCCGAGGTTGATCGGGTGTGTGTTGCTATTCGTGCACCCCTGCAGGGTAAATGTTTCTGAAAGCCGTGTCCGCGGTTATGGATGACTTGGAGCACCGTTTCTCGATCATAGACAAGTATAACTAAAGTACCGCTTTTAATTTGACTAAGTACTTGACTAGTAAATAGTGCAATGCTCATGGAATGGTTAATAAAACTACCAACGGATGATGGGGGGGTTGTTCGTCCGCTTCCTCGTTGGTAAGCGAGGAGGAGGATGGATCTGCTAATTATACTGTTATAACTGTTGTCCTTAATTCACGGACATCCGTCTATCATTGGTTAGGCGGATGGTTAGCGAGTATCTATAGAATTGCTAGATATTATCTTTTGCTGCAATTGCTTCACCCCAGGTTGTGTCCCCTTTAGCGGCATAAAGACTTGCTGAGTACCCCTAGGGTCTCACACGATAAATTGTTTGATTCAGATGAACAGGTGTACCCGCAAGATGGATACTGGGTGGAGGAGACAGATGATGTTGGCAACGATCATTCGGTGTAGAGATTCCGGGAATGGGGATCCGTGAGATCTGTGGGCGGGATGTGTTTATTATGTGGCATCTTATGCCGATTTGCTTCTTATCCGTACTCGGATCTTGTTTTCCGCTTCCGCCTGATACTCTGATGTTTGTTGTATGAGGAGCTGTCCTAAATTATTATCTCTATCTAGGATATTTTAATCTTGCCGTATGGTGTTGCAATATTTCTATTTCTTTTAGATGGAATGGCTCTGAGGACTGTTGTATGTGGCTTGCATACATACTCATTTATGTATGTAGTTGATCCCTTCGCCTGCCGATTACGCCGCTCGTTCTTGTCCCGATGTTCTGAAAGTGGTTAGGACGGCCGAAAGGTCTACCGTGAGTGACCCTGGGCCCCACCGTACTATTTTAACCACTTTCGTTCATCCAGGCATGTAACAAAGAGTGTAATTCACCGAGGTAGTTACATGTTTGCCCTGGCTGGTTTAAACGGGCCAACCATATCCAAACACCATACGGCAAATGGCCAGGTAATTGGTATGGTCTTGAGCTCCGACATTGGCATATGTGTCTTGGTTGCATACCTCTGACAACCATTGCATTTTCTTACTAGATCTTCTGCTTGTTCCAAGGCACTTGGCCAATAGAAGCCATGCCGGAAAGCTTTGGCTACCAACGCTCTGGACGAATCGTGATGCCCACATTCCCCTTGATGTATATCCCGGAGGATGTCAAGCCCTTCTTCCGGGTCAACACATCGTTGGAGGACGTTTGTCACACTCCTCTTGTATAGCTCGGAATTGATGACCGTGTATGCCTTTGCCGTCCTCTGAGTTTGCCTTGAGAGCACTTCCTCGCTGGGCAACGTTCCATCCTTCAGGAATTGAAATATGGGCAGTGCCCAAGCTGGGATAGCTCGCACTGGAAACACATCCTCATCAATTTCCATCTGATCCACCGGCATAACCTCAGCCGAATCACGTTGTGCAGTCCCCGGGTCTTGTGAAGCAGTCCCTGGGTTTGCCGAAGCAGTCCCCGGGTTTCGTGAACCACTTCCTACATCAATGTCCATGGGCACAGCTTCCGATTCCGGATTTGCCGGGATATAAATTGACTCGGACTCTGGGGATGGCCTGATAGACGGTTTTCTGAGGTGCTCTAGTGCTATCCCTGGCGGGATTGCTTGTCGGGTTGATCCGAGTTTTGACAGTATGTCGGCAGCTTCATTTTCTAGCCGGGGTACGTGGTGAAATTCGCATCCCTCAAAGTATCCTGATATCTTCTGCACATCAAATCTGTACAATGCCATATTTGCATCCAAAGCATCACAATGCCCTGAGACTTGCTGGACTACCAGATCGGAATCACCAAAGCATTGGATCCCGCGTATCCCAATTTATTTTGCCACTTTGAGCCCATGCACAAGCGCTTCATACTCAGCCACATTGTTTGATGCTGTGAAGTGGATCTGTAGCACGTATTTCAGCTGGTCCTTCTTGGGCGAGGTAAGCACAACTCTGGCGCCTAACCCGGTTTTTGTTTTTGACCCGTCAAAGTGCATTCTCCAATAGTTCGGATCTAGCAATGGTGGCTCGTATTGCACCTCGGCCCAATCCACAATAAAGTCTGCCACAGCCTGAGACTTGATTGCTGCTCTCCTCTCATATTGTGGCGCATAAGGGGCTAGCTCAATTGCCCATTTTGCTATCTGGCCGCTTGCATCCTTATTTCTCATTATCTCAGATATGGGGGCTTCACATATTACTTTGATGGGGTGCTCTTCAAAATAGTGCTTTAGCTTCTTAGCCGCCATATACACAACATATGCCATCTTCTGATAGTAGGGATAGTTTTGTTTCGAAGCTGATAATACCTCGCTCAGATAATATACTGGCCTTTGCACTGACTTACCCTCTTCGTTGCGCTCTACCACAATTACTGCACTTACAACTCGGTTGGTTACGGCTATATAGAGCAACATTGGCTCCTTTGATAGTGGACAGGCTAACACTGGTGCAGTGGCTCACATTTTCTTTAATTGGATAAAGGCTTCATTGGCCTACGGCGTCCAAATGAACTTGTCCGACTTTTTCATGAGTTGATAGAGAGGCAGTGCCTTTTCTCCCAACCGACTTAAGGATGCCAGGCAACCAGTGAACTTCTAGACATTATTAAGGCACTTCGGTAATTCCATTCACTCTATGGCTCGGATTTTAGTTGGGTTAACTTCGATACCTCGGCTGGAGACAAGAAATCCGAGTAATTTTCCAACCGGGACACCGAAGGTACATTTCTCCGGGTTAAGCATCATTCAGAACCTCCTTAGGTTCGCGAATGTTTGCCTGATATCGCCAAGGAGCATTTCGCTTTCCTTGGTTTTTATAACCACATCATCCACATATACTTGCACATTTCGGCCAATTTGGTCGTGCAAACATTTTTGCATACATCTTTGGTACGTTGCCCCTGCATTACGTAAACCAAAAGGCATGGTGCGATAGCAATAAACCCCTAATACATTGCAAATGTATCTATAATTTTTGATGCTCCATGCTTGGTTTTATCCACTTTCTCGTGTTTTGTCCACACTTTGGAGTACTTTTCATATGATTACTTGGACTAACCTATTAACAAGAGCCACAGTGCCAGCTGCCTGTTTTCTGCTATTTTTGGTTCCAGGAAAGTTAGAAAATGAATATTCTCGGAATTGGACGGGACAAAAGCCAAAGTGCCTATTTTTCCAGAAGACTCACGGAGCCAGGATACGAGACGGAGGAGGGCCAGGGGCTGGCCACAGCCCCCCCAGCTGCGGGCTGGGCCTGGCCACGCCAGGGCATGGTGTGGTGGCCCCAGGCACTCCCTCGGTCTCCCTCTTCACCTATAAGAAGCCTTCTGACCTAAAAACTTCGGGGGGTTCACCGTTTTTCCAGAAGGAGTTCCGCACCGCCGCCACCACCAGATTCCACGAAACAGCACCAGAAACTCCATTCTGGCACCCTGCCGGGACGGGGAATTGGAGGAGATCATCGCCATCATCATCACCATCGCTTCTCCATCGACCCTCCATGTTTGCCCCATCCATCCCTATGCCTACCACACTTGAATCCCACTGTTTACTTCTTTCGTTACTACTGTCTTTGTTTTGCTACTGTCGTTACTTTACTATTCCTACTACAAAACTGTTGCTACTGATAAACTGCTGCGAGCAAGATTGTTTTCAGGTGCAGCTGAATTGACAACTCAGTTGTTAAGGCTTATAAATATTCTTTGGCTCCCCTTGTGTCGAATCAATAAATTGGCTTTCACTTCCCTCGAAAATACTGCGATACACCACCTATACTTGTGGGTCATCAAGACTATTTTCTAGCGCCATTGCCGGGGAGCATAGCTTTATTTATCAAGTTCACTTGGAATCACTATTGTTCAAGCTAAGTTTATCTTTCTCCTTGTTTGCTTGTTTCTTTATCAAAAAAAAAATACAAAAAAAACTAGTTCCTACTCTAGTTGTTATTTTCGTTGGTCTGTTATTGTCTTGCGTTATCATGCTTGTTGGCAATGGTTAGTTTCTTTGAAACTGAAGCTTATTGGCAAGGTGGGTTCACGGAAGATCAAAAATATTCTTATAAGGAACACCGCTTGTCAAAAAAAGGGAAACACTTATGGGAACAAATTGATAGATTGTATACCATTGCTAGGAACGTGTGCTCTACTTATAATCTTACTTATTGCTGTCATGAGTCTTGTTGCAGAAAGAGGTATAAACACCTCCCTTTTCAATGTGAGTATAGTGATAATGATACCATATCTTCCTATGCTAAAGGAATTTATGACTTTTATGATGCGGAACAAATTGAAGAATTTATTGCTTGGAAGGGTGCTTTTGAACCTGCTAGTTTGCTTGAAAAAATGATTCACCATACAAATATGAGGTGTATGGTATACTTAAATTTTGCTTTGATAATTATAAGGATGAAAATGGCTATATTCTTGAATATTTTAATAGATGCTTTCCACAAATGGAAGAGACTAATGCCTTGTAGGATCCTATGGAAGAAGAAATTGATGAACCTGAAATCTCATTAGATGAAAAAGAGGAGGAGAGTGATGAACAAAAGGAGGAAGAATGGATTAGCTACCCATGCCTACCTTCTAATGAGAGTGACTCTTTATCCCTTACATTATTTGATTGTCCCCCTTGCTTACTAAAGGAGAATGAATGTTATGTTCTTGAGGTTTCTCTCTTGAAAATGTTTATAATAAAGCTCTAGTGATTGTAGATCATGAAGAGCATACTTTATGTGATAGTTATATTGTTGAGTTTCTTCATGAGGCTACTGAAAAATATTATGAGAGAGGAAAATATGGTTGTGGAAGTTTTCATGGTATTGAAACACCTCTCTATGTGCTGAAAGTTTTGAAGTTACTCTTGTTTTATCTTCCTATGCATGTCACTTTGTTATTTGCTTACACGATTCCTATGCATAGGTAGTGGGTTAGACTTAAATGCGTTTTGAATTTGTTCCTTGATGCTCTCTTTTACTTAAACTCATATTGATTATGAGAGCATCCTCTCAATCTTTTATGCCTGAAGATGATAATATGTCTATTATTCTTGGGAGACCTTTTCTTAAATACTGCATGAGCTGTTATTAATTATAATCAAGGGAAGGTGACCTTCAATGTTAATGACAAGGAACACATTGTCTATTTCCTCAAGAAGATTGAAAGTATTTATGGTTTGAATTCAATTGAACATGTTGAGGGCATTCAAGTTGGAGAAATATATTGTCCCATACCAAGAGAAAAAATTGAAACTATTATGATTGCGACCATTGCTATCAAGGTTGAGGTAACATAATCATAAGTGGAATACAAAGTTTTGTCTCATATGAAATTTTTTTGGTAGCAAGACCTGATCACCCTTGTTAACAAAAGGATTTCATCGAACAAAACAATGTTTTCACCGTGTTTATCTCCACTTACTTCTATTCTATCCATTTTAGTTTTTGCTTATGCCTAACTTAAAGGCGTTAAAGAAAAGTACTTATTAGGAGATAACCCAAAAGTTTTAAATGAGTCTTGGAACTTATTACTTCAGTAATAACCGCTATTTGTCCTTTTTATTTTCTTTTTGTGCCAAGAGTAACCTCTAATGAGAGTGAAGTGATGATTGGAAAAGTTGTTGTCCCGAAACAGATTTCTGTGCTTCACCGTAAAATTTCGTGAGAGAGCTCTGTGTGTCAGATTGAGCTGTAATTTTTTGTTCTTCTGCCCCAGGTTGTTATCTAACTTTACTTAGTTTAACACTTTTTTATTTGAGCAACAGAAAGATTTCGAAAAAAATCATCTTTACATGCTGGTCTGTTTTGACAGATTTCTGCCATTTTCTGCATTTGCTTCTTGTTGGTTCCTTCTTGAGTTATTTTGGGGAATTGAGCTTTTTGAGGGAAGTGCTACAGTATCTAGTGTTCTAATGGAAGTTTATTTGGTGTTATAACTGAACCTTAATACTTATTTATCTTGAGTGCACTAATGTTGCTAATGAGATTGTGTGAAGTTTTGTATGAAGGAAAAAATTGAGGTGTATGGAAGGAATGAGTAATGAGATGAAGGATGGACTAAAGCTCAAGCTTGGGGATGCCACGCGTGTCACCCCAAGAAATATACAAGAAGTACAAGCGTCAAAGCTTGGGGATGCCCAAGGCATCCCCTTCTTCATCAATAAAAATCCCAGGTTTCTTCCAAACACTTCATTTTTATTGTTTCATGCACACTTGTGTTGTTCTTGGAGCGTCTTCTTTTTTCGTTTTCGTTTTGGTTTTTAGTTTGAGTGGTTTGCTTAGTTTGCTGAATAAATTGGTTGGACCCACTCTTTCATACGTTGGTTTTCAAATGGTTTGGTTTAAATTGGAAAAGAGTAGGAAAAGCTCATGCTTACGTGGTAAAGAGAGTTTGTTCTTGAATGTGGCCTATGCTCTGTCATGCCATGCTTGATATTCTTTTGGCTTTATTCTTAGTATTCTTTTCTGTAGCATGACTTGTTATAAACAATTGAGATTGCTTAATGTGCCTTGGATGAATCATGCGTTGTTTTAGCATATTAAAGCATAGTATAGTGGTATTCTCCTTTGATACTTTATTTGGGTTGACTTGGCACATGCTCACACCATGTTATGACTATGTCAAGTCACCATAAGCCTTTATGATCCTTTATTTTTCAACTTGTAGTATCACTTTATGCTCTGATCAATGATGTTTTGTCGCTCTGCATGATTATGGCCATTATTGCTCTCTCGTTTGTCGCTCACTTACTATTGCTAGCCTTCACTTTCACTGAGTATGTTTTACTCATGTTTCCAACTCCCTAAAACCAAATATTTCCAAAGTGTCCACCATACCTACCTATTAGCATCATGTGCTACTTCCGTGCATATTCAATATGCCTTGTTTTCTTCCGAATAAAATGTTTGCTTGTTATGAGAAAGTTAGTTAGTAAAGCTCTCACGAACTTGATGGCACACTTTACTTTCTTGCATTTAATAAACCTGAACCATTGCATCCTTCTTTGTTGCGTATATGCTTACGCTTTATAAGTTCAAGTTAGCAGAACCATGTATCACGGGGAACGCTTTCAACATTGCATTGGTACTTAGTACCTCGTTGATATCATGTTCTTTTGCTTATGGATCCCGGCGGTGTGAAATAAAAGTGGAACTTGTAAGATCATGGAGTTTGTATGTTTGTTAGAGAAACGCCTGGGCCGCTAGCCTAAGCCATGCCTAATCATGGTGGAAACTTGCAGCATAACCATAATGAGTACTCTATGAAGCATCCTCAATAAAAATCTGCTTGCCTTGTCATTTTGATTATGGGATAACTCCTGTATCATGTGCAAGGGGTACCCCGTTGGCGGTTCTCTATGATACGTATATACTTACAATGACAAGAGCTTACTCGTGACTAAAGTTGAGTAGCATGAGGATCGGTCTTCGTAAATAAGGGGCATGAGACTTTGATTTATAACTTGTCAAGCATATCCTCTTAGTTGTGTCACTTTAACCTTAACCACATTAAAGATGCTTATGATAGGGGCAATGAGAGCTCAAAGCTAATGAGTACCATACTCTCAGCATTTGGAAGCCTTTCAAACTTTTCAAAACCTTTTTCATTTCCTTGTTGAGTCTCCACATATTATTTTAGCACCTTCTTGAGAGCATAGTGGCCATTCTTAGTTCTATGTGCATTGTCCCAAGACTTGTTGATTGATGCATACCTTGATATTACTTGTTTTAAACTATTTGTATCTAGTCACTCTTGTGAACTTTGAAGGTGTCCTATGCATTTATGTTTGCTATTCTTTGAGGGACAAGCTGAATGCCACTATGCTATGTTTTCTTTATGTGAAACAAACAAACGTCTTGCAAAGCATTGTTATTCATGAATCTTTTGTTTGTGCCTTTTCATCTTGCATCATAGTTTCTTTGTCATTTTGCTAGAACTTTGTCTTTCATGTTATGATTGAAGTACTATGATCCCAGCTTTGAATGTTTTACAAATACTTTGATCAAGTCTTTGATGGTGCATGTCACCTCAAAAATTATTCTTTCTTTTTATCACTTACCTACTCGAGGACGAGCAGGAGTTAAGCTTGGGGATGTTGATACATTGCAAATGTATCTATAATTTTTTATGCTCCATGCTTGGTTTTATCCACTTTCTCGTGTTTTGTCCACACTTTGGAGTACTTTTCATATGATTTCTTGGACTAACCTATTAACAAGAGCCATAGTGCCACTGCCTGTTTTCTGCTGTTTTTTCTTCCAGGAAAGTCAGAAAATGAATATTCTCGGAATTGGATGGGACAAAAGCCAAAGTGCCTATTTTTCCAGAAGACTCACGGAGCCAGGATACGAGACGGAGGAGGGTCAGGGGCTGGCCACAGCCCCCCCAGCCGCGGGCTGGGCCTGGCCACGCCAGGGCATGGTGTGGTGGCCCCAGGCACCCCCTCGGTCTCCCTCTTCGCCTATAAGAAGCCTTCTGACCTAAAAACTTCGGGGGGTTTGACGTTTTTCCAGAAGGAGTTCCGCACCGCCGCCACCACCAGATTCCACGAAATAGCACCAGAAACTCCATTCTGGCACCCTGCCGGGACGGGGAATTGGAGGAGATCATCGCCATCATCATCACCATCGCTTCTCCATCGACCATCCATGTTTCCCCCAACCATGAGTGAGTAATCCCCCGATGTAGGCTATGGGGATGGTAGGGATTGGATGAGATCGTTCATGTAATGGCATCAGATTGTTAGGGCATGGTGCCTAGTATCTTTTATTAGTGCTTTATGACTTTGTTGCAACTTTTTGTGCTTAATGCTTGTCACTAGGGCCCGAGTGCCATGATTTCAGATCTGAACTTATTATTGATTTATTATGATAGTATTGTTTCTGGTCCAATCTACAAGTTGTATACACACGTTGTTGTCCGGAACCTATGGCCCCGAAGTGACAGAAATCGGGATAACCGGAAGGGAAAGGCTTTGATGTGAGGATCACATGTGTTCACAGAGTGTTAATGCTTTGCTCCGGTGCTCTATTAAAAGGAGCACCTTAATTGCCATTAGTTCCCTAGAGGCCCCGCTGCAAACGGGCTGGCAGGACAAAAGATGTTGTGCAAGTTCTCATTACGAGCACGTATGACTATATATGGAACACATGTCTAGGATTGTCTAGTACTTAGGTGCTTTATCTTATTTATCTGCAATTGCCCTATGTTCTGATTGCTATGTGAATTGTCTTGTCCGTGCAACACCCGTCCATCCATCCATATGCCTACCGCACTCGAATCCCACTGTTTACTGCTTTCGTTACTACTATCTTTGTTTTGCTACTGCCGTTACTTTACTATTCCTACTACAAAACTGTTGCTACTGATAAACTGCTGTGAGCAAGATTGTTTCCAGGTGCAGCTGAATTGACAACTCAGTTGTTAAGGCTTATAAATATTCTTTGGCTCCCCTTGTGTCGAATCAATAAATTGGGTTTCACTTCCCTCGAAAATACTGCGATACACCCCCTATACTTGTGGGTCATCAGCCCCATACGGGGTGATAAATGCAGTCTTTATTTGATCATTCGGATTCAGAGGTATCTGGTGGAAATCAGAATATGCATCTATGAATGACAAAAATTCACACCCCGTAGTAGAATCTATGACTTGATCTATCCTTGGCAGTGGGAATGGATCTTTTGGGCACGCCTTATTCAGGTTCGTGTAATCGATGCACATACGCCAAACCATTGCCACATTCGGATCATCTTTTTTCTTTTCCACCAGCACCAGATTAGATAGCCAATCCGGGTAAAGCACCTCCATGATAAACCCATCTGCTAGGAGCCGAGCTATCTCATCTCCAATAGCCTTTCTCCTATCTTCGGCGAAGCGGTGGAGAGGTTGCTTCACCGGCTTTGCTAGGGTCTCACGTTCAAAGAGTGCTCGGCCAACTCCCTCGGAACACCTTGCAAATCATGTGTGGACCAAGCAAAAATATCCTGATTCTCATGGAGGAAGTTGACAAGCTCGCTTTCCTATTTATCATTTAACCCGGCACCGATTGTTACGGTGCGCTCTGGGAACAGATCATCAACTGGCACTTTCTTTGTATCTTTTGTTGCTTTAAATGAAACACTTCCATGCGGGTTACTCAGCACCGGCATATACTGCTGAGCGGACTGAGCCAATGCCGCCACCTCCTGGATCTTTCTCTTCTCTTGCGTGATTACGAGTGACTCGGCCAGGTTAAACCCGGCAGACGCACACTCAATGGAACGTCGGAAATCTCCAGCTATGGTAATTACCCCATTTGGCCCAGGCAGTTTCATCTTCAAGTAACTGATGTGAGTACTTGCCATGAATTTGTTTAGGGCTGGCCTGCCGAGTAACGCGTGATACGCACTTTCTAGGTTCACCACCTCAAACTCCAAATTTTCAGTTCGGTAGTTATCTCTTGTGCCGAATAACACGTCTACCTGGACTTTGCCAATGGGTTCACAGGAAATGCCTGGCACAATGTCATGGAAAGTTGTTCTTGTGGCCTAGAGCATGTTTTCCGAGATACCCAACTTGCGCATTGTATCCACATACATGATATTGATGTTGCTGCCATTGTCAATCAGCACCTTTGGGAACCTCACATTGATGTTTGGCCCAATAAACGTTGGATCCAGCACTAGCGCATACGAACCAGGGCTGGGCATAAGTTTGGGATGATTTTTGATGCTCTAGGTAATTTCCTGATCCGACCAAGGCATATACCTCGTCACTGCCGGCATAACTGCGTTCACCTCCATATGTCGGCGCTGCAAGCTCTTCCTATCCATTTCTTCCGTGGTAAACACACAGTAACTCTGGTGATGTTCTCTGTACTCATTTCTCCCCTCATTGCCGGAGTACCTTTGATCTGGCTGATGCTGATTTTCCATCTGATGCACTGCATCCCTTCTCTCATGGTTTTCATACCTCGGCGGAGGTGGTGGCAACATTAGTTGTTGCGTGTTCGCTCCGGAGAGTAATTGTTGTCGGGGTAACTCCTGCCGAGGTTGATCATTCCGAGGAGCCTGAGCATTCCCCGAACCACTTTGCTCTATCTTCCTCATCCACTCACATTGCCAAGTTGTGTGACCCGCCGGGTTACTCGGATTCGGCGTGTGAAATTTACACGGCTGATCCAGCATTGCCTCATAGGTATACCTCGGACGGTCCCTCTTTTCTTCCCACTGTTTCTTCTGCTCTGGCGTCCAAGTTTTCTTGCCATCATTTCTTGGAGTCCATTATTGCCCTCCAGTTTTCTGATGTTGATTACTCCCTGCTCCGGATTGATCTTGATTTACAGCTGCAACTTGTTGCAAACTGTACCGGTAATCCGGTCTATCATCTCTTCTCTTACCCCGGTAATCATTCCACCAGGATGATCCGGCTCCATCTCGCTGGTAGTACTCCTCATTTGAATCGTTTGACACAAGCCTAGGTTGAGTCGGATCACCCAAGGCATATGAATCAGCAATCCAGATCGTCTCTGCTAGTGTAGTTGGCATATCCCTTTGTAACCTTTGCCACAACATGCTTGCATATCTGCACCCTTGCGCAAACCAAGCTATGGCCTGTGATTCAATCACGCCCTCACATGAGTTTCGCACTGTGCACCAGCGGGTCAAGAATTCCCGGTCCGTCTCATTTGGTCTCTGCTTGCACATTGCTAGGGTCTATGGCCTATTGGGCCTCTGATACGTTCTTGAAAAGTTACTGACGAACATTTCCTCAAAATCGATCCAACAATTGATACTTTCGGGTGGCAAATTGTTTAGCCATACCCTTGCTGGCCCTTCCAACATCTGAGACATATATCACAGCCCATCTCAAGTTGCCTGTAGCAATTTTTACCACTGTTGCATAGTTTATCAACCAATCCTCCGGCTTAGTGCTACCGTCATACGTTTTTCTCCCTCTGGGTAGCTGGAAGTTAGGTACCGGAGGCTCCTTCATGATCCGGGGCCCAAAACACGCTAGACCCGGAGGACCTTGACACTCAATTTTCTCCGACCTATAAAGTCGATCCAGTTTTAACCTGGCGTCGTCAGGCATCAAGTTCCTGCTTCCCAATCTCGACCCTATCACGTGATAGTCTGGCCTAGGATACCCTGCGTTTACCATTTCCGAATCACCGTCATTGTATCTATCTTGCTCTTGTGGAGCTACTCTCTGTTGCATACCTTGGCCGGCACTGCGCTCTTGCCGTGGTATATTCCGCTGCTGCGGTTGCCCTGCACCCGCCGAGTTGCGCTGTCCGGCATTGCCGTTCACAGTGTTCCTTTGACCGGCATTGCCTTGGTCGGGGTTACCTCGGCCAGCTTCACCTCGGCTCACACTTCGTTGATCCTCATTTCCCTGCACTGCCTTTTCTTTCCCTGCCCTTGCCGGGTCATATGGGACTATCTGTTTGTTCCTCTTGGCCGAGGTTACTACCTCTTCTCTCCTAGGACCACCATGAGGAGACGATGCAGCTCCAGTGGATTTCTCCGGGTTACCTATTGCTGAATGAACGATTTTGGAGGCCCCAGCCCTTGCCCGATTAGCCCTGAGAAACTCTTCATTTTGTCTGTTGGCGATCCGAACTAACTCATTGACTCTATCCTGCTGTCTTTGTCGGGATTCACCCGTCAAACCCTCTAATTCACATGCAGTTGCATCTGCTTCCCTAAGGTTCTTTGCCGGGGTACTGTACTTCGGCAGCCCCACAGACAGACAGTTCTCTAATTCCTCAACTCTAGTATCACCCTCCTTGTTCATTTCACTCATGAGGTTTCTCCCCTTCAATTTCATAGCATCTACCTTATTTGCCTTTGCGTACTCACGCAGTGTCATGTTCAACGACTGCTGAGCCACGGCTATCTTTTTCGCACCCTCTAGTATTTTCTGCCTAGTCTCCTCTAACTCGGCATGTGCCTGAGGCAGATCTACCACTACTGCCACGGGGCTTGCTGCAACACATTCCTGGCCTCTCTAGCGGAGGACCTCTACTTTTCCTCGATGCTTTAGGTGTTACCTCCGGATCTGGTACCGGATCCTTGCTCGCGTCAGCGCCAGACGCAGTCATCATCACCTCGTCACAGTCAGGGGAGCGAGTGATACGTGCCCCGCGAGCAGCGCTAAGGGGTGGCTCGCCTCCCTCGACGACGTGCTGCGAGTGAACGCACGACACATCGACAGCGATATAGATCTTGTGCGCGCCAAGCTTGACGAAGAGGCCGTTGCGCGGAAGCGGTCGCCTGCCAAAGTAGCCAGCGTTGTCGCTGACAAAGTCCAACGCTCCAAAGCGCTGAACAAGCCCGAAGACGATGCGTTCGCCGGTGCCGATGAGGTTTCCCGTCTGGATCTTCACTCCTGCTAGCGCCGCTAGCCCCACGGTGGGCGCCAACTGTCGTGGTGGTGTCACGGCAGATGCCATGTATAGGCTCAAGGTGGGGACAAGATGCACTAGAGGAATCCAGGGAGGGATAGTGTGGTGATTCCACACGCAGATGCTTTGTATTCAATAGGTTACCAAGGTTACAAATGCTCCTTGAGCTGTCTTGGGGAGAGGAGGAAGTAGAAACTCTCTTACTCTCACCACTAGCTAGCTCTCAGAAACCAAGAATGAACCAAGTAAAAAGCCAACCCTTGCTACAGATGCCCTAGCCCTCCTTATATATGGGGTGGCTAGGTCTCCAACTAGGGTATACGTGGAGGCATATTCCAGGGAATATGCCTCTTCCCAAAATAGTAAACCGACCAGGTCACTTTTCCCCATCGTAAGCCATGCAGAGGCTACATGAGCCTCTGCGGCGCTAGCGTCATCCGACACAGGCAGCGTCACCCTTGTCGGCCACGCCTCGGTGGTCCTAGCCTCTATCTGCTTCACTCACGCTCCAGCGTACAGTGACCTCCTTTTGATCAGCGAGATACCTTCCTTCTCTTGTAAGCCTGATATAACCCGGATCATGCCTGGTTAATCCGGCCACACTAGTACCTGCATACAAGTTAGATAAATCTTGCCGGCATACGACATAGGTCGGCCGGGACTCAGTTAGGTGGACATCCTCCAGTCCGGGTTACTCCGTGATTCGGACTGCCTTGAGGTGACTCGGCCAGCACTTGCTTTGACCTTGCCGTACCTCGGCTAACTCGGCCTTTATACCCCGGCGTGACCCTACCCGGGGGTATCCCCCCAACATGTTTTGCCTTTGCCTTGGTTGTAGAAAGTATACCCAACGGTTTCCCTTGGATATCCCACAAAGATACATTTTTCCGATTTGGGTTCCAGTTTGTCAGGCTGCAGTTTCTTAACGTAAGCCTCACAACCCCAAACTTTTAGAAATGACAACTTTGGCTTCTGTCCATACCATATCTCATATGGGGTTGTCTCCATGGATTTGGATGGTGCTCGGTTTAAAATAAAAGCAGCGGTTTCTAACGTGTATCCCCAAAAAGACGTAGACAAATCAGTTAAAGACATCATGGACTGCACACTATCTAATAGGGTTCGATTACGATGCTCCGACACACCATTACGCTGTGCTGTTCCGGCTGGCGTAAGCTGTGGGATAATCCCACAGTCCTTCAAGTGCATGTTACACTCATAAATCAAATACTCGCCTCATCGATTCAATCGAACATGCTTGATTCTCTTGTTAAGTTGATTCTCTACTTCTTTCTGAAATTCCTTGAACTTTTCAAAGGTTTCAGACTTGTGCTTCATTAAGTAGATATATCCATATCTGCTTAAGTCATCAGTAAAGGTAACAAAGTAACGATAACCATTGCGTGTTGAGACGCTCATTGGTCTACATACATCCGTATGTATGATTCCCAGTAGGTCTACAGCTCTCTCCATTGTCGCAGAGAATGGTGTCCTAGTCATCTTGCCCATGAGGCATGGCTCACATGTATCAAGGGATTCGAAATCCAATGATCCAAGAAGCCCTTCTGAATGAAGCTTCTTCATGCGTTTTATGCCAATGTGACCAAGACGGCAATGCCACATAAACATGGAATTATCATCATTATGCTTACAACTTTAGCATCAACACTATGGATGTGTGTATTACAATCAAGATCAAGTAAGAATAAACCATCACTCACAGGTATACCTGGGCATGTTCCGGGCCGGGCCGGGCTCGGGCCGGGCCTGACAAAGCCCGCCCGTGCAAAACCCAGGCCCGAGCCCGGCCCGGCCCGGCTAGCGGGCCTGAAAACTGAGCCCGATCCTGGCCCGTGGCACACTTATTTCTTCGGGCCGCGGGCCAGGCTTCTCCCTATTTTTAGCTTTTCTCAGGCCCGAGCCCGGCCTGTGCATCCTTCGGGCCGCCAATGTGAAGCCCAGGCCCGGCCCGTGGGCCTTAAAAGCCCAGCCTGTCGGGCTTTTTTCGGGCTGCTCACAGGAGCATGAACATAGAAAATATCATTCATATAAATTGAACAACCATTTGTTCCTGATTTAAACGAATAACGGTCATGCAACAAGCAAGACCCACTCACAATATTCATACTCAATGCGGGTACATAGTAGCATTTATTCAAAACCAAAAATAATCATGGCAACAAACGGAGATGCAGGGTGCCGACGACCATCACTTCGACTCTCGAGCCATTGCCGACGCGCATCGTCACCTCGTCCTTCCTCAGGCGCCTCCTACTCTACAGATCCTACTGAGAGTTACAAATGTGAGCAATAGATCCGGTATCAAATACATAGGTGTTACTCCTGGCGCTTGTAAGGAACACATATATAACATGTATATCACATATACCTTTGTCCTTGGCGGATATCTTGCCGGCTCGCTTGTCTTCAAGGTACTTGGGGCAGTTGCCTTCGCAGTGCCCATCTCCTTTGCAGTAGTAGCACGTAGTGCCAGGCTTAGGGTCGGGCTTGGCAGTCTTTGAGGTACTGGCAACAATCTTGCCATACTTCCTAGAATTCTTTCCCTTGACTTTTCCCTTTTGCCTCGGCTTCTTTAAATTGGTGGTCTTATTGACCATCAACACCATGTGCTCCTTCTTGATTTCAACCTCAATAGTTTTGAGCATGGCAAACACCTCAGCAAGGGTCTTAGTCATCCCTTGCATGTTGTAGTTCATCACAAAGCTCTTATAGCTAGGGGTAGCGACTACAACACCCTATCAATTGCGAGTCCTCTAGGATTTTGCAATCCAGGGCGTTCAAACGCTTAACGTAGCTAGGCATTTTGACCACGCGCTCACTAATACTGCTGTGCTCTTCCATTTTAGCAGAGAAGAAGAGCTCGGAAGCATCATACCTCTCTGCACGGGCCTGTGGAGCAAAGACAACCTTGAGATCCTCAATGATCTCAAAAGCATTCATCTTCTCAAAACGCTTTTGAAGCTCCAACTCCATGGCATAGAGCATTCCACTCTGGATGAGGGAGAAATCATCCGCCTTGGACTGCCAGACATTCTTTTCGTCCTAGGAGGCGGAATCTGCAGGCTTAGCCGGGAGGCGGAATCTGCAGGATTGCGGAACCATGCGGTGAAGTTGGTTCCATCAGTTTTCAGCTTGTCCTTCTCGAGGAAAGTCCTAAGGTTGAAGGTGGGTAGGCGAGACATCTACAATGGATTTGCAAAGTGTTTAGACCATGTTCATAATAATGAGTTCAAGTTTTAATTATGTTATCGAACTTAAAACAAAAGAACTCCCACTCAAACGAACATCCCTCTACTCGTTTAGTGATCACATGATCCCAATCCCCTGCACCTCCGCCGATCATCATGACCATTAGTGCAGTATCAAAGGTGGACATTCCCTAATGTCGATCACATCAACTATGTGATTCATGCTCGACCTTTCGGTCTCCTATATTCCGACCATGTCTTTGTAACATGTTAGGCTCGCTAGTTCCAACTTGTGTGTATTCGCAGTGCAACATGGCTTACACCCACGGTATGCGAACATAGATATGTCTGACACCCGCTCACCACGGGCCGCCTCATACCGAAGAACTTTCTTGGTGGTGCACACACAAGGGGAATACGATAACTGGTATATTGTGAGGGATTATCTTATTATGCTACTGTCGAATATAAATATAGCAGCACAATAAGTAATACTTCAAAAGTAAAGTGTTATGATGTGGTTATAGCATTTTGATCATCATCAATAGCTTCAATGAAAGTTTCATAAACTTGTCATTGCCATGTTATAATACATGCCCCTATGCAATAATAAAAATAGATGCTTCTATATTATCTATTGCAAGTTTTACGTGACTTTAGGGCTTTCGCAGTAGAACCCCTGCCCACCTACGAACGTGGAGCCACAACATGGATTCAATGATTGCCGTTCTTCTTCCCTTTTTAGGCCCCTCCAATGTCGATGCCATATCAACTACTGCAAAGAGACATACACCCCCCTAAGCCACTTTGATTCGTGGACCAGTCTCGTGAATCACCACGTGAGGTCAGTTGGGGGCCACTTCATCAAATAGCGCCACAATATGAACAAGAACATTAAAAGAGGGTAGCAACTAGAGAATCAATGCCCACATATTGCTATGTGTTCTATCTGTACGACATGTCTACCCATAGACCCGCTCTGGTACCACTGAAGGGTTCTGTAGCAAAAAACAAAAAAATTCTATCTATTCGAACACTAATACCAGGATCTATACTATGTAGACATAAGTAACGGAGGAGAGAGACGCTATTTATACCATTGAAGACCGAGGCACTCCTTATGCAGGAAGGCGTATATTGATGAAGACGAGCAGCACCCCTAGTGTGGTGCCTCCGAAGTTCGTCACACGTCCAGTGTAGGAGACGTCAACCGGACTCCCATGCAGCCGAGCATCGGAAGAAGTAGATGCCGGATCGTTGATAACACGACGGTCGTGTGAAGGTGGAGAACTCACCAACGAGGTCCTTGATACATTGCAAATGTATCTATAATTTTTGATGCTGCATGCTTGGTTTTATCCACTTTCTTGTGTTTTGTCCACACTTTGGAGTACTTTTCATATGATTTCTTGGACTAACCTATTAACAAGAGCCACAGTGCCAACTGCCTGTTTTCTGCTGTTTTTGGTTCCAGGAAAGTCAGAAAATGAATATTTTTGGAATTGGACGGGACAAAAGCCAAAGTGACTATTTTTCCAGAAGACTCATGTAGCCAGAATACGAGATGGAGGAGGGCCAGGGCCTAGCCACACCATCCCCAGGCGCGGGCTGGGCCTGGCCGCGCCAGGGCATGGTGTGGTGGCCCCAGGCACCCCCTCGGTCTCCCTCTTCGCCTATAAGAAGCCTTCTGACCTAAAAACTCCGGGGGGTTCGATGTTTTTCCACGAAAAGTTCTGCTGCGCCACTGCCACCGAAGGGGAGATTCGGGGGACAGAAAGTCTCTAATCCGGCACTCTACCGGGACGGGAAAGTGCCCCCGGAGCCATCTCCATCAATCTTCACCATCATCTCCATCGGCCATCCATGTTTCCCCCATCTATGAGTGAGTAATCCCCCGCTGTAGGCTATGGGGATGGTAGGGATTGGATGAGATCGTTCATGTAATGGCATCAGATTGTTAGGGCATGGTGCCTAGTATCTTTTATTAGTGCTTTATAACTTTGTTGCGACTTGTTGTGCTTAATGCTTGTCACTAGGGCCCGAGTGCCATGATTTCATATCTGAACATGTTATTGATGCATTATGATAGTATTGTTTTTGGTCTTATCTGCAAGTTGTATACACACATTGTTGTCCGGAACCTATGGCCCTGAAGTGACAGAAATCAGGATAACCGAAAGGGAAAGGCTTTGATGTGAGGATCACATGTGTTCATGGAGTGTTAATGCTTTGCTCCGGTGCTCTATTAAAAGGAGCACCTTAATTGCCAGTAGTTCCCTAGAGGCCCCGCTGCAAACGGGCTGGCAGGACAAAAGATGTTGTGCAAGTTCTCATTGCGAGCAGGTATGATTATATATGGAACACATGCCTAGGATTGTCTAGTACTTGGATGCTTTATCTTATTTATCTGCAATTGCCCTATGTTCTGATTGCTATGTGAATTGTCTTGTCCATGCAACGCCCATCCATCCATCCCTATGCCTACCGCACTCGAATCCCACTGTTTACTACTTTTGTTACTACTGTCTTTGCTTTACTACTGTTGTTACTTTGTTATTCCTAATACAAAACTTTTGCTACTGATAAACTGTTGTGAGCAAGATTGTTTCCAGGTGCAGCTGAATGGACAACTCAGTTGTTAAGGCTTATCAATATTCTTTGGCTTCCCTTGTGTCGAATCAATAAATTGGGTTTCACTTCCCTCGAAAATACTACGATACACCCCCTATACTTGTGGGTCATCAAGACTATTTTCTGGCGCTGTTGCCGGGGAGCATAGCTTTATTTATCAAGTTCACTTGGAATCACTATTGGTCAAGCTAAGTTTATCTTTCTCCTTGTTTGCTTGTTTCTTTATCAAAAAAAAATACAAAAAAATTAGTTCCTACTCTAGTTGTTATTTTCGTTGGTCTGTTATTGTCTTGCTTTATCATGCTTGTTGGCAATGGTTGGTTTCTTTGAAACTGAAGCTTATTGGCAATGTGGGTTCACAGAAGATCAAAAATATTATTATAAGGAACACCGCTTGTCACAAAAAGGGAAACACTTATGGGAACAAATTGATAGATTGTATACCATTGCTAGGAACGTGTGCTCTACTTATAATGTTACTTATTGATGTGATGAGGCTTGTTGCAGAAAGAGGTATAAACACCTCCCTTTTCAATGTGAGTATAGTGATAATGATACCATATCTTCCTATGCTAAAGGAATTTATGACTTTTATGATGCGGAACAAAGTAAAGAATTTATTGCTTGGAAGGGTGCTTTTGAACTTGCTAGTTTGCTTGAAAATATTGATGATACACCTTACAAATATAAGGTGTATGGTATACGTAAATTTTGCTTTGATAATTACAAGGATGAAAATGGCTATATTCTTGAATATTTTAATAGATGCTTTCCACAAATGGAAGAGACTAATGCCTTGTAGGATCCTATGGAAGAAGAAATTGATGAACCTGAAATCTCATTAGATGAAAAAGAGGAGGAGAGTGATGAACAAAAGGAGGAAGAATGGATTAGGTACCCATGCCTACCTTCTAATGAGAGTGACTCTTTATCCCTTACATTATTTGATTGTCCCCCTTGCTTACTAAAGGAGAATGAATGTTATGTTCCTGAGGTTTCTCTTCAAAATGTTTATAATAAAGCTCTAGTGCTTGTAGATCATGAAGAGCATGCTTTATGTGATAGTTATATTGTTGAGTTTCTTCATGAGGCTACTGAAAATTATTATGAGAGAGGAAAATATGGTTGTGGAAGTTTTCACGGTATTGAAACACCTCTCTATGTGCGGAAAGTTTTGAAGTTACTCTTGTTTTATCTTCCTATGCCTGTCACTTTGTTATTTGCTTACACGATTCCTATGCATAGGTAGTGGGTTATACTTAAATGTGTTTTGAATTTTCTCCTTGATGCTCTCTTTTACTTCACTTCATATTTCTTATAAGAGCATCCTCTCAAACTTTTATGCCTGAAGATGATATTATGTCTATTATTCTTGAGAGACCTTTTCTTAAATACTGCAGGAGCTATTATTAATTGTAATCAAGGAAAGGTGACCTTCGATGTCAATGACAAGGAACATACTGTCTAATTTCCCAAGAAGGTTGAAAGGACTTATGGTTTGAATTCAGTTGAACATGTTGAGGGCATTCAAGTTGGAGAAATATATTGTCCCATACCAAGAGGAAAATTTTGAAACTATTTTGATTGGGACCATTGCTATCAAGGTTGAGGTAAAATAATCATTAGTGGAATACAAAGTTTTGTCTCATATGAAATTGTTTTGGTAACAAGACCTGATCAACCTTGTTAACAAAAGGATTTCATTGAAAAAACAATGTTTTCACCATGATTATCTCCGCTTACTTCTATTCTATCCATTCTAGTTTTTGCTTATGCCTAACTTAAAGGCATTAAAGAAAAGTACTTATTGGGAGATAAACCAAAAGTTTTAGATGAGTCTTGGAAGTTATTACCTCTGTAATAACCTCTCCTTATCCTTTTTATTTTCTTTTTGTGCCAAGAGTAACCTCTAATGAGAGTGAAGTGATGATTGCGAAAGTTGCTGTCCCGAAACAGATTTTTATGCTTCACCGTAAACATTCGTGAGAGATCTCTGTATGTCGGATTGAGCTGTAATTTACCGTGCTTCTGACCCAGGTTGTTATCTAACTTTCCTTAGTTCAACACTTTGTTATTTGAGCAACAGAAGGTCTTCGAAAAAATTATTCTTTACCTGCTGGTCTGTTTTGACAGATTTCTGCCATTTTCTGCATTTGCTTCTTGTTGGCTCTTTTTTGAATTCTGTTGGGGAATTGAGCTTTTTGAGGGAAGCGCTACAGTAGCTAGTGTCCTAATGGAAGTTTATTTGGTGTTAGAACTGAACCTTAAGACTTATTTATCTTAAGTGCACTAATGTTGCTAATAAAGATTGTGTGAAGTTTTGTATGAAGGAAAAATTTCAGGTGTATGGAAGGAATGAGTAATGAGATGAAGGATGGACTAAAGCTCAAGCTTGGGGATGCCACGCGTGTCACCCCAAGAAATATCCAAGAAGTACAAGCATCAAAGCTTGGGGATGCCCAAGGCATCCCCTTCTTCATCAATAAAAATCCCAAGTTTCTTCCAAACACTTCATTTTTATTGTTTCATGCACACTTGTGTTGTTCTTGGAGCGTCTTCTTTTTTGTTTTGGTTTTTAGTTTGCGTGGTTTCTTAGTTCGCTGAATAAATTGGTTGGACCCCCTCTTTCATACGTTGGTTTTCAAATGGTTTGGTTTAAATTGGAAAAGAGTAGGAAAAGCTCATGCTTAAGTGGTAAAGAGAGTTTGTTCTTGAATGTGGCCTATGCTCTGTCATGCCATGCTTGATATTGTTTTGGCTTTAATCTTAGTATTCTTTGCTTTAGCATGACTTGTTATAAACAATTGAGATTGCTTAATGTGCCTTGGATGAATCATGCGTTGATTTAGCATATTAAAGCATAGTATAGTGGTATTCTCCTTTGATGCTTTATTTGGGTTGACTTGGCGCATGCTCACACCATGTTATGACTATCTCATGTCACCATAGCCTTTATGATCCTTTATTTTTCAACTTGTAGTATCACTTTATGCTTTGATCAATGATGTTTTGTCGCTCTGCATGATTATGGCCATTATTGCTCTCTCGTTTGTCGCTCCCTTACTATTGCTAGCCTTCACCTCCACTGAGTGTTTTACTCAAGTTTCCAACTCCCTAAACCAAATATTTCCAAAGTGTCCACCATACCTACCTATTAGCATCATTTTCTACTACCGTGCATATTCAATATGCCTTGTTTTCTTCCGAATAAAATGTTTGCTTGTTATGAGAAAATTAGTTAGTAAAGCTCTCACGAACTTGATGGCACACTTTATTTCCTGCACTTAATAAACCTGAACAATTGTGAACTCTCCATGAAAGTTATATGCTTGCTAATTATAGGCTGGGGATTAGCAGAACCGTGCTATCACGGGGAACGCTTTCAACACTTGTAAATATATACCCAATTGATACCTTGCTCTTTTGTTTGCGGATGTCGTCGGTGTGAAATAAAAGGGGAGCTTGTAAGTCCATGGAGTTATGTATGTGTGTTAGAGAAACGCCTGGGCCGCTGGTCTAATCCATGCTGACATGGTGGAAACCTGCAGCGTAACCATAATGATATCTATGAAGCATTCTTCTTATAAAAAAGAGAAAGATAGCTATTGAGAAAAAGAAAAGAAAAAGATTTATGAAAAGAGGAAAGAGAGAAAAAATCACCATTTTCCCATGGTAATAAGAAGATTGCTGAGATACTCATTGTCTGCTTGCCTTGTCATTTTGATATCGGGATTCTTCCGTATCATCAGGCAAGGGGTACCCCGTTGGCGGTTCTCAATGATACGCACATACTTACGATGACAAGAACTTACCGGTAACTAAAGTTGAGTAGCATGAGGAGCGCCCTCGTACTCAAGGGACTTCGGATTTTCAGTTTATAGTCTGTCAAGCATATAACTCAGATTGGACCTCACTTTCACCTTAACCACATTAAATATGCTTATGATAGGGGCAATGAGAGCTCAAAGCTAATGAGTACCTTACTTTTAGCATTTGGAAGCCTTTCAAACTATTCAAAACCTTTTCATTTCCTTGTTGAGTCTTTGCACATTCTATGAGCACTTTCTTGAGAGCATAGTGGCCATTCTTAGTTCTATGTGCATTGTCCCAAGACTTGTTGATTGATGCATACCTTGATATTGCTTGTTTTAAACTATTTGTATCTAGTCACTCTTGTAAACTTCGAAGGTGTCCTATGCATTTATGTATGCTACTCTATGAGGAACAAGCTGAATGCCACTATGCTATGTTTTCTTTATGTGAAACAAACAAACGTCTTGCAAAGCATTGCTATTCATGAATCTTTTGTTTGTGCCTTTTCATGTTGCTTCATAGTTTCTTTGTCTTATTGCTAGAACTTTGTCTTTCATGTTATGATTGAAGTACTTTGATCCCAGCTTTGAATGTTTTACAAATACTTTGGTCAAGTCTTTGATGGTGCATGTCACCTCAAAAATTATTCTTTCTTTTTATGACTTACCTACTCGAGGACGAGCAGGAGTTAAGCTTGGGGATGTTGATACAATTTTTGATGCTCCATGCTTGGTTTTATCCAATTTCTTATGTTTTGTCCACACTTTGGAGTACTTTTCATATGATTTCTTGGACTAACCTATTAACAAGAGCCACAGTGCCAGCTGCATGTTTTCTGCTTTTTTTGGTTCCAGGAATGTCAGAAAATGAATATTCTCGGAATTGGACGGGACAAAAGCCAAAGTGCCTATTTTTCCAGAAGACTCATGGAGCCAGAATACGAGATGGAGGAGGGCCAGGGCCTGGCCACACCACCCCCAGGCGCAGGTTGGGCCTGGCCGCGCCAGGGCATGGTGTGGTGGCCCCAGGCACCCCCTCGGTCTCTCTCTTCGCCTATAAGAAGCCTTCTGACCTAAAAACTCCGGGGGGGTCGACGTTTTTCCACTAAAAGTTCCGCTGCGCCACCGCCACCGAAGGGGAGATTCAGGGGACAGAAAGTCTCTGTTCCGACACTCTGTCGGGACGGGGAAGTGCCCCCGGAGCCATCTCCATCGATCTTCACCATTATCTCCATCGACCATCCATGTTTCCCACATCTATGAGTGAGTAATCCCCCGCTGTAGGCTATGGGGATGGTAGGGATTGGATGAGATCGTTCATGTAATGGCATCAGATTGTTAGGGCATGGTGCCTAGTATCTTTTATTAGTGCTTTATAACTTTGTTGCGACTTGTTGTGCTTAATGCTTGTCACTAGGGCCCGAGTGCCATGATTTCAGATCTGAACATGTTATTGATTCATTATGATAGTATTGTTTTTGGTCTTATCTGCAAGTTATATACACACGTTGTCGTCCGGAACCTATGGCCCTGAAGTGACAGAAATCGGGATAACCGGAAGGGAAAGGCTTTGATGTGAGGATCATATGTGTTCATGGAGTGTTAATGCTTTGCTTCGGTGCTCTATTAAAAGGAGCACCTTAATTGCCAGTAGTTCCCTAGAGGCCCCGCTGCAAACGGGCTGGCAGGACAAAAGATGTGGTGCAAGTTCTCAGTGCGAGCACGTATGACTATATATGGAACACATGCCTAGGATTGTCTAGTACTTGGATGCTTTATCTTATTTATCTGCAATTGCCCTATGTTCTCATTGCTATGTGAATTGTCTTGTCCATGCAACGCCCGTCCATCCATCCATATGCCTACCGCACTCGGATCCCACTGTTTACTGCTTTTATTACTACTGTCTTTGCTTTACTACTGATGTTACTTTGCTATTCCTACTACAAAACTATTGCTACTGCTAAAATGCTGTGAGCAAGATTGTTTCCAGGTGCAGCTGAATTGACAACTCAGTTGTTAAGGCTTATAAATATTCTTTGGCTCCCCTTGTGTCGAATCGATAAATTAGGTTTCACTTTCCTCGAAAATACTGTGATACACCCCCTATACTTGTGGGTCATCAGTCCTCTCCAATATTACAGAGAAGTCCTCAATGGATGAGAGAGAGAATGAGAGGGAATGGGATGATTCCAAAGGGGGAGGGGAGACCCCTATATATAGTGGGGGGTGCACCACCCAGGGGCCAAGTCGTGTGGGACTAAAACCCCACACCTGCTGGCCACCTAGGGGTAGCCGCCGACCCTAGGTGGGTCCCACTGGGGCGGCCCACCAAGCCCAGGCCGGCTGGCCCCCTCTCCCTAGGCGCCATGCCCTATTGGGCCTCCCTTTGGGTGAGGCCCATTAGTATTATGAAGCCTTTAATAATAAAATAAAATATATATTTAATATTAATTCTCCAATTAACAGTCAAATACACATATTATATTATTCCTTCACTCCGGAACACCTCTCGGACCCCTTCTGATCTCCATCGGATGTTACCCGGAACTATTCCGGTTTCTCTTTCTCTATTTCTCCTACGATACCTCATCTACCCTAAGTGTCCCTACCCTTAAGTTTGACATCCTTAGGTTCGGAAACACTTCGGACATGATCGAGACTACTCTCACATCAATGATCAACAGAGGGACCTGGATGGCCATGTGACCCCCGTGCGTTTCACAAATATAATCGCTTGAACCATGAGATAGCCGTTTCCCGTTCCCTTTGTCATATGATAACTAATTCATTTGAGATTTGATCTTCGGTATCCTCATACCTTAGTTTGGTCTCATTACCAATGAACGTGTTTACTCGTTCTCATGTCGTTGCATTCCGTGACCAAGTCACATGCTTGCAAGCTTCATTAATGCAACGTCACCGAGATGACCACATGTATCTATCTGTTACATGAATTAGACAAATCCTGGTCTTGATATGTACTCCTCTACGCATCCCTTTGGAAAACCTGAGTGGCACCTTTTTGATCACCCTGTTACGAGATGATTCTTGATAACCATCTAAGCTTCCTCCGAAATGGTGATTTGCATTACCTCACACACAAAGGATCAGGTTGCAAGGTTCTCTGTGTTTTATCATCGATGGTGAACTTTGTAACTAAATCTCATTCAAGATATAACGGTCGGATGTTTGTCTATTATGTTATTCAACTAATAACATGACCTTATTGTCAATTGGCATAAATGACCATGATCTTGAAACCCAGACCATCCTCACGAGCAATGAACTAGTTCGCTAGAGGTAACTAGAGACACAGTTTGTTTACATACCACACATGTACTAATGTTTCGTATTAACATAGTTATAGCACAGTATGAAACGTATTATGAACATATAGGAGATATATCAAATAATACACTTTATTATTTGCCTATAGGGCATAACTCCTTCAGGTGTACTACCTAGCGCTGGAGGAGGCGGCTTTGTAGATCGTCATCTTGATGACGAAGACCTTCAGCTTGAACTCTAGGACATCGTCGCGCGCCATGTCGTACTTGTAGACCAGCTCCAGCCAGTTCTTCCCGAAGGCAACCTGGCCAGAGAACTAGTCGACCTGCACGAACTCGGCGCACCACCGGCAGGCTGTGACCTGCAAGACGCGCGGCAGAGGTTGCTTGATCCAGGACCTCAGGCCAAACTGGAACGCCGGCGGGATCACCAGCATGTGCAGGTCGGCCGCGTCTAGCTGGATGATGAAGCGCGAGGAACCTCGGCTATTGGGTAGTGCCCAAGCCTTGGCTGCCAGCTAGTTAGACAGCTGCCCAGAGGCTGTGCGCGCTCACCTCGCCGATGCGGGGGCCACCGATGCGGGGGCCGCCGAGCGGGGGGGGAGGAGGAGGAGGAGCGACGGCCATGGTTGGAAATCGTGGTGACAGGGCGGGACTGGGCGGTGAGCGGAGTGGACTGGGAGTTAAGGCGAAAATGTCCCGTCTCCCGTGCTTCCCCACGCGTGCAAGCGGTTGGCATGCGGCGCTCACCATGGCCTGGCCACGTGAAAACGGCCGAAATCGGCGTTCCCAGCGGGCCATGATTTGGCCTGCTTTAAGACCCGTGTGGTGCAGAGATTTCGTGCGGCCCAGGTCTCCAAACGGGTTTATTTCTTCCCGCACCGTACGAGAAACGCCCGTCGGGCCAACCAAACATGCCCTAGAGGCTCTTTACCATTGTCTCAATAAAAAATTCATATAACAATGTGGAGACAATTTTCTTAACATAAAGATGCTCTTTTTTGCACACTACGAAAAGTGTCTTAAGTCAGGATAAACCTTTGATATACCATGGGAAGTGTCTTAAATGTATAGACCTTGCAATGGTGTTCTTGATAAGATGACGATGGCGACTTTGTGACCGGAGTGGCGCATGCTCGTGGACGATAAGTTTGGTGGTGGCGAAGCTTCGTCCTCGCGGTGCTTCTACGCAAAGGATCGGCACCGACGCGGTGCCGTCCTCGGGTGGCACCATTCCTTCCTGGATAGGGTTTTCGGGAGAAATCCTTGTTGGCTTGATCGGCACCGACGCGGTGCCTTCCTCGGGTGGCACCATTCCTTCCTGGAGAGCGTCGTGGCTACCCTATCATTTCCCTCTGTGTTCCAAGGGAAACACTAGGACCAGCTATGGTCTGGGCAGTAGTGTTAGCTTTCCTTCTTGAAGGTGTTGTTTGGTGCTTGACGAGACGTTGCTAGGAGTGTGGTGGTACTTCTCCGGTGGGCGCAACGGTTGCGGGTCGTCTTCATTTAGTTGATCCGCCTATGTCTCCATTTTGTTTTCCTTTTTTTTTGTTTTAGTTCGGGCGTGTGTGTTGCTGCTCCAACATCTTGTATCGTATGGTGTCTCTTTCTTTGGGCGTTCTGTTGTCTAGCCAGCAACGGTCTCACATGTGTGCTTAATTTATAAAGCGGGGCGAAAGCCTGATTCGAAGATATCTGCAACGAGGTACTCACTGCAGAAGCCCGTTAATATCTAATAATACTATGGCATCCCCCATTGGATTTGAACGGTTAACAAATTAGCATGTAACCGTCATATTTGCATGCTGCCTGTACCGTAATCAGGCAAACTGTCGCTTCTGTAACTGCTTGCTGCTGGGTGACACAGGGAGAGCAGCAACCTGCATTTTCCACTGATAGAACATCAGAGTCGACGGACCAGGTAAACATCTCCGGTATCCGAAAACGTCTTTCTCAAGTTGGAAGCCATGTGGAGAGTGGACAGTGGAGGTCTCTTTCCGCTGGTTGATCTGCCATTGATGATAAAACCTGAAAAACTCTCCCAGAAACTTCGTCCACGGTGCAAAAGCCCGTTAGTCCAACCAAGTCATCTCAAAGCAAGATTTTTTCCTTGAACAGGTGCCAAATGCTAAGTGTTTCTTGAACCACATCGGCATTCCAATTTCCAACAGGTAGAGACGCGCCATTCTCGTCAGAATTAATACTAGCAGGCAGTACACTTCACACATCCACACATCACGAAGTACAGGTCCGTCCTGGATGACCATATATAGGCTGTATCCATGTACATGCGCGCCGGAGCCAGGCCTGCTCAGACGCGCGCGGTCAGTAGCTCCACAGGCTGACCTCGCAGTCGTAGTCCTCTTCGATCCACGCCGACGGCCCAGCCATCGGCGGCGGCTCGATGAGCATGCCCTGCGCCATGTCAAGATACCCCTGCATTTCGAATTCCAGTCCGTCCATGAGGCAGTAAGGGGAGCTAGCGACGGGCTCCTCGCTCCACGAGGAGGCTACCGGAGAAACAGAAACAGCCGCCGCCTCGGTAGCCACATCGGCATTGCGCTCCCCTGGAGCCGGACGGAACAGCTCGGCCGCTTCCACCGCGGCGCGGCGTATCTCGTCGTGGCAGGCCCCCCGCGGCGGCACGCGGAGCCTGCGCGGGGAGTCGGAGAAGTTGAGGCACGCGTGGCGGCCGCGCAGCGCCAGAGCGGCGACGTCGTGCGCGCGCGCCGCCATCTCGGCGGTGTCGAAGGTGCCGAGCCATATCCTCTGCTTGCCCTGCGGCTCGCGCAGCTCGCAGACCCACCGCCCGGGGTTCCTGCTGCGCACCCCCTTGTACACCGGGTGCCTCGTCTCCTTGACCTTGGTCCTCCCGGCCCGCCGCTTGGGCGGCGCCGACCACACCGTCCTGTACGAGCAGTCATGTCCTTCTTCCCCTTCGCAGGCCGCCGGAGACTGCGTTCCCGACGGGGAGTAGCCACTACCGCAGTACGCCCACTCCATCTGTCCTGTCTGAGTTTGTTTGAGCTTTGGAGGGAAACATCCGGCGGCGGTTTATATAGCTATGCATTAGAGGGTCTTGACGAGAAAGAACGCGTGCGCTGCGCTGCTGCAAACGCGGGGTGACACGAGGAGCCAGCCAGGCCAGGGTGAACGGTGAAGTGAAGGGCGATGTGCGACGGTACGAGCCGGGTCCAGCGCGGGAGTAGGCTCGCGACTCGCGAGGCGGTGTTTGGTTAGGTGGGGTGTTTCAGTTGGCTGTCAGGCCAGCTGGAGGCTGCACGGACGGAACGAAAGGAAACGATGGCGACGGCGCGCAGTGGACTCGGCGAGGTGAATGGGATGACACTATGGGCTGGGCTTTTTCGGCTTCTGTTGCTCCTCAGTGGGTTGTGAAGAGGACGTGTAACGTGCTGAAAGAAGCCTACGGAGAGGGGATTGCGAGTCTTTTTCTTTTCTTTTTTGCGGGGGTTTGATGAAAGACTCGTGTGAGTTGGAGAGCCCGTGACATCTGTGGAATTTGCTGTTTTTTTCAGCTGACGGCAAATTGGACGTCACGACGCCATGCTCTTTTCTGTTGCGAAATATCATGAACAGCATCTCTAGCCGATAGCCTACAGCTTCTTTTTCGTAATTTCACGGATCTATTAATAAGTGCCAACGGGCGGTATAAAAAGTCTTAAAAGTTATAAATAAATTATTGAATCACCCAGCGACGACTACAAACACTAGCACAAGCTGAAGACGCGCCACCCTCTTCGGTCCACCATCACCGGAGCTAGGCAAATTGTTGTAGTAGAGCTTGTTGTACTAGACAGACGCGGAGTCGTCGTGCTAAGACCCCATAGAACCAGTGCACAAGAGCAGCAACCATCACCAAATATGAAAACCATAGATCAGAAGAGACTGACCTCAAACAATACTAACGAATACGGAAAACGAATGGATCCCAAGAGATCCGCAGGACACATGATTCCACGCGCCCTCCACCGGTGCTAGGCGCACCACATAGCGAGGATATAGCGGGGATTATTAATTCTGACTTTAGGACGTAGACACCGCCTCAATATCTCCAAGAAGACACTTAAAAAAGCTAAACAAAAACCAAAAATCCTCACGCCGACGAGAGGCCATGGTCTGTTACACTTCCAAGTCCCTAAGGCCACGGGACACGGAGTGGTCCGACAGCATCGGCGGCGAGGGAACAAAACCCTAGATGGCTTCCCGATAGCCTAAAACTTAACTTCATATCCTACCTCCTATCCTAGATTCTCAACTTTTTACTACTCTGAATGGTGGTACAGTATAGCCGAACCCCTATACCTCCTAAATTTATTTTTGCTCAATTGTCAAACCCGTATCACATTCATATGAAACTATTGCATAGCATACGATCAGTCATTCAAACTATCACAATATCTTCTTGCTCATTGTAATTTTATGTCCTTGTCTTCTTGATCGAGGCTTGTGTGTCCACGGGATCATAAACCTCCTCCACCTCCACTTTCAGCCTCTTGATCATCATCCTCTTCAGGCACCTTCTCACTGACCTCTTCTTCTTCTTCTTCTTCTTCTTACAATCCCATATCATAATTGAGACCATCAAGCCCTTCCACATGCGAGGATTGAATTCAGCGATGCCAAGCTTGACCGCACTACAATCATCAAAAGAACATGTTTTCATAGCTCCTATCTGTCAATGGTACGACTGAGGAGTGAAGGTCTTACATTTACCTCTGTTTCGGCTTACCGGGCATTTCGTCGATGACGTCACGGACAGTGACTTGAACGCGAGGTGCGGTGGCCTCGTGCGCCACCAATCGGAACATAGAGACGTCAGAAGGCACTATGTGAGCTACCAGATGCGAAGGAGCCGTCGGTGTCGATGCCACAAACTTCCTCTTCTTCTATTGGGTTGATGCCTCTGCGAGACATTTCATGACCTCTATCGGCTTTTGCGACCGCGGACCACTGAGGACCAGAGCAAGGGGAGGCCGACCCATCTTTTCCACAATCGATGAGGCCTTGCTGCCGTTGCGGGAGGCCTTGCCTGATGGCCCCATCTCCCGCACCATGTTGGCGTTCCCCAACCATTCCTACGGCATTAGAGGCGTCGTGTGGGCCGATTCTAGCGGTGTCGAGCTAGTGGAGAACTTCGGCAAGGTTGAAGAATCGTCTTGCGAGCCTATTCTGACCGGGGTAAGGGCCAATGGTGGCACCGCCAATGAGGCCCAACAAGATTGGGCAGGAGATTCGGGCAACTTGGTGGGATAAATGGAGGGGAATGTTTTGCTCGCTTGAAGTGGCAATGAGTAAAAATGAGAGTGGAGGTGAATTTAGAGGAAGCTCCTAATTTTTTTAGTCCTCTAACACCGATAGGAGGTCAGGTAGGTGCGCCATAGAGGAGCAAAGAAGAGTTTTTGCTCCTCTAACCAATTTTAGACTTTCGGCTAGAAATGATCTTAATGGATCCAACGTTTTCGCAACACATCAGTTGTCATATGACTTGTTCTTACGCGCGATGTACCTGCCAAGTGAGATCAACCAAAACTCGGCGCCTTTTTGTTGCTCTAGTGCTCGGAAAACAGACGGTGGTCTTCCCAAGTGTCGTCTCATCTCGCTAGCTGGTTTCTTGTAGTAATCTAGGGCGTGCTTGGTTATTCCCGAAGAATTGCCGTTTGGTTGCTTTGCTCACCGAAATATGCATAGCTCAAGAATGAAAGCAGCCAAAAAGTTGGTATAGAAGAAAACTCCGAAATCAAAAAAGTTTCCTACGAGATTGTAGAACAGAACCCAAGATCCAATCTATGAGATGCTAGTAGCGAGGAGGATCGGATCTAATTACCCTCTAAGAACGCGAGTGTTTATTGATCTATGGATTGTGGATGATGTACTCTTACTATCATCGGATAAATCCACTTCAGCACCACACGAGAAGCACCTTCGAGATTCGCACACCTTCATCTTGATGGTGTCTCCTCTTTCTTGATCCAGAAAGCGAGGGGAAGAGGCTGGTGAGATCCCGATAGCACAAAGGTTTGCGGTGGATATGGTGGAGAATTTATGCAGAGCTTCGCTAAGACACTACCAAAGGGAGGAGGGAATGCATGCAAGAGAGAGGGGAGTCGGAACTAGTAGGAAGGGGTGTTGCATCCCATGCCACTGCTTCTCCTTTTATAGGGGTGGGGCGTCCGGCCAGCCATTGTCTCTCCTCCAAGAAGAGGGGCGACGACCAAGGGGGGAGCCCCTTCTCTTAGAAGGTGCTTCCCCCAAGTAAACCCTAGCCCCAGGGGTTGTCCGCATGGGTCATGTGGGGCTATGGCACCCTGGACTATGTAGGCCGGGTGCCCCTCCATGGGCCCATGTGCCCTCATGAGCAGGTGGGTCCTACTGGTGGATCGTGGAACCTTCTCGATACAATACTAGAAAAATCCAAACTTTTTTCGGAACCTCAAAACAACTTTCCCATATATAACTTTTTACCTACAAACCATTTTTAATATCCTCGTGATATCTAGTATCTCATCCGAGACTCTGAATCAAAATTTGGTAACACAATGTATTATCTCATCAAACCCTAGAGATATCTAAACATTAAGTTTGTAACTTTATGGGTTTGAGAACATATGGATATGACCGAGACACCTCTCTGATCAATAGCCAATGGCGAGACCATGGATGTCCATAATGGATTCCACGAAGTTCTTTTCTCAGTTGAACCACAATGTCGAGGATTCAATTAATCTGGTATTCAATTCTCTTTGTCTCGTGATATATTACTTCATGAGATTCGATCATCGGTATCACCATACCTAGTTCACTATCATTACTGGCAAGTTATTTTTACTTGTTTTGTAATATAATATCCCTATGACTAAATATATTAGTCACATGCTTGCAAGCTACTTAGGATGTTATGTTACCGAGAGGTCCTAGAGATATCTCTATATCGCGTGGAGTAACAAATCCCAGTCTTGATCCATGCTACCCAACAAGTACCATTAGAGATACCTGAAAAATACCTTTATGATCACACAATGATGCAGCGATGGTTTATGTCCACAAATCATTCTTTGGGTACTAGAGAGTAACATGATCTCATGGTCTAAGAAAATAGTACTTGACATTCACGAAAGCTAAAACAATTAAACTTAGTAACACGATCAAAAGCTATGCTTAAATTTGTGTATGTTCATCACATGATTCTCCTAATGATGTAACCTCTGAAGGGAATATGCTCGAGAGGCAATAATAAAGTGGTTATTATCTTATTCCATGTTTATGATAGATTTTTATTTTACATGCTAGAATTGTATTGATCGGAAACATCAATACATGTGTGTTTAATAAACAAAAAGGGTTCCTAGTTATGCCTCTCTTATAGACTAGCTCGTTGATTAACAAGATGATCAAGATTTCTTGATCATGGACATTCGATGTTGTTAATAACGAGGTCACAACATTGGTGGAATGATGTGATGAACATTCATCCGAAGTATAGCATTACGATCAAAGTCATTATGTTTATATTGCTATAACACTATACGAAGTAATATTTATCCTTAGACCATGAGATCATGTTAATTGCTAACACCGGAAGAGTATCTTGATAACATCAAACGTCACACCGTAACAGGGTAACTATAAAGATGGGTTCAGTGCTACGAAGGTGTTATGTTGAGGCTCATGGATCAAGAGTGGAATTTGTCAATCCTGATGACAGATAGATATACTTTGGGCCCTCTCGGTGATATCACATTAAGATAGCTTGCAAGCAAGTGATGTGATCACTAGAATGGTATATCACGGGAACGAGAAAAGAGTGCATGTCGGTAACGAGATCAAACTAGGTATGGAGATACCGATGATCGAATCTCGGACATGTAATATATCGCGAGACAAAGGGATTTAGTTACTAGCGTTAAAGGTTCTCATGATCACAGAAGTCATCATTGAATGTGTAGGAGTCAGTATGGATCTCCACGTCCCGCTGCTGATTATTGATCGGAGAGGGGTCTCGATCATGTCTGCATTATTCGCGAACCATAGGGTGACACACTTAAGGGATACTGACACCATTTGGAGCAAATATGTTTCAGATAAAGATTTAAGAAAGCGCTGGAATTATTTCAATAGACACTGAAACTGTTTCGGGTGAAATTGCTGAAATTGGTTCTGCATGTAATATTGAAATGTTGCACGGGGTTTTATGTGAATGTTTGTTAATTAAAGTAACTAAAAAAATTCTGAATAAAAATAATAAAAGAGTTTTATTAAATAAGAGAGCATTAAATTTGGATAAGTTTAATGCATTTAAAGTGGAGACTTTAAAAGGGAATGTGAAGAGGCATTTTAATGTGGAGGGGTTACCACCACATGAATGGAGCGCCGGCCATGAAGGAGGGGCACCCCCCTCCTCCTATAAAAAGCCACCCTCTCCTCACTTCTCACACACACCTCCTTGTGAAGGATCTCTCTCCCCCTCTAGTATTATTTCCCCATGGTCTCGGATTAGCGAGATACATGTTTCTGGTGGCTTTATCTGGAAAGGAGTTGCTGCTTCCGCTGCTTTGCTGGAGCGAGGGACGGAGGTTGTCGGGGTACCAGACGTGTGTGCGGTCACGGATGTACCGCTGCTTTGCGATGCTGGACTTGGTGCTGCTGGAGCTGGATCTGATGGACGTGCTGGAGCCGGACCTACTGGACTTCCTCACGATCTTGAGATCGGCAAGTGTACGACTACATCAACCACGAGTTCCTACTCGTTAACAAAACTCATTGTCTTCGAGGGTAAGTTCTCGTGGGATGTATGTTCACCCGTTTCTTTGTACCTAGTAGATAGATCTTGGCGTGTAGTTCACATCGTAGGAAATTTTTTGTTTTCTATGCTGCGGACCCAACAGTGGTATTAGAGTTTGATCTATGCATAGGTGCTTTGCACGGGTAGTACACATATGTTTATATGTGGGCGATGATGATCATGTTATTGCATCTTCTATGTATTTTGGATATTGGTGGCATAGTGGGATGAAGCGGCCGGACCCACCTTACATGTCATCGTATATGAGACCGGTTCCACGACTGACATGCAACTTGTTTTGCATAAGTGGCTGGCGGGTGTCTGTCTCTCCTACTATAGTCAATATCTGATTTACAATGATTTGCTAATAACTTGGTTATCCTCGTTGTGGTTCATGTTCGTAGGTAAGAACGGTTCTATCTCTGAAAGCCCTAAGCCACGTAAAACTTGCAATTGATAAATTAGGGGCGTCTAGTTTAGATCGTTGCTGGGCTAGTGTCTTGATATGGTATTGTTGTAAGTAGATGTATGATAGATACTCTTACAACACACTCAACGTGTAAGTTCCATAGACCTTGGCCTTACACACAAAGGAATGATATAGATCATACCACGATGCAAATGATAGAGATCAAATGCATGGACCATATCATCTCACTTTACACATTAGATATTAGCATCTTATACTGCTAGTTTGGCGCTTTCTGTAGCATTGTAAGATGATCCCTCATTTAGATATCAAGATAAAAATGTGCTCTTCCTTAAGTATGCACCATTTTGTGGACCGTATTTCGAGACATCACGTGATGATCGGGTGTACTCGACTCTACGCTTTCATACAAACGGGTGTAAGACAGTTTTACACATGCGAGTACTAAGGTTCTTACTTGGCGAGCCTAGCATGTACAGACATGGCCTCGGAGCACGAACCGAAAGGTTAAGCATGATTCATATAGTTGATATGATGCCCATATATATGCTCGCCTTTGAAGCTACATCAACTCACGTGATGATCGGACTTGGTGTAGTGGATTTGGTTCATGTAATCACCAAAAAGACATGAGGGGTGTCATTTTTGAGTGGGAGTTCATTTCTAATTTGGATTAGTCGAACCAAATTTGTCATAAATTAAATCAAAGTGAATTTGCATAGTTTGTTGTAGTCATTGGCATTCGTTTTCTACCTTATGCTTAGTTTTTATTTGAGATAATAGAACTATAAAATTGGGGATATTTACTTTACGAACTGGTATCGTATTGTTTTAAATGTCAATTTAAAGTTTATAAGTCCTATTGCAAACTTTCAGCAAACTCTATTTACTCCATGAAGTTTAATAAGTAGTATTAAATCAAGAGTAAGAATTCCAATGTTAGTATCTAAAGTATCATGTTTGCCTCCATGATTATTGATATTCAAAAGTTGTTTTAATATCAAGATTATATTGGAGCTGAAAATTGTTTCAGAAACCATCATGTGTGAAAGATGTTGTGATATCTAAAACAATGTTTTTGGTTGCATTATGATAGAGTATAATTTAGCAAAATACATGTTCTCATATTGTATGAGAATTTGTGAAGGTTGGAGATGCTAGGCATCCGAATCTACCAAAAAGGTTTTGGGAACTGATATTATACTCGCGATTCTTCCTTATAGGCTATAGTAGCTTGATCATGAAAGTTGTCATGATAAGGATGAATAGAAGATGTAAGTAAAATGTTTACTACACTAATAGATTACTAAAGAATGGATTTTTGAAAGAATGCCAAACATTTGATGATGGTGATCCACTTCAAAGTGCAAGTCCAAAGGTATTAGTATTTGACTATATACAAGCTTTGTACCATGTGTCATGTTGATGACACCACTATTGATGTTGATAGATTCTTTTAAAAGAAAAGGAATTGCTGAAAGAGAATCTATAAAAATATTTGGCAGAAAATAAAAGGTTGGAGATGTCCAACTTAGGTATATAGAAGATATACATGTTATGGCTGTATTCCTTGCTTGTTAAACAATGTGGCTCTTAGGTATTGGATACCGGTATTGGATACCGAATTGGTTGGTATGAAGTGTCATACAGGACAACGCAATTCATGAACTACAATGGCCTAAGTAACTAGCAAGAGAATGAGTGATGATGTTCATCGAAAACAAATAAACTGTTATTATGTTTTTCGTTGTCGTCAACCCTAGCCTTCAAGATTTGTTTTAATAATTGTTATTTTGTTCCGGTATTACGAGAACAATGGTTGTTCAAATAATTACCGTATTCTATAAAGGATGGATGAACTTTTACAAGTCTAGTGGGAGAAATCACATCCATAAACACTATTTCTAAAATGTCGCAAGACAAATGATTGAAAGATCACTTATGAAGTGACATCGCTGTTTAAATTATATTGGAAAGAAAACATGAAGAAACTCCATGTTGATGGATTTTTTGAGTCTTTGATTTTGATCAATTGACGCATGTGAGACTTTCCTTGAGATAATTGAAACTCCGTCCATAGGCCAGAGAGGAATGGATGACTAGCTTATTGGAAATTGTGCAGACTGATGTGCATAGTCCATTATGTGTAGCCATATGCGATGGATCTTTTTGCTTCATATGCTCTCTTCGAAAATTTGAGTGAATATATCTGTATATTTACTTAATAAGGAAGAAGTATGAAACATTTGAAAGTTGTTCAGAGACTTTCAAGATGAAGTGGAAAATCATTGTAACAAGAAAATAAAGAGTTTATGATTCGATCATAAAGGAAGATATTTGAGTTACATGTTTAGCAAAACACCTAAGATTTGAGGAATTGTTCCATGAATTTGGATTTCTCGATAAACCACAGGAGTATGGTATGTTCGAGAGATGAAATCAAACCATGTTTGACATGGTAAGATCAAAGGTGTCATTTATAAAATTGCCATTATGTTTTAAGGATTGAACCTTTAGAGACTACCGCTTTTACACTGAAAAGAGCACCATCGTGATCCATTGAAATGACACCATATGAGTTATGGTTTGGGATAAAACCCGAATTGTCTTTTCTTAAATTTTGGTATGCTATGCATAAGTAAAATGTTTACAACCAAAGTCGGATAAGGACGTCTTTGTAGGTTATCCCAAAGAATTTGTTGGGAATTTCTCCATAACACCGAGGACAAAAGAGTTTGTTACTTGGAACGCCAAGTTTCTTGAGAAGGAATTTTTCGTGAAAAGTTAAGTGGGAGGACAATAGAATTTTGATAAGGTTGTTGAACCTTAGCTATATGTGCTAAGTAGCGCAGCGCCAGAAAGTGTCCCGGTGGCTGCCACAATGCTCATGGCTCCCGTGATTACAAAAGGTGTGATCTTGGAGATTAGAGTTCCTATAGAACCGTGTGGGTCGGTAAGAATCAAATAGTAAGATTTGATAAGAAAGTCGTTATTGTTTTGACAATGATGAACCGACTACATGCAAATAAGCGACGATGGGCCCTGACTCCATAAAATGACTAGAAGTCATAGAATCCGTGATAGTATCCATACACGAGAAATCAAGTTTCTGAACTTGGAAGACCCTCCGGAAAGGCATGAAGCCTATTGGTTGTGTTTGGATCTATAAAGAAATAGACATGGATGTTTAACATCTATGAAATAGTCGACATGTCGGAAATAAGTTTACGACAATGTTCAAGGAGTTGACTATGACAAGATTTGATCTTTCATAGCGATATTTAGTCTTGACGGATTAATGTAGCAACCACTACATATAATTTGGTATATGGTAGTTGAATAAACAAAACAATGTTCTTCTAATAGAACGGTTACCTAGGACGTGTACATGACACGGTCCGAAGGGTTTTGTTAATTCAAAGGGTGCTAAAAGGGCATGCAAACTTCAATAGTTGAAGTAAGCACAACGGAGTTGGAATCTTCACCATGATGAAACTGTTAAAAGAGTTTAAATTCATCGGAGATGATGAAGATGCTTGCATTTGTAAGAAATTAAGTGGGAGCGTTGAGAGATATTTCTAATACATTATGTAGAGGACATATTGTTGATTGGAAATGATGTATCTTGTATTGACACAAGTTAAGAATTTCATTAAAATAAGATTTAGATGAAAGACTTGGGCAAAACCGGAATATTAGGCATCAATATCTATATGGATAGATTAAGGCGCTAATATGGTTGTGCCAGACATACATATATGAGATATTGAAAGGGTTCAATATGGAAACAACAAGAAAGGTTCTTTCTGCATGGAAAGAATTTTATCAAGATTCAAGTGTTTCAACACTTGGTGAGTAAAATCACATGAAGATTTTGATCGATTATACCATGATATGTATATATCCAGAATGTCCTATGCTCTAAATGTTATGAGCATATACCAGAATGATTCATAAGATGATCATTGGACAATAGTAAAGATATTCTTATGAGTTTTGGAAGAACTAATAATATATCATGTATAAGTGACAAATAGTTAAAGGTAGTTCATTGTAAAGTGTTACATTGATACTAGTTTTGTCACAAGATACAATTTAAATTTATCTCAATTTAGACTATGGGTGGCACAATGTAATGGAAAGGATGTTCCATGATGGATCTGGATGAGTTCCAATGTTGAGACATTGTGACGGATACTACAACAAAAAGGCTAAGTATATAACTGCTATAGTAGCAGCAAAGGAGGGTATTTGTGTTAAGTAGTTTGTTATCAAACTAGGTGTGGTTCAAAGTGGGCTAATACTATGAAGATATATTGTGTGACAATAATATCAACATATTTTAAGCCGAACGAACTAAAGGTCCCACCAAAGGACCAAATTTATACAATGCCATCTCATTTGAGAATGAGTGATGCGTAAAGACGCAAAGACATGCAAATACACACAGACCTGAAACTGTCAGATCCGGAGATTATGTTAACCACTAGCAATCGCGTATATGCAACACCAGAAAGCCATAGGTGTTCAATACGCAAAGTTTTTCAAACTAGATTATTGACTCTAGTGCAAGTGAGAGACTGAAGGGAATATGCCCGAGAGGTAATAATAAAGTGGTTATTATCTTATTCCATGTTTATGATAGATGTTTATTTTACATGCTAGAATTGTATTGATCGGAAACATCAATACATGTGTGTTTAATAAACAAAAAGGGTTCCTAGTTATGCCTCTCTTATAGACTAGCTCGTTGATTAACAAGATGATCAAGATTTCCTGATCATGGACATTGGATGTTGTTAATAACGAGGTCACGACATTAGTGGAATGATGTGATGAACATTCATCCGAAGTATAGCATTACGATCAAAGTCATTATGTTTATATTGCTATAACACTATATGAAGTAATCTTTATCCTTAGACCATGAGATCATGTTAATTGCTAACACCGGAAGAGTATATTGATAACATCAAACGTCACACCGTAACAGGGTGACTATAAAGATGGGTTCAGTGCTACGAAGGTGTTATGTTGAGGCTCATGGATCAAGAGTGGAATTTGTCAATCCCGATGACGGATAGATATACTCTGGGCCCTCTCGGTGATATCACATTAAGATAGCTTGCAAGCAAGTGATGTGATCACTAGAATGTTATATCACAGGAACAAGAAAAGAGTGCATATCGGTAACGAGATCAAACTAGGTATGGAGATACCGATGATCGAATCTCGGACATGTAATATATCACGAGACAAAGGGATTTAGTTACTAGCATTAAAGGTTCTCACGATCACAGAAGTCATCATTGAATGTGTATGAGTCAGTATGGATCTCTAGGTCCCGCTGCTGATTATTGATCGGAGAGGGGTCTCGATCATGTCTGCATTATTCGCGAACCGTAGGGTGACACACTTAAGGGATACCGATACCATTTGGAGCAAATATGTTTCAGATAAAGATTTAAGAAAGCGCTGGAATTATTTCAATAAACACTGAAACTGTTTCGGGTGAAATTGCTGAAATTGGTTCTGCATGTAATATTGAAATGTTACAGGGGGTTTTATGTGAATGTTTATTAATTAAAGTAATTAACAAAATTCTGAATAAAAATAATAAAAGAGTTTTATTAAATGAGAGAGCATTAAATTTGGAGAAATTTAATGCATTTAAAGTGAAGACTTTAAAAGGGAATGTGAAGAGGCATTTTAATGTGGAGGGGTTACCACCACATGAATGGAGGAGGTGAAGAGGCACCTCCTCCATGCGCCGGCCATGAAGGAGGGGCACCCCCTCCTCCTATAAAAGGCCACCCTCTCCTCACTTCTCACACACACCTCCTTGTGAGGATCTCTCTCCCCCTCTAGTATTATTTCCCATGGTCTCGGATTAGCGAGATACATGTTCCCGGTGGCTTTATCTGGAAAGGAGTTGCTGCTTCCGCTGCTTTGCTGGAGCGAGGGACGGAGGTTGTCGGGGTACCGGACGTGTGTGCGATCACGGATGTACCGCTGCTTTGCGGTGCTGGACTGGGTGCTGCTGGAGCTGGATCTGATGGACGTGTTGGAGCCAGACCTGCTGGACTTCCTCACGATCTTGAGATCAGCAAGTGTACGACTACATCAACCACGAGTTCCTACTCGTTAACAAAACTCGTTGTCTTCGAGGGTAAGTTCTCGTGGGATGTATGTCCACCCGTTGCTTTGTACCTAGTAGATAGATCTTGGCGTGTAGTTCACATCGTAGGAAAATTTTGGTTTTCTATGCTACGGACCCAACAACCTCGATATCAAATAACATTACATGTTCATTGACATAGGTATGATTACTCGGGTACTTATGATCTGCTACCCTGGTTGTATAAAGGCTCAAGGTACATGAAGATTCAAGATTATGGGCCAAGAAGTATCCGATAGAAACCTTAGTTATATTAGGAAAGTAAAGATGAACCGACATTATATTGGTGTTGAACATATGTAACCTATCCGTATACGGCTTTGGGACCCAGCCTATTATATATAGGACGAGAGAAGCCTATGAGGAGGTATCGAAAAATCCCAAGCGATCTATAATAGCTTTGTTCATCAATAATCAGACGAATTCGACTCCCTTGTTTGCCTGACATCCGATGAAATCCCCAGGGTTCTTTTTTCTGCGAAACCCTAAGTCCATAACCATGGTCATTGCTGAGGTTACCCCTCGTCAATTGGCGTCGTCTGTGGGAAACCTGAATGCTGGAGTCATGGATTCGGCGGACCCCTTTTCATCAAGCAATAATCCAACGGAAGCGGCAGCACGCCCTTCCACCCCTGTTTCGGTACTCGCCGATTTCAACGGCGGATCTGATCTCATCATCGGAAGTTTCCACTTTCAAGTGGAGGATCCTGAAGAACCGCACCTCTCGGCTCCGATCTCATCGGGACCGTCGGTCGAGAAAACTACGCCTACGGACTAAACCCTAGTTTCCAGTTTCACCATGGGGATTACCGAGGTTATCCCTCGTCATTCATGGTTAGCAAACTTTAACCATCACTTGATCAACGAAATAATCCATTAGAGGCTTACTAGGGACATGGTGTTATTTACATATCCACACATATATTTAGTTTCTGGTTAATACAACTATAGGATGGAGAATAAACACTTACCATAAACATGAATATAATAATAACAACTTTATTATTGCATATTCGGCATATTTTCAACACTATGATGGTAACATACGAACATCGACTGTATGTTACTTCACCTATATAGACTCATAGGGTTGTACCTTAATGTAATAAAGGAGAGTATGGATAGTGAGAGATGATAGAAACCTTGTTCAGATCTTTGGAGTTGCACTAGAAGGGTTTATATGATGGGACACCACAAAATTTAAAGCAGTGGTTGGATATTTATGTCTTATTAAGTAATCTCGTGCTTACTCTTTTTTGGCATAGGGACCAACCATTAGGGTGTGTTTTCTCATCCATGTGGTTGCACCTATTTATAGGCTCCATCCGACGAGAATAAAATTTGACAATATATTTACCACACTTTTCTGCAAATCTTTATGTCATGAAGACTGTGCCATCCCTGGAAACGCTTGACACATATAAGAATACACCCAAGCTTGTCCTCTTGATGCATAGAGGATTAAGTTTTCTCTGAAAAGAGCATTCAAGTCTTTACTAGTACTTTACTTTACTTGAGCTTACTTGTTATTTACTGTCCAGCAAACATAAACTTAAAAACCACAAATCTCTGCATTTTTTCTATTATTTACTTGTTGAATTAGCTAATCAATACCTTGAGCTTCTCATGGGTTCGACAATCTTTTCTATTCAAAAGGTACTACAACTGATCCCCTACACTTGTGGGTCATCAATTGCCTTCCTCGACAAGAAGCATGAGGTGCGACAACGGTCGTCCTTCATGGGCGACTTCCCGGTAGAGGGCGATCACCTGATTCTGGACATGGACGATGCTGGAAGTGACAACAACGACAATGACAACGTCTAGGATCCCATGCAGGAGGTCAAGCAGGAGGAGGCGATGCCCCTGCAACCGCTAGACCTTGACACGGATGAGGCCTACCGCATCGCCTTGCAGCAGTCTGCGCTCTGGGAGGAGGCGCTCTAGAGCAGGATGACAACGTCGCTGCCCGAGTCCTTCATGGCATCTCAGCAGCAACTACACCCACTACCGCCGCCATTGCAGCAACATCAGTCGCCACACAACCTGAATTGTGGCATGCATGGCCTGGCCAGTACCAGCCACGACCGCTCCCCTCCATCGCCGCAACAGCAAGTGCCTAGCACGGGCCACCGTTGTCATGGTCGCCGTTGTCGTACATCGACCTCTCCTAGGAGGACGACAACTAAGCAGAGCCGCCGCCGCAAGCCCTCGTTGTGGCTAGGGTGTTTTATCATGTTTTTATGTTCTATATCTCTATGCAAATTAAGTTTCTATGCAAAATAAGCTTCCGTGAAATGAAATTCTTAAAAAAAGACGCGCCGCTGGGCACCCGACCTAGACAAAGAAAAAGCCATTTTTTTTTACAGTGAGCCTACTCAAATGGACCGATTCGAACCCATTTTATGTCCGAAATGAGACGGCCCGCTCTTAAAATCCTTGGAGAGCAGACGAATCTTATTCGGGCGACGAATAGTTTCAGGTTGGCGGTGCCAGGAACGCAGCCGAGAGAGAGATCCAGATCCGCAGTTTGCAGAGACAGATGCTCGGCGGTGTGCAGGAATGGTACGGCCGTCCATATACGTCCGCGACGCCATGATTTCCACCGGATCCGCCCACGTCCCACCCTGCGCCGCCGTGCGGTGTCGCGCCCGCGTCGCCTTGTGGCTTGCACAGAGAGACGATCCAATCGGATTCCGACGCGCCAGGCGATCCGTACGAGTCCAGGTGTCCGTCCGGCCGGTAGGTCCCTGCCTGAGAATTGAGATGCGTCGCGAACTGATCCTCGCTTTTGCTCGTTTCGGCGGGAGTGCGCGCGCAGAGGCTCAGGAGCTCAGCCAGGGCTTGGCTTGGACCACCGGCGAGTGGCTGTACCTGCCGAAGAACCCATGCCGCTGCGGGGCCGCAGCGGCAGCGGAGAGGTGGGGCACGACGGAGCGTTGATTGTCGTCTCGCCAGAATTCCACTCATGTTTGCCTCAGGCGGCTACGGGATGGGGCTGGACACGTGTTGCCCCAACAGGCGGGCTACTCGGTGTTTGGTGTGATATACGTACTTCCTACTACTGCTGTACTTATTTATCCGTTTTTTTCATTTCTAGAGCTGGACATGCAGTACGTACCGGCCGGACGCCTGGACACCTGGACTCTCCATTTCTAGGGTAGCACTCCTGAATCCTACTAGATAGGAAAATCAATTGTTTAGATTGCAAAACACACGGGAATAACATGATTGAGAAATGCTCTTTGGATCTTCGTTTCACATGGTTTTCCTATCTAGTAGGTCTTATATGTGGCCCCCTTCTAGGCTTCTTTGGTAGGTTTATCAGATCAGCGAGAGAAAGATGACTACAAAGCACACAAAAGCTGTAGGAATAACTGTTTGAATGGAATAACGCAAGTAATACTCACGAAAAAATGTATTGATCCTACGTCACTTTGTCTTAAAAAGAGGTTGTAGTGATCCGAAGGCAGTCCACATAAAAAAGGCAAAGGATTAGAGTCCTTATGGGATTCCTACAAACCAAAGAAGCTAAGAACAGGTAAAAACAAATGATTTTTTAGTTACACACACATGAAGTTTATTGCAGAAGGTGTGGATGCCGCTCTCGTCGGGGGGGGGGGGGGGGGGGGGGGGGGTGTCTTTTTCTTGCTGAAGAGTTGTTGATCTTGCAGATTTTTTTATCCTCTAGTTATTTTTTGTGAGGAATCTTAAAGATAGTTATGTACTACTTCTTATGCAGAAAAGATAGTTGCGAATTCGCGTACATAGAGTTTCGAAGGATCACCTAGTGCAAGTTTATGATCCTAGCTACAACCTAAGTCCCTGTTACATATATTATTGTTGGCCCGAATAGTAAGGTACCACCAATGTTTTAAGGAATTATTCAATTCTGTAACTTTGTTTTACTATTACTCCAACATACCGTGAGAGCGAAAATAATATTGTTAGATTCAGTATAATAATTTCAGCATGTGGTTTTTATGAGTTCTTTAATCGTCGAAATAGCATATAGAAGCCCCCGCAAAAAAAGGTATATAGTAGTACTATGTGCTGGTTATCAGAACACCAAAACATGCGGCTGTCGAAGTCGTTGTTGTTTTCATCCTTTTCATTGACAAACCACCCAAAGTGGAAGAAAGCTCAGACATATTACACACACTTCAGTAACATATATTCCCAGAGTAAATTAGACATCAACAGTATTTAGAAAAGGGGAACGGTGGAGCGATGCACTGTGCGCACATCTTATAGCCAATCCACCCCCAAAATATATACTATACTAGTATCAATTTCCACATGCAGTACAAACGTACACAACTACGGAATATATACGCACAAACAGTGTCATATACATGCCTCCTCGTGACCTACTTGACATTTAAGCAGGTATATCCCCAGCAGCTTTATATATATACTGCCATGGCGGAGTGATACCTCAAACAGAGCCCAAGCTGGTGACGAAGGAGAGACCTTCTGGCTCTCATCAAACCAGAAGGTCCAAAACACTTCATGCAGAAGGGGGAAAAATTAGACAGACAGAGGAGAGGAGAGATAGAGGTAGAACATCTGACATGCGTTACCGGGGAGAAAAAGACTAGGTTCCACACCGGTATGCGCCTCCTCCTCCTTACCGATCTCCTCATTATTCCAGTCCAGGTTCCAAGTTCAGTAGTAGTACTGTAGCAGCAGTAGTAGTTACAGTGGCAGCAGGATGATCGATGCAGGAGCTATGGGTCACGGTAGCTCCAGAGGCTCTCCCCGACCCCTGAATGCTCGGGCGATTCGTCGGAGGAGTCGGGGCTGAGCCTCGGCGGGCTCATCATCATCCCAGCTGCCATGTTGCGCAGGAACTGCGGCGTCTCGAATAGCGCCTCCTCGTCCAGGAAGTACTGGTCGAACCCAATGCCCGACTGGTCCTGCTGCGCGCCGCCGCCTGCCGCCGATGCGGCGGTGCTGCTGCTCCCGCCGAAGTGCTGCTGCACGGGAGCAATGCTGATGCCGGAGGCGCGATCCTGCTGCAGCGAGGCGGCAGCCTCCGCCGCCGCCGCGCGGATGTCGTCGGCGGAGGTGGAAGCCGGCGCGGGGCGCGTGGCGGCGATGGCGGGGAAGTTGAGCGCGGCGTCTGGCCCGCGGAGCGCGCGGGCGGCCACGTCGTAGGCCACGGCAGCCATCTCGGCCGTCGGGAAGGTCCCGAGCCAGATGCGGCGCGCCTTGCGAGGCTCGCGGATCTCCGAGACCCACTTGCCGCACCGGCTCCGGATGCCGCGGTAGAAGGGGTGCTTCCCCGTCGACATTTTTCGATCAGAGAGCTAGGGCAATGGCAGCACTGCACTAGCTAGCTAGCTAGCTTATATAGTTAATGGCTATGAGGCATAAACAGCTAGGGATCGAATGAAGAATGTGTGGGTGGGGATCAGTGGGGGACTGTGGGAGTGTCCGGCGGCGTGCATGCAGGTCGGGGATAAATGCACGAGGAGCAAGTCGGCTATATAGGGCGCGACCAGGAGAAGCGGCCGGATATGGCGCGTGAGGGACGCCATGGCGTTCGCTCTCGATGAGCTGGTGCCCGGGAAGCAAACAACCAAGGTAAATTTGGGAAGAATCATGTCGCTTTCGGGCTTTCTAATCATATGGCATGTGTACCTTTCGTTTTTGCCCGTTCTGTTTTTCTTCAGGCCTGGATCAGAGTTATTTTTTTTGGCAGTAATATTTGTTAACTCCGTGACCCTACGCCTCTTGGTCAGATGCGTACGTATCTAGACATGTTTTAGTATATGGAGATGCACATGAATTTAGACGAATCTAAGTCAATTATTTTAGAACGGAAAGAGTAGCATTTTTGGAGGAATGGAATCCTTAGATCTTTTTTATAAACATGCTCTAATATTTAATCTCTAGATTTGAATCGAACATGCTTTTTTCGAAAAAAAACTATTTGAAATACATTTCATACGATAATCGCAATCCACTAAAACAGTTGGAAATAATGTTTTGCTATCTTGTGGTGAAATCCTGTAAAATATGAACGAGCAATCATATACATTGCAATGAGCAATTAGAGCAAGTTTAATAGTGTAGCCAGTTGTTGGCTATAAGATGTTGCCACATCATCTATAGTCAGTTATATAGCTAACACGTCCAATAGTTGAACACAAGAATGTACTACTTTATTAAAGTATGGTCCACATTTCACTCTCACAAAGCACCTAGGAGCACGTGCTAGAGCTGGCTCTTAACTTATAGCCGGCTCATCTTCTCTCTCCTATTCTCTCTTCTAACTCAGCACAAATACTATATTTTACTTCTTATAACCAGCTGACATGGCTCTGTTGTACTTGCTCTTAGGCGTTTTCCTTTTCCTGGAACCATGTAATCATATCAATCAGTTTTTTAGGTATCAACCAATGAGACCCTCAATATGCATGGACGGAAAAACTTTTGAAAAAAAAAACTAACAATGAGCTCAGAATCTTATAAATTTGTTGTTTGGGAATCTAGGATGTAGAATACACCGTGACACGTCCAACTTACACTGTTCATGCATGAGTTAAGGAAATGAACTTTTCTGAATTGGATTACTTTTTTAGGCCAACAATCTTGATTTCGTATGCTACAGAATAAATCGTCAGAGATTATTTTTTTCGAAATCATGAGCAACTTGTTTTTGTAAATGTGAAACAAAACGGCCAGACATATCTACACCTAGATCCGTGAATGTGCAATTTGGCTAACTTAGGTTTCTTACTGTCTTATTAACAAAAATATAATTATTAACTTTTACTACCTCTACTCTAAAAAGGCATATATTTTTTTCCAAAAGTCAAACGGCACAAAGTTTAATCAAGATTATAGAAAATATAAGCATCTATAAAACAAAATCTATATATCATCAGGTAGATCTTGCAATATACTTTCATTTATGTCTATTTTTTCTTGTGGATCAACCGTTTTACCATATGACTTTAGAAAAAATTATACGTCTGATTTTCTAAAATGGAGTTACTTTCTCCATATTAAATGAATACCCGCGGGTTACCTACCCATCCTCTAAGATATCATTGGATGCCTAGAGTAAAGAAGCTGAGACGTCCAGAACTCTCTCGTCCCCTTGAGAGTCCCCAGCGCTGTCGCCCGGCTCCTCTCCCCTCCACCTCGGGCGATGCCGCCGTTGTGAGTGGGTTGGGGAGAGGCGGCCTGCCCCCCTTTGTACAGTAGATCTCATAGTAAGAGTTGAGTTGTGTCTCCTGCAGTGGGGATTGGCGTTATGTCATGCGGGAGTGGGCTGATGCGGCACGCGAGCTGCCTCGAGTGACCGACGGCGATGCTCTTCCTCCTCCTGGTGATCGACAGTGAAGCCAATGGAGGGTGACAACTTTGTTTCCCTCCTGCTAAGTAAGCTCGTCTTCCCTCCTTTCGAGATCTCTATGGCGGTTGGTCTCCTCGTGCTCTCCCTGCTGTCTGTAGTCGCTGATGTGGTGGATGCGACGCTGGTTTTGGAGAAGAGGCACCCACGAGGTTGTTCTGGTGGTTCGAAGGGGGAGTACTGATTCCATCTTTGTGGGAGAAGGAGAAGAACTTCCCTGTCTCGCCTGGCTGGTCCTGGTGGCGGGGGAGAAGCATAGTGGTGTGGAGAGGCGGGTCGTTCTTCTTACTCTGGCCGGCCGTGGCGGTGAGGGGACGAAGGAGATGGCTGCTTTTCTTGACTCCTCTTCCTCAAGATGTGATTATTTGTGGCAAAACCTTATTATGATGTGAATCAGCCTAGGCCGTCATGGTGATGGTAAAGGCAGTGATGCTCAAATCTTCAATGGCCCGTGCTAGAGATCGGAGGAGACGATGATTCAATCTTCTACTGCTCCAAAAGGTTTACATCTGCCTGTGATTCTCACTCTTTTGGATGTAGCTTTTCGGCCTAGCTGCAACACAAAGGATCAACTGTGAATTGTTGTCAAGGATGTCTTTGCTATCTTCATTTCGCTCGGGTGTATGCCCCGGAGGAAGGTGAGATCGTCTCTGATGTCGCTCCCCAGATTTAGCGTTGAAGATTTCTCTGTGTTGAGCTCAGTGAAGCATCCTCAACATCTACAGCTCAATTTACAACCTCGTGTCCCTGTGCCATCTCAACAGCTGGTTGAGCCGCTAGCTTTCTGGTTGGCCAGGCTTTGTGAGGCCCTTGAAAAACTCATTTGCAGGTTTGGCGCGTCCATGTTCTCGATGAACACCCCGGCAGGCTCCATTTGTGTTCTTCGGCTCAGACAACTTTCAGTAATTATTTCCTCTTGTGTGCATCTAGGTTGTAGGTTCAACTCTCATCTTCAGAGTAAAAGATGTATGAGCTATACTGAACCGGTACGAGTACTTGAGGGGCAGCCGCCAGGCCATTGCGAAGCAGCCAGCTAAACCCATCTAGGGTTTCGAACCCTCGCCAGCGATGCCATCGGTCCGCTCCGCCTCCAGTGGCCTTAGGGCCTTGGCGGTGTGGCAGACCACGGCCTCTCGCCGGCGGGTGGGTTTTCGTTTTTTAGCCTTTTTTCAGTGTTTTCTTTGGGATGTTGAGGCGGCGGCTACGTCCTGAAGTCAGAATAAGGTCCTTCCATCCTATCCTCGCTCCGGTGGTGCGTCTAGTGCCGACGGAGGGCGCGTGGAGTCGTGTGTCCGGCGGATCTCTTGGGACCCGGTCGTTTTCCGTATTCGTCGGTGTGGTTTGAGATCAGTCTCTTCTTCCGATCTACGTTTGTCATCTTCGGCGCGGGTTGCTGCTCTGGTCCGCTGGTCCTATGGGGTTTTAGCACGACGACTTCCCGTCTGTCTACTACAACAAGCTCAACTACGACAAGCTTTGCCCGGCTCCGGTGATGGAGGGGCGAGGACGACGGCGCGAATTCGGTTCGTGCTAGTGTCTATAGTCGTCGCTAGGTGGTCCAATGACCTATTTGTAATTTCTATTATTTTTAAGGCTCTTTGTGCCATTGTTGATGATTATTAATAGACCGGTGAATTCCACACAAAAAAAATGTATGAGCTATATTGTACTTTGCTTCAGTTCTTAATATATTAGCTCTTTTGTTAAAAAAAGCATTGGATGCCCACATGCGACAATGAACGGCTCAAAACTAAGTGGCATACCGAAGTGATTTTTTTGCTACACGTTGGTCAGGTGGTGCCGTTAAGGTACTCCTTTGCAATAGCCATGACAAAACGAGGAGGGAAACACAGGGCTACACAGGAAGAGTAACGACTGTTTGAGCGTGTGCACTGTATATAAAATGTGGTGTGTAAGAAAGCTTTTTAGTTCTTAGAACTATATCTAAACTGGGAAGAAGGTAGGATTAGGGAAACCCTAGAATTAGTCCGGGCAACAGCGTCGGCATCGCCGCTTTACTTTTTGGAGGTGTTGCTTGGTACGCGGCGTGTCGGAGTGCGAGGAGCGTGGTGGTCATCATCCGGTGGGTGCAGCGGTTGCGCGACATCATCGTTTTGTCGAGCCGTCGTTGTCGGCATTGTTTTCTTTTCTTCTTTCTTTTGTTTTTCTTTTGGGCTTGCCTTGTGCTGTCCGCCCTAGTAGTGGTCATTTGTATCAGTGGTTTGCTATATTAATATAGTGGGGCGAAAGCCTGATTCGAGGAGGAAGAAGGTAGGTCTAAGAAAAATATTCTTTGTCTTGAGTCTAGTACGAGACCCAGGTTCTAGTTGATTAAAAACTTTGTTTTAGTTCCTTGCATCGGTCTCCTTCCATTGGCCCAAGGTATAGCAGTTTGGTGGGGGAAAGAAAAAAATCTAGTATATGGATCCTACACAAGGGTCCTAGATGGTGGAACAACTTTGATTTTGTTAGACTCAGGTCTAGTTATTTTCTTAGCTCACGCCTAAACCTTTAGCATGCTGCACATTGCCCTAGAATTCAAATCGCATTTGCAACATAGCAGTCGAGGTATGTGTACGGATGGTTATTTCAAATTAAAATAGATAAGCGTGCTGCTCTTGTATCCCTGGCCCAATTTTCACCTGTTCGTTCAGGTCCTGTGGAAACGACCCAACTTTTTATGTACTTGTACGGATGTGTAACCTCATTGTGTTTTTGTTACATCGCGTGTTGTCGGTCGAGCTAGCGGCATTTTATTTCCATCTCATACAGAGTATATTATTTCTAAGAGCATCTCCACTAATATTTTCAGAAGGACCTCCTTAGTTTTTTTACGTGGATGGCGAGTTTTCACCCAGTCACGTTCTCAGGACGTCGAATTTCGTCGAATTTGGTCCAACTTTCATCCGGCGTTTCCCGCGACACCCGGCGCCCCGAATACGACTTGGGAGCGCCAGATGGAGCGAAAGAACGAGTGGGCCAGAGCTGTCAGCGACAGAAGGCTGAGCTATACGACGTTTATTATATACTACCCATGTTCCACAATACTATACGGCGTTTTATCTTTTCTTCAAAATGGAGGTGACACCCAGCCTCTCTATCAAAATAATGTATGTTTTATTTATTATTCAATAAAACCATACAAAGAAAATACAAAGATCAACCTAAAGCCATGTCAGCAATGATAGCTCTCACAAAACCTACAACTTTGATGATGGGGTGAACATGTCGGGGCCATGTGTCCTTACCTCACGCCTACATACATCATCACAAAACCGCAGGCCTCACCAAACCACCGAACGGCGAGCCGGGATCACAAACCGGTCCAGCTAACCCTTAATGCGCACCATCGTACGCGCTCCAAAAGTCGCCTCCGCCATCTTCCACTGATCCCTTTTCAGGATCGAGATCAAGGCATTACCCTTGTAAGGTTTGTCGTCAACACCAGATAACGCCCTCACGCCCGACGTTGATACCCTGCCACTCCACACATATATACATTTTAGAATAACGACCCTGCATATCAGCTTATCGAGTAGGGTTCATAATATAAACACAGTTACATAATGTACCAATGCCCTACCACGACTAGTTGTGTAAGGTTTTTTTAATGGTAATATGTGTCGCATGTATAAAAGAATAAAGGTCAAGTTACAAGCGAGCCACACATTGATCCGACAGAATATAAAAATAGGAAAACCCTAGCTTTCGCAAAGGGGACCCTCGGACCGGAAAAACTCTTCGGCAAAAAACCAACGCCTGTCACTCGCTTCTGGCACCAACATAGCTGCCACCCAAGGAAAAGTGGACAGATCACCTCTTCACACGAGCTCGACGTAGCTCCATCACTGATCTACAGCTTTACAGACCTTCAAAATAGGTTGTCAAAGGCAAAGCCATTACCGTTGAAAGAACCAGGCCGCGGCAGCACCCCAAACACGCCATCAATCTCCAAATGTGACATCCCCGCGTGACGACGTCTAAGGAGAAAACCAAATCTAACAGCATTCAACCACGAGCAAACCACAAAATTCACCATCTTCCATCTACCAGCAACACAGACTACCATCATGCACTCCTGGAGAACATCCGGAGTTCCGCTCCGACAGCGGAGAGCGCCTTAGTGACGGAGATACATGCGAATCTATACGAATCTCCGATATCTATTTCGAGAAAGATGTATTATTAGCTTCAGTTTGAGGAAGCTTAGCACAAGGCGAATAGGCGATAGTACCGACTAGTGACTACTAGTGACGTGTCACGTGTGAAGCTCGACAACTCGTGTACAAATAGTCCCAGCGATATCTATCGTCGTTGACGACCTTGTAGACACGCAGAAACGTATACACATAGCCGGATCTTTGATGATTGTCCTAGCCAAGGAGAAGGAATAGCCTAAATGATGCGATCCATTGACAATGGCACGTGCCCTCAACATCGGGACCAGCTCGACCTGGACGGGAAGCTGGCGTCGGGGTCGCGGACGACGCATCCGCGGAGGCGACACCCTCATCAGTCATCACTGGTGTGTGCACTTTGCCTGGTCCCCTTGTTATCAAGAGAGGGAGGGCTTTCGACGTTGAGCGCTCCGAACAGACTTGCTGCTTCTCGTTCTCGACGTCGACGGTCCGTACCTAAGAGCATCTCAGCCGGCGGCGTCCTCAAAATGTGTAGCCGGCAACAGCGCGGGAACACGACTCAAACTCTCGGTAATTTGAACGAGCCTGTAAACACATCGCCGTCCTCCCAAAATTCTCTCCCAAGGGGTTGATTATTGTAGAGAAGCGAAACGAGCCGGGGACACAACGGTAAAAAAAGGTATGCGCCTCGCGTCGCTCTCCGTGCCAGTCCCTTCCGTCTCCGGCATACCCCGTGCGGTGCTGGCGACGGCAGATCATCCTTCTCCCGTCCGTTTGGGGGTCTGCACCAGGCAGACTTGCAGGCGGCGATGCTCGATGGGAGTTGAGGTCTCGGCCGACGGCGGTGCCGGGCAGTGGAGAAGCTCCAGGAACGACGGCAGGTGGTGTGAGGTCCAGCAACCCACGGCTCAGGCCCGGATCTGGCCGCGCGGGCTTCAGCCAGCGAGTGCAGATTGGCCTAACAGGCAGCTCGGCGATTCTTGCTTCACGTCGGGTTACTGGGGCCTCTCCCCATGGCTGGGGCACCAGATCTGGGCCAGATGGGCCTAGACCCGGTGGTCGCCTGGCAGTTCCCTTTAGGGTTCTGCGCGAGGTGACTCGCGCGAGGCTCGGAGGTGCCATGCCCTGGTTGCTCCTGTCCACGAGGGATGATGCACTGCTCCACACCCTTCGAGTCATGGTGTTTGTTGCGGTTGTGCTTTTGTTCGCGGGGATGAGATTATGGATGCTCAGACCTATGTCAACCCGACAAGTCCATGTGAACACGGGGGCGTCGGTGCTGCTGCTTGGTGGCAGGGATCTGCATGGATCCACTGGTGGACAGAGGCGTAGTGACTAATGTGTGGGTTGGTGATGATGGTGGCACCATAGTTGCAGTGTGGCGGCGGAGCTTCACGTGCCAATTTGGGCTTGGTTGGGCCATGGAGTGTCTAGATTCATCTAAATTTAGGATTTATCAAATATACTAAATAGTGTCTAGATTCATCTAAATTTTGATAAATCTGAGACATCTATTTTAAGACGGAGCGAGTAATAATTCTTGAAACCAAAAAAAAAACTCAAAGAAACACAGTACCCACCCTGTGTCACCCTTCTCTGACGACATGGGGATCCCTAGCCGCCGCCAGCCCTTGAGGCCCCATTCCTCTATTCTCTGCATCGCTGCCGCCGGAGGGGGCGGCGGAGCCGTGCGCGTTATGGCGAAGGTGTCGGTGGGGCGATTTCCTCTTTGGCGCGCGCTGTGCCGGAGATGGCGGGGCTGCGGGCGTGCGTGGCAGCGCGTGGAGAGAGGGCACAGCGGTACCGGGATCTACCGTGGAGGCGCAAGGCTGCTGGGGCTAGTGCTGGCCAGCGCGGTGGCTCAAGGAGCCCGAGACGGCGACCCCAGATCTAGCTGAGGCGATGCTCGTCCCCGCCCGGCTGGAGGCGGTGGTCGGTCTGACTCGGCCGTGGGGGCGACGGTGAGGACTGGACAACGATGAGGATTTTGGTGCTGCACTTGGAGCTGTGACAAGGTCAGTCCTGGTTTCGACTATGTGCCATGCCGGCGTGCTCGACCTGGAGGTGCGGAGCTTGTCTCGGCAGGGGATGGAGGTTGGTGGACTTCGACGCGCGTGGTAGTGGCTCGTGGGCGGCTGATTCGGGTGGTAAGTAGTTGAGCACATCAGGGAGAAATCCTTGCTCCGGTTTGGCTAGCTCCGGATGGCTCGCCCCTCCCCCTGCGACCTCGACTCCGGAGGGAAACCTCAGATTCAGGATCAGGCGATGGGGGCGCTTCTACGTCTTTTACCTTCTTGGGGGCATCGTCTTGGAGTTGCCTACGGCTAGGGGTTTGGTAAAGGGGGGCTTGATGCTGGACAACTGTGCAAGGTCCAAGGGTGAAGTTAGGCAAAGATGATGCCTCGAGCCAAGGTCGGGTCGCGGCTGATCTTCGGTAGTCGGTTTTTTCTGGCATGTCCGATGGGTTCTTCTGCTTTGCTGTGGAGTCGGAGCTGCGGTGGAGCGTGTCTAGGCGGCGACAATGATGGGCCACCGATGATCTCTACAGGTTCTCGGTCGGTGCAAGATCAGCATAATTCCCTAGTGAAGCTCGTCGTCTGAGTTAGAGTTGTCTCTCTTTGGCGCATGTGGCCAATTGATGGCATATGCCAACATGGTTTCCAAGGTTGTTTGTGAGGCTTTGCCTTGGAAGTCGCTAGTGAAGTCGGAGTCGCGGGCTCGCGGAGGAGTGATGACAAGAACGAGACAATAGCCTAGTGGTTGGGTCGCAGTTGGCGCATCCCAACGACCGTAGTTTGATCCCTGCCAGGGACGAATTTCCGGAATTCTCACGCCGACCCGCTTCTACTATATCAAAAAAAAGTGTCTAGTTCTCCTAGCACTGTTTGTTTTTTTGACAATGACGCTATGTGGCAACCCCGACGCGGGTCTCTTTGTGCGTCTATGTTTCCCGTGGGTAGCCAAGTTGGTTGTGGTGGTATGCCGAATGTGTCATGTTCCACGACGATATTGGTGCATTTGTACAGGTTTTCGGCCGGTTTCTCTGCAAATAATCCGGTCAATTATCTTCGATTTTTTAAATAATATGAGGCAAAATTGCCTCGTTTTGTTCAATTTTTTTCTCTTGAAACCGTGACTGGGTACCAAAAATTGCGTGGTGTGTAGTAGCGGTGGCAGAATGGAATCCTGGCCAAAATTGATGGCTACTACTACATAGGAATAGAATCACCGCAAAGTGGAGATTGTGACGCCTGTTACAATGCGTGGTGGCTAGGGAGGGTCTCGCGTGTTTTCCCTTGTCCTCATGTTTCGTCGGAGTGACCTGCAGTTTATCAACTGCCGCCCCCAAACAGTGGGTTCACGTACGACGCATACTCACCAACAAGTCGGCTCTCCGAAAAAATATCGCACGTCCGATCATGCGATGTGACTGCTGCAGCCGTGCAGAGCTGGCTGCCAAACGGAGATCCGCGACTCGATCCCACTCAGCTCGCGGCCGCTCAGATGATCTCTGATGGAACGCGACGGCGGCGCCACGACTCCCACGATTTGACGGCTGACCTAGACTAGACCCATGTCCGGCTCAACTGCTCAAGAATGTTGCATTCGGACTGTCAGTGTATCGACAGTTAACACGCTTACACCTGGCTCTGCATTGTTGCCAACTGCCAAGTGTAAAGCTGCTAATGTAACCGCCGCGAACGGTGAAGCTCACCTCACCTCAGAGCGCGACCGCTCCAGACCTTGTCCGTGATTGCACAACGCGGAAAAGCCAAGCAGGAGTGAGATGGCAGCTGACATCGACTAGTTGGTGCACCATTTAATGGGCCATTAGGGCAGCCACAGCGTTGCCATGGCTAAATCTGCCAAAAATAGAATTTAGCTATCACATAAAATTTGGCCAGAGTGCCACAGTGTAGTAGTTCTAAATGTATGTCCTACACGGTCCCACCATTGAATAAAAAAGGCCATTCTCTCTCAACGTCTATCGTGCATGTCACAGAGTGTTTATTTTCTACTTCTCTTTGCTCAGCACATTGCATGCACAAGGATGCGTTTCAGTAGGAGATATAGAATAAAATATTGCATAGCAGAGTTTGGCATCGGAGCAGCAAGGTGCGCCGGTTCCCACTTTTCCTCAATTTGGAACTACCCCACAACGCTAGGAACTAGTTCCAAATGCCAAAAAATCAATTTGGAACTACTTGTGGCTACACACTGTGGTGCCCTTAGTGGGTAATGATCCTTATTGTGTCTGTGTCGGGAGAACGATAAACTGCACATGTTAATTGTCTTTTCCCAATGAAAAATCTGGACTTTGTTGGCTACCTACTACTCGCCGAGATGGCTATGGTTGCATATATTAGATCTGCCATCCGTACGATACGGGAAGCTAGCTCTGGGGAGCCGTTCGAATTGATTAAAAGTTAGGGAGGTAACCCTAGAGGTTTTTTATCTAGTCTTGTCTTATTCGTTAAGGAGTCAATGCCTTTATGGGCTTGGTTTCACCCGAATCGTCATGGGCTTCAGGGATCTCAGCAGATCGTCATGTGGGCCTCCAGCTAGGCCAGATAGACCAAGGGTGAACGCCCGTTGGACATGCATATGTTGACATTCTCACACGATGAACGATACTGACCTAGGAATTCATCGGTTCAATGGGTTGTGTGTCCTTTTAGCAGTTCATAAGGATGCCGGCGAACGTGCCTGGTGCGCTTGACGGATCGGGACCAGTTCATTGCTCTTGGGAAAAAAACAACGCTACCTACTCAGACTTGAGTCCCCGGACTCGAGGCCGGTATAAGCTAGGGTAATTCGTGGCATGCCACTGAGGTCTTACTAAGTCGAATTCTAGTTGACAAGTATGTACCCAATGTGTTTGTCGGAATTTTCATCATACATAGGCATGGTATTTATGTGGTTGCTAAACACAACATCCGAATATTTATCCTAGCAGATATGATTCAAGTGGTCAAGGAGATGTTATATCGGAACTCAACATTGGTATAAGGTGCATAATGGGCGAAGTCGCCTAGTTCTTGGTTGTCTTGCAAGAAAAGAGTCGATATCATGGACGTTGTCAACATAATGGACAAGTATTGCAAAAGAAAAATCTTCTTACGTAGGGCGCGTAATCAGTGCTCCCTGTGGGAATAGCACCCGAGTGCCTGTTCGAGTCGTAGACTCGAGCAGAGACTCACAGTTATAGGTTGCACAATCATTAGTCGACAATGTGGAGGCAATCGACACAATGGACCTCATGTGCTTAGTCAACATTGTTAGTCGACGATTTTCTTCAATAGTGAGCCGGATGTGCTTCGGGTGACTCTGCAGATGTAATTGACGCGGGTGCTTCTTTTTATTTTTGTATGCACAATTAGTGCTCCCTATGAGAGTAACCCCTCGAGTCTTTAATCGAAATATAGATTCGGGTAAAGACTCAAAGCCTTCTAATCCCTCCTCCAAAGGTTACTTCTTATTGGAATGAACCCAGAAGTACAATGGATGCACATCTAGCGCTCAAGATTGGAGTAGCCCCCCGAGTGTTTGGACGAGTCAAAGACACGGACAGAGACTCAAGTTTTGTACTGTGCAATTTCAGTCGACAATCTCATAGGCATACACTATGGACCCGACATCAAGTGCTCAACCAGCGCTCCTGATAGGAGTATCCCTGAGTATTAGGCTGAGCCATAGACTCGGTCAAAGACGCGTATCTTGTTATCCTTCAAATGCTCATCTCTCCGTGGAACCCGAGGATATGCTCGACTTGGATGGCGTACTTGTGGATTCAGCCGAACTGCTCGTCGAGTCCTCCTAAAGGACGTGATGAATTTGAATGGTTGATGATGTTAGGGATGACGTCCGGTGAGCTCAAGCGCCAGCTTGGGCAGCTAACGGGACGTAACGGTGTGGGTTCTAGTATTAAAGCTGACTAGATTTGACCGCACGTTGCGCAAAAAACAGGGTTTAATAATGGTTCCTCGATTTGCATGCGTAGTGGAGTTACTCTAGTGCTAGTTTGTTTCTCGCGGTGGTGAGCAGTTGCTACTTCGCGTTGTGGGTGCCTTCTTGGGTTCTTTGTCCAGTTCCCCATGAGCGTGGCTCCTATCAGACCAAGGCCAGCGATGGCAGATCTATGTACGGCGGCTCGTGGATCCCCTGCCGAGGCTGGTTGGAGAGCAGGTATGTGGTAGTCGTGATGATGGCGGTTTGTGGTGTCTTGGGTATCATGTCACTCTGAGAGTGAACCAACATGAAGGAGAGGTCTAGGCTTCGGTTGATGATACCTTTGATCCGGATTATGGATGTAGTATAGCTCGTTTTCCCTAGTAGACCTAGGTTATCGAATCCCCGGGAAGCAGAAAGCGTAGTGAAGTTACTTTAACGGACCTTCGGGAGTTTTAGAATTCTTTTTGTGTTTTACCGGACCAAGATTTTGTTGTGTTTTGTTGTTGTCAATGATGGAGAGAGAGGTCCTAGGGCTTTCGGTTTCACCTGTAGCTGTGCAAAACATCTGATGGGAATAAAAGATAATAATAAAGTATGCATGTAATTGTTAGAGCAAGATAATTATATCTGAGCAGTGCATCCATAATTGCTATTGCCTCCGCAACCACTTATAGCAATAACCCACTAGTCTCATCCATAGAAGAAAGAGAACTAATGATATGCACAGTGATGTCACCTTAATCCCAAGTAAATCCCTCACATACAACCGTACTACCCCTTCTATCACTAGGGTTCCCAACCTGCAGATTAGTCATTACTCATACTCCTATACCTGGCTCAATCCTCGGGGTCTTGGGTACCTGACAAGTCCTTGGATTGAGGAAAGAGAGGATACGATAATTATCACGTCATACAAACTAATACATGATCCCATCTATGATAAATAACGTGCACAAAAGCTACATGGCTAGGCCGAAGCCCTTAGCCCAAGGAGAATTACTCACGCATAGAGATGAAATCAACAATCATAAATATTGCAATGGAAATCATGAGATTGATAGCAAATAGTCTTACAACGTCACCAATCGAAGATGAGATCTACTATTACAAGTGGTGGAATATGGCTATGGTGGTGGAGAAGGGTTTGGAGATTAGGTCTAAGTCTATTCCTCCGGCGACTCTTCGGTGCTATGGATGCAGGTTTTGGGGGTTATGGGGCGCCGGTGTTGTTTCTCGTCGCCCAAGGCCTCTTTATATAGGGGTCCCTGCACGAAAGTTATTCTATTTGACCTAGCGGTGTTGATGGAAACTATACGGCCGGAACTATACGGCCAGAATTTTATTCCCACCGTATAGTTGGTCGTTAAAGCTTTTGTCTCCACTTCACGACCCCTGGTTTCTTGGGGTTGTTGCAAATCTCGTATCTTTGACTTTAATGTTGTGATTCCCATCATCAAACGTCATTACCTGCGCAGGGAAAAATAGAAAGAAAGGATTGCATACCCCTTTGATCATTAGGCATTAGTGGCAGGGTTTGGAGAGATATTTTATAAAAAATATGAATAATATCCAGTTTAAATGTGGACGTAGATGGCTATATTTCACATCCATCAGTTGACCTCGCGCCTTTTGTCGTCATTCATGTGGCTTGTTCGAGAGAGCCGATTGTGCGCCCAGTGTTGTGGTTCCGTTTTGAAGAGGACCCACCGATAGAGGATAGCTCCGCCTGCTGAGCACTTGACGCATCAGCTAGTCGCCTATGCTCATTAAGCTGAGCTTGTTGCGCTTGTTGGCGGTTGGCCTCCTGCTGCAGGAGATAGTGGTATCACGTCAGCTCCTCACATGTTGCATCAGATCCTAAGGGTGTGCCACTTAAAGCCAACCTGGTCGTGTCCCACTGCTCGGTCGTGAGATTGATAGTTGGATGGCTATCATTGGTGTTGTCGTTGTTGGTGTGGTCAACACCGTTTCCATCTTTGGGTGTCGGTGTTGGCATTGACGATGGTGCACATGTAGAGGTTGGGGTTGGTGTTGCTTCCACAGCTCTCACGATCAGAGCTAACATGGTCGTCTCCTACGAGCGAGTTTCTAAGATCAGAGTTACAACTATTGTTGCCTTTAGAGCCACATGTTGATGAAGAGGTGGAGTTCAGCTCGCTGAGGCTGCCAAGGGGTGGTGGGATCCACAATGCAGGCGCAATCGACGATGGTGTCGACTGCTCTAGAACCGAACGGATTTGGTCCGGGAGAAGAAGAGTGCCGGTCTCACTGACTTGGAAGTGTAGATTGCCGATCGTTAGGTTGGTTCCATCGTTGACGGAATCAAAGTCTAGGCGTGTGGCTGACGAGTGGATGGTGAAGCTGAGAGAGCCAAAGCAGATCTGCTCCCAGGAACCGAGAATCATAGATCATCGGCGATGGAATCGCCGAAGTTGCAACATCAACACACGAGTTTCCCATAGACGGTGCAATTGACGTGGCGTGATCACATTATTGCCCATGGTTTATGGACTTGGGTTTTTGGGAAAGAAGTGTACGTTGGAAACTTCGTCGGCTAATAGACAAACAAGGGGTCATGAGGTTTACCCAGATTCAGGCCCCCGGAGGGAAAACCCTACACCCGCTTGTTTGTTCTTAATTGATGGAGAAACCTAAGGTTACAATGGTTCCAAGATGGCTATGATTGCGCAGATTAGATCTGGCGTGTGTATGATGATAGTTTCGGTGTTCCTCTCGATGGTCCCTCCTAGCCTTTATATGGGGAGGCTTGGTCCCATTAGCCTTCAGAGTTGATTACAAGTTGGGGCGTAACACTAGAGGTTTCCTATCTAGTCTTGTCTTGTTTGTCAAGGAGTCAATACCTTTATGGGCTTGGTTTCACCCGATTTGTCATGGGCTTCAGGGATCTCAACATATCGTCATGTGGGCCTCTAGTTGGGCCAGATCGGATAGGACAAGGGTGAACGCCCGTTGGGCATACCTATGTCAGTACTCGCGCAAGGTGGGGGTGCTATTTGGCATCGATGATAGGTATGGCAAGAGTTATGCAGGATCTCAACCCGGAAGATATTCAGTTGTTCGACTATGCAGACAACTTATGTATCTTGTACATAGTGTGCTCTCTAAGAGTCTGCTAGACCAGATGAGTGATATTCTTCCGCCTAGACACCAGTACAGAGCGGCTCTAAGAATATCCCATTAGAAACAGGAGCGAGATGACCCACAGTCAAACAAAATTGCGTGTGAAGGCCTGCCCGATACGCACCGCATGTTATAGGCCATGGAGAGTTTTTAGACTTCGTCACCATTATATTGCCAATGATTATGTATACAAAATTGTTACCTAAATGGGCTCTATACAATGGTTGTACAAAATGGCATGTTACCGATGTGACACGGCCCTCCATATAATGCCCCCACATAATCCATAGAGAAACCCTATATCTCACTCTCTCTCCACGTCTCGAAGATCGTAAAATTGTCTCAAAATGCTAATCAAACAATATCGCCAAGATAAAAATTGCAGCAACTGGAAACAAATCAAGATTAATAATTTTGGAATCTGACTCATCTATCCGTACCAGCGCCTACGCATAGACTGCTACGATACCACCTTTGGGAAATGCTCTATGCAAAACAAAAAATCTAACGCATGACCAACATCATATGTGAGGTGATAGGCAATAGATCATGTTGGGTTCATATTATAAAATAAAAAATTACCTACGATATGAACAACTAAGCACCAAGATCTATGTATCAGATACAATCAACGAGTAGATATACATCCATAGAGAGTTTACCCTCGAAGACCGAAAAGCTTTACAAGAATTAATCTCGTGGATGAAGTAGATGAACTCTTGCCGATCTCAAGATCGAGTTGAAGAGCGCCCCAAACCAGCAGAGCATCCATGATCCGGCACACGTCCAGCTTCTCGACAACCTCCACGCCCTCACTCTAGCAGAGCAGTAGAAGCAGTAGATCCCACAAGAGAAACTACTAGAACATGTTCATCGCTAGTCCGAATAACATGGTAAACTACTAGAGGGAGAGAGAGAGATCCTTCACAAGGATGGTGTGTGATGAGAGGAGGTCATAACCTCCTTTTATAGGGCAGGGGCAGCCCAGGGGCCATGGCTGCCTGCCATGGCAGGTTCTCCCACCTCTCCCTCATTCATGTGAGTGGACTCTCCACTCATCCCACTCACATAAATTTCCACTACAGTCACTTGCATTTAATTTCCACTAGATTAAACACATTTTCTCGTTGAATACAAACATTTATTTATTTATATTAGTATTTGTTGATTACTTTAATTAGCAAACATTTACATAAATCCCCTTGCATTATCTCGATATTACATTTGAAACCAATTTCAGTGATTTGCCTTGAAACAACTCTGGTGCTCATCAAAATTATCCTAGTTCTTTCAAATCCTTTATCTTATATAATATATCTACCCATTAGTGTCGGCATACCTTAACTTTTTCACCCTACAGTTCATGAATAATCCTAACATGATCGAGGCACCTCCTCGATCAATAATCAACAACGGGACCTGGAGATCCGTAGCGACTCTCACACATTCAACGATGTCTCTTGTGATCGTGAAAACCTTGAACATCATAACTAAATCCCTTTGTATCATGATATATTACTTGTCCGAGATTCGATCATCGGTATCAACAATACCTAGTTTGATATTGTTCCTGACAGGTACTCTTTTATCATTCCCGTGATATGACATTCTGTGTGACCTAGTCACGTTCTTGCAAGTTGTGTCAATGTGATATCACCGAGAGGGCCCAGAGTATATGTGTCCATCATCTAGTATGGACAAATCCCACTCTTGATCCATGAGATTCAATGTAATACTTTTGGAGTACCTAAACGCACCTTTATAGTCACCATGTTATGGCGCGATGTTTGATATTATCAAAGCACTCTTCCAGTGCTAGTGATTGGCATGATCTCATGGTCTAAGTATTAGGGTTACTTCATATCAGATGTTATAGAAATGTAAACATAATGACTTTGATCATATTGCTATACTTTGGGTGCATGTTCATCACATTATTCCTCTAATATTGTGATCCTGTTTATTAACAACATCCTATGTTCATGATCAGGAAACCTTAATCACCAGTTAATCAATGATCTTGTTAAATGAGAGGCACAACTAGGAACTCTTTATTTTGTTTATTAAAAACACATGTATTAATGTTTCTAATTAACACAATTATAGCATGATAAATAAACATCTATCATAAACATGGAATAATATAATAACTACTTTATTATTGCCTCTCGGGCATATTCCCTTCAGTCTCCCACTTGCACTAGAGTCAATAATCTAGTTTGAAAACTTGCACATTCAACACCTATGGATTTCTGGTGTACATACGTGTTGCTTGTGGTAAACCTAATCTCTATATATGACACTTTCAGATTCGTGTGTATTTGCATATCTTTGCGTCTCTACACTTCACTCATTCTAGAATGAGATGGCATTGTATAAATTCAGTCCTTTGGTGAGACCTCATGTCCTTGGGGTTAAAACATGTTGATACTGTTGTTGTACAATATATCTTGATAGTACTAGCTTGTAGTGAACCACACCTAGTTTAATAACAAACTAATAGAAACAAATGCCCTCCTCTACTACTACTACTAGAGCAGTCATATACTTATCCTTTATTGTAGTATCCGTCACAATGTCTTAACTTTGGAACTCATCCAAATCCATCATGGAACTTCCTTCCATTACTTTTTTCCACCCTAAACCGTAGCCTAAATTGAGATAAACTTAATTTGTATCTTGTGACAAAACTAGTACCAATGTAACACTTTGTAATGAACTATTTGTCACTTCTACATACATAACATATTCCTAGTTCTTCCAAATCTCATAAGAATATCCTTACTATCGTCCAATGATCATCTTATGAGTCACCCTGGTATTTTCTCATAACATTTAGAGCAAAGGACATATCTGATTATGTACATATCATGGCATATATAATTGATCAAATCATTCATGTGGTTTTATTCACCAAGCATCAACACACTTGAATCTTGTTTCAACCTCTTCCATGTGGTAAGAACCTTTCTTGTCGTCTCCATACTGAACTCATTCAATATCTCATCTATGTATATTTGGCGCAACCATATTAGCATCTCAATCTATCCATATAGACATGGATGGCTAATATTCGGGTTTTTCCTAGGTATTTCATCGAAATCTATTTTTTAATGAAATTCTTAACTTGTGTCAATAAAATATACATCTAATAAACAACATGTCTTCTACAATATGTATTAGAAATATGTCTCAACGCCCCACTTAATTTCTTGCAAATTCAAGCATCTTCATCGTCTTTTATGAAATTAAACATTTTAACAGTTTCATCACGGTGAATATTTCAACTCTGTGATACTTACTTCAACCAACAAAGTTTGCGTGCTTTTTTAGCATCATTTGAATTAACAAAACCTTTCAGACCATGCCATGTACACATCCTAGGTAACCATTCTATTAGAAGAATGTTGTTTTTCTTTGTTCAATTACCATATACCAAAATTAACATATTTAGTGGTTGCTACAACAATCCGTTCAGAAAAAATATCTCTACGAAAGATCAAATCTTGCCATAGTCAACTCCTTGAACATTATCATACACTATTTTTCGACATGTCGACTATTTCATAGATGTGAAACATCCATGTATGTTTCTTTATAGATCCAAATATGACCGATAGGATTCACGCCTTTCCAGAGGGTCTTCCAAGTTCAAAAACTCGATTTCTCGCATATGGAAACTATCACAGGTTTTATGACTTCTAGTAATTTGATGGAGCCAGAGCCCATCATCACTTCTTTGCATGTAGTCAGTTCATCATTATCAAAACAATAATTACTTGTTTTTCAAATCTTACTATTTGATTGTTACTCGATCCACACGGTTCAATATGAACTCTAATCTCTGAGGTCACAACCTGTGTAGTCATGGGAGTCATGAGCATTGTGGCCAAGCTTTCGGGACACTTGATGATGATGTTATACTTAGCACATGCTGCTTAGGTTCATCAGCCTAATCAAAGTTCTATTTTCCACCCACTTAACCTTTTTCAAAAAACTCCTCCGCAAAATTGACGTTCTAAGCGACAAACACTTTTGTCTTTGGTGTTATAGAGGAATACCCAACAGTTTATTTTGGGGTAACCTGCAAAGACATGCTTATCCAACTTTGGTTGTAAATATTTTACTTATGCCTATCATACCAAAATTTAAGCAAAGAGAACTCGGGTTTTCTCCCAAGCCATAACTCATATGGTGTTAGTTAACGGATCATGATGGCGCCCTTTTTAGCAAAAAGCGGTAGTATCTAAAGCTTAATCCTTAGAACATAATGGAAGTTTTATAAATGACACATTTGATCTTAGCATGTCAAACAAGGTTTGATTACATCTCTCTAACATTCCATACTCCTATGGTATTTTGGGAGACGCAAATCTATGGAAGGATCCCTCAATTCTTAGGTGTTTTGCTAAAATTCTAACTCAAATATCTTACTTTATGATCCAATCATAAATTATTTTTTCTCGTTACAATGATTTTCCAATTCATCTTGAAAGTTTTTGACCATTTTTCAAATATTTCATACTTCTTCCTCATTAAGTAAATATACACATATATCCACTCAAATTTTCAGAGAAAGTATATGAAGTTGAAAATCCACCGCACACGGCTACACATAATGGACTACATACATCAACATGCACAATGTCCAATAAGTTAGACGTTCATTCCTGTTTGGCCTATGCAGTGAGTTTTAATTATATTTAGGAAAGTCTCACAAACAGCAATTAATCAAAATCAAAGACTCTACAAATCCATCAATATGGAGTTTCTTCATGTTTTATTTCTAGTATAATTCAAATAGTAATGTCACCCATGAGTGATCTTTAATCATTTGCATTGTGACATTTTAGCATTAGTGTTTATGGATGTGATTTCTCCAACTAGACTTGTAAGAGTTCATCCATCTTCTATGGAACTCGGTAATTATTTGAACAACCATTGTTCTCATAATATCGAAACAAAATAACATTTATTAAAAACAAATCTTGAAGGCAAGGTTTAATGTCAACGATAAACACAACAACACTTTATTTGTTTTTGATGAACATCGTCACATATTCTCTTACTAGTTACTTAGGCCATTGTAGTTCATGAATTGTGTTGTTCTATATGACATTTCACACCAACCAATTCATTATTCAATACCCAAGAAACACATTGTTTAACAAGTAAAGAATACACCCATAACATGTATATCATCTATATACCTAAGAAGGACATTTCCAGTCTTTTATTTTCTGCCAAATATTTTCTAGATTCTCTTTCGGCATTTCTTTTTCTTTTTAAAAGAATCTATCAACATCAATAGTGGTGCCATACACATGACACATAGTCCAAAGCATGTTTATTCAAATACTAATACCCTTGGACTTGCACTTTGATGTGGATCACCATCATCAAATGTTTGGTGTTCTTTCACAATTCATTCTTTAGTAATATTTTTGTGTAGTAAAGATTTTACCTACATCTTTTGTTCATCCTATCATGACAATTTTCGTGATCAAGCTACAATATCCTATAAAGGAGAATCGCGAGTATAATGTTAGTTCCCCCAAAACCTTTTGGGGTATCAGGGCGCCTTACGCATCCAACCATCGCAAATTGCAGCCAAACATTATTTCAAATATCACAATATCTTCCACATGTTATGGTTTTTGAAACAATTCTTTCAGCTCGTAGATAACCTTGATACTAGAACAACTTTTGAATATCAAGGATCTTTGAGGCAAGCATGATATTTATATACTAACGCTAGAATTGTTACTCTTGATTTAATACTACTTATTAAACTTCATAGATTTGGTGGAGTTTTCTGAAAGTTTGCAATAGGACTTTTAGACTTTAGATCGACACTCAAAACAATACGATAACAGTTCGTAAAGTAAATATCCAGAATTCTATAGTTCTATTATCTCAATTATAATCAAGCGCAAGGTAGTAAACGGATGCCAATGGCTACAACAACTATGCAAATTCTTTTTATTTAGTTTACGATAAATTGAGTTCAGATTAATCCAAGATTACCAAATGAATTCCCACTCAAAAACAACACCCCTCGAGTCATTTTGGCGATTACATGAACCAAATTCACTACACAAAGACCGATCATTATGTGAATTGGTGTAGCTCTAGAGGCAACCATCTACATGGTCATCATATCAACCATATTACTCATGATTTACCTTTCGGTTCGTGTTCCAAGGCTATGTTTGTACATGCTAGACTCGTCAAGTAAGAACCTTAGTACCCACGTGTGTAAATCTAGCTTACACTAGTTGTATATGAACGTAGAGTCTGTCACACCTGATTCATCACATGATGTCTCAAAATGACGAACTTTCTTAATGGTGTATACTAAAGTAAAAAACTTGCTATTTAAATGAGGATCACATTATAATGCTACTAAGCACTATCCAAGCAAAATAAGATACAAACAAACATCACATGCAAAAAATGATATGGTATAGTTCTTGCACTTGATCACTATCTTGTGCATCATGGTATGATCTCCATCATTCTATTGGTGTAACGCCAAGGTCTATGACACTTCCACTTTGGTTTGTTATAATTTTCCAAGAGTATTGAAACATACTTAAAATTTTAACATTTACCATATCGTAAACTATGTCCAGCAAAAGAAATCTAGACACTTCTAATTTATATTTGCATATTTTTACATGGCTTAGAGCTTTCGAAAATAAAACCATTATTACCTACAAACATGGAACCACAATGATGATAATCATATTGTTAGCAGCCCATTGTAAATTATATATCAACTATAGTGGGAGAGATAGATAGTCGCTAAACACTTATGCAAAACTAGTTACATGTCAAGCGTGGAATAGGTCTCATGTGCAAGGACATGTAAAGTTAATCCGGTCTGCTTCATCCTACTATGCCACTAATATCTGAGATAAAAATAGGGTGCAATACCATGATCATAAGCACCCACATACTCATATGTGTTCTACCCGTACAAAACATCTACGCATAAACCTAGCTCTGATACCACCGTTGGGTTTGTAGCATAGAAAATAAAAAATCCTAAGATATGAACAACTAAGCATCAAGATCTATCTATCAAATGCAAGAAACAGGCGGATATTCATCCATAGAGAACTTACCCCCAAAGAATGAAAAGCTTTACGAGACTTAATCTCGTGGATGAAGTAGACAAACTCTTCCGATCTCAATATCTAGTTGAAGAACACTGCAAACCAGCAGCACATACGTGCTCAGGCACACGTCCATCTTCACGACAACCTCCAGGCCCTCACTCCAGCAGAGCAATGGAAGTAGAAAATCCCACCATTGAAACTATTAGAACATGTTCATCGCTAGTCCGAAGAACATGCAAAACTACTAGAGGGAGAGAGATCCTTCACAAGGATGGTGTGTGATGAGAGGAGGTCACAACCTCCTTTTATAGGGGAGGGGGCATCCCCAAGGGCCATCGCCGCCTGCCATGATGGGTGCCCCCACCTCTCCCTCATTCATATGAGTGAAGTCTCCACTCATCCCACTCACATGAATTTCCATTCCAGTCACTTGCATTTAATTTCCACTAGATTAAATGCATTTTCTCATTTAATAAAACCAATTTTTATTTCTTTATATTAATATTTGTTGATTACTTTAATTAGAAAACATTTACATAAATCCCCTTGCATTATCTCGATATTACATCCGAAACTAATTTAAATGATTTGCCCCAAAACAATTCTGGTGCTCATCGAAATAATTCTTGCGTTTTCAAATCCTTCCTCTAATATAATATATCTGCCAATTGTGGTGACCTAAGCATACCACTGCATGATGTAGTACACTATATTCATTGACATAACACTAATGAAACTCCATTCCACTAGTACTACATCCCTTAGAGTGGTACAATAGAAACATCACGGTCCAAGGCATGACTATAGATTACAACACATAGTACATTAGAAAAGATCTAGAGAACCTCCTCATAAGAGTGAGGAAAACATCTTACAAAATAAAACTAGAGATAGTAACTTGAAGCCTATTCTAGAAATAAAACTACTATTAATATATATCTAAGGCTTATGATTGCTGCTATAGCAATACTCTACAGAAGTAGGTTCTTGATACGTCGTAAACGTATCTATAATTTGTGATGCTCCATGCTTGTTTTATATCAACTTTCTTATGTTTTGTTCACACTTTGAGGTATTTTTATACATTTTCTGGAACTAACATATTGACAAGATGACACAATGCCAGTTGCCTGTTTTCTGCTGTTTTTGGTTTCAGAAAAGCTAGTAGAGAAATATTCTCGGAATTGGACGGGACAAAAGCCAAAGTCAATATTTTACCCGAAGCAACACGGAGACCGAAAGGGAGATGAAGTGGCACACTAGGGTGGCCACACTTAGTGGCCGCGCGCCCCTGGAGCTCCACCGACCTTGCCCCTTTGCCTATAAAAGTACCCCAGGAATAAAACCCTAGGCACCCAATAAAAAAATCCACGAAAGAGTCTGTAGCCACTGCCATCTCCATCCCTTGATCGGGGGATCTGAAGATCTTCCCGGCATCCTGCCGGAGGGGAGAGATCACCCTGGAGGCCTTCTTCATCACCATGCCAGCCTCCGGAGTGATGCATGTGTAGTTCACCCTTGGACTATGGGTCCATATAGTAGCTAGATGGTTGGTTCTCCTCCTTTGTGCTATCATGTTTAGATCTTATGAGCTCCGTTCATGATCAAGACCATCTATTTGTAATCCTACATGTTGTATTTGCTGGGATCCGATGGATATTCAAATACTATGTCAGATTAATTATTGATTCTATCATGTCTATGTTATTTGTGATCTTGCATGCTCTCCGTTATTAGTAGCTATCTTGGCCAAGTAGATGCTTGCAAATCCAAGAGGGAGTATTTATGCTCGATAATGGGTTCATGCCTCTAGTAATCTGGGGAAGTAATAGAAATTTCTAAGGTTGTAGATGTGCTGTTGCTACTAGGGAGAAAACAAAAACCCTTTGTCCATGGGGCAATCGTATTGTTTACTTTACACACTTTGCTTACTGCAATTATATGTTGCTTGCAACTTAATACTGGTAGGGGTTCAGATGATAACCTGAAGATGGATTATTAGTCATAGATGAAGTTGGATTACAGTCTATGTATAACGTTGTAATGCCCAATCAAATCTCATAGGAGTCAAGATGTCTAGTATATGCATTGTTATGCTTTCTCAATCTGTCAATTGCCCTGCTGTAATTTGTTCACCCAACATGCTATTTATCTTAAGGAGAAACACCTCTAGTGAACTGTTGACCCTAGTCCATTCCTTTACCATTGATATACCATCTATTGTTTACCATTTACTGTTTACTTTCTGCAAGCAATTACTATCTTCCACACTATACATTTAATCCTTTGTTTTCAGCAAAACTAGTGAGATTGACAACCTCATTGTAAGTTGGGGAAAAGTTCTGTGGTTGTGTTGTGTAGGATTCCATGTTGTTAGCAACACCTTGGAGTTGTTTCCTTACTCCTACTGGTTCAATAACCTTGGTTTCATAACTGAGGTAAAACTTGCTACTGTGCTCATCATACCTTCCTCTTGGGGTTCCCAACGAGCTCTACATATTTTGAGCCATCAAGCACTTTTGCTGGCGCTGTTGTCGGGGAGTTAAGGACAACTTCAATATCTTCCTCCTCGTCAATCACTTTTCAGGGAGAAAGAAGATTCTTGCAAGGCGAGTCTCTCACAACTAATCTCTTTACTTTGTTTTTGTTTTGCTTAGTTTATTTGTCTTTGTTTTGCTTGTTTCTTTTTTATAAAAAACAATAAAAAATTAGGTGTACTGGTTTGCTACTGTTTTATCAAAAAACACAAAAAATGAGTTCCTTTTCTAGTTGTCACCTTGTTCTTAGCTCACCATGTTGATCCCTAAGTTCACCCTAAAAGGCCTTTCAACAGGTAGTGGCTCTATAATTGGGAAAGATAATATTGAAGAATTATTTAATCATGTTAGCAAGCATGAGGATATTGAGGACAGATCCTTAGCAGCACTTGCTCAAATTATGAAATTGCTGCAGCTTCTTTAGTTCACATGTTGGAGGCTAGGTTTGTTAACCTTAACCACATGATGCAAGTGATGTTTCTTAAACTTAAGATATTGAGGATACTGAAAAGAGGGATTTTATTCTAGAAAGTTTCCTTAAAGAATTCTATGATGTTGTTAAGGAAGCTATAAAGGTCTTTGATCGTTTTAATATGCTAGGATCATGTGTAGATGTTATTGGTACACTAGAAAAGATGGGAAAAACCAAACCCAAAAATGGAGAGGAAATTAAAATACCAATACCTTTTAAACTTGTAGGAATGCATGAAGCCTTAGAAAAGAATTTTGATTGGATTGTTTCTGAAAACCCGTTTGATGAAAATAGTGAACCCAAGAGTATTGAGAGAGGATCCTATAGAACTTATTTGGATGAGATACCTTGCCTCGTTGAAGATATTGATCTTAATGCTTCTTCATTCGAAAACACTTGAATCTTGCTTCCTATGCCTAGCTGAAAGGCATTAAAGAAAAGCACTATTAGGAGATAACCCAAATTATTTTTACTTTCTGTAAGTTTTTCTTTTGTTAAGTATTGGAAGTTATTGCTTCAGTAATAACCTCTCCTTATCCTTTTTGTGTGGTTTTTGTGCCAAGAATAACCTCTAATGAGAGAGAAGTAAGACTTGGGAAAGTTGCTATCCCGAAACAGATTTTTTGTGCTTCACTGTAAAAAATCATGCAAAATCCCTGTACGTCGGATTGAGCTGTACTTTTCTATGCTGATGCCCCAGGTTGGTATCTAACTTTCGTTAGTTTAGCACTTTTCGATTTGAGCAACATAAGCTCTTCGAAAAAAATATGTGTTTACTTGTTGGTCTATTTTTACAAATTTCTGCCATTATTTGCATTTGCCTCTTAATCTCTTTATCTTTGAGTTCTCTTTGATCACTTGAGCTTTTAGAAGGAATTGCTACAGTAGCTTGTATTTTAATGGAAGTTTTACTTGTGTTGAAACTAAACCCAATGACTTATTATCTTGAGTACACTAATGTTGCTAATGAAGATTGTATGAAGTTTTGTATGAAGGAAATTTTCAAGTGTAGGGAAGAATAATGTGATGAGATGAAGTATGGACAAAAGCTCAAGCTTGGGGATGCCACCCGTGTCACCCCAAGAAATAATCAAGAGGTACAAGCGTCAAAGCTTGGGGATGCCCAAGGCATCCCCTTCTTCATCAATAAAAATCTCAGGTTTTCTTCCAAAACACTTCATTTTTATGGTTTCATGCACAATTGTGTTGTTCTTGGAGCGTCTTTGTTTTCGTTTTTAGTTTTCTTTTGTTTGGTTTGCTTAAATAAATTTGTTGGAACCCTGCATTCATATGTGGTTTCAAATAAGTTGATTGGTGTTGGAAAAGAGTAGGAAGCTTCCTACTTATAAGTGGTACAAAAGGAGCTTGTTTTGACTGTGGCCTAGACTCTATCATGTCATGTTTGATATTTCTTTGACCTTATGCTTAGTGATTATTGCTGTAGCATGACTTGTTCCAAACAATTGAGATTGCTTAATGTGCCTTGAAAGGATCATGCGTTGTTTTAGCATACAAAAGCATAATATTGTGGTATTCTCCTTTGATGCTTTATTTGGGTTGACTTGGCACATGCTTACACCATGTTAAGATTATGAACCAGTCACCATAGACTCTATGATCATTTAGTTTTTGACTTGTAATATCACTTTATGCTTTAATTGATAATGTTTTGTCGCTTTTCATGATTATGGACATTATTGCTCTCTTAGTTGGTCGCTCCCAGTCTTTTGCTAGCCTCCACCTGTACCAAGCATGAGTTCCACTCATGCATCCAACTTCCAAGAAAACCAAGTTATTCCAAAGAGTCCACTAGAAATTCCTATGCATGGTGTGTTACACCATTCCAAGTATATTCATGTTTTTATCTACCTTCCAAATTAAACTTGTTATGTGAAAATTAGTGATTAAAGCTCTCACAAACTTGATGGCACACTTTACTTTCTTGCACTTAATAAACTTGAATCGTTGTGTCCATCTATGCTGTTTATATGCTTGCACTTTATAAGTTGTGAATTAGCAGAACCATGATACCATGGGGAATGCTTTCAGCATTGCACTTATTATAAGTTGTGAAATAAAAGGGGAGCTTGTAAGCTCATGAAGTTTGTATGTGTGTTAAATAAATGCCTGGGCGGCAAGCCTAAGCCATGCCTAATCATGGTGGAAACTTGCAGCATAACCACAGTGAGCATTCTGTGAAGCATCCTCAATAAAAACCTATGCAAATAGAAAATAAAAAGATCATTGAGATGCTCATTGTCTATTGCATTGTCATTTGATATGGGATAGCTCATGTGTCATGGGGCAAGGGGTACCCCGTTGGCGGTTCTCTATGATACACATGTACTTTCAATGACAAGAACTTACTTGTGACTAAAGTTGAGTAGCATGAGGTTCGGTACTCGTAAGCAAGGGGCATGAGATTTTCAACTTATAACTTGTCAAGCATATCCTTATATTTGTGTCACTTTAACCTTAATCACCTCAAGATGCTTATGATAGGGGCAATGAGAGCTGAAAGCTAATAAGTACCATAATTTTTGGAAGCTCTTTATGAAACTTGAAATCCCTGCTCCCCTTTGTGAAGGGCCTTTCTTTTTACTTTTATGTTGAGTCTCCATATTCTATCTTTATGCACCAATTGAGATAGCATAGTGGTCATTCTTAGTTTAATGTGCATTGTCCCAAAACTTGTTGATTGATTCATAACTTTGATATTGCTTGGTCTTAAACTATTTGTATCTAGTCACCCTTATGAACTTTGAAGGTGTCTTATGCATTTATGTTTTGCTATACCATGAGGGACAAGCTGAATACCACTCTTATTATATTTTTTTATATGTGAAACAAACAAACGTCTTTCAATGCATTGTTATTCATGATCTTTTGTTTGTACCTTTTCATGTTACAACATAGTTGCTTGGTCTTATTGTTAGAACTCTATCTTTCATGCTTACATTTAGAGTACTTTAATCCCAGCTATCAATGCTTTACAAATACCTTGATCAAGAGTGTGATGGTGCATGTCACCTCAAAAATTATTCTTTTTATCACTTACCTACTCGAGGATGAGCAGGAGTTAAGCTTGGGGATGCTTGATACGTTGTAAACGCATCTATAATTTTTGATGATCCATGCTTGTTTTATATCAACTTTCTTATGTTTTGTTCCCACTTTGAGGTATTTTTATAAATTTTCTGAAAGTAACCTATTGACAAGATGCCACAATGCCAGTTGCTTGTTTTCTGCTGTTTTTGGTTTCAGAAAAGCTAGTAAAGAAATATTCTCGGAATTGGACGGGACAAAAGCCAAAGTCAATATTTTACCCAAAGCAACACGGAGACCGAAAGGGAGACGAAGTGCCGCACCAGGGTGGCCACACCTGGTGGCCGCGAGGCCAGGGGCGCACCACCGGGTGGTGTGGCCCCCCTGGAGCTCCACCGACCTTGCCACTTCGCCTATAAAAGTACCCTAGGACGAAAACCCTAGGCACCCGATCAAAAATCCACGAAAGAGTCTGTAGCCGCCACCATCTCCATCCATAGATTGGGGGGATTCGAACCTCTTCATGGCACCCTGGCGGAGGGGAGAGATCACCCTGGAGGCCTTCTTCATCACCATGCCAGCCTCCGGAGTGATGCGTGAGTAGTTCACCCCTGGACCATGGGTCCATACAGTAGCTAGATGGTTGGTTCTCCTCCTTTGTGCTATCATGTTTAGATCTTGTGAGCTCTGTTCATGATCAAGATCATCTATTTGTAATCCTACATGTTGCGTTTGCGGGGATCTGATGGATATTGAGATACTATGTTAGATTGATTATTGATTCTATCATGTTTATGTTATTTGTGATTTTGCATGCTCTCTGTTGTTTGTAGCTATCTTGGCCAAGTAGATGCTTGCAAGTCCAAGAGGGAGTATTTATGCTCGATAGTGGGTTCATGCCTCTAGTAATCTGGGGAAGTGACAGAAATCTCTAAGGTTGTAGATGTGTTGTTTCTACTAGGGAGAAACCAACAATCCTTTGTCCATGGGGCAATCGTATTGTTTACTTTACACACTTTACTTAATGCAATTATCTGTTGCTTGCAACTTAATACTGAAAGGGGTTCGGATGATAATCTGAAGGTGGATTATTAGACATATATGTGGTTAGATTACGGTCTATGTATTATGTTGTAATGCCCAATCAAATCTGATAGGAGTCAAGATGTCTAGTATATGCATTGTTATGCTTTCTCAATCTATCAATTGCCCCGCTGTAATTTGTTCACCCAACATGCTATTTATCTTAAGGAGAAACACCTCTAGTGAACTATGGACCCCAGTCCATTCCTTTACCATTGATATACCATCTACTGTTTATCGTTTACTGTTTACTTTCTTCAAGCAATTACTATCTTCCACACTATATGTTTAATCCTTTATTTTCAGCAAAACCAGTGAGATTGACAACCTCATTGTAAGTTGGGGCAAAGTTCTGTGGTTGTTTTGTGCAGGATTCCAAGTTGTTAGCAACACCTTGGAGTTGTTTCCTTACTGCTACTGGTTCGATAACCTTGGTTTCATAACTGGGGGAAAACTTCTACTGTGCTCATCATACCTTACTCTTGGGGTTCCAAACGAGATCTACATATTTTGAGCCATCAGTTCTATGGCTAGAGATTACACTACTATCTAATCAGGAACTTCGTCTTCACTTCAGTTGAGGTATATGTTGACTCCATTGACTTAATTAAAGAACTTGTGCTTTCGGTGATGATTCTTTGGAGCATATGTTGGTGTTGACGATGTCTTCATCGGCTTTAGATTCTAGCAAGGGTTAAGAAGGTACAGTTGAGTACGAGCGTACTCAGCAAGTTCATTAAAAAAGGACTGTTTGATGCACTATCTATAGCCATAGACCATCGGCCGTAGGCTATGCAGTTTTTCGTAAACATCTCTTCAAATATTACTTTTAATATGAAAAACTATGTCCGTCAGCCTTCACGGATTGATTAGAACTTCATGGAGTTCCTTTCCTGCAGCGTTCGCAGCTCCTTCCTGGAGCAGGGAGTAACATGTCACACATTTATACACTCTAAAGAGGTGCGTTGCTTTACCCATGAGAGACCTTAGGTTTGTTGCACATCTGAGTTGCAATCTCGTCCACACTTCCTTGGTGTCGGGCCTAGTCTAAGATCCAAGCCGATCATTGCCCTTCTCCGTGACCCTGCATACCCAACCTTTTATACATGCAGTCCAATGGACTCTTTTGAAGTTGATGGTCTCTCCCAAGTTTTACGGTCTGAACATGTACAGTCCATCGTAGACAGTAGGAGCATAGTCGTCCAGCCGAGTGAAGATATTGTCTCAAAGTTGCAGACCCCTCACACAACTCGGCTCAATCAAGTGTTCGCTGATATGCGAAAGGAAGAAGATCCAATTGACTTCCCTAGAGCCCATATAGATCTCATAGTTAACGCGTAATATACATCACAAGAATCACTGACGACATTTATTATTAATTCCTAGGTGATACTTTCCCGTGCAAATGGAACCTCCACCAATCCACAAACCTTTACTTGGATCCATTTGCCTGCCATACTAGGTTAACACCACAGGGGTAGATAACCATAAAGTCCCTTTTTGAAATGCAGGTGATGACAACAACAATTTGGAAACACTTGATAGAAAATGACAAAAGGACATGAGCAAGTACGAACTTGCCTTTTGACTAGAAGATTATGTAGCCAAGATCTAGTTGATATAAACTCTAGAATTTGAAATATCATCATTGGTCTGGTAAGTACTAATGTTTAAAGAATAAAAATGCTATTATGCATAAGTAATGATATGCATTTTGATAAATCCCGAAGTAAACCCCAATATGGTGTATGGGTTGAGTTTAGGTGATTTCTTAGAGATTTGGTTTATCTTCGAGTTTACTTCAGAATCAAATGTGTATTCTAGAAATCTAAAAGTTAACATAAAAGGGCATACAAGTAAAGTATAATAACAATAAATAATTGATATTGATTGGTATCAACTCTTATGAAAGGTCATGTTTTATGTTGTTAAGACTTAAAAGAAATATCATAAGGTTTTTGTAAGATATAAGAAAAAGAATCACTTTTGAAGAAAATATTTCTTACATTTGATTAAGTAATCCAAGAAAATTATCACGGTGTAAACTATGAATATGCATTTAATTCTAAGAAGAACTGTTTATTTAAGTTATTAAGGTAAAGTAGTTTTCTCCTAATAAATAATGATTTAAAGAATTTAAATCATTATGTTTCAATTTAAAGGAAATAATGATATTCTCATAATGTAATATATTCTAAATAGTGCTAGTAAACCCAAAGGAAAATTACTTTGATTAAAATTTGGTAAAAGAAAGTATATTTATTTTCTTAAATATAAGAAATGAATTTTTATAAGCTCTTTTATGTCATTTAATTGTAGTAATTCTAATTTATCTTAGAATTTCATATTTAGCATTTTTCTGGTATAGTGGATTAGTTTTTATACCTAAAAGTGATTTTGATTTATTTTTATGATTTTCCCTTATTTTTCTTATTCTATTGAGAGATTTAATGGCTTTACCTTTTTAGTTGCATTTATTTAGTTCAAACCATTAATTTAATGGTCCAACCCCACCCCCATCCTTCTCTCCCTCTCTCGCCCAACGCACACAGACACACCCACACACCACAAGCACGCACATGACACCCACCGCCTCTAGCGTCGCCTCCTGCTTCCCCGACCACTACCGGCTGCTTCCGGTGAAGATGACCGCCAACACGTCTCTGCCATCGCCTCCTGCATGGATTCCCTGAGCCACGATGTTGCTCTCTCCTTGCCCGAGCGCCTGAACGAAACCCGAACCCTACCTAGGGCTCGGTCCGCCAGAGCGCCTCTCCTATACCAGCATCCTAGCCGTCTCACCTAGTCGATCGAGCCTCCTCGTCAACCTTGATGAGCTCCTTCTACACAACCACGACATCTCATGGCTCTCATGTAGTCTCTCTCCCATGGCTAACCCTTGACGTGCGTCTTTGGTCGGTCAGCGAGGCACCCGTGCCTTTGGCTGCTGCTTGAGGATGACGACGGCGATGACGATGTCCTCACCCCGCCAACCACACACGCAGGTGCTCCTTCTCTCCCATGTTCTAATATCTGCAATCTCGACCACTAGTTTTACTGCCGCGCAGGACTGGTTGTGGCCTTCCTCATCTTGGTGAGGTAGTAGGCTCGGTTGGCCCCTCTCTCCTCCTTCGTCTACTTCAACTAGGCTTGGTCGTGCTGCTGATTCGGCAAGTGTAGGTATGATCCATCCCTTATCTGCTCTCTCTTCCTTGTATTGTATAGAATCACGTAGATGTGATGTGGTGTTAATCCCCTATTTATCATAATTAGATGAGTGTGAAGATATGCTCTATTGCTAGGTGGCAGCGGTGTTTGCGAGTTCCTGGTAATGAGCTATGGGTTCTAGTTGTGATGATTAATGGCCTGGCTAATGAGCCATAGTTTTCATATGTGGAGTTATTTGGTTGTTCCTAAGATTCTGTAGTTGATAGCTTGATATAAATAGAATTAGCTAATTATTTGTATACAGTCATCTCTAGTTTCTAATCTATTTGGGTGTGTATGTTCTAATGGATATATAGGAATATATCGTGTGTACGTAATTACATGGATAACAGTTCATAAGCAGGAACAATTAGATTAGTTGATTAATCTGAGTGTTAATGGCATGGTCTTAGTGTTAGTACTATACATATGTATTTATGGAATACCAATAAGAACATGATCTATTTTAAATAATACAACATGCCTAATAGATTCCTATGTCACTTCCTAGCCCCTATATATACTTTTAAAATAGAGAACACATGTTGTATTATTTATGCAAGGATTTATTTAATGTGTAGGAGTGTATAGATGGTTGTTGTTTGGTTATGTTAGCATGCCAAAAATGCATGCCTCACATATGTATAGCTAGGTTCTAATGATCTTATTAGTGTGATGCTTAGTTGATTCTAATAAGGCAGTATAAATTTGTTCAGATCATACTGTAGTCAGCCTAGTTTTAGCATAAATCTGATTTGGTATCTTTTTCTTCTTATTTCTAAATGATTTTATTAATAAGTACATAGTTGGTTCAATCATGCTTGTGTATAAATTATTCTCTTTTAATAACATGATCGTTTTACTGCTCAGGTTGCTATTTTTATTGGATTTTATTGTCCTTTACTTTTTGTCCTGAATTTATGCATATGCTTTTTGACTTCATGCTTTTCATACATCTAGTGAGATACTAGGGAAATGTTTTCCTATCTTCCACTAAAACGATTTCTGTGGCGCATCTAGTGGTCGCCACTAAATTGTCGCCACTAAAATTATATTTCTGTGGCGCATACACAGAATATGCGCCACAGAATTCTAAAATCCTGTGGCGCATATGGCTATATAGCTATATAGCTATATGCGCCACAGAATTCTGTCCCAGATTCTGTGGCGCATATAGCCATATGCTCCACAGAATCCTTTTTTGTCAGAATTTCGAAATTTTTAGAATCTGGTACAAATACAGGTATATAACAGGTATGTTACAGGAAATACACAAAAATTAACAGAAATTCATAGAAAAGCTGCACACAGCAGTACAAATGTTCGAGTTCACATATAATACATCAACAAGCACGAATGTTCACAAGTGTTGATCAATCACATCACTTAGAACCGAATAAGTGTACAAGTATATTTCACAAGTGTTCATCTCACTCACATAACTTACAACCACGCGATGTTGTCACCGCCTACCTTAGGATAGAATGTAGTACATCGTAACCGTGATGCCGGTGAGGAGGAGCGGTACCAAGATCTTCGTACGGTTCTTCTTCCGCACGTGTCTCCTCCACTTGGCAGCTGCCTCCTCTCTAGTCGCGTATCCCTTGTAGTTGTTGCCGCTGAACTTGTCCACTTGTTGGTGGCAGTCCACCCACTCCTCGTAGACACCTGGAATCCGACCCTTGTATACAACGTACGTCGGCATCTCTATTGACAAGGCATATTAGTACATCATGCAGATATATATATTGACAAATATTAGAGCAAGACATTCATAAACTTAAAACAATGCGTCGATGACAATGAAAGAAACACGACAACATGTCCGACACAATAACAACGACGGTTTCAAGCAAGGAAAGTTAAATTTTTCGACACACACACTACATGTCCACCGATACACACGCTCTCTTGGTCAAGTAGCCTTCTCCTCACAGGGCGCCGGGAACGGCTTATACATGTCTTTCGTCGTCCATGTCCTGAAGTCACCCTGCGCCTTGAGGCGTGCTTCGATCTCCCTCTTGGTGAACGGCCTAGGCTGGTGTAAGAGCCCACCGCGTGTGTTGACCAGTTCCGTGATGATATGTGACAGATTCACCTGCGTATCATGGAAGTCTTCCCTGAGATTGGGGTCACTGATCCCATGCAACTTTTGGGCCCATCCTTGGAGAGAAGATGGCAGCGGTAGCATCTCGCAATCCCGGACAAACCCTTTGAGGTGATGGCAAACGTAGAAGGCCTCCTTCACACTGTCAGACGGTTGCTTTACGCAGGGGAACTCAAACACGTGCTTGAACTTGTGTCGGCCATCGTCCCTGTAAGCCTCCCCCTTATAGTTGAAGGGGCCTCCCTCTTTGGCATAGCCCTGATAGCATCATTCAGAACGCTCCTTACTCTGGCATAGTTCTCCCTCCTCGCACTCCCCGAGTCGAAGTAGGTGGCAAGCGAATACCTCGTGGAGAGGACGATGAGCGTGCAGTACTTGTCTCAAGGCAACACACAATGTGGAACGGGATGTTGGAAAAGAGCAATGGAAAGAAATACTTATGTGTTACGACGGCGGTAGGAGGATGTGTATGATACGTCCATTTTGCATCACTATTCTATGTCATAATTCACTATTATTCATTGATATATTTCGTATTGAGAGGTTATACTTATGTTATTTCATCTGTTTGTGCATGGTTGATGACTTTTGGAGAATGGACCGCTGCAGTCAGGATTCTGATGGAAAAGGTGCTGTTTGGAGGAAAAATTTGCGAAGATCAGAAAATCCGGGAAAATATACGGAAAATCCTATTTTCCAGAAGATGAAGGAAACCAGAAGGGGGGCTGGAGATGGGCCACAGGGGGCCCACACCACCCCCCTGGCGCGGGCAGCCCTAGGCCGCGTCAGCAGGTGGTGTGGCCGCCCTGGCCCATTCCAGGCTCTCCCCTCTGGCGTATATCATCCTACCGAAACCCTAAGACTTGGGGAGCGACCACAGAAAGATTTTGCTGCCTCTGCGGGGCGGAAAACACCGAGAGAGAAAGATCTCTCCGGCAGACAAATTTCTTCCGGGGGAACTCCTTCCCAGAGAGGGGAGATCGTCGCCATCAACACCACCATCAAGCTGGACTTCATTGGGATCATCATCATCATCACCACCATCATCACCATCAACACCCTCATCACCATCTCCATTTTGCTGTAATAATTGGGTTGAATCTTGCATAGTTCATAGGAGAAACATTCCCGGTGTTGATTACTCTTTGTAGTTGATGCTATTGAGTGAACCATTGAATTATTGTTTATGTTCAGATTGTTATACATCATTATTCCATCTCTGATCATGATCCATATGATGTCTTGTGAGTAGTTCGTTTTGTTCTTGATGACATGGGAGAAGTCATGTTGTTAGTAGTGGAGTTGTGTTGAGAAAGATTCAATAGTTTGATATTTATGTTGTGGTGTACTTCTTCTAGTGGTGTCATGTGAACGTCGACTACATGACACTTCACCTATATGGGCCTAGGGGAATGCATTGTGTATTTGGCTACTAATCGTAGGGGTTGCCGGAGTGACAGAAACCTGAACCCCCGTTAGGAAACCATTGCACAAGGGACGTAAGGGTCTTAGAGTTTAAAGTTGTGGTTAGGTTTCTACCTTAATTACTTTCTTGTACTTACGGATGTTTGCAAGGGGTATAATCACAAGTATGTATTAGTCCTAGGAAGGTTGGTACATTAGCACAGGTTCACCGACACAACACTTAGCAAGCTAAAGAAGATTAATCAACTATATGAAGTGAAAGCACTTGACAGTCTTCCCAGTGTCCTCGAGAACGTTTGGTCATCTTAAGTAACACAACCGGCTTGTCCTTTGCTGCATAAAGGATTGGGCCACTTGCTGCATTTATTCCTACTGTCTTTTATTTACTCGTACTTCGTTTACTTGCTTTATCAAAAACCCCTAAAAATCCGTTTGCTAAGTATTTGCAGAGAATTCCTGATCCATACCACTAGCCAACACCTTCTGATCCTCGTTGGGTTCGACACTCTTACTTAACGAAAATACTGCGATACACCCCGTATACTTGTGGGTCATCAAGACTATTTTCTAGCGCCGTTGCTGGGGAGTGAAGCGCTATTGGAGAGTGGAACTTGTAAAGGAAACTTCTACTGTGAGTATTGTTTACTTCTGCTAGTTGCTTTATTTTCGTTATGGATAATTCGCTGAGTTTCTTATTTAGTAATGCTACTACCACTGCTAAGGTAGTAGATAAGCCACCACCTACTGAAAATGATGTTTTTAAAATACCTACAAGAATTATTGATCGTGTTATGGATAACTACTATGTTGGGGATGGAACTGTCCATCCTGGTGATCATTTGCTCTTTATACACGAATTATGCGGGTTGTTCAAGTGTGCAGGTATTACTACAGATCAAGTTAACAAGAAGTTATTCTCATTATCGCTGAAAGGAAGAGCCGAGGAATGGTATAAGCTACTGAAGAATGGTCAAGCTCTGGAATGGGAGGAAATAGTGCCTCTCTTTTACTCAAAGTTTTATCCTCCTAGTGAGATTCATAAAGATCAGAATCAAATATACAACTTTTGGCCTCTTGATGGAGAGAGTACAACTCAAGCTTGGGGGAGATTGAAATTATTAATGCTCAAATGTCCCATTCATGAGCTTCCCAACAATATTATTATCAATAACTTTTCTGCAAGGCTCCCTCTACATGACAAAGATTTATTGGATGCTTCTTGTGCTGGATCATTTACTCGCATGGAAGAAGAAGCTAAATAGGATCTTCTAGACCGTATTCAAGACAATGTTGAAGCTTGGGAGAATGACAAAGGTAGAAAGTCAAGTATAAATTATGATTATGAATGCATTGAATCTTTTATGGGAACTGATGACTTTCAAAACATTAAAAATGCTTATGGTCTAGACTCTCAAGCTATTGCTTCTTATTTTAAGGCTTTTGCTTCCTACATTGAAGTGCCTAAAAAGAAGTGGAATAAGTATCATGAACCTTATAAAGATGTTGCTAAGTGTGTTCCTGCAAGAAAAACTGAAGTTTATACTACTAATCATGTCTTACCTAAACCTTACATTGAGAAAATGCCTTTCTTAGTTAAGATAAAGGAACACTCTATGATGGCTAGTATGGTTAATGAAAGTATGAATAAAGCTGTTGAACCTGATAAACAAAAGGTTGATGAACCAATAATAGCAAATGTGATTAACTTTGTTACTAGATATGAGAAAGAGGGACACACAATCCTTTGTAAGGATACCTCTAATTTTGTTTCACAAAGTAGTGTTATGAGAGCTAGTATTCCTGTGTTTTCTGTTAGAATAAGTGATCATTGGTATGATGGTCCTTGTGATAGCTATATTGTTAAGTTTATGCATGATACTGAAAGTTATTATGAGAGAGGGAAAAGTGTTCTTATGCATCTCAATAATATCAAGTTTCCTCGTTTTATGTTGAAGGTTTTTATGTTGCACTTGTTTTGCCTTCTTATGCAAGTAGCCTTTGCATAGGAAGTGGATTAGACTTAAACTTGTGTATTTTTTCTTCTTAATGCTCTCTTTCGCTTCAATTCATATTCCTATGAGAGTGTCTTCAAAATTATCATGCCCATCTTAATGGCTATAAAGAAAGGGCTTTTTGGGAGACAACCCAATTTGTTTTTGCTTTCAGTTGTTTTTGTTTCTTTGAGTCTTGGAAGTTATTACTCCGGTAATAACCGCTCCTTATCCGTTTTGTTTGGTTTTTGTGTCAAGATCAACCTCTAATGAGAGAGAAGTAAGATTTGGGGAAGTTGCTGTCCCGAAACAGATTGTTGTGCTTCACCGTAAAAATTCGTGAGAGATCTCTGTATGTCGGATTGAGCTGTATTTTTTTTCTTCTGCCCCAGGTTGTTATTTAACTTTAGTTAGTTTTGCATGTTTTGATTTGAGCAACAGAAGATTTTCGAAAAAATTGATCTTTACCTGATGGTCTGTTTTGACAGATTTTGCCACTCTTGCATTTCCTTCTTTATTCGATTTCCTTTTTGAATTCTTTTTGGGTTTTCAGAAGGAGTTGCTACAGTAGCTTATGTTTTGTTGGTTTTCAATTGAAGTTGGACACAAAAGGTTTTATCACTTCACTTATACTGATGTTGCTAATGAGAACTATGTGAAGTTTTGTGTGAAAGAAATTTCTAGGAAGTGGAGATAATGGTGTAATGAGAAAGAGGAAGGTCTTATGACTCAAGTAATAAGTGTATGGATATGAAGATATTGATGTTATTCAAGTGGTGACTCCGGAAGAATCTACTAGATAACAAATCCAGAGACATGCAGAGTCTGTTTTCAAATAGGTAACAGTTCTGGTAAGAAAATTTCCGCAAAAATACTATCCAACTATATTTTTGTAGTTTCTAGTCAATAAGGAAAGCTACAAAGCGAAAAAGGGACGGAAATGGAGCCATGGTTGCTCACACCACCCTGTGGCGTGGGCCCACCCCTGGCCGCACCACCAGGTGGTGAGTCCACCCTGGACTCCGCCTCCGACTCGTTTTCACCCAGTACCTTCCTTTTGATGTGAATCTCCGTAATATATAATCCCCCGGATCTCCCGAGGTTCGTATATCGTGTTTTTGTCATGTTTTTGTTTCGACCTGTTTCTGCCAGGACATACTCTTTGAAGGTTTAGAAGCGCAATGGTGTCCGCCAAGGATAAAGGGAAGGAGCCTATGGAGGAAGACATCCAAGACCCCGGGAAGGAGAAGGAGATCAAGAGTGAAGGTGAAGAGGAGCAAGACCAACATCCACACACCGGCGCTACCATTGCAAGCATTGGAGTGGTGACGAAACCTGCCGGGGTTAGAAGGACTGCACGGATGCAGACTGGGGAGAAAGCTCCTCGTCATAGTTTGGCTCCTCGGGCACTTCCTCCACACACACCAAGAATCCTTTCCATACCCTTATCCATGAGCATCAATACCAGAATATGCCCAAAGGGAAATTACCCTCCAATTGGGATTTGCCTCGTTCTAGCCATGCAGGAAAAGAAGACTTCAAGGAGGAATAGTGGGGAAAGAATAGCAAGAGCTAGAATTCTCAATCCGACATGATCATGAGCCGCATTGAGAAAAACTCACAGCTGATTCGTAATCTCACTTTCGAGATTGAGGACTTGGGGAAACTCATCAGAGAGCTCATTGAGAGGATACCACCACCACCAAAGGAGTAATTCGTCATCAGGTTTGGCATCCCCTTGGTTTGTTCCAAGCTTGGGGGAGTGCTGCGGTATCACATCACTATCTTCTATATTTTTACCTTATTAGTAGAGTCATATCATGAATAGAGAAGTTATTGTGTAGGATGGTTTGCATTATGGAAGTGTCCCCTCTCTCTTTAGATATGTATCCCTTGGTGTGAGTTGCCGTTATGGATTATTAATGAGAAGTTCTATCATTTACTCTTTTGCATAGCTTATATTAGTTTTCAATTCGTGGTTATATGATTGATCTTGTTGTTAGTATTGGTAGCACTTTGGGATCATTGAGTTAATTTAGTTGGTTTTGGAAAACCTGGCTCGGTCAGTAGCAATACTATTTTTGAGAGTTGAAAGAAAAGATAAAGTACTCTAAAGAAAAATTATTTCATCATCTTTCTTTCTTGATTTGCTCATAAGTCTAGTATTCTCTAGTTAAGATCTTTTGTGCTTCCAAGGAAGATTGCATGTTTGTTTTTATCACTTGTATGTTTGTTTGTTTCCTTCAACTCTTGTACTTGCTACCCAGCCTTGCTAGCCAAAAATCTGTACTGAGAGGGAACTCTTCTCGTGCATCCACTCCTTTAAACCAAAACCTGTGCCATTTGTGTCCACCATACCTACCTATTAGCATTATTTCTATTCCAAGTAAATTCTTGTTTTATCTACCTCCCAAATTAAACTTGTTATGTGAAAACTAGTGATTAAAGCTCTCACGAACTTGATGGCACACTTTTTTTCTTGCATTTAATAACCTGAACCATTGGGTCCTTCTTTGTTGCGTATATGTTTGCGTTTTATGAGTTGAAGTTAGCAGAACCATGTATCATGGAGACCGCTTTCAACACTTCATTGGTACTTGTACCTAGTTGATATCATGTTCTTTTTCTTATAGATCCCGGCGGTGTGAAATAAAAGTGGAACTTGTAAGATCATGGAGTTTATATGTGTGTTAGAGAAACGCCTGGGCCACTAGCCTAAGCCATGCCTAATCATGGTGGAAACTTGCAGCATAACTATAGTGAGCATTCTATGAAGCATCCTCAATAAAAACCTATGCAAATAGCAAATAAAAAGATCGCTGAGATGCTCACTGTCTGCTTGCCTTGTCATTTTGATTATGGGATAGCACATGTGTCACATGCAAGGGGTACCCCGTTGGCGGTTCTCAATGATACGCATGTATTTAAAATGACAAGAGCTTGCTCGTGACTGAAGTTGAGTAGCATGAGGTTCGGTACTCATAAGTAAGGGGCATGAGGTTTCAACTTATAACTTGTCAAGCATATCCTCTTAGTTGTGTCACTTTAACCTTAATCAGCAAAAGATGCCTATGATAGGGGCAATGAGAGCTGAAAGCTAGTAAGTATCATAATTTTTGGGAGCTCTTTATGAGACTTGCAATCCCTGCTTCCCTCTTTGAAGGGCCTTTTTTTACTTTGTAGTTGAGTCAGTAAACCTATTCCCTTCTGTCTCGGCAAGTATTTTGAGTTGTTGTGTTTCATTCATTCATTTGATGATTTATTCAACTTGTTTCTTATGTTCCTATTTTCCAGAAAAATTTGCGAAGATCAGAAAATCCGGGAAAATATACGGGAAATCCTATTTTCCAGAAGACGAAGGAAACCAGAAGGGGGGCTGGAGATGGGCCACAGGGGGCCCACACCACCCCCTAGCGCGGGCAGCCCTAGGCCGCGTCAGCAGGTGGTGTGGCCGCCCTGGCCCATTCCAGGCTCTCCCCTCTGGTGTGTATCATCCTACCGAAACCCTAAGACTTGGGGAGCGACCACAGAAAGATTTTGCTGCCTCTGCGGGGCGGAAAACACCGAGAGAGAAAGATCTCTCCGGCAGACAAATTTCTTCCGGGGGAACTCCTTCCCAGAGAGGGGAGATCGTCGCCATCAACACCACCATCAAGCTGGACTTCATCGGGATCATCATCATCATCATCACCACCATCATCACCATCAGCACCCTCATCACCATCTCCATATTGCTGTAATAATTGGGTTGAATCTTGCATAGTTCATAGGGGAAACATTCCCGGTGTTGATTACTCTTTGTAGTTGATGCTATTGAGTGAACCATTGAATTATTGTTTATGTTCAGATTGTTATACATCATTATTCCATCTCTGATCATGATTCATATGATGTCTTGTGAGTAGTTCGTTTTGTTCTTGAGGACATGGGAGAAGTCATGTTGTTAGTAGTGGAGTTGTGTTGAGAAAGATTCAATAGTTTGATATTTAAGTTGTGGTGTACTTCTTCTAGTGGTGTCATGTGAACGTCGACTACATGACACTTCACCTATATGGGCCTAGGGGAATGCATTGTGTATTTGGCTACTAATCGTAGGGGTTGCCGGAGTGACAGAAACCTGAACCCCCGTTAGGAAACCATTGCACAAGGGACGTAAGGGTCTTAGAGTTTAAAGTTGTGGTTAGGTTTCTACCTTAATTACTTTCTTGTACTTACGGATGTTTGCAAGGGGTATAATCACAAGTATGTATTAGTCCTAGGAAGGTCGGTACATTAGCACAGGTTCACCCACACAACACTTAGCAAGCTAAAGAAGATTAATCAACTATACGAAGCGAAAGCACTTGACAGTCTTCCCATGTGTCCTCGAGAACGTTTGGTCATCTTGAGTAACACAACCGGCTTGCCCTTTGCTGCATAAAGGATTGGGCCACTTGCTGCATTTATTCCTATTGTCTTTTATTTACTCGTACTTCGTTTACTTGCTTTATCAAAAACCCCTAAAAATCTGTTTGCTAAGTATTTGCAGAGAATTCTTGATCCATACCACTAGCCAGCACCTTCTGCTCCTCGTTGGGTTCGACACTCTTACTTATCGAGAATACTGCGATACACCCCCTATACTTGTGGGTCATCAGTGTACACTTACTCGGGAAAGAAAGGCACAAGGATATTGTCCTTCCTCATGCTGTCCATCAATAGCTTCTGAAGGTAAGACTTTGCCTGGGCCCGGGTCCTTGTTCCTTCTTCCAGCTGGCTATCCCGCATTTAGTAGGGATCCGCTATCGCGACGAACGGGGTGTCCTCTCTCTTGACCTTCATCGCTAGATTGAGCGCAAATAGGCGGACCAAGTTATAGTCTAGCCGTCTCGAGTGGAACAGCTTCAAGATGTCCTCGTAGGCTATGAAGGACACATCCGCGGGGGCATCGATGATGAAGCCCACATCCTCCGGCACCTTGGCGGTGAACACCGGGTAACTCGGGTCCTTGTCCTTGAGAAGGAGGCCCTCCAGTGTCAGGATACCTTCATGCAAAGTCATCATAGCTCCCGAAGCCAGGCGGCGCAGTTCTGGAGGCAGTATGGGCTGACCAGCTTCGTGCACTCTAGTCAAGCCATCCTCGCGGGGTGGTACAACATCGTCCCGGTAACGGATCGGAATGGGCTGGCTCGTAGCCTTGTCGTTGTTCTTGTTCGGCCTCTTCCTCACCCTCTTCCTCTTTGCATCAGCAGTGTCCTCCACAGGCGATGCTATCCTGTCACCGACGGTCCTGTGGAGTGTGTCAAGGCTGAAAACGATTCCGACCGATGGAGGTTGTGTCTCAGCGGCCGGAGGCGTCTCCTGAGAAAACCCACGGAAGACCAGGCGCTTCTTGGGATGGCTAGCTTGATCGCGGAATGATGGTTCTTCAACGAGAGGACGCATGAACTGTCCTTTGCTGGCCCCGGTGTTGACGAAGGCATTGACGTCGACCGGTGCATCATCATCATCATCCACCTCGATGTTGGCATCGAAGGCCGCCATGTCCACGTCATCCTGGGGTGGTGGCGATGGCGGTTGCGGTGCCACGGCCTTGCCTTTAGGTGGGGCCGATGGCGGTCGAGGAGCAACCACGCCCTTGGCTGCTTGTGGCACCGGTGCAGACACTCCCAAGAGTCTGTGGTGACGGCTTGTGGTGGCGGCGACGATGACCAGTGCAGCAGGAGGCTTCGTCCTTGGCGGCCGGATGACCGAGGGGGCACCGGTGGAGCGAGACCCAATACGAATCTGGGTCTTTGGCCAAATCATGGGATATCCATGGCAACCTTCTAGGGTCAGGTGCTCGTCGGCTCCCGGAGGTTCCATGGGAGGGTCCATGTCTTCGCACCCCCCAACACCCGACCCAACTCGACGCGCATCATGACATCGTCCATGGGCTTGCAGTGCATCGTGTGGTTCGCCGGTTGTATTAGCTTGCCCGTGGCAACATCCTTCAACTCGCCACCGGGGAACTTGTGCAGGAGCACGCACGGAGTGTCCTGAGGCATACAGATATGCATCATGAGATGGCAGCCAATCAAAGGCATTAAGTAGAGCACGCTGACTAACTACTTATTTTACCTTGGTGAGGGCGCCGAGCTCGGCTAATGTCGAGACACGGGCGGCCGGTGGCTGATCCTTCTTCTTCTTCTCCGGCTCGGGTGCATTAGGAAGCACCGCCGTCGCCGACTGCTACGCCTTGGTAGTCTCGGCGGGACGGGGTAGCTCCGGCGCATCCAACTCCATCGGCTGCGCCACGAGGATGGAGGGCTCGAGGTGCTGCCGCCGATGTTGGGCACTTGTATCTGCCCCACCTGACTGTCCGCATTCCATTTTGATATCCCCTCCATCAGCCGAGGAGGTAGCATCTCGAGGATCTTCTACTACACTATCGTGTTCACCTCGTCCTGGTCCACCTTACTGGCCTCCAGATGCGCGATCTTCCGCTTCAGCTCTTCCTTCTTGGCTTGATCCTGAGCCGTCGACTGGGTCCGCCTCTCCTTTCTCTTCTTGGCTTCCTCGTTGTAGTACTCGTGGAACTTTGTGCTCGTACCAAAGCCAGAGATACGGCCAAATGACGTGGGCGGCTCGGACTGTGGCCTACCCTTGAAGGTGTTGGTCGCCTTGTTGAAAATCGTGTCCCACGGCTCCGTCGAGCCCTGGGACGACGAGTCCGGCGCCTCGCGCGCAGCCTTGATTTCAGCGTCCTGCAGATAAGGAAAGGTGAACCCATTTAGGAACTTGCCTTCATTATTCAAAATGAAAGCAAATGGACGGAGGGTAAATTCCTTACTAGCTTATTCTCAAACTTCCTCACATCATCATCGTCGGTGACTTATTCCTTGGAATCCTTGTCTAGATAGTAGCGGGCCCGGACAAAGTTCCGGGTCTGCTCGTCCGTGATTTTTAAAAACGGGTTTTCTTTCCCGAGACGCTCAACCTCGGCGTCCTCCCTTGCCCATATGGCCTTCTTTCCCCTGTAACCGCCGCTTCCACATCGGTGGTTACCTATGTTCTGTTCCCACATTTCCCGACCCCACTCCGTCCATGCCTTCGCTTCGTCGGTCTCCATCTCCGCCTTGAATATCTTGAACTCGTCTTTGTCGATCATGGGCTCACCCTTCTTGATCTTCTCCCAGCTTTCCTTTTTTGCGATCTTGTTCGTCACCCGGGTTCTCCAGCTGCTCAAGGCATTGACCATCTTCGTGATGGCTAACCTATTCACCTTATTGGATTTTTCCAGTTTGTCGGTGTACGGGGCTGGGAACTTGTACTGTCGGTGAAGCTTCTTAAGGCAGTTCGCCACCAATCGCTCATTTGCTTCACTTCTCAGGTGCTTCGTGTTGATCGTCATGCTTTCCCGGATGATGCACCCGAGTTGCATGCCATACCCGGCGGCAACATCCGGAGGCCCCAACGGAAGGCCACTTTCCGAGACCAGAGTGATCTCGTCGGTGGTGTCGGCGAGCTTTTGCGGCTTCCGATCCTTCCTCGGCATCTTATTATTCTTAACGGACGGGTTGCTGCTACCACCATCCGTGTGGTCCCCGCCATCGGTCGTGCGGCCTCCGCCATCGGTCGTGCGGCCTCCACCATCGGAGGTGGTCGCATCCTCCTCCTCGGCTTCATCTATCCGGTAGTCCTCGTCCCCCTCTTGCTCATCATCCCCATCGTGGCCCGCAGTAGCTACCACGTCCTCATGCTGAGGCTCCACCGCCTCATAATGCTGAGAATCCGCCGCCTCGTGCTGCGCTGCCGCCTCCCAGAAAGTCAAGTTCGCCACTCTGGCTTGGTCTTCGACGCTCATGGCGGCCTTAGAAGTGCCAGCCCCATCGGCGGCCGACATGTTTGCACACTTCTAAACAAATTAAACTAAGGAAGTTAGTATTAATTAGTGTTGACAATATTTAAAATGAGCTGCCCATTTCTCCCGAAGTGTCAATTCACTTCCACTTCGGTCGAGAAATGGGGCTCCTATGTCTCGGCATGACCTTAAATTTTTTGACATAGGAGCCCCATTTCTTGACCGAAATGGATCGAAATCAACATTTCAGGAGAAATGGGCAGCTCAGGTGATTTCTCCGCAAACATTCCACATACAAAATAGCACAAATTGTGCTCCACAGCCACATATGGTGCTCCAGCACCATACAAACATCACTAAAAGTGCTCCAGCAGCACAGAAAAAAGACAAATAGTGCTCCAGCATTTCCAGAATTCATTCCAGCATTTGAACATTTTATGTATTGCACCGAATCATGCTAATAATATTATGAAGTTGAATAGAAAATTAACTTGTTGCATATGCCGTATAGTGCCCAACGAAAGTCGGTAAATATTTAATTACCACAAATTACGTCATGGTACAGTTCAAAATGTACAACAAAGTCTAGCTAGCCGAGTCGCTGAAATAGACGAATCTAGTCTAGATTGTAAATGAAAGAAAGTATTTATACAAACCAACATGCTCTGAAAGCTCAAGTCCAAAAATCCATATCTCGCTGCTACTGTAAACCACCATAAAAGTGGATTAGCGGCCCATAATGGCATCTCCTTGCGTAGGCACTAACTTGCATGTAAGGCCGGTATTAGACAAGATACATGTAGGTTGGTTACAGATACGACTGATAACTTACATTGTCCATGCCGAAAGAGATTAGGGATTAAACTATATTTGTACCCTGTTTATCACCCGGAAAATGCTGTCCCATTTTAAATTAAAAAGAAAGTTGCTGCAATAAACAACTTTTCAATAGAGACACTAGTACTTTTCAACATATTTTCGACAGCCTAGCCTGCCCAAATGTCTCCCACCATTTAACTAAGCCTTGTCCTCATACCTTACTTCCTATTCTAGTTGTACCGGAAATAAAATATTGCAAGCACAACTTGAAGTTTCTTTTTGTAATAAAAAATAGTCATTTCATTACTTGTTTATTTGGGATAAACCCAAGTGCCCATTTGGTTAGATTTTTATTCATTGACCGTAAGTGCTGTCAGAAATCGAAATCTGCAACCAATACGGAACAACTTATATATGTATTTTCTGCTGTGCAGGAAGAGTTCCAGCTTGCATTGTTTAAGAGCAAGAAGGACAATCTTTTTGCTAACCGGGTATGCTTTGACCTGCCATTCACCTGCATTTTAATATATGCTTTTGAACCCTGATATATACTTGCTTATAGTGATGTAGGCATGCTTTCATTTCCCACCTATATAGACTTGCTGAATTTTTTGTAACCTTTCAGATATTTGACCTTTTCGATGTCAAGAAAAGGGGGTCATTGACTTTGCTGACTTCGTTCGAGCTCTAAACATATTTCACCCTAGCGTCCCAGTGGAAGAGAAAATGGATTGTAAATTATCTCCCCGATGTTTCTTTTTAGCCATTTTGATACCACATTTCTGCTTTTCTAAATTTTTCTATTGACTGTCGTTTCCTTCAAGCTATATGATATGGACAACACAGATTTATCGAACGAAAAGACGTGATTTTATCAACTCTTGTTTATTGAGGTCGGTTCTAACCAATTCGCTCCCTTCGATCCGATACACAAGGTTCCAGAACTACGCACGTTGAGAACGGAGAGGATTCGACCTAAGAACTGGAATCGATTCAAAGTGCAGCAGCTCCACAGCCCAACAAATCCACCGCTACGGGAAATTTCAAATCCACATAGGGACACGGCGGGAGAGAGATGGGGCAGGGAACAACTTACCAGTTGAAGGGGACGCGAGAGCGAGGGATGAAGGAAACGCGCGACGGCAGCGCCGCTAGCCGGCAGCACCTCGAAGCCTCCTCCTCCTGGACGACGGAGCCTCCTCCTCCTGGTGCTCTGCGAGGCCACGGCGGGTACGGCCGCGAGGCAAGGCGGGCGCGGCACGGCGGGCGTGGCACGGCGGGGCGGCAAGAGCGGAGGCGTGCTAGGGTTCTGGCGATTTGACTTAGCAATTTGGGGAAGAAAGGGGATTTGGGGCAGTGCGATTGAGGCCTCATCAAAACAGCTAAGTTAAAGAATTATGTGGCGCATCTGTTCAGATATGCGCCACAGAATTATTGGAGATGGTACAAAAAGAGCGTTGCGCTATTGTTTTGACAGAAAACGTTGCTTACCACACTGGTTCAGCGCTTGCTCCTCTGTTCTGAACCTGGGGTGGCCAGGTTCGATTGCTGGCTGCCACATCTTTTTTTTTTGACTTTTGAAAAAATATTTTAAGGATGGTAATAATATATTAAAAGCAAGAACTAATATATTTGCTTATTAAAAACAAGAATTAATATATTTGCCTCAATATTATATTATATGCTTGTGTCACACCCACATCAATATCCGCATACATTAGTTTGTCAAAGTAATACATATATGCAGGCGCGCGAGCACACATGTGCATTAATTAGTACAAAAAAAGGCGTAAAAAACCACTATGTCGGCTCCGAGGTAGCTAGTGTCTCCTCACAACAACTTTCTTGCCCTTCTTCTTTGCGGTAGAATAGTTTAGGCCGGCCACCTTGAGATTTCTTCTCGTGTACGAGCAACCTTTAGCCGGTAGGGTGGTCTTCCTTCTTACTTTAGCATAAGTAGTAGGCTTGTCGAAGTACTTGTTGAATTCCTCTTCGATCTTGGGATCGCCGTTCTTGTCGATGTCTTGCTTGTTGGCGGGTCCTTCCATTCCGATGATGCTCCTCTTTCCCCTCCTCACGACAACACGGCTTGGCCTTGCCGGGTCGGTAATGAAGAAGCATTGGTCAACTTGGCTAGCGAGCACCCATGGCTCATTTTTCGTGGTTCGTGGAGGCGTTCTTCGAGTTGGCATCGGGTATAACTATGGTGGTGAAAAAACGGCCATCTTTCTCGATGCTCTTGGCCCATCTGACACGAAACATCGGCACCATCACTCCACAGTAGTCGAGTTCCCATATCTCTTCGATCTTTCCGTAGAATCTTTCCTTAACATCAATCTTGTCATCGATGTATGATAGCATAGTTACTTCTGAGTTTTGGTATTCGCCATTCTTGTCCTTCTCCTCGTTGTAGAATCTGTAGCCATTGATGTCGTACGTCTGATAGGTCCTAACGTTGCACCCGGGGCCCTATGAGAGTGAGAATATGAGTTTCTGATCTTCTATATAAGGCGTCGGCATGGGACTTTCCAGTAGCCTTTTCTTGAACCACCCCATGAAGCTGGCGTTGTGCTCTCTAGTTACGTCTCCCTTCTTCCTCGGCTTGCCCAGGTTGGCGAGCTTCTGCTCGATTAAGGTTTTGTGCTCATCCACCCAGGGGCTGACCAACTGTATGTGTTGTAGCGCGACTTGGTTTGCCCTATCAAAGTCGGCGCGTTCGAGTTCGATGCCGACATGGAGTGCGCGGTAGCCCTCGCGGTGACCAAATCCAGCGAGCCTCCCGAGGTGCTTCCTGGTGGGCAGACCGACATCCCGGTTCTCGGTGCTTAGGTAGTTCTGGTAGAAGGAGATGCACTCGTAGGTTAGAAAGCCCTTGGCTATGCTTCCATCTAGATGGGACCTGTTGTGAACGAATCCTTTGATAACACCGTTCAGCCTTTCGAACGGCATCATGTTGTGCAGGAATGCCGGCCCGAGATGGATGATGTCATCCACGACATGGACAAGCAGACGCACCATGATGTCGAAGAACGCGGGAGGGAAGTAAATCTTAAGCTCGCATAGTATCTCGACGATCTCTTCCTGTAGCTCGCCGAGCTGCTTCACACCGATAGACTTCCTAGATATGACATCGAAGAAGTTGCAGAGGCCAAACAGCGTCTCACGGACGTGCTCGTCCATTATCTCTCGGATCGCAACAGGGAGTATCTGCGTCATTAGCACGTGACAGTCGTGAGACTTCATCCCGCTGAACCTCTTCTTCGCTACGTCCAGATATCTGCTTATCTTCCCAGAGTAGCTGTGGGGAAACTTGACTCCTAGAAGGCAACGGAAAAACCTCTCAAGCTCCTCCTCGCTTAGAGTGAAGGATGCAACTTTAAGCACCACCTCATTCTTCTTAGCCCTTTTGCGGCGACCCTGGGTCCCTTCCGTCTATTCATCATCATCGTCGGCATCATCGCTATCGGGGTACTGAAGTTCCTTCTTAATGCCAAGCAATTTTAGGCCGCTTCTTGCTTTCGGCCCATCCTTGGTCCTATCCGACATATTCATTAGAGTGCCGAGCAGGCTCTCGGTAACGTTCTTCGTGATGTGCATCATATCGAGGCTATGGGGCGTGTGGAGGACCTTCCAGTAAGGAAGGTCCCAAAAAACGGACCTCGCCTTCCATACTCCATGCATCGGTGATGGCTGTTCCCTCGGTCGCTTCTTTCCTGGCGCAGGGCACTCTTCCCAATTGTCTAGAAGCTCCTTGATTTCTTCACCGCTCAACGGTCGACGTGGGGCATTATCAAGCTCGCCTTTGCCATTGAACAGGTCTCCACGTTTTCTCCATGGGTGATCCTTGCGGAGCCACATTCGAGTCCTTTGGAACACGGTTTTCGAAGACCTAGGATCCCTCGGCAGCTGCAGATGTAGGGTCTTATCCATGCACCTGACACATGCACAGAATCCGTGGTTCACCTGACATGCTACATATCCGTAACTAGGATAGTCCTACACCGTCGTGAGCAACACAGCTCTCAGGTCGAAATAATCTCCAGTGTAGGCATCCCACGTGCGTGCCGGCGTCTTCCACAGCGTCGCAAACTCCTCTTTCAGGAGCCCGAGATACATATGCATGTCGACACCCGGTTGTTTTGGCCCCTGGATAAGGATACTCATGTGTACGTACCGCTGCTTCGTGCACAACCAGGGGGAGGTTGTACGGCCATACAAACACGGGCCAGGTGCTGTGCATGCTACTCTGGTTGCCAAAGGGATTGAGTCCGTCGGTGCTCATGCCCAGCCTAACGTTCCTTGGATCAAGCACGAACTCATCTTGGAATTCGATGTCCAGCGCATTCCACTGGCTAGCGTCTGTGGGGTGTGTCAGGATCTTGCCCTTCTCCGGATCATCTTTCGGCTTCTCCCTCTTCGCGTGCCATTGCATTAGCTCTGCTTCCTTAGGGTCTACGAAATACCGCTGCAGACGGGAAGTGATAGGAAAGTACCACACCACTTTTTGGGGAACTTTCTTATTCCCTCTCTTGTATCGTCCCTGGCCGCACACCGGGCATGTGGTTCTATCCTTGTACTCATTCCGGTAAAGTGCAAAGTCGTTGATGCATGCGTGGTACTTCACGTACGGTAGGTCTAGTGGGCAAACTACTTTCCTCGCCTCCTCGATACTTGTTTGCAATGTGTTGTCCTAGGGAACACGAGCGTGCCAGAATTTCATGTGAGCGTTGAAGCTAGTGTCGGTCCATTTGTGCTCTGCCTTCATCTCCGGAGCCTTCAGCGTTACACTCAAGCATGTATCCTCGGGCCGGCACCCAGGATACAATGGGGTCCTCCCGTCTACCTCCATCTGTGCCAGCTTGGCTTTCTCTCTGGCTGCAACTCTCGTGTTGGCTGTCTGCTTGAGGAGTATTTCTTGAAGATGAGGGTCCCGCAAGGCCGAAGTTAGCGGTGTGTCCGTGCTCCCGTATTCTCTGCCGCCACCACCACCATCTACTCCTGCATTGTCTCCTTCATGATGATCGTGTCTGCCGGCATCTCCTTCTTCATGATGATCATGTTCGTTGGCATCTCCTTCGTCATGATGACCATGTCTAGGAGACCCTTCTTATTCTCCTCCGCCCCCGGCCTCTTCTTCATCATGGCCACCGCCATTTACCGGCGGCTCCTCATTCACTAAGAAGCCAGGCATGAAACCGCGTGTGAACAGGTGAGACACCAGTTGTCCGGAATCGGGGTTGATCCACTTCTGGTGTTTGCATGTTCGGCACGGACATCTTATCTTGGTCATGTTGTTCCGAACCATGTCGGCTACCGCGTCAGCCTTGTATCTAACCACCCAGTGTTTGCTCATATGGATGACCATGGTCGCCTGCGCGCGAACATAGACCAAATTAAAGAGAGTATGTTAGAACCATGCACACACACGACGCGCACACATACATGCATGCATGATCGCCGAGAAATTTCGGCATGACCTATCCTAAAAATAGGACGTATGGCTAGTGTAGAAATTTGCCGAAATGGACGTGAATCAACATTTCGGCAAACCTCCATGCACCCGGCACCGGCAACATGGATTCAAGCACAACACAAGCTCCCTCCACAAGCAAACATGTATTCAAGCACAACACAAAGCGAAGGAACATCGTCTCGCCATCGCACACCGCCCGCGGGACCATCTTCACCTACAAAACATCCATACACACCGCGTTGAGGCCCGCCGGCCACACAAAACATGCATCACATAAGTACCCATGCACACACCTCACAAATCTACAAACCAAATCTACATCAACCCCATATGCATAGTGTATCAATAGGGGGTGTGGGATGTGGAGGAGGAAAGTATGAGTGGTTTACTACCTTTTACAAGTAGGAGTAGCTTCCCCTTACAAGTACATGAACCAAAATAGGTCTAGCTATCAACAATGGAGGTGAGTATGAGAAAAATGGAGTGGGAGGGAGGAGGGGGCGAGCTAGTTGGAGGTGGTGGGAAGAAGGGAAAGGGTGGTTGCCACCTTTTTTAGATCTGTTTCGCACATTCTGTGGCGGATATGGAAAATGCTCCATAGAATGTCAAAATTTTGTGGATATGCGCCACAGAAAGTAAGAATTATGTGGCGCATATGCTATATGCGCCACAGAATTTTGACATTCTATGGCGCATATAGCCATATGCGCCACAAAATTCTGGCCTGCCCATGTGCCGGGGTCAGGCCCACATGGGCCCACGGGAATTCTGTGGCGCATATGGCTATATGCGCCACAGAATTCTCACTTTATGTGGCGCATATAGCTATATGCGCCACAGGATTAATTTTAGTGGAGCATTTTTCATATATGCGCCACATAATTAAAATCTACCTATAATTGTATTCCTAGTAGTGTTCTACTATCTTCCTAGCTGTTCTCTAGGCCCTTATATAATCAAGTATTCATGTTCTTGATGTTGAATTGATAACAATGGGCTCCCCTTAGTTCAATGTTGGAGCACAACCCATGCTCCAACTTTACTTACTGGACATACATTCTTTGTTTTGATTTAAATAAAGATTTGTTCTTATATGATTACATGCTCTAGTAGCTTTGCTACTTGATTTGGATGGTCATTGATAATCTGATCATATGCTTACAATATTTTGGATAGATTTGTGTTGTCAACTACCAAGTGTGCTTGTTCTTTGTTTAAAAAAATTGTAGGTGTCATGCTTAAAGAACATGCTTTTCTTTGTTCTGAGCTTGTAGTATATGTGTGGTGTATTATTGCTTATCTCCATACTTTATCTTACTGTCCTCCTTTTGTGTGGTTCGGATATGAGCTCCCGGTTACACCAGCGATCACCAGCTCAACTGTTTGATCTAGATCCCCTCTTTGCTTGACTTCCTAATTGATCCCTCTCTCTATAAACTAATAAGAATAGATCTTGAGTTTGATTTCTTGATATAGCCTAGGATTCATAGACTGAGTCTCTTACTGGATAGGGATAGATATTATGATGTAGCTTTGTTCCTTGTCTATGAGGAATATACATAGCATCTAGAACTTCCCCCTCCAATCCTCCTAGATGATCATCTAGTTGAAGGGTGGAGGAGTTCGTTTGATGTGGATTATTCCCTTTATTTTCCCAAGATACATATGAAAAAGCTAAATACAGATACTTAAAGGATTGTAGAGTTCAACCTTCTACAAAGATGTGGTTGTTGATCTTGTTTTGCTACTGATGTAAGCTTCTATGAATCCTGCTCTTAGTATTTCTTTGTTTGCCTTGTCCTAGAAATCCTTATCCTCCTTGCTCCTTGCTTGATCTACTATTTTTCATGTCGTGATGCTTGATATGATGCCTGGTTCTTATCTGATATACTAGTGGCTTTGGGGAATACATCAGAGATAACTCTAGTGTTCTAGTGGTTTATGTGAGTGTGGTGATGGAAATAGCTTATCATGAGCTGGAATGAGCTAGATGAACTGTGGTGGTGTTTTGAAGTGATGATGTGGATGTGGTGAAACTGGTGAGGTGATTGGGTGGTGTTACGGATGTCTACTGCTTTTAGCTTTCTAATCCAGTCCTTATTGTGTTGACAACACATCACTTGCACGTGTTGTGTGAGCTGTTGTCAAGTGGCCCCTGTCTGGTTCAAGTTTCCACAAATGGAACTTATCCCATATGGATCAGCTCGACTGAGATATTTCTGTTGGTTAGCTATCATTTTTGAGTTGTCAAATGTGATTTCCATCAACCTATGATGCAATAAGTCTGAGGCAAATACCCTGACAAGAACAATTACTAAAAGGCCCCTTCATTGCAAACTCTATGATGAGCCTGGCATAGCAACTCTATGCCATTATGAGAGTTCACTAACCCAAACACTCTTTTCTCTTTTATTTTATTTTTTCTACTTTGTTTTCTTATTATTTGTCTCATTTGCAGGGATCAACTAAGTAAGGAAAAGTTCAGGAATATGAAGAAATCATCTAAAATATTAGTGTAGGGATTTAATTTAGTCTTCTCTAAATTTTTATTCCTATTCTTGTACTCCCTCCGATCCAAATTAGTTGACTTAGATTTGTCTAGATTGGAATGTATTTAGACTTGTTTTAGTGCTAGATACCTTGATACGTCCAAAATGTATCTACTTTACCGAACACTTTTGCTATTGTTTTCCTCTAAACTTGTGTGATTTGGATACAACTAACACAGATTGATGTTGTTTTTAGTAGAATTACCTTGGTGTCTAGTTTTTGTGCAGAAAATCAACTATTAGGAAAAATCCTGGAAAATATGCCAAAAATCCTATTTCACCAGAAGATTCACGGAGCCAGAAGATGAGACGGAGGAGGGCCACAAGGGGCCCACACCACCTGGCCACGCGGGCCAGGCCAGGCCGCACCTGGGGGTGGTGTGGCCGCCTCGGTCACCCCCTCGGCCTCCCTCTTCGCCTATAAGTTGCCTCTTAACCTAAAAACTAAGGTGGGGCTTGACGTTTTTCCAGAAAGAGTTCCGCTGTGCCGCCACCACCAGATTCCGTGATTCAGAACCAGAAACTCCGGTCTGGCACCCTGCTGGGACAGGGAATTGGAGGAGATCATCGCCATAATCATCACCATCGCTTCTCCATCGACCATCCATGTTTCCCCCATCTATGAGTGAGTAATCCCCCGCTGTAGGCTATAGGGATGGTAGGGATTGGATAACATCATTCATGTAATGGCATCAGATTGTTAGGGCATGGTGCCTAGTATCTATTATTAGTGCTTTTTGACTTTGTTGCAACTTGCTATGCTTAATGCTTGTCACTAGGACCTGAGTGCCATGATTTCAGATCTGAACATGTTATTGATTCGTTATGATAGTATTGTTTATGGTCTTACCTGCAAGTTGTATACACATGTTATTGTCTGGAACCAATGGCCCCGAAGTGACAGAAATCGGGATAACCAGAGGGAATGGCTTTGATGTGAGGATCACATGTGTTCACGGAGTGTTAATGCTTTGCTCCGGTGCTCTATTGAAAGGAGCACCTTAATTGCCAGTAGTTCCCTTGAGGCCCCGCTGCAAACGGGCTGGCAGGACAAAAGATGTTGTGCAAGTGATACGTCCATTTTGCATCACTATTCTATGTCATAATTCACTATTATTCATTGATATATTTCGTATTGAGAGGTGATACTTATGTTATTTCATCTGTTTTTGCATGGTTGATGACTTTTGGAGCATGAACCGATGGAGTCAGGATTCTGATGGAAAAGGTGTTGTTTGGAGGCAAAATTCGCGAAGATCAGAAAATCCAGGAAAATATACGAAAAATCCTATTTTTCCAGAAGACGAAGGAACCCAGAAGGGGGGCTGGAGATGGGCCACAGGGGACCCACACCACCCCCCGACGCGGGCCAGCCTAGGCCGCGCCACCAGGTGGTGTGGCCGCCCTGGTCCTCCCCTGGCACTCCCCTCTGGCGTATATATTCCTCCCTAAACCCTAAGACTCGGGGAGCGACCACAGAAAGATTCCGCCGCCTCTACGGGGTGAAAATCACCGAGAGAGAAAGATCTCTCCGGCAGACAAATTTCTGCCAGGGGAATTCCTTCCCGGAGAGGGGAGATCATCGCCATCAACACCATCAGCAAGCTGGACTTCATCGGGATCATCATCATCATCACCACCATCATCACCATCACCACCCTCATCACCATCTCCATATTGATGTAACAATTGGGTTGAATCTTGCATAGTCATAGGAGAAACTTTCCCGGTGTTGATTACTCTTTGTAGTTGATGCTATTGAGTGAACCATTGAATTATTGTTTATGTTCAGATTGTTATACATCATTATTCCATCTCTGATCATGATCCATATGATGTCGTGTGAGTAGTTCGTTTTGTTCTTGAGGACATGGGAGAAGTCATGTTGTTAGTAGTGGAGTTGTGTTGAGAAAGATTCAATAGTTTGATATTTATGTTGTGGTGTACTTCTTCTAGTGGTGTCATGTGAACGTCGACTACATGACACTTCACCTATATGGGCCTAGGGGAATGCATTTTGTATTTGGCTACTAATCGTAGGGGTTGCCGGAGTGACAGAAACCTGAACCCCCGTTAGGAAACCATTGCACAAGGGACGTAAGGGTCTTAGAGTTTAAAGTTGTGGTTAGGTTTCTACCTTAATTACTTTCTTGTACTTATGGATGTTTGCAAGGGGTATAATCACAAGTATGTATTAGTCCTAGGAAGGTTGGTACATTAGCACAGGTTCACCCACACAACACTTAGCAAGCTAAAGAAGATTAATCAACTATATGAAGAGAAAGCACTTGACAGTCTTCCCATGTATCCTCGAGAACGTTTGGTCATCTTAAGTAATACAACCGACTTGTCCTTTGCTGCATAAAGGATTGGGCCACTTGCTGCATTTAATCCTAGTGTCTTTTATTTACTCGTACTTTGTTTACTTGCTTTATCAAAAACCCCTAAAAATCCGTTTGCTAAGTATTTGCAGAGAATTCCTGATCCATACCACTAGCCAACACCTTCTGCTCCTCGTTGGGTTCGACACTCTTACTTATCGAAAATACTGCGATACACCCCCTATACTTGTGGGTCATCAAGACTATTTTCTGGCGCCGTTGTCGGGGAGTGAAGCGCTATTGGAGAGTGGAACTGGTAAAGGAAACTTCTACTGTGAGTATTGTTTACTTCTGTTAGTTGCTTTATTTTCGTTATGGATAATTCTGTGAGTTTCTTATTTGGTAATGGTACTACCACAACTAAGGTAGTAGATAAGCCACGACCAGCTGAGAACGATGTTTTTAAAATACCTACAAGAATTATTGATCGTGTTATGGATAACTACTATGTTGGGGATGGAACTGTCCATCCCGGTGATCATTTGCTCTTTATACATGAATTACGCGGGTTGTTCAAGCATGCAGGTATTACTACATCGCTGAAAGGAAGAGCTGAGGAATGGTATAAGCTGCTGAAGAATTGTCAAGCTCTAGAATGGGAGTAAATAGTGCCTCTCTTTTAGTCAAAGTTTTATCCTCCTAGTGAGATTCATAAAGATCGGAATCAAATATACAACTTTTGGCCTCTTGATTGAGAGAGTACAGCTCAAGCTTGGGGGAGATTGAAGTTACTAATGCTCAAATGTCCCATTCGTGAGCTCCCCAACAATATTATTATCAACAACTTTTATGCAAGGCTCCCTCTACATGACAAGGATTTATTGGATGCTTCTTGTGCTGGATCATTCACTCGCATGGAGAAGAAGCTAAATGGGATCTTATGGACCGTATTCAAGACAATGCTGAAGCTTGGGAGAATGACAAAGGTAGAAAGTCAGGTATAAATTATGATTATGAATGCACTGAATCTTTTATGGGAACTGTTAACTTTCAAAATATTAAAAATGCTTATGGTCTATATTTACAAGTTATTACGAATTAATTTAGGGCTTTTGCTTCTTATATTGAAATTCCAAAAAGGGGATGGAACAAGTACCATGAACCTTATAAAGATAGTGTTGACTATGTTCTTGTTGGGAGTGCTGAGTATTGCACTATTGATCCCATCTTACCTAAACCTTATATTGAGAAGATTCCCTTCCCAGATAAGGTAAAGGATCATCCTATGATAACTAATGTAATCACCAAAAGTGAAAAGAGAACTATAAAACCTGATGAACAAATAAACATTGAACCTGTGGTAGCAATTGTGAAAGACCTTGTCACTAAAAGCATAGAAGATGGACACATAGTCTTTTGTGAGGATGCTTCTAACATTGTTTCACATCCTAATAGAACTAAAAAAGCTAGTGTCCCTGTGCTTTCTGTTAGAATTGGTGATCATTGCTATTATGGTTTATGTGATATTGGTGCAAGTTCCAGTGCTATTCCTTATGAGCTTTATAGAGAAATTATGCATGAAATCAGTCCCTACGAATTGGAAGAGATTGATGTGGTTATTCACCTTGCTAATAGAGAGACCATCTCTCCAATTGGTATTGTATGAGACATGGAAGTTCTTTGTGGTAAGATTAAGTACCCTACTGATTTTCTAGTACTCGGTTCAGCTGCTAGTAAAACTTATCCTATTATTTTTGGTAGACCTTTCTTGAGTACTTGTGGAGCTATTATAGATTGAAAAAGGGAGAAAATCTTGACTAAGTTTGATGGGGAATCTTATGAGTTTAATTTATCGAAATTCGCTAAAGAACCTTGTGAAGAGGAAACCCATAATGAGGATTTTAGAGTTGAACAACTTGCTTCTATTTCTCTTGCTCCTAACAATGCTTTGCAACAATTTATGGAAGATCATGAAAGTGAAATCTTCATGGAAGAAAGGAATGAGATTGACGAGATTCTCAGTGATCAGCCTAAGATACTTAAGCATAACTTGCCTATAGAAGACTTGGGTACCACGTTGCTACCTAAAAAGGATCCGGTTTTCGATCTAAAACCTCTCCCTGATGATCTTAAATATGCTTATATTGATGATAAAAAGATATGTCCTATTATTATTAGCGCTAAACTTCCAGGAAAGGAAGTAGTAAGGCTATTGGAGGTTTTGAGAAAACACCAAGGAGCTATGGGCTATACTCTGGATGATTTAAAAGGAATTTCACCTACTATATGTCAACATTCTATCAACATAGAACCAGATGCAAAGCCAGTAGTAGAGCACCAACGACGTTTAAATCCTAGGATGAAGGAAGTGGTAAGGGATGAGGTATTGAAACTCCTTGATGTTGTATTATTTACCCTATTGCTGATAGTGAATGGGTTAGTCATGTTCATTGTGTTCCTAAAAAGGAGGTATCATCGTTGTTCCTAATGATAATGATGATCTTATTCCTAAAAGAATAGTAGTAGGCTATAGGATGTGCATCGATTTTAGAAAAGTCAATAAAGTTACTAAGAAAGATCACTACCCGCTTCCTTTTATTGATCAAATGTTGGAAAGGTTGTCTAAAAAGACCCATTTTTGTTTTCTTGATGGTTATTCTGGTTTCTCTCAAATTGCTGTTAAACAACAAGATCAAGAAAAAACTACTTTTACTTGCCCTTATAGAACTTATGCTTACAGACGTATGCCTTTTGGTTTATGTAACGCTCCTGCTACTTTTTAAAGGTGCATGTCTGCTATCTTTCATGGTTTTTGTGAGGAAATTGTAGAAGTGTTCGTGGATGACTTTTCTGTCTATGGAACTTCTTTTGATAATTGTCTGCACAACCTTGATAAAGTTTTGCAGATATGTGAAGAAACTAATCTTGTTCTTAATTGGGAGAAATGCCACTTCATGGTTAATGAAGGGATTGTCCTTGGGCATAAAGTTTCTGAAAGAGGCATAGAAGTTGATAGAGCTAAGGTTGAGGCCATTGAGAAGATGCCATGCCCAAGAAACATCAAAGGTATTCGTAGTATCCTTGGTCATGCTGGTTTCTATAGAAGGTTTATTAAAGACTTTTCTAGGATTTCAAAACCCCTCACTAATCTTCTTCAAAAAGATGTACCCTTCGTTTTTGATGATGATTGTAAGGGACCTTTTGAAACTCTTAAGTAGGCTTTAACTACAACCCCTATTGTTCAACCACCTGATTGGAGTTTACCCTTTGAAATAATGTGTGATGCTAGTGATTTTGCTGTAGGTGTTATCCTTGGGCGATGAATTGATAAAAAATTAACCGTTATTCATTATGCTAGTAAGACTTTAGACGTTGCTCAAAGGAATTATGCTACTGCTGAAAAGGAATTTCTAGCTGTCATTTTTGCTTGTGATAAGTTTAGACCCTATATTGTAGACTCAAAAGTCACCATTCATACTGATCATGCTGCTATTAAATACCTTATGACGAAAAAGGATGCTAAGCCTAGGCTTATTAGATGGGTGCTACTTTTACAAGAGTTTGATCTACATATAGTAGATAGGAAAGGTGCTGAAAACCCTGTAGCTGATAATTTATCTCGATTGGAAAACATCTCTTTTGACCATATGCCAGTTAATGATAGTTTCCTAAATGAGCAATTAGCCGAAGTAGGGGTAAGCTCGCGAGGGAGCCCTTGGTACGCTGATTATGCTAACTTTATTGTCTCCAAGTATTTGCCTCCAACTTTTACAACTCAGCAAAGAAGGAAGTTCTTCTATGATTTGAGGCATTTTTTTGGGATGACCCACACTTATACAAAGAAGGAGTGGATGGTATTATGCGAAGATGTGTTCCAGAATATGAACAAAAGGATATATTGCGTAAATCTCATGGTAGTGCTTACGGAGGACATCATGCAGGAGATAGAACTGCACAAAAGGTGCTACAATCAGGTTTCTACTGGCCTACCCTTTTTTTAAGATGCAAGAAAATTGTTTTATCTTGTGATGAATGTCAGCGTGTTGGTAATATTTCTGGACGCAATGAAATGCCTATGAACTACTCTCTAGTTATTGAACCCTTTGATTGCTGGGGATTTGACTTTATGGGTCCTTTCCCTCCCTCGAAAGGTTATACTCATATTCTTGTTGCCGTTGATTATGTTACTAAGTGGGTAGAAGCCATTCCTACGAAGCGTGATGACGGGGAAACCTCTCTAAAAATGCTTAAAGATGTTATCTTTCCTAGGTTTGGAGTGCCTAGGTATCTCATGATTGATGGGGGTTCTCATTTCATTCATGGTGGTTTTAGAAAGACCCTTGCTAAATATGATGTTAATCATAGAATTGCTTCAGCCTATCACCCCCAAACTAGCGGAAAAGTAGAGTTATCAAATAGAGAAATTAAATCCATCTTGCAAAAGACTGTTAACAGATCTAGAAAAAACTGGACTAAAAAGTTGAATGATGCTTTATGGGCTTATAGAACTGCCTACAAAAATCCTATGGGGATGTCCCCTTATAAAATGGTTTATGGGAAAGCTTGTCACCTACCTTTAGAATTAGAACATAAAGCTTACTGGGCAGTTAAAGAACTAAATAGAGATTGTAAGCTCGCTGGTGAGAACATATTATTTGACTTAAGTTCTTTAGATGAATAGAGGAGTGAAGCCTATGAAAATCCTAGGATCTTTAAGGAAAAAGTTAAAAGATGGCATGATAAGCGAATACTTAAGAGGGAATTTCATGTTGCTGAGAAAGTTCTATTGTATATGTATCGTCTCAGATTTTTTGCAGGAAAGCTACTGTCAAAATGGGAAGGACCTTTCATTATTGAAGAAGTATACCGTTCAGGAGCAATAAAAATTTCATCTTTAAAAGATAATACTACACAAGTAGTGAATGGGCAGTGACTCAAACACTATATTGCTGGGGGTTCTTATAATGAAGATGTTGATGCCTTTCAAGTTATAACTCCGGAAAAATTTATGAAGGACCAAATTCGGAGACCTGCAGAGTCCGCTTTCAAAAAGGTAACAGTTCTGGTAAGAAAAGTTCCGCGAAAACACTATCCAACTATATTTTTTTGCAGTTTTTAGTCAATAAGGAAATCTATGAAGCAAAAAAGGGACGGAAACAGAGCCAGGGTGGCTCACACCACCCTGTGGCGCGGGCCCACCCCTGGCCGCGCCACTAGGTGGTGAGTCCACCCCGGACTCCGCCTCCGACTCGTTTTCTCCTAGTACCTTCCTTTTGTCGTAAAACTTCATAATATATAACCCCCAAGGTCCCCCGAGGTTCGTATATCGTGTTTTCGTTGTGTTTTCGTTTCGATCTGTTTCTGCTAGGAACTATTCTTTAAAATCTTAGAAGCACAATGGTGTCCGCCAAGGATAAGGGAAAGGAGCCTAATACATTGCAAATGTATCTATAATTTTTGATGTTCCATGCTTGGTTTTATCTCTTTCTTATGTTTTGTTCCAACTTTGGAGTACTTTTCATATGATTTCTTGGACTAACCTATTAACAAGAGCCACAGTGCCAGTTGCCTGTTTTCTACTGTTTTTGGTTCTAGAAAGTCAGAAAATGAATATTCTCGGAATTGGACGGGACAAAAGCCAAAGTTGATATTTTACCGGAAGACTCACGGAGCTAGAAAACGAGACGGAGAGGGGCCACAGGGCGGCCACACCATGTGTTGGCGCGGGCTAGCCCTGGCCGCGCCACCAGGTGGTGTGGGCCCCCTGGCCGCCCACCAACCTTGCCCTCTGGCCTATAAGAAGCCTCCTGAGGCATAAACCCTAAAAAGTCAAGCCTCCAGCCACGAAAAGTTCTGCAGCGCCGCCGCCACTGAAGGGGAGATTCGGGGGACAGAAAGTCTCTGTTCCGGCACCCTGCCGGGACGGGGAAGTGCCCCCGGAGCCATCTCCATCGATCTCCACCACCATCTCGATCACCATTGCTGATTCCCATGATGAGGAGGGAGTAGTTCTCTCTCGAGGCTAAGGGTTCTACCGGTAGCTATGTGTTCATCTCTCTTTCTATGCATGACCTTATTAAGATCATGAGCTTGTAATCTATAGATATATTCTGCTACTCAAGTGCTTTATTAGATCTCTGCACTCCCCATGTGTGTGAAAGTGACAGTGTGCTCACCATGGTGGCACTTAGGCTAGAGATTACAAATACTTGTTATGAGTTATATTTGGAGTTGGATGTCTTTATGAAATTGTGGTGTTTGTTGGACTCATCTAGTGCTCAAGGTGACAGTGTGGGGTTTTCTAGATGGGAAAGATGAACTTTGAGGTGTGCTGTTATAGCCCTACCATCGATTAGAGTGTCCAACCGCAGAGTAGTTCAGAGTAGTATCATGAAGATAAGATATTTATATGAGAGTGTTCACTAGCGAAAGTATGATCCCTAGGCCTTGTTTCTAAGCATTGACACTTCGTTTGCTACTAGATCTGTTACATGTTTGCTTGCTTCCATCTTTATTTCAGTTTGCCTTTAGTCTCTTCCACGCCATCAATCTATTTTCTAGCACCATTGTTTTATATCCATACCAATTGTATTTCACTATCTCTTCACCGAACTAGTGCACCTATACACCTGACAAGTGTATTGGGTGTGTTGGGGACACAAGAGACTTCTTGTATCTTGATTGCAGGGTTGCTTGAGAGGGAATACCTTGACCACTTCCTCCCTGAGTTCGATAAACCTTGGGTGATCCACTTAAGGGAAAACTTGCTACTGTTCTACAAACCTCTGCACTTGGAGGCCCAACAACTGTCTACAAGAATAGAAGTGCGTAGACATCAAGCTATTTTCTGGCACCGTTGTCGGGAAGGTAAGGTAAAAGGTACTCCAATCCTCCTGTGTGAGTGCTCGAAGTTATTTCCTTTAGACTCTGCAATTTTGTCTTTTTGTTTCTTGTTTTCACTAGTTAGGCTTAATGGAAAACAACAACAAAATTAGAGAGCTTTATAGTATTTATCTTGAGTTAGGACATGAAGTGTTTGAAGAGAAAATTAAAAAACCTATGGAACTTTATTTGCATGCTAATAGCAATGTTCTTAGTATGAATTCTTTGAACACCATTATTGCTAATGCTATGGAAAAGTCTAAGCTTGGGGAAGCTGGTTCTGATGAGTGTGATATTTTTAGTCCCCCAAGCACGGAGGAGAAAATTTACTTTGATGATACTATGCCTCCGATATATGATGCTTACAATGATGAGTATGATATTTTCAGTCCACCTACTATTGAGGAGGAAATTAATTATGATTACAATATGCCTCCTATATTTGATGATTATGGTGATGAGAATAATAATGATAGCTATTTTGTTGAATTTGCTCCCACTATGATTAATAAGAATGACTATACTTATGTGGAGAGTATTAATTCTTTTATGCATGTGGCTCATGATAAGAATGTTTTATGTGATAGTTATATTGTTAATTTTATTCATGAAGCTACTGAAAGTTATTATGAGAGAGGAAACATGGTTCTATGCATCTCAATAATATTAAGTTTCCCCTCTTTATGTTGAAAATTTTGAAGTTGCACTTGTTTTGCTTTCCTATGCTTGTTGCTTTGTGGTTTCATGAATTGTTTCTTTATAAGATTCCTATGCATAGGAAGTGGGTTAGACTTAAATATGCTTTGAATTTTCTTCTTGATGCTCTCTTTTACTTCAATTCATATTTCTTATGTGAGCATCTTCTCAAACTATCATGCCTAACTTAAAGGCGTTAAAGAAAAGTACTTATTGGGAGATAACCCAAAAGTTTTAGACGAGTCTTGGAAGTTATTACCTCTGTAGTAACTGCTCCTTATCCTTTTTATTTGCTTTTTTGGCCAAGAGTAACCTCTAATGAGAGAGAAGTAATGATTGGGAAAGTTGCTGTCCCGAAATAGATTTCTGTGCTTCACCGTACAAATTCGTGTAAAATCTCTGAACGTCTTTTTGAGGTGTGAATTTTCGTGCTTCTGACCGAGGTTGTTATGTAACTTTCGTTAGTTCAAGACTTTTCTATTTGAGCAACAGAAGATCTTCGAAAAAAATCGTCTTTACCTACTGGTCTGTTTGGACAGATTTCTACCATTATTTGCATTTGCTTCTTGTTGGTTCCTTTTTGAGTTCTTTTGGAGAATTGAGCTTTTTAAGGGAAGTGCTTCAGTAGCTAGTGTTCTAATGGAAGTTTATTTTGTATTATAACTGAACCTTAAGACTTATTATCTTGAGAGCACTAATGTTGTCAATAAAGATTGTGTGAAGTTTTGTATGAAGGAAAAATTCCAAGTGTATGGAAGGAATGATGTAATGGGATGAAGGATGGACTAAAGCTCAAGCTTGGGGATGCCACGCGTGTCACCCCAAGAAATATCCAAGAATTACAAGCATCAAAGCTTGGGGATGCCCAAGGCATCCCTCTCTTCATCAATAAAAATCCTAGGTTTCTTCCAAACGCTTCAATTTTATTCATGCACAGTTGTGTTGTTCTTGGAGCATCTTCTTTTTCGTTTTCGTTTTGGTTTTTCGTTTGCTTTAGTTTGCTTAGTTTTATGAATAAATTGGTTGGACCCCCTCTTTCATACATTGGTTTGCAAATAGTTTGGTTTGGTTTGGAAAAGAGTAGGAAAGTTCATGCTTATGTGGTAAAAAGAGCTCGTTTTTGACTATGGCCTATGCTTTGTCATTCCATGCTTCATATTGTTTTGGCTTTATGCTTAGTATTCTTTGCTGTAGCATGAGTTGTTACAAACAATTGAGATTTCTTAATGTGCCTTGGATGAATCATGCGTTGTTTTAGCATATTAAAGCATAGTATTGTGGTATTCTCCTTTGATGCTTTATTTGGGTTGACTTGGCACATGCTCACACCATGTTATGACTATCTCAAGTCACCATAGCCTTTATGATCATTTAGTTTTCAACTTGTAGTATCACTTTATGCTTTGATCAATGATGTTTTGTCGCTTTGCATGATTATGGCCATTATTGCTCTCTTAGTTTGTCGCTCCCAGTCTTTTGCTAGCCTCCACAACCAAGTATGAGTTCCACTCATGCATCCAACTCCCTAAACCAAGTTATTTCAAATATTCCACCATACCTACCTACTATCTTATGCTATTCCAAGTATATTCATGCTTTTGTTTACCTTCCAAATTAAACTTGTTATGAGAAAACTAGTGATTAAAGCTCTCACGAACTTGGTGGCACACTTTACTTTTTGCATCTAATAAACTTGAACCATTGGGTCCTTCTTTGTTGCGTATATGCTTGAGCTTTATAATTTGAAATTAGCATAACCATGTTTCATGAGGAACGCTTTCAACATTGCACTTGTACTTTGTACCCCGTTGATATCATGTTCTTTTGCTTATGGATCCCGGCGGTGTGAAATAAAAGTGGAACTTGTAAGATCATGGAGTTTGTATGTGTGTTAGAGAAACGCCTGGGCCGCTAGCCTAAGCCATGCCTAATCATGGTGGAAACTTGCAGCATCACCATAATGAGCACTCTATGAAGCATCCTCAATAAAAACTTATGCAAATAGTAAATAAAAAGATCACTGAGATGCTCATTGTCTGCTTGCCTTGTCATTTTGATTATGGGAAAGCTCTCGTATCATGTGCAAGGGGTACCCCGTTGGCGGTTCTTAATGATACACATGTACTTACAATCACAAGAGCTTACTTGTGACTAAAGTTGAGTAACATGAGGTTCGGTCTTCGTAAGTAAGGGGCATGAGATTTCAGCTTATAACTTGTCAAGCATATCCTCTTAGTTGTGTCACTTTAACCTTAATCACCTTCAAGATGCTTATGGTAGGGGCAATGAGAGCTGAAAGTTATAAGTACCATAATTTTTGGAAGCTCTTTATGAGACTTGAATCCCTACTTCCTTTTACAAAGGCCTTTGTTCCACCATTATATTGAGTCTCCACCTTCTATCTTTATGCACCTACTTTGAGAGCATAGTGGCCATTCTTAGTTCTATGTGCATTGTCCCAAGACTTGTTGATTGATGCATACTTTGATATTGCTTGTTTTAAACTATTTGGATCTAGTCACCTTTATGAACTTTGAAGGTGTCCTATGCATCTATATTTGCTACTCTATGAGGGACAAGCTGAATGCCACTATGCTATGTTTTCTTTATGTGAAACAAACAAACGTCTTGCAAAGCATTGTTATTCATGAATCTTTTGTTTGTGCCTTTTCATGTTGCATCATAGTTTATTTGTCTTATTGTTAGAACTTTGTCTTTCATGCTATGTTGAAGTCCTATGATCCTAGCTATCAATGTTTTACAAATACTTTGATCAAGTCTTTGATGGTGCATGTCACCTCAAAAATTATTCTTTCTTTTTATCACTTACCTACTCGAGGACGAGCAGGAGTTAAGCTTGGGGATGTGAGCCTATGGAGGAGGATCTCCAAGACCCCAAGCAGGTGCTGGTACCTTTAGTCTCTTGTCCTGCATCAACGGAATCCCTACAAGTCACTAAGGAGTTTTGCGATAAGTACCGAGACTTGCGGAGGAAGGTGGACATGCTTCAATGGGAGAATAATAGGCTTCGCAAGATGCTGGAAGATTTCCTCACGTCAACTAAGAAAATAATACCACCACCACCGAAGGAGTAATTTGTCATCAGGTTTGGCATCCCCTTGGTTTGTTCCAAGCTTGGGGGAGTGCCGCGGTATCACATCACTACCTTATATCTTTTTACCTTATTAGTAGAGTCATATCAAGAATAGAGAAGTTATTATGTAGGATGGTTTGCATTATGGAAGTGTCCCCTCTCTCCTTAGATATGTATCCCTTGGTGTGAGTTTCCGTTATGGAATATTAATGAGAAGTTCTATCATTTACTCTTTTGCATAGCTTATATTAGTTTTCAATTCGTGGTTATATGATTGATCTTAGTGTTAGTATTGGTATCACTTTGGGATCATTGAGTTAATTTAGTTGGTTTTGGCAAACTTGGCTTGGTCAGTAGCACACTACTTTTGAGAGTTGAAAGAAAAGATAAAAGTACTCTATAGAAATATAATTTCATCATCTTTCTTTCTTGATTTGCTCATAAGTCTAGTATTCTCTAGTTAAGATCTTTTGTGCTTCCAAGGAAGATTGCATGTTTGTCTTTATCATTGTATGTTTGTTTGTTTCCTTCAACTCTTGTACTTGCTACCCAGCCTTGCTAGCCAAAAACCTGTACTGAGAGGGAATTCTTCTCGTGCATCCCCTCCTTTAAACCAAAACCTTTGCCATTTGTGTCCACCATACCTACCTATTAGCATTATTGCGAACTTGATGGCACACTTTATTTTCTTGCATCTAATAAACTTGAACCATTGGGTCCTTATTTGTTGCGTATATGCTTGCACTTTATGAGTTGAAGTTAGCAGAACCATGCATTATGGTGAACGCTTTCAACACTACCATGGTACTTTGTGCCTAGTTGATATCATGATTATTTTGCCCATGAATCCCGGCGGTGTGAAATAAAAGTGGAACTTGTAAGATCATGGAGTTTATATGTGTGTTAGAGAAATGCCTAGGCCGCTAGCCTAAGCCATGCCTAATCATGGTGGAAACTTGCAACATAACTATAGTGAGCATTCTATGAAGCATCCTCAATAAAAAGCTATGCAAATAGCAAATAAAAAGATCGCTGAGAAGCTCACTGTCTGCTTGCCTTGTCATTTTGATTATGGGATAGCTCATGTCTCATGTGCAAGGGGTACCCCGTTGGCGGTTCCCAATGATACACGTGTATTTACAATGACAAGAGCTTACTCGTGACTGAAGTTGAGTAGCATGAGGTTCGGTACTCATAAGTAAGGGGCATGAGATTTCAACTTAAACTTGTCAAGCATATCCTGTTAGTTGTGTCACTTTAACCTTAATCACCAAAAATATGTTGGGTCCGCAGCATAGAAAACAAAAAAATTCCTACGATGAGAACTATACGCCAAGATCTATCTACTAGATACAGAGCAACGGGTGGACATACATCCATGGAGAACTTACCCTCGAAGACAACGAGTTTTGTTAACTAGTAGGAACTCGTGGTTGATGTAGTCGTACGCTTGCTGATCTCAAGATCGTGTGGAAGTCCGAGCGCCGAAAATCAGCAGCGCATCCGTCCTCGCACACACGTTCAAGCCACCGGACAACCTCCACCTCCTCGCTCCAGAGAATCAGCAGAAGCAACAACTCCTTCCAGACGCAAGGCCACCGGGAACATGTATCTCGCTAATCCGAGACCATGGGGGAATATCTAGAGGGGGAGAGAGATCCTTCACGAGGAGGTGTGAGGATGAAGGAGGGAATGGGTGGCCTTTTATAGGAGGAGGGGGGTGCCCCCTCTCTCCATGGCCGGCGCATGGGGGGGTGACCCCTCACCTCCCCCATTCATGTGGTGGTAATCCCTCCACATTAAATTGCCTCTTCACATTCCCTTTTAAAGTCTCCACTTTAAATGCATTAAATTTCTCCAAATTTAATGCTCTCTCATTTAATAAAACTCTTTTATTTATTTTATTCAGAATTTTGTTAATTACTTTAATTAACAAACATTCACATAAAACCCCTTGCAACATTTCAATATCACATGCAGAACCACTTTCTGCAATTTCACCTGAAACAATTCTGGTTTCTATCGAAACAATTCCTGTTTCTATTGAAACATTTCCTGCGCTTTGCAAACCTTTTGTCTGGAACATATGTGCTCCTAAATGGTGTCCGGCAACCCTTAAGTGCGTCACCCTATGGTTCGCGAATAATGCAGACATGATTGAGACTCCTCTCAGATCAATAATCAGAAGCGGGGCCTGGAGATCCATACTGACTCCTGCATATTCAACGATGACTTCTGTGATCGTGAGAACCTTTAAGGTCAGCAATTTAATCCCTTTGTCTCATGATATAATACATGTCCGAGATTCGATCATCGGTATCCAAATACCTAGTTTTATCTCGTTACCAACATGCACTCTTTTCTCGTTCCCGTGATATAACATTCTAGTGATCACATCACTTGCTTGCAAGCTATCTTAATGTGATATCACCGAGAGCGCCCAGAGTATATCTATCCGTCATCGGGATTGACAAATTCCACTCTTGATCCATGAGCCTCAACATAACACCTTCATAGCACTGAACCCACCTTTATGGTCACCCTGTTACGGTGTGACGTTTGATGTTACCAAGATACTCTTCCGGTGTTAGCAATTAACATGATCTCATGGTTTAAGGACTAAGACTACTTTGTATGATGTTATAGCAATATAAACATAATGACTTGATCGTAATGCTATACTTCGGATGAATGTTCATCACATCATTTCACAAATGCTGTGACCTTGTTATTAACAACATCCAATGTCCATGATCAGGAAACTTTGATCATCTTGTTAATCAACAAGCTAGTCTATAAGAGAGGCATAACTAGGAACCCTTTTTGTTTATTAAACACACATGTATTGAGGTTTGCTATCAATACAATTATAGCATGCAAAATAAACATCTATCATATACAAGGAATATATAATAACAACTTTATTATTGCCTCTCAGGGCATATTTCCTTCAGTCTCCCACTTGCACTAGAGACAATAATCTAGTTCACATAGTGATAAATCTAACACCCATGGAGTTCTGGTGTTGATCATGTTTTGCCCTAGGGAGTACTTTAGTCTACGGATCTGCTACATTTAGGTCCGTGTGCACTTTACAAATCTTTATATCTCCATCCTTGACATGCTCGCGGATGGAGTGAAACCGGCGCTTAATATGTTTGGAATTCTTGTGAGACCTTGGTTCCTTGGCGTTGGCTATGGCTCCATTGTTGTCACAATAGATCACCATCGGGTCCAACGCACTGGGAACCACACCTAGTTCTGTAATTAACTCTTTCATCCAAACTGCCTCCTGCGCCGCTTCTGAAGCAGCAACATATTCCGCCTCCGTTGTTGATCCAGCCACCACAGGTTGTTTGGAACTCCTCCAACTAACTGCTGCTCCGTTCAAGAGAAATACGTATCCGGATTGAGACTTAGAGTCATCCGGATCGGTGTCAAAGCAAGCATCTACATAACACTTAGCGACTAGCTCTTCTTCACCTCCGTATATAAGAAGCATATCCTTAGTTCTTCTCAAGTACTTGAGGATGTTCTTTACCGCTATCCAGTGTTCCGAACCTGGATCAGATTGGTACCTACTAGTCAAACTAATAGCATGTGCCACATCCGGTCTTGTACATAGCATGGCATACATTATAGAGCCTATGGCCGAGGCATAGGGGATCTTATCCATCATCTCTCTTTCTTCCGCCATAGCCGGACTTTGAGTCTTACTTAATGTCTTGCCTTGCAACATAGGTAAGAACCCCTTCTTACTTTCGTCCATATTAAACTTCTTTAATATCTTATCAAGGTATGTACTCTGCGATAGCCCAATTAGGCGTCTTGATCTATCTCTATAGATTTTAATGCCTAATATATATGAAGCTTCACCAAGGTCCTTCATCGAAAATTTGCTGTTTAGATAACTTTTAACACTGTTTAAAAGATCTATATCATTTCCAATCAATAATATGTCATCCACATATAATATCAGAAATGCCACATTGCTCCCACTCACTTTCTTGTAAATTCAAGCCTCTCCATAAGTTTGGACAAATCCAAACTCTTTGATCACCTCATCAAAGCGGAGATTCCAACTCCGGGATGCTTGCTTCAGTCCATAGATGGATCGCTGAAGTTTGCACACCTTATCAGCATCCTTAGGATCGACAAAACCCTTTGGTTGTATCATATACAACTCTTCTTCAATATTACCATTGAGGAACACAGTTTTGACATCCATCTGCCATATTTCATAATCGAAATATGCAGCAATTGCTAACATAATCCTAACCGACTTAAGCATCGCTACGGGAGAGAATGTCTCATCGTAGTCAACTCCTTGAATTTTTCGAAACCCCTTTGCGACAAGTCGAGCCTTATAGATGGTTACATTACCATCAGCATCCGTTTTTCTTTTGAAAATCCATTTATTCTCAACGGCCTTTCGATCGTGAGGTAAGTCCACCAAGGTCCAAACCTGGTTTTCGTACATGGATTCCATCTCGGATTTCATGGCTTCTAGCCATTTGTTGGAATCAGGGCTCATCATCGCTTCTTCATATGTCACAGGGTCATCTATTTCATCAATCATGAAATTCATAACAGGATTGCCGTACAGTTCAGGAGCTGCACGTGTCCTGCTTGACCAGCGAGGTTCGGTAGTGTCCTCTTTCGGAGTTTCATGATCAATATCATTAGCTCTCTCTTCATTAGGTGAAGTCAACTCCGAAACAACTTCCGGTGCTGCGCTACTCGCCATTTCATGAAGACAAGGTTCAATAACCTCTTCGAGTTCTACCTTCTGACTACTCACACCTTTCGCGAGAAACTCCTTCTCAAGAAAGGATCCATTCTTGGCAACAAAGACCTTGCCCTCGGATCTGTGATAGAGGGTATACCCAATCGTTTCCTTAGGGTATCCTATGAAGACGCATTTTTCCGCTTTGGGTTCGAGTTTATCCGGTTGAAGTTTCTTCACATAAACATCACATCCCCAAACTTTAAGAAATGACAGCTTAGGTTTGTTTCCAAACCATAATTCATACGGTGTCTTTTCAACGGATTTAGATGGTGCCCTATTTAAAGTGAATGTAGCGGTTTCCAGTGCATAACCCCAAAATGACAGTGGCAAGTCAGTCAGAGACATCATAGATTGAACCATATCCAATAAAGTACGATTACGACGTTCTGACACACCATTACTATGTGGTGTTTTGGTAGGCGTGGGTTGTGAAACTATTCCACAATCTTTCATGTGTGTGCTAAACTCGTAACTTAGATACTCTCCTCCACGGTCAGACCGTAGAAATTTGATCTTTCTGTTACGATGATTTTCCACTTCATTCTGAAATTCCTTGAAGTTTTCAAAAGTTTCAGACTTGTGTTTCATCAAATAGATATACCCGTATCTACTCAAATCATCCGTGAAAGTAACAAAATAATGATATCCACCTCGCGCCGACACACTCATTGGTTCACACTCATCAGTATGTATGATTTCCAATAAATCTGTCGCCTGTTCCATTGAACCGGAAAACGGCGTTCTAGTCATCTTACCCATAAGGCATGGCTCACATGTATCAAATGATTCAAAATCAAGTGATTCCAAAAGTCCATCAGAATGGAGTTTCTTCATGCGTTTAACGCCAATATGACCTAGACGGCAGTGCCACATATATGTAGATATATCATTATCAAGTTTAATCCTTTTAGCATCAACATTATGAATATGCGTAATACTACTATCGAGATCCAATAGAAATAAACCATTCAACACAGGTGCATGACCATAAAAGATATTATTCATATAAATCGAACAACCATTGTTTTCAGACTTAAACGAATAACCACTTTGCATCAAACATGATCCGGATACAATGTTCATGCTCAGTGCAGGCACCAAATAACAATTATTCAGGTTTATAACTAATCCCGGCGGCATATGGAGAGGCAGCGTTCCGACGGCGATCACATCAACTCTTGATCCATTGCCGACCCGCATCGTGACCTCATCCCTTGCTAGTTTTCGCTTGTTCCGCAGCCCCTGAACCGAGTTACATTATTAGCAACCGATCCCGTATCAAATACCCAGGTGCTACTGCGAGTACTAGTCAAGTACACATCAATAACATGTATATCATATATATCTTTGTTTGCCTTGCCGGCCTTCTTGTCCGCCAAATACTTGGGGCAGTTGCGCTTCCAATGGCCAGTCCCCTTGCAATAGTAGCACTCGGTGTCAGACTTAGGGCTAGCTCGAGGTTTCTTTTCAGGCGCGGCAACAGATTTGCCGCCCTTCTTTCCCTTCTGCTTGCCTTTCTTGTCCTTCTTGAAACCGGTGGTCTTATTGATCATCAACACTTGATGTTCTTTCCTAATCTCCACTTCTGTAGTCTTAAGCATTGACAGAAGCTCGGGAAGAGACTTCTTCATGCCCTGCATATTATAGTTCATCACGAAGCTCTTGTAGCTAGGTGGCAGAGATTGGAGAACACGATGTATGCCTAAGTCAATGGGAATCGTTATTCACAAGGACACAAGCTTATCGGCGTACCCAGACATTTTGAGTACGTGCTCACTAACAGAGCTGTTCTCTTCCATCATGCAGCTAAAGAACTTTTCAAAATCATTATAACTCTCTACGGCAGCATGGGTATCGAAAATCATTTTCAATTCTCCCATGGTATCAAAGCCATTGCCATTTTCGAAACGTTCTCGAAGTTCTGGCTCTAGCCCATACAGTATGCCGCAATGAACTAAGTTGTGGTCCTCCTGACGAGTTATATAGACGTTCTTTTCCTCGTCAGGGGCATCAGGAGCTGGTGGGGGGCCTAGCGGCGCCTCTAGAACATATTGCTTTTGTGCAGCAGTGAGGAGAATTCTCAAATTCATAGCCCAGTTGGTGAAGTTGCTACCATTCGCAGCAAGCTTCTCTTTCTCCATGAACACATTGAAATTAAAAGCAGGTGGTGCCATCTACAACAGAATTTGTAAAATATATTTAGACTAAGTTTATGATAGATTGAGTTCAACTAATCCAAATTACTAATGAACTCCCACTCAAAAACGACATCCCTCGTGTCCTTTTGGTGATGACATGAACCAAATACACTACACCAAGTCCGATCATCACGTGAGTCGGTGTAGCTTCAAAGGCGAGTATCTATATAGGCATCATATCAACTATATGACTCATGCTTAACCTTTCGGTCCGTGTTCCGAGGCCATGTCTGTACATGCTAAGCTCGTCAAGTAAGAACCTTAGTATTCGCGTGTGTAAAACTGTCTTACACCCGTTGTATGAAAGCGTAGAGTCGAGAACACCCGATCATCACGTGATGCCTCAAAACACGATCCACAAAACGGTGCATACTTAAGGAAGAACACATTTTATCTTGATATCTAAATGAGGGATCATCTTACAATGCTACAGAAAGCGCCAAACTAGCAATATAAGATGCTAACATCTAATGTGTGAAGTGAGGTGATATGGTCCATGCATTTGATCTCTATCATTTGCATCATGGTATGATCTCTATCATTCCTTTGTGTGTAAGGCCAAGGTCTATGGAACTTACACGTTAAGTGTGTTGTAAGAGTATCTATCATACATCTACTTACAACAATACCATATCAAGACACTAGCCCAGCAACGATCTAAACTAGACGCCTCTAATTTATCAATTGCAAGTTTTACGTGGCTTAGGGATTCCAGAGATAGAACCGTTCTTACCTACGAACATGAACCACAACGAGGATAACCAAGTTATTAGCAAATCATTGTAAATCAGATATTGACTATTGTAGGAGAGACAGACACCCGCCAGCCACTTATGCAAAACAAGTTGCATGTCAGTCGTGGAACCGGTCTCATGTACGATGACATGTAAGGTTAGTCTGGGCCGCTTCATCCCACTATGCCACCAATATCCAAAGTACATAGAAGATGCAATAACATGATCATCATCGCCCACATATAAACAGATGTGTACTACTCGTGCAAAGCACCTACGCATAGATCAGGCTCTGATACCACTATTGGGTCCGCAGCATAGGAAACAAAAAAATTCCTACGATGAGAACTATACACCAAGATCTATCTACTAGATACAGAGCAACGGGTGGACATACATCCATGGAGAACTTACCCTCGAAGATAACGAGTTTTATTAACGAGTAGGAACTCGTGGTTGATGTAGTCATACGCTTGCCGATCTCAAGATCGTGTGGAAGTCCGAGCGCCGCAAATCAGCAGCGCATCCGTCCTCGCACACACGTTCAAGCCACCGGACAACCTCCACCTCCTTGCTCTAGCGAATCAGCGGAAGCAGCAACTCCTTCTAGACGCAAGGCCACCGGGAACATGTATCTCGCTAATCCGAGACCATGGGGGAATATCTAGAGGGGGAGAGAGATCCTTCACGAGGAGGTGTGAGGATGAAGGAGGGAATGGGTGGCGTTTTATAGGAGGATGGGGTGCCCCCTCTCTCCATGGCCGGCGCATGGGGGGGTGACCCCTCACCTCCCCCATTCATGTGGTGGCAACCCCTCCACATTAAATTGCCTCTTCACATTCCCTTTTAAAGTCTCCACTTTAAATGCATTAAATTTCTCCAAATTTAATGCTCTCTCATTTAATAAAAACTCTTTTATTTATTTTATTCAGAATTTTGTTAATTACTTTAATTAACAAACATTCACATAAAACCCCTTGCAACATTTCAATATCACATGCAGAACCACTTTCTGCAATTTTACCCGAAACAATTCTTGTTTCTATCGAAACATTTCCTACGCTTTGCAAACCTTTTGTCTGGAACATATGTGCTCCTAAATGGTGTCCGGCAACCCTTAAGTGTGTCACCCTACGGTTCGCGAATAATGCAGACATGATTGAGACTCCTCTCAGATCAATAATCAGAAGTGGGACCTGGAGATCCATACTAACTCTTGCATATTCAACGATGACTTCTGTGATCGTGAGAACCTTTAACGTCAGCAATTTAATCCCTTTGTCTCATGATATAATACATGTCCGAGATTCGATCATCGGTATCCAAATACCTAGTTTGATCTCGTTACCGACATGCACTCTTTTCTCGTTCCCGTGATATAACATTCTAGTGATCACATCACTTGCTTGCAAGCTATCTTAATGTGATATCACCGAGAGGGCCCAGAGTATATCTATCCATCATCGGGATTGACAAATTCCACTCTTGATCCATGAGCCTCAACATAACACCTTCATAGCACTGAACCCACCTTTATGGTCACCCTGTTACGGTGTGACGTTTGATGTTATCAAGATACTCTTCCGGTGTTAGCAATTAACATGATCTCATGGTCTAAGGACTAAGACTACTTTGTATGATGTTATAGCAATATAAACATAATGACTTGATCGTAATGCTATACTTCGGATGAATGTTCATCACATCATTTCACAAATGCTGTGACCTTGTTATTAACAACATCCAATGTCCATGATCAGGAAACTTTGATCATCTTGTTAATCAACAAGCTAGTCTATAAGAGAGGCATAACTAGGAACCCTTTTTGTTTATTAAACACACATGTATTGAGGTTTCCTATCAATACAGTTATAGCATGCAAAATAAACATCTATCATATACAAGGAATATATAATAACAACTTTATTATTGCCTCTCAGGGCATATTTCCTTCAAAAGATGCCTATGATTGGGGCAACGAGAGCTGAAAGCTAGTAAGTATCATAATTTTTGGGAGCTCTTTATGAGACTTGCAATCCCTGCTTCCCTCTGCGAAGGGCCCTTCTTTTACTTTTTAGTTGAGTCAGTAAACCTACTCCCTTCTACCTCAACAAGTATTTTGAGTTGTTCTGTTTCATTCATTCATATGATGTTTTATTCAATCATGTTTCTTATGTTCCTTGTTTTGCACATTGCTCTTATCTTGATGTTTACTACTTTGAAAGCTATCATTGAAAACCAGCTATTTGTGAACTCCAGCAAATTATCAACTATTCTTCGACCAAGAGCTAAGTTTGCCATTACCAATTATTATTTACTTTATGTATCTTTATTGTGTTTCCTTTACTCATTGCAAGTTAAGTTATATAATAGTGAGTTGTCTTCTATTATGATCTATGTTTTGATGAATGTGATGCTTCTTTTCCGTATTATTTTATCGACTCTTCACTCCATAAACCTGAGGCCATGTTTATTGAGCTTAGTTTCGCTTGGGGACAAGCGAAGTCTAAGCTTGGGGGAGTTGATACGTCCGTTTTGCATCACTATTCTATGTTATAATTCACTGTTATTCATTGATATATTTCGTATTGAGAGGTGATACTTATGTTATTTCATCTGTTTTTGCATGGTTGATGACTTTTGGAGCATGGACCGCTGCAGTCAAGATTCTGATGGAAAAGGTGTTGTTTGGAGGCAAAATTCGCGAAGATCAGAAAATCCGAGAAAACACACGGAAAATCCTATTTTTCCAGAAGACGAAGGAAGCTAGAAGGGGGCTGGAGATGGGCCACAGGGGGCCCACACCACCCCCTGGCGCGGGCGAGCCTAGGCCGCGCCACCAGGTGGTGTGGCCCCCCTGGTCCACCCCTGGCACTCCCCTCTGGCGTATATATTCCTCCCGAAACCCTAAGACTCGGGGAGCGACCACAGAAAGATTCCGCCGCATATGCGGGGCAGAAAACACCGAGAGAGAAAGATCTCTCCGGCAGACAGATTTCTGTCAGGGGAATTCCTTCTCGGAGAGGGGAGATCATCGCCATCAACACCATCATCAAGCTGGACTTCATCGGGATCATCATCATCATCATCATCACCACCACCATCATCACCATCAGCACCCTCATCACCATCTCCATATTGCTGTAACAATTGGGTTGAATCTAGTATAGTTTATAGGGGAAACTTTCCCAGTGTTGACTACTCTTTGTAGTTGATGCTATTGAGTGAACCATTGAATTATTGTTTATGTTCAGATTGTTATACATCATTATTACATCTCTGATCATGATCCATATGATGTCTTGTGAGTAGTTCATTTTGTTCTTGAGGACATGGGAGAAGTCATGTTGTTAGTAGTGGAGTTGTGTTGAGAAAGATTTAATAGTTTGATATTTAAGTTGTGGTGTACTTCTTCTAGTGGTGTCATGTGAACGTCGACTACATGACACTTCACCTATATGGGCCTAGGGGAATGCATTGTGTATTTGGCTACTAATCGTAGGGGTTACTAGAGTGACAGAAACATGAACCCCCGTTAGGAAACCATTGCACAAGGGACATAAGGGTCTTAGAGTTTAAAGTTGTGGTTAGGTTTCTACCTTAATTACTTTCTTGTACTTACGAATGTTTGCAAGGGGTATAATTACAAGTATGTATTAGTCTTAGGAAGGTCGGTACATTAGCACAGGTTCACCCACACAACACTTAGCAAGCTAAAGATTAATCAACTATATGAAGCGAAAGCACTTGACAGTCTTCCCATGTGTCCTCGAGAACGTTTGGTCATCTTAAGTAGTACAACCGGCTTGTCCTTTGCTGCATAAAGGATTGGGCCACTTGTTGCATTTATTCCTACTATATTTTATTTACTCGTACTTTGTTTACTTGCTTTATCAAAAAACCCTAAAAATCCGTTTGCTAAGTATTTGCAGAGAATTCTTGATCCATACCACTAGCCAGCACCTTCTGCTCCTCGTTGGGTTTGACACTCTTACTTATCAAAAATACTGCGATACACCCCCTATACTTGTGGGTCATCAGCAAGTTCTCATTGCGAGCACGTATGACTATATATGGAACACATGCCTATGATTATATAGTACTTGGATGCTTTATGTTATTTATCTGCAAATGCCTGATGTTTTGATTGCCATATGAATTGTCTTGTCCATGCAACACCCATCCATCCCTATGCCTACCGCGCTTTAATCCTACTGTTTACTGCAATTGTTACTACTGTCTTTACTTTTAATACTGCTTTTACTTTGCTATTGCTATTACAAAACTGTTGCTACTGATAAACTACTGTGAGCAAGATCGTTTCTAGGTGCAGCTGAATTGACAACTCAATTGTTAAGGCTTAAAAATATTCTTTGGCTCCCCTTGTGCCGAATCAATAAATTGGGTTTCACTTCCCTCAAAAATACGGTGATACACCCCCTATACTTGTGGGTCATCAAGACTATTTTCTGGCGCTGTTGCCGGGGAGCATAACTTTATTTATCAAGTTCACTTGGAATCACTATTGCTTGCTGCCATCCATCCATCATGGGTAAGTCTCATGATGGCAAGGTTCCCATTTTACCATCCACTACAAGAAGAGGTATGGTTCTGAACACCTCTGTTGCTCTTGATTCACCATCTGTTATGTGTAAGTTCCTTACACCACCACATACACATGCTACAGACACTGCTACTATTGCTGAATCTGAAACTTCTAATACTTATGATGCTGCTTCTACTGTGCTTGATAAGAGTGGTTCATTAGGTCCTTTCCTAGATGCTACGATTGCTAGAACTGCAGCTGGAAATACTGAAACTCCTAATGAACACACTACTACACCTGTTAGTTCACTCGAGTCTAGAGAAAGCTATGATATTGAGGACGGTTATATAGAGATGACCGATGAATTTATTAAAGAATGTCAAAACACCCATGATAGGTGTGCTATTAAGAGTCTCCTTGAGAGGCATACTATAAAACCCAAATTTTCTCCTAATGCTAAGTTTGTTGAATCTCCCATAAACATTAAAAATAAGGATTATGATTTATCTCTTGATTTATCTTACATAACTATTGTTGAGAAAGAACCTTTTTGTGGGAGTAAGAAAAGTGCTGTAGCACATATGACTGAGCTTTCTACCATGAGTGGCCTGTTTTCTGATGATATTAAGATGCGCACCTACTTTGTTGCTAAAATTTTCCCTTTTTCACTGAAAGAAGAAGCTAAATCTTGGTTTAATAATTTACCTCCTGGATCTATTGATAGCCCTGATTACTTGATTAGTACATTCCTTCAGAAATATTTTCCACCTAGTGCTAGACATGCTATTTTGCAGGAACTTTTTGATTTTAAATAGGGAGAGAAAGAGATATTGCTTGAATCATGGGCAAGTTTTGTGCTTTGATTCACGCACATGCTGGATGTCGATTACCTAAGAATGAGCTTCTTGACATATTTTATAATGGACTAACTGAAGAATCTAGGACATACCTGGATAGTTGTGATTGTGTTTTCAGGAATAGGACTCCCAAGGAAGCTGAGGAATTAATGGCTAAAATAAGCAAGAATTATGAAGGCTGGACTCCTCCTGAGCCAGCTATACCTGAACCAACTATTCCTGCACCTATACCAACATCAAAGAAGAGGGGAGTTATTGAAATAAATGATGAAGTGATGAAGGAAGCCAAGAAATGTCTTAAGGAGAAGGGAATTAAAGTTGTAGATGTCAAGAATTTACCTCCCATAGAAGAACTATGTAAGCCAATCCCCCACTCATCCACTATTGAAGTACACTCTCTCCAACATTTTGATGAAGGTGATATTCCTTACTCTAAACCTCCTGATCAATGCTTAGAGGAATTTGATGTTTTTATTGTTAAGCAAGATAATTTTAATAAAAGGGTGCAAAATCATTTAATGGAAAACTCTAGAGCTATTATTGAGTTAAAAGATATTGTGGAAAGATGTTAAATGCTTGTTAAACATTTTCAAATGGTTCAAACTCAAATTGATCAGCTTATTAAGGTACAAAAAGACTTGCTAGTTAATGCTGCTAAAGAAAAACATGCTTATGAAATTAGAACTAGAAGTGGTGCTGACACCCAGGATCCTCTATATCCTAAGGGGCATCTTAAAAGAATTGAGCAGGATTCTCAACAAGCTGAAAATAGTGGTACCACTCCTAAGAAAAGAAAAAGAAACATAAAACTATTGTAGAATCCTCTGAACTTGCTAAAGATCCTAATAGTATATCTATCTTTAATGCTGAAACTGAAAGTGGTAAAGAGGAAAATGATGCTCCTGATAAAGGAAAAGTTGAAGAAGAACTTGAAAGGCACACTAAGAATACTAAATACACTAAAGAAGATTTTGTTGCTGAGAAACATGGTAGTGAAAGAGAGCATTGCGTCCAAAAACCTATGCCTTTCCCTGATAAGAAACACAAGTCAAAGGAAGATGAACACTATAATAAGTTGTGTGAGTGGATGAAACCTTTATTCTTGCAAATTCCTTCGACTGATGCTATTAAATTGCCTCCTTATTCAAAGTATATGAAGGATATTGTCTCGAATAAAAGGAAGATCCCTAATGAAGAAATTTCTACTTTGCTTGCTAATTATTCCTTTAATGGTAAGGTTCAAAAGAAACTTGGAGATCTAGGGATTCCAACTATTCCATGCTCTATTAAAAATAGTTATGTTAGAACTGTTTTGTGTGATTTGGGAGAAGGAGTTAGTGTTATGCCTTTTTCTCTCTATAAGACACTTCAATTGGAAAAACTAATACCAACTGATATATCTTTGCAAATGGCTGATAAATCTACTACTATTCCTGCTTGTATATATGTGAGGATGTACTTGTTCAAGTGGCTCATAATTATTTGATATTAACTAATTTTGTTGTGCTTGAAATGCATGAATATGATAATATGTCTATTATTCTTGGGAGACATTTTCTTAATACTGCATGAGCTGTTCTTAATTGTAATCAAGGAAAGGTGACTTTTAATGTTAATGACAAGGATCATACTGTCTATTTCCCCAAGAAGATTGATATGACTTATGGCTTAAATTCAATTGAACATGTTGAAGGCATCCAAGTTGGATAAATATATTGTCCCATACCACGAGAAAAATATGAAACTATGATTGGGACCATTGCTATCAAGGTTGAGGTAACATAATCATTAGTGGAATACAAAGTTTTGTGTTATATAAAATTGTTTTGGTAACAAGACCTGATCAACCTTGTTAACAAAAGGATTTTAATGAACAAAACAATGTTTTCACCATGATTATCTTTGCTTACTTTTATTTTATCCATTTTAGTTTTTGCTTTCGCTTAGTTTACTTTTATGTTGTTAGTTGCTTGCATATTAGAGTGTCTTAGAACTTCTGAAGTTTTAGTTTTGTTTTGTCAATGCATCATTCCAAAAACATCTTTCTGTCAAAAAATCATTCTTCAATACCTGAAACTTGCTCAAAAATAAAGTGTCTCAAAAAATTCCAGGAAATTCATATAAAATTTTTACGTGAAAAAAGGGGCAGAGAAGTGCCTGGAGAGTACCAGGGGGGCCACCAGGCAGGCACACCACCTGGTGGTGCGGCCAGCCCATGGGCGCGCCTGGCCATGGTGTGGGCCACCTGTCCCTCCACTACTCTCTCACTTCCCCTGCCTTCTCTCTCCCGAGAAAACACCAGCTTATTGCTCAAAATCGCGTTCTTGCTATACTTGTCCATGATTTTTCGATCTCCTTGCTCAACCCATCTTTGCTGCTAAAATTTGGAGCATTTGTTCTCCGGTATGTGACTCCTCCGCTTGTCCAAGTAGATTTGTGTTTAGTGGTTTATATCTTGAGTATTTAGCTGCTATAGGTGACAGGTTATGAGAGCTTGTAAGCTTGTTCAATGCTTAGAGATATTGTTTTGATGCATGTTTAGGCCTCTTACAAGTCCCTATGAGTAGTTCCCTTCATTATGTATTCACTTTGCAATCACTTGTGTAATGGATGTTTGAATTTCAGAATAGAAGATGAATGAACACCAACTCAAACAACATGAACTGAGGGTGCCTGAGGTTATGAAGGTTCACCGAGCGGAGGAAGTTTTCCTTCCATCTATCCATGCCCTGAATTCATGAGGGCTGCAGGGATTTCTCAGGACTTCCATACTTTCACTGCTAATGCAGGATGGGAGCATTTTGTGGGAGATGAACCTTACCAATTTGTAAAACTAACTATGTCTATGGTGCATGACCTTCGATTTAGTTGCTCTTTGCCTAACCCCATGGTTCACTACAAAATTTACAATATAGTTGTCGACCTTCCTCTTGATAACTTTTGTGCAGCCATTAAGGTACCTCAGTGGGGATCGTGTGGAAGGATTAAAGAGCGACCTGCACCACTAATGGACTTGTATGCGGAGGTTTGCCAAGGGAGCAGCTTCTCAAAGGAGAGTGGGAAAATTCGTAACATTCATCTGCCGTCTATTTGCTACTTAGCTTACTTTATTGCCAAGTGTGTTCTTGCTAGGAAAACTGCTAATAACTTATCCTCATATGATCTAGCATTTATCTCAGCTGCTTTAAAATGAGATAGGACTTATAACTTGGGTGCCTCGATAGCTTTCCGTCTTGCTGCTAACCGCGAGAAAGGTGGAATTGGTGGAGGCCTCATCGCCTCCCGTTTATTAGCTTTGCATGGTGCAGCGCCTCATCATCTAGACCTGCAGTTTCCCATAGAGAGGCTTGACCTTAATTCAATGATACAACATAAATTTGTTTCTTCTTGGGCTAACTTGAGTGATTTGTCTTATGAAATAACCTTTCTCAAGGCTGGTTGGAGAAGGAGTAAGTCGGAGTGAGTTGTTCTTTTGCCTACACTTGTTTTGTTTAACCTTGATACTAGGGTAGGATGGTCACTCACCGAGGAAGAACTCGATGCATACCTGAGGGAGCTCTCCCAACAGGAGCAGGATACTGGAAGGGAGGTTACCGATGATTCAGTCCAGCCTTCGAATGAGGGGGAGGCTTCATATCAGTAGCCTACCTATGATTAGGGAGCTTCTTCTTCTTCCCAAGGGCCTAACCACGATCATTCTTATCATGAACTGCCTACTTGGAACCCTTACCCGTGTTGGGGTTGATACCCACTTAGGCCAAAAGACTAAGCTTGGGGGGAGGTACACCAACATCATGCTCATCTACATATCATGTTTAGTTGGTACTTTGTATATCCATGCTTTTTTCTCTTTTTAGTTTTTGTTCTTTCTTTACTTTTGCTTTCTAAAACACAAAAAGACCAAAAATATTTTCTTTGTTTCTCTTTGTTTGCTTATTTTTGCCTTGGGTTTCTTCTTCTGTTTGGCTTTGTATTAATTATTCGAAAACAAAAACCCAAAAAGATTTTGCTTTACTTGTTCTTCCCTTTTGGTTCTTGCCTTTAAAAATTGAAAACCCAAAATATTTGTTGTTCTTCTTTGGTTTTCTAAAGTTTGTTGCAGGGTTCAGCAGTCCTCAGTGGAATTTGGTTTCATGTTATTATTCAAGCCACACAAGTGAAGGGCAATAATGAGGATTAATGACAACTTGAGGTGTGGTAAGAGGCTGGTAACGAACTCTATTTGTTTTTCAGTTTTGTACATATACTCATCATTGTGGGCATGCTTAGTCTGTTCATGTAGGGCGTATGTTATTTATGGATGCTTAGTAGATCTTGTTTTCCTATGATTAGTTCTATCTTGGTAATAGTTTTTAGCATGTCATATGAATGTTTGCTTGCATTGCTCTATTCATAACTTGGTATGACATTGTGGTATCTCCCTCTGAATGTTTCACTTGAATTGACTTGCCACATGCTCACGCATGCATATGACTGAAACAATAATCAGTTAAACATCGATGAATTATTTTGCCTTAGGGGTCTTGAATCACTTTCATGCCATGATTAGTCCTGTTTTGTTGCAAGCATGATTATGACATTTATTGCTCTCTCGTTTGTTGCTCCCTTACTATTGCTAGCCTTCACTTGCACTGAGTATGAGCTCTACTCGTGTTTCCAATTCCCCAAAACCAATATTGCCAAAAGTGTCCACCGTACCTACCTATTAGCATCATTTGCTTTTCCGTGCATATTCAGTATGCCTTGTTTTCTTCCGAATAAAATGTTTGCTTGTTATGAGAAAGTTAGTTAGTAAAGCTCTCACGAACTTGATGGCACACTTTATTTCTTGCACTTAATAAACCTGAACCATTGTGACTGTCCATGAAAGTTATATGCTTGCAAATTATAGGCTGGGGATTAGCAGAACCGTGTTGCCACGGGGAACGCTTTCAACCCCTATAAATATATACCTAGTTGATATCATGCTCTTTTGTATATGGATGTCGTCGGTGTGAAATAAAAGGGGAGCTTGTAAGTCCATGGAGTTATGTATGTGTGTTAGAGAAACGCCTGGGCCGCCGGTCTAATCCATGCCTAATCATGGTGGAAACCTGCAGCGTAACCATAATGAGCAATCTATGAAGCATTCTTCTTATAAAAAAGAGTCATATATTGAGAAATAGAGAAAAAGAAAAAAAGATATGAGAAAAGAGGAAAGAGAGAAAAAAGCACCATTTTCCCATGGTAAATAAGAAGATTGATGAGATGCTCGTTGTCTGCTTGCCTTGTCATTTTGATATGGGGATTCTTCCGTATCATCGGGCAAGGGGTACCCCGTTGGCGGTTCTCTATGATACGCATGTATTTACTATGACAAGAACTTACCGGTAACTAAAGTTGAGTAGCATGAGGAGCGGCCCTCGTACTCAAGGGACATGAGATTTCTAGTTTATGGTCTGTCAAGCATATAACTCAGATTGGACCTCACTTTCACCTTAACCATTTAAAGATGCTTATGATAGGGGCAATGAGAGATAAAAGCTAATGAGTACCATACTTTCAGCATTTGGAAGCCTTTCAAACCTTTCAAAACATTTTCATTTCCTTGTTGAGTCACCACATATTCTATGAGCACTTTCTTGAGAGCATAGTTGTCATTCTTAGTGTAATACGCTTGTCTCGAAACTTGATTAATCGTGTCATGACTTTGATGTGTGTATCTTTGATATCTTTACTTCTAGTCTTCACTAGAACTTCAGAGGTGCCTTGGCATTTATGTTTGCTCTACAATCAAAGGCAAGCGAGATACCACTCTATCATACCTTGTTATGAGCATTGCAATGTTGCTTATGTTTATTTTTCATGCTATTTATTATTTTTGAGTTGGAATCTCTTCATATTTTGCAATGACTATTAAGTAAACTTAGTTGCATACTCTTTATTATGAATTGCCTAAGTAGTTGATCATATGCTGAGAATATATACATCTTATGAAGCAAATGTGTTCGTGAAAGTTTCTTTTATCGCACTCAGTTTTCAACTGAATTGCTTAAGGACAAGCAATAAGCTAAGATTTGGGGGAGTTGATACGTCCAAAACGTATCTACTTTCCCGAACACTTTTGCTATTATTTTTCCTCTAAACTTGTGTGATTTGGATACAACTAACACGGACTGACGCTATTTTCAGCAGAATTACCTTGGTGTCTAGTTTTTGTGCAGAAAATCAACTATCACGAAAAATACTGCAAAATATGCCAAAAATCCTATTTCACCAGAAGATTCACGGAGCCAGAACACGAGACGGAGGAGGGACACGAGGGGCCCACACCACCTGGCCACGCGGGCCAGACCAGGCCGCGCCTGGGGTGGTGTGGCCGCATCGTTCACCCCCTCAGCCCCCCTCTTCGCCTATAAGTTGCCTCTTGACCTAAAAACCAAGGGGGGTTCGACGTTTTTCCAGAAAGAGTTCCGCTACGCCGCCACCACCAGATTCTGCGATTCGGAACCAGAAACTCCGTTTTGGCACCCTGCTGGGACGGGGAATTGGAGGAGATCATCGCCATCATCATCACCATCGCTTCTCCATTGACCATCCATGTTTCGCCCATCTATGAGTGAGTAATCCCCCGCTGTAGGCTATGGGGATGGTAGGGATTGGATGAGATCGTTCATGTAATTGCAACTTGTTATGCCTAATGATTGTCACTAGGGCCCGAGTGCCGTGATTTTAGATCTGAACATGTTATTGATTCATTATGATAGTATTGTTTATGGTCTTACCTACAAGTTGTATACACATATTGTTGTCCGGAACCAAAGGCCCCGAAGTGACAGCAATCGGGATAACCGGAGGGAATGGTTTCCATGTGAGGATCACATGTGTTCATGGATTGTTAATGCTTTGCTCTGGTGCTCTATTTAAAGGAGCACCTTAATTGCCAGTAGTTCCCTTGAGGCCCCGCTGCAAACGGGCTGGCAGGACAAAAGATGTTGTGCAAGTTCTCATTGCTAGCATGTATGGCTATATATGGAACACATGCCTATACTTATTTAGTACTTGGATGCTTTATCTTATTTATCTGCAAATGCCCTATGTTTTGATTGCCATATGAATTGTCTTGTCCATGCAACACCCGTCCATCCATCCCTATGCCTACCGCGCTTTAATCCTACTGTTTACTACAATTGTTACTACTGTCTTTACTTTTACTACTGCTTTTACTTTGCTATTGCTATTACAAAACTGTTGCTACTGATAAACTTTTGTGAGCAAGATTGTTTCCAGGTGCAGCTGAATTGACAACTCAGTTGTTAAGGCTTAATAATATTCTTTGGCTCCCCTTGTATCGAATCAATAAATTGGGTTTCACTTCCCTTGAAAATACTGCGATACACCCCCTGATGTCTACGCACTTCTATTCTTGTAGACAGTTGTTGGGCCTCCAAGTGCAGAGGTTTGTAGAACAGCAGCAAGTTTTCCCTTAAGTGGATCACACAAGGTTTATCGAACTCAGGGATGAAGTGGTCAAAGGTATCCCCTCTGAAGGAACCCTGTAATCAAGATACAAGAAGTCTCTTGTGTCCCCAACACACCCAATACACTTGTCAGGTGTATAGGTGCACTAGTTCGGCGAAGAGATAGTGAAATACAAGTGGTAATGGTGATATAAAATAGCTTGATGACGTGGAAAATACTAAAGTAAAACTGAAATAAAGATGGAAGCAAGTAAACATGTAACAGATCTAGTTGCAAATGGTGTATCGATGCTTAGAAACAAGGCCTAGGGATCATACTTTCACTAGTGAACACTCTCATATAAATATATCATCTTCATGATACTACGCTGAACTACTCTCCGGTTAGACACACTAATCCATGGTAGGGCTATAACAACACTCCTCAAAGTAAGCCTTTCCCATCTAGATAACCGCACACTATCAGCTTGAGCACTAGATGGTTCAAACAAACACCATAATTTCATAAAGACATCCAACTCCAAATATAACTCATAACAAGTATTTGAAATCTCTAGCCTAAGTGCCACCATCGTGTGTACGCTGTCACTTTCACACACATGGGGAGAGCAGAGATCTATTAAAGCACTTGAGTATCAATGTAGATCTACTTGATTACAAAGCTCATGATCACAATATGATCGAGAGAGATGAACACATAGCTACCAGTAGAACCCTTAGCCTCGAGAGAGAACTACTCCCTCCTCATCATGGGAATCAGGAATGGTGATGGAGATGGTGGTGGAGATCGATGGAGATGGCTCCGGGGCACTTCCCCATCCCAGCAGGGTGCCGGAATAGAGACTTTCTATCCCCCGAATCTCCCCTTTGGTGGTGGCGGCGCTGCGGAACTTTTCGTGGATTTCTGATTGACGATTTAGGGTTTTTGCATCGGGAGGCTCTTATAGGCGAGAGGGAAGACCGAGGGGGTGCCAGAGGGGCCCACACCACACCCTGGCGCAGCCTGGCCTGGCCCGCACCACCAGGTGGTGTGGCCAGCCCCTGGCCCCTCTCTGTCTCGTCTTCTGGCTCCGTGAGTCTTCCGGTAAAATATCGACTTTGGCTTTTGTCCGGTCAAATTCTGAGAATATTGATTTTCTGACTTTCCTGGAACCAAAAAGAGTAGAAAACATGCAACTGGCAGTGTGGCACTTGTTAATAGGTTAGTCCAAGAAATCATATGAAAAGTACTCCAAAGTTGGAACAAAACACAAGAAAGTAGATAAAACCAAGCATGGAACATCAAAAATTATAGATACATTTGCAATGTATCAACATCCCCAAGCTTAACTCCTGCTCGTCCTCGAGTAGGTAAGTGATAAAAAGAAAGAATATTGTTTGAGGTGACATGCACCATCATAACTTGATCAAAGTATTTGTAAAACATTCAAAGCTGGGATCATAGTACTTCAATCATAACATGAAAGACAAAGTTCTAGCAATAAGACAAAGAAACTATGTTGCAACATGAAAAGACACAAACAAAAGATTCATGAATAACAATGCTTTGCAAGAAGTTTGTTTGTTTCACATAAAGAAAACATAGCATAATGGCATTCAGCTTGTCCCTAATAGAGTAGCAAACATAAATGCATAGGACACCTTCAAAGTTTATAAGAGTGACTAGATAGAAATAGTTTAAAACAAGCAATATCAAGTTATGCATCAATCAACTAGTCTTGGGACAATGCACATAGAACTAAGAATGACCACTATGCTCTCAAAGTAGGTGCATAAAGGTAGAAGGTGGAGACTCAATGTATAAGTGGAAGAAAGGCCTTCATAGAAGGAAGTAGGGATTCAAGTTTCATAAAGAGGTTCCAAAAATTATGGTACTTATCAGCTTTCAGCTCTCATTGCCCCTATCATAAGCATCTTGAAGTGGTTAAGGTTAAAGTGAACAAACTATGAAGTATATGCTTGACAAAGTATAAGTTAGAAATCTCATGTCCCTTGAATACGAGGGTCGCTCCTCATGCTACTCAAGTTTAGTCACCGGTAAGTTCTTCTCATCGTAAGTACATGTGTATCATAGAGAACCGCCAATGGGGTACCCCTTGCCCGATGATACGGAAGAATCCCCATATCAAAATGACAAGGCAAGCAGAGAACGAGCATCTCAGCAATCTTCTTATTTACCATGGGAATATGGTGTTTTTTTGTCTCTTTCCTCTTTTCATATCTCTTTTTTTCCCTTTTCTCTTTTTTCTCAATATAGGACTCTTTTTTTATAAGAAGAATGCTTCATAGACAGCTCATTATGGTTACGCTGCAGGTTTCCACCATGTCAGCATGGATTAGACCAGCAGCCCAGGCGTTTCTCTAACACATATACATAACTCCATGGACTTACAAGCTCCCCTTTCATTTCACACCGACGACATCCATAGACAAAAGAGCATGATATCAACTAGGTACAAAGTACAAGTGCAATGTTGAAAGCGTTCCCCATGATAGCATGGTTAGGCTAATTCCCAACAAATAAGTGCAAGCATATACCACATAGACGACACAATGGTTCAAGTTTATTGAGGGCAAGAAAATTAAAGTGTGCCATCAAGTTTATGAGAGCTTTAATCACTAGTTTTTTCATAACAAGTTTAATTTGGAAGGTAAACAAAAACATGAATATACTTGGAATAGCATATGCTAGTAGGTAGGTATGGTGGACTTTTTGGAATAACTTGGTTTAGCGAGTTGGATGCATGAGTGGAACTCATACTTGGTTGTGGAGGCTAGCAAAAGACTGGGAGCGACAAACTAAGAGAGCAATAATGGCCATAATCATGCAGAGCGACAAAACATTAGTGATCAAAGCATAAAGTGATATTACAAGTCAAAAACTAAAGGATCATCAAGGCTATGGTGACTTTGGATAGTCATAACATGGTGTGAGCATGTGCCAAGTCAACCCAAATAAAGCATCAAAGGAGAATACCACAATATTATGCTTTAATATGCTAAAACAACGCATGATTCATCCAAAGCTCATTAATCAATCTCAATTGTTTATAACATGTCATGCTACAGAAAAGAATACTAAGCATAAAGCTAAAACAATATCAAGCATGCCATGAAAAAGCATAGGCCACAATCAAAAACAAGCTCTCTTTACCACTTAAGCATGAACTTTCCTACTCTTTTCCAATCCAAACCAAACTATTTGAAAACCAATGTATGAAAGAGGGGGTCCAACCAATTTATTTAGAAAACTAAGCAAATAAAAACAAAAAAGGAGACGCTCCAAGAACAACACAACTGTGCATGAAACAATAAAAATGAAGCGTTTGGAAGAAACCTGGGATTTTTATTCATGAAGAGGGGGATGCCTTGGGCATCCCCAAACTTTGTCGCTTGTACTTCTTGGATAGTTCTTGGGGTGACACGCATGGCATTCCCAAGCTTGAGCTTTGGTCTATCCTTCATCTCATTACTCATTCCTTCCATACACCTATTTTTTTCCTTCATACAAAACTTCACACAATCTTTATTAGCAACATTAGTGCAATCAAGATAATAAGTCTTTAGTTTCAGTTCCAACACCAATAAAACTTCCATTAAAACACTAGATACTGTAGCACTTCCGTAACAAAGCTCAATTCCCCAAAAGAACTCAAAAAGGAACCAACAAGAAGCAAATGCAGAAAATGGCAGAAATCTGTCAAAACAGACCAGCAGGTAAAGCCGAATTTTTTCAAAGAGCTTCTGTTGCTCAAATCAAAAAGTGTTGAACTAACGAAAGTTAGATAACAACCTGGGACAGAAGCAAAAAAATTCGCGCCTCAAAAGGACGTACATATATTTTACACGGATTTTTACGGGGAAGCACAGAAATCTGTTTCGGAACAGCAATTTTCCCAATCATTACTTCTCTCTCATTAGAGGTTACTCTTGGCACAAAAAGCAAAATAAAAAGGATAAGGACGGTTATTACAGCGGTAATAACTTCCAAGACTCATCTAAAACTTTTGGGTTATCTCCGAATAAGTACTTTTCTTTAACGCCTTTAAGTTTGGCATGATAGTTTGAGAAGATGCTCACATAAGCAATATGAATTGAAGTAAAAGAGAGCATCAAGAAGCAAATTCAAAACACATTTAAGTCTAACCCACTTCATATGCATAGGAATCTTGTAAATAAACAAGTCATGAAAGCACAAAGCAACAAGCATAGGAAAACAAAACAAGTGCAACTTCAAGACTTTCAACATCAAGAGGGGAAACTTAATATTATTGAGATAAATAAAACCATGTTTCCCTCTCTCATAATAACTTTCAGTAGCATCATGGATAAAATTAACAATATAACTATCACATAAAACATTCTTATCATCAGCCACATGCATAAAAGAATTAATACTCCCCACATAAACATAGTCATTCTTATTAATTGTAGTGGGAGCAAATTCAACAAAATAGCTATCATTATTATTCTCATCACCATAATCATCAAATATAGGAGGCATATTGTAATCATAATTAATTTTCTCCTCAATAGATTGTGGAATGAAAATATCATACTCATCATTGTAATCATCATATATTGGAGGTTTGGTATTATCATAAGCAATAGAATAGCTATCTTCCAAAGTTGTGGAACTAAAAAGATCATTTTCATAAAAACTAGCTTCCCCAAGCTTAGACTTTTCCATACCATTAGCAATAATGGTGTCCAAAGAATTCATACTAAGAACATTGCTATTAGCATGCAAATAAATTTCCATAGGTTTTTTAATTTTCTCTTCAAACACTTCATGTCCTAACTCAAGATAAATACTATAAAGCTCTCTAATTTTTGTGTGTTTTCCATTAAGCCTAACTAGTGAAAACAAGAAACAAAAGGACAAAATTGTAGAATCTAAAGGAAATAACTTCGAGCGCTCACACCTGAGGATGTGAGTACCTTTTACCTTACCTCCCTGGCAACGGCGCCAGAAAATAGCTTGATGTCTATGCACTTCTATTCTTGTAGACAGTTGTTGGGCCTCCAAGTGTAGAGGTTTGTAGAACAGCAGCGAGTTTTCCCTTAAGTGGATCACCCAAGGTTTATCGAACTTAGGGAGGAAGTGGTCAAAGGTATCCCCTCTCAAGCAACCCTTCAATCAAGATACAAGAAGTATCTTGTGTCCCCAACACACCCAATACACATGTTAGGTGTATAGGTGCACTAGTTCGGCGAAGAGATAGTTAAATACAAGTGGTAATGGTGATAGAAAATAGCTTGATGGCGTGGAAAATACTAAAGTAAAACTGAAATAAAGATGGAAGCAAGCAAACATGTAACAGATCTAGTTGCAAACGGTGTATCAATGCTTAGAAACAAGGTCTAGGGATCATACTTTCACTAGTGAACACTCTCATATAAATATATCATCTTAATGATACTACACTGAACTACTCTCCGGTTGGACACTCTAATCCATGGTAGGGCTATAACAACACTCCTCAAAGTAAGCCTTTCCCATCTAGATAACCCCACACTGTCACCTTGAGCACTAGATGGTTCAAACAAACACCACAATTTCATAAAGACATCCAACTCCAAATATAACTCATAACAAGTATTTGAAATCTCTAGCCTAAGTGCCACCATGGTGTGCACGATGTCACTTTCACACACATGGGGAGAGCAGAGATCTATTAAAGCACTTGAGTAGCAAGGTAGATCTACTTGATTACAAAGCTCATGATCACAATATGATCGAGAGAGAAGAACACATAGCTACCGGTAGAACCCTTAGCCTCGAGAGAGAACTACTCCCTCCTCATCATGGGAATTAGAAATGGTGATGGATATGGTGGTGGAGATCGATGGAGATGGCTCTGGGGACACTTCCCCATCCCAGCAGGGTGCCGGAATAGAGACTTTCTATCCCCCCGAATCTCCCCTTTGGTGGTGGCGGCGCTGCGGAACTTTTCGTGGATTTCTGATTGATGATTTAGGGTTTTTGCATCGGGAGGCTCTTATAGGCAAGAGGGGAGACCGACGGGGTGCAGGAGGGGCCCAAACAACCCCCTGGCGTAGCCTGGCCTGGCCCGCACCACCACGTGGTGCGGCCAGCCCCTGGACCCTCTTCGTCTCGTCTTCTGGCTCCGTGAGTCTTCTGGTAAATATCGACTTTGGCTTTTGTCCGGTCCAATTCTGAGAATATTGATTTTCTGACTTTCCTAGAACCAAAAACAGTAGAAAACAGGCAACTGGCACTGTGGCACTTGTTAATAGGTTAGTCTAAGAAATCATATGAAAAGTACTCCAAAGTTGGAACAAAACACAAGAAAGTAGATAAAACCAAGCATGGAACATCAAAAATTATAGATACATTTGCAATGTATCACCCCCTATACTTGTGGGTCATCATACCTCTGAATCTAGACAAAACAAAGTCAACTAATTTGGGTTGGAGGGAGTATTTTGGTTTTATTTCATTTGTAAATTGTACTATTTAATAATTGTTATAAAACTTTCCTTTTGAGTATAAGCACTTGTAATATTTCATTCTTATTATTGTTGTATATCTTATCTACTTGTATTATTAACTATTATGGAAGTGTAATATCTATTCTTTTTAGAATAATAGTTCTAGTATGATGTTTAAGTCCAATGTATTGTGGTGGTCTTCTTTTAGTTCCTATACTTTATTATAAATTCCTATTCTATTTGAAATTCACATTTGAATTACTAGTATTATTTATATTTCAATTAAATTCAAACTACTTCCCCCCAGAACAGATATATTACACAAAGATCATGTCGAAATCAATCACACTCACGTTGATGACTAATCCTATTCATTGACATAAGAGATACATTGATCCCTTTGCTAAACTTATTCGAAAGTGAAAATTTTACCCAGATTTTCTATGCATGGATGCAATGCACAAACTCATTCAACCACTCTCTTTTAGTCCTAAATGTAGGGTGTTACAACCATTATTGTTGGTGTAACTTATGTGTGTCACCCTACGGTTCATGAATAATTTAGACATGATCGAGACACCTCTCCAATCGATAATCAGCAGCGGGACCTGGAGATCCGTACTGACTCCCACACATTCAACGATGACTCTTGTGATCATGAAAACCTTGAGCATCATAAATATGTCCCTTTATCTCGAAATATATTACTTGTCCGAGATTCGATCATCGGTATCAACCATACCTAGTTTGATCTTATTACCGACAAGTACTCTTTTCTCGTTCCCATGGTATGACATTCTTTGTGACCTAGTCACATGATTACAAGTTGTGTCAATGTGATATCACCGAGAGGGTCTAGAGTATATTTTTCCGTCATCTTGGATGGACAAATCTCACTCTTGATCCATGAGACTCAACATAAAATTTTCGGAGTACCTGAACCCACCTTTAGAGTCACCCTGTTATGGTGTGATGTTTGGTGTTATCAAATCACTCTTCCGGTGTTAGTGATTAACATGATCTCATGGTCTAAGGATTAGGGTTACTTCGTATGAGATGTTATTGCAATGTAAACATAATGACTTTGATCGTATTGCTATACTTTGGGTGCATGTTCAGCACATCATTTCTCTAATGTTGTGATCCCATTATTAACAAAATCTAATGTTCATGATCAGCAAACCTTGATAATCAGTTAATCAATGATATAGTTATTAAAAGAGAGGCACAACTAGGAACTCTTTTTTGTTTATTAAATGCATATGTATTAACGTTTCCAAGTAACACAATTATAGCATGAGAAATAAACATCTATCATAAACATGAAATAAGATAAGAACTACTTTATTATTGCCTCTTGGGCATATTCCCTTCAGATCATACCCTAATAGATCGAACTAACATAAAGCTTCCGAGGACGAGGTTGATGTAGTCACGAGACGACCCCCGCAACTAGACTAGTCTAGTCACGAGGAGATGTATACCACTACCACGATTGTCGGTTTTCACAGCTAATCGATTAGCCTCAAGAATATTCTCCTTGTGAAGATATGCATGATCAAGCATCACTAATGCAACACTTCCACTGTATCCACATGTACGGGTGTACTTTCACCATGTCAACATGTGATCAAGGACATGGATTAAGCGGGTAATCAAGACAATGAAGATCCGGTTCTTCATGATTGTTGTCTAGATTCGATCTAAATGAAGTAGACGTTTCGATAGTGATCCCACGAGAGAGAGAGGGAGAGCACCTAGGTATGGCCCTCCATCGGTTTTTGTTTTATGTCATGGTGGTGACTCAAGAGTGATGGTGTCGGTGCGTTGGCAGCGACGCGGATAGGACACACTGTAGCAACAGCGTAGGGCGTCGATGGCTAGGGTTTTTTAGGTCGACGAAGGTGCTGCTATAGGAGGCAAGGGGATTCGACTTATGGTGACTCTATGGCTCCCCTTTTCCTCCTTATATATGTGGACAAGGCCCTTGGGTCTTACAAAACCTATCCCTAAAGTTTCGATGAGTTCCGATAGGTTTCCGTCAAATAAAACCTACTCGAAACTGCCACATTTTGCCAATCCAAATTTCCATAGGGAAACTTTCATTACCCCTTAAGGCAATGTTGATGCACCTATTATGGAATCTTTCGGACTTCCTAAGATCGCATGATTCACCTCGAAAACTTTCTAGAACAACCCTTTCGGTCCTTCCAAAACCTTTCAGATATGTCTGAAACCATTGCGTACACTCCTGAGACCATTCAGAGAGTTCTAGAATAATCCAGGACCTCTCAAAACCATTCAAAGACCATCCAAGACACTCTCAGAAACCTTCTCTCTTATCTTCATACATAACTTGCATTCATAAATGTTTCTAGCCTTTAAGTGTGTGACCCAATGAGTTCGGCTATATGTAGACATGTCTAGAACACCTTCTACGACAAATGATCAACATCAGGATCTTGATACACATTATGAGCCCCACATATAACACAAAGATATTTTCAATGGGAACCTTATGTATTATTATCAATTCATGTCGTATTGCTTCTTGATATAACACGAGGTGAAACTATTATGGTATCCTCGCTACCCAGCATGTACTCTTTTACTCATATTGTATCATCAATGTTCCTCTGACACAACTTAGTCACATGTCCAGCCAGACTATAAAAAAATCATGATACTTTCGTGGCTGCCCCATAGTGTCTCTTGTAGGGGTTCGCGCATGAAAACAATAAATTTTTCCCTATGTCGAGAACCCTAATGCCAGGACCTATCGATTAGTAATGCAGTAATAGGAGGGGCTTTTCACAAACTTACCCTTGAAGACTGATACGTCTAAAACGTATCTACTTTCCCAAATACTTTTGCTATTGTTTCTCCTCTAAACTTGTGTGATTTGGATGCAACTAACACGGACTGACACTGTTTTCAGCAGAATTACCATGGTGTATAGTTTTTGTGCACAAAATCAACTATCAGGAAAAATCCCGGAAAATATGCCAAAAATCCTATTTCACAAGAAGACTCACGGAGCCAGAATACGAGATGAGTGGGGCTAGGGCCTGGCCACACCACCTGGCCACGCCAGGGGGTGGTTTGGCCGCCCCAGACACCCCCTCGGTCTCCCTCTTCGCCTATAAGTTGCCTTCTGACCTACAAACTCAGGGGGGGTCGACGTTTTTCCAGAAAGAGTTCCGCTCCGCCACCACCACCAGATTTCGTGATTTGGAACCAGAAACTCCGTTCTGGCACCCTGCCGGGATGGGGAATTTGAGGAGATCATCGCCATCATCATCACCATCGCTTCTCCATCGACAATCCATGTTTCCCCCATCTATGAGTGAGTAATCCCCCGATGTAGGCTATGGGGATGGTAGGGATTGGGTGAGATCGTTCATGTAATGGCATCGGATTGTTAGGGCATGGTGCCTAGTATCTACTATTAGTGCTTTTTGACTTTGTTGCGACTTGTTATGCTTAATGCTTGCCACTAGGACCCGAGTGCCATGATTTCAGATTTGAACATGTTATTGATTCATTATGATAGTATTGTTTATGGTCTTACCTACAAGTTGTATACACACGTTATTGTCCAGAACCAAAGGCCCTGAAGTGACAGAAATTGAGATAACCGGAGGGAATGGCTTTGATGTGAGGATTGCATGTGTTCAAGAGTGTTAATGCTTTGCTCCGATGCTCTATTAAAAGGAGCACATTAATTGCCAGTAGTTCCCTTGAGGCCCCGCTGCAAACGGGCTGGCAGGACAAAAGATGTTGTGCAAGTTCTCATTGCGAGCATGTATGACTATATATGGAACACATGCCTATGATTATCTAGTACTTGAATGCTTTATCTTATTTATCTGCAATTGCCCTATGTTCTGATTGCCATGTGAATTGTCTTGTCCATGCAACGCCCGTCCATCCATCCCTATGCCTACCGCGCTTTAATCCTACGGTTTACTGCAATTGTTAATACTGTCTTTACTTTTACTACTGCTGTTACTTTACTATTCCTACTACAAAATTGTTGCTACTGATAAACTGATGTGAGCAAGATTGTTTCTAGGTGCAGCTGAATTGACAACTCAGTTGTTAAGGCTTACAATTATTCTTTGGCTCCCCTTGTGTCGAATCAATAAATTGGGTTTCACTTCCCTTGAAAATATTGTGATACACCCCCTATACTTGTGGGTCATCAAGACTATTTTCTAGCGCCGTTGCCGGGGAGCATAGCTTTATTTATCAAGTCCACTTGGAATCATTATTGTTCGCTACTACCCATCCATCATGGGTAAGTCTCATGATGGCAAGGTTCCTATTTTACCATCCACTACAAGAAGAGGTACAGTTCTGAACACCTCTGTTGCTCTTGATTCACCGTTTGTTAAGAGTAAGCTCCTTACACCACCACATACACATGCTACACACACTGGTACTACTGATGAATATGAAACTTCTGATACTTATGATGCTGCTCCTACTGTGCTTGATAAGAGTGGTTCATTAGGTCCTTTCCAAGATGCTATGATTGCTAGAACTATAGCTGGAAATACCGAAACTCCTATTGAAGACACTACTACACCTGTTAGTTCACCTGGGTCTAGAGAGAGCTATGATATTGAAGACGGTTATGTTGAGATGACCGATGAATTTATTAAAGAATGTCAAAACACCCATGATAGGTGTGCTGCTAAGAGTCTCCTTGAGAGGCGTACTATTAGACCCAAATTGTCTCCTAATTCTAAGTTTCCTGCTTCTCCCATAAACATTAAAGATAAGGATTATGATTTCTCTCTTGATTTATCCTATATAGCTATTGTTGAGAAAGAACCTTTTTGTGGGACTAAGAATGAAAGTGCGGTAGCACATATGACTGAGCTTTCTACCATGAGTGGCTTATTTTTTGATGATATTAAGATGCGTACCTACTTTGTTGCTAAGATTTCCCCTTTTCACTGAAAGGAGAAGCTAAAACTTGGTTTAGTAAATTACCTCCTAGATCTATTGATAGCCCTGATTGCTTGATTAGTACTTTCCTGTAGAAATAATTTTCCTCCTAGTGCTAGACATGCTATTTTGCAGTAACTTTTTGATTTTAAATAGAGAGAAAAAGAGATATTGCCTGAATCGTGGGCAAGGTTTTGTGCTTTGATTCACGCACAGGCTGGATGTCCATTACCTAAGAATGAGCTTCTTGATATATTTTATAATGGACTAACTGAAGAATCTAGGACATACCTAGATAGTTGTGCTGATTGTGTTTTTAGGAATAGGACTCCCAAGGAAGCTGAGGAATTAATGGCTAAAATAAGCAAGAATTATGAAGATTGGACTCCTCCTGAACCAGCTATACCTGAAACAATTATACCTGAACCAGCTATACCAGCGCCTATGCCATCATCTAAGAAGAGGGGAGTTATTGAATTGAATGATGAAGTGATGAAGGAAGCTAAGAAATGTCTTAAGGAGAAGGGAATTAAAGCTACAGATGCCAAGAATTTACCTCCTATAGAAGAATTATGTAAGCCAATTCCCCATTCATCCACTATTGAGGTACACTCTCTCCAACACTTTGAGGAAGGTGATATCCCTTACTCTAAACCTCCTGATCAATGCTTAAAAGAATTCGATATTTTTATTGTTAAGCAAGATAATTTTAATAAAAGGGTGCAAAATCATCTAATGGAAAACTCTAGAGGTATTGTTGAGTTCAAGGATATTGTAGAAAGAACCTCTAATGATGTTAAAATGCTTTTTAAACATTTTCAAATGGTTCAAACTCAAATAGATCAACTTATTAAAGTGCAAAAAGACTTGCTAGTTAATGCTGCTAAAGAAAAACATGCTTATGAAATTAGAACTAGAAGTGGTGCTGCTACCCAGGATCCTCTATATCCCGAGGGGCATCCCAAAAGAATTGAGCAGGATTCTCAACAAGCTGAAAATAGTGGTACTACTCGTAAGAAAAGAAAAAAGAAACATAAAATTATTGTAGAACCCTCTGAACCTGCTAAAGATCCAAATAGTATATCTATCTCTGATGCTGAAACTGAAATTGGTAATGAAGAAAATGATGTTCCTGATAAAGAAAAAGTTGAAGAAGAACCTGAAAAGCACACTAAGAATACTAAATACACTAAAGACGATTTTATTGCTAAGAAACATGGTAATGAAAGAGAGCCTTGGGTCCAAAAACCTATGCCTTTCCCTGATAAGAAACACAAGTCAAAGGAAGATGAACACTATAATAAGTTTTGTGAGTGGATGAAACCTTTATTCTTACAAATTCCTTTGACTGATGCTATTAAATTGCCTCCTTATTCAAAGTATATGAAGGATATTGTCTCGAATAAAAGGAAGATCCCTAATGAAGAAATTTCTACTTTGCTTGCTAATTATTCCTTTAATGGTAAGGTTCCAAAGAAACTTGGAGACCCAGGGATTCCAACTATTCCTTGATCTATTAAAAATAGTTATGTTAGAACTACTTTGTGTGATTTGGGAGCAGGAGTTAGTGTCATGCCTTTCTCTCTCTATAAGAGACTTCAACTTGAAGAACTAATACCAAATGATATATCTTTGCAGATGGCTGATAAATCTACCACTATTCCTGTTGGTATATGTGAGGATGTACCTATTCAAGTGGCTCATAATTGCTTGATATTAACTGATTTTGTTGTGCTTGAAATGTTTGAAGACGATAATATGTCTATTATTATTGGGAGACCTTTTCTTAATACTACAGGAGCTGTTATTAATTGTAATCAAGGAAAGGTGACCTTTAATGTTAATGACAAGGATCATACTGTCTATTTCCCCAAGAAGATTGATAGGACTTATGGTTTAAATTCGATTGAACATGTTGAGGGCATTCAAGTTGGAGAAATATATTGTCCCATACCAAGAGAAAAATTTGAAACTATTATGATTGGGACCATTGCTATCAAGGTTGATGTAACATAATCATTAGTGGAATACAAAGTTTCGTTTCATATAAAGTTTCTTTGGTAACAAGACTTGATCAACCTTGTTAACAAAAGGATTTCAGTGAACAAAACAATGTTCTCACCATGATTATCTTCGCTTATTTCTATTCTATCCATTTTAGTTTTTGCTTTCGTTTAGTTTTCTTTTCTATTGTTAGTTGCTTGCATGTTAGAGTGTCTTAGAACTTCTGAAGTTCTAGCCTTGTTTTGTTATTTCATCATTTCAAAAAAAATCTTTCTGTCAGAAAATCATTCTTTTATACCTGAAAATCGCTCAAAAATAAAGTGTCTCGAAAAATTCCAGAAAATTCATATTAAATTTTTACGTGAAAAAAGGGGCAGAGGAGTGCCTGGAAGGTACCAGGGGTCCCACTAGGCAGGCACACCACCTGGTGGCGCGGCCAGCCCAGGGGCGCGCCTAGCCATGGTGTGGGCCACCCCTGGCCCTCCACTCACTCTCTCACTTCCCACTCTCTGCTCTCTCCCGAGAAAACACCAGTTCATTGCTCGAAATCACGTTCTTGTTGTTCTTGCCCTCGATTTTTCGATCTCCTTGCTCAGCCCATCTTTGCTGCTGAAATTTGGAGCATTTGTTCTCCGGTATGTGACTCCTCCGCTTGTCCTAGTAGATTTGTGTTTAGTGGAGTATATGTTGAGTATTTTGCTGTTGTAGGTGCCAGGTTATGAGAGCTTGTGAGCTTGTTCAATGCTTGGAGATATAGTTTTGATGCTTTTTTAGGCCTCTTACAAGTCCCTATGAGTAGTGCCCTTCATTATATATTCACATTGCAATCACTTGTTTAATAGATGTTTAAATTTCAGAATATCAAAGATGAACAACCATACCTTTGAAGAAGTTTTTGAGAGGGATGCACGTAGGAGGTCAAGGCCCTCAAGACCAGCCTCTCAGTTTAGGCCATCATACAACGAAGATCTCATTGCACCTCTCATTGGTAATGAAGGAGATGATGGGGATGCTCACCCATCTACTTTTCCTTGTTTTACCTTCTTACAAGCTGCAGGGATTCTTGATGATTTCTTACTATTGATTCAGAGGGTTGGTTTAACCTCATATATGCAAGATGAGAGTGAGAAATACGTTATGCTCACCAAAACTTTTTTGAGAGGTTCATTTTTACTAACACCCCCTATCCATTAACTGTCTATTTCAGAATTTATAATCTGCCTTTTACCATGCCATTGGAAAGATTTTGCAGCATTATAGGTATAGGCATGGCAGGGACCATGAAGAAGATTCAAGGGCGACACGATGATTTGCTGGAGCTCTATCGAGGTGTGACCAATGACGATGACCGCGTAGCTCAATGCGGGAAGATAAGAAACATCCAACTCCCTGCTCTTAGATACTTTGCATATTATCTTGCTACTAGCATTCTTGGTAGGGAGAATACGAGTAATATTTCCAATTATCATTTAGCCTTCCTCGCTGCTGCGCTTAACAATGATACTCGGTACAATCTTGGCTCTCTTATTGCTCGCCGCCTAGCTGCTAGGGGGCCTATTTATGGGGGCATCATTGCTTCACGTATGGTAAATGCATTAGAGCTTTCTGTGGATCCCAATGATACTATATTAGCACCACAAAGGCTTGACCTTGCTGCCATGAAAACACATCACCTCGTCATTGCTGATTCTGATATGGACAATCTAGTATATAGGATGTTGTTTACTGACGGGGATGAAAGGGAGATTCTTTTGCCGCAGTCTACTTTGTTCAGTGTTCACAGGAGGCCATGGTCATGCTCCAAGGAGTAGGTGGACGAGCAGCTCCGCTTGTTGGGTTTCCATAGGCAGCACCAGGAGGATGTGCCCTCCTACGACTACTCTGCGCACTACGGTGGGGCGTCCTAAAGCTCGCACTAGAACGGGTACCTCCTCACCGTACTACGGAGGTGCTCCATCCCAGCCAGCTTGGGATTGATACCCACTTAGGCCAAAAGCCTAAGCTTGGGGGGAGGTACACCGACATCGCACTCATCTCCATATCATTTTGCGTCGGTATTTTGTATATTCATGTTTCGTTCTCTTTTTAGTTTTCGTTCCTTCTTTGCTTTTGCTTTCTAAAACACAAAAATACCAAAAATATTTATGTTGTTTCTCTTTGTTTGCTTCTTCTTTTTGCCTTGGTTTGCTTTTCCCTTTTTTCTTTGTTTGAACTATTCGAAAAACCCAAAAAGATTTTGCTTTGCTTGTTCTTCCTTTTTGGTTCTTGTTTTAAAAATCGAAAACACCAAAAATATTTGTTGTTCTTCTTTGGTTTTGTGAGTTTGCTGCAGGGTTCAGTAGTTCTTAGTGGAATTTGGTTTCATATTATTATTCAAGCCACACGAGTGAAGGGCAATAATGAGGATTAATGACAACTTGAGGTGTGGTAAGAGGCTGGTAATGAGCTCTATTTGTTTTCATTTTTGTACATATACTCATCATTGTGGGCATGCTTAGTTTTTTCATGTAGGGTGTACGTTATTCATGGATGCTTAGTAGTTCTTGCTTTCATATGATTAGTTCCAACTTGCTAATAGTTTGTGGCATGTCATATGATTGTTTGCTTGCATTACTCTATTCATAACTTGGTATGACACCATGGTATCCTCCTCTGAATGTTTCACTTGAATTGACTTGGCACATGCTCATGCATGCATATGACTGAAATAATCAGTTAGGCCTCGATGAATTATTTTGCCTCAGGGGTCTTGAATCACTTTCATGCCATGATTAGTCCAGTTTTGTTGCAAGCATGATTATGACAGTTATTGCTCTCTCGTTTGTCGCTCCCTTACTATTGCTAGCCTTCACTTACACTAAGTATGAGCTCTACTCGTGTTTCCATTTCCCTAAAACCAAATACTGCCAAAGGTGTCCACCATACCTACCTATTAGCATCATTTGATGTTTCGTGCATATTCAATATGCCTTGTTTTCTTCCGAATAAAATGTTTGCTTGTTATGAGAAAGTTAGTTCGTAAAGCTCTCACGAACTTGATGACACACTTTACTTTCTTGCACTTAATAATCTTGAACCATTGCGTCCATCTTTGTTGCGTATATGCTTGCACTTTATAAGTTGAAGTTAGCAAAACTATGTATCATGGGGAACGCTTTCAACATTTCACGGGCACTTTGTGCCCCGTGGATATCATGATTCTTTTGCTTATGGATCCTGGCGGTGTGAAATAAAAGGGGAACTTGTAAGATCATGGAGTTTCTATATGTGTTAGAGAAACGCCTGGGCCGCTAGCCTAAGCCATGCCTAATCATGGTGGAAACTTGCAGCATAACCATAATGAGCATTCTATGAAGCATCCTCAATAAAAACCTATGCAAATATCAAATAAAAAGATCGCTGAGATGCTCATTGTCTGCTTGCCTTGTCATTTTTCTTATGGGATAACTCCTGTATCATGTGCAAGGGGTACCCTGTTGGCGGTTCCCTATGATACATATGTACTTACAATGACAAGAGCTTACTTGTGACTGAAGTTGAGTAGCATGAGATCTGGTACTCGTAAGTAAGGGGCATGATACTTTGGCTTATAACTTGTCAAGCATATCCTCTTAGTTGTGTCACTTTAACCTTAACCATTTGAAGATGCTTATGACAGGGGCAATGAGAGCTCGAAGCTAATGAGTACCATACTTTCAGCATTTGGGAGACTTTCAAACTATTCAAAACCTTTTTCATCTCCTTGTTGAGTCACCACCTATTCTATGAGCACTTTCTTGAGAGCATAGTTGTCATTCTTAGTATAATATGCTTGTCTCAAAACTTGATTATTTGTGTTATGACTTTGATGCTTGTATCTTTGATATCTTTACTTCTAGTCTTCACCTGAACTTTAGAGGTGCCTTGGCATTCACAATCCAAGGCAAGCGAGATACAACTCTATCATACCTTGTTATGAGCATTGTAATGTTGCTTATGTTTATGTTTCATGCTACTTATTATTTTTGAGTTGGAATCTCTTCATAGCTTGTAATGCCTATTAAGTAAACTTAGTTGCATACTCCTTTTATGAATTGTCTAAGTAGTTGATCACATGCTGAGAATATATACATCCTATGAAGCAAATGTGTTCGTGAAAGTTTCTTTATCGCACTCAGTTTTCAACTGAATTGCTTGAGGACAAGCAATAAGCTAAGCTTGGGGGAGTTGATACGTCCAAAACGTATCTACTTTCCCGAACACTTTTGCTATTGTTTCTCCTCTAAACTTGTGTGATTTGGATGCAACTAACACAGACTGACGTTGTTTTCAGTAGAATTACCTTGGTGTCTAGTTTTTGTGCAGAAAATCAACTATCAGGAAAAATCCCGGAAAATATGCCAAAAATCCTATTTCACCAGAAGACTCAAGGAGCCAGAATACGAGACGGAGAGGGGCTGGGGCTGGGCATGTTGGCCCACTTTTCTAAAGGTGTGCGTTTCGAGTCCTTGACTTTTATTACTCTGGTGTCAACAACAATGATTAATAGAATATAGTGGAAGTTGGACACACTAACGAAGTATAACACGAGACAATTATACGCTTAACATCGAGTAAGCGAAAATAGAATGTGTACAAGACAGTAACACTCACCCAGCGTTATAAGGAAATAGTATTTACCTTCTGTTGCTGAAATACGTCAACGCTTGTACCAAGTTATCCTCTGTCTCTTTGGGTTTTGTTTTTAGAGTAACTTCATGGACGAAATTGCAGTCAACCAACCCAAGGTCATAGATTTGTCCTTTGTTGCATTCGAGAATCTTCATTCTTCATATATAATTAGTATAGTGATGAGTAAGATTATACAAGCAACGAATGAGCTGAGCTAGAAAGACTTAATTACAGAAATTAATAATACTTACAAACAATAGGCACTGGCGATAGTTTTGTCGAGGGCGTCTTGTTGGTAAAACTGAAATAATTCTGCAAATTCAATTAGTAGGAAGCCATCTCCATGACCGTAATGGTGGTGTTTATATCCAGCATAGATCCAGTTTTTGGATTCAGCACAGGCTTGCATGTACCACTTATGCAATCTTCGCATTTTTGTTGGTAGATCTTTGACTAACTCGGGTTTGACGAGAGGAGCCCCGTAACGGTATACGTATGCTATTTCTTGGTACCCCTCGAACTCATCCATACGGCTCATGTACTTAGTAATAGACAGTCCATATAATTTGGCCTTTTCTCCGTACAGTTGAACAAACTCCGGATCAATGTCCGGATCATGCCGCTCCTAGGCTCTCCACTCATGGTATCGTACACTTTGAGTGGTTCGATCGATTGATTTTTCTGTTGTCCGGGAAGAATGGCCCTATCGGCTTTTTCTTGTTAGCCATGTCAATCTTCCACTTTTCATAATGGGCATCTGCGGCCGCAGCAATTTCCTCATCTGTCTTCTCGCAAGGTAACTTCTTCATATTCTTATGAGGTACTTTTGGGAGGGGCGATAGCTTACGTTTCGGTGATCGGAACATGCTCTTGCTGCTGCTGGTGGTGCTGCCCCTCTTAGTATACTTCCGCTTTTGTCTCTGAGGCTCAGGGGATAGAGACGGCTGAGGCGGCGGTGGAGACGGCTGCGCTGAGTGGTGAGGCGGTGAAGGTGATGGTTGCGCTGGAGAATGGTCAGGTGGCGGCGAAGGTGGATTACTGCTCTGAGGAGTGGGTGGCCTTGGCGGCACATATTTTGGAAGCATGATGTGCTCCTTTGGCCATACAATAGTCCCCCCCTTTGGCTTCTCCTAGTTCAGTCTGCTCCATATCTTCCCCTGCAGGGTGGTCCAGCTTCAGCTCCTCAAAATATTGCTTCACATCATCCACCGTGACGACAGCGTACCCTTTTGGAACCGGTCTGCAATGCCAAGTTGGGTTAGGCGCAATTGGTACGGCCATGCCGACCGCCGCTGTCACCCTTAAGTTCATAACTTGCACCTTTAGCTCACAAGTTGTGCTCTCCATGATATCATCCACTGGGTAGCACTTAGGAGGAATCGTCGTTGGTGCATCATCATCAACAACCTGGAGCTGCATGGAAGCGACGCTGCTATTCTTATTCGATAGGGAGTCGGTACCATCGAATGCATCTTCTACCATGTGCCGTTGAGATTGGCCGCTAGTACCTTGCTGGCTAAGTCTGTCGAGTTGATCCTGGTGCCGCTTTAATGCTTCTTCTACATTACGCAGCCGGTCTGCAGCAACCGCTTTCTCAGCTGCCTCCCTTTTCTTTCTCCTCTGATGGCTTTTATTGGGATATCTCTTCATTTCTACGGGGAAGGCAACATTCCACGGCTTGGAGCCTGGTGTGCCTCGTGCTCGTCCTTTGTGTTCATCATTTTTAAGGGCACGTGTGAGCTCGTCGTTCTCTCTATTGGGAACGAACCGTCCCACTGCAACATCATCTACTGCATTTCTAATATCGTCGATGGGCAGTAGGGTATGATCTTTGTGTTTCTGATTATATCTTGCCCTCCCTTCTTCGTCCAATGAGCCCCCATGGCCGTAAAACCAGTTTCTCGCCCGTGGTGTCCATGTTGTGGGCTCTGGTCTGATCCCGACAGCAATGTAATTGACCTCAAGTGCATCCCACTTAGGCATGCAACCTGCGTAGCCAGCAGGCCCCATATTATGATGGTACACTTTCTTAGCAGCGTTCTCCGTATTTATTCTAGACCTTTCCTTAGCTTTCTCCAATGTCTTGTACTTCACAAAATCATCTCACTGGTGTCTTAACTTAGCATAGCCGCCTTGATTGAAATCCAGAGTATTCTCTACCTTGACAAAGTTATTGTACAGTTTCTTCTTCCAGTTCTTGAATGCATCGGCCATCTTGATGAGAGCAAACTTCTTAACTCTTTGCACAAGCTCCATTCTTTCTCTCTCCTCCTCATCTAGATTCACATCTGGCATCGACAGGAGGAAATTAATCATGAGCTTGTCAAAAAGCTTATCTTTGGCATTGTTGCCGACATACGGGACTCCACCACCACTGGGCAGATTCTATTCTTGAACGGTGATTGGGATGTAGTCCCTCACAAGAACTCCGCATTGCTTGACAATTTTTTTTGCGACATCGCCGGGAGCTTGTGGTTCGCCGTCTACACCGACCACTTCGATCCTATACCTCACAGTGTCATCCAACTTTTTTGTTGGGCCACGTTTCGTAATTACGGAAGAAGTTCTCGATCTGCAAGGCTAAAATGACCTATCATGTTCGAGGTTTCATGGCATTTAGGTCAAACCACCAATGTTATGGCTAGAATCAGGGCATAGTTTGTGATAGTGTGCCCATATTATGCACACATGTGCATCTTGGGATGGCTTACGATGTTGCGGGAGGAAGTTTTCCTTTTTGACGCACGAAAAAGCCAATTTCCATTTTTGAGGTGCCGAAATTAGGGTGTTCTTTGAAACAACCACCAAATTAAAGTTTGGCATTGGTACCAACCCATTTTTCAAATACTAGACCACCTTAGATGGACAATTTCCCAACCGGTGTATCTGGAACCTTTCCGTCCATCCCTCATGAAAAAGACAAATTCCTGCTGAATCGGCAGGAGGTTGCCCAGATTTGAACTACAAGTACATGATATAATGCTTGTGAATTTTTTAAAATCATTTATAGGTTCACAACATGCTATTTCATCAGAGATCCACTTCAAGTTCAGCGAGGCTCTGCCCCGGTCTAAGAAGCTTCATCCCTGCCATTAGTCAATTAATTAGTACTAATCTAAAAAACAAAATTAAAGCCAACAACCAGGACTAAAGATATGATGACCTTTAGTCCCGGTTGGAGGCACCAACCGGGACTAAATGTGGAAGTGGCGACAACATGTCGACACTATGTCCTCAGTGGGCAGCACTAAGCCAGTAAATGACGACACTATTTTGGGTGGGTGGCAGCACTATGCCAGGGGTGAGTGTGTCGACATTATGTCATCAGTGCCTGACACTATGTTGTGCTGATTAATCTATAAATAGGTATGCATTCTTGTGAAGAACTGCAAGATGGTGTGCGAGACCAGGGACACCACTATGGCGGAGCTTCTCGAAGATGTCTTAGGACCTCGTCCTCAGACATCTTCGAGGAGCTTGCCGTAGAGGCACTCTCTAATATGTGAAATTAGTTAGATCCAACAGCATACTCATCTAGCTAGAGAAGATATAAACTAAAAGATGGTGTGCGAGAGCAGGGACACCACTACAGCGGAGCTTCTCGAAGATGTCTTAGGATCCCGTCCTCAGACATCTTCGAGGAGCTCGCCATAGAGGCACTCCCTAATTTAATTTGGTAGCTCCCCGGCGTGTTCATGTTTTTGGTTTGCTTAAACGGTCGGTGATTAAAATGCTACGGCGCCACTATATATATGTATGCCTTCATAGTTTTGGTTCTTATTTTTGTTGCAATGGATTTTGTGACGACAGATTGAAGAAGAAGGATATTTTGTTGCTCGATGGTAATACGTACATGATATAGTGCTTGTTAATTTTTTTAAAAATCATTTATAGGTTCACAACATGCTATTTCATCAGAGATCCACTTCAAGTTTAGCGAGGCTCTGCCCCGGGCTAAGAAGCTTCATGCTCGCCGTTTTGAATATAGTTTTAAACGGGCATAAGAAATTCAAAAATGATCCAAACAATGTGAAACCTTAACGTGGTGTCATATTATGTGTCATAGTTGCAAGGAAAAATATTAAACTTGAAAAATTGCAAACATCATAAAAAATCCTTCACAAAATGGCCTATCATGTTCGAGGTTTCATGGCATTTAGGTCAAACCACCAATGTTATGGCTAGAATCAGGGCATAGTTTGTGATAATGTGCCCATATTGTGCACACATCTGCATCTTGGGATAGCTTACGATGTTGCAGGAGGAAGTTTTCCTTTTCGACGCACGAAAAAGCCAATTTCCATTTTTGAGGTGCCGAAATCGGGGTGTTCTGTGAAGCAACCACCAAATTAAAGTTTTTCATTGGTACCAACCCATTTTTCAAAAATACTAGACCACCTTAGATGGACAATTTCCCAACCGGTGTATCTGGAACCTTTCCGACCATCCCTCATGAAAAAGACAAATTCCTGCCGAATCGGTAGGAGGTTGCCCAGATTTGAACTACAAGTACATGATATAATGCTTGTGATTTTTTTTTAAAATCATCTATAGGTTCACAGCATGCTATTTCATCAGAGATCCACTTCAAGTTTAGCGAGGCTCTGCCCCGGGCTAACAAGCTTCATCCCCTCCATTAGTCAATTAATTAGTACTAATCTAAAAACAAAATTAAAGCCAACAACCGGGACTAAAGATATGATGAACCTTTAGTCCCGGTTGGAGGCACCAACCGGGACTAAATGTGGATTGGTGACAACATGTCGACACTATGTCCTCAGTGGGTAGCACTAAGCCAGAAAATGACGACACTATTTTGGGTGGGTGGCAGCACTATGCCAGGGGTGAGTGTATCGACATTATGTCATCAGTGTTCGACACTATGTTGTTCTGCTTAATCTATAAATAGGTATGCATTCTTATGAAGAACTGCAAGATGGTGTACAAGACCAGGGACGCCACTACGGCGGAGCTTCTCGAAGATGTCTTAGGACCTCGTCCTCAGACATCTTCGAGGAGCTCGCCGTAGAGGCACTCTCTAATATGTGATATTAGTTAGCTCCACCAGCATACTGATCTAGCTAGAGAAGATATAAACTGAAAGATGGTGTGCGAGAGCATGGACACCACTACAGCAGAGCTTCTTGAAGATGTCTTAGGATCCCGTCCTCAGACATCTTCGAGGAGCTCGCCATAGAGGCACTACCTAATTTAATTCGGTAGCTCCCCGGCGTGTTCATGTTTTTGGTTTGCTTAAATGGTCGGTGATTAAAATGGTAGCAACCACCAAATCGGGGTGTTCTGTGAAGCCAATTCTCATATAAAGTTTTCATACATCACATAAAGTTTCCATACATTACATAGATTTACATAGGGTTTAGGGTTTTGGGTATGACTCCTTCGTCGCGCATGTCGATCCCTTGCCTATGATTGCTTCTTAGGCCGTAACCATGGAGCATCTTTTTGCTTAACGGGATGCTTGGGTCAGTTTTCACGGTGAAGGGCAGAATTTCATCAAACTTATCATAATCTGCTGACATGTTTGTCTTGTCCTCGACTCTTGTGATGTTTCTTTTCCCTGAAAGAACTATGTGACGCTTGGGCTTATCATCTGATGTATTCGTTTCCTTATTTTTTATTTTTTCGGTCTAGAGGACATGCCCTTCACTTAAAAAACCTGAGCCACATCATTGGTTAGGACAAATGGTTCGTCTCTGTAACCAATATTCTTGAGATCCACTGTTGTCATTCCGTACAGCTGGTCTACCTTTACCCCTTCTCCATTCATGTTGACCCAACTGCACCGAAACAAAGGGACCTTAAAAGTAGGTCCATAGTCAAGTTCCCATATCTCCTCTATGTAACCATAGTATGTGTCCTTTTTCCCATTCTCGCATGTTGCATCAAAGCGGACACCACTGTTTTGGTTGGTGCTCTTTTTATCTTGGGCAATCGTGTAAAATGTATTCCGATTTATCTCGTACCCTTGGAAAGTCAATACAGTCGCAGATGGTGTCGCGGCCAACAAGTAGAGCTGATCTCCAATAGTGGTGTCATTCATGAGATGTAATTGCAACCAAGTGCTGAAAGTCTCCATGTGATTTTCTTTAATCCAATAGTCATCCTTCCCCGGGAACTTGGAGCGTACAACATTCATGTGTTCCTCGATATACGGAGCCACGAAGGTAGAACTTTGTAGAACTGTGTAGTGTGCTTGATTCAAAGAATGCTCGTCCCTAAATATCATTGCTTTCTTTCCTAGCGTGCATTTTCCACTCAGTCTCCCCTCATACCGTGATTCAGGAACACCAATTGGCTTAAGGTCAGGAAGAAAGTCTACACAGAACCCAATGACCTCCTCTGTTCCATAGCCCTTGGAGATGCTTCTGTCTGGCCTAGCATGGTTACGAACATATGTCTTTAAGACTCCCATGAACCTCTCGAAGGGGAACATATTGTGCAGAAATACAGGACCGAGAATGGAAATCTCTTCGACTAGGTGAACTAAGAGATGCGTCATAATATTGAAGAAGGACGGGGGAACACCAACTCAAAACTGACAAGACATTGGACCACATCCTTCTGTAGCCTTTCCAGACTTTCTCAATTGATTACCTTCTGAGATATTGCATTGACGCATGCACATAGCTTCACAATGGCTACTCGAACATTTTCTGGTAGAAGCCCCCTCAATGCAACCGGAAGCAATTGCATCATAATCACGTGGCAATCATGAGACTTCAGGTTCTAGAATTTTTTCTCTGCCATATTTATTATTCCCTTTATATTTGACGAGAAGCCAGCCGGGACCTTGATACTGTAAAGGACTTCACAAAATATTTCCTTTTCTGCTTGGTAAGAGCGTAGCTGCTTAAGTATTCACGACCTTTATCAGTATGCTTGTTGTATGGGTCTTTGATATGTTGCTGGTCCTCCCGTGCTTCTGGTGTATCTTTTGTCTTCCCATACACGCCCAGGAAGCCTAGCAGGTTCACGCAAAGATTCTTTGTCACGTGCATCACGTCGATTGAAGAATGGACCTCTAGGTCTTTCCAATACTCAAGCTCCCAAAATATAGATTTCTTTTTCCACATGGTCGTGTGTCCGGTAATGGGGTCTTTCGGAACAAATTGACCGCGAGGACCCTTTCCAAAGATTACTTCTAGGTCCTTCACCATACCAAATACATCAGCACCTTTAGGGCGCTTAGGCTTCTTCCGGTAATCTGCTTCACTGTTGAAATGCTTGCCTTTCTTTCTTACTTGATGATTGGTCGGAAGAAATTTACGACACCCCAGGTACACAACCTTCTTACATTTATCCAAATATGTACCTTTAGTCTTATCTAAACAGTGCGTGCATGCATTGTATCCCTTGTTTGACTGTCCCGAAATGTTACTAAGAGCAGGCCAATCATTAATGGTTACGAACAACAATGCTCGTAGGTCAAATGGCTCCTAGCTCATCCCACACCTTTACACCTGGTTATGTCCACAGCTGCAAAAGTTCATCGACTAATGGCCTTAGGTACACATCAATGTTGTTGCCAAGTTGCTTTGGTCCTTGGATGAGCACTGGCATCATAATGAACTTCCACTTCATGCACAACCAAGGAGGAAGGTTGTAGATACATAGAGTCATTGGCCAGGTGCTGTGACTGCAGCTCTGCTCCCCAAAAGGGTTCATGCCATCTGTACTTAGACCAAACCATAAGTTTCTCGCGTCACCTGCAAAGTTCGAGTACTTTCTCTCGATGTTTCTCCACTGCGACCCATCGGCGGGGTGTCTCAGTTTCCCGTCTTTCTTACGCTCTTCTTTGTGCCATCGCAACAACCTGGCATGCTCTTTGTTTCTAAACAGACGTTTCAACCGTGGTATTATAGGAGCATACCACATAACCTTAGCAGGAACCCTCTTCCTGGGGGGCTCGTCATTGCCCTCAACATCACCAGGGTCATCTTGTCTGATCTTGTATCGACATGCAGTACATACCGGACATTTATCCATATTCTCGTACTTCTCACCACGGTACATGATGCAGTCATTAATGCATGCATGTATCTTCTCCATATCTAATCCTAGAGGGCAGATAGTCTTCTTTGCTTCGTACGTTGTCTCGGGCAGCTCGTTATCCTTTGGAAGCTTCGGCTTCATTATTTTCAGTAACTTCTCAAATCCCTTGTCAAATAAGCCAGTCTCTGCCTTCCATTTCAGCAGTTCAAGTGTGGTACCGAGCTTTGTGCTGCCATCTTTGCAATTTGGGTACAACAACTTTTTGTGATCCTTTTGCATGGCCTCCAACTTAAGCTTATCCCTTTCTGTATCGCATTGTTGCTTTGCATCAGAAATGACCCGACCAAGACCATCAGCGGGCTCATCTAATGCCCGTTGTTCTTCTTCATTGTCGCCTCCCTCTTCTTCATTGTCTTCCATTGTAATATCACCGTATTCTTCAGGGGACATAGGATAGCTGTCATCATCCTCCTCTTCTTCATTTTCTTCCAGCCTAACCCCTCTTTCTCCGTGCATGGCCCAACAATAACATTCGGGCATGAAACATCTCCGAAGCAGATGGCTTTGAAGGATTCTCGGGGCAGAGTGCTCCACCATGTTCCGACAGTCGACGCAGGGACAAGGCATAAAATTATCCAGTTTGTTTGCCTTAGCCAAATCGATAAATTTATGCAGGCCTGTAATAAAATGGGAATCGCGTAGGTCGCCGTACATCCATCGCTTCCGCGCATTGATCTGTGTCATAATAATTAACCATGACAATGACATCGTGAATAGTAAAATGACCACCCTATATGGACACATGCAATATTTTTGTATCAAAAAAGATAAGGTTGCTAACCTCGGCCGAGGATACCGTGTTGTGCGAACTTAAGCGTGGCTCGGACATTTCGTCGAACACCTTGTGTGCAGTGTGAAGAAAAAAAAACCTAGCATCCACCTCCCACACAAAATTCCAGAAAAAATAAGTGGATGAGCGGGGCTTATTTAAAGCTAGGGGAGGGATTTTGGTCCCGGTTCATGCCACGAACCGGAACCAAAGCCCCTGCCCGCGACGAATCGGAATCGCGCACATGCCATGAACCGAGACCAATGACCTGGGTGGTGGGGCGTTGCTGGGCCGCCACGTGTCGCGGGCAGGGGCTTTGGTTCCGGTTCGTGGCATGAACCGGGACCAATGCCTAGCACCGTCGCTTCGTCGTCCTCGTGTACAAATAGGAGGCCACAGCGTTTCGCTTTCGCCATCGCCTTGGCCTCTCTGCAATCCCTCCACCATGCCATCGCCCCGCCCTCTGCAATCTCTCCACCGCGCCGTCGTCTCGCCTCCCCTCCCTCTCCAATCTCCACCGTGCCGCCATGGAGATGCCCGCACTGAACTTCTACGAGGCGGTGATGTTCGCGCACTTCGACATCCTCGCGCCGCCAGGCACGACGGTGCCCCACGGATGGCGCATCAGCTATGCGGGTGTGCCGGTGGCTCTGCTCCACGTCCCCGGCGGAGCCGAGATTGAGAGCGAAATCGCGGCGCGTCGTCGTTAGATGCCCGCGTGGAAGAGGGCGCTGCCCCGGTACGCGGTGGCCAGCCCGTACTGGCCCCGGCTGTTCAAGAAGGAGCAGAAGACCAAGATTGGCAACCACATCGTTTACGGGCGCGTGGTGCACCCGAATCTCCACAACCGAGAAGGGCGGGAGAGGTTCTGGTCTGTCCCTGGACGGACCAAGTACACCGTCATGGACGCCGCTTGCCGCGAAGAGGAGCTCCGTCTCGCGAACAATGGGGAAATCGTGGAGGTTCCGTCCGACGACGACGAGGAAGCCGGCGGCTCGGAGGATAGCGGCAGCAGAAGTGAAATTGTCGACTAGGAAGAATTTGTAAAGTCGCACCTTTGTTTAGGAAGAATTTGTGATCGAATTAATGAAATGCCTCGATTTAGATCTCTGTCTCGATTAATTTGTGGAAGAATTTTTCAAAAATACTAAATCAATTCAATTTCTGCCTCGATTTAATTTAGATCTCTGTTCTAGATTGGGGGGTTTTTGGTCCCGGTTCGTGGCATGAACCGGGACCAATGCTCCGCAGAGCGCCACGTGTGCGTCGCGGGGGCATTGGTCCCAGTTCGTGCCACGAACCGGGACCAATGCTTACAGATGAACCGGAACCAATGCCCAGGACCGGGACCAATGCTTACAGATGAACCGGAACCAATGCCCAGGCGGCATGAACCGGGACCGGTGCCTGGCATTGGTCCCGATTACGGAACCGAACCGGGACCAATGGCATTTGGGTGCTGGACCAAAGACCCTTTTTCTACTAGTGCCGATGAGCCTCTGGAATCAGTCTTGTTTACATCAATGAGTCCAACATGAGAATGCTTGTGGACCTTTCACAAGACACATTGTTCCTTCTACCGACTTCACTCTGTGGGCTTACCCAGTTGGGTATTCCCGCATCAAGATTCATCATACATGATCGAGCGTTGGAAATTTCCTTTTCGGAGTAGCTTCACCTTGCAGTTTCGCACAACTCCTGTTGTAAGCTTTTAGTTGACGTAGATGAATAGATCTGTAGCTCTTTACTATATGAGGTATTTACATTGAGTGTGAACAATGTTGTTAACGTGGCAACCAAAATGAATTCAGGCGACAAAACATTGGATGCTCGTTTAAGCCCTCGTGCAAGAAAATCACATGCAGCCAACCAAACAAAATGCACAACATGGTCCAAGTTGCATTTCCGCCTGGCCATCCCCAGGGCCTAGCTCCTTCTCTAGGGTGGAAACCCGGTATCCGACCTTGCTGGTTAGACCGGACGACGAAGGCATTTTTTGCACTATTTTTTTCCCGGAGGCGTCATTTCTGGATAAGTTTTTATGGTACCGAGATTTCATGACCATTGGTGGTGTCACTGTTGCTCCGAGGCTCTAATTGCTTTGGCGGGGTCTTCACTTTTTCTCCCCTTTTTCTCTCTTTTTTATTATTTGGTTGGTGCATCCTAAATGGTTAGACTTGCTTCTGTCATTATGTTATTGGAGAGACTAAGTGTAATGGATATTACCTTGGTATTAATATATTCTCTTTATTCAAAAATATATATGCTATTAATAAGAAGAATGCAGTAGAAAGGGTGGGGTCAGCACCGCTTATCGTAGTTCACAGCCTTGTAGACGCGCAGGAGCACATGTGGCCGACTCACCGACCCCAAGTCTACAGGATGCGCAATTTGCACGCGCGGGGGCGCCTCCACACCACCGGGTCCAGCTCGACATAGATGCGAGTTTTTGTCGGGGGCATGTCGCTCGTTTGCGGCCAGACGACTACTCTTCCGCGGAGGCGACGCCCTCTACACCAGTCTTGCGTCGGTGTACTACTATCTCTGCCCTTTTTCATGAACTTTTCGTGGTCCACTTATCCAGATTCCAGAGAGAGCTGCTCCTCGATTGCGACATCCACACCCCGTCGTCCGTAAGAATGATATTCCTTTTTTTTAGATCGTATATCTAGGAATAAATATTCCTCTGTCATTTTTAATAGTGATGCGGAGGGCGTTTGTATCGTTCATGAGGTTCTAACCTAAAAATGGGACTATCTAAAGCAACTCGACAGTAGACAGTACATTTTCGATAAAAGAAATGTATTCCCTCCCACTTGAAAAGACGTCACAGATTTGTTTTAGTTCGTATGTAGTGTAGAGATACATACGAGTATAAACAAATCCATGACATCTTTTTTACGATATAGGAGTATTAATATTAAAAAGATACCCATTACACTGGAACAGTAGACCAGATACACGTTTTTTTTTAGGTATAGACCAGATACACCTTGGTAGTGTCTCAAAGTAGTGTCTCAAAACGGTGGACAAGATATCTTGATGTGGGTCCCATATACGTATAGAAGCACATGACCTTGGAAACCTTTCATAAATAACTTGTTTGATTGATATGATTTGAAACCATAACATCATTTCCTATGATCTGTTTGTACGCAACATTTTGAGCAAGAGTTTACCGAGTTCGACTCGACTTAAAAATGTATTTGTATGTCAACTATGTATGTACCTAATCTATTGGACAAGTTCTTGTTTTTTCGGATTGGACCCAAATGATAATTATCACATTCATGCCAATTTGTGTACGATTTTAATGTGGCATGTTTTGCATGTTTTGTCTTCTCTATTCTAAAGGTTTTGAATCAACCGATGCAAATATGACGCCTTTGATAGATATCCAGTTCAAAATAGGAAGCAGTGCACTCCCCCTCATGGTGTGGGGCACGGAGCTAGCGGAAAATAGCATAGATTCACTAAATGCTCTCATGCCTAGAAAGTGTGGTCCTCTTTCGACCTTGGCCGAGTCTTTTCTGAGCTCTATCGTACCCTTGGTCGCAAACGTACATCCTAGCTTTAAGCTATATCGTTGCAGACCCAACACGTCATTACATAGAAGATATGAAAAACAAGAGGAAAGGAGGAAGCGTGAAGCTTGGTGGATGAGGTTATGTCGGGTGCTAGGGCATGACAGAGGTTTTGTGTTCTTCACCGCTTCCTCTTTCTCTTTCGATGCTCGATTTTTTAAGGACTGGTTCGCTTGTCCTTTAGACCTATATATGCCATCGGTTCCATTGGATAGTCGAAGAGAACAACCCATGGTCTCTACACCGAGGATGCACATAACGAATTATTAAAAAAAATTAAGCTCAACAGTCTTAAAAAAAGAAAAATTAAAAGCAAGAGGGCGTCAACGCACAAAAATGTGTATCGAGAAAGAGTTGGGTGCGGCGATATGGCTCTCAGGGTGCCAGGTGGACCTTTTTTTTAAAACAATAAAATGAGATTTATAAGTTCCAAAAATTGTAAAACAATTGTATATCTAGATATATATGTACTCTACATGTCTATAAAGCTTCGCTGAGGAATAAGTTGTGATTTGGTCTAAGCAAAAATATACAAAATCACGGCTATAAAAGGAATAAAAACTCATTTATGCTCCCCATATTTGCCTTTTTTGTCCAGAACACGTTGAAAAGAATATGTCGGCAAGACTTAGCAGTAACTGATAGACAACTATCTGCACTTATATTTTTTTTTTTTTTGAATTTTTGAGTTATCAAAATAATTTTTTCAAAGCTTTCAAATAAAGGGCTACATGACCATGGTTTCAAAAGAATTATTTGGAGAAAGTTACGTTATTCACAAAGTTGCGGATCCTCTAGGTAACTAATATATGCACTTAACTATCGTGCCACTAGGGATGCAAGCGGAGTCATGCGGTTTGACCTGTAAAATTCCTTAATTAGTTCATAAGAGTACAACTGGGTTACATCTGCCTTCACTGAGATAGAGATGTAACCTCAGATTATTGTTTAGTTGGCGGAGAGAGAATGAATAAGAAAAGATTGTCCTCTCTTAACTACCGGGTGATCTACAGTCAAAAAAAAATGTAAGGGGTGATCTTAGAAAATAAGATAAGACTATTTTCTTTATTATACCACATGTCTTTTTTAGCAACATGATTTTTTACTAAAAATTGATTAATTCTCCCTAATTGGAAGGATCACAACAAGAGTAATGCATTACACAACTTATATCTATTGCTTTCTCTGGATGATGTGCTTTGAGCTAAGGAAAACATGTCTTCTCTATTATTGTACACGCGCTAATTAACTTATCATCGCAACTATATTACTAGAGTAGCAGTGTAGAAGGAAAAAAGAATCGCTGGAAAGGGATTGTGACACCTGTTACACCAACAAGTGGACCATGCACAGTGCACGTCGGTGTCCTGCCTCCAGACCTCCCTCGTCTCTAGGGCGCTTGTACGTACAGTACGTGGCGGCAGCGTGCGCCAACAAGTCGGCGCTCAAAAAATATCGCACGTCAAATGCGACGCGACGGCATCAGCCGTGTTAGATAGCTGGCTGCCAAACGGAGATCCACGACGCCAGAGGCTCTCTCGATCGCACTCAGCTCCGGGCTCTTTCGCTAGGTCCGTCCAGATGCTTTCCGATGGAAAGCGGCGAAAACGACGGCCGGCGCCAAGACCGCCGCGTTCTTGCCGTCTCGTCCCACGACTACGAGATGGCGATGCGTGCGACGGGTACTGATCCCTGCAGCTCGTCAGTGTCTCGGCCGTTTACACGGTTTACACCTGGATTTGCATCGTCGCCAAGTGTAAGCTGCCACTGTAACCGCTGTGAACGGCGAAGCTCGCGTCACCTCGGACCGCGATCGCTCCCCGGACCGGACGTTGCGCGCGATCGCGCTGCACAGCGCGCGCGGGGAAAAGCCAGGGACGAGGACGACGGCTGATCGTGGATGGATGGCGGCAGGTCAGAGCGAGTAGTAGCTGATGCAGCGTTGTGTGACTCATTAGTGGGAAATCTTTTTTGTTCTGCGTCTGGGAAAACGACGGCGCTTACGCACGTGCAATTCTACTGTTCATGACTCGTCGTGGGATGTGTTGGGCAACATGACAATCTCAACATAAATTTCGCTAGAGTCACCCCAGAACACAGACACAGACGTCTTATAACCGCACGATCTGGAAGTCTAAACACAATCCAACAGCTTCTATTAGCCTAACCTTTTTCTTTGGTGCACCTAGCATTTAGTTTTGACGGACTGAAACTTAGCCCGCACCACGTCCGCCCACGGAGTGGAAAGGAAAAAACTGCCTTCACACGAGATCCACTACCATCCTCTGCGTGCAGCCTCCACTATCCCAAATCAGATCGCTCCATCTATTCCCTGCGCCGCCGCCCTGCCGCCGCATCCTCTCCAAGTGAATGCCAGACCACGCGCCGCCGCCTGAACCGTGCTACCACTTCCCCTCGCTAGGCCGTCTGACCAGCGCCCCACATGACGCCGTTCCTCGCACTGCATCTGTTCCCCTCACCTAGGCGACAACGGCGACTCAAGTCTAAGCCGCTGACCGCCGATTCAGTTAATTTTGTAAGTTCGTTTTCTCCCCAGATGGGGCGGTGGCTGGTTGCTGCGGGCGGAAGTGGAGGCGTACGTATCACCTACGAGCCGTCGAAGTCCATTCATCGCTACTTCCACATGAGTTGCACGGAGCTGCTATATTTTGAAATCAGTAAACTGAACGTATTCTGATAGCTTGATCGATTTTGTAGGAAAACTACTGCTGCAATATTCTACTTGGAAGGTAGGAAATTAACCTTTTCAAGGAGAACCTGAAATAACACAAGTTTAAATTCATGTACACAAGTTCATGTCAACATATACATCGCAAGTTTCTGGTGCTTTGAGGTTAGCCAAAATAAATCACTAGTAGAAAAAGTGTCTTTCGTCCATCCTAGTTTGGAGCATTAGTCCCGGTTGTGGTTGCACCGGAACTAATGCTCACATTAGTCCCGGTTCCAACGGAACAATCTTTAGTCCCGGTTAAACGGGACCTTTAGTCCCGGTTAGTGACACCAACCGGAACTAAAGGGGTTGCGGCAGACTGCGGCCAGTGCCGACCCCTTTAGTCCCGGTTCGTATCACCAACCGGGACTAAAAGGGTGACATTTAGTCCCGGTCCGTATTACCAACCGGGACTAAAGGAAACGGGCAAAACAAGATTCTCAAGTTCTGCCGCGGCAGGAAAACGGGCACAAATCCTGCCGCGGCAGGAGAACGGCTCTCCACACCCCCTCCCCCCGGTGGCAGGAGATCGTCTTTTCTAGTTTCAAAATCATGCTAAAAATTATAAAAAGTTCTAAAAATAAAATCATTTGAACTGTACTTATATTAAGTGATCTAGTGGTTACGAAAATTAACAAACATGAATTTCGACATAATTTGCAAAAAATATATCATGAAAAAATCAAATGGCTTTGCATACGATCTCCGAAAAAACGTACAGCCTATCAAAACATGCAGAAAAAATTTCCTCTTCAATTTCAACGGCCTTTGGCCGTTTTGAATTCTTTTAGATTCTTAAAATTTGAAAAGAAAACAAAGTTATTTCAAAAATTAAATGTTTTTAGTAATTTTTTTATGTCATATTTGAATTCCTCATATTTTTTGATAATAATGGATATATTATTTGTCGAATTTTGATTTACAAATTTGAAGATATTATTTATGTCATATTAAATAAATAAATGGCAAAAAATGAATAAAATATTAATTTAATTAGTTTTTTATTTTCACTGGAATAAAATATTATTATTACTTATTTATTATTGTTTACTTAAATAGTTGTTCGTAATTTCAAAAAATAAAGATGGTTGACATATTGATATAAGTTAATAGGATTGATATACTAGTCTTGACAACAAGGTATAAGAGTTTTTCACGCGAGGTGGGAGAGATGGAATGAGGAAGTTAAGCGTGTTGGGGGTGGAGTAGTGCTAGGATAGGTGACCGACCGAGAAGTTTGACCATAAGTGTAATTTGATCTAAGATAAGTATAGTTAGTGTTAAAAATGAGAGATGTGAGAGATTAACGAGTCAGATAATTTGAAAAGTTCAAGAAAAAATTGAAAAAGAAATTGGAAATTTTTGTTAAAAAAAATCTTTAGTCCCGGTTCGTATTATGAACCGGGACGAAAGGTCCCGCACGCTCGACGCAGCCTTGTGAGGACCTTTCGTCCCGGTTTGCAGCCCAATCGAAACTAAAGGGTTGGGGCTTTAGTCCCGATTGCCCCATCCTGGTTGGGCAACCCGGACTAAAACCTCTTAGATACCAGGACAAAATTCCTTTTTCCACTAGTGAATATAGATTCTTAGGAGCATATGGTTTAGGAGTGATATTCTAGGCTCATTGGAGGTGCAAATATGATTAGCTATGTACCATTGCAGCAAGTTGCAGTCCTAGGTAAGATGATCTACTAACCGGTTGATTAAACTAATCGGTTGATTAAATCTTGCTTTTCAGGATGCCTACAATCTAAATCTGTGGGATATGGAACTACAGAACAATAAATCTTCTTATCTCGACAAAGTTCAGTTACATGATCATATAAGCAGTACAATATATCGTAGCACCAGGAGCTATATCACTAATACTTTTAGAACAAGCAAGTGAGTTATTGAACAATTGTGTAGTGTGACATTTATTTAATTCCTAGATCTTGAACCGTTTTGTGTTTAAGCTAGACTAAATTCTGCATAATATTTGTACAACTTTCAGCTATGATGGATAGTGAAAAAGGAATGAAGATTTCATCAACTAAATATGAGGATGACCTCCTTCCAGCAGCAAGGACAAGGAAACCAATGGTATTGCAATAGATGAATGAGGTATGATGCCTTATTAAAGTTAACAGACCGGTCTACTTGTTGTTATGTTAACTAACAAAGCCCTGAAACTATTACAATAAAGATTCCAAAAAACAAAGGAAAGAGGGGAAAACATTAGACTGATTATCCTTATCACTTCTACACATATCAGAAGACTAACCCATGGTATACTTTAAGGCTCATGCACCAAGCATTGTTCATTGAACGGTTGTAAATAGGATACTAAGATACATCAAAGGAACTATGAGTCTTGGATTGAACTTTAGAAAATCTTCTTATACTCTTGTAAGTGCATTTTTAGATATTGATTGGGCAAGTTGTGTAGATGATAGAATATGTACAGGAGGTTTCGTAATTTATTTTGGTCCTAAATTAATCTCTTGGAGTGCTAGAAAACAGGCAACAATTTCAAGATCAAGCATAGAAGTTGAGTATAAAGTTTTGGCAAATGACACAGCTGAGTTAATTTGGATCGAGTCCCTACTAGGAGAACTTGGTATCCAAAGAAAACAAACTTCATGTTTATGACGTGATAATATGGGAGCTACATATCTTTATGATAATCCCATTTTTCATGCAAGGACAAAACAAATTGAAATTGATTTCATTTTGTACAAGAAAGAGTTCCAAAGAAATTTCTTGAGATCAGATTTATTCCTTCCCAAGATTAAGTGACAGATGGCTTCACAAAGGCTTTACCAGTTCGGTAGCTTGAAAAGTTCAAACACAACCTCAACCTAAAGAAGGCTGAGACTGAGGAGGGGTGTTAGGTAACATGACAATGTGTGGTAACGTTGTAATGTGTGTGTGCGTGTACATGACAGAGAGATAGGCTTAGAGTTAATTTAGCGTACTTGTAAACAATCTGATCTAGAATAAAGATCAGATTGATCCCCGCTTATCTCTCTATCACACAACCTCTCCTGATGTAATCTGTTGATGGCTTATGCCTATATTAACATGGAACCGAGTCAAGGTAAAGGTATCATCGTTAAACCCAAACCATCATAGGATGAATCCCAAACGGGTGTGTTTGACTACTCATAACAATATTTCCCATTTCAGAGAGTTGGCATAAAGCTGCATACGGCGAGATTAGGCTTGGACCTATTTAGACATTTCCTTTGGTTACCCATGAAGTCATTGGTTGCATGAGGGCAACATGTATGCCCACTTTGTTTGGTTGTGTAGAATATGCTCGGCTGATAGAAAGCACAATGTTTGGCAGCCTGTATAAGGCTCGATATGGTTGTTCCCAAAATGCTCGATATGGTTACCTTGCACCATATGTGGTGAGCTTATCGGCTAGTAGTTCAATATTTAAGGTCTTACATGTAATCATACAATTTAGAAAAACAAGTAGTATGCAATCCACATGATGAAGTCTTTGATCATACTTTCACCGCACAGAGATGCAACCTGTGGTGGATCAACTTGTGTAGCTATAAGCTATGCATCGACTTTGTTCTTCATACCTTGTGCTACGAACTTTGAGAAGGATTTTTGTGTAGGGGTTCCGCGCATGAAAACAATAAAAATTACACTACGCCCCTGAACCCCTAAAGCTGTCAGGACCTATCTATTAGTAATACAGTAACGGGAGGGGCTTTTCACGAACTTACCCTTGAAGACCGAAAAATGTTGTCAACGCTCAAGAGAGCGTGGTTGATGTAGACGAGCCGAAGCCGACCTCAAGGTCGTGATGAAGTCCTTGCGCTCCTTCTGGCTCCAACGACTTGAGTGCCTCAAGTGCGACACCTCGCGGGGAGTTACACACGTCCGGTGCCTGACGATGACTCCCGCTTCCCCAATCCAGCAGCAGTTGTGGAAGTAGAGCTCCCAGATTCGAATCCCGCAGCGCGACGGCGCTCTACGGTGAAGATGTCTCTCGCTCGCGCAGTCTAGACTTGAGACCATGGTCACGAGAGAGAGAGGGGGGAGAGAGAAAATATCAATTAGAGGTCCTCCCAAAAGTGGGGAGACCTTTATTGATTATTGGTGTATTTATCTAGGCCAAATACCCCACTATATATAGGGGGAGGAGGGGTACACTCTCCCTCCAAGTCCCGGGGTGGGACTAAAGGAGAGGAGGGGGAGGAGGTGGCCGCCGGCCACCTAGTGGGCCCCGCGCGGGGGGCTAGGCCCAGCCGTCCTCCCCCTTAGCCCCTCTCCCTCTCTCCTTTCCCCTAATAGGCCCTCTCCCTCCGGAATTGGCCCATTAAGCCTTTGACCATTAAAATTGATTTTCTCTTTATTTAAATAATTATAAATGGTTAAATCAACATTTAACATTCATTCACATATTATTCAACCTCCGTGGCCATGGAACACCTTCCACCTCCACTCCGGACATCCTCCGGACTTACCAAAACCCTTCCAGTTTTCTCTCTTATTTTCTTTGGTGATTCCTCCGATCCTATTAACACTCTCTAAGCATCATCAAGCCCTTAAGCGTGATACCCCATGGTTCAGGAACACTCCAGACATGGTCGGGACACTCCCGCACCAATGATCGACAGAGGGACCTAGATGGCCATGTGACCCCTGTGCGTTCCACGAAGATCTTTCGTCATTTGAACCGGGACAGTCGTGTCTTATTCCCTTTGTCACTCGATACTTGCATTGCCCGAGATCTGATCAATAACATCACCATGTCATGTTCAATCTCGTTACTGAACAATGCTACTTGACTCGTTCCGACAAGTGATATCCCCGTGATCATGATCACACGCTGTGCAGCTATTGGATATAACTTCTCTGAGTGGGCCCTTGAGTATCTTCCCGTCACATGGACGGACAAATCCCGCTCTTGACATATATTGTCTCTACGGTTTCCTCCGAGTACCTGAACACACCTTTATAACCACCGTATTACCAGATGGCGTTTGATGCTATCTAAGCACTCTCGAGAGACAGTGATTGATATAGCCTCACGGTCTAAGGAATAGTCTACGAGGATCCTTTTCTAATCATCGTAACTTGAACTTCGTGACATGGTCACGATGTTTAGGTTGGGTATTGGTTCATCATCTCATTCTCAGAATGAGATGACCTCATTTCCAACTAGCATAAATGCCACATGATCAGGAAACATGATCATCTGTTGGCCAATGAACCAGTGACTAGAGTTTCACTGGGAACCCCTGGTTTGTTTGTATATCACACGTGTATTGATGTTTCCATTCAATACAGTTATAGCATGATATAAAACTTAATCATAACCTATATGAAATATGATAATAGTCCTTACTACTATTTGTCTCTAGGGCATATTTCCAACATTTTGTGCCTCCTATAGAGTCTTAAACCCTTTTATGGCGGTTGTATCGGTAACCCATCACTTGTTCGTTGCACTCCTCCATGTCTTGTTGATTCGTGGCACCTTGTCGTGGTACACCATATACCAATTGTATTTCTGCAGATACAAAACATATGCAACATAAGGATCACAAGTAAAGTAGTAAAATCAAGTTCAAAACACAAGCTAATCAACATAAACAACTTAAGAATGCATGATCATATAGGAAAAAGCAACACCGGTTCAATCTAACTAGCAAGTGTGATCCTACCGATCACATTACCTTTTATGGCGTCATCCTACCATCACCTACCACCGCAAGTTCTCCATCATGTGAGGGATTAGTATATACCACCTTACAATAAGTTCAAGTCCTAGATACTTCAAAATATACAACCAACAAGTTCATATTCATCGTGCATGCACCATCACCATCACCAGGGAGCTAGCACTACACGTAGTAGTGCTTGGTTAGGTAGGTCCTGACCATAGAGTCATGTGGTCCTCGGACATCTGAACAAAGCCATTTCCCTAGGCTCTGTTGTCGAAGAGGTGGCTCAGAGCCACCATAAGAGCCTTAGGGCTAAAATCGATGGCGTTCATAACGACATCGTAGAGACATGGGTGCACATCGGGAGGGCAAGCAGTGGTGATGGAGGCCGCCCCTATTTTTATGGCATCGGTCATGTAGGTGATGGAGGTGACGTCCTCTTCTCCCAGCATCGACCTTTTCCTCTTCTTAGAAGAGTCAAAGCCAGCACCATCAAAGGCTATAGTACTATGGTCAGCAACGGCGCAAACAACGTCGGCAACACTAACGCCAGTACTAGCAGCATGATTAGTATCGCCCTCGTCGCCAGTGATCACTATCTTGGACCCCTAGGTATACATGTAGTCAGGGCTACATGTCCCAAGAGGCTCACTCGAACCCATAGAAAACCTGCTAGTGGGATGGCCAAAGGAGAAGATCTTCTGCATGTGGGTATAGTTGGTGATTAGCTTGTTCAGGTGTTTGGCATCCTTGGGGTGATCCTGATATAGGGAGTTTCAGGGAGGTTATTGCTAGATAGTTGGAACAAACTGGTTAGTACACGAAATGAAACAATAGTTAGTACCAAGATACGGCCCTTTGTAGTGCATGTCCTACAAGATGATGGTGCGGGACTCCTCATCCTACCTAGCTCCACTAAGGTCTCTAATCTTGGACACATGAATCCACCTAGTTCTCCACTTATGCAGGTGGTTCTACACCTGCTGAGAGGAGACCTCAATGCCACAGAACTCAAACATCTTCCTGGCAATAGTGTCTAGGTGCACCTCCTTGAACCCCTTCTCTAACGTCATGCCTCTCTTGATGATATCCCAGATCTTGTTCAGCATGAAGGTGGAAAGGTATGGTTCCCACTTCATGGTGTACTTCACCCTGTTACCATGGCATGTGCTATTGCCAGCCTTGATGGCCTTTGTTCTTGGCCATGATTGTGGCAGCTTGCTCTGCAATCTACCCCACTATATAGGAAGTCATGGGAGGCGCAAATACGATCTATGCACACTGCGGATAGGTGAAAAACATAGGCGTGGGCTGGGTCTCGGCAACGAAGGTCTCCTAGTACTCGAAAAGGGCCTGGTTGAACTCTTCTTGGATCATTTCCTACACTGGTCAGTAGTAGAACTAAGCAATTTAATAACAGTTCACTACACATGACCACATTTGGAATCCACAATGCATGAGCAATATTCAGATCTACAACATTTGTAAGCATTATCGACATCTACATCATTACCATTGCACAAATCGGTACTTGAACAAAACAATCTACACATGAACACAATCATACCATCGGCTTATGCTAACAAGCAACCTAAACATGCAATACGACCAAAAAATTCTACGATCTATCACTACATCATGCGCTTCATTAGGCATACTACAATAGATGTACCGCAGTCTGTAGTAAGATCTACCAGGTGATACAAGATCCTATCTATCAGCTCTAGGGTTTGAAGAAACCACCGGCATTGCAGGAGTGGAGTACGAAGCCAGTGAAGATCTCAGAGAAGAGGAAGACTCACTACCGCTGCTATCCTACATCCACTATTGTCGATGTCGCCGCTTACCTGCACGTCGGTGAAGCTTTTGGTGGGACAAAGAGCTCGAATTGGGGGGAAATGGTGGCGCGGCATTTGGCGGTGAGCAGAGCGGTGATAAATAGATCTCTGAATCGGCGGGCGATGATGAAATTTCTCCCGCCGTCTTTTGGGGGAAAGTGGGATCTCGTGCCATGAACGAGCTTGCACGCGTTGGGCGCAACTTCCCTCCTTTCAGATGAGCGGAGCATGTACTTATGGAAACGTTCAATTTGAGTGTTCCCCGTGCAGGCAAAAAGGTTGTTTTAAGGAGCGTGTGGGCCACGAATTCGAGATGCGGCATCGGTACGTGTGGCAACTAGCTAAGGCTGGTCCTAGTGGGAGTATCATAGCTAGTATCATGCATGCCATGTTGGCACAAATCTGATGTGGCACAACAATTAATGAAGAAAGAGATGGTTAAAGTATCATAGGTAGATACCGTCTCATAGCACGTAAAACTAGAAAATCCTCGTGCAAATAAATCTTGTACACAATTTTGCATTGAGATTCTACAAATCATTAAATATAGTACTAATATGATACTACCATATGATACCATGCATTAAGATACTATTATACACTAGTATCATATGCATAATACTACTAGTATGATACTATGATCAGCCTAAGGGAATACGCCATCGGATTTGGACAGCACATCCTTGTTCGAGCGGGGTCTTACTTTGCAGCAATGGTGTTTTGTTTAATAAAAAACATTTCCTTCTCCTTGCAGGTTATCTACTCAGCGCACATATTGACTTCACGACTACTCCCTCCGTTCAGAAATATAAAACGTTTTAGCTTTATGAGTCCAATGTATCTAGTTTTCTTTTAGTGTATAGATTCAAAGTGCATATATACACTAAAAAACGTCTAGATACATTTATTTCACAAAGCTAAAAATGTCTTATATTTCTGTGAGGGAGTAGCAACGAACAGAACACGACGACATGTACACAACCAGGGATGTCTTGCACACATATGGTAGGTACCGTAATCTACAGCCCTCACCTTAGTCTGCTTTCTTCTTTTATCGCATGTTAAGAGTTTTGTTGAACATTTTTTCCCATTTTAATAGGTTCTATAGAGAGACCGGGTGCTGATGCGACTTTTCAGTTAATAGAAAAGTCCCATCATTGAGAAAAAAGGTCTGCAATAACGACTTATGTAAGAACATATGCCGTATTTCTGAACTCCAAGCAAACTTTGGTTAGCTCGGATTCAACTAGTAATGCATAATGAAAGAACATCAAAAGCGTATATGTCCTATTATATAATACAATACGGTATTCTGCATTAACGAATGTCTACGCTTTGCTTGCAACGAGGTTCCCTACAATTCTGGTTTTCTTTTGATGCTGCAACAGCGAAGAAGTTCTGAGCATGTTGCAGGGAATTTCATTGCAAATTCTTCCCCCTTTTCTCCCATAACAGTCTGATGATGGATTTACTGCCGGATCTCAATGACCATTTCTTGCGTGCCTGAACTGTTCTGTTGGCTTCTATGAACTTGATGAGTAGGGAGGAACCATTCGGGTGTCGGATTAACAGTACTCTCTGGGAGGGCAGGAGGTTGAGGGATGCCATGTGCAGGTATTATCTCAGATTTTCTACCAGGCAGCTCTTTCAATGAGACACGGCACATTGGGCAAGTCATCTGCTTCTGCAACCATACATCTAAGCAGGTACGGTGGAAGTTATGACGACATGTCGGTATGATTCGTAGAATCTCTTTCTCGGTGTATTCACCTAAACATATAGAGCACCTGCCAAAGGAAAACGACTGTTAAAATGCTTGATCTAAGAAAGTTCTATAATGTCTAGCGGCATGACTACAACCAAGGCTGGACAATTACTTGATAGGATGAACAGAACAGACCGAACCACAAAAAAGACGAGAAAAGATGCAGGAGGAAATCAAGTTTCAGTAAAAACTCTGGCAACGGCATTAAAAGTATTTTATTTTTTTAATTAAATATAATATTGTAGGAAGGTGATGTTATATCAAATAAAAAAATTCAAACTTATAATCCGCTGCTGGAGAGGTCTCATCTACCTAACAACGTACAGCCAGCGAGGGATCATTCCCCGGGGGTCAACATTTTAAAATCATTCATTTGGGGTATGTGCTCCCAAACGAATATCACCTACTCAGATAACTGAGGCCGTATTTGAGTTTTTTCTAACTTGCAAACATGATTTCCACCAGTTAACTTCCAAAACAAGTGCCAGGATGTTCTAATGTTAAATCTGATTTTAGAGTTAAATTTACAAAAAAACACGGATGGAAATTGAGCTATACAAAAAAAAAACTAGCGTCTTGTAAGCTTCTTGAGATTAGGCTCGGTTGATTATGTCCAATCAAAGTTTGGTTGATTGTATCCAATCAAAGTTTGTTTGAGGTTGAAGACTTGTTAAGGCTTAAACATATTCATTGCTGAACAAGGATTCCTACACCCTTGTCCGGTGCACCCCACCCAAGTTCAGAAGCACCTTCTAAAAGTCGTATAATTTTTTTGGATAATTGAATACATAAACACAAACTGATCTACCATTTCACAAAATTCAATCAAAAATGTGACCCATAGCTTGTGAAACAAACAAGACATGTTATGAATAGTAGTTAATTCAAGTTGGCTGTGAATTGAGCCCACTAACACCAACATAGCTGTATTTGTTATTTGTGTTTCTCGAGCCGTCGTTTAAATTTGGACTTGAAATATTGTGACATGATGAATGCATGTCATGATCTTTCAGATTTTTTTTACAAGTTTTAATGGGTTCACCACAAGGCTGGGTGCACCAGTACGTTCTCTCATGCACACATAGCAAAAAATGCATTTCACTGTCCCAAAATAACCCCAAGGAATATGGATGTACTCCCTCGGTTCCACAATATAAGATGTTTTAGCCTTTTTCTGAAACACATGTATCTAGACACCTTTTAGTGTGTAGGTTCACTTATTTTGCTCCGAACCTACACACCAAAAGACGTCTAGATACATTCGTTTTAGAAAAAGGCTAAAACATCTTATATTTTGGAATGGAGGGAGTAGTATATAGAAGCTTACGTAGACGTCTAAAATTTCAATAGCAAATTTATCCTGGAATCAGGAACCAAAAAGACAAACAACACTTCACTCATAGGGCATATGGTAGTGTGTGGTTGACTACTTTGGTACTGCACAGCATGGACAAAATTCATAATCAAATCCTGCAGCTCACAAACTTAAAAACACCTATCTTGTAGTGTGTTATTTCACCTACCAATAAATGCTTCCAATCATTTCTCACCATAGTGCATGTAATGCACCAAACTATGCTTCCAGATTGACACATGTTGACCATATTCGCCAAAAGGCGTAGACATTTACAGTTTTACACACACAAGTGGGTTTCTTTTGTTCCATCTAATGAAAACTTCCAGCTGAGCTTTCAAATACTTGAGGGGTATATGACTGTACATGTCGAATTGATAATCATCAGGCCAGTGACTAAGAGATGAATCCATCCCGGTGGCAAAAGTTTTTAAACATTGTAGTTGGCGATTAGGTACATTATAGCAGAAAACAATGAAGCCAGGAAATCTTTATTTCATACAGAGATAGTTGCACTTACTGAGCATCATCTTTTGAATGAAAAGCCTCGAAGTTATACTTCATGGTTGGAATCGCAGCAATAACCCAAGGTTCCAATCCACGACGAGCATGCTCCATCTGAAAAAAAAGGATAGTATTATTTTTGAAGTACAAAAGATACTGATACAATATTGGACATTGATTTTGACATTCTGTTGTCCTTATTCATTAAACTCTTGCTACTAGCACAACTAGAAATAAAAAGGAAAACCCATCAATACAAATTCAAACCTACTGTTCTACATATTTGGTATCTTTGGCATGATGGTTTATATAACGTTATTTAAACACGTAGTTCAATTATTGCGGATATGATTGTACACATAACAGTTACAACTTGTCAACAGAAAAACTTCGAAAAGAAATGCCTTGTACAATTTATAATACTCCCTCCGACCCAAATTAGTTGACTTAGATTTATCTAGATTCAAGTGTATCTAGACATGATTTGGTATTAGATACATCTGTATCTTGCCAAATTTGAATCAACTAATTTGGGTCGGAGGGAGTAGTAACTTCGTAAGAACTATGCTTTTGTTCAATTGACATTTCAAAACATAACTAACATAAGTCTGAAGCACACAAAATGGAGAATGCTGCATTTGTAACCATCAAATTTACTCAAAAGAAACAGATATACAATTTTATTTTATTTTTGAGGAAAATAAAACAAGAGCGAGGTGACAAATGACATATATCAGCAAAGAACGGTGTCCTATAACACACCATGTATAGTCTGAGTGTTTATGCAAAAAAAAACTTTTAGAGCTTGAGCTACATGGAGCCCGGTTGTTTCAAAATTCGAAAACACCAGTTCAAAGTTTCAAAAAATTCCGAAAAAAATCTATATGTAGATAATGATGTACACTGCCAACTTGAAAAACTCACAATCCGAAATACCTTATATTCTGGGCATAACAAAAATGACAAAATCTGACGGATTTTGGAGGATTGAAGTTGTGCACTGTTCACTACTTTAGATTTTCTCATTTTTCTGTAGCCCAAAATACTGAGTATTTCGGGTTGTGAGTTGTTCAAGTTGGTAGAGTACATTATTTTCTACATCTAGAATTTTTTCTCGGAATGTTTTGAAACTTTGAACAGGCTACATGTATCCCAAGTTCCAAACGTCCGCACTCACGGTTTATGTAGCTTTTGAGTTCTTCCACGAACTATACCTTACTATTTCCCTGTGGGGCTGCAAAGTTCATTTGTTCTTAGACCATAAATTAGTATGTGATGTGATAGCCTTCCTTCTGAAACTTGTCAGGCTCACACCACTATAATTGCTTGTATTTGGACAAAGGAATAATGCTATGTTGCAAATAGTAGGGGCACTGAATCAAGAAAACTATCATTCCCTTCGTGGCAAAAAGCCACAAACTACTGCTTATATAAATCCTATCTAGACCCTAGAACCTTTTGCTCAGTCATTAGAACAGATGAATAGAAATAGCAGTCCAAAATCGGAGAAAAGAAACTAGAGAAATAAATATAAGCCTCCCTATATCGGCCCTGGGACTAGGGGGCTAATTCTTCCAAATCTGTATTATCTACTAATAAAGCTTCAAAGTGGTCACACGCTAACAAACTGTTACCATGAGCGTAATAGCTAGAAACAGAATATACAGTACATAAAAATCATGTTCACGGTTTAACAGAGAAGTTCAGAAATCAAAACTTCACATTTCAAGCAACTATAGCAAGCAGAACATAGACACTTCAGCTACTATGTGCGTAGACACACCATGGCACTACCACTACAGAAGCACGAGCAATTAATTGCGTGTTCCCCTTCTGGAAACTGCTGCGCAGTAGAGTCGTAGGAGCAGAAGAAAGGGGTGTGGAACGCACCGGGCGGCCGAGATCCGCGGGGAAGTCGGCGTCGAAGTCCAGCGGCGGCTGCGCACCGCCGTCGTCCGCGCCCCGGGCGCGGCAGCAGAGGAACCGAGCGCAGACGAACGCGATGAATACGGCGGTCATGCCGAAGCCGAGCACGGCGCTCAGTAGATTCAGCTCCGACCCGAACATCCTCCCACCACCTCTCGTGGTCCCGCCTCGGGCCGGCGCTCCGCCGAGACTTCCTCCCGCACCCACGACGGTGAGCGGAAACCCTACCGCTCGAACAGGCGCCCGCCGCTGCAGCGAATTGCGAGAGCTGTGAGATTGGGGCCGGGGATGCCCATTGGTTGGGAGGGCCCGCGGAGGCCGGAGGGGGGGCGGTGATCGGTAAGCACGGATTGTGATTGGCGTGGTCGCTTGACTGCGACGAGGACGCGAACGATGGAAGGGACACTGCGAGGAGCGGAGCGGAAGAGGAGCAGAGCGGTGGCCTGCGGAGCCTAGAGCTGGTTGGTGGGAGGTCGGATCGGGGACTGCGACGTGGCTGGCGTATCTGCGTGGGCGTGGGCCCGCGAGCGTGCAGCTTGCTGTCATGCTATATTTTTGAAGAGAAAATAATCTAGAGTATTTTTCTTTTTTGGAATTTATAAAAAAAGGAAGCTAACATTCGGATTTTAGAATATGGATCAAACAAGACAACCGCCAGATCTCATGTTCTCACATGGCAACTACTGACTGTTCGCTCTGCCGAACGTTTTATCAGTATTGGAGGCCATTTTTTTTGCAAGAATATGTGCTCGAAGACATACCTGACAAGCTGACGGCCGATACAACATCAACTACAACGTGTGTGTCACAACGAACATCACGCTATGCTAACCAAAAAACTTGCAACCACTCTAGACACACCCACAATAGGAATGGCTCGTCTTCGGGAAGACCGCCAAGGTCCATCTCAACCATTTTTTATTTGCTTTATTTACTACTAAGGCAACTGAATTTTCATTCCGGAGAGGGCCCAAGGACTCGCAGAGAAAACGGACTCCCCCGACCCCGCGAGCGTCACGGCGAAACCCTTGCGCCCCCGCCCATGCTCTTCTCCCTCCCTCCTCTCCCCTCCCTCGCTGTCACGGGAGGGCGTGGCCGGGAGAAGCCTGCGTCGCCCTGGTGGCGGCGAGGCTCTTCCTCCTTCTCGCATGGACTCTGGGGTGGCGCGGGCAACCCACCATGGCGGCGACGCGGGCTTCGTGGTGGCTCCCAACGGCGGGGACGAGCTGGTCCGACGGCGGCGGTGACGACGCGAGGAGGTGGTGGTGTGGCGTTGCGGTGGCGCTGCTTCGGTGTCATCTGCAGGGCCTAGATGGTGGAGGAGGATGGCAGGCAGCAGCGGGAGGCGTCCCCCTTGATGTGCGCCGGTCCGGCGGGCGTGCTTGGACTCGGGAGACGCGGCGACTTCGTGGTGGTGCCGGTTGTGGCCGGCGGGACAGCATGGCTGCGCAGCGGCCTCTGGCCATAGGTGTAATCCCCCCAACATTTAGGGCTACATAAGAGAGTTTGTGCATTTCCATGCATTCATCTGTAAAATTGGGATAAATTTTTCGCAAACTAAAACCCTGGAGAGAGTTTCTTTCACTAGGTTGGGATAGGAGTTAGCTCATTCTGGTGAATGCTATAAATTTTGACATGATCTCTAGGTATTTGGGGTAATAATTTGAATTTGAAACTACTTTTGAAATAATTTAAAATAAAAGCATTTAGGAATTTATGGTTTTGAAGAGGATTTTAAATATTTAATAGGAAGTATTAAGTATTATATTATGGAATAAGGATATAATTTAAATAAAGCTTAAGACATTATAAATAAATGGATATATACAAATAAGTAGATATTCTTATTCTTTTCCTACTCTATAAATATAATACAAAAAATACCTATAAATAAGAAGTTCCTATACAAAGAAATAATTACAAGTAGAAGAAAGTAAAAACTTTATTGAATAATCTATATATATTACATTGTTCTTACAAAAGAAAAGGAAAAAGATTACAAAAGTAATAAAGGGAAAATCCTAAACTAAATCCTACACTAAATATTCTTAATCTTCTTTTTATGATCTTGTACCTATAAACAAATAAGAAAAAACAAAATAAAAGAAAAGATTAGTGTTGATAATGCTCTCAACTATAAATAGTGAGATGCACTGTTTTAAATGCACCATTGAGCAAATTCAAATAATAGGGGCAAATTTCACCAAAGTATAGTATTTGTTCTTTCAAAAGGCTTCAGAACAACATCATTAGCCATTGGGACAAGTTTCACCAAGAAAGTAAAAGTAAAAGGGGTGAATCCCATATATTAGGGATATTATAACTGGGATAAAAGGGAGGCATCTCACGACCTGTGTGTTATTGACCGTTGGATCGCGCTCTAGTACGTCTTCTGCCATTGGATCTCTACCTCATTTAGCACTAGGCCAAATATCCCTAGGGGATGCTTCTCTGGTGGTCAAATGAGCCTGCTATGGTGAATTGGGCCAGAAAATACCCACTAAAGCCCAAGCTGGTAAAAACGACATTGGAAAATCATTTTGCTTGGCTAAGAAAAAGCATCGGCCGATGAAGTACGAGGGGTGCCTCCTCCCATCCCGACCTTTCCTGTGCTAATACTGCGTCGTCGCCCTTGCGCTAGCCGCACCGCCGTCGCCGTCGACTAGGACCTCCAGAAGTGGCTTCAGACCCTAGACCTTGATCTAGACCAGTCACGCCCTTCCACATACCTCGATCTAGACCTCGAGCGGTGGATCCACTGAGGCGGCGCAACCAGAACCGACGATGTATATAGTTGCACTGCTGTCCAAGGACACGGGCTTACATTCCCTACAAGATGGAATACCTCCAGCAACTCAGGGTGAACCTTGGGTGGCACATCCATGCCATCCTACTCAGTTCCTCTCCCTCAGCGCCGCAAGATCAGCCCCTGCTTCACGTGCCAGGTACGTCCACACCTTTCCACCTCTCTGGGTGTGCCGCTGCTAGCTGCTATGTGAAGGTTCACATCTGATTTGATGATGGTTGGGCGGACGTGGTGATTGGCGCAAGATGCTCGGAAGAGCCATGGAGGGGAAGAGAACGACACCAGCCTTCCTGGAAAATCGCAAGCGCGGTAGGACGTGCCACTCGAGGAGTAGTAGGACAACCTCCGCGTGCACCTACTTCAGGGTTCACACCTCACCGATGATTGTCTTCTATATCTTTGTCTCGAGCTAACAATTGTCCTGCCTCGATCATGTTTCGATGGTCTGTAGTCAGGGGGTACCTGAACACCTTCCTGTAAGTACCAACCGAGAACCAACTCGGTACCTGAAGGCTCGGAGCAGGTGACGAGGGAGGAATGCACGCACCCGGGAGTGGGAGGGGTCATGCTGAGGACGACTAGCTGATGCTAGAAAATACCATACCTGTAGTGATGAGGGAGCAGATGATTAGGTAGATGGATTCTTATAGTTCGCTTAATGGAATTTTTTTGTCCAGTTCCGCTTGGATGGTTGTTGTTATCATATGCAAAGAAAGATCAATGTAGGTGATTTTATTTCTATAACATACTCAAGGAATACCTTATCATGTTAATGATATGACAAACTTATCCTTTTGTATCTATCCATTTTTTAGCTACATGAATAGGTCTATTATTTACTCAAATTCAGACATTACACTACTGAAGACAGTTGTGTGGCTTTAGAAAGATTTTTATGCTTATATCTGCAAGTGATAAATGTATAGACATGAGTGAATATTTGATATTGAGAACAACCGCTCTACAAAGCTAGCGAATTTTCCTGTTCTGATTTATGATCTTGCTAATTATTTCATCTTAGGGAAATTATAACTGAGCAAACAGGAGGCCTCTCACAACGTGTATGTTCTGGCTGCCGGATCACGCTCTGGGTACGTTTTCTACCGTTTGGACACTCGGCCATATTGATTTAGTGGTGTTCTTCCTGAATTCTTAGCCTGCATAAAACATTGTGTTGAGCAGAAAATGAATTGTAGAAACTATCTGATGGAGCAAATGAATAAGACTTGAAATTCCATGTGTAGAATTCACATATCAGAAATACCATAATTGGGCAGATTATTGATGAAGTAACATGAAATTCTCCCAAAAATTGTGCTCGTGTGTAGCATTAAAGTTGATGTTTTTGCAAAAGTGATTGTCAACGGACATTCTTCCAATTAATTAACTATGATTAAGTGCTCTTTTTGCTAATTCTTAGAAGTTACATAAACATATTGATTTCTGAACTTTGGACCGTTCATATTTTCCCATGTTTCTTATAGACGCTATAAACTCCAGTGTCACTGAATATGCATGGCAGCATTTTCAGCTGTTATGGAGAGTCTGTAGATGATGGTCTCCCAGTTTTCAACGGTTATTTGGAATCTTTAGATAGTGCTCCCTGATTTTTCCAAGACGTGTATTTGGATATTCTGGGTAAGAGTTTGCTTGTTCAAATATGCAAAAGATTTGGGAACACCTAGATATTTACATAGCTTTATTATTCTGGTATACGGTCCATCAATGCCTTCGAATGGACATGCCCAAAAGCAAAGAAATGATTTAGACTTCCATCTATACAATTGATGTTGTAACAATTTAGTAGCTTGTGATCAGAAAATTCCTCTTTCTTCTGTTGGTTTCTTACACAGTGAAGTTTTGGCTCAGATTTTTTATTAGGCTGGCCTAGCAAAGCTTAAATATGAGACAAATAATACCTTTAGGTAAATACAAATCTAAAGTCCCAAAAATAATTACCTACCATGTTGTTTACTTCTCAAATTATTTTTTCATATCTCTAGAAAATGTAGAACTTCATAGAAATTTATTTATTTACCTAATGGACGGGCGCTGCAACGCGTGCCTACATGGTCTAGTTTGTTCTCAAGTTGATCCACAGACCAAGCTAGCAAGCAAACAGCTTACTCATACATGCAGAACAACAGTGTTGTCGACACTAGAGAGCACCCCAGTGAGGAATAAAAGGCACAACCGTAGCAGTACTAGGAACTTCTCCCTATTACTCAAAGTTTCACCATAGAAAGAACCACAAGAACACCACCAAACATGTGGTGGAATTCCACCATATCCCTTTAGAACAAACCACATCAAATCACTAGATCGCCCAACAAGATGGTTACATAGTGGAGGGGTTGGATCAAGTGTAGAGCAAGGGCAAGTTGGAGCAAGGAGGAGTGGTAGATCAAGGAGGAAGTACAAACTATATCAGGAAGGTGATGGACAAGTTGTAGCAACCACCATCATCAACATCAGTCATCACATCAGGTTGAATAATCTCACAAACAAATCATGCTCACTATTTGTTCATGTCTATTATATGAGCAAGATATGTTGGATAAATTGTATCCTCAGAACTACACTCATTTGGAGTGTATATTCATTTTTGAATATCTCAAAGGGTCAAGTAGTATCTTCTCGGTCTACATAAAAGGTCTTGGTCTATGTATCCTAGACTAAACTGGTAATTCTAGTTTTAAAACTAGATGAAAGCAGATCCATTGATGGATGGCTACTAGGCACATTCCAATGAATGGTAGAACCTCAGTAGTAGTTCAACTTTATAAACCTTTCCCAAATAAGAAGCATCAGTTACAAACTTCCATAAGAAGGATAGTCAAATCATCTTCCTAAAAACAATAGGAATCATTTATATAAACCATCTATTATGAGATAGTTACATCCAAGTAATTTGATCACAAGCATATAATCATTGTCTTAAACTTTAGATCATAGTGCATCAAGCCATAGCATCTGCCTAAACAAAAGGCTAGGAATCATGTGAATAATTTTCATCAGTATATAAGCAACCACAAAAGAACAAGGCCATAGCCTATACCAGGATTTCATCCTAGAAGTTATCACCATAGCACAGCAGCAATCATAGGTCAGTCACAGTTCGAGAGCTAATATATCAATCATCAACAAGGTATGGGTTAGGTATATCTGCAAACAAGGAACATGTCCTTATCAAATATTTGCAAGAAGATCAATTTAGAATCACTCTGTAAGCCAGCAAAGCTAAGTTGATCCATCACAATATTTTACACAACGTAAACATCACCAAAGAGGGAATTAGAAATCAATTCACATGTCAGACTGGAATAGCATTCTAGCATAGTTTCCAGAAGCCTAGGTATAACCAGGATACTACCAAATCCATAATAGAGACAACACTGAAGTAAATATACTATGCATCAATTAAGGCAGTGTCAACATCTCATATCACATCACAACATCAGTCAAGCTTATGCTTAACCAAAATCAACTCACAGAACACCACTATCAGTATTCCTAAACAAACCACAGAACAAGTTTACCACATCATCATAGCAATAAGAATCCACTAAGCAAATCTCTACTAGAGTTGAGAGTAAACAGGTAGAGGGATGAATCCTAGAAGAGGGGGCAAATATTAATGAGGGTTACATACAGCAGCAGTGAGGAATCCACAGAGGGAGAATGAGAGAAGTGAGGAAGGGAAAAGACTTACTCGTAGTCCTCTCTTAGAGATATAAGAGGAAGCAGAAGGTTGGACGGCGGCAAGGCTAGGGCGACACGGGGAGAACTTGAGGGCGCTGCAACCCACACCATGCCATGTCTCGATGGCCACAAGAGAAGGGAGGCGACAGACAAGCACCACCGCACCACCAACGCACCAGGGCAATGCCACGGGATCGCCAAAGTACACCACCACGGCAAGTGGGTGAAACCCTAGTTCCAATTAGTCAGGGACGCTGACGAGGGGTAACCTTGGCAATTCCCTGTAGGGGTTCCGCGTATGAAAACAATAAAATTTTACCCTACGCCCTTGAACCCCTGATGTTGCCAGGACCTATCTATTAGTAATGCAGTAACGGGAGGGGCTTTTCGCAAACTTACCCTTGAAGACCGAAAAGCGTTGTCAATGCTCAGGAGAGTGTGGTCGATGTAGACGAGCCAAAGCCAACCTCAAGGTCGTGATGAAGTCCTTGCGCTCTTGTGGCTCCAACGACTTGAGTGCCTAAAGTGTGACACCTCGCGGGGAGTTACACATATCCGGTGCTTGACGATGACTCCCGCTTCCCCGATCCAGCAGCAGTTTCGGAAGTAGAGCTCCTGGATCCGAATCCCACAGCACGACAGCGCTCCGCGGTGAAGATGTCTCTCATTCACGCAGTCCGAACTTGGGACCACGGTCACGAGAGAGAGAGAGAGAGAGAGAATATCAATTGGAGGTCTCCCCAAAAATGAGGAGACCTTTATTGAATATTGCATGTTTTATCTGGCCAAATGCCCCCACTATATATAGGGGGGAGGTACTGCCTCCCTCAAAGTCCCGGGGTGGGACTAAAGGAGAGGGAGAGGGGGGCACCGCCAGCCAGCCCTACTGAGGGCCCCGCGCGGGGGGGGGGGGGCTTGGCCCAGCCAGCCACCCCCTTGCCCCTTCTCCCCTCTTGCCTTTCCCTAATGGGCCCTCTTCCTTCCGGAATTGGCCCATTAAGCCTTTTGACCTTTAAATTGATTTTCTCTTTTATTAAATAATTATGAATAAATGATTAAATCAATATTTAACATTCATTCACATATTATTCAATCTCCGTGGCTATGGAACACCTTCCACCTCCACTCCGGATATCCTCCGGACTTATCGAAACCCTTCCAGTTTTCTCTCTACTATTCTTCTGTGATTCTGTCGATCCTATAAACACTCTATAAGCATCATCAAACCCTTAAGCATGACACCCCACGGTTTGGTAACACTCTAGACATGGTCGGGACACTCCCGGACCAATGATCGACAGAGAGACCTGGATGGCCATGTGACCCCTGTGCATTCCACGAAGATCTTTCGTCGTTTGAACCGGGACAGTCGTGTCTTATTTCCTTTGTCTCTCGGCACTCACATTGCCCGAGATCTGATCAATGACATCGAAAAGGTCATGTTCAATCTTGTTACCGAACAGTGCTACTTGACTCGTTCGACAAGTGATATCCTTGTGATCAAATCACACGCTGCGTAGCTATTGGATATAACTTCTCCGAGTGGGCCCTTGAGTATCTTTCTGTCACATGGACGGATAAATCCCGCTCTTGGCATATATTGCCTCTACAGTTCCTTCGAATACCTGAACACACCTTTATTGTCACTGTATTACCAAGTGACGTTTGATGCTATCTAAGCATTCTCGGGAGACAGTGATTGATATAGCCTCACGGTCTAAGGAATAGTCTACGAGGATCCATTTCTAATCATCATAACTTGAACTTCATGATATGATCGAGTCACGATGTTTTGGTTGGGTATTGGTTCATCATCTCATTATCAGAATGAGTTGACTCCATTTCCAACTGGCATAAATGCCACATGATCAGGAAACTTGATCATTTGTTGACCAATGAACCAGTGACTAGAGTTTCACTGGGAACCCCTGGTTGTTTATATATCACACGTGTATTGATGTTTCTTCTCAATACAGTTGTAGCATGATATAAAACTTAATCATAAATGTTATGAAATATGATAATAATCCTTATTATTATTTGTCTCTAGGGCATATTTCCAACAGTCTCCCACTTGCACTAGAGTACAAATAAACTATGGCAGCAGAACGAGGCCGGATTCTAGGAGCCTACAGTGACTTTAGATCAACCTCGAGGGCTTTCTCATGGGCGCTGTGCCCTGGGACACATCATTCTACGTTAAAAGCGAACTAGCCCCACCATAACATTATACAACACTTTAGATGGTACCCTTATCTATTATTATAAATGTAATCATTGAAATGCTAGTGCACCCTGTGCAACTTTTGATGTTTTGTTCACCTCGCTTCCTACTTGACTTTAGTCGGTTTCTACAGGAGTTTCCAACATATTCCCTTATAACATAACCCTTTATACTTTAAGATATGTCACCCTTTATGGATTTGGAAAATATGTCCGCAATTCTCTATTAGACACTGCGGAAAAACTTAGCTCGACGTTCCGTGATTCAAACTTAATCACTTTTCAAACGTTTCTTATTGGATCATATATTATGTTAAGTTATCATCATGGTTTTCTAAGATAGAACCTATGTCTCAACATAGTGGATGATGATCATCATTTTCTTTCTTTCCACCATTGATGTTAAACTTAATACTATTCCTAACTTAAGTTATTAAGGACCAGTTCCTTAATTAACTTCTATTCTGAAACCCTTTTCAGAATCCTTTAAGGAATACTACATAATACACTTATTATCAACTTCTACCCCTTTAAATCATTATTTATCGGTACTTGCGCTTTTATTCTTAAGGTGTCGAATACACACTTGAGAATCACTCCTTTAAGCTCCCACTCAAAATATGTTCCCAACATATTTGGGTATGAGTCACTACTCTTACTCAAACTATGTTCCTACATATTTGAATTTGAGACTTATATTGCTCCCACTCAAAAAATATGTCATTCACATATTGTTTTAGGAAGACTTTCATAGCTTCCACTCAATTTCATGCAAATTGCATATACACTCACTATTTTGAACAATTTCAAAATCCTTTGATCAAGTATCAAACTTGGAGATTTACTACGAGATACTAGTACTTTACTAGTTTTAAATCCACCAGACTTTCAACACACTCGAATCAAATTCATTTGAATTCGTCCAATACTTGCAAATTGTGTTTTTTATTCACCCCCTTTTCCACTATGGCTTTGCAGTCATTTGGGAAAATTCCAAGTAAATCCTTTACTTGTAAGATTCAGCAACAAATTGCTTTCTAATCTCAAGGGAATTTTGCTTCTAGGATTTCTCATAATTTCCTTAGTAGTCCGTAGGTATGTCATATTCTGGTAATCATGACAAATGATTCACAAATGTCTCCATACAAGATATGGGATGCATTTTGAATCCTACTTTATGTAGTAAAAACACTAGTGGGGAAAACACAATGATCATTATCATCGATTCTTTCCTTTGTGAGGAGAATCGTCCAGGAACGCTTTTGGTTACGCTTCTCAACACTCTGATGCAGGGTTTTGAATCCTCATCATGTTTTTTTCACTATCTTCCATTTGCTCCATAATCGAGAAATATCACTAAAAGTGAACTTTCTCAAGAATGCACCAAAATCCAAGCAATACAAGTTTTGCTTTCCTTTTGGATCTAGCTATGGATTTCGTATTCAAAGTTTCTAATGAATACTCTATAAGGACTTATTCGCTATTGTTTTGGTTATATCGAATAACCCCAAAACTTTTACAACGATCCATACTAGATATGGAGCCGCTTTCATGAATTCTCATGGTTCAGTATGTGTTCTAATTGAGTGCTAACTATTTCTAACTAATGGTCTCTACATCTATACTACAACGATTTATTTGGTGTCATCTATTCCCCCATTTTGATATCTAATATCACATTGTGATGCCTTGCATTTTGACTTTTCAAATGCATTGCAATCCATAATTTATTTTATGCCATTTTTATAAAGTTGAATTCCATTACTATTGATCAAATCGCAGTAATTAGATTCTCTTTTATATCTATACCCTTTGTTGATGAAACACTTTGATCATATAAAATAGTGTCATATTCATATTTCCTTTGGTAAACTTCTTTACACATTTAAATAATCATATAATGATAATTACCATTTTGTCAAAACAGAATACATTGAGTATGTATTTACTTTTAACAATTCATTAAAACACTTTGTATTAAAGCAAGACATGGTGTTCAAGTTATTTTTCCGAACTTAGGCATGATTCATATGTGATAAGAAAACAAGTGTCTTTCACACATTATCAATAACTTTGAATTTCAACAATGGTTTCATTCATTAATGAATATATCATTAAGTTGGATATTTTAAGGCATTTCAATATTTTACAAATGTTCATGCATCATCAATTAGTTTAAAAAACAAGGATAATTCACATATAATTGAACAAGATATGAACAAGAATAGAGATCATTCATAAAAGTGGAACAACTGTTTGTTACAAACTGATATGAATAACCGTCTCACAAAATGTGAGACATACTAAAGAAGTTCACAATATTTTGATTACAATAATCATCCTAAACATAAACTAAGTGATAAATGTTGAGGGAGAGTGTCGTTGGCCATCATCATCATGCTCGCCATCAACATGCAACGTCACCACCTCTCCAGCAAGCACCTCTATGCAAAAGGACCTGTTTTCAGCAAAACGGAACAAGTATCAAACATACTTAACACTTCAAATGTGTTTGCAAGATTATAACATTTATAAAATTGTATATCAAATATATACCTTTGTCATCAATGACTTCTTCGACAACGGTTTCAATCATCACATTCCTGAGATGTGATATGAACCTGTGGAAATCCTGTGTTTCCGTGTCGCCTCTCATAATGCAAGTCCTGACTTGTTATTGGTAGCTTGGTGACAGCGACCATAGCACAATATCATTTGCAAAAGAGCCCATCATCCAACTATGCAGGAAGTATGCAGACCTCATGTACGCATCATGCATGCGCTCCAAGTGGTCGTCAAGAGATGAGTTCTCCTCCATCTTAATGGAGAGGAAGTCTCCCATTAGCTCATGCTCCTATAAGCGTGCTTGTTCCACAAAATATGTCCTAAGCTGTAGCATTACCGTACGAGGGTCGACATTACCCACGACAGGCCATAGCTCCTCCACCATTCTGAAACGCATTGTAACTGAAATGAAGGAGGCCATCTCCCGATAGTAATAACGGTCTTCCCGCTGCTCTGGGGTCTCATAGAAACATGGCTGCTCCAAATCCATCTCGTCGAGTATGTAGTCGACCACGTTATTCTTGCTAAGGAGAACGTGGAGACACGCAACCCATATAGAGAAGTTTGATCCATCTAGCATGAGCTTCTCTCCTTCTGACCAATCGTCAACAGGAGAGGTAGCATCGGGGAGAACCAGTTTCTACATTTATAATTGCAAAAGGAATTTAGACTAAGTTTATAATTAAATAAGTTAATAATAACTCCACTCAGAAACACCTATCCCCTAAAGGGTTCTAGTGATAACACAACCCCTTTTCCCCACATCTCCCCCGATCATCACGGCCATCAAAGTGGGTTCTAGGGTGGACGTTAAACGTCGGTCACATCATTCATGCGACTCGTGCTCGATCTTTCGACCATCCGCGTTCCGAGGCTACGTCTCTGTAACATGCTAGGCTCGCCAACTCAACCTTAGTGTATTCGCTGTGCAACATGGCTTACACCCACTGTATGCGAACGTAGATATGTGTGACACCCGCTCATCATGGCCTGCCTCATACCGAAGAACTTTCTTGGTGGTGCACACTAAGGGGGAACACAATCATTGGTAATTTTAAATAGTGATCATCTTATTAGGCTACCGTCGAGTATCTAATACTAGCACACAATAATATATACAAACAATAACATTGAATGTAAATGTGATGTGATATGGTCCTTCATGTCGTGATCTCCATCCGTCGTCACCAGATTCCGGCGCCAGGGTTCCGGGGCCATAGACACCAGGGTACCGGTGTCTTTCCGGTGTGGTAGTCCGTCACCTTCGTGATTATCTACTACTACGTAACATAAGGTAATCACTTTACCTTTGCCACAACCATATCACAAAGAAACGCCCCTTGCAAAACAAAGTTAGACACCTCTACTTTATGTTTGCATATTTTACGTGGCTGAATGGGCTTTCGCACAAGAACCATTCTTACCTACGAACTTTCACTACAACGCTGATCAAGTAGTTGTTTATACTATACCCCTTTCGGGGCCCTCCGTTGCAAATGGAATACCAACTAATGCGAGAGAGACATACACCCCCCTAAGCCACTTTATATGGTACAAGCCATATGTCAAGCGTGGACCAGTCTCGCGAATGAACGTGTAAAGTCGGTTGGGGGAAGCTTCATCAAGCATTACTGCGGTATACACAAGTACACGTGGGAGGATAACAACTAAAAGATCAACGCCCACATGCTACATCTCGTGTGTTCTACCCATACTAGCATTACTACACATAGATCTAGCTCTGATACCATTGTAGGGGTTCCGCGTATGAAAACAGTAAAATTTTACCCTACGCCCCTGAACCCCTGATGTTGCCAGGACCTATCTATTAGTAATGCAGTAACAGGAGGGGATTTTCGCGAACTTACCCTTGAAGACCAAAAAGCGTTGTCAATGCGCAGGAGAGCGGGGTTGAAGTAGACGAGCCGAAGCCAACCTCAAGGTCGTGATGAAGTCCTTGCGCTCCTATGGCTCCAACGACTTGAGTGCCTCAAGTGTGACACCTTGCGGGGAGTTACACACGTCCGGTGCCTGACGATGACTCCCGCTTCCCCGATCCAGCAGCAGTTGCGGAAGTATAGCTCCTGGATCCGAATCCCGCAGCATGACGGCGCTCCGCGGCGAAGATGTCTCTCGTTCGCGCAGTCCGAACTTGGGACCACGGTCACGAGAGAGAGAGAGAGAAAGAGAGAGAGAGAGAGAGGGAGGGAGAGATAATATCAATTGGAGGTCTCCCTAAAAGTGAGGAGACCTTTATTGAATATTGTGTGTTTTTATCTGGCCAAATACCCCCACTATATATAGGGGGAGGTACTGCCTCCCTCAAAGTCCCAGGGTGGGACTAAAGGAGAGGGAGAGGGGGGACACTGCTGGCTAGCCCTAGTGGGCCCCGTGCGGGGGGCTTGGCCCAACCGGCCACCCCTTGCCCCTTCTCCCCTCTTGCCTTTCCCTAATGGGCCCTCTTCCCTCTAGAATTTGCCCATTAATCCTTTGGACCTTTAAATTGATTTTCTATTTTATTAAATAATTATGAATAAATTATTAAATCAATATTTAACATTCATTCACATATTATTCAATCTCCGTGGCTATGGAACACCTCCCACCTCCACTCCGGACATCCTCCGGACTTAACGAAACCCTTCCGATTTTCTCTCTACTCTTCTTCTATGATTCTACCGATCCTACAAACACTCTCTAAGCATCATCAAACCCTTAAGCGTGATACCCCATGGTTCGGGAACACTCTAGACATAGTCGGGACACTCCTAGACCAATGATCGACAGAGGGGCCTGGATGGCCATGTGACCCCTATGCATTCCACAAAGATCTTTTGGCGTTTGAACCGGGACAGTCGTGTTTTATTCCCTTTGTCTCTCGACACTCGCATAGCCCGAGATCTGGTCAATGACATTACCATGTCGTGTTCAATCTCGTTATTGAACAATGCTACTTGACTCGTTCAACAAGTGATATCCCTGTGATCAAATCACACGCTACGTAACTATTGGATATAACTTCTTCGAGTGGGCCCTTGAGTATCTTTCTGTCACGTGGATGGACAAATCCCGCTCTTGGCATATATTGCCTGTACGGTTCCTCTGAATACCTGAACAAACCTTTATTGTCACTATATTACCAAGTGAAGTTTGATGCTATCTAAGCATTCTCGGGAGACAGTGATTGATATAGCCTCACGGTCTAAGGAATAGTCTAAAAGGATCCATTTCTAATCATCGTAACTTGAACTTCGTGACATGATCAGATCACGATGTTTAGGTTGGGTATTGGTTCATCATCTCATTATCAGAATGAGTTGACTCCATTTCCAACTGGCATAAATGCCACATGATCAGGAAACTTGATCATCTGTTGACCAATGAACCAGTGACTAGAGTTTCACCGGGAACCCCTGGTTGTTTATATATCACACGTGTATTGATGTTTCCTCTCAATACAGTTATAGCATGATATAAAACTTAATCATAAACGTTATGAAATTTTATAATAGTCCTTATTATTATTTGTCTCTAGGGCATATTTCCAACATTCCCGTGGTGATGGACTTAGGGTTTTGTAGAAAAGTGAACGCTGGGAATTTCGTTGGACGTCAGGCAAACAAGGGAGTATAAGTCGCATGATTACTTGATGAACATCACTATTACAGATTGCTTGAGGGTGTTTTCGTACCTCCTCATAGGCTTATCCCATCCTATATATAATAGGATGGGTCTCAAAGCCGTATACGGATAGGTTACATATGTATGATTACAACACCAACATAACGTTTGTTCATATTTCCTTTCCTAATACAACTAAGGTCTTCATCGGATGCTTCTTGCGCTACCATCTTGAATCTTTGTGGGACATGAGCCTTTGTGCAGCCAGGGTAGCAGATCATGAGCACCCGAGTAATCGTACCCATGTCAGTAGCCCTCGAGACTCTACCCAAACCATATATTTTGGTTGAGTCTCAAAGACATTTTCAGTTTTTCTTTACTCTGAATTGTTTCTATTGTTTCCAATTTTATAGGGATTCAGTACAACAGGCCTGATGCATCCGATGGATTGGGAATCGGTTAATTGCTCCTAGGCAAAAGCACTGTTGACCTACATCAAATTCAAGTCCCTAGGCCTAAACTTGGAATTATAACTGGCATAATTCAGTTCGAGCCGCTAAGGTCTTATCGAATACTGAATTCTAGTTCTATTTTATCAGGTACCCAACGTGTCTATCGGGATTTTTCATCGTATCATTGATACAGATATTTTACTGGCAGAGCGCATTCTTGCACGATTACCAGGCTGCAGATGATGAATTCTAGGGTCTTACCTTCATGTCTTGGACAAGGCATTCAGAGTTTTGTCACGTCGAGTGCGATCTGAGATTTTTGTATTGATTTTCGTCGTTTGCCTTATTTGGCTATTGGAATTGTTGAAATTTTCTGGTTTCTATAGATGCTCCTGATAGGAGTAATCATTCAAGGATACTTATTTGTTTTTCTTCATCAGGTGCGCAGTAGCGCTCCTGATGGGAGTAGCCCCCGAGGCTATGTTCGGATGTATACATCAGGACATAGGCTCGAAAACCTATGTTGTATCTATTTCAGCAATATTCCTTTGAATTTTGTCGGGTGCGTTGCCAACGCTCCCGATAGGAGTAGCCCCCGAGGCTACAGTCGAGATATTTGTATTCGATTGTAGTCTCAAAGTTTCTTTTGTTGAGGAATTTACTTCGACTCCAAATTTTCTTTTCTTTGGGTCCTTGTCCTTTTTATAGGGTCGCGGTTTTCTTTGCGACTTGCATTGTATGACGTCACTGATGACAAATTTATAACGTGGATTCCCATAAAACACGTCTCGATGGGACGTTTCGTATGTTGGACCATGCAACAGTAATGATGATGTGTGGGTGGCGTATTTAGCAGAGTTTTTTGACTGCACGTCCCCTTTTCCATGCGAAGATCAAGGCGTCGTGCGGGGTTTCCCTGTGTTTACCACGGTAATAAGTTCTTAAGGTTTTTCCCTTATGAAATCCTTTGACATGCGTCACCATCTTGTGTGTTTCCGATGGTTCGATTTTTCATCGAACGGTCTAAGTTGTATGCTTTGTCTCTTTATAAAGGACATGGAATTTCTTTTACTGCTTTTACCTCCTCTTTGTTGGCTTCATCTTCTTCCTTGCGCCCTTGCCTACCTCTACCTCTCTCGCCTACTCCTACCTTTCTCCGCGTGCTAGTGCTGCTCCTCAACCACCATGGGCAAGAGCAGGGTAGGAACTTCTGCTACGGCCGCCAAGGCCACCAGGAAGAGGCTATCGGATGGGCCACTTCAAAGTGCACTGTGCGAGATTTGCGTGAGGGATGGAACTCCAGCCATCTCGTGGAGGGCACCTTCAAGCTTCGAGGGGATGGAGCTGCTCCAATCCCTAAAACTGGCTGGAGGGTAATGTTTCTCTCCTTTTTATTCTGTGGCCTTTCTCTCCCTGTCCATGAATTCCTTCGAGGTCTCCTTTTTGTCTAGGGTGCGCAGCTGAATCAGCTCACGCCCAACTCTATCCTTCATGTTTCTTGTTTTGTTACTCTTTGAGAACACTTCCTCGGGATCCATCCCCATTGGGGCATGTGGAAGTATTTCTTCTATGTTCATCGGAATGCCACCGACACCATTGTTCATGACGTCAGTGGCGCCATTTTCTCTGTTTGCTCCGATGTCAACTATTTTGATTTTAAGATCATTGATTCCGTCCAAGGGTGGAAAAGCAAATGGTTTTACATCAAGGATCAAACCGTCGAGGGCCGATCTTTTGGCTTTAGCCCCTTCTGACCCCAAAACAACTTGTCAAAAACTTGATTCTTGGGATCAGCGTCCTACTCCAGAAGAAATGATGGAGATTGAACGTCTTCTTGCTCGTATTTCCAAACTGTGTCATGAGGTTGGAAAGGAACCGTCGGGACTTCAAATCTTGGAGTATTTTCTGCGAATCCATGTGCAACCTCTTGAGGCAAGGCTTTCTGGTATGTGGCCATACACTGGCAAGAAAGACTCGATGAGGATTTCACCGGATGACCTTGTCCTCAAGGTCTATGAAAAAGGGTTCAAAATTTCACCACGCTGACCAAGAAAAGCTCGGTGGTGTAGAGTCGTTTGGCAAGAAGAAACACCTTCTAGAGGAAAACTTTCCTACACTTGTTTTTTGTGCGAATGTGCTTTTGTTCTTTTACGATTATCCTCCTTTGTGATTGTTGGTCTTCTATTATATAGGATTATGATCATCTATCATGCCTTCCTCCTCTCCCTGAAAGTGGTGAGCTCCTAGCCGACCCTTCTGCCTCTGGCGATCTTCCTATGATTGGGACTGCTACCGATGAGGAGATGGAAGCGTCTATCGTAGAATCATCATCGAGTACTCAATCTCTTCCGTCGGCTTGCTCTAAAGATTTTTGCCTGGCGCCCGTAGGCAAAAAATAAAACAACTTGACGCGGCAGAGACGATTGAAGACCCGGATGACTCCACTGGCTCAAAGCCTTTACGTGCCATCCCAGTTTCATCGGCTCCTCCCTAGATGGATTTGTTCCACTTTACGCAGGGCGTTTCTTCGTAAGTGTTCATTGCCCCTTTACTGTTTTTTCGAATGGGCCAGTTACTGAGTTTTTTGTCGCTTTTTGCAGTGGTGGTGATGAGGAAGATCCTCCCCTGTCTCCTCCTAGTACGTTTGTCGTGCCTCCTTCGATTAAATCCCCGTATCCATCCACAAATCCAAAGGAAACGCACGCGTCTCCTGTGGATAAGGATATTCGAAAGGATGTTGCCACTTTGCCAAAGCTGCCTCCACATAAAAGAAGAAGAATTACTGGCAAAGGCATGGTGATATCCAAGAATCCCGCCAAAGTGGATATGCAGGATGTGAGTGATTCTTTGTTTTTAACGTGTTTGGTGGCTTCTCTCTTTTCTCATTTCTCCCGATGTTCCGCTTTTTGCAGCCTTTGATGCGTGAGATAGTTGATATGGCCTCTCACTTTATCAAGATCCGTGATGAAGCCGAGGATTTGGAAGGTATATTCTTTTCATCTTTACGACTTTGAGCCCTTCCACATCCCTCCTTTTTTCCAGAGTTTTTGTGTTACTCTCTGATTGCTCAGCCGATGTCAAAGAGTCCAAGGTCATCCGGGACGAGGCGATAAAGTGTGCCGATGATCTGGAGGCCAAACTACGGGTAGCTGTGAAGGCTTTGGAGGAGGCCAAGCAAAAAGCCAGTGCCGACGTTGAAGAGAAGGCCAAACAAGTTGCCAACTGAGATGAAGATCTTCAGAAGCACTTGGAGACCCTCAATGCTTCCTTAACTCATAACTTTTCTGTCTTCAAGGAAAAATTTCTTTTTTCCTTCTTTTTTCCTCCTTGGTTCTCAACTCTTTTTCATATGTGCAGAGTTGATAGGATAAAATTTAGTGTTGGACGAAGATAAGAGGGTTAACCCTTTATCAGATGTTGTTGGCACTTTAGAGGCTAACAGTGTTGATGGGCACAACCTTCTTATCCGCTCGCGCCACACTTTCAAGAGCTTAAATGCCGAGGTTTTCCTGGTGAAGGAAGTGCTAGATGACCTGAACGATCTTGTCGCTATTTTTGGCGCTGGTCCAAACCTGCTTGGTGGCTATAGCGTCACGTGGTCAATGATTGGTGCTCAGACTTTGCTGGCCTTGGTGATGGCGCATGGTTAGAAGGTCAACTGGCAAAAGGTTAGCTCCTCTATCTCAGTCACTTATAATGGCGAAGCGGTTGATTTGAAGCCTTTCATTAAGAGGGCCAGGAAGTATTATCGGCTGAAGTTGAGCATAGGCGTGGGTCTGGCGAAATTAGACACCCCTTCTTCGGCCGGTGTACCTGTTATTCCTGCAACTGGCGCTCCATCTGCCAGTGTGACCTTATCTGTAGAAAAGACTACTCCGTAGTTTTGTTTTGTAGTTCTTTGTGTCTTTTGCTTTACTTATTGTAATGAACTCAACTTATCTTGTTTTTAAGCGCCTCCTTTTGATGAGAAAACAACTTCTATATATATGTACGTGAGTTGCCCTTTGTATGCTAAAGGCTCTGTATTTTTTGTGTGTCCTACTAGCTATTGAGCGATTCAGTGGCTCCTTCTACGTCTCCCCAAACGTCGGATGTGATCCCATCTTCATCTGGGTTAGGTGCTACCAAGACTGATGTTGTACATGCAGTAGATGCACCATTGTATGCAGAGAAAATTGAGCAGGTGAAGAGACTTGAAGGAAAACTTCGGGTTGTTCAATCAATGGTGGATGTTGCTTAGTACAAAATGCACCATGCCCTGGATCGTGAAGCATACTTCTTGGAGGAAATTTCCAGGGCAAGTGAGAAGATGCTTTGTAAGTCCTCCGCGTTATTTTTGCATTGTTCCTTTTGTTTGCGGGGTATCAATTTTTCCTCTCTTTTTTGTAGGAAATCGATTGTGCGAGAGGGAGGAAACCCAACGTCTGTGCAATCGAATTCAAGATTTTGTGTCTACTTCCCAAAATTCCAAAACAGATTTTTGGATTGACCACTGTCATGCTTACGCTGTGGCTTTTCTTCAAGACCGTGTGTTAGAGGTGGAGCAGTTTGTCGAGTGCTGTCGCAGATCGTTGGTCATTGTATACAATGCCATGTTTCCCAAGGATCCTCAGCCTCAGACTCTAGCTGATTTACCAGCAAAGTTTTGGCAGGGTGAAAGGATTCATCATTTTGTGAAGCTCCAGTTTGTGGCGGGTGCCAAACTTGTGCTTTCCTGGGTGCATGCGCACCATCCGATGCTGGACTTGGATGATGTATCGTTGGGGATGCCTCCCCCTCCTGGCGGTTGGCGGTGGTCTTGTTAATATGGCGTCTCATTATGCTACCGCCTGTAGTCCTGCAATTACAATCGTCCGAAAGGTGCCTAGAGTCGGACGAGGATTTCTTTATAAATTTTGCCATCTGACTATTTTCATTCATTGTGTACCTTTGCACTTTAGAGAAAATATTGTGTGATGCTATTGTTTTTGAAAAAGGTCATATGTTTATACGATATTTTGCTTATTCACGCAGGACACCCTTTATTTGCACGTTATGTAGGACCCGACAATTTGGCGAGCTTGGTGTAATTTTCGAAGCCCCGTGTACTGAACTACGTAGATCTCGAAACCCCATTGTGGGAAACTCTTCTTTATTTATCGTCGAATATTAGGCGATATATTGTCTGGCGTGTTCGCCTAGTCATTGGCCTTATTGAATATAAAATGCATAAAAGTAAAGAATCTTCCTAAAATTTGCGGCTTTTGTCTTGAGGTGCTCCATCACGCTCTGTGTTGGTTTGAGGGGGTTTCATCTTTTTGACTAGAAGCGCCGTGTCTACACGGCAGACCAGAGAGAAAAGTGGTTGGTTTACTGGATCGCTTGTAGTTGGGAAATCGATGCATACACGTAGGCCGATGCCTTTTTTGGGGATGAGTATTGGGTTGGCTACCCATGTTGCTTTTGTTATCTCCGTGATATGCCATGTATTTGTGAGGCGAGGAGCTTGCTCTCCAATGGCCTTGATTCATCGGGTAGATTGTTCATTGACTGATGTGTTTGATTTCGCTGGGTGCTCATCGGGTTCCTTTTGGGCTTCTTGTATTTTGACGTAGTTTCCAACAGTTCCCCAATTCTCACGGGGAAAGCCGATGAGTGCGCCTTCCTATGCGGGACCAGAATTGGAGGCTAGATAGGTTGTTTTTGTGGGTGCATGATGCACCTAATTTTTCGAGGTTTGCTCATTGAGGACATGTCCCTCGTGTAGTAGTTCTGCATCCGCTATTTTCAGCTGGCCAAAATCTGTCTCCATCCCGAAGGATTCTGATATTTTGTTGAATTCTCAATCGCAGCTGTCTGAGCGGCTGAAACTTCCTCTTATCGTCATTATCCCATTGGGGGCTAGCATTTCTAACACCAGATATGCGTAGTGGGGCATTGCCATGAACCTACCGAAAGCTGGTCGTCTTAGGATCGCGTGGTACTGCGATGGCCAATCAATGACTTCAAGCTCTAGTTTTTTGCGTCTGAAGTTGTTCCTTGACCCAAAGACTACGTCGAGGTGGACTTTTCCCAGAGGAGTTTCGGCTTTGCCTAGAACTATCCCGTGAAAAGTTGTAACTGTAGGCGCTAGATTTGTCAAGGACCAATTCATTGCCCGTAGAGTTTTGGCATAGATGAGGTTGATGCTGCTCCCTGCATCCAGGAAGACCTTTATCATGTCAAACCCGCCGATTTGTGCTTCCACTATTAATGCTGATTGACCTGGTTGTGGAACCCGAAGTGGGTGACCAGCTCTGCTGAAGGTAATTTCTTGTTCTGACCAGTGGAGGTACTCAGGTGTAGGGGGTGGTGCTGTTACTGCCATATTTACTTGCTTGGTAATCAACTTTTGTGTCCTATTAGAGGGCCATCCTTTCTGTATCATCAACATTGCTCCTTTTGACCTAGGGTACTCATCTTCTTGGTTTGTTGTGTTTTCTGGCTGCCCAACTAGCGGATGCATCGGTGGTGGTGGTGCGTCGATGGCCAAAGAGCCAGGTGTAGTAGCGTAGCCTCGATTGCCCTGTTGAGTCAACGTAGAACTGCATATTACAGGGTCCTTCCAGCATTTGTCCTACAGACATCGATGTGTCCCGATTTTTTGGCTAGTATCGTTGTTGTCGTTGGCTTCCTTAGGCGTCATCCCTACTACTGCGATACCCATTATTGTAGTCATCGCTTCTTCGGTTGTCCCCTCTAGAGAAACCAACTGCAACGTAACTTGGTCCGTTGTATCCATCGTTGTTCCGCCGTCTTCTATCATTATTGCGTCTCTCCCTATCTTCTTCGGGTGAACGGGCTCTTTTATTGTGTAGTGCATCTTCCCCGTCGGCCCAGCGGTTAGCCATATCCATCAGTTGTGAGATCATCTTGGGCTTGATTCGTCCCAATTCTTTGATGAATTCTTGTCGACGAAGCCCATCGTTGAAGGAATCGATTGCTCTTTCGTCGGATATAGCTTCAGCCAAGTTTTTTATAATGTTCCACCGCTGGATGAAGGCTCGTATTGGTTCTCCTAGGTTTTTTGCACGCTCACAATTTCCAAAGACGCGTGTCGTTTGAATGTGGAGTGGAAATTTCTGATGAATTTGTCCTCAAGATCATTCTAGATATTGATGGAATCTTCGGATAACTTCCTTAACCAGGATCGTGCTGCGTGAGTCGGGTGCAGCTGCAAACTCTGCATTACGGTGGCCTTAGAGCCACCCAATAATTTGACAGTTGCCAGATAATCTACCAACCAAGCTTCGGGCTCTTGGAGACCGTCGTACTTCTGATGATCGTGGGGCAATTTGAAGTCCTTTGGTACTGGAGTTTTGTGAACCTGTCATGTAAAGCAACTAGCTCCACATAGTTCATGTTCTTCTTCACTTTCACCATTGTAATATCTTTGGTTACTGATACATTGCAAATGTATCTATAATTTTTGTTGTTCCATGCTTGGTTTTATCCACTTTCTTGTGTTTTGTCCACACTTTGGAGTAATTTTCATATGATTTCTTGGACTAACCTATTAACAAGAGCCACAGTGCCAGCTGTCTGTTTTCTGCTGTTTTTGGTTCCAGGAAAGTCAAAAAAATGAATATTCTCGGAATTGGACGGGACAAAAGCCAAAGTGCCTATTTTTCTAGAAGTCATCAGATGCGAGAATACGAGACGGAGAGGGGCCAGAGGCAGGCCACACCACCTGGCCGCGCGTCTAGGCTTGGCCCGTGCCAGGGTGTGGTGTGGTGGCCCCTGTCACCCCCTCGGCCTCCGCTTCCGCCTATAAGATGCCCTCAGGACGAAAGAGTCTATAGCCGCCATCATCTCCATCCCTAGATCGGGAGGGATATGAAGCTCTTCCTGGCACCCTGCCGGAGAGGGGAATTCACCCTGGAGGCCTTCTTCATCATCATGCAAGCTTCCGGTGTGATGTGTGAGTAGTTCATGCTTGGACTACGGATCCATGTAGTAGCTAGATGGCTGGTTCTCCTCCTTTGTGCTTTCATGTCTAGATCTTGTGAGCTCCGTTCATGATCAAGATCATCTATTTGTAATTCTGCATGTTGTGTTTGCGGGGATCCGATGGATATTGAGATGCTATTTCAGATTGATTATTGATTATACCATGTCTTTGTTATTTGTGATCTTGCATGCTTTCCGTTGTTAGTAGCTATCTTGGCCAAGTAGATGCTAGCAACTCCAAGAGTTAGTATTTATGCTCGATAGTGGGTTCATGCCTCTGGTAATCTGGGGAAGTGATAGAAATCTCTAAGGTACTAGATGTGATGTTGCTACTAGGGAGAAAATAACAATCCTTTGTTCATAGAACAATCGTATTGTTTACTTTACACGCAGTTCGTAAAGCAATAATCTGTTGCTTGGAACTTAATACTGGAGGGGGTTCGGATGATAACCTGAAGGTGGATTATTAGTCATAGATGCAGTTGGATGGCAGTCTATGTATAATGTTGTAATGCCCAATCTAATCTCAAAGGAGTCAAGATGATTAGTATATGCATGTATTGCTTTCTCGATGTTTGTCAATTGCCCCGTTGTAATTTTTTCACCTAGCATGTTATCTATCTTAAGGAGAGCCACCTCTAGTGAACTATGGATCCCGGTCCTTGTCTTTTACATACAATCTATAAACTGTTTACTGCTTTGTGTTTACTTTCTGCAAACTTTTACTTCTTTCCATTCGATACGTTTAATCCTTTGTTTTCCACAAAAGACGGTGAGATTGACAACCTCATCGCAAGTTGGGGACAAAGTTCTGTGGTTGTGTTGTGCAGGTCCCCACGTTGCTACTAGCACCGGTAGTGCGCCCTGCCAAGGCTCAGCTAGCAACACCTTTGGGGTGTTTCCTTGCTCCTACTGGTTCGATTAAACCTTGGTTTCATAACTGAGGGAAACTTGCTGTTGTGCTCATCATACCTTCCTCTTGGGGTTCCCAACGAGTTCTACATCATCATCGCTCCAGCATTTTCCTGGGCGCCATTATAGAGCCATCAATTACTAGGCTCTTCCCTGGGTCTATCAATCATGCGTTGTGTAATATCATCTCTTGCATCGTTTCGTGGCTCTGACCCTCAGAAGTGGACTTGATGTGGCGATCATGATCGTCGGGTGTGACCCACTTGCCGAGGGCTGCTGTGATAGTGTGGGGATCTTTCAGGTTGTCGTGTGATTCCTTGTTCTATTTGTGCGAGAGATGCCCCCACCATGCCGAGGTTCATCAAAGTGGAGCGTTGGAGAGCTGCACGAGGATCGCTGGGTGGTGGCTTGGTTGTAAGCAGGTAGGTCGATCACAATTGCGGCTTGGGCTGTTTTTGCTTTGATGTGTCCTGTTGGATCTACTGTCATGAATGATAGATCGAGGTCTCGTGTCATCTCGTTTATTTCGGCTTCGGGGATATTTTGTAGACGTGAGGTTCTAGTCCTTGGTTGCGCTCCTCCGGTTACGCTTCCCGATCCTCATGTAGAACTTAGTTGGGCCCCCCGAAGGCTGAATTTGTCAGCTAGTCCTTTTCTTTCACCGAGCTGCCTCTGCATCCTTAGCAGGTCTCTTTTTTGTGATGCAGTAGGTATTGGTATGCCAGTAGATCTTTGCGCATGGCATCGGCTGTCATTGGGACTGCAGCCGAAATTGCTGCTTTTGCTTTTTGCCATGCTTCGGTTGGTAGGCGGAGAGTTTTCCTCTCTCCACTGCGTGGTTCTCTTCCTCTCGGGATTACACTGTTGTTCGTTGGGTCTCCCATGTTTCCGCTATTTCCTTCGTTTCCATGATCTCCTGCGTTATTGCTTGACAAAATATCTTCGAGGTAAAAAATAGGGTTACTGTTGGAGTCCTACTAAGTTGAGGCGTCTCCGATGATCACGCACACTTGGTGTTGGGTTATGTATGAACTGGTAACATCATCATTGGAACTGAGGGAGACACTGTCTGGTGGATCAGTGAAGTCCAATAGTTTCTGCTCTAGGTAAATTTCAGCCATCCTAATCCCAAAGTCGATGCTCTGGTCACTTTCTTCGGGTTCCGCATTTATCGGACTTGATCCGTGTGGCGTGGTTGGCTGGGGGTCTGATCCAAAGGAGAGATCGTCGTAAAGACCATCAAGATCCCCTAGATCTGTCGTGATTTCCTTGTTTTCTTTAGCTGCCTCGATCTGCATCATGACTTCTGCGGAAGATCCGATGGATGACTCAGCTATCGCCGTAGGCGCAATTTTTTGACCGGTGGTTCTGATGAGATCAGAGCCGAGGGGTGCGATTCTTCGGGATACTCTACTTGGAAGTGAAAACTTCTTATCATGAGATTGGATCCGCCGTTGGCGGGTACCGAAATAGGGGTGGGTGAGCATGGTGCCTCTTCCACTGGATTGTTGCTTGATGAGAAGGGGTCCGCCGAATCTATGACTCCAGCATTCAGGTCTCCCACAAACGGTGCCAATTGACGAGGGGTAACCTCAGCAATGCCCATGATGATGGACTTAGGGTTTTGCGGAAAAGAGAATTCTAGGGATTTCGTCGGATGTCAGGCAAACAAGGGAGTTGAAGTCGCCTGATTACTTAATGAACAACACTATTACAGATCGCTTGAGGGTTTTTGGTACCTCATAGGCTTCTCCCGTCCTATATACAATAGGCCGGATCTCAAATGCGTATACAGATAGGTTACATATGTATGTTTACAACACCAACATAACATTGGTTCATATTTCCTTTCCTAATACAACTAAGGTATTCATCGGATGCTTCTTGGGCCACCATCTTGAATCTTTATGGGCAGAAAGCCTTTGTGCAGCCAGGGTAGGAGATCATAAGAACCCGAGTAATCGTACCCATGTCAGGCACGGTCGAGAGAGGGAACACACAACGAATCGAGTTGGACCAGTCGACACGGCTTCATCGGCTGCATCGTCACACACCACGGCGGCGGCTGAGGAGGCCGGGGCCAGTCGGAATCGAGCAACGACAACGGCGGCGACATCGGGTCGCTAGAGAGGAGGAGAGGAAGGTAGAGCGAACGTGAGAGAAGAGTGACTGGGCCGATGGACCGGTCCAGTGAAAGTGTGGTGGGTTTGACCCGAACCCACTAGGCCGAGTCAGGCTGAGCCAGACCTAGGTTTTAAATAAAAGGAAATCTTTAATAAATTACTAAAATACCAAAAATACCCCTAAAGGTAATTAAGCTCTAGAAAAATAAATAAAAATCCTAAGAAATTCAAATAATATATCTAAATGTTCATAAAACATAAACTATGCAATAAAAGTAATAAGTTGTATTCTAGCATAATAAAACTTAAATTAATTATTTTAATGTCATAAATCATGTAAGAAATTTTCTAAAAATGAGTATTATACTTAAAAATAAATAAAAAAAATCATTTTTATGATCCTAAATAAATAATTTAGGTAAGAAAAATACTAGTTTGTATTTTAAACTCGTAAAAATTAAAATGAGTATTTGAAAACACTTATTTCTTTATGGAATTTTACTAAAATAAGAGTAAGACTGAAAAATACATAAAACCACTTTTAAGAGTTGAAAAAGGTACTTTTTACTAGAAAAAGGATAACCATGTTATTCCAAAAGATTTTAAGTTTTCTAAAGTAATAAATCCTTAGTTTTATATTTTATTCAAATAAATACTTGTTTTGTCATAAGTTAACTCTTCAACATCATTTCCTAAATAAGAATATATATATAATCCTATAAAATGTTGTATTTCTAAAAAGAATCCTTGAAGTCTAAAATACTAAACCTAAAACCATGATTATGGTTTATAACAAAACCTAAGTATAAATTACTAATTATTTAATACTCCTTTAGAGTCTTAAATTAATCCTAACCAATAACTTCAATCTAACCTTTAACACCATTCATTTATATTAGCGACGAATGGTATCATTCCTTTAACCATACCTAACATATTTATAAAGCCTAGTATAAGTTAAACAAACTATAAAATAAGATCACAATATCTCATAATTAGCTCTAACTCTATAACTCACCTAACCTCTACTTGTTAGGTATAGATTCATAGGGCTATACTCAATGTCTATACGATCTCGTCATCGATCGTATCGAACAAAACTTTTGAACTCGACCAGAATATAAAATTACTATATCTTAGTCCTAGTTATATTTTATACTTAACTTTGGTCTATCACTCATCCAACGAGTAGCGTATTAATTCAAGATCATTAAAGCAATCCAAATAACCATCGATTGTGTTCTGAGAAAACTACAAATTGTTAAACTTAGTGTAATAAGTATTTTCTTTGAAAGTTATTCTTTTTGCCACTACAAACAAAAGCTTTAGCCATTCTAATAAATCTAGCAACTTGAAATATAACAATCCTTAAAAGTTATGACTAATCAACATCTACCATCAACATTTGTAGTGCTTTACTTTCATCTCTTACTAATTCATTTTAGAATCTTACTATGTATTTATTTGTAAAGTGAAACTTGATTGTAACACAAACCTTTCATAAATCACCAAACTCAATCCATACTAAAACACGGGTATTTACTTTTTGATTTTTACAAAATGCATTACATTACTTATGTCATGGTATTACTGATGAGTACACCATGGAGGGGTCCTCACATAGCGTGTTTAGAGAGGTGGGGGAAGGTGGTGAGTGGACGGGTACAAGGTAACACAACTTACTCAGGTTCAAGTCCCACAACGGTGGTAGAACTCTACTCCTGCTGTAAATCACTATAATGGCAATATGCCGAGTTACAAGGATCGGTTCATTGTGCCAGGTGTTATGAATCGTGCCCTAAAGGCTCCCACGGGCCCGACTTATAAAGGCGCCAGAACCTAGGGTTACGGGGAAAGTACCTTGCCAGACAGGTTACAGAGTCCTACACTAATACTAACTAGTCTCCGTGTATTGTACTTTAAGGCTCCGAGTAGGTCGGTGACTGCAACATAGGCTTCCTTTATCCAGCATGGGCCTCCCTTCTGGATCCGTCTAACTGGGTCGTCCAGTAGGCCATGGGCCGTGCTACCAACTATAGACCACTCGGGTTATCCGGATTAGAGACATGCAATGGTGATGCCCATTTAGCATATACCCAATAGTAGCCCCCAGAGGACTTTGAGATCTTGCGTCGTCTTGCCCTTTAGTATTGAATGCTCCATCTAGGCGATGATGGCAATCCTTCAAGCAATATCTCGAAGGTCTTCCAAAGAACCCTACAATCCTCTCCATATTCATCGTCTAAGCCAGAGATTCTTCAAGTCTTTTCTTCCAGAGTTAGACAGTTTCTGCCTTCCATGGAATATTCAGACGTGACTCCTCCACTTCAATGGTCAATAGGATGACATAGACTACAGTCTACGCTACCTCGAAACTCTCATATAGCAGTGAATTAATCATTAGCTATTTTCGCGCATGCAAAATCTGAAACGTTTAAGCGGCAAACCGGTGGACATGGCGAAATTATCGCGCACATTCACACACACATTGTCAACACTACAACCGTTAGATCTTCCATGCACAAATCTTGATGCCTAGGTCTGTAAATGTTTACTGCGGCAGAATATTTTATTTTACCCACATTCTTCCCTGCATCTTCTTCTTCCTCTCGCCGCATGACCATTCGAGCTCCTCAGCGAAAACCCTAGCCATACATCTTCCCCTCTCATTCTTCATCCATCCACATAATGTCTAGTAGCAGCAGCGCTCCATCGACGGTGGCAGCTCCCGAAGCTTCAATCGAGCCATCACAGGGAGGTACCCGTCCTGCCATATGGAGTAGTGATTCCCGTTTCCGCCATGGTGGAATCCACCGGCGGTGACTAGAAAAGGGCGACGCTTGATGCCGTGGAGGAGGATGTTGACTCTCACAAGGGAGTGTGGAGGGGTTCTGACGTCTCTACTAATCAACTACAAGAACTCATCACTGAGGGATATCTCCCAGCGATGAAAGGATTGGTCTAGCGGCTAGCACCAGCCCACTAAGTGGTCCCTTCTCCCCAAGCTGGAGAGAAGATATACCTTAAATATCACCTGGTGCGTGGTGTTAGCCTTCCAATCTCTGCCTTCTTCCTTGAAATCCTCTGGCACTTCTGAGTTCTCCCCCCACAATCTTTCTCCCAACATCATCCTTGTACTTAGCAACTATGTAGCTTCGTGCGAAGGATACCTAGGAATCAAACCAAGGTTAGATCTATTTATCTATTTTTCCATCATCAAGAGAGAGTCCAGAGAGTCCAAGGACAAACTTCAGAACTGTGGAACCATTAGCTTCAAGATCCGTCCTAACCGGTGGTCCCCGACATTGTCAGCCATTAGTCTTGCAAGAATTAGCAGCAGACATATTTCTACGGTCCAGATATTCTTCTAGCCGGCCGTGAAGACTCGTATCCCAACTTTGTCGATGGAGCTGCCACGGAGGCCACCACCTAGAGATCCCAAGGCCCCCTCCCGTCCGACGATGAAGCCTCTCGTGCCGTAAGGCGGATAGAATGGCTAGTAGACGGAGGGCTAACTGGCCTAGACCTAGCCATGTGCTGGTTCACAAGGCGGATCCAACCTCTGTAGCACCGCGCCGAGCTGATGCACAAGTACTCCAAGGAGAGGGAAGATCCTATGTGGATTTCCAAGGACAACTTCTCCGCAGACTCCATCAAGCTCCAACTTAAGGACCTTGTCAAGGTGGAAGACAAGAAGCATGGCTTCAAGATCACCTTCAACATGTTCGAATGTAGCAAATGCCCAGAGGTAACTATGTTTCCTTTGTTTCTTTTATATACTCCCTCCGTTCAAAAATATAAGATGTTTTAGCATTGTGAATCGAATGTATCTAGACATATTTTAGTGTATAGGTTCGTAGAGGTTCGGAGTGAACCAATACACTAAAAGATATTTAGATACATTCGATTCACAAAGCTAAAACATCTTATATTTCTGAATAGAGGGAGTATACTCTAAGGCGTCCGTCTTCAGTGCATTAACCATTTGACATACTGTTTGGCCCTTTGAGCTGGCGACCTTGGCTACGGATCAAATGGCCTGCCAAGTCTACGATCCAAGGCTGAAGGATATCAAGGTTGTGTCCGACGATGATACCTCCAAGGATCATCCAGCTCTGGTAGAGCGGAAGCGGAAGAGCTCCAACTCTAACGCTACTGCCGAGGGCAAGAAGAAGAAGAAGAAAATGGAGAATGGAGTCTCCAAAAAATCCACTGCCGCCTTAGAGGCGGAGAAGAAGAAATCCACCGACATCCCCTTGACCAAGGCACCAACTGTTGTGTAAGTATATTCATTCTCCAACTTAGCTTTGCTTTGCACCTATTCAATCCCTCTACTTATACTTTGTATGTTTTAGGAAGAAATCCGGTGCCAGTTTGAGGTGAACCTCCAAAGATGCTGGAGATTCCAAAAATATCCGTGACATGTTTTCCAAGTCATCACTCGTCGTTGCTCCCCTAATCCTACCGCCAAGCCTGCCACATGCTTTGCTCAAACTTCGTCCCACGTCATCCCTGAGACCTCCGCCATGGAGATAGACATCAATCCAACACCAGATGTCTCAGGCCTTGTCGGTTTGGACCTTTCTCTCAGCGGCCAGGCAACATAGGAGAGTACCTCTTCTAAAGTGGATGAAGCTCTGGCTAAGGATGCCACCGAGAAAGGGAAACAACTGGCGGAGGGAGCAAAAGCAGCAACAATATCAGCAACGGTCAAGCCGGGAGCCATTGCATCTTCAACTGCTACCATTATGCAGGGGACAACTAGGGCTTCATCCATGCCTCCAGCTTCTACAACTCCTCTGCCTCTGACTCCTCCGACACTAAGCCTGGATGATCTCATCCAACAGGCAAATGCCATTTATAACAATGCCCGGACCTTCCACGATGCATATGCCAACTTGGCCAACAATTTGAGGGTTATTTATATTATAAGTCTTTGATCTTTACTCTTCACTTTATGAGATATCCCACTGTAGCCCCCGAGCTCTTAGGCGAACCAATATTTATTGGCCTGAGTGCTCCAAAGAACTAAGTGTAGAACTTGATAGTGTAGCCCCCCGAGTTTCTAGTTAGAATGAATAATTCTAGCTAGATACTCTAAGAGAGAACACATCTAAATTAAAATCTGATACTGTAGTCCCTGAGCCTTTAGTTGAAACTGATAAGTTCCGACTAGATGCTCTAGAGAAACTAAGTACTTATCTCTTTCTAGAATGAGAATACCCGGAGGAAAGCTGCCAATGAGAAATATGCCAAGCTGCAAGAAGCGTTGGACATTGAAAAGGGTAAAACTGCCTTTCCGAAGGAACATATCACAGATACCAAGCATCTGTTTTCCTCCAACAGCTCCCAATTCATCACTTGGAACCTCTTCATCCAAGTTCTCATAATGCTATCTTTGTTCTGTTTATAGAGACCATCGCTAAGGAAAGAGCATTGTCGAGCAATCCAAGCATATCCAGCAGCTCGACAATGAGAACAAAATTATGAAGAAAGACCTGGTTGATGTCGTCAAAGGCCATGAGAAGGCAATGAAGGTTATGCAAGAATCTACCGACAGCGAGATTTAGCACCTAAAGATGGAGATTGAACAACTCAAGGAGAAAAACCAAGCTACCAAAGAGCAGAATGCTCGGGGCCTTGAGGTGTACAAGAAGCTTCAAAAGGAGCATGACATCTTGGCGGAGACATGCCAACAAGATGAGACGAGCATCTTTGGTAACTTTCCTCCATCTTTGTCAATTCTATAAGTCGGATAAATGTGTACTATTGTTCTCATGATCCTTGTCTCTTATGAAAACACATCTCCCATTGGTTTAAACAGTATGGGTGAAGGTGCTCTGGATTCAAAGGAGTGCATGATTCTTGCTAGAAACTTCATCAATACTGCCATCACTTAGGCCAAAGATATTGCCAAGCGACTGGACATTACCATCAAGGCGGAAGAGTCTACTGCCAAGTACTCAGAAATCATGTGCGGAGCCCCCAAGAAAGTAAAGAGCTAGAAAGCATCATGCGTTCGGGCTGGTGCAAGGATGGCCTTTTCCTTGGTTAGGGCACACTATGACAAAGCCGACATCGACTTGGTGACTTCTAGCATGCCGAAGGTTGATTAGGAGGGGCGCGAAATTGACAGTGATGCCATCTGAAACTCCCTCACCGGCTACGACACCGGGGTTGCCAAGATGGTCAAGGCAGATGTCTTTGTGCCTGTTGAATTTCTTGATGATGAACCAACAGCTTCAGACTCTAGCCTTCGATCCTCAAAGTTGGATGATGTTGCCAAGTCTGATTCCCATGTAGTTGATGATGCAGCCTCAAAGTCTCCTGCAATAGAGCCATAAAACACTTTGTATTAAATGTGTCTTTGTAATATTTTTTATATGTATGCGGAAAACTTGTAGAAGTAAGGAGGAAAACTTAGCTACAAGCCTCCTGCTACTTATCTAGATCCAGTATGCATATATTTTTTAAGCAAGTGTTGGCTTATCTATTATTCTAGTTCATATGCTTGACCTTTTGTAAGACGGAAGACTCGCAACACAAAACCATGCTCTCAGGTGATGATGTTTAATAAAACCGTCAAGAACCTAAGAACAAAATCACCATCTTTGAGTGTCGAAAAGTCACTACTACGGAATCCACATAAAAACATCAAAAAATGTGTAGACCAAAAAACTTAAGCTAACTCCCGTAGGCAGAATTTTCACAAGTGCAAATGCAAACTTGCGCATAAAAGGGTTTATATGATCCAAAAACGAACACTAAAGGAGGTAAAATACTCAGAAAATATGAGTGAACCAAATGCTTTATTCCATCGATCTAAGGTACTTATTTCATAATATAAAATATGCTAAGTGTAAAAAGGACGTAGTTGTGCTATGTTCCATGGCCGACCAGTCTCTGGGAAATTATCATCGGGGTCATGTTGCTGATGCTTGTGTTCTTTTGGCCTATCTTTCAGCTCATGAATATTGGTGAGATAATAGGAACCATTGAGCAATGCTTTGCTTATGATGAACGATCCTTCCCAAGGCGGGGATAGTTTGTGTGAATTTTGCTTCTTGAGTCTAAGCACCAGATCCCCATCTTTAAACGAGTGATGCCTAACACAGGGACTATGGTAGCTGTGTAGCTTCTGCTGGTAGATGGCAGATCTCTGGCATGCCAGCACGTGTTCCTCTTCATGCAGGTCCACCGATTGGTGTTTGGATTCTTCAAAATTATCTTCGTCGTAGGAGGCGACTCTTGGTGCATCCTGGAGGATGTAGGATGGTAGGACTGCTTCTTCTCGATAGACCCAGAAAAAAGGGGTCAAGCCGGTAGATCTGTTGGGTGTTGTTCGTAAACTCTACAAAACAGATGGAAACTCCTCCGCTAGGCTCCAGCTGCTCTATGTAGCGGTGCCTCTAAGTGTGGCTTGATTCCTTGCAGAATTAGTCCATTGGCTTGCTCAACTTGCCCATTTGACTATGGATGTGCCACATAGGCTAGGTCAAGGCGGATGCCTTTTTCATGACAGTACTCCTCAACTTCTCCGAGAGACAAGTTGTTGTCGTTGTTGGTGATGATGCTATGTGGGAGACCAAATCTGACCACCAGACCCCGGACAAATTTCAGGGTTGTTGCCCCCATCGAGCTTTCTAATGGGTTTAGCTTGAATCCATTTAGTGAATTTATCAACTTCTACTAGTAGATGTGTAAATCCACAGAGTGCTATTTGCAAAGGACCAACCATGTCAAGCCCCCAGACTGCAAATGTCCAAGTAATTGGTATTATTCACAATTCTTCAGTTGGAGCATGCGGTTGCCGTGCATAAAACTGACACCCAATACAGGTCTACACCAGCTTGTCGGTGTTTGCCTTGGCAGTTAGCCAGTAGAATACTTGCCGGAAGGCTTTTGCGACCAGTGATCGGGGAGCGGCGTGATGCGTGCAATCTCCGAGATGCATTTATCTAAGGATATCCATACCTTGATACCGGGAGATGCACCGTAGGAAAACTCCCGTGGTACTTCTTTTGTATATCTAGCCATCTATTATGACGTAGCCTTTTGATCTCCGTACTATCTCCTGGCTTTTGAATTTGTCGACGGCTAGTGTTTCATGTTAAAGGTAGTCCATGAACGGTTTCATCCAAGATAGAGAGGTCACTGCACTAACAAATGAGTCTACTCTATCCGAGTTGTCAGGGTCCTCTCCTTTCAAGGATGGGGTCCGTAAATGCTCTAGGAAAACACCAGGCAGAATTGGTCAGCGAGCTGATCCAAGCTTAGATAGCAAATTTGCCACCTCATTGTCCACCCTTTTGACGTACTTGACTTTGTAGCCGTCGAAGCACTTGGATATCTCGTGTACTTCGTCTTGATATGCCGCCATCATAGGGTTTCGTGCGTTCTAGGTGCTAGCCATCTGCTAGGCAACCGAGTCGAAATATCCACAGCAAACTATGTGCTTGACGCCAATATCCTTGGCCACACGAAGTCCTGAAAGGAATATGCCCGAGAGGCAATAATAAAGTGGTTATTATGCCATTCCAGGTTTATAACATGTTTATTTTTCATGCAGAATTGTATTAATAAGGAAACGTTAATACATGTGTGAATTATAAACAAATAAGGTTCCTAGTAAATCCTCCCTTTATACTAGCTTATTGATTAACATATGATCAAAGGTTTCCTGATGATGAACATTGGATGTTGTTAATAATAGGGTCATATCATTAGAGAATGATATGATGAAGAGTCACATGCAGTAGATGTAGAAATACGATTAGGTCATCAAGTTTAAATTGCTATCACATTTGTAGTAACTCAATGTCCTTAGACCATGAGATCACGTTAATCACTTTCACCGGAAGAGTACGTTGATTACATCAAACGTCACCGTAACAGGGTGATTATAAAGGTGTCGTTAGGTATTTGGAAAGTGTCAGTTGTGGCTCGTGGATTAAGATTGGGATTTTTCCACCTGGATTACAGAGAGATATACTTAGGGCCCTCTCGGTGATATCACATTGACATAGCCTTGCAAGCAAGTGATTTGATCACTAGAAGGTCATATCACAGGAACGAGAAAAAGAGTACTTGTCGGGAACGAGATTAAACAAGGTATAGATGATACCGAGTGATTGAATCTCAGATAAGTAATATATCGTGAGACAAAAGGAATTTGATTGCAGCGAAAGAGGTTCGAACTAGTGGGAGTCATTATGGATCTCCAAGTCCCGCTAATGATTATTGATCGGAGAAAGTCTCGATCATGTCTACATAGTTCTTGGACCCATAGGGAGACACACTTAAGGTTAACTGACGCGTTTGAGCGGATAGGGAACACAGGGGGAGTCAATGGACATCGCAGAAAATTGTTCTGTCGATTCTGCTGAAATAGTTTCGGGGTATCAAAATAAACCAAGGGATCCAAATGTTAATGTGTTCATTAAATGAATGAAGTGTTCATTAAAATGAGTTGCATTAAAATGGAATTAAATTGATTTAATGGAAAGACCTTTAAGGGAATTAAAGTGCTTTAACAGATAGACCTCTAAGGGAATTACAGTTCTTTAATGGAGATTGAATGAGAGGAGGGGAGGGGCATCCCCATGATGGCTCAATGCACGGTGCCCAGAAAAATGCTTGATGGCGGTGTTGATGTAGAGCTCGTTGGGAACCCCAAGAGGAAGGTATGATGAGCACAGCAGCAAGTTTTCCTCAGTTATGAAACCAAGGTTTAATCGAACCAGTAGGAGCAAGGAAACACCTCAAAGGTGTTACTAGCTGAGCTTTGGCAGGGCGCACTACCGGTGCTAGTAGCAACGTGGAGACCTGCACAACACAACCACGGAACTTTGTCCCCAACTTGCGATGAGGTTGTCAATCTCACCGTGTTTTGCGGAAAACAAAGGATTAAACGTATCGAATGGAAATAAGTAAAAGTTTGCAGAAAGTAAACACAAAGAAGCAAACAGTTGTAGATTGTATGTAAAGAGAAAGGACCGAGATCCATAGTTCACTAGAGGTGGCTCTCCTTAAGATAGATAACATGCTGGGTGAAAAAATTACAGTAGGGCAATTGACAAACACCGAGAAAGCAATACATGCATATACTAATCATCTTGACTCATCTGAGACTTGATTGGGCATTACAAAATAATACATAGACCGCCATCGAACTGCATCTATGACTAATAATCCACCTTCAGGTTATCATCCGAACCCCCTCCAGTATTAAGTTGCAAGCAACAGATTATTGCTTTACGAACTGCGTGTAAAGTAAACAATACGATTGTTCTATGAACAAAGGATTGTTGTTTTCTCCCTTGTAGCAACAGCACATCTAGTACCTTAGAGATTTCTGTCACTTCCCCAGATTACCAGAGGCATGAACCCACTATCGAGCATAAATACTAACTCTTGGAGTTGCTAGCATCTACTTGGCCAAGATAGCTACTAACAACGAAAAGCATGCAAGATCTCAAATAATATAGACATGATAGAATCAATCAATCTGAAATAGCATCTCAATATCCATCGGATCCCCGCAAACACAACATGTATGAATTACAAATAGATGATCTTGATCATGAACGGAGCTCACAAGATCTAAACATGAAAGCACAAAGGAGGAGAAACCAACCATCTAGCTACTACATGGATCCGTAGTCCAAGGATGAACTACTCATGCATCACACCGGAGGCTTGCATGGTGATGAAGAAGGCCTCCAGGGTGAATTCCCCTCTCCGGCAGGGTGCCGGGAAGAGCTTCAGATCCCTCTCGACCTAGGGATGGAGATGACGGCAGCTACAGACTCTTTCGTGGATTTTTGATCGGGTACTTAGGGTTTTCGTCCCGAGGGCAATATATAGGCGGAAGGAGAGGCCGAGGGTGTGCCGGGAGCGGCCACACAACCCCCTGGCGCGGGCCAGGCCTAGCCACGCGGCCAGGTGGTGCGGTGGCTCCCTGGCCCTTCTCCGTCTCGTATTTTGGCACTTGATCACTTTCGGAAAAGTAGGCACTTTGGCTTTTGTCCCGTCCAATTCCGAGAATATTCATTTTCTGACTTTCCTGGAACCAAAAACAGCAGAAAACAGGCAGCTGGCACTGTGGCTCTTGTTAATAGGTTAGTCCAAGAAATCATATGAAAAGTACTCCAAAGTTGGAACAAAACACAAGAAAGTGGATAAAAGTAAGCATGGAACATCAAAAATTATAGATACATTTGCAATGTATCAACATCCCCAAGCTTAACTCGAGTAGGTAAGTGATAGAAAGAAAGAATAATTTTTGAGGTGACATGCACCATCAAAGACTTGATCAAAATATTTGCAAAACATTCAAAGCTGGGATCATAGTACTTCAATCATAACATGAAAGACAAAGTTCTAGCAATAAGCAAAGAAACTATGATGCAACATGAAAAGGTACAAACAAAAGATTCATGAATAATAATGCTTTGCAAGACGTTTGTTTGTTTCACATAAAGAAAACATAGCATAATAGTATTCATCTTGTCCCTCAATAGAGTAGCAAATATAAATGCATAGGTGATGACCCACAAGAATAGGGGTGTATCGTAGTATTTTTGATAAGTAAGAGTGTCGAACCCAACGAGGAGCAGAAGGTGCTGGCTAGTGGTATGGATCAGGAATTCTCTGCAAATACTTAGCAAACAGATTTTTAGGGGTTTTCGATAAAGCACGTAAACAAAGTACGAGTAAATAAAAGACAGTAGGAATAAATGCAGCAAGTGGCCCTATCCTTTATGCAGCAAAGGATAAGCCGGTTGTATTTCTATAGATGACCAAACGTTCTCGAGGACACATGGGAAGACTACCAAGTGCTTTCGCTTCATATAGTCAATTAATCTTCTCTAGCTTGCTAAGTGTTGTGTGGGTGAACCTGTGCTAATGTACCGTACCATCCAAGACTTAATACATACTTGTGATTAAACCCCCTTGCAAACATCCGTAAGTACAAGAAAGTAATTAAGGTAGAAACATAACCACAGCTTTAAACTCTAAGACCCTTACGTCCCTTTTGCAATGGTTTCCTAACGGGGGTTCAGGTTTCTGTCACTCCGGCAACCCCTACGATTAGTAGCCAAATACACAATGCATTCCCCTAGGCCCATATAGGTGAAGTGTCATGTAGTCGACGTTCACATGACACCACTAGAAGAAGTACACCACAACTTAAATAACAATCTATTGAATCTTTCTCAACGCAACTCCACTACTAACAACAAGACTTCTCCCATGTCATCAAGAACAAAACGAACTACTCACAAGACATCATATGGATCATGATCAGAGATGGAATAATGATGTATAACAATCTGAACATAAATAATAATTCAATGGTTCACTCAATAGCATCAACTACAAAGAGTAATCAACACCGGGAAAGTTTCCCCTATGAACTATCGTAAGATTCAACGCAATTGTTACAGCAATATGGAGATGGTGATGAGGGTGCTGATGGTGATGATGGTGGTGGTGATGATGATGATGATCCCGATGAAGTCCAGCTTGATGGTGGTGTTGATGGCGACGATCTCCCCTCTCCGGGAAGGAATTCCCCCGGCAGAAATCTGTCTGCCGGAGAGATCTTTCTCTCTCGATGTTTTCCGCCCTGTAGAGGCGGCGGAATCTTTCTGTGGTCACTCCTCGAGTCTTAGGGTTTCGGGAGGAAGATATACGCTAGAGGGGAGAGGCTGGAGTGGGCCAGGGTGGCCACACCACTCCCTGGCGCGAATTAGGCCTGCCCGCGCCATGGGGTGGTGTGGGCCCCCTATGGCCCATCTCCACTCCATCTTCTGGCATCCTTAATATTCTGGAAAAATAGGATTTTCCGTATATTTTCCCGGATTTTCTGATCTTCGCGGATTTTGCCTCAAAACAGCACCTTTTCCATCAGAATCCTGACTGCAGCGGTCCATGCTCCAAAAGTCATCAACCATGCAAAAACAGATGAAATAACATAAGTATCACCTCTCACTACGAAATATATCAATGAATAATAGTGAATTAAGACATAGAATAGTGATGCAAAATGGACGTATCAACTCCCCCAATCTTAGACTTCGCTTGTCCCCAAGCGAAACTGAGCTCAATAAACATGACCTCAAGTTTATGGTGGGAAGAGTCGATAAAAGAATACGGACAAGAAGCATCACATTCATCAAATACATAGATCATAATAGAAGACAACTCACTATTATACAACTCAACTTGCAATGAGATACATAAAGTGAATCATAATTGGTAATGACAAACTTAGCTCTTGGTCGAAGAATAGTTGATAATTTGCTGGAGTTCACAAATAGCTGGTTTTCCAAAGAAAGCTTTCAAAGTAGTAAACATCAAGATAAGAGCAATGTGCAAAACAAGGAACATAAGAAACATGAATGCATAAATCATTGTATGAATGAATGAAACACATCAACTCAAAATACTTGCCCAGATAGAAGGGAATAGGTTTACTAACTCAACTACAAAGTAAAAGAAAGGGCCCTTCAAAGAGGGAAGCAGGGATTACAAGTCTCATAAAGAGCTCCCAAAAATTATGATACTTACTAGCTTTCAGCTCTCATTGCCCCTATTATAGGCATATTTAGGTGATTAAGGTTAAAGTGACACAACTAAGAGGATATGCTTGACAAGTTATAAGTTGAAATCTCAAGCCCCTTACTTATGAGTACCGATCCTCATGCTACTCAACTTTAGTCATGAGCAAGCTCTTGTCATTGTAAATACATGCGTATCATTGAGAACCGCCAACGGGGTACCCCTTGCACATGACACAGGAGCTATCCCATAATAAAAATGACAAGGCAAGCAGACAGTGAGCATCTCAGCGATCTTTTTATTTGCTATTTGCATAGGTTTTTATTGAGGATGCTTCATAGAATTCTCACTATAGTTATGCTGAAAGTTTCCACCATGATTAGGCATGGCTTAGGCTAGCGGCCTAGGCGTTTCTCTAACACACATATAAACTCCATGATCTTACCAGTTCCACTTTTATTTCACACCGCCGGGATCCATAAGCAAAATAACATGATATCAACTAGGTACAAAGTACCAAATAAAGTGTTGAAAGCGGTCCCCATGATACATGGTTCGGCTAACTTCAACTCATAAAGCGCAAGCATATACGCAACAAAGAAGGACCCAATGGTTCAAGTTTATTAAATGCAAGAAAGTAAAGTGTGCCATAAAGTTCATGAGAGATTTAATCACTAAATTTCACATAACAAGTTTAATTTGGGAGGTAGATAAAACAAGAATTTACTTGCAATAGCAATAATGCTACTAGGTAGGTATGGTGGACACAAATGGTAAAGGTTTTGGTTTAAAGGAAGTGGATGCACGAGAAGAATTTCCTCTCAGTACAGGTTTTTGGCTAGCAAGGCTGGGTAGCAAGTATAAGAGTTGAAGGAAACAAACAAACATACAAATGGTAAAGACAAACATGCAATATTCCTTGGAAGCACAAAAGATCTTAACTAGAGAAAACTAGACTTATGAGCAAATCAAGAAAGAAAGATGATGAAATTATTTTCCTCTAGAGTACTTCTATCTTTTTATTTTCAACTCTCAAAAAGGGTGTTGGTACTGACCGAGCCAAGTTTGCCAAAACCAACTGAATTAACTCAATGATCCCAAAGTGCTACCAATACTAACAACAAGATCAATCATATAACCACGAATTGAAAACTATCATAAGCTATGCAAAAGAGTGAATGATAGAACTTCTCATTAGTACTCCATAATGGAAACTCACACCAAGGGATACAAATCTAACGAGAGAAGGGACAGTTCCATAATGCAAACCATACTACACAATAACTCCTCTATTCATGATATGACTCTACTAATAAGGTAAAAAGATAGAAGATAGTGATATGATACCGCGGCACTCCCCCAAGCTTGGAACAAACCAAGGGGATGCCAAACCTGATGACGAATTACTCCTTAGGTGGTGGTGGTATCTTCTCATCTTCGTCCGTCTTCCAGGGTAAAGGCCTCCCATCAACAAAGGACATCGTGGTTTCCAACATCCTGAAACTTGCAGCAGCACTTATGTGTTTAAATCTAGCCTCATACTCACAGTTTTGATTTTGAACGTCACAGAACTGTGCTTGCAGTTCGTTGGTTATTTGGCGGAGTGAAAAGACTTCATATTTGAGTTCAGAAGTCTCCTTTTGGTGCTCGGCGATGAGTTCGGAACAAATCTTGTGGATGATGTCCACTTCGCGCTCCGCCATCTTCTTGTACCTAAAGAATTCTTGCTCCAATGCTTCCATCCTGTCCTCTAGATTTCCTTCACCTTTAGGGCCTTGAACCTCCTTAATCCGGACCTCCCCACCTTCGAGCAATAACTCCTTGGGATGAATCTTCAATTCTCTCATATATGGGTTGATGATATCTTCTAAGGGATCTCCCTTGGATGTTCCAGGGGAAGACATTGTGGCTCCAAATCTAAGATTACACCTGGCAGAAACAGATCGAAACAAAAACACAACGAAAACACGATATACGAACCTCGGAAGATCCGGGGGGTTATATATTACGAAGTTTCATATCAAAAGGAAGGTACTGGGAGAAAACGGGTCAGAGACGGAGTCCTGGGTAGCCTCACCACCTGGTGGCGCGGCCAGGGGTGGGCCCGCACCATGGGGTGGTGTGGGCCACCCTGGCTCCAGTTCCGTCCCTTTTTCGCTTCATAGCTTTCCTTATTGACTGAAAACGGCAAAAATATAGTTGGATTGTATTTTCGCGGAACTTTTCTTACCAGAACTGTTACCTAGTTGGAAACGGACTCTGCAGGTCTCTAAATTTGGTATTGAGTGGATCCTTCCAGAGTCATCACTTGAATATCATCGATATCTTCATCTTCATATACTTATTACTCGAGTCATAAAACCTTTCTCTTCCTTGTTACACCATTATCTCCACTTTCTGGAAATTTCTTTCACACAGTTCTTATTAGCAACATTAGTATAAGTGAAGTGATAAAACCTTTTGAGTCCAACTTCGACTGAAAACCATCAAAACAAAAGTTACTGTAGCAACTCCTTTCGAAAACCCAAAAATAATTCAAAAAGGAAATCGAATAAAGAAGCAAATGCAAGATTGGCAAAATCTGTCAAAACAGACCAGCAGGTAAAGATCAATTTTTTCTAAAATCGTCTGTTGCTCAAATCAAAAAGTTAAAAACTAATGAAAGTTAAATAACAACCTGGGGCAGAAGCGCAAAAAATTACAGCTCAATCCGATATATAGAGATCTCTCACGAATTTTTACGGTGAAGCACAAAAATCTGTTTCGGGACAGCAACTTTCCCAAATCTTACTTCTCTCTCATTAGAGGTTGATCTTGACACAAAAACCAAACAAAACGGATAAGGAGCGGTTATTACCGAAGTAATAACTTTGAAGACTCAAAGAAACAAAAACAAACTGAAAGCAAAAACAAATTGGGTTGTCTCCCATAAAGCTCTTTCTTTATAGCCATCAAGATGGGCATGATAATTTTGAAGAAGCTCTCATAGGGATATGATTTGAAGTGAAAGAGAGCATTAAGAAGCAAAAACACATGCACAGTTAAGTATAACCCACTTCCTATGCAAGGGAATTTTGTAAACAAACAAGTTATTGGAACCAAAGGCAACTTGCATAAGAAGGCAAAAGAAGTGCAACATAAAAACTTTCAGCATAAAACGAGGAAACTTGATATTATTGAGAGCACAAGAACACTTTTCCCTCTCTCATAATAGCTTTCAGTATCATGCATAAACTTAACAATATTTCTATCACAAGGACTATCATAGCAATGATCACTTATTCTAACAGAAAACACAGGAATACTAGCTCTCATAACACTACTATGCGAAACAATATTAGAGGTATCCTTACAAAGGATAGTGTGTCCCTCTTTTTCATATTTAGCAACAAAGTCTTTCACATTTGCTACAATAGGTTCATCAATCATTTGTTTATCAGGTTCATCAGCCCTACTCATACTATCATTAACCATACTAGCTATCATAGAATGCTCCTTTACCTTAACTGGGAAAGGCATTTTCTCAATATAAGGTTTAGGTAAAACATGACTAGCAGTATAAACTTCAATATTTCTTGCGGGAACACTCTTAGCAATATCTTTATAAGGTTCATGATACTTATTCCACTTCTTTTTAGGCACTTCAATATAAGAAGCAAAAGCCTTAAAATAAGAAGCAATAGCTTGAGAGTCTATACCATAAGCATTTTTAATATTTTGAAAGTCATCAGTTCCCATAAAAGATTCAATGCATTCATAATCATATTTTATACCTGACTTTCTACCTTTGTCATTCTCCTAAGCTTCAGCATTGTCTTGAATACGGTCTAGAAGGTCCCATTTAACTTCTTCTTCCATGCGAGTGAATGATCCAGCACAAGAAGCATCCAATAAATCCTTGTCATGTAGAGGGAGCCTTGCATAAAAGTTATTGATAATAATATTGTTGGGGAGCTCATGAATGGGACATTTGAGCATTAGTAACTTCAATCTCCCCCAAGCTTGAGCAGTACTCTCTCCATCAAGAGACCAAAAGTTGTATATTTGATTCCGATCTTTATGAATTTCACTAGGAGGATAAAACTTTGAATAAAAGAGAGGCACTATTTCCTCCCATTCCAGAGCTTGACCATTCTTCAGCAGCTTATACCATTCCTCAGCTCTTCCTTTCAGTGATAATGAGAATAACTTCTTCTTAACTTGATCTGTAGTAATACCTGCACACTTGAACAACCCGCATAATTCGTGTATAAAGAGAAAATGATCACCGGGATGGATAGTTCCATCCCCAACATAGTAGTTATCCATAACACGATCAATAATTCTTGTAGGTATTTTGAAAACATCTTTCCCAGCAGGTGGTGGCTTATCTACTACCTTAGCAGTGGTAGTAGCATTACGAAATAAGAAACTCAGAGAATTATCCATAACAAAAATAAAGAAACTAGCAGAAGTAAACAATACTCACAGTAGAAGTTTCCTTTACCAGTTCCACTCTCCAATAGCGCTTCACTCCCCGGCAACGGCGCCAGAAAATAGTCTTGATGACCCACAAGTATAGGGGGTGTATCGCAGTATTTTCGATAAGTAAGAGTGTCGAACCCAACGAGGAGCAGAAGGTGCTGGCTAGTGGTATGGATCAGGAATTCTCTACAAATACTTAGCAAACGGATTTTTAGGGGTTTTCGATAAAGCAAGTAAACAAAGTACGAGTAAAAAAAGACAGTAGGAATAAATGCAGCAAGTGGCCCTATCCTTTATGCAGCAAAGGACAAGTCGGTTGTATTTCTATAGATGACCAAACATTCTTGAGGACACATGGGAAGACTGTCAAGTGCTTTCGCTTCATATAGTCGATTAATCTTCTCTAGCTTGCTAAGTGTTGTATGGGTGAACCTGTGCTAATGTACCGTCCCGTCCAAGACTTAATACATACTTGTGATTAAACCCCCATGCACACATCCGTAAGTACAAGAAAGTAATTAAGGTAGAAACCTAACCATAGCTTTAAACTCTAAGACCCTTACGTCCGTTGTGCAATGGTTTCCTAACGGAGGTTCAGGTTTCTGTCACTCCGGCAACCCCTATGATTAGTAGCCAAATACACAATGCATTCCCCTAGGCCCATATAGGTGAAGTGTCATGTAGTCGATGTTCACATGACAACACTAGAACAAGTACACCACAACTTAAATAACAATCTATTGAATCTTTCTCAACGCAACTCCACTACTAACAACAAGATTTCTCCCATGTCCTCAAGAACAAAACGAACTACTCACAAGACATCATATGGATCATGATCAGAGATGGAATAATGATGTATAACAATCTGAACATAAACAATAATTCAATGGCTCACTCAATAGCATCAACTACAAAGAGTAATCAACACCGGGAAAGTTTCCCCTATGAACTATGGCAAGATTCAACGCAATTGTTACAGCAATATGGAGATGGTGATGAGGGTGCTGATGGTGAAGATGGTGGTGATGATGATGATGATCCCGATGAAGTCCAGCTTGATGGTGGTGTTGATGGCGACGATCTCCCCTCTCCGGGAAGGAATTCCCCCGGATGAAATCTGTCTGCCGGAGAGATCTTTCTCTCTCGGTGTTTTCCGTCCCGTAGAGGCAGCAGAATCTTTCTGTGGTCGCTCCTCGAGTCTTAGGGTTTCAGGAGGAAGATATACGCCAGAGGGGAGAGGCTGGAGTGGGCCAGGGTGGCCACACCACTCCCTGGCGCGGCCTAGGCCTGCCCGCGCCATGGGGTGGTGTGGCCTTCCTATGGCCCATCTCCACTCCATCTTCTAGCATCCTTAATCTTCTGGAAAAATAAGATTTTCCGTATATTTTCCCGGATTTTCTGATCTTCGCGAGTTTTGCCTCAAAACAACACCTTTTCCATCAGAATCCTGACTGCAGCGGTCCATGCTCCAAAAGTCATCAACCATGCAAAAACAGATGAAATAACATAAGTATCACCTCTCAACACGAAATATATCAATGAATAATAGTGAATTAAGACATAGAATAGTGATGCAAAATGGACGTATCAATAGGACACCTTCAAAGTTCATAAGAGTGACTAGATACAATAGTTTCAAACAAGCAATAACAAGTTATGCATCAATCAACTAGTCTAGGGACAATGCACATAGACCTAAGAATGGCCACTATGCTCTCAAAGTAGGTGCATAAAGATAGAAGGCGGAGACTCAATTTAATGGTGGAAGAAAAACCTTTGTAAAAGGAAGTAGGGATTCAAGTCTCATAAAGAGCTTCCAAGAATTATGGTACTTACAGTTTTCAGCTCTCATTGCCCCTATCATAAGCATCTTGAAGTGATTAAGGTTAAAGTGAACAAACTATGGTGTATATGCTTGACAAAGTATAAGTCAGAAATCTCATGTCCCTTGTATACAAGGGCCGCTCCTCATGCTACTCAAGTTTAGTCACCGGTAAGTTCTTGTCATCGTAAGTACATGTGTATCATAGAGAACCGCCAACGGGGTACCCCTTGCCCGATGATACGGAAGAATCCCCATATCAAAATGACAAGGCAAGCAGACAACGAGCATCTCAGCATTCTTCTTATTTACCATGGGAATATGGTGCTTTTTTCTCTCTTTCCTCTTTTCATACTATCTCTTTTTTTCTCAATGTAGGACTCTTTTTTTATAAGAAGAATGCTTCATAGACAGCTCATTATGGTTACGCTGCAGGTTTCCACCATGTCAGCATGGATTAGACCAGCGGCCCAGGCGTTTCTCTAACACATATACATAACTCCATGGACTTACAAGCTCCCCTTTCATTTCACACCGACGACATCCATATACAAAAGAGCATGATATCAACTAGGTACAAGTACCAAGTGCAATGTTGAAAGCGTTCCCCATGAAAGCATGGTTCTGCTAATTCCCGACAAATAAGTGCAAGCATATACAACATAGAAGACACAATGGTTCAAGTTTATTAAGGGCAAGTAAAGTAAAGTGTGCCATCAAGTTTGTGAGAGCTTTAATCACTAGTTTTCTCATAACAAGTGGAAGGTAAACAAAAGCATGGATATACTTGGAATAGCATAAGCTAGTAGGTAGGTATGGTGGACTATTTGGAATAACTTGGTTTAGGGAGTTTGATGCATGAGTGGAACTCATACTTTGTTGTGGAGGCTAGCAAAAGACTGGGAGCGACAAACTAAGAGAGCAATAATGGCCATAATCATGCAGAGCGACAAAACATCATTGATCAAAGAATAAAGTAATACTACAAGTTGAAAACTAAATGATCATACAGGCTATGGTGACTTGAGATAGTCATAACATGGTGTGAGCATGTGCCAAGTCAACCCAAATAAAGCATCAAAGGAGAATACCACTATATTATGCTTTAATATGCTAAAACAACACATGATTCATCCAAGGCACATTAAGCAATCTCAATTGTTTATAACAAGTCATGCTACAGCAAGGAATACTAAGCATAAAGCCAAAACAATATCAAGCATGGCATGACAAAGCATAGGCCACAGTAAAAAACAAGCTCTTTTTACCACATAAGTATGAACTTTCCTACTCTTTTCCAAACCAAACCAAACTATTTGCAAACCAAAGTATGAAAGAGGGGGTACAAGAAATTTATTCAGAAAACTAAGCAAACCAAACAAACTAAAAACCAAAACAAAAATGAAAAAGAAGACGCTCCAAGAAAAACACAACTGTGCATGAAACAATAAAAATGAAGCGTTTGGAAGAAACCTGGGATTTTTATTGATGAAGAAGGGGATGCCTTGGGCATCCCCAAGCTTTGACGCTTGTACTTCTTGGATATTTCTTAGGGTGACACGCGTGGCATCCCCAAGCTTGAGCTTTAGTCCATCCTTCATCTCATTACTCATTCTTTCCATACACTTGAAATTTTTCCTTCATACAAAACTTCACACAATCTCATTAGCAACATTAGTGCACTTAAGATAAATAAGTCTCAAGGTTCAGTTCTAACACCAAATAAACTTCCATTAGAACACTAGCTACTGCAGAACTTCCCTCAAAAAGCTCAATTCCCCAAAAGAACTCAAGAAGGAACTAACATGAAGCAAATGCAAAAATGGCAGAAATCTGTCAAAACAGACCAGCAGGTAAAGACAATTTTTTTCGAAGACCTTCTGTTGCTCAAATCAAAATGTGTTGAACTACCGAATGTTAGATAACAACCTGGGGCAGAAGCACAAACAATTACAGCTCAATCGGACATACATAGCTCTCTCACGAAGTTTTACGGTGAAGCACAGAAATCTGTTTCGGGACAGCAACTTTCCCAATCATTACTTCACTCTCATTAGAGGTTATTCTTGGCACAAAAAGCAAATAAAAAGGATAAGGAGAGGTTATTACAGATATAATAACTTCCAAGACTCAACTAAAAATTTTGGGTTATCTCCCAATAAGTACTTTCTTTAACGCCTTTAAGTTAGGCATAAGAAGCAAAGAAAGAATCAAGTGTTTTCAAATGAAGAAGCATTAAGATCAATACCAGAAATATTTTCAACAAGGCAAGGTATATCATCCAAGTAAGTTCTAGAGGATCCTTTCTCAATGCTCTTGGGTTCACTATTCTCATCAAAAGGGTTTGCAGGAACAATCCAATCAAGATTCTTTTTTATGGCATCATGTATTGCTACTAGTTTAAAGGGTATTGGTATCTTAGGTTCCTCCCCATTAGGTTCGGTTTTGTTCATCTTTTATCATGTACCAACAACATCTACACATGAGCCTAGCATATTGAAACGTTCAAAAACTTTTCTAGCTTCCTTGCAACATCATAGAACTCCTTAAACAAAGTTTCTAGAATAAAATCCCTCTTTTCAGGATCCTCAATTTCTTTAAGCTTAAGAAACATTACTTGCATTAAGGGGTTGAGGTTAACAAACCTAGCTTCTAACATGTGAATTAAAGAAGCTGCAGCAGTCTCATAATTTGGAGCAAGTTCTACAAGGGATCTATCCTCAGTATCTTCATGTTTGCTAACATGATTAAAGAATTCATCAATATTATCTTTCCCAATTATAGAACCACTACCAATTGAAAGGTCTTTCAAGGTGAATGTAGGGATAAACATGGTGAGCTAAGGAAGAGGTGACAACTAAAGGAGACTTAATTTTATTTGTGTTTTTGATAAAGAAAGCAAACTTGTAAAACTAATTTTGTGTGTGTTTTTGATAAAGAAATAAGCAAATAAAGCAAAAAGAAAACTAAGCAAAACAAAAACAACAAAGTAAAGAGATTGGTTATGAGGGACTCCCCTTGTGAAGATGTCCTTGACTCCCCGGCAACGGCGCCAGAAAAATGCTTGATGGCTCAATGTACGGCGCCCAGAAAAATGCTTGATGGCGGTGTTGATGTAGAGCTCGTTGGGAACCCCAAGAGCAAGGTATGATGAGCACATCAGCAAGTTTCCCTCAGTTGTGAAACCAAGGTTTAATCGAACCAGTAGGAGCAAGGAAACACCTCAAAGATGTTACTAGCTGAGCTTTGGCAGGGCGCACTACCGATGCTAGTATCAACATAGAGACCTGCACAACACAACCATAGAACTTTGTCCCCAACTTGCGATGAGGTTGTCAATCTCACCGTGTTTTGCGGAAAACAAAGGATTAAACGTATCGAATGGAAAGAAGTAAAAGTTTGCAGAAAGTAAACACAATGAAGCAAACCGTTGTAGATTGTATGTAAAGAAAAGTGACCGTGATCCATAGTTCACTAGAGGTGGCTCTCCTTAAGATAGATAACATGCTGGGTGAACAAATTACAACGGGGCAATTGACAAACACCGAGAAAGCAATACATGCATATACTAATCATCTTGACTCCTCTGAGACTTGATTGGGCATTACAACATAATACATAGACCGCCATCCAACTGCATCTATGACTAATAATCCACCTTCAGGTTATCATCCAAACCCCCTCCAGTATTAAGTTGCAAGCAACAGATTATTGCTTTACGAACTGCGTGTAAAGTAAACAATACGATTGTTCTATGAACAAAGGATTGTTGTTTTCTCCCTAGTAGCAATAGCACATCTAGTACCTTAGAGATTTCTGTCACTTCCCCAGATTACCAGAGGCATGAACCCACTATCGAGCATAAATACTAACTCTTGGAGTTGCTAGCATCTACTTGGCCAAGATAGCTACTAACAACAGAAAGCATGCAAGATCTCAAATAACAAAGACATGATAGAATCAATAATCAATCTGAAATAGCATCTCAATATCCATCGGATCCCCGCAAACACAACATGTATGAATTACAAATAGATGATCTTGATCATGAACGGAGCTCACAAGATCTAAACATGAAAGCACAAAGGAGCAGAAACCAGCCATCTAGCTACTACATGGATCCGTAGTCCAAGGATGAACTACTCACGCAACACACCAGAGGCTTGCATGGTGATGAAGAAGGCCTCTAGGGTGAATTCCCCTCTCCAGCAGGGTGCCGAGAAGAGCTTCAGATCCCTCCCGATCTAGGGATGGAGATGACGGCAGCTACAGACTCTTTCGTGGATTTTTGATCGGGTACTTAGGGTTTTCGTCCCGAGGGCAATATATAGGCGGAAGGAGAGGCCGAGGGGGTGCTGGCAGCGGCCACACCACCCCCTGGTGTGGGCCAGGCCTAGCCGTGTGGCCAGGTCGTGTGGTGGCTCCCTGGCCCTTCTCCATCTCGTATTCTGGCACTTGATCACTTCCGGAAAAATAGGCACTTTTGCTTTTGTCCCGTCCAATTCCGAGAATATTCATTTTCTGACTTTCCTGGAACCAAAAACAACAGAAAACAGGCAGCTGGCACTGTGTCTCTTGATAATAGGTTAGTCCAAGAAATCATATGAAAAGTACTCCAAAGTTGGAACAAAACACAAGAAAGTGGATAAAACCAAGCACAGAACATCAAAAATTATAGATACATTTGCAATGTATCACCCCATGGCGCCTATAAAAGGAGGTGGCCTCCTCCTCCTCCTCTCCACAAGCTCTCTCATATTCCCCAAGGTTGGCATCTTGTCCCCTTTGCTTGGCTTGTCCATTGCCACTAGAAAAGGTGCTTGGCGAAGCCCTGATCTAAACCTTCCCGCCACCACCACTACCATGGCGTAGTGTTGTTGGAGTTCCCGAGGATCCGCTCCTTCCGCTGCCCAGCTAGAGCAAGGGATCAGGAGTCGTCGGCACACCAAACGTGTGAGAGATTACAGAGTCGTTGCCCGTCTGTGGTGCTAATCGTCTGCACGTCCTTGAGGACGGTCGTGTACCATCTACATCAACCATGTTTGTTTGCAGGAACATTATCCCGCTTATGGTCTATGAGGGTGAGTCCATCTGTAACCGTTACAAAGTATCGCTAGATTCGATCTTGGCAATTGCAAACCATAGGATTTTTTTGTTTTCTATGCAACGAACCCCATTAGTGGTATTAGAGTTATGTCTATGTGTAGATGCTTTGTACGGTTAGAACACATGGAGATGTGGGTGTTGATAAGTCTTGTTATTGCAAATCTCTTGTATTTCAGATATTGGTGGTGTAGTGGGATGAAGCAACCCGGACAAACTTCACATGTCCTCGCACATGAGACCTGTTCCATGATGTCTACAAGTGCACAAATCGTTTGTAGCTAGTTTCGAAATATAGATATCGATCCCACAAGGAGCCCAAAGGTAAGTGTTAATGAATGAAGTCTCTGTCACACTCAAAGTTGTCACATGTCTTCGAGTGAATTGACTGCAAGTGTGGAAATAAGAATGAAATTTGGATTAAGCTGGATGTATTTAAATAAAACTAAAATGTAAACTTCAGTAATAAAAAGAATAAAAGTAAAGAACGATTCGGTTGTTTGTTGTTTTCTACCGATGACAAACAAGGCACGGGGAGATACAGTTCGTGGTGATAGTGACTATGCCATGTGGACGAGTGATAAGTGTAACAATTATAATCTTATAAATATATGTGTAGGCAAGCAACCCATAATTAGCCGGAACTCCTCTTGGTAGATTTCATCCCAACTTCAATAATCCTACTAGCCTGTTACCAAAACCATGGTCAGTCACTAGACGATTAAGATCCTTCAGGTTGCTTAGCAATTAAGCTCCTTGGATCAGAGTAATGCAATAAGCACAATGGTTCCTCGTGATCCTCAAGTTAAACTAGTTTCCGATTGATATCCCCGTGTCACTCGGGGTTCACAGGTCTACTAGCAAACAAGATCCTATCTATGTAGAACGAAGCATCATGTTGTCTAGGCCCTTAATTGGACAACAAGAATTAGGCACCCCAAAGATAGTCAAGCACACATAATATAGTAACTAAAATCAATCACAAACTGATGGAAAATATATGGAGGCACATCACATCTCACCAATCCATCAGATCTCCCACGCCCAAGGAACTTACTCACACATGAGAGAAGAAAGCATCATCGATATAATTAAATAAAGGGAGTTCTTCTCAATATTACCGTGGAGATCCACAATAAGAATAGAAAAGTAATCCAACATAATTTAAGATAGGAAGGAACAATCTCAAACCCTAATCCTGCAAAGTGAAGGTCTCTCTCTCTCAAGTACAAGTAATGGCTATGAGGGTGCGATGTCTAGGAGGTCGAAGATCGTGGAGCGAGATGAAGAACGTCTTCCCCTCCTTCTTCAGATCTCTTCTTTTTCCTCTCTAGATGGAATGGCGGCTGTTGTGCTATGATTTCGCGCCTGGCCTCTTCACAAAAGTTGTCGTTTTGACAAGACGGAGGCGGTGGAAACTATACGGCCGGAAAAATATTCCCGCCATATAGTTACTCATCAAAGCTTCAGTACGCCTCCCTTGATTGCTTCCAAAAAGCGACTTTCTTGTTTTCGTCTGAATATTGTGTTTCTCTTGTTAAAACCTTCTGTTGATATTCAGAACCTGAAACACACATTAAAAACCAAGTTTTCTTTGCTACCAAAGTATTAGCGTTAGGTAAAGCTAGAAAACAATCAAATCCAGAAGAAAACAATGAATAAAAACCATCAAAAATATGTCGAATCTCACAGCTATCAACTCCCCCAATCTTAGATGTTGCTCGCCCTCGAGTGACAAGAAAATAAGGAAGAATAACGGAGATTCGAGACTGAAATAAAAGAACTTACAAGCTCGAATTGGTGTCAAATTCTTTTCTTCACAATTCCTGCAATCTTAAACATGATAATACAAGTATTCACAAGATTGCACTAAGCCCACTTCCTAACCACGTATATCTTGCTAGAAAATAAATCATATGCGAGAGCAAGTGTCAAAAGTTTAACTAAGAAAGTTGTAACTACCTCGGTGAATTACGCTCTTAGTTACATGCCTGGATGAACGAAAGTGGTTAAAATAGTACGGTGGGGCCCAGGGCCACTCACGGTAGACCTTTCGGCCGTCCTAACCACTTTTAGAACATCGGGACAAGAACGAACGGCGTAATCGGCAGGCGAAGGGATCAACTACATACACAAATGAGTATGTATGCAAGCCACATACAACAGTCCTCAGAGCCATTCCGTCTAAAAGAAATAGAAATATTGCAACGCCATACGGCAAGATTCAAATATCCTAGATAGAGATAATAATTTAGGATAGCTCCTCGTACAACAAACATCAGAGTATCAGGCGGAAGCAGAAAACAAGATCCGAGTACGGATAAGAAGCAAATCGGCATAAGATGCCACATAAATAAACACATCCCGCCCACAGATCTCACGGATCCCTGTTCTCGAAATCTCTACACCGAGTGATCGTTGCCAACATCATCTGTCTCCTGCACCCAGTATCCATCTTGCGAATACACCTGTTCATCTGTATCAAACAATTTATCGTGTGAGACCCTAGGGATACTCAGCAAGTCTTTATGCCACTAAAGGGGACACAACCTGGGGTGACGCAATTGCAGCAAAAGATAAAGTCTAGCAATTCTATAGATACTCGCTAACCATCCGCCTAACCAATGATAGACGGATGTCCGTGAATTAAAAACAACAGTTATAACAGTATAATTAACAGATCCATCCTCCTCCTCGCTTACCAACGAGGAAGCGGACGAACAACCCCCCTCATCCGTTGGCAGTGTTATTAACCATTCCATGAGTATTGCGCTATTTACTAGTCAGGTACTTAGTCAAATTAAAAGCGGTACTTTAGTTATACTTGTCTATGATCGAGAAACTGTGCTCCAAGTCGTCCATAACCGCGGACACGGCTTTCAGAAAGATTTACCCTGCAGGGGTGCACGAATAGCAACACACACTCGATCAACCTCGGAAAAACCAAAACAAAACCCAACGAGGCATTCACGACAAAGCGATCACAGGATTCAGAAATGTTTCAGGGGGCCATCCCATTAAGCTACCCGCAACGAAGTTGGCCGGCTTCGAGACGGACCCAAGGTTTGTGTGGACTGCGGTAAACGACTAGGAACCCGAAAATATGACTGGGCTTGTCGATACAGCGAAAACGTGTCACGATCCAAAACAGTACAGGTGCTCCTCGCACAATCGTAACTAAAGTAGTAACATGGCATAAGTACATGATAGTAATAAAGCCCCAAACTCATTGTGGCCCCAAGAAATAAGAATGAATCAAGCTCTGGCTCAGGGGGGTCCATAAGGCCTCCCGGATGTGGATAGTGCGAATAGTCAAGGAACAGGAATCAAGTACTCGGGGTCCTACAGGACACAAGTGAGCATGAAAAAACCAAATAGCAGATATTGCTCACCGGTGCCTCTTTCATTAGTTATCCCATTACTACTCAGGTTATGTTGTTTAGGTACCTCATTATTCATCAGACACTCATATACCCTACACATGCTTTTCTACGACTCGCATGGCTCAAACAACTCCTGTAGTAATGGCTCATGGGATGGAGGAACAAGCTTCGGTGGGGTTTAAAAATAAAGGCTATGCAGTACTTGGGATTCAATTTAATGCAATCACGACTCAATGATGCAATAATAAGATAGAGGCAATAGGTACAATATGTATGCAAGCATGTGGTAGTGCTTGCCTGGCAGCTCAGTTGAAGCGGGAGATGGATCTGGGTAGTACTCCTGTGATTCCTGGCAATTCTCCTGCTGGGCGTCTATTCGAAGAAGAACCAAACAAACAAGGGCCAACATAAATAAAATGCACAAGCATATGAATTAAAATGCGACAAGCAAACAAGCATGCCATGATGCATGATGCACAATTTACATGGCATTAAAGTAGCATGGCATGGTGAGGTGTGGGGTACAAGAATAAAGCATTTTATTATTTGTTTAGTCAAGTTTTATTGCCATAAACGGTGCAGATTTTTAATAATGACATGATGCATGCTTCAATTCAGAACAAGGACTGTATAGATAGAACGGGCTCGTCGCGCTGATCGATTTAGACATATTATTTGTCAAATTTGGAGTTATAGAATTAAAGTTATTAATTTATTAAGAAAAGGGCATTTATTTGTAATTTTAATCATCTCGAAAATTTAAAGTGGTCAAACATTATTTTGAATGGCATAATTGAAATCCTCACATTTTTCTGATTCAAAAACATATATCATTTGTATTATTTGGATTTGTAATTCAAAAGTTATTTAAAAATCTGATTTGAATTTGTGATTAACATTTTCTGGAAAAGTTTTATTAAAACAGAAAATTTGCAAGGACTTTTTGCACCCAATCGAACTCAACCCAAGTCGCTGATGGGTGGACCCGAAACTGACTGCGCGGAAAAATGGCATACAGGCTTTTCTCACCCACGGGGAGTTTACCCGCAGCGACCGCCAGACGGGCCCGGCCAGGTGCGGGGCCACTCGCGCGCGCGGCCAGCGGACGGCTGACACGTGGGCGATCCAGGACAGCGCGGGCAGAGAATCTCCAGTCCGCGGGGGCTTTATTGCAAGATTACACCGGGGCTGACAGGTGGGGCTCCTGGGACTGCGGGTTTAGGCGGGAAAAAGGGCAGGGGGCTTAGGGCAAAAGAGCATCGGCTGCTGCTGCACACTGACAGGAAAGGTCGCGCCGGCGGCAAGTCCGGCCGTTTTCCGTCAATGGTGGCGACGCATCCGCTGGACGAAACGCGTCGCCCCAAAAATGAAAAATGTAGAGGGGACATCGGGTTACATCTTTCGTGCAGGGGGCATCTCCGGGAGGTGGCTGTGCTGGCCGGGCTTCGACGAGGAACAGAGGGCCAGAGGGATCTGCGACTGTTGCTGACAGCCTGCGCACGACACGCGCAGAGCATTCGACGGAGTGCGGCGGAGCTACGGCGCAGGAGGAAGAGGGGGACCATGTCTAGGGGATGCAGGGGCTCACCACGGTGTCGTCGGCGTGGTCGTACGCGCGAAGGTGGTGTGGATCTGGTGCGGGGCTCGCGGACGACGACCTCGGCCTTCTCTGGTTCACGACGGCGCCAGGCTTGTTCCGGCGAGGCTTTGGTCCTGGGCTGGTACGAGGCGAATAAGGGGAAGCAGATGTTCCCGTCGGTGCTCCTGGCTGGGCTTGGAGAACACCAGGGCGCGCAGATCTCGAACTTGGCTGAGGTGGCTAGGGTTTTGGGCTAGGTGGTGGCCATGGCTTCCTAGGGAGGAAGGAGGGAGGAAGGTCGGGTGTGTGGGGCTCCAGGTCTCGACCTGAGGTGTGCCGGGGAGGTTGGTGTGATAAGGGAGAGAGGGGAGAGGCACATGGGGTGGTTTCAACTTTTTGGCAAGGTAGAGAAAAAGGGCCTCGGGTGACTTCTTCTCCTCTCTCTCTTGTTGTTTTGGCTAAGAGAGGAAGAGAGGGGACCAGGGGAGGGGCATGCGATGGAGCTGGTGGGGCATGCTCAAAGGAGAGAGGGTAGCCCGGGTCTAGCTAGGGCATACTAGAGAGGGTGGCTCGGGTTAGGGCTTTAGGATGGCATGGAGGGTAGCCTCGGCAAGAAAGAGAGAGAGAGAGCTAGTGGGGTGGGGCCAACATGGTAGAGAGAGGAAGAAAGAGAGCGAGAGGTGAATGTTAGTTTAAAGGTTAGGGTTTAGGCTAGCACTAGGGTTAGAGGAGAATAGAGAGGTGTTAGGGTTTTGGGCATAACACACTTGGCCATTCATGGTTGGAGGGGAGAAGGAGAGGAAAAAGGAGGGCATGGAGTAGGGTTTTACATGACTAACATCAAGCCTCACCAAGTGTGGTTATAACATGGAGGTAGGGATGGGAGAAAAAGGTGGTGAGGGAAAGGTCCCACATGTCCATACATGGGTTCATGCACTTGTGAGAGAAAAAGCGGAAGAAGGATTGATGCACATGGCAAAGATACAAGATCAAGATGGAAAGAGGTTTAGAGAAAAAGAGAGCTCAAGAAGATGGTCCACTTTAAAAATCAAATAATAACCAAAAGAGAAACACATGGTGGTGATAGTTGCATGGCCCATGCAAAGTATTAAATGCCATGTTTAAATTCCTGTGAAAACAAAATAATAACATGGCATTATTCTTATGCATTCCCAAGAAGTGGAATAAAGGCCAAGCAAAAGAAATTATAGATGAATCCATCCCAACCCACATGAGCTAGAGTAAATGCCAAAATAAGATAAAAGCCCATGGGTAATTAGGGTGGTGGAATTATAAGGTGGTGACAAAGAAAATGGAGGAGTGGAATAAAAGATATGCCCCCAACTCAACTTGGGCATCAAGCATTTATCAAGAACCAAATACAATATATCAAGAGCCAAATACAATTAATAATGCATATGAGAGAAGAACCAAAAAGGAAAGGGTTTTATATGATGCTCAAATGCAAGGTGGCATGATGACATGAGCATGATATAATTATGATGCAACAATTATATGTAGGAAGTAGCACATATATAGACTAGGCTAGTAGCATTGCAATTGTTAGACAATTGGGATGCTACAAAAGTGAAACAATTTCTTTTGGTGTCTCTCTTTATTGAGAGATGAAATTTTTTTGCTCTTGTTTCTTTAATCAATTAAGAGTACTCAAATTAGCACCAAAAACATTCAATTTAAGAGCAACTCATATATCCCCATGTCAAAATTTCTAGACTCTCAAAGCACCTTTTTCCTTTCCTTGTTTTTCAAAAAATTCATCCCTTTCATAGAGAAATCATGCCACTGTTTCTAACATATTAATTGGGACTGTGTTGCACACACGTGACCATGCCAATAGATAACTATTGAGCAATAGTGGATCAGAGGAGTACTACAACTTCACTCGGAACGTGAAACCACGAGGATACTAAAATTTTACCCATCATAGCATTGCAGCTACAGACGCTTACATAACTCAATAGCCGAAATCAAGTAGTTTCCCACATTTAGATTATTCATTGGCTAGTGGAGTTAATAGTTCCCCATGGAGCATGACAGTGTTGTAATGACACGCGTAAAGCAATATCTTACGGTAGTTATTAGAAAAGGCAGTGGCATAATCTCTACTACTTCGAATGATCCATTTTATCAGACAATTTTATTCAAGGGTGCTATCGAGTCTATTTATATTAAGCTCAAATGGGGTTGAGTAGTTCTAAAATCAAATCCTTTGGGCTAAACGTGGACTCAAGTCATCTTTTGGATGCTTTTTCTTGTTGTAAAATTGTCGGAAATATTTTTAACCAAGTTCATTGATCATTATTTCAAAGCTAAAAAGGAGAAACTTGACAAAGGAGTAGAATTTATAGGATAGCAAGCTAAGTGGGGAATGGCTCAAGTGCAAGCGAGTAAATAATTGTAGGATCAATTTAAAGTTGCAGAAAAGGTGATGAAAGGAATGCCGTACCTCCTCTTGCTTGCTTTGTTCTTGTACTTGAGTCAAACCCCCTCTATATTTCCCTATTGCCAAGTCACCTGAAATTGAGCAATCTCTGAGAGAAACAAAGAAACAAATTTGCAATAAAAATTACAACTAATTTTTTTGTGTTTTTTGTTTAGGAATGCAAACTAAAAGTAAACATGCAATTTTGAATAAGTAAAATAAATCAAAAGAAGAAATAAAAATATGAATGTAAGGTTTGGAGGTTTCCAAACCTCCCCCAAGCTTAGGCTATTGTTAGGCTCAGTTGTTGCCATCATTCAACGGCTGGTGCGGATACTGCTGGTAGTAGTCAGGGAAGTGGGTCATGAAGTGACTAAAGTTGTGAGTTAAGGCACTCACATCTTCATTCACTCCTTGTAGAGTGTGGTCAATCTCCCCAACGCGTTGGTTGAGCTACTGAAATTCTTGATAGGGGACGTAGTTGAACCCCCGCTGCGGCTAATTGGGCCATGGGTCCTATGATCCCCCTTGTTGCTGCTATTTTCCCTCCAAAGAAGGATTGTAATCCTACTCCTTCTCATGCTCATCCTCATCCTGCTGCTCTCCTTCTTCATCTTCTTCTTGATCAGGCTAAAATTCAGCCATGATCTCCACCACTTGATCCTTGGTGAGGATCCAATTGTCCTTCTCCACAATTGTGAAGGCTTGTGGACACAGCAACGGAACCTGCTCACCCTGTGCATCACCAAGATAACCAAACTAATATGCTTGGAGCCTCTTGTTAGCTTGGTAAACACCAAGAAAACCACAAGAAGTTAAGTATTTGACATCCATAAGTTTGGAGCCGTCAATAGGTTGCATCATAGGCATTGTAATGTTCAATGCTAGGGCAAGGTGGGTTACCAATCCACCAATGCGAATGCCACCTTTCTTTCTGTTGCTTTGGTGGCGAAAATGCTGGATGAGTAGAGCCACAGGACTAGGGATTTGTGGTGCATTAGGGAAGAGTGCCTTAGTGATCATGTCCATGTCCGCATTAGCCATGGAACTGGTATCTCCTCTTCCCAACAGTGTATTGGCGAGGAACAAGGCGTAGTAGCGAATTGTTGGGTTCTGAATGGTGGACATATTCTTCTGGTAGAAGTCTCTGCCACCGTTAACAGAAATAACCTCCCAAGTTTCTCCACTTGAGACACTATATAAATTTCTAATAGTTGACTCCCCATCGTGAGGGAAGCCAAAAGCATCACAAAATTGTTCGAAAGTTATTTGATAATGCTGCTGGTTCATGGTGAAGCTTACCGTGCACGTATTACCTTTCCCCTTGTGGTCATCATAGAAACAGGCAACAAACTCATGGGTGAGCTCGGTGTAGGTATTGTGGCTTGCGTAGGCGAGTAGATATAGCCTTGAATTTGCACACATGAGGTCGAAGTCCGCCCTCAATCCTGCCGCGGTGAGAAAGCTATCATCGGCCCAACGTGTGGGCATAACCCTCCTTGATGAAACAATGGACAACTTTCTATTGAGCTCAGCCCGGAGCCCCGAGCTCTCGCCATGTTGGCGCTTGCTCTTGCGAAAAATGCTACCAATTTTGTTCTTCTTGATGCATTGAAAATTTTCACCATGAAACCTTAGGCATATAGTTTCTACATGATATATGAACGATTCTACGTAGAAAAATTTAATCCTAACGTGAGAAATCAAAAGGAAAAACAAAATAAGCTTGAGTTCACCCACTAGATCAATGTGAGAGTTCCAACCATGGAATCTTGAAAAAAGCATGGATAGGGAGAGAAACATACCGATCTATCGATTCTCCAACTCAAACGAACGAAATCCGCGAAGAATCAAGAATTCTAGGTGGGTTTTGAGGGGTTTGGAGACAGAATATGAGAGAAAAAGTGAGGAGGAGGAAGAACCCTAGCCGCCCCGACGCAATTAAGTGGTTGCGCCGAACTATACAGGCGCAACTATACGGGCGAGATATGTAGTTCCCGCCATATAGTTGCGGCAACGTCGACAATTAGGGTTCTTTATGCTAGAACACAGTTATACGGGCGTAACAATACGTCCAGATCATAATGGTCCCGTCGTATAGTTGGTCGTCAAAATTTCTGTGTCCTCGAGATAAATTTTCTTGGACATGCATCGATAACTATATAGCCAAAGTATACGGCCAAATTTTTTATTCCTGCCGTATAGTTCGCTGTCAAACCATCAGTACCCTGGAAAAGAAATTTGACGAAGGCATCGATATCTATACGGACGGAACTATACGACCGAAATTTTTATTCCCACTGTATAGTTGGTCATTAAATATTGTGTACCTTCGAAAGAAAAAAATTTGATGGCAAAGATATCTATACGGCCAAACTATACGACCAGAATTTTTATTCCCGCCGTATAGTTGGTCGTTAAACCTTCAGTAGTCATCAAAAATATTCTATTTCTTCGAGAATTCTTTCTTATCATGAAATTTAGTGAAACACCTAGTTTTTGATAGAACAATGACAGTAAAAATTGTCAACCAACAGTAGCATGTATAGAGCGGGATTTTTAGTATTACCGGGCTTCTTCTCCTCAACTAGAGATTCACTTTTTAATCTAGATAAAATGATTAAGCTAGTTTTTGTAGATAAAACTCAAACTTTTATTTTTATATTTATTCTACACTTGTTCAATCGATATTTCTACTACTTTTTGACAGCTGCATCTTCACGGGCGTGGTTCCGCAAGAATGTTTGTGAAAAAGTTATAGGAATGCGATGAACATTTTATTCTGTAATTTATTTTATTAATGTGATGAGTTGACTCTGATTAAGCATTTTAGTAAGAATGGTTGAATAATTCAGCCCCTTCTCTGTTCTCGAATTCTTACCTTGGGTTGCCCCTTACCGAAGGCACTTACCACATGAAGTCGTTTTGCTGGTGGAATATATCTTTATCCTACTTCCAGCTTCTTCAGAAAATACCAGATGATTTTAGCATCATAAACATTGAAGATTATTTTTCCCTCAGCACAATCAACTGATGCTCCTACAGTACTAAGGAAAGTTCTTCCAAGTATTATAGATAATTTTTCATCATATAACATTTCAAGAATAATAAAATCAGTGGGAATAACATGCTCATCTATTCTAAGTGGAACATCCTTAATCATACCAATGGGTTGTTTAGTGGATTTGTCAGCCATCTATAAAGTGATAGTAGTAGGGGAATACTCCCCTAATCCTAACCTTTTATAGAGGGAATATGGCATTACACTAACTCCTACACCTAAATCACACAAGGCATTATGAATATCTATTTTGCCAATTGAGCATGAAATAGTTGGTATGCCGGGATCTCCCGATTTAGACAATAGCTTCCCATTAGCAAGATAACTAGTCACCATGGCAACGGTTTCAGTTATTTCTTTATTTCTACTAAGAATATCACGGAGGAATTTAGAATAGGTAGGAACTTTTATTGCATCCGCAAATGGAATTTCTAGATGAAGATCACCAAGTGCCTTTTTGAAAGAATCATAGATTACCTGATCCGGTGCTTTCTTTTTTCGATCTGCATAAGGAAGCTCTTTCTCACCTTTCCTATTCTTGTATTTTACCTTTTGTGGGGGATCAGGCTCTTTTGTTGCTTTCTTTTGTTGCTGCTTATCGCTCTTCTTCTTTTCTACCACAACAACTTCATCTTCATTGCTTGTCTATTTTTATTCTCTGGGATCACTTGTCTCTGCCTCAGAGTCATAACGGTCATCATGTGCATCATTTTGCTCCTCCATGTTTTGATCTTGTGTTTCTTGAGCAGTTTCATCTTGAGGATCCACCAGTGTATCATATTCTTGGCTTGCTTTGAAAATATATAAATATATATGTAGGCGAGCAACCCATAATTAGCCGGAACTCCTCTTGGTAGATTTCATCCCAACTTCAATAATCCTACTATCCTGTTACCAAAACCATGGTCAGCCACTAGACGATTAAGATCCTTCAGGATGCTTAGCAATTAAGCTCCTTGGATCGGACTAATGCAATAAGCATAGTGGTTCCTCGTGATCCTTGAGTCAAACTAGTTTCCCATTGATATTCCCGTGTCACTCGGGGGTCGCCGGTCTGCTAGCGAACAAGATCCTATCTATGTAGAACAAAGCATCATGTTGTCTAGGCCCTAAATTGGACAACAAGCATTAGGCATCCCACAGATAGTCAAGCACACATAATATAGTAATTAAAATCAATCACAAACTGATGGAAAATATATGGAGACACATCACATCTCACCAATCCCTCACATCTCCCATGCCCAAGGAACTTACTCACACATGAGAGAAGAAAGCATCATCGATATAATTAAATAAAGGGAGTTCTTATCAATATTACCGTGGAGATCCACAATAAGAATAGAAAAGTAATCCAACACAATTCAAGATAAGAAGGAACAATCTCAAACCATAATCCTGCAAAGTGAAGATCTCTCTCTCAAGTACAAGTAATGGCTATGAGGGTGTGATGGCTAGGAGGTCGAAGATCGTGGAGCAAGATGAAGAATGTCTTCCCCTCCTTCTCCAGATCTCTTCTTTCTCCTCTCTAGATGGGATGGCGGCTGCTATGTTATGATTTCGCGTCTAGCTTCTTCACAAAAGTTGTCCCTTTTGACAAGACGGAGGCGGAGACAACTATATGGTGGCAACTATATGGCCGAAAAAATATTCCCGCCATATAGTTGCTCGTCAAAGCTTCAGTACGCCTTCCTTGATTGCTTCCAAAAAGAGACTTGCTTGTTTTCGCCTGAATATTGTGTTTCTCTTGTTAAAACCTTATGTTGATGTTCAGAACCTGAAACACACATTAAAAACCAAGTTTTATTCACTCCCTAAGTATTAGCATTAGGTAAATCTAGAAAACAATCAAATCCAGAAGAAAACCATCAATACAAACCATCAAAAATATGTCGAATCTCAAAGCTATCATTCCATGCTTAACATGCAACTTGTTTTGCATAAGTGGCTAGCGGGTGTATATATCTCCCACTATAGTTGATATCTAATTTACAACGGTCTGCTTAATAACTTGGTTATCACCATTGTGGTTGAAGTTCGTAGGTAGAATGGTTCTATCCTAGAAAACCCACAGCCGTGTAAAATATGAAAAATTAAATTAGAGGCGTCTAACTTATTTTTGCAGGCCATGTGATGTGATATGGTCTATGATACAAATGTTTTTGTATGCAATGTGTTTTATTGTAAAACAACTGGTAGGAGCCATATGGTTGTTATTTTATTTTATGGCCTACGTGATGGAAAATGGAAATCCATGTAATTAGATTAGTGGAGAACAACCTTGATGGTGGCGCCATGGACCTTAGTGACACGCAGGTGGAATGATGGAGATCATGCCATGATGCACAAGATGGAGATCGAATGCGAGAAGGACCATATCATATCACATTATATATGCATGTAATGTTTATCCTTTGATGCATCTTATTTTGCGTTGATTTGATCGCCTAGGTAGTATTTGATTTCCTTGGTAGCACTATAAGATGATCCCTCCCACTAAATATCAAGATAATAATATGTTATTCCTTAGTATGCACCATAAAGAAAGTTCGCCGTCTCGAAGCACCACGTGATGATCAGGTGTGATAGATTCTACATTCACATACAACGGGTGTAAAATAGTTTCACACACGCGAATACTAAGGTTCTTACTTGATGAGCCTAGCATGCACATACATGGCCTCGGAACATGAATCGAAAGATAAAGCATGAGTCATATGGAGATATGATGACCCATATGATGCTCGCCATTGGAGCTGCGCCACCACTCGTGATGATCGGTCGTGGCATAGTGAATTTGGTTCGTGTAATCACTAAAATGACTAGAGGGATGCCATTTTGAGTGGGAGTTCACATAAGTAATTTTGAATTATCTTGAAATCTATCTGTTATAAACCTAGTCTAAATAGTATTTGCAAATACTTTGTAGATCATGGCACCCCCTGCATTCAATTTCAATACATTCATTGAGAAAGAAAAACTATTAGACAATGGGTCTATTTTCACCAACCGGTATTGCAACTTGAGGATTTTCCTCATAGGCATAAAAAGTCCTATGTTCTGGATGGTCCGCTAGGTGACGCTCCTGCAAATACGGCATCTCAAGATGAGCGCAATGTGTATGGCACAAAGCGTGATGACTACACTCTTTTGCGGTGTGTGATCCTTTAGTCGCTGGAGCCTGAACTCCAAAAGCGCTTTGAACTTAGAAATGTTGATGCTATGGTGAAGGAACTCAAAACTATGTTTGAGGGCCAGATCTGTTCTGAGAAATATATGATTTATGGCAAGTTCTTTAGTGCAAATATGAAGGAATACAACTCTGTGAATGAGCATGCCATGATGATGATAGGCTATGTTCAATGTCTTAAGGCACTAGGATGTGATATCCGATCCCAGTTCATCTTGTGATGAATAGAGTTTTGCAGTCGCTCCCAACCAATTATGAAGAGTTTGTGTTGAATTACAAGATGAGTGATGTGATTAGATCGCTCACTGAACTCGCTGACATCCACATGGCTGCCAAAGTAGACATAAAGAAAAGGCATCATGAGTCGATGGGTAATAAGATTACCAACTCTGAAGAAAAGGGCAAGCCCAAAGGTAACTTCAAGAAGGACGGCAAGACTGTTGTGCATGTGAAGAAAACCAAGGGAGGCCCTAAGCCTGATACTGAGTGCTTTTACTACAAGGAGGTTGGTCAGTGGAAGCGGAACTACCCAAAGTACTTGGTAGATAAGAAGGCCGGGAAAGTGAACAAAGGTATATATGATATACTTGTTATTGATGTGTACCTTAGTAGTAGTCGAAGTAGTACCTGGGTATTTGATACCAGTTTGGTTGCTAATATATGTAACTCAAAAAGGGACTAAGGAATAGTCAACCACTAGCTAAGGATGAAGTGACGATGTGCGTAGGCAATGGATCGAAGGTTGATGTGATCTCTGCCAGGACACTGCCACTTCATGTACCATCGGGATTGACAGTAAACCTTAATAATTGTTATTATGTGCCTACGATGAGCATGAACATCATGTCTGGATCATGTTTAATGCAAGATGGTTATTCATTTGTATGGGAGAACAATGGTTGCTCCTTTTATATGAATAACATCTTTTATGGTCATGCACCTTTGTTGAATGGTTTATTTGTCTTGAATCTTGATATTAGTAGGACACGTATTCATAATGTGAATGCCAAAAGAATTAAGTTGAATGATGATATTGCTGCATATTTGTGGCATTGTTGTTTGGGTCATATTGGTGTAAAGCGCATGAAGAAGCTTCATTCTGATGGACTGCTTGAATCACTTAATTATGAATCATTTGAAACATGTGAACCATGCCTTATGGGCAAGATGTCTAGAACTCCATTCTCCGGAACAATAGAACATGCGACAAACTTATTGGAAATAATACATACCGATGTATGTGGTCCGATGAGTGTGTCAGCACGTGGTGGATATCGTTATTTTGTAACCTTCACGGATGATTTAAGTGGATATGGGTATATTTACTTAATGAAACACAAGTATGAAACATTTGAAAAGTTCAAATGTTTTTAGAGTGAAGTAGAAAATCATCGTAACCGTAAGATCAAGTTTCTACGATCCGATCATGGAGGAGAATATCTTAGTTACGAGTTTGGCACACACATGAGACAATGTGGAATTGTTCCACAACTCACTCCCACCGGAACACCACAGCATAATGGTGTATCCTAATGTCACAATCCAACCTTATTAGTTATGGCACGATCTATGATGTCCCTTACAAATTTGCCAATGTCATTTTGGGGTCATGTATTAGAGTCTCCTGCATTCACTTTAAATAGGGCACCATCAAAATCCGTTGAAACGACACCGTATGAATTATGGTTTGGTAAAAAACCTAAGATATCATTTCTAAAAGTTTGGGGATGCGATGCTTATGTGAAGAAACTTCAACCTGATAATCTCGAACCCAAAGCGGAAAAATACGTCTTCATAGGATACCCAAAAGAAACAATTGGGTACACCTTCTATCACCGATCCGAAAGCAAAGTGTTTATCGCCAAGAATGGATCCTTTCTAGGAAGAGTTTCTCTTGTAAGGTGTGAGTAGTAGGAAGGTAGAACTCGACAAGGTTATTGAACCTTCTCTTCCAAAAGTGGCGAGTAGCGCAGCGCCTGAATCTGTTCTAGTGTTGACTCTACCCATGGAAGAAGGAAATGATGATGAGTTACCCACCCATCCTCATGAAACTCCAAGAGAGAGTACTACCGAACCTCGCAGGCCGGGCAGGATACGTACATCTTGGAACTGTACCGTGACACCGTCCTCAATTTCATGATATATGGAAGTGATGACCCTGTGACATATGATGAAGCGATGATGATCCCAGATTCCAACAAATGGCTAGAAGCCATGCAATCAGAGATGGAATCCATGTATGATAACCAAGTTTGGACTTTGGTAGACTTATCTCACGACCGAAAGGCTGTTGAGAATAAATGGATTTTCAAAAAGAAAACGAAAGTTGACGGTAATGTGACCGTATATAAAGCTCGACTTGTCACGAAAGGGTTCTGAAAAATTCAAGGAGTTAACTACGATGAGACTTTCTCACAGGTAGCGATGCTAAAGTCTGTTAGGATTATGTTAGCAATTGCTGCATTTTTCAATTATGAAATCTTGCACATGGATGTCAAGACAACGTTCCTTAATGGAAACATTGAGGAAGAGTTGTATATGATACAACCAAAAGGTTTTGTCGATTCTAAGGATGCTAACAAGGTATGCAAACTTCAGCGATCCATTTATGGACTAAAGCAAGGATCCTGAAGTTGGGATCTCCGATTTGATGAAGTAATCAAAAGTTTTTGGATTTGTCCAAACCATCGGAGAAGCTTGTATTTACAAGAAAGTGAGTGGGAGCTCTATTGTATTTCTAATATTGTATGTGGATGACATATTGTTGATTGGAAATGACAGATAACTTAGGAAAATCGTAAAGGATTACTTAAATAGTAAGTTTTTGATGAAAGATCTTGGTGAAGCTGCAGACATATTAGGCATCCAGATCTATAGAGATAGATCAATACGCTTAATAGGATTGTCACAGAGTACATACCTTGACAAGATTTTGAAGAAGTTCAAAATGGATGGAAGTAAGAAGGGGTTCTTACCGATGTTGCAAGGAACGGTTTTGAGTAAGACTCAAAGTCCAGCGACAGCAATAGATAGAGAAATAACGGACCGTGTCCCCTATGCCTCAGCCATAGGTTCTCTTATGTATGCTATGTTATGTACAAGGCCAGATGTGGCACATGCTGTTAGTTTCACTAGCAAGTACCAATCTGATCTAGGTTCAGAACATTGGAAGGCAGTCAAGGATGTATTTAAGTACTTAAGAAGAACTAAGACATGTTTCTCATATATGGAGGTGAAGAAGAGTACGTCGATGCTAGCTTTGACACCAATCCGGATGACTCTAAGTCACAATCTAGATATGTATTTTTGATGAATGGTGCAGTGAGTTAGAGGAGCTCCAAGCAACCAGTGATTGCGAGATCTACAATGGAGGCGGAATATATCTCTGCTTCGGAAGCAGTTTGGATGAAGGAGTTCATTTCTGAACTGGGTGTGGTTCCAAGTGCTTTGGATCCTATGGTGATCTATTGTGACCACAATGGTGCCATAGCCAATGCTAAGGAACCAAGGTCTCATAAGAATTCCAAGCATATAAAGCGCCATTTTCACTCCATCCGGGAACATGTTAAGGATGGCGATGTAGAGATTTGCAAAGTAGATAGGATCTAAATGTTGCAGATCCGTTAACTAAAGCTCTCCCAAGGGAAAAACATGATCAGCACCAGAACTCTCTGGGTGTTAGATTCATGACTACGTAAACTAGATTATCGACTCTAGTGCAAGTGGGAGAATGAAAGGAATAGGCCCGAGAGGCAATAATAAAGTGGTTCTTATGTTATTCTAGGTTTATAACATATGTTTATTTTTCATGCTAGAATTGTATTAATAAGGAAACGTTATATGTGTGAATTATAAATAGATAAGGTTCCTAGTAAAGCCTCTCTTTATACTAGCTTGTTGATTAACAGATGATCAAAGGTTTCCTGATCATGAACATTGGATGTTGTTAATAACAGGGTCATATCATTAGAGCATGATATGATGAACAGTCACCCGTAGTAGATGTAGCAATACGATCACGTCATCAAGTTTAAATTTCTATCGCATTCATAGTAACTCAATGTCCTTAGACCATGAGATCACGTCAATTACTTTCACTGGAAGAGTACTTTGATTACATCAAACATCACACCGTAACAAGGTGATTATAAAGGCGTCGTCAGGTATTTGGAAAGTGTCAGTTGCGGCTTGTTGATCAAGATTGCGATTTGTCCATCCGGATGACGGAGAGATATACCCAGGGCCCTCTCGATGATATCACATTGACATAGCCTTGCAAACAAGTGATTTGATCACTAGAATGTCATATCATAGGAACGAGAGTACTTATCGGGAATGAGATTAAACAAGGTATAGGTGATACCAAGTGATCGAATCTCGGACAAGTAATACATCGCGAGAAAAAAGGAATTTGATTGCAACGAAAGAGGTTCAGACAATCATCTGATTTTCATGGAACTAGTGGGAGTCGTTATGGATCTCCAGGTCCCTATAATGATTATTGATCGGAGAAAGTATGCCCCAAGGTTGGCATCTCCACACACTCTCTCAAAAGCTTTCTCATATGCCCCAAGGTTGGCATCTTCTCCCCCTTGCTTGCCTTGTCCATTGCCACTAGAAAAGGTGCTCAGCGAATCCCTGCTCTAATCCTTCCCCTCCACCGCCACTACCATGGCGTAGCGCTGTTGGAGTTCCCAGGGATCTGCTACTTCCGCTACCTGGCTGGAGCAAGGGACCGGGAGTCGTCGGCACACCGAACACGTGACCGATTACGGAGGTGCTGCCCGTCTATGGTGTTGATCGTCTGCACATCCTTGAGGTCGGTCGCGTACCATCTACATCAACCACGATTGTTTGCAGGAACGTTATCCCACTTACGGTCTACGAGGGTGAGTCCATCTGTAACCGTTACAAAGTATCGCCTAGATTCGATCTTGGCAGTTGCAAACCGTAGGAATTTTTTGTTATCTATACAATGAACTCCATAAAGTCCGTGTATGAGGGCCTCATATTCCCCCATGTTGTTGGTAGCATTGAAGTGGATCTGCAGGACATACTGTATATTCTCTCCTATTGGTGATTGTAGTAATACACCAGCCCCCAAGCCATTGTGTAGCTTGGATCCGTCAAAGTGCATGACCCAATACTCTGGCTCTGGTATAGGATTATTCTCTGGCAGTTCTGTCCAATCTGCGATGAAATCTGCCAATTCTTGAGATTCGATAGTGTCTCGCCTCTTGTAGGTGATTTCAAAGGTGGAAAGCTCGATGCCCCACTTTGCCACCCTTCCTGTAGCGTTGCTGTTATTGATAATGTCGGACAACAGAGACTTGCTCGCCACTGTGATTGGGTGCTCCTGGGAGTAGTGCCTTAGCTTCCGTGAAGCAAGGAAAACTCCATAAGCTAGCTTCTAGTAGTGCGGGTAATGCTGCTTGGATTCCATCAAGACCTCGCTTACATAGTAAACTGGTCAATGAACTCCGTGCTCGTACATTGGCTCCTTACGCTCCACCACAACGATGCTGCTGATAACCCGGTTGGTTGCCGCCATGGATACTAACATAGGATCCATTGACTTTGGTGCTGCAAGTATTGGTGCAAAGGAGAGTATTCTCTTCGACTCCTGAAGTGCCGCATCTACCTCGTCCATCCATATGAATTTGTCCGCCTTATTGAGAAACTTGTAGAGAGGCATGGCCTTCTCTCCAAGTCGGCTGATGAACCGGCTTACTACTACGATGCAGCCTGTGAGCCTTTGTATGTCTTTCAAGCACATCGGGCGTTTGATGTCGAGGATGGCCTTGATCTTCTCCGGGTTGACCTTAGTCCCGCAGTGCAAAACGATGAATCCCAACAATTTTCCGATGGCACCCTGAGTACACACTTCTTAGGGTTAAGCATCATGTTGTACTTCTAAATATTGTCAAAGGTTTCCTGCAAGTCGCCAATGAGATCGTTTGATTTATTTGACGTCACCGCAATGTTGTCCACATAAGCATGTACGTTGTGACCTATTTGGTCATGTAGGCAATGTGCATCGTCTGCTGGTAGGTAGCACCAGCGTTTTTCAACCGAAAGGGCATCGTGACATAACAGTATGTGATGTAAGGTGTGATGAATGAAGTGGCCAATTGGTCCAACTTTTGCATCTTGATTTGGTCGTATCCTGAGTATGCATCGAGAAAACACAGAAGTTCAGAGCCAGTCGTTGAGTCAATGACTTGGTCAATGTGAGGCAAAGCAAATGGATCCTTTAGGCACGCTTTTTTCAAGCCGGTGTAATCAATGCACATTCTTAATTCTTTGGTTCCCTTTTTGGGGACAAGTATAGGGTTGGCCATCCACTGGGTGTGAATAACTTCTTGGATAAAACTAGTCTTACGTAACCTAGCTAGCTCCTTGCCTATAACCCATCGTTTTTCATCACCAAAGCATCATAGTGGTTGTTTTACTGGTTTTGCTCTAGGATTGATGTTTAAGCTATGCTTGACAAGTTCCCTAGGTACACCCTTCATTGTCGGAAGGTTATCAGGCGAAGATGTCCCTATTATCATAGAGGAACTCGACGAGCATGCTTTTCTATTGGGGATCCAGGTCTATGACAATGGAGGTGGTCTTGGAAGAATCTCCTTCAACAAGTTCCACCTGCTTTGTCTGGATGGCGTCCTTGAATGCAGGTTCGGAGTCATAAATCTGCTTCTTCAAAGTTGGCATCTCTGAGGCGTTGACCTGGCACTAGATCTCCTGAAACTCTTCACCATAGAGGACCACCTCAACAACAGTGATGATGCCTTTTGGTCCAGGTATCTTGAGATTGTTGTAGACGAAACATGGCCTAGGGAGGAAGGAGTGGAAGATGTCGCATCCAAATATGACATGGTACACGCTTTTGAAGGGCACCACTAATACATTGCAAATGTATCTATATTTTTTGATGCTCCATGCTTGGTTTTATCCACTTTCTTGTGTTTTGTCCATACTTTGGAGTACTTTTCATATGATTTCTTGGACTAACCTATTAACAAGAGCCACAGTGCCAGCTGCCCGTTTTCTGCTGTTTTTGGTTCCAGGAAAGTCAGAAAATGAATATTCCCGGAATTGGACGGGACAAAAGCCAAAGTGCCTATTTTTCCAGAAGACTCCAGGATCCAGAATACGAGACGGAGGAAGGCCAGGGGCTGGCCACACCCCCCCAGGCGCGGTCTAGGCCTGGCCGTGCCAGGGCCTGGTGTGGTGGCCCCAGGCACCCCCTCGGCCTCTCTCTTCGCCTATAAGAAGCCTTCTGACCTAAAAACTTCAGAGGGTTCGACGTTTTTCCAGAAGGAGTTCCGCTTGCTTATTTTGTGTATTCAAGTATGTCTATGTGTTTGGCACATCATTTACTTGCGTGTTTTGCTTTGAGCCTCTAATGCATCTTGATGATATATTTTTTTGGCTCTTTTTGAGTGGTTAATGGAACATCCCATTTTGGGGGTGTGATATGCCTCGCGCATCTCTCATACCTTAAAATGTGTGTACATGAGTACTACCACTTAGTATTGATGTTGCAAGATTATCTAGTCACTATGTGGTGTGTCATACTCATGAGAAATTCAAATTCTAAATGTCCATTAATTATTTCTAGTTGAGGTTGTTTTTCCTCTTATTCAGAAAAATTGGATACCACATTATGGGGGAGTAATATGCTTCTTTTGCATATCACAATCCTAGGAAATGTGAACATGAGGTGGTGCAACTTAGAGTTGATATTATTGATTATCTTGTATCTAGGTGGCATGTTAGCTCAAACAAGGTCCTATTTTCTTGTTAGAAGCTTTTATTGGTCGTCTTTTCGGTCTTTGCTTGAGTAAGAAATTCTTGGTGTGGCCTTCCTCAAATGCTTATCTCTATCGAGAGAAGAAAGAAATCTAATTTTGATAACATCTCTGCCAAACTCGGTTCTCAGGCCGGTTGAACCGGTTCCCAGACCAGACGGTCCGGTACCAGTCCCGGTCAACCGAACCCAAACCAGGATTCTCGGTTTCATATACCGAGTCTACCCGGGCTCACTCACAGTGAGCATCCCGGTTTGGATTCCGGTTGACCGGGTTGTTCACCGGGCGGTCCGGTACCAGTTCCGGTCAACCGAACCAAAACCGGGATTCTCGGTTTCATATACCGAGTCTATCCGGGCTCACACACAGTGAGCATCCCAGTTTGGATTCCGGTTGATCGGGCTGCACACCGGGTGGTCCGGTGTATGGTCTGGTCCAACCGAACTTAAAACCGAGTTTCGTAGAAAATGCTACAAACGGCTAGATTTCTCCCTTGAGTATAAATACCTCTTCTTCTAGCTTGTATTTACAAAAAATGTTGTGGCTCCCATTGTCTTCCTTGGCTTTTGAACATCTCTTTGATGGTTTTTTTGATTATCATCAAATGTGATTTTAGTGGAAGACAAACCTTTTCTTCTCGGAACCTTGTGCCATTGTGAAAAGTGTTAAGGGTTTGGTTTATTTGTTGAAACCTTGCTCTCTTGGGAGTTTGTTATCTCATTCTTTCTTCTCTATGTTATTTGCTTGAATGAGATAAATCTTGAGCATTTATGTTTTTATCTCATCTTTTATGCTCAATAGTTTTTGTTTAGTTCATTTGTTGAACTTCGTTGAACAAATCTTGTGTTGATTTGATTCTTTGATATAGTTTGGACAGCAAATGTGTTTTGTCACACCTTGTATGCCTTCTTGAATATTTTAGTGTTTTGTCCAAATTCTATATTCATTGGTTCTTGAAAGTCTCGTGCATGCATGTTTACTAAATGGATATCTTATATCATGTTTTGCTTTATTTGATCCAATATATAGGGTATACTCTATCAAATCGTTAAATGGCTATGATGTGCATGAATTCAAATTTCATCTCTAAATATGCACATATTTTTATGGAGTATGTCCTATGTGTTGTGGTTAGTCTAACCACTTTGGACCCAATAAGTTTGGGGACCAAGATGTACTTGAATGTTGTTTTAGGTACATTGGAGATGCAATGGATGCTTGTCTTATCTATAAGGAACGTGTTGTCACCACATGATAATTGGAGCCAAGCTAGGATGATCAAAGAATTCTTATCTACTACATCATACCATTGCTATCTCGGTAACAAGTATCTTATTCATGCATACTATTCTTCCATCCAATCTCTTGTAGGTTGCATCTTGGCATGATTTTATTTGTTTGTAAATGTTGCAGTTCTTGCAAGGATCTTTAAAATACTTTTCTATCCTTATTGCTTATGTGAGTAATTTGAGATGATGCATATAATGGGGAGTATATAAAATCATGTTCATGCTTCACCAATCCCAAATATGCCTTCTAGCAATTTATTGCATATCAATTCCTCAACATACTCTCATGTGCAATATTGTTGAAATTGCATTGAATCCTTCCTTTTGATACTTGTTGCCTTTCTCAAAATATCCCAACTAGCATTAGTTCCCTTAGTGTTAGTTGTGATGTTTCTGAGGTTTTCTTTTTCTTTGGTGAAGTTCATTGATATACCATAAGAGAAAATAGAGCCATGGGCTATATATATGCACTTAAGCAAAATATCATTTTTTTGGTATATCTTATGACTTCCTCTTGGATATCATGTTTTCTTATATTTATTAACCTCTTATGTGTGGATGTTTCTTTGTGGATTATTCCCATGATTTCCCAATTAGAAACTTATATACACAAGAGTTTTAATCTCTCGCCTTGAGATCCTTGCCTTTTGCCAACCATCTCACTTATCCGCTTAGTTTTTAATGGTTTTGGTAAGGTCTTGATTTATGAGTGCTCGGTTTACTTTCATTGCATCTTCATGCACTCATATATCATATTTGGTTTCTTTTGGACTTAATCTTGTCTTGACAAGTGTATTGATTTATATCTCTACTCATTGTATCTTGGTTGTGTTCTAAATGATATAGAGGGAGTGATGATTCCATGTGTGTGCATATTGTATTCAAATGAAACAACTAATTTATGCACAAACCTTGGGGAGCTTCCTTATTTCATTTAGAGAACTACTTGTCCACTTGATTATTTGGATCTTTTGATTGCTTGCTTCATCCGATGAAGTTTCTTCACCTTGTTATCCTTTTAGCAATATTTGATCCTAAATATAGTTGATTTCCTCCAAGTATTCGTCATTGGATATGTGCATATGATTTCACTCATATTATGAGAAATGCACACCTTGGGAGGAACTTGAACTATATTGGCCTTCTAACTTTGTCATCCATTTTGGCACTTGTCGTCAATGGGGAGAAGTTTAGAGGGTTTTAAGGGAAATGGTTTTCTACTTAAGATTGGTTTGTTCTTAAGTGTTTGCCTTTCATGCATTTCATCTTTATTATATATTGCATGGTTGAATATATAGTGGAAACTCTCCCAAAGGTTATGCTTGACAATGTATGCAATGAAATTCAAGTTCATCACACGTGCATATATTGTGGGGGAGTTTTCTCTATATATGTTGGTTCTACTCACATCTCTTGCATTAGTTGTAGTTTGTGTGAGTAGAAGCAGTTTTGATATGGGCTTGTATCTTTGTGTTACTTAACCATATCAAATACAACCTCTTGTATACAACTTATTCTCGGATAAGTTGCGTACTTGTTTCTAATATTCATTATATAAACCCTCTTGTTGTGATTGTCATAAATTACCAAAATGGGGGAGATTGAAAGGGTAATTGCCCCTATGTGTGGTTTTGGTGATTAATGACAATCCCTATGGACTAATGTTTTCATTGAGTTTTATATGAAGGAATATTCCATAGGTCATGCTTGTAGTTCATGTGTTGGATTCAAGTATGGATGCCATGAAGATAAAGATATACCTTGAGTTTTGGCATCAAGATCATCAAATTGAAGAGAAGAATATGAGATGTTCAAGATCTTGAGAGTGTGATCTCAATAGAAGAATTCAATATATGGCTCTAAGCCGGTGTCATGATAGCCTCATTAGTTGAGCTATGGTTGACTAAGATTTAGAGCATGTAATCAAATGAAGAATTCCTTATGTACCTCAAGATATTGACATGGAGCATGAGAAGACACTTGGTTGACCAATGCAAAGAGTGAAGAGTGATTTCAAGTTGGTCAACACATGAAGCATAAAGAATGTACCACATGGATCTTGTGGTGTGTGAAGATCTCAATAGCCCATGAGAGGATGGCATGAAGTGGTGATCGCCATCAAGGTTGAGAAGGGCAAGTTCAAGATAAGCATCTTGAGAAGATCATTTGCTTGAAGCTTGCCGTCCATATTGGTGATAATGTACATGTGAAGACGTGTCATAATGAAGCTATCCCATAATGGTGTATGGGGGAGCGAATTATGAGTCTTCACGAAGCAACAATGATCAAGTGGTGCATTCCGGCTTGGATGGAGCTTGAAGCGTTGTCATCAAGATCAAGCGGGATGCGCAAGGCAAAGGTATGGCCTTGCTAGGTTTTCATTTTACCGGTCTCAAGGTGTTTGTTGGGAGACCGGGTTATAGGATAGATAGCCGCACTATCAAGAGGGGCTTTCGGTTGGGTAACTCGATCACATCGTCATAGGGAGCTCAATCCTTTGCATACTTTTCATATTACTATTTTGTTGCTTCTTGGTATTTTCTCTATGTGAGGTTCTTGAGCTTGTTGCTAGCTCTTCAACAAGCCCAAGTTCATCGAAAACGGAATTCGTATGCATCTTATATGGCGTTTTCGAGTTTGAAGGTTTTACCGGTTCTTCTTATAGGGAGGCTCCATGCCTTTCCTCATTTGGTTCTATCTTCCTTTGTTGGACTATGATGTTTTCATGCACCATATTGTAGAGCTTTTTGTCCTCATCAAAACAAGCCCAAGATCATTGAAATCGGAGTCCGGATGCAAAAGTTATTGCGTTTTTCGTGAAGTCGGTTTCATCCCGGTTGTGGATCCGGTTCAACCGAGCCCCACAACGGACGGTCCGGTTCCAGCTCCGGTTGACCGGATCTCAGACCGGGTTTTCCGGTTTTCGCAACTGAGTCTATTCCGGGCTGGCATATAGAAGTATTTCGGTTTGTAGTCCGGTCCACCGGGCTGGGGACCGAGTTATCCGGTTCTGGGGCCGGTCCAACCAGACTTCAAACCGGCTTCGCATTGTTTCCTCCCAACGGCCATATTTGCTTTCCCCTATAAAAGGGGGTTCTTCCCCCAACGTTTGGGAGGGTTCTTGAGCACGAAATTGACCTCCATTGTTGACCCTCTTGAGCTTGCCTCCTCCCACTTCCCTCCTATGATTCTTGCATCTTTTTGAGGGCTTTGGAAGAGGAGATCTAGATCTACAATCCCCACCAATCAATTCCTCCTCTAAGTGAGGGGACCCCTTTGGATCTAGATCTTAGAGTCATTGGTTGACTTCCACCATTGTTCTTCCTCTCTAATTCCTCCCTAGCACTTGTTGCTTTGGTGGGATTTGAGAGTGAGGGATTTGAATGCCCTTGGTGTTCTTGCTTTGCATTCTTGCATAAGTGTTGAGCTCTCCACTACGATTTGTTCAAGTGAGAGACCGTGAGCTTGTTGCTCTTGGAGGGTGACCTCCTAGTTGGCTTGGCGGTTGGTGCCGTGGTGTCCTCTTCGTGGAAGATTGTGAAGAGACCCGGGCTTCTCCTTCGTGGAGCTTGTGAAGTGGTTGTGGAGCTTGCCATCTCCGGAGTGGAGGAAAAGCTACCATAAGGAAAGGGCCTATTCCTTTGTGGGATAGACTCGGAGAAGAAGGTGAGCCTTCGTGGCATTGGGAAATCCTTCGTGGAATCCCACACCTCTCCAACGTGACGTACCTTACTTGTAAGGGAACACGGGAATACATCTTCGTCTCTGCGTGCCTCGGTTATCTCTATACCCGAGCTTACTTTCCTTGTGATAGCCATCGAGCTTGAAGTACTTATATCTTGTTTATCACTTGTGGTATATTTATCTTGTGCTATCTTGCTTAGCTTATCTTGTTGTTGGTGTACTTAGTTGAGCCTAGTGTATTTAGGTTTTGTGCTTGTAAAATAAACGTTAGTTTAATTCCGCATTCTATCAAGCCACAACCGTAATAGTTTTGAAATTGCCTATTCACCCCCCCTCTAGGCGACATCTCTATCCTTTCAGTTACTACTGTCTTTGCTTTGCTACTACTGTTACTTTACTATTCCTACTACAAAACTGTTGCTACTGATAAACTACTGTGAGCAAGATTGTTTCCAGGTGCAGCTGAATTGACAACTCAGTTGTTAAGGCTGATAAGTATTCTTTGGCTCCCCTTGTGTCGAATCAATAAATTGGCCCTCGAAAATACTGCGATACACCCCCTATACTTGTGGGTCATCAACCACTTCAAATGTCATGCGCCCTTGGAGGTAATTATTAATATCACCAAAGGAGACTGGAAGGGTGATGCAGCCAAGGGGATTAGCTTGCCGGCCAGGAGCAACGCTATGGAACACGGTGTTGCTCTTCCTTGGCTAGGTCTCAGTCAAGTTAATCTTGTGCAGTGTATCCAAGTACATGATGTTGATGCTGCTTCCACTGTCCACAAGGCACTTGGTGAACTCGCTGTGGTCAATCAAGGGGTTGATGACCATGGCATACTGGTTCTCTGTTGGGATGAGCTCTAGGTGATCTTCTTTGTCCCAAGTGATTGGAATCTCCGACCACTTGACATACTAGGGAACTAGGGGAGGGTAGCCATCAATATCGTCAGAGAGGTTTTCTGGGCCCAGATGGTGGGAGTGCCAAGGAAGGTGTGGTAGACCGAAGCCTTCTTTTCAAAGGGGTTCTTGCCCTTGCCATCTCCCTTGTCAGCGCGATTAGGGTCCGCGTCTTCGTCCATGTCATCTGATTTCTTGGACTCTTCCTCCTTCTTTCCCTTGCCTTTTCCGTGGGGTCTATTCTTACGACTTTGCTTGTAACCGGACTTAGGGTCTTCCTTGAGGTTGTTGAAAAACTTGCACTGGCGGTTCATGTGGGTGGCTTTGCCATTTGCATCGAGATGAACGAAACACGGCATATCGCGGTACTCCTCGTATGTCTGGCGAACACGGGGCACTGTGGGTGTAGAGTCACTCCAATACTACCCACGACTAGCCCCCCGGCCACGACCACGTTGTCCGCCATCGCCTCTGCTAGCGAACATCGTGGCGACCATGTCGGCTGTCTGCATTTCTTCTGGCGGGTTCTTCCACTTGTTATTATTGTTCTTCTTGGCATGGGTGGGGATGGCCAGTGCCAGCAACAGCCCACGAGTGTCATCATCGGCAGCGGATAATTCACTGGCCATGGCAATCATCGTGTTGAGGTTGAGCTTGTCGTTGTCTTGATGGCGCTTCAACGTATATCAGTGCAATGTTCCCTTCTCCAAGCCGTCGATGAAGGCGGCCATAGCAGCTTGACCATGTACTCCCGCGCATGAGTTTTTCATGTCAAGCCAGCAGGATAGGTAGGCATGAGAAGATTCGTCCTTTTCTTGCACACACCGATGTAGGTCACTGATGGTGCAGGGACACTTATAGGTACCCTCAAAGTTCTTGGTGAACGCTTCATGCATGTCCAACCAATTGCAGATTGATTTCTCTGGCAAGTCGTCGATCCATTGTCGGGCAGTGCTAGTGAGCATGAGTGGGAGGTACTTGACGGCTACATTGGGGTTTCCTCTTGCGATTTGGAATGCTTCGTGGTAGTTTTGCAACCATGTGACTAGCTTGGCAGTGCCTTCATAGGGCTTGATAGTCTTATCAATCTAGAGTCCCTTAGGGTAAGTTGTGGCCCGGATAACTGGTCCAAAGCAATGTGGACCCAAGTATGGCTCTTCCCGGGCTTGTTGGATCTTATCAAGCGCGACCGTGCATCGTACGGCTCTGGTTCTTTCTTGTTTCCCTTTCGGCCATGGGAAGGACAGTTGTGGTGCGAGCCCTAGGACCCACGAGGTCCTCTGCCATGGTGACTGCTAGGTGGTGACGGTGACGGTGGTGGTGGAGGCGGTGGGTTAGTATTCTTGCTACTCCCTCCATGTGAATCCTCATGCCTGTCGCGGTTGCTTGTCAGACGCGGGGCTTTCTTATGGGATCTTCTCTTATGTCCTTCGTTGCCGCTGCGCTCTTCGTCATGCCAGGGCTACTCCCCCTGGTCGCGTATAACGATACCAACCTAGGGACGCCTAGGAGGTGGCATGCTTGTATGTTGGCGTGACTGTGGTTCCTCATGATGTCGGGACCGCGGGGGTGGTGACGAGTGATGTCTACGCACTTCTATTCTTGTAGACAGTTGTTGGGCCTCCAAGTGTAGAGAACAGCAGCAAGTTTTCCCTTAAGTGGATCACCCAAGGTTTATCGAACTCAGGGAGGAAGTGGTCAAAGGTATCCCCTCTCAAGCAACCCTGCAATCAAGATACAAGAAGTGTCTTGTGTCCCCAACACACCCAATACACTTATCAGGTGTATAGGTGCACTAGTTCAGCGAAGAGATAGTGAAATACAAGTGGTATGAATAATTATAAGTGGCAACGGTGCTAGAAAATAGCTTGATAGCATGGAAAATACTAAAGTAAAACTGAAATAAAGATAGAAGCAAGCAAACATGTAATAGATCTAATAGCAAACTGTGTTTTAGTGCTTAGAAACAAGTCCTAGGGATCATACTTTCACTAGTGAACACTCTCACATAAATATATTATCTTCATGATACTACTCTAAACTACTCTCCAGTTGAACACTCTAATCGATGGTAGGGCTATAACAGCACACCTCAAAGTTCGCTTTCCGCATCTAGGTAACCCCACACTGTCACCTTGAGCACTAGATGGTTCAAACAAACACCACAATTTCATAAAGACATCCAACTCCAAATATAACTCATAACAAGTATTTGTAATCTCTAGCCTAAGTGCCACCATGCTGTGCACACTGTCAACTTCACACACATGGGGAGAGCAGAGATCTATTAAAGCACTTGAGTAGCAAGGTAGATCTACTTGATTACAAAGCTCATGATCACAATATGATCATGTATAGAGAGAGAGATGAACACATAGCTACCGGTAGAACCCTTAGCCTCGAGAGAGAACTACTCCCTCCTCATCATGGGAATCAGCAATGGTGATGGAGATGGTGGTGGAGATCGATGGAGATGGCTCTGGGGGCACTTCCCCGTCCTGACAGGGTACCGGAACAGAAACTTTTTATCCCCCGAATCTTCCCTTCGGTGGCGGCAGCGCTGCGGAACTTTTCGTGGCTGGAGGCTTGATGATTTAGGGTTTCTATATCGGGAGGAATATATAGGCGAAAGGGCAAGGTCGGTGGCCAGCCAGGGGGCCCACACCATCCCTGGCGTGGCCTGGGGGGACCCGCGCCTAGGGGTGGTTTGGCCACCCTGTGCCCCCCCCTTCGTCTCTCCTTCTGGCTTCGTGAATCTTCCGGGAAAATAACGACTTTGGCTTTTGTCCGGTCCAATTCCGAGAATATTCATTTTCTGACTTTCTAGAACCAAAAACAGCAGAAAACAGGCAACTGGCACTGTGGCTCTTGTTAATAGGTTAGTCCAAAAAATCATATGAAAAGTACTCCAAAGTGTGGACAAAATATAAGAAAGTAGATAAAACCAAGCATGGAACATCAAAAATTATAGATACGTTAGCAACGTATCAGCGAGCAACAAGGGCGAGCCTTGTCTCCGTTGCCAGAGGATATTGGGATGGCATATAGTCCTGTTGCGTGCATCCCTCTGCCTACGTTCCGTGGAGCCTGTGTGGGATCCTTGATCACGAGGAGATCTTGGTCTTCGACGATTGTTCATGCTTGATTGGCGAAGCTCTGGATTGGACTCAAGCCTTTAAGAGGTGGCCTTCTCCTGCTGCAAGCAAGCCTTGGAGACAAGCTCATAGACCTCATCAACTTCCGCAGGTGACCTGTCCTGTTCGAGTAAGTTCTTGGCGATGACCATATTGAGGTAGGAGGTTGGCATGACTTGCTTCCCAGCCAAATCGATGTAGGGGGTACATTTTGCCGGTTTGGATGGAGCCCACCCAAAATTGTGTCCAATGCCTAGATCACTAACGACATGAGCCGGGGCTTTCTTTGCCTTATGCTTCAACAACAACTGCTTGTACTCAACCTCCATTGCTCTTGTCGCCTTGATCGATTGATGTGCCTTGGCCAAATCCCTGTCAAGATGGGCGCCTTGCTCTACGATGCACTTGGCCTCCACGAGGATCTTTGCACGGTCATCAAGCTCCTTAACATTTCAAATATGGGCGACGGTTATTGGCTCGATGAGTAGTGGACCGTACATCACTTTGTCAGTGGGAGTAACCAAGGTCTTGCCAGTCGTTGATGTGGACGGCAGTGGCAGTAGGTTTGTTTGATTTGTAGCACTGGTCTCGGTAGTGAGTTCCTGCGGCTGCTGCGGGGGGGGGGGGGGGATAGCTAGAGGGGGAATTGCCTTAGCCGAACCCAAAGGATCGACGACTTTTTTAGCATTTGCTGCCGCAGGTCCTGCTTCTGCCGCTGCTGGCGGAGCTTTGCCGGCCACCTGGTTCTGCTGGTCTTCTTCTATCATGTTCCCGATGGCCACCAGTACCTAGCGGGAAGTGATATCTTTGTCGGCGCGCTCCTCCCTCTTGATTTCCTTCTCGATATCCCTCATAGCAGCATCGTATTCCTCCGAGTTGGCATCAAAGCCACGCATCCATGTTGATGTCAGAGTAAAGTGTGTCCAGCACTGAGTCGGAGTTGGCCTCGGTGTTTTCGATAGTGGAGTTGGAGGGGGATGGTGCAGGGCCGATGTTGTTGTCTCCTCCAGTTGAAGCGGTGATATCTGCCTCATCTTCCTTATTGGCGTTAGCGAAACTATTAATACTTGTGATCATCTCATTGAGGGTAAGCAAGCCGGCAACCTGTCACCTCCTGAGCATATGCCGGAGGAGTGTTCCAGGCGTGAGCCCCTCCACAAAGTGGTAGACAAGTTCGTCAGTGTGTTCACCATCCAGGGTTTCCCTCACCCTCATCCATCTGGCGAGGTAATCGCTGGGGGATTCCCCGGTCCTCTAAACACATCTAGCCAGATCGAAGATGGTGACGACACTGACAAAGTGTGACCTCCGCTTCTCAAACACTTGGGGAAGCCAAGTGGATCTGCGGGGTCCTTCCACCGTTATATCCTGCACAAGGGCGGTTTGGGTGGGCCTTAAATTTTTCCGATCTGAGCCGACAAACTCCGAAGAGAGATCTGAGCCCGATCCTTTCGCGAACATGTCCTACCCAGAGGCGGTCTATATGGGTCTTGACGAGTTCTGACTTCCTGGGAGCTAGGACCTGACTCGGTTTTGCCGACGAAGACGTGGATGTCCCCGACTAGAACAACGGAGCAGCGGCTGGGGCTCTTCTTTGCTGGGATCCAAAACTCATCCGGAGGGACGATCGGAATGTTGCCAGGGAAGAGAACACGCCTAATGGCTACGTTGTCGCTGATTCCCGCGAAGAGATTGGACCTCGCCCGATGTAGAGCTCGAAGCACCTCTTGCCCCATGGTAGGTGCAAACTGTCATGGTATTGCTGATGAATATGCCATGGAGGGGTCCTCACGGAGCGTGTTTAGAGAGGTGGGGGAAGGCGGTGAGTTGATGGGTATGAGGTAACACAACTTACCCAGGTTCAAGTCCCACAATGGTGGCGGAACTCCACTGCTGCTATAAATAACTATAATGACAATACACCGAGTTATAGGGATCGGTTCGCTGTGCGAGGTGTTATGACTCGTGCAGACCCGGCTTATAGAGTCCTACACTAATACTAACTAGTATTCGTGTCTTGTAATCCAAGGCTCCGAGTAGGTCGGTGACTACAACGTAGCCTTCCTTTATCCGGCATGGGTCTCCCTTCTAGATCCGTCTAACTAGGCCACCCAGCAGGCCATGGGCCGCGCTACCAACTATGGGCCACCTAGGTTATGCGGATTAGATACATGCAATGGTGATACTCATTTAGCATATTCCCAACAACTTATGCAACACAGTATACTACTTCTTTAAACATTAGTCCTTATCGGACCAATGATAATGTTTTCATACATTGGAGTTTATACCGACTAGAAGACCTTGACTACATAATCTTGTAGTAAAAAAGGCAAGTTCATACTTGCTCATGTCCTTTGATTATTTTCTATCAAATATTTGCAAATTGTTACTGTTAACACCTGCATTTCAACAAGGACGATAGAAAACACTATTTTCTTGATTAACATGAACTAATGGTTACTGATCTAGGGTGATCAGCTAATCTATTATGATTGGCAATAGAAGCACCATTGTTCGGGGATGCATCATCTAGGATTTAACAACAAATGTCACCAGTGATTTTTTGCGTCGTAGATGACGCGTTAATCATGAGATCTATATGAGCTCTAGGGAAGTCAGCTGGATCTTCTTCCCTTCGTGTGTTAACGGACGACCTTTACGCCACGCTGAGATTCCTTGCGTGGATCCAGCAACATGGGTGGGGGTTCCGAATCCAGGAGATCTACTTTCACAACCTCTGCTGGATCAAAGTCCGGGAGTCGTCATCAAGCACCGTATATGTGCGACCCCCTACGAGGCGCTGCACTTGTGATGCTTGAGTCATTCGAGTCATCGGAGTCATTGGAGCCGGTGGAGCTAGAGCTGGTGGAGCCATCTGAGTTCAGAACGACCTTGAGGTTGCAATCGGTACGACTGCATCATCCACGTTCTCCAGAACATTAGCAAAGCTTTTCGATCTTCAACTTGGTGAACTTGCGAAAAGCTCCACCCGTTACTGCATTACTCCTAGGTAGATCCTGGCAGTCGGTGTGTTTGCATAGGTAAAAATATTGTTTTAAGGCGCTAAACCCCAACAAAAATCTATACGCTCGCTTCTCTATCTCCCTCTCTCTCATCCTAATCCCACTTTTATTCTTGTTGTGACACTTGGCAAACATGTAGAGCCTCACCAAGGGCATCTCCACCGGGCCGACCCAACCTACCCGGGCGCGTCCAAACGCGTCCATGTGGACGTGCGGGACGTGTGCGGTGTCCCAGTGGCTCGACCCATCTGCACCGACGCGTCCGGCTCGACCCATCGACGCACTAATTTGCGTGACCACTAGGTCGGCCCGGACACGGGCGTGTCGCGGGCGTGTCCTCCCCGTTGGTGCCTCTGGCCCACCCGTCAGCCACCGCAGCGTTGGTTCAGATGCCTGCAGCGGCATCGACTCAGACGCAACCGGGGCAGCGATTTAGAGTGAAAGAAGGCTGACCGGCGGTAGCCTGCGCCATCAATGGCGACGAGACGGCACACTGAATGACTGGACGCGTCAATGCCGTCTCTTCGGCCTCCGCGCCGGCATCCGATGCCAGGCCTTTTTAACTGGCTCTTTTGCAGGCGCAGATATTTGGGTCGCGCCGCTTGGCGCGGTCGTTCGGACAGGCCGGACCGTGGCCTCAAAGTGACCGCAGGCAGATCTAAACGGACAAAAAACAGACTGTTTCGGTCGCGTGTTTGGGTCGGCCCGGTGGAGATGCCCTAAGAGGACCGCGCGAAGGAGAAGACGACACTTGGTGTAAAGACGACGCTCGAAACAGACGTTTAAGAAGGTCGGCTTAATTCTAAGATCCTCGTATGAAAAATTCAATAATTCCTGGTTGAACGAGCCGGTTGTAGGCTCTACCTATTAACTGGAGATGTCACGTTTGCCAACAAAGGTCTAGCTAGATAGTTCTAATACATGTCTAGTTTTTTATCCAAATTTATTTTATTTATTACTTTTTGTTTTAAATATTGCTTTCTTTTCGAAAATTGAACATTTCCCGACACTGAAACATTGTTTAGATCGGAACATTTTTTAAATTTGACCAATTTTCAAATTTAAATAATTTCTGAATCTGAATAATTTTCTAATTATTATTTTTAAATATGAACACTTTTTAAATCTCAACATTTTTCAAATCTGAACAATTTTAAAATCTAACATTTTTTTGGAAAATGAACATTATTTAAGATTGAACATTTTTCAGAATTAAACATTTTCATAATATGAACAATTTTTAAATTAAACATTTTAAAAGTTTACCATTTATTAAAGTCAGAAATTTACAAAAATTAAAGTAGAAAAAAGAAAAAGAAAACAAATAATAAAATGAAGAGAAAGGGGGAAAAGCATAAACAAAAAACAAAAAAAGGAACGCGCGCCTAAACTGGGACGGCCCACCTCCAGGTTTCTTCAGGCCGAGCCCCAGATAGGGCCACACAGAGCGGAGTATAGGAATAGACGCCGCAGCGGGCAGCAGTTAGGATTTCCGCGATTTGACGTCTCCGGGCACGTAAAATGGTCTTATCTTATCAATCATATGCTGAGTTGGAGGAGAGAGTAACGAAAAAAACATATGCTTTTTCTTAGCTAAAAAATTATCTCTTAGCTACAATATATCTCATCACATATTTAGGAACATCTAGTGCTAGAGATAAGACTAAAAAAACCATTATATATTATATTTTATTATCATATAAATAATATGGCATGTATAAAATAAAACTGTTTTATCGATCATTGTACGTGACCTCAGACGTAAAATAGGAGCGCCCGTTTTCTGCGCCCGAGCAGCCTGGTTAGTCTACAAATCGATGGCCATGCCGCGAGTCATGGCCTACGTGAGGCCGACGGTGGTATCTGTCGAAAAATATCTATTGCGGTGTCAGGTTTGTAGTTTGGATAGTAGCGGCCCGCTAGACTATGTAAATGGAAGGAAGAAAACTTATACGGGCTGGGCCAAAACCATTGAAGTTGTTACAGATCTGGTCTGCAAATGTGTTTTCTGTTGTTGTTGAGAAATGGTCTGCAAATGTGTTGTTGGGCATCCCTAAAAGAGAGTGTTGCTGGGTTATAGCTATGGTCTTCTACTTGGATTTTTAGCATCATGTTTGTGCTGTATAGTAAAAGGACCCTTTTGATTTTTTTGCGGAACCCATTTAACTTTGCAAATATTATTTGGAAGCCGATAGTACTATTTCCGTTTCATATTACTCCGCACCTTTGACCAAGTCAAAGAAACATCGATATCTGCAATATCAAACTTATATGCTAAAAGTATATTTCCAATAGTATTGATTTAATTTATAAATAATTATAATTTTAAATTTATAGTTGGTCAAACTCGATAACATTTGATTTTGACTAAACCTAATATGCGGAGTAACACGAGTATTATGAGACAGAGGGAGTATGTAGTTTGTCAGCTTCGTGAAATGCACACAGGATTCATTGACGATTTGGTTTTGCATTGACTTTGTTTGTGTATTGTAACTGATTTCTCGACATGGGCACAACTTAAGGCAGCTCTGTCTTAATAGACATTGTAGCAATGTCAAACTCTACAGAACTCAACCACGAACCAAGCAAGACTCTCATTACTTGTATTTGTGACCTACTAGCTCTGATCATCTGGGGAAGTTGGAAGAAACAAGACTTATTTACAAGACTTGATTTCATCTACCGGGACACTGCTAAAGTTCAACACCCGTTTTAATATATGTGCAGTATTTTACACTTTTGTGTGGGATACCTCATTTTTATTCTTGATCCATCAGCTGAGATGTTGATTTGTATATACTTATTAGAAGGGAGACACACATTCTCCAGTTTTTCAATTAAGTGTATTCCTAAGTGTGCAGTCAAACTTGTATCAGTAGGATTTTTTTTGAAACAAGGCAAAAGACTTCCCATTTTCATTCATCAAGGGAGGTTTTTAGATAATGCTTACAAACCACGTCTTGGCTAAAGCCAAGACCAAGAGAATAATAATTAATCACGAGAGATTAAACTACTAAGTGCTTTGCCCCGGAAAGCACCACAAGCGGGCTTCATCCTTAATTTTTGTTACAATCATATCAACGGTGACGGAGTGGCCTCGAAAAACTCATGCGATTCCTTTCTTTCCATATTTTCCATGAGACCAACATTGCACGCGAAGTCAAAGCCTTTCTTTGTGGTCCTTTCTTGTGAATCGCCTTTTTCCACCACTCTTTGACGGAACGGAATTGGTGCCACGTAGTCGTGTCAAGTTGGTGGAGACCGATCCAAGTCTTTAATATTCTTTTCACATTCTTCTCGTGCATGTTTTGATTTTCATGATAATTTTACAGGAAATTGGCATCTTGTTAGCTTAAGCAAAGTTAGAGTAGCTTTCCATCAAAAAAGGGATTTCTTTACCGAACTTGGTACTTGGGATATGTTCTGGTGTTCGACAAGTGCGGCGTGCTACTTTGCTCTTTACACTGTTAGTGTTGATAGATTGCACTATGCCTTTGTCCATTCTGATAGAGGTTCCTTCCCTTCCCTGCAACAGATTCTTCAGCGATGGTTGACGGTACATAGCAGGAAGTACTACATAGTACACAAATAATAGCAATGCGCACTGACAAAGATGGAGTATATATACTTATCTGATATCCGCTATAGCGCCGCCCACCATCAACAACAGAGCCTCCATCGACGAGCAGCAATATGGCTGGGAATCGGCGCGAGTTCCAATCATTTTGAAACCTGCAGTGCTGAACTATACAGATGGATAATCAAATAGTCAACCCACCAGCTCCAATCATCTCCCTGATCGCGCCCTTTCCCTCGCTGCCTCTACTATCGTTCTTCGAGATTCCGATTCCGCTATTGATTGCACTGCTAGTGACTGGCTGGCTCAGTTCACTCACTCAGTTTGTGTCCTAGGATCGAAGTCATAGACAATGTGATCCCTGAAAAGACGTTGCGTTTACTAGCTTATCTGAGCCGATTGATATGCTAAAGAAACCAATCCGAACTAATACCCCTCGCTAAGAAAAGCATATCCAGGCCCCAGTAAACTATAAATTTAGGCGGCTGACCGGTGTACAGCAGTGTAGCTATACCTACATTATAGCTAGCTGCTAGCTATATATGAAACCTTATCTCTGCATGTTATCCCACTTTGTGTACGTACTTCTTTTAGTGGTAGGGCTTGACATTCTCAAACCAAGCAAACGTGCGCCCTTCAGAGAGACGACGAGGAACGGTGGAGAAAGATAAGGTAATATGTCCCCAGTCCCCACGGACCCCCACCTCTTTGCTCGTGCTGTACCCGTACATCGAAGGTTGACGCGCCAGGCAAAGGGGAGCCTGGATTCAAACCTCTATTGGGCAAAGGGAAGCCTGGATTCAAACCCCAAATCATGGACTAAATTCAGTAATGTAAGCTAGCAACTAGTAGTTGCAACGACAGCTTAAGGATGGCGATGGAGCGGGTTTAGACGGATATACCAAAACCAAATCCAAATTCAAACCCATAAACCTCATTCTAGCCCGTCCACGAAGATATCTATGAGCATTGATGTCGCCCCAGATCCAAATCCACTGGATATCCATGTATCCATGGATATTCATTGCTTTACACGTTATATACATAATCATAACAACATTCAACATAACTACGACATTATAGCAAATTTCGATAGCATTTTAACAAATATTATATGAATAATACATAAGAATATCAAAACAATAATATTTCAACCACACACTACATGGAGGCAGGGAATTGGGGGAAGTTCTTACCGTCAGGGAGGTCATCGAGGATAGGACAACCGCTGGTGATTCTTGCATACGAGGAGGAATGCAGGAGGGGTGGTCACCGGCCATTCCTAGCAGAGGAATAGGGGTGGCTAGGAGAGCGACAACATCGCCGGTCTGCTAGGTTATGGCCGGGCCTGCAACGATCCCAGGAGGTGAGACATCACTGGCGCTCCGCCGCTTCCCCTGGCGGCTGCCTCGTCCGTGCGTAGGGAGTGATTAGGAAAAAATGGAATAGAGAAAATGGAATAAGGAATTATGGAATAGTACTTTGGTGGGCCTTTGGGAATGGGGCTTGGAAGTTAGAATATTTGGCCTTTTAGTGAGTAACATGGCACATGTAAAAACACAATGGCTCATTGACATGTGGGTCTCACGCGTCAGCTGGGTATCCGTTGGGTATCCATGGAGCGAAACTGCTACCCATGCCCGTCTCATGAATTAGCGGACATACGCCTCATGAAATCTGTAGGCGTAATTAGGCCTCCATACCCTTATCCGTCGGGTCGGATATCCGTGCATATCCGGATCGGTGGATAAAATTGCCATCCTTACGACAGCCTGGTTTGACACGGCACAGGAGGAAGGGAGATGAAACCTGTAGCATCTTGAAGGAATCAGAAGGAGAGCGAGAGCAGATGACCAAGACTGAAGAGCACGAGGAGCAATGCGGATAGCAACGTGAGATGGTACGGTCAGATACGTGCGCCGACCGAGTCAGAAAATAGAGGGAAAATTTGCATCTGGCCGGATCGCACAAGGTTTCAGTAACTTTCTTGATTCAGTTTTGCAGAAAAAGTGAAGTTGGGTCTCAATTGGAAAAGACCCGTGCCGACACGGGCGGCGGCGCTGAATGTTTCCTCGGAAGCAACCAATATAGCGGTCCAGCTTGGGCGCGCGGAGTAGGACCGCCGCAGCCGCAAGCGCGGCCGCGTCGTCGGGCGGCCCGGCCGTCTAATGACCGCCCAGCCTACCCCGACGAGGCGACGACGTACGTTCGTACCAAACGAGCCAGGCGGCGACTCGCTGTCACGACCACCGGTGCAACAACGCGGCCCGGCCATCCCCTTCGCAGCTGGCGGGCAGCGACGGATGGATGGATCCGCACCGCCCACTGGACTGGATCGATCGCCCCGTGCTCCCCGCCACCAGACACGGACATCACCCCGCCGAAAATCACGAGCCGGTGGGGAAAGCGAAAAACCAGCTTACGAGTCACGAGGGCCGTCACCCTCACCACCCGACCTAGCGTGGTTTCTCTTTCTCTTTCTCTTTCACCCCCTGGCCCCTGTTCAAACGGCCGCGACAAGGCAATATATATTCCTAGCTACTACTCCAGCTCTTTTTCGCCAGCTGCCCTATTTATTCGTTTGGTTGCCGTGGCGGAATTGACCACGCTAAATTACAGTTCGTGTTTTAGGCATCAGTCCATCTTGGTTCTTGGGCGCACGAACATGTCGTGCGTGCGTGCGTGCCTCTGGTGTCACGGTCTCCGGATACGTCCCGGAAGCTGAAACCGGTCGCCGGAAGAGACGGATCCTACTGGCCACCACCAAGGTCTCGTCACACTACACCATCGAAGCTGATGTTTCGTCAAGTGTTCTCCCGTTGAAAATAACAAAGTGACCGTACGTGCATGCTTAAGCTTCGCCTTCGGCATACGATTAGTAGTACTATTCAGCTCCTGCGCCGGCCGATCCGAATGGAAGATGCATGCATGGTCAATTCATTGGGATCAATCCAAGACAGGCATCGGAAGTAGTACTACAAGAGAAAATAATTTACGGACGAGGCCTCTACTGTGATGGCAGGAGATAAGGTCGCACGCACGTACTGTACGTTCCTACGAGGTGCCGTACGTCGTCATCACGCTAAAATAGAATCGAATGGATCCATCGCCGAGGATATGCACGCACGGACGCCGCAACTCGAAGGTGGCGGTGAACCAGATGCCAGAAAACTAGTAGTTTTCATTATTAAGAGATGGATAAACACCAAGCAAGTGTGAAACGCGGTGATTCGTCTGTGTCTCCGACTGCCTATGACAGCAAAACTTATCTCACTAGTATGATATTGTTCCGACTTCTCAGACGTACAAGGCGGATAATAATATAGTAAAACAAAGTTTGGCACAAGGCGTGCGTACGTGATAGAGGGCGAATGCATGCACGGGAGCATGAGTACAAGTGCTACATTACATAACGATATTTGATCAAAGAAACTTATATACCGAAGCGTAGATAAAATCTAGCATTCCTTATTCTTTTTTTCAACTGGTCCGATCCGATGCATATTGTACTACTACTAACTGACTTTAATGAGCATCGACAAAGCAATTCTTGTTTCTAAGTTGATAATCCTTACTGTTAATCCTTTGTCAAAATGAGTTGAGTATGTGCAATGTTAATTCTATAAATGTGTAGTTCCTTAGTTGCACACTTCAACAACTTAGGAACACATACTCCCTCGCTCCATTCCAATGAATAATGCTCATAAATTTAGTCAATAGTCAGCTGGTTGAGCACTGTTTTAGAAAACATATGAATAACTACAATACTAAACCAATGTCAATAGGTTCATCATGAAATTTATTCTCACAATGTATTTATTTTATATCATAGATTATAATACATTTTTATATATTTGGTCAAACTTAGTAAGGTTTGACTTTTGACTAATTTTATAATTCTTATTTATTGGAATAGAGGTTGTATATCTCTTGCAACTTGTCCGACTTAGAAATATATATTCTTGATGACAAATACACACACTATGGTGCAAACTTGCTATAATCTAGTTATGTTCTTGATCGTTTTATTATGAAAAGATACCACTAAATCTGTGATTTTATTATCAAGATCAACCATTGTAAATGTAAGATAAAAAATGGAGAACTCGTATAAGTACCTCCTTAATTAATAGGTTGGAACCACTACCATATGAAGAGTAAATATATCCTACTTTTGGGTAGTTTATAATATTCTCCCTCGATTCTATATTAGTTGTCGCTGATTTAGTAAAACTCTGTACTAATATGACCGGGGGAGGAAGGGACAAGTGTCGTAAGGGGGCAACTCCCCTACCGTTTCAAGGTAAAAAAAAGTATTCCATATGAAGAAGTGCCGTTTTATGAGATAAAAGAAGCTGATAAAAATATACAACACAAAAATTCTAATACAATCTATCCTTTGGTAGAAACCTACAAATCTAAAGCACATGAATAGAATTCATGTGGGTCTAATTTCTTGTCCTTTTTTGGGTAGAAACCTACAAATCTAAACCTACGAAAATTCTAACTAATACGTATTGTGCACCTGCAAAAGAATTTGTTAAGGCATATGCTATCCTTCTACATATGTTGCATTTCCTATGCAACCATGAAAACATTTGAAACCACATTAACCTATTCAAGACCAAATGATTTGACTTTATTGACTAGGCGAGAACTTACACCACACCGCAGAACCCAACAAAATACGAACAACAAAGAATATTGAATGACTCTATGTTACACCAAAGCACTTGCCACCTCTAGCTCCATCAACTAGATATTAATGTTGATCCATGCACCCAACAACGAATTCGCAGAAGACCATGCATGCAAAAGCTTGACTAACCTCAAAGGTATAAAATAGCATGACGAGCCTCCGACCACAAGGGTTGAGAATTTAACATTGTTGGACTTACCATTGCTAGGATACATCCTCACAAGGCAGGATATTGGATTGTTACTTCATCACCATACCACCAAAGAAGACAATGGTGACAATAGAACGAAACTGGAGAAACCAAGACACCTGTAGCTCCTCAACCCCGACCTTGATGGCCGCATGAGTACATAAATGGAATAAAGAGACCTTTATTCCACATGCCATCACCTCCACCTCGAGATGTGGTAGGTAAGGACATAAAACTAACACAAAATGGCCAAATTACACACCATGCAAAGGTTCGAGCTTCACAAGACCTCCTAGCGACTAGAAAGCCATTAAAGATGAGTGAAACTGGAGTATAAGGAGTTAGAAGAAGCTATCGCATGTGGCTAGGGTTTGCTCGTGGTTGCTAGGCCTAAATGGACTCATTATATTACTTTGCATGAACTAAAACGGCAGGCTCTTGTGTTAGTGTCACATGTCAGCTGACTCGAAAAGGTAAGTCGAACCCATATTAGTTAGTTGTGTATCAGACATGATGAAGCAGTAGCTTCGTGGTGGAACTCATAAGAATTTGCTGTTTTACACGATTGTTGTGTAATTAACACAAAATCATTGAAACTGATAAAGGTTTACGTGATTTACAATCATTTGAAATTAATACGTATCTGAGTGTTCCGCCTAGATGGTTAGCATATCATCTTAACATGTGTATCCAGCTTGTAGGTTTGGGATAAAATCCGATAAGAGATGTCACAATGACACAACTCCTTTGATTCATAGGATAGGAGAAGTGTAGTAATAAGAAATAGATCGACATGTCATGTCCACTTGAAACTATGAGAAGAGGAATTCCCTTTGATTGTGGTGAAGGAATTTTTCATAAGTCCAACCTAATGCTTTTTTTTCTATGAACTTCACACAAGATTCCTATGAGTTTAATTCCTACATGATACGATCATTTGAATCAAACGGCCGTTGCAGGAAAAAAATCATAGGATCTCAAACCTACACTTTTTTTTGACAATCCTATGAATCAAAGGATCCCTAAAGGGTACAAAGTATGGCCAGAACTTTAAGCGGTTCTTTACACCGTCACACAAACACAAACAGAAAGTAAAATATGGATGCTCTCAAATTTATTAGCACTAGTTGCCGTTTACACTTACTACTAGTGGCTCTTGCTTTTTAGTAGTGACAAAATAATACTCTAGTGGTCAGTACATGCATGGGAGTATTATTTTGTCTGAATTAACATGACAGCATCTCTTCATAGTTTTCTATGCGGGTAGGCACATCTCTTGATGATTGTATAGTATACTAGTAGTATTATGTAGTTGTAATATTTAACTTAGGTCATGTGTAGGAGCTCCTTTGCTTAATTTTGAGCTACTAGATCTACTAGTAGTAGGGGCGAGGAAACAATGTACTGACGCAGGATTAACTATTGAGCCTACTACCAATCGGGCAAGCAGTGCAAGACGTAGTTAAAGATCAATACGTACTAATCAAGATCTCCTGCCAATGGGACACATGATGATGGTTTATGCATTGAGAGAGGGGAAGAGCCATGATTCGCCGTATATATAAACGCATTTCTATTTCGTAGGAGACACCTCTCGCGCCTGGCCAAGAAGCAGGGGACATGCATGGGCGTGGAGAAGCGGGATCCAGCCGGCCGGGCCGGGAACAATTATTGGCGTCGCCAGTGCCCAGTGGAGTGGAGTGGAGCCGATGTGAAACTGCCAATTGGGCGACGAGCCCGCGCGCGCGCTCGATCGTCCGCCGTTGCCGTTCCCGTTTCGCTCCACGGGCGGCGCTAGCGGAGCCAGTTGCGTCGAGGCCACGAGAGAGGATTCCTTCCGCGCCAGCCCAGCGGAGGCATCCATACCGGTGTGAGCGATCGGTTGCAAGTACGTACAACATACACCAACCGTGTCGTTAGTAGTAAATCCGTTCGACATGTTACGAACGGGCCAGAGATTCATTTTTTTTTGGGAGTACTGATGCTGGCCTTTGGGGTCCTCGAAACAGTAACCCATCTTCTCGGGGCGCCAAGGAGCGGAGTTGATCGGGTCCTTTTTTAATGCCGCGGTGCCGGTCCATGCCGACGCCAGCAGCCATAGCGCTGAACCGCAGGCATGTATGTATCGTTGTACGCTTCGGGCCGGCGGATGGCGGGTGCGGAGGTGGATCCACGTGGACCAGGTGCGGCGTGCCCAGCCAGCCGCCCCATCGTGCCGGCCAGCCAGCCCCGGCCTTTGGAAACGTGACGACGGGAGCAGAGGAATCCGAATCTTTCTCCTTGTGGCCTGCGGGCGGGCGGGCGGTAGTAAATTCAGGTTCTCGTTTTCAATTTCAAGTGTCCAACTCGATCGGGTGATATTTAAGTGGTTGACATTTCAATCGAGCTTCGTAGGAAATGAATTAACAGAGGATGGATACCCAGGCAACTAAATGGACAAATATATATACGTGTGGTCCTAGACTCCTAGTAGTTCATAAATTAAGAGTGGGCATACTTAACCCAAAGAAATACATGAAGTACAGGCAATAGCACTTCCATACCCTAGGACAACTGCAACGCACCCCCCCCCCCCCCCCCCACCACTACCACACACACACAAGGCTGTCCGATTCTGTTCTACCAGACAGCGAGACAAGACCCAACAACAACCCGCAAACAAACCGTGTCTCGCGTACCTGACCATTTCTGCCGCATTCCCAATCTAAATTTGTGCTAGCTTTGTGGTGCCGCGGCGAACGGGTCGAGTGTCCTTCCTTGACCCACATTCGATGAAAGGTAAAATTGCAAGTGGGATGGACATGAGATAACTGCCTCCCGCTCACCGTTTCCCGCCGGGACTAAGCAGGATAAACAACATTGGGACTCGTCAACTCATTCTCTCCCATCCAATCTTTGGATTTCATGCACCGGTTATATAGAGTTGTGGTTGTGCGCATGCATATGAGCATATCTAGTTGATGAGCAAATAGATCGTGATCGTGCACAACAGTTTCACCATCAAATCTCTCTCTAATTCATCACCAACATCTCTAATCTCAAGTATGAGCCATAAGATGTTATTTATAGTACTAGGGGCGAAGTGATAAGACTAGGAAATATGCTCAAATGGAGGTGTTCAGCCGGTAGTACCGGACTGATGTACGGTAGTACTGGTCAGGCGGTAGTACCGGGTTGCAGATAGTGATGTGTGCTTCAGTCCGGTAGTACCGGGTCTCAAGGCCGCTAGTACCGGGTCAAAGTAGCGAAAGGAGGTACTATCGGGTTTTTGGTACCGTGGAGTCCAAGAGTTTATCCGAGCCTAGGGCGGTGTATCCGGTAGTACTGGACAACGGGTCTAGTAGTTCCAATCATTGAGCTGGGGCGGTAGTGCCGTTGTGGTAGCCTGGTAGTACCAGTCCTGGAACTGCACTCTTTTCTTCCTTCTCTTCCATATTTTGTGCTTGGTTGTCTTGGCTCTAGGTGTAACTCTTGCTTCTCTTCTTGGCATCATGACCATAGGTGTGGACCTAGTAACATCATCGGCATTTGTCTCAAATAGCATTCCATTCATATGTGGACCAGTGGAGGACAAGTGATGGAAATAATTCGCCTTGGGTGCGTCTGTTGGAGTAGCATGAGTTGGAGGTGGAAAGGTGATGACCATATGCCGGGCTGCATCATCGACCCTCGTTGGCCGCACCGGCATACCCCTGCCCTGCCGCGCTGTCGTGGCTTCCTTCGCCCGATGGTGCCTCTTCATGGCCAACTTGCACCAGTTGAGCTGGGTGAGGCTCATGCACTCTCAAATGGCCACGTCGTAGTACTTCGACTCCCTCGCCGCTTCGTACGCGGTTTCGGCCGCTTCCACTTCGCAGTTCATGGCAGCCACGGTTACCTTCGCTTTTTCCTCGGAAGCCGTCGTTGGTGCTTGGCGCAACCGGTCGGGTGCCTCCCGCACGGCGACATGGGAAACCTCTTCTGCCTTCCAATGGGCATTCATTTCCACCCAGGCTTGCCATCAATCTGCCATGAAATGGCGACCGCACTCCTCCAGCTCGGTCATCGTATGCGACATCTTGATGATGTTGTTCTCGATGGACGCGTCGAATGCCTCTAGATTCTGCTGGCGCGCGGTCTAGAAGGACTGGTGGAGGGCAGTCTGCTCCTTGCTCGCCGGTGCCCAAAGAGGATCCTCCTCCACTTCTTCGTCATACTCCTCCATGTCCTCCTCTTTGGCGCTCCCCGTCAGGCTAGGAGGGTAGCGCTCGGTTGCTGCCTGGCTAAGCTACACCTAGGTAGTGGGAAGATGGCTAGGCATGGCTGTGGTGCCATCCCGCTCCATGTGGCTCGGACTTTATAGGCATGACGGAGGTTGGAAGATGCGCGGCCGTGCAGAAAATGGCGGGATGGCTGGAACAGGGGCACGGGTGGGAGAAAGAGGCAGGAAACGATAGGGCTGCGAGAGGCGTGTCGGCCGCCATTAATGGGTAGCTCGAGTGGTTGCTAGCAAACCGCGGGCCTCAGAAATGGGTGAGCCCGTTGGGTGCACTTGCACCATCAGCACAGACAAAGGCCTCCAACATGTCCTCTCTGATCGGCAAATGAATAGATTAAAACACATTATGTCCCCGAAATACAGTCGACTGTTCGAGTTGCCTCTTTATCTGCACATACCTAGAACTCTACACGTATTTTAACAACAGCGTGATGTCTAAACCATCTCAGATCTCCTTCGATTTATAATAAGTGTCGCTGATTTAGTATGTAGTACATTTGATTGGAGGAGTCGTATTTCATAATTTTCTTTTCAAAAATTACAGCAGGTAAATTTAAACCCTTGTCTTTTTTTTCCGGGTAAGATTTCCACCCGTGTTGTCAGAGCAATGGTATCTTTTGCAGGAACATCCAACCCAAGCACAGCATATAGTTTATTTAAGTAATACTATAACAGAGGTAATGTCAGATACAATCGTGCAATGGAATCGTTTTTTTTTTTTAAATTTTGTCCTAATGTTTGCATGATGCAGGATAAGAATTAATAAGAGAGGGTTACCTCAAAAAAGAATTAATAAGCGAGGGCTACTTCCAAGTCAGAGCGCGGTCACAGATCACGTGCCACAAGTCGATTCCTTTTTCTCCGTGGGCATCTGAAGAATTTGATGGGCGACGGCTGCGGTGCGCAATAAGATGGAGATGGCGGGTCCCTGCCGGAAGGCACGCGACTTTGGACCTGGCATGCATTGCTGGTCCGTGCGGCCACCGTTTGGCCCATGCCACGGTGACCGGGTCGTCACGCGGCCGGCCGGCCTCCCTGGACCAGACACCGACCCACCCGGAAGCGAAAGGGAAACAGTGAACGGATTGTTCCTCTGTCTGAAAACTTCCTTCCATCCATCCAAGTAGAGGAAAACGATTAGATATTTTCCGTCTCCGTAACAGTAACACTAACAATGATCAATCGGTAAAATCTTTACATTGGCTCGCTACATTAGCAAATGTGGGAACAAAATTGGCACCCTGTCAGCCCCTCCTTCCTCGAGAGAAAAGAGGGTAGAATACAATACACGCCCGGCTCGCGCTGTAGCTATCAGCACTGATCTGCTGCAGAGTGATCCTTCGATTGCTCGATGTCTGCGTCGATAAGTAGGCGCGACTTCTCGTCTCCGCCGGCTGCACCAACTTTCTCGTCGCTGCCGCTGCTCTCCTCGTCACCGGCTGCAGATCCGGTGAGCTGCCTCGAGCGCTTGGCCTCGGCGGCCCAGTCCGTGCGGCCGATGACCAGGAGCATGCGCATCATGCACGTGGCCTGCGCCGCCAGGAGGCCGAACCACAGCCCCTTGAAGTCGTAGTGGAACCAGAAGGCCAGCACCAGCGCCACGGGCGTCCCCACCAGGTAGAAGGACCGGAGGTTGATGCTGGCCGCGTCCTTGGGCCGCGCGCTGCCGCGCAGCACGCCGCACCCCGTCGTCTGCGGGCAGTTGCCCAGCTCGCATAGCCCCAGGATCGGCAGCACCGACGCGGTGAGCGCGATGATCGCAGGGTCCGCCGTGAACATGCTCGCCCACACGTTCCGTACGAGGAATGCGAAGGCCGAGGCGAAGGCGCCGAAGGCGAACCCGAGCATGATCCCCGACGTGGCGGCGCGGCTCGCCTCCTCTGGCCGGCCCGCGCCGAGCTCGTTGCTGACGCGGGTGGACACGCCGAAGCTGAGCGAGGAAGGGAAGATGTAGATGAGCGACGTGGTCTGGATGAGGATGCCCATGGACGCCACCGTGGCCTGCGGGTTCAGGAGCAGGCCGCAGAGCAGGATCATGATCTCGTACCACCACCACTCGAGGCACACGCTGACGCAGCTGGGAAGCGCGAGGCTGATGAGCTCGCCCCAGCCACGGAAGCTGTCCGCGGAGAGCGCGAAGCCGCCCGTGCGCCTGTGGACGCCCTTGAAGAAGATGTAGGCGAGGAGCAGGAGGAGCAGGTTGAGGTTGGCCAGCACGGACGCCATTGCCACCCCCTTGATGCCGAGGCCCATGACGGCGACGAGCACGTAGTTGATGGGCAGGTGGATGGCAATGGCGAGCATGGCGCAGACGGTGAGAGGCAGGTTTATGGACTGCATCCGGAGGTATATCCGCACCGGGTGGAGGAATGCCTGGAGGAGGAGGTCGGGAAGGGACGCGAGAATGTACGTCTCGGCGACCGCGGCGATGGCGGCGTCCTGGCCGCAGAGGAGGAGGAGGGGCCGCATGTGCATCCAGAGGCCGCCGATGGGGACGGCGGCGGCGATGAGCAGGAGCACCGTCCGCTGCACGGTGACGCCAATGAGCGAGTAGTTGCCGGCGCCGAACGCCTGGCCGCATATGGGCTCCATCCCCATGGCGAGGCCGGAGAGCACGGAGTACCCCGTGATGTTGGCGAAGCCGATGGCGAGGGAGCCACCGGCGAGGGCGAGGCCGCCGAGGCGGCCGAGGAAGAGCATGGAAATCATGGAGCGGAGGTAGAGCAGGAGGCCCGTGAGGATCATCGGGAATGCGAGGCCGAGGATGGAGCGCGCCTCGTCCTGGGCCGCGGTGGCCGACATGGGCGGCAGCGTCGGCATCGCTATCCCCAACGAAACGGACCAGGCTTCCTTCACCGCCTTGGCGAGCCGGCCCGGCGGCTTGCACGTGAGCACGGGCGCCGCGTCATCCGCGGCCACCGGGATGACGACCTCTCCGGCCGCCTTGGCCAGCAAGGGGGCGGTGATGACGCGGCAGCCATGCGACTGCGAGTCATCTCGGCATGCCGCCGTGGCGCCTGAGCAGGACGTGGTCATAGCAGTAGCTGGAAAACAGAGGAGTGCTCTGCTCGCCGACCCGCTCGTGCGGTTTTTGTAAGGAGATTTACGGCGTCGCGCGGTAACTCCCGGGCAATTAACGGCGTACTACCACAACTCCAGTACGGAGTTTAATTTGGGAGAGAGAGAGAAGGAGGCGAGCGAGCGAGCGAGCGTTATCTCGCGGCGTTGTCTGTCTCCTCTTCGGAGGCGGGGGCGGGGAGTGTTTGTTTGGTTGGTGGAGCTCTGCGTCTGCACCGCGCGGGGGAATGGGAAGCTCGGCCGAGCACCTTATATAGGGAAGCCAGGGGAGGAGAAGGCCTGGGTGCTGCCTTTTTCTCTCGCTCTTTTTTGACACTTCTTGGTTTTGTTTGGGTGGTCTTTGTCGTTGCTCTTGTTGCTGTATCCATCATCAACTCCAGGCCGCCCGTGCCAATTTCTTTCGTTCAACACCGGCGTTAACTTAGACACCCGATTCTGCTACATGTACTACTTATTACTCCTTTCGTTCAGCATAAGTTACACACTTCTTGCCTTAACGGCCTTAAATAACAGCATTTTTAGCATAGTAGCGACGCTGGTCTGAGGTAATAAAACCATACTAGTAGGACTAGTTGACTCCAGTATTAATTTCATTAAACCTTGTCCTTGTCGGTTAATCTAATTCTGCAAGGAGGGTTGCCCAAGATTCTTGACCGGATGCATTTTGTCACGTCCAGGACAAAACTCCAAATCAAAGACGACATGGTGGCTATATATATGAACAAACCCCGTGGTCTTCTAACATGCAGGCCGTATTATGATTGAGAAATCAATAAAACCTGATTCTTTCAACTTAAAAAAAAGAACCACTTTCATGAACATGTCGTCCAAAGAGCTGTGTTGCTCACGAACTGGCACCTTTTGCCTCGCTGTGCATCTTATTTTACCAGACTAGCTAGAGAGGAGGACATTGTTACGGTTTTTTGCTTTGAGTTGAACATTGAGCTCCTATAGATAGACTAGAGAGGAATATACATACATGGCCACGTTACGATTTCGCTCTGGTCAACTCATACTGTAATGATTTCTTTTACTTAGATTAAAAAAACCTGAACGGTGCGTTGACAACGACAATGGTTGCAGGCCTGAAATGAGAAGAGACAAATAAAGTCCTCTGCACTCTGCAGGCTGTTGTACTATTAACAATGCGCTAACAACAGCAAGCTTCTGAAGTCAACCATTTATCCTATTAATTGAACTTATTATTTCTAAGAAAAGTCGTCTCCCCGAATTCAAAATTCGGCACAACGGCATCGCAACCATATCTCGCCGTCCTGCAGGCTGCAGCTAACAGAGCCCAGCTAAAATATGAACTACACTAGTATGATAATGCCGTCTGCGTTTTTATATATACCCATCTGTTGTTCTGTCACCTTGTACTTCTTTATCACAGATACGTACAGCTTTAATATACAAGGAAAACGGATATTCTAAAATACGGTGGCAAATAGAAAAGTACAATTTTTTGCTATGGACCGGTTGAGTCGATTGAGAGTTTGATGCCCCTTCGACCAATGCTTGAATTTCGATGAGAGACAGAGTTGCCTCTATTTTATGTTCTGAAAGAGAGACAGAACATACATGCAAACGACAAGTACGAACAGTTTCATATGTCCAAGATGTTTTGATTGATCAGTAAGAGCTTGCGTGGCTTGCTGCTTGCGATTGGGGGCTTTCTGGAGAGGGCGGAGGCTGCGTTGGGTAGACTCTCCCGGATGCCTGCCCATCCTTTGGTTGGGTCTGATGTCGTTAAAGTGGGCGCGAGCGGAGCGGGCCTTTATGGTTGTTTCTCTCCTCGTGCTTCGTCGAGCTCGGCGGTTGCGGCTCCGGTCACGCAGATCATGCCGGGCTTCTGGAGTGGTGTGGTGGTAAGGTTCTTCCTTCTCCCGTTGAGGAAGTGAAGTCTGACTCGAGCGAAATCTCGGCTATGACTTCTCCGGCGAGTCAGGCGCCTGACTTTGTAAAGAGTAGAGATGTCGATGTTGTGATCTCTCCCTCGCCTGACTCCGACAGCCATGTGGTTCCTAGAGGTGATGGGGTTGCTAAGTCAGGATTGTTGACACTGGTGCCTAGGGTTGTTGTCGCTAGAGAGGTTTGCGATTTTCTCACCACCTTAGCTGTTGCCTACCCTGGATCCAACAATATGGCATCTGCAGTTGGTTGACGGGGTCCTCCAATGTCATGTCCTGTCTTTGTGGACGATGTAGGGGTGTCGTTTTTGGAGTGATCGTTCGTGTTGAATTGTGGTATCCTGTGTCCGTTTCAAAAAAAAGACCGACAACAACGCCGGTAGTGTGCTATGGGGTTGCTAGCACATATTACCGGTATATTGGGAGGACCATCCCAAACTGATGTATGGCAAGTCCCAAACATGGGTGTCACATTTTTTGAGAAACATGAAGATTTCACAATGCTTTGAAACAATAATTCAAATCATATATCAAACATTCATAGAAATTATTACATAGTTAAACAATAGTTTTGCATAGTTTCCTAAAAATATGAGTATTCATACAACAATGCAAACAAATAGCAATTCAACTAGTTGAAGAATCAAGCGGTGTTTCCTTTAAGCCATCAACAAATGCTCCACGAGATCCTCTTGTAGTTGAGAATGAACTTGTACATCACAGATTTCATCATAATTGGGCCAGAAAGTACTAAACTCAGTAGGCACCTCGTGATCAGCTTGAGCGAGAGGACCTTGGTGATCAAACGGCTGATCATCAACTACTAGAGACGCCCGTTCACTCTCGATGATCATATTGCGTACGATCACACAACGATGCATCTCATGTGGAGTTGTTTAGGTAGTGGCAGATAGGGGTTTTTTAGGGGAGGCCCAGGAGAAACCCTAACCGTCATCTCCCTCATCCCTCTTCCTCTCCAACTCCCTACTACCACCGGAGGAAGCCAGCGGGCAAAGCCCCTCCCGGTGAATGGCGAATGGTCGGATCTCGCCCCTTTGCCCCGGAGCTTTTCTCATGGTGAGGGACCTCCATCCCGAGTGCGGCGGTCATCCCTAGACGACAAACGTGTTAGGTGGAGTCGGAGCACCAGGGCGGCGGCCTCTGGATGGTGGTGGCCAGGCGAACACCGCTGCGAGGGCGGCTACAGGGTTCCTTAGCGGCGTGCATGGGCATGGCGCCGGACATGTAGCAAAGAGGATTCCTCTACTTTTGGCAATGCACCCCAATGACCTTGGGATCCGGGTCATGGTGCGGTCCTCGCGGTAGCTCCTGGATGGATTAGACATGCCCTTGGGATATGGCAGTCGGTGGCAGCAAGGGGGAGCGTGTGGTCTAGCGGTGATAAGTGCGAGGATCTGTTGTCAACGGCGGTGTTTGTGGTCATCGTTTATCTCGTTGGAGGCATTTCTCGTTCCATATGTGCTCCGAGGGAAACCCTAGATTCATGCTTTCTAGATCGGATGATGGCGATGTTCTTGCGCCATCTGATAGGGTTTGTAGCATGGAAAACAAAAAAATCCTACGCGTGAACCACTATCTAGCCAAGATCAACTACGACGAGTAACACACCCTCGAAGATCATAAGAGGGATTACGTTCCCGCATAAACATTGTCCATGAAGGTGTACACGCGACGATCTCAAGATCGTGTAATCACGGTGCCACAACCGGTGGCACCTCCGTACTCGGTCACACGTGCGGCTCGCTGACGTCCTCCACGCCCTCGATCCAGCAGGGAAGCGGAAGAAGGGATCCACCAGAACTCCTCCTCCTCCTCCTCCACTTCTCCAAGTGTTGGTGGTGAATTATTTTGGCAGCTCTTCACTACAAGCACTCGCCAAACAATGGAGCAACAAGAAAAAGAAATGGATGGGGATTCAAGAGTGTAAAGGAAGAGAGGAGAGATGGCGACCTTTTATAGGAGAGGAGGCAACCCCTAGGGGTGGTGCGCCCGCCCGAAGAGGTGCCACCTCCCCCTCTTCATGGTGTAACCCCCTCTTCATGGTGGTAACCTCCTCCATCAAGTAGGTAATCTCTCTAATTCTCTTTTTAATTGCATGACATTCATAACAATTAAACAACACTTATGGAATCAATAAAACATTTAATTTATTTAATATTTGTTAATTCATTCAATAAAAAACATTAACAATTACCCCTTGTGTTATTTTGATATTTCAAAATATTTTCGACGCTTTTCCGAAACAACCCCTGTGCTGTCCAATAATTTAGTTGGAGTTCCAAATCCACTCAAAACGAGTCAGCAAACCTTAAGTGTGTCACCCTACGGTTCGTGAATAATATGAACATGATCGAGACACCTCTCCGATTAATAATCATCAGCAGGATCTGGAAATCCGTAATGACTCTCACTTATTCAATGAGAATCTAGTGATCATGCGAACCATTAATGTTGTAGTCAATTCCTTTTGTCTCACGATATATTACTTGTTTGAGATCCGATCATTTGGTATCATCCGTACCTAGTTCGATCTCGTTACCGACAAGTACTCTTTACTCGGTACTCAGTCACGCGTGCGGCTCGCTGACGTCCTCCACGCCCTCGATCCAGCAGGGAAGCAGAAGAAGGGATCCACCGGAACTCCTCCTCCTCCTCCTCCTCCACTTCTCCAAGTGTTGGTGGTGAATTATTTTGGCAGCTCTTCACCACAAGCACTCGCCAAAGAGTGGAGCAACAAGAAAAGGAAATGGATGGGGATTCAAGAGTGTAAAGGAAGAGAGAAGGGATGACGACCTTTTATAGGAGAGGGGGCATCCCCTAGGGGTGGTGTGCCCGCCCGAAGAGGTGCCACCTTCCCCTCTTCATGGTGGTAACCCCCCCTTCATGGTGGTAACCTCCTCCATCAAGTAGGTAATCTCTCTCATTCTCTTTTTAATTGCATGACATTCATAACAATTAAACAACACTTATGGAATCAATAAAACATTTTAATTTATTTAATATTTGTTAATTCTTTCAATTAAAAAACATTAACAATTACCCCTTGTGTTATTTTGGTATTCCGAAATATTTTCGATGCTTTTGTGAAACAACCCCTGTGCTGTCCAATAATTTAGTTGGAGTTCCAAATCCACTCAAAACGAGTCAGCGAACCTTAAGTGTGTCACCCTATGGTTCGTGAATAATATGGACATGATCGAGACACCTCTCCGGTCAATAATCATCAGCAGGATCTAGAAATCCATAATGATTCTCACTTATTTAATGAGAATCTAGTGATCGTGCGAACCATTAATGTTGTAGTCAATTCCTTTTGTCTCGCGATATATTACTTGTCTGATATCCGATCATTTGGTATTATCCGTACCTAGTTTGATATCGTTACCGACAAGTCCTCTTTACTCGGTACTCCGTCACACGTGCGGCTCGCTGACGTCCTGCACGCCCTCGATCCAGCAGGGAAGCAGAAGAAGGGATCCACCGGAACTCCTCCTCCTCCTCCTCCTCCTCCACTTCTCCAAGTGTTGGTGGTGAATTATTTTGGCAGCTCTTCACCACAAGCACTCGCCAAACAGTGGAGCAGCAAGAAAAGGAAATGGATGGGGATTCAAGAGTGTAAAGGAAGAGAGAAGGGATGGCGACCTTTTATAGGAGAGGGGGCAGCCCCTAGGGGTTGTGCGCCCGCCGAAGAGGTGCCACCTCCCCCTCTTCATGGTGGTAACCCCCCTTCATGGTGGTAACCTCCTCTATCAAGTAGGTAATCTCCCTCATTCTCGTGGAGCAAGATGAAGAATGTCTTCCCCTTCTTCTCCGGATCTCTTCTTTCTCCTTTCTGGATGGGATGGCGGCTACTGTGTTGTGTTTCCACGTCTGGCTTCTTTACGGAAGTTGTCCCTTTTGACAAGACAGAGGCGGCGGCAGCTATATGGCGGGAACTATATGGCCGGAAAAATGCTCTCGCCGTATAGTTGCTCGTTAAAGCCTCTATATGCTTCCCTCGATTGATTCCAAAGAGAGACTTGCTTATGTTTGCCTGAATATTGTGTTTCTCTAGTTAAAACCTTATGTGGATGTTCAGAACCTGAAACACACATTAAAAACCAAGTTTTCTTTGCTACCGAAGTATTAGCGTTATGTAAAGCTAGAAAACGATCAAATCCGGGAGAAAACCATCAATAAAAACCATGAAAAATGTGTCGAATCTCACAGCTATCATAGACCTCACAAGGTCTTTATTGGCTAGCTGGGTGTTAATTAGTTCAAGGGAACATTTAGGGAAATATAAAAAGGACAAAAGGTAGTTGAGTATTCTCACTAAACATGCTTTAATTAAAGTTAACCTAGTTGCGTAAGACATAAGCTTCCCCTCCAGCCGGTAATTCTTTTTAAAATTTTAACTATAAGATGATGGATGTCAGTTCTTCTTAATTTATCATAGTGTAGAAGAATTCCTAAATATTTAGTTAGGAACTTTTGAAAAGCAAAGAACATCCCAGAATTTGCATGAGGGCCTTAACTTATCGATGCGTAGAGGAATTAATTCACTCTTGGAAAGTTGGTTCTCATACCAGATACCTGTTCAAAGTAGGTGAACACACATTTAAGGTCGGAGGCTAGCTCAGTATTTTTGTCAGAGAATAAGATAGTGTCATCTACATATTGGAGGAAGATGACACCTCCTACATAGGTGTTTGAGCACAACCCCTTAATTAAAATTCTCTCAGCTGCTTTGTGATAACCCACAAGTATAGGGGGTGTATCGCAGTATTTTCGAGGGAAGTGAAACCCAATTTATTGATTCGACACAAGGGGAGCCAAAGAATATTTATAAGCCTTAAAAACTGAGTTGTCCATTAAGCTGCACCTGGAAACAATCTTGCTCACAGCAGTTTATCAGTAGCAACAGTTTTGTAATAGCAGTAGTAATAGCAATAGTCAGTAGTAACAATTGCAGCAAACAATAGGATTAAAGCGTGGTAGGCATAGGATGGATGGATGGGCGTTGTATGGACAAGACAATTCATATGACAATCAAGACATAGGGCATTTGCAGATAAATAAGATAAAGCATCCAAGTACTAGATAATCATAGGCATGTGTTCCATATATAGTCATACGTGCTCACAATGAGAACTTGCACAACATCTTTTATCCTGCCAGCCCGTTTGCAGCGGGGCCTCAAGGGAACTACTGGCAATTAAGGTGCTCCTTTTAATAGAGCACCGGAGCAAAGCATTAACACTCCGTGAACACATGTGATCCTCATATCAAAGCCATCCCCTCCGGTTATCCCGATTATTGTCACTTCAGGGCCTTTGGTTCCGAGCAGCAATATGTGTATACAACTTGCACGTAAGACCATAAACGATACTATCATAATGAACCAATAACATGTTCAGATCTGAAATCATGGCACTCGGGCCCTAGTGACAAGTATTAAGCATAACAAGTTGCAACAAAGTCAAAAAGCACTAATAATAGATATTAGGCACCATGCCCTAACAATCTGATGCCATTACATGAACGATATCATCCAATCCCTACCATCCCCATAGCCTACAGCGGGGGATTACTCACTCATGGATGGGAGAATCATGGATGGTCGATGGAGAAGCGATGGTGATGATCATGTCGATGATCTCCTCCAATTCCCCGTCCTGGCAGGGTGCCAGAACGGAGTTTCTAGTTCTGAATCACGGAATATGGTGGTGGCGGCATAGCGGAACTCTTTCTGGAAAAACGTCGAACCCCCCTTGGTTTTTAGGTCAAGAGGCAACTTATAGGCGAAGAGGGAGGCCGAGGGGGTGACCGAGGTGGCCACACCACCCGCAGGCACGGCCTGGCCTAACCCGCATGGCCAGGTGGTGTGGGACTCTCGTGGCCCTCCTCTGTCTCGTCTTCTGGCTCCATGAATCTTCTGGTGAAATAGGATTTTTGGCATATTTCCCAGGATTTTTCCTGATAGTTGATTTTCTGCACAAAAAGTAGACACCAAGGTAATTCTGCTGAAAACAGCGGCAGTCCGTGTTAGTTGTATCCAAATCACACAAGTTTAGAGGAGAAACAATAGTGAAAGTGTCCAGGAAAGTAGATACGTTTTGGACGTATCAACTCCCCCCAAGCTTAGCTTATTGTTTGTCCTCAAGCAATTTAGTTGAAAACTGAGTGCAATAAAAGAAACTTTTACAAACACATTTGCTTCATAAGATGTATATATTCTCAGCATAAGATCAAGTACTTGGTCAATTCATAATAAGGAGCATGCAAATAAGGTTACTCAATAGTTATTGCAAGCTATGAAGAGATTCCAACTCAAAAATAGTAAGTAGCATGAAACATAAACATAAGCAACATTGCAATGCTCTTAAAAAGGTATGATAGAGTGGTATCTCGCTTGCCTTTGATTGTAGAGCAAACATAAATGTCGAGGCACCTCTGAAGTTCAGGTGAAGATTAGAAGTAAAGATATCAAAGATACAAGCATCAAAGTCATGACACAATTAATCAAGTTTTGAGGCAAGCACATCACACTAAGAATGACAACTATGCTCTCAAGAAAGTGCTCATAGAATAAGTGGTGACTCAACAAGGAAGTGAAAAGGTTTTGAAAAGTTTGAAAGGCTTCCAAATGCTGAAAGTATGGTACTCATTAGCTCTGAGCTCTCATTGCCTGATACGTTGCTAAAGTATCCACAGTTTTTGATGTTTCATGCTTGGTTTTATCTACTTTCTTATGTTTTGTTCCAACTTTGGAGTACTTTCTATACACTTTATTGGACTAACCTATTAATAAGAGCCACAGTGCCAGCTGCCTATTTTCTGCTATTTTTGGTTCCAGGAAAGTCAGAAAATAAATATTCTCGAAATTGGACGGGATAAAAGCCAAAATCAGTTTTTCACCAAGGGACACAAGAAGCCAGAATACGAGACGGAGAGGGGCCAGGGGGCCGCCACACCACCTGGCCGCGCAGCCCAGCCTGGCCCATGCCAGGCGGTGGTCTGGCCGCCTCCGGCACCCCCTTGGCCTCCCCTTTCGCCTATATATCGCCTTCGATATAGAAACCCTAAGTACCCGATCAAAATTCCATGAAAGAGTCTGTAGCTGCCGTCATCTCCATCCCTAGATTTAGAGGGATCTGAAGCTCTTCCTAGCACCCTGTCGGAGGGGAGAATTCACCCTGGAGGCCTCCCCTTTGGTGTGATGCGTGAGTAGTTCATCTTTGGACTATGGGCCCATGTAGTAGCTAGATGGCTGGTTCTCCTCCTTTGTGCTATCATGTTTAGAGCTTGTGAGCTCTGTTCTTGATCAAGATCATCTATTTGTAATTCCTACATGTTGTGTTTGCGGGGATCCGATGGATATTGAGATGCTATTTCAGATTGATTATTGATTCTGTCATGTCTTTGTTATTTGTGATCTTGCATGCTTTCCGTTGTTAGTAGCTATCTTGGCCAAGTAGATGCTAGCAACTGCAAGAGTTAGTATTTATGCTTGATAGTGGGTTCATGCCTCTAGTAATCTGGGGAAGTGACAAAAATCTCTACGGTACTAGATGTGCTGTTGCTACTAGGGAGAAAACAACAATCCTTTGTTCATAGAACAATCATATTGTTTACTTTACATGCAATGCGCAATGCAATTATCTGTTGCTTGGAACTTAATACTGGAGGGGGTTCGGATGATAACCTGAAGGTGGATTATTAGTCATAGATGCAGTTGGATTACAGTCTATGTATAATGTTGTAATGCCCAATTAAATCTCAAAGGAGTCAAGATGAGTAGTATATCCATATTACTTTCTCGATGTTTGTCAATTGCCCCGCTGTAATTTGTTCACCCAACATGTCATCTATCTTAAGGAGAGCCACCACTAGTGAACTATGGACCCTGGTCCTTTCTATTACCATCAATCTACAATCAACTTTTTACTGCTTTCTGTTTACTTTCTGCAAACTATTACTTTCTTCCACACAATACGTTTAATCCTTTGTTTTCAGCAAAACTGTTGAGATTGACAACCTCACTGTAAGTTGGGGCAAAGTTGTGTGGTTGTGTTGTGTTGGTCTCCACGTTGCTGCTGACACCGGTAGTGCGCCCTGCCAAAGTTCAGATAGCAACACCTTTGGGGTGTTTCCTTGCTCTACTGGTTCGATTAAACCTTGGTTTCATAACTAATTTTGCTTTGTTTGCTTGTTTCTTTATCAAAAACACACACAAAATTTGTTTTACTAGTTTGCTTTCTTTATTAAAAACACAAAAAATGGCTACTCTGGAAAATACTAAGTTGTGTGACTTCACTAGCACCAAGAACAATGATTTCATGAGCACACATATTGCTCCACCTGTTCCTGAAGCTACTTTCTTTGAAATAAACCTGCTTTACTCAATCTTGTTATGAGAGAACAATTTTCTGGTATTGGTAATGAAGATGTTGCTGCTCATCTAAATAACTTTGTTGAACTATGTGAGATGCAAAAGCATAGGGATATAGATGGAGATATTATTAAGCTTAAATTGTTTCCTTTCTCCTTGAGAGGAAAAACTAAAGAATGGTTGAATTCCTTAACTAGGAATAGTATTGATTCTTGGACTAAATGCAAAGATGCTTTCATTGGAAAATACTATCCTCCTGCTAAGATTATATCTATGAGAACTAAAATAATGAAATTTAAACAATCTGATAATGAACATGTTGCTCAAGCTTGGGAAACAATGAAATCTTTGGTAAAGAATTGTCCCACTCATGGACTGACTGCTTGGATGATTATCCAAACCTTTTATGCAGGATTGAACTATTCTTCAAGAAATCTATTGGATTCTGCTATTGGAGGTACCTTTATGACCATTACTCCGGGTGCTGCAACAAAGCTTCTAGATAATATGATGGTTAACTATTCTGAATGGCATACTGAAAGAGCTCCACAAGGTAAGAAGGTAAATTATGTTGAAGCTTGTTAATGGGAAAGCTCATACTGATCCAAATCATGCTCCCTTAGCCTCTTTGGTTGCTCAAGAAGAGCAAGTTGATGTGAACTTTATAAGAAATAACAATTTTAGCAATAATGCCTACATGAATAATTTTGGTAATAATAATTATAGGCCGTATCCTCCCAATAATGGTAATGCTTATGGAAATCCCTACAACAATAATAAGAGTGCACCCTCTGAACTTGAAGTTATGCTTAAAGATTTTATTAGCAAACAAACTGCTTTCAATAAAACTCTTGAGGAAAAACTCTCTAATGCTGAAAGAAATATAGCATCATTGGCTGAAGCTCAATCTTCTTTGAATAAAATGGCTGCTAAACCTGAAACTATTGATAATCCCTTTGCTGCTACTAATGCCATACAAGTAAGAATTGATGAAAATGTTAGACTATTAGCTGAATTGCATGCTAAGTGGGAAAGAGAGGATGAGATTGCTAGAAACATTAGTGTTTCTACTATCACTACCACTAGTTTTGAGGCTAGTAATAGATCTACCAGTTTAGATGATAATTATGATTTTGATCTTGATGGTTGCAACATCTCTGAAGTTATTAAGTTCCTACAAAAGCTTGCTAAAAGTCCTAATGCTAGTGCTATGAATATGGCCTTTACAAAACACATTACAGACGCTCTCATAAAAATTAAAGAGGAAAGGATGAAACATAAAGCTTCTATTCCTATAAAACAAGAAGATGGTTGGGAACCCATCATTAATATGAAAGTGAATGATTTTTATTTTAAAGCTTTATGTGATCTTTATAGTAGTGTTTCTATTATGCCTAGAAGGATTTATGATATGCTTGATTTGCCACCATTGGAAGATTGTTATTTGAATGTCCCACTTGATGATAATGCTAAAAAGAAACTCATGGGGAGTATTAATGATGTTCTTATCATGGTTAAAAATGCCTATGTCCCCGTTGATTTCTATGTTTTGGATGTTGAATGCAATGCTTCTTGTCCTATTACTTTGGGAAGACCTTTTCTTAGAACTGTTGGTGCCATTATTGATATGAAAGAAGGCACCATTAAATATCAACTCCCACTCAAGAAAGGTATAGAACACTTCCCTAAGAAGAGAGAGAATATTTCTTTTGCCTCTCCTATGAAAACAAAATTTGCTCTTAATACTCCTTCATTTGAGAACACTTGATTCTTTTTCTTGCTTCGTATGCCTAACTTAAAGGCGTTAAAGAAAAGTACTTATTGGGAGATAACCCAAAAGTTTTAGATGAGTCTTGGAAGTTATTACTTTAGTAATAACCTCTCCTTATCATTTCTATTTGCTTTTTGTGCCAAGAGTAACCTCTAATAAGAGAGAAGTAATGATTGGGAAAGTTGCTGTCCCGAAACAGATTTCTGTGCTTCACCGTAAACATTCGTGTAAAATCTCTGTATGTCCTTTTGAGGCGTGCTTTTTTTTGCTTCTGCCCCAAGTTGTTATCTAACTTTTGTTAGTTTAACACTTTTCGATTTGAGCAACAGAAGGTCTTAAAAAAATTGTCTTTATCTGCTGGTCTGTTTTGATAGATTTCTGCCATTATTTGCATTTTCTTCTTGTTGGTTCCTTTTTGAGTTCTTTTGGGGGATTGATCTTTTTGAGGGAAGTGCTACAGTAGCTTGTGTTTTAATGGAAGTTTTATTGGTGTTGGAACTGAACCTAAAGACTTATTACCTTGAGTGCACTAATGTTGCTAATAAAGATTGTGTGAAGTTTTGTATGAAGGAAAAATTTCAGTTGTATGGAAGGAATGAGTAATGAGCTGAAGGATGGACTAAATCTCAATCTTGGGGATACCATGTGTGTCACCCCATGAAATATCCAAGAAGTACAAGCGTCAAATCCTTCTTCATCAATAAAAATCCCAGGTATCTTCCAAACACTTCATTTTTATTGTTTCATGCACAGTTGTGTTGTTCTTGGAGCATCTTCTTTTTTGTTTTCGTTTTGGTTTTTCGTTTGCTTGGTTTGCTTAGTTTGCTGAATATATTGGTTGGACCCCTTCTTTCATGCATTGGTTTTCAAATAGTTTGGTTTGGATTGGAAAAGAGTAGGAAAAGTTCATGCTTAAGTGGTAAAGAGAGCTTGTTTTTGACTGTGGCCCATGCTTTGTCATGCCATGCTTGATATTGTTTTGGCTTTATGCTTAGTGATCTTTGTTGTAGCATGACATGTTATAAACAATTGAGATTGCTTAATGTGCCTTTGAAGAATCATGCGTTGTTTTAGCATATTAAAGCATAGTATTGTGGTATTCTCCTTTGATGCTTTATTTGGGTTGACTTGGCACATGCTCACACCATGTTATGACTATCCCAAGTCACCATAGCCTTTATGATCCTTTAGTTTTCGACTTGTAATATCACTTTATGCTTTGATTAATGATATTTTGTCGCTCTACATGATTATGGCCATTATTGCTCTCTTAGTTGGTCGCTCCCAGTCTTTTGATAGCCTCCATAACCAAGTGTGAGTTCCACTCATGGATCCAACTCCTAAAACCAAGTTATTCCAAAGAGTCCACCATACCTACCTATTAGCATATGCTATTCCAAGTATATTCATGTTTTTATCTACCTTTCGAATTAAACTTGTTATGAGAAAACTAGTGATTAAAGCTCTCACGAACTTGATGGCACACTTTACTTTTCTTGCCCTTAATAAACTTGAACCATTGTGTCCTATGTTGTATGTGCTTGCACTTATATGTTGGGGATTAGCAGAACCATGCTGTCATGGGGAACGCTTTCAACATTGCACTTGTACTTTGTACCTAGTTGATATCATGCTCTTTTGTCTATGGATGTCGTCTGTGTGAAATGAAAAGGGAGCTTATAAGTCCATGGAGTTATGTATGTGTTAGAGAAACGCCTGGGCCGCTAGTCTAATCCATGTTTTCATGGTGGAAACCTGCAGCGTAACCATAATGAGATGTCTATGAAGCATTATTTTGATAAAAAAGAGTCAGATATTGAGAAAAAAGAGAAAAAGAAAAAAAAAGATATGAGAAAAGAGGAAAGAGAGAAAAAAGCACCATTTTCCCATGGTAAATAAGAAGATTGCTGAGATGCTCGTTGCCTGCTTTCCTTGTCATTTTGATATGGGGATTCTTCTGTATCATCGGGCAAGGGGTACCCCGTTGGTGGTTCTCTATGATACACATGTACTTACTATGACAAGAACTTACCGGTGACTAAACTTGAGTAGCATGAGGAGTGGCCCTCGTATTCAAGGGACATGAGATTTCCAACTTATACTTGTCAAGCACATACACCATAGTTTGTTCACTTTAACCTTAATCACCTTCAAGATGCTTATGATAGGGGCAATGAGAGCTGAAAGCTAATAAGTACCATAATTTTTGGAAGCTGTTTATGAAACTTGAATCCCTACTTCCTTCTATAAAGGCATTTCTTTTACTTTGAGTCTCCACCTTCTATCTTTATGCACCTACTTTGAGAGCATAGTGACCATTCTTAGTTCTATGTGCATTGTCCCAAGACTTGTTGATTGATGCATAGCTTTGATATTGCTTGTTTTAAACTATTGTATCTAGTCACTCTTATAAACTTTGAAGGTGTCCTATGCATTTATGTTTGCTACTCTATGAGGGACAAGCTGAATGTCACTATGCTATTTTTTCTTTATGTGAAACGAACAAACGTCTTGCAAAGCATTGTTATTCATGAATCTTTTGTTTGTACTTTTTCATGTTGCAACATAGTTGCTATGTCTTATTGTTAGAACTTTGTCTTTCATGCTATGTTGAAGTACTATGATCCCAGCTATCAATGTTTTACAAATACTTTGATCAAGTTTATGATGGTGCATGTCACCTCAAAATTATTCTTTCTTTTTATCACTTACCTAATCGAGGACGAGAAGGAGTTAAGCTTGGGGATGTTGATACGCTGCTAACGTATCCATAATTTTTGATGTTCCATGCTTGGTTTTATCTACTTTCTTATGTTTTGTTCCAATTTTGGAGTACTTTCTATACACTATCTTGGACTAACCTATTAATAAGAGCCATAGTGCCAGCTGCCTGTTTTCTGCTGTTTTTGGTTCTAGGAAAGTCAGAAAATGAATATTCTCGAAATTGGACAGGATAAAAGCCAAAGTCAGTTTTTCACCGAGGGACACAAGGAGCCACAATATGAGACGGAGCAGGGCCAAGGGGCCGCCACACCACCTGGTCACGCGGCCCAGCCTGGCCCGCGCCAGGGGGTGGTCTAGACGCCTTCGGCACCCCCTTGGCCTCCCCTTTGGCCTATATATCGCCTCCGATACAAAAACCCTAAGTACCCGATCAAAATTACACGAGAGAGTCTGTAGCCGCCATCATCTCCATCCCTAGATCGGGAGGGATCTGAAGCTCTTCTCGACACCCTGTCGGAGGGGAGAATTCACCCTGGAGGCCTTCTTCATCATCATGCAAGCCTCCGGTGTGATGCGTGAGTAGTTCATCTTTGGACTACGGGTCCATGTAGTAGCTAGATGGCTGGTTCTCCTCCTTTGTGCTATCATGTTTAGATCTTGTGAGCTCCGTTCATGATCAAGATCATCTATTTGTAATTCCTATATGTTGTGTTTGCGGGGATCCGATGGATATTGAGATGCTATTTCAGATTGATTATTGATTCTATCATGTCTTTGTTATTTGTGATCTTGCATGCTTTCCGTTGTTAGTAGCTATCTTGGCCAAGTAGATGCTAGCAACTCCAAGAGTTAGTATTTATGCTCGATAGTGGGTTCATGCCTCTAGTAATCTGGGAAGTGACAGAAATCTCTAAGGTACTAGATGTGATATTGCTACTAGGGAGAAAACAACAATCCTTTGTTCATAGAACAATCATTTTGTTTACTTTACACGCAATGCGCAATGCAATTATCTGTTGCTTGCAACTTAATACTGGAGGGGGTTCGGATGATAACCTGAAGGTGGATTATTAGTCATAGATGCAGTTGGATTACGGTCTATGTATAATGTTGTAATGCCCAATTAAATCTCAAAGGAGTCAAGATGAGTAGTATATCCATATTACTTTCTCGATGTTTTTCAATTGCCCCGCTGTAATTTGTTCACCCAACATGTCATCTATCTTAAGGAGAGCCACCACTAGTGAACTATGGACCCTGGTCCTTTGTATTACCATCAATCTACAATCAACTTTTTACTGCTTTCTGTTTACTTTCTGCAAACTATTACTTTCTTCCACACAATACGTTTAATCCTTTGTTTTCAGCAAAATCGGTGAGATTGACTACCTCACTGTAAGTTGGGGGGAAATTTCTGTGGTTGTGTTGTGTAGGTCTCCACGTTGCTGCTGACACCGGTAGTGCGCCCTGCCAAAGTTCAGCTAGCAACACCTTTGGGGTGTTTCCTTGCTCCTACTGGTTCGATTAAACCTTGGTTTCATAACTGAGGGAAACTTGTTGCTGTGCTCATCATACCTTCCTCTTGGGGTTCCCCAACGAGCTAGAGATATCTTGGGCCATCATTGCCCCTATAATAAGCATCTTTAAATGGTTAAGGTTAAAGTGACACAACTAAGAGGATATGTTTGACAAGTTATAAGTTGAAATCTCATGCCCCTTGCTTACGAGTACCGAACCTCATGATACTCAACTTCAGTCACAAGTAAGCTCTTGTCATTGTAAGTACATATGTATCATACAGAACCGCCAACGGGGTACCCCTTGCAAATGATACATGAGCTATCCCATAATCAAAATGACAAGGCAAGCAGACAATGAGCATCTCAGCGATCTTTTTATTTGCTATTTGCATAGGTTTTTATTGAGGATGCTTCATAGAGTGTTCATTATGGTTATGCTGCAAGTGTCCACCATGATTAGGCATGGCTTAGGCTAGCGGCTCAGGCGTTTCTCTAACACACATACAAACTCCATGATCCTACAAGTTTCCTTTTTATTTCACACCACCGGGATCCACAAGCAAAAGAATCATGATATCAACGGAATAGTAAGTGCAATGTTGAAAGCGTTCCCCATGATACATGGTTCTGCTAACTTCAACTTATAAAGCGCAAGCATATACACAACAAAGATGGACGCAGTGGTTCAAGATTATTAAGTGGAAGAGAGTAACGTGTGCCGTCAAGTTCGTGAGAGGTTTACTAACTAATTTTCTCATAACAAGCAAATATTTTATTCGTAAGAAAACAAGGCATACTGAATATGCAAGGAATAGCAAGTGATGCTAATAGGTAGGTATGGTGGACACTTTTGGCAATATTGGTTTTGGGGAGTTGGAAACATGAGTAGAGCTCATACTCAGTGCGAGTGAAGGCTAGCAATAGTAAGGGAGCGAAAAACGAGAGAGCAATAACTGTCATAATCATGCTTGCAACAAAACATGACTAATTATGGCATGAAAGTGATTCAAGACCCCTGAGGCAAAATAATTCATCGAGGCTTGACTGATTATTATTTTAGTCATATGCATGCGTGAGCATGTGCCAAGTCAATTAAAGTGAAAAATTTAGAGGAGGATACTACAGTGTCATGCCAAGTTATGAATAGAACAATGCAAGTAAACATTCATATGACATGCTACAAACCATTAGCAAGCTGGAGCTAATCATAGGAAACCAAGAACTACTAAGCATCCATAAATAACATACACCTTACATGAACAGACTAAGCATGCCCACAATGATGAGTATATGTACAAGAATGAAAACAAATAGAGTTCGTTACCAGCCTCTTACCACACCTCAAGTTGTCATTAATCTTCATTATTGCCCTTCACTTGTGTGGCTTGAATAATAACATGAAACCCAACTCAACTAAGGACTGTTGAACCCTGCAACGAACTTCACAAAACCAAAGAAGAACATAAAATATTTTTGGTGTTTTTGAATTTAAAGGAAAGAGCAAAAAGGAGGAACAAGCAAAGCAAAATCTTTTTGGGATTTTCGAATGGTCCAAACAAAGAAAAAAGGAAGAAGCAAACCAAGGCTAAAAAGACAAAGAAGCAAACAAAGAGAAACAAAGAAAATATTTTTGGTGTTTTTGTGTTTTAGAAAGCAAAAGTAAAGAAAGAACGAAAACTAAAAAGAGAACGAAACATGGATATACAAAGTACCGACTAAACATGATATGTAGATGAGTGTGATGTCGGTGTACCTCCCCCCAAGCTTAGGCTTTTGGACTATGTGGGTATCAATCCCAGACTGGACAAGATGGAGTGCCCCCATAGTACGGCGAGGAGGTGCCCTCGTCCTAATACGAGCTCGAGGACGCCCCAGTGTAGTGCGCAGAATAGTCGTCAGAGGGCACATCTAAAGGAAATATGCCCTGAGTGGCAATAATAAAGTTGTTATTATGTATTCCTCGTATATGATAGATGTTTATTTTGCATGCTATAATTGTATTGATCGGAAATGTCAATACATGTGTGTTTAATAAACAAAAAGGGTTCCTAGTTATGCCTCTCTTATAGACTAGCTTGTTGATTAACAAGATGATCAAGGTTTCCTAATCATAGACATTGGATGTTGTTAATAACAAGGTCACAACATTTGTGAAATGATGTGATGAACATTCATCCGAAGTATAGCATTACGATCAAGTCATTATGTTTACATTGCTATAAACATCATACGAAGTAATCTTTATCCTTAAACCATGAGATCATGTCAATTGCTAACTCCGGAAGAGTATCTTGATAACATCAAACGTCATACCGTAACAGGGTGACTATAAAGATGGGTTCAGTGCTACAAAGGTGTTATGTGAGGCTCATGGATCAAGAGTGGAATTTGTCAATCCCGATGACGGATAGATATACTCTAGGCCCTCTCGGTGATATCACATTGAGATAGCTTGCAAGCAAGTGATGAGATCACTAGAATGTTATATCACGGGAACAAGAAAAGAGTGCATGTCGGTAACGAGATCAAACTAGGTATTTGGATAACGATGATCCAATCTCGGACATGTATTATATCATGAGACAAAGGGATTAAGTCACTAGCGTTAAAGGTTCTCACGTTCATAGAAGTCATCGTTGAATATGTAGGAGTCAGTATGGATCTCCAGGTCCCGCTTCTGATTATTGATCTGAGAGGAGTCTCAATCATGTCTGCATTATTCGCGAACCGTAGGGTGACACACTTATGAGTTACCGGACACCATTTTTGAGCACATATGTTTCAGACAAAAGAATTGCAAAGCACAGGAATTGTTTCGATAGAAACCAGAATTGTTTCGGGTGAAATTGCAGAAAGTGGTTCTACATGTGATATTGAAATATTGCAAGGGGTTTTATGTGAATGTTTGTTAATTTAAAGTAATTAACAAAATTCTGAATAAATATAATAAAAGAGTTTTATTAAATGAGAGAGCATTAAACTTAGAGAATTTTAATGCATTTAAAGTGGAGACTTTAAAAGGGAATGTGAAGAGACATTTTAATGTTGGGGGAGTTACCACCACATGAATGAGGAGGTGAGGGGTCACCTCCATGAGGCGCCGGCCATGGAGGGGGTACCCCCCACCTCCTATAAAAGGCCCCCCTCTTCCTCCTTCTTCCTCACACCTCCTTGTGAAGGATCTCTCTCCCCCTCTAGAATTATTTCCCCAAGGTCTCGGATTAGCGAGATACATGTTCCTGGTGGAATTTCGTCTGGAAGGAGTTGCTGCTTCCGCTGCATCGCTGGAGCGAGGAGGTGAAGGTTGTCCGGTGGCTTGAACGTGTGTGCGAGGATGGATGTGCTGCTGATTTGCGGCGCTCGGACTTCCACACGATCTTGAGATCGGCAAGTGTACAACTACATCAACCACGAGTTCCTACTCGTTAACAAAACTCGTTGTCTTCGAGGTAAGTTCTTGATGGATGTATGTCCGCCCGTTGCTCTATATCTAGTAGAGAGATCTTGGCGTGTAGTTCTCATCATAGGAAATTTTTTGTTTTCTATGCTGCGGACCCAACAGTGGTATCAGAGCCTGATCTATGCGTAGGTGCTTTGCACGGGTAGTACACATATGTTTATATGTGGGCGATGATGATCATGTTATTGCATCTTCTATGTATTTTGGATATTGGTGGCATAGTGGAATGAAGCGGCACAGACCAACCTTACATGTCATCGTACATGAGATCGGTTCCACGACTGACATGCAACTTGTTTTGCATAAGTGGCTGGCGGGTGTGTGTCTCTCCTACTATAGTCAATATCTGATTTACAGCGAGTTGCTAATAACTTGGTTATCCTCGTTGTGGTTCATGTTCGTAGGTAAGACCGGTTCTATCTCCGAAAGCCCTAAGCCACGTAAAACTTGCAATTGATAAATTAGAGGCGTCTAGTTTAGATCGTTGCTGGGCTAGTGTGTTGATATGGTATTGTTGTAAGTAGATGTATGATAGCTACTCTTACAACACACTCAACGTGTAAGTTCCATAGACCTTGGCCTTACACACAAAGGAATGATAGAGATCATACCACGATGCAAATGATAGGGATCAAATGCATGGACCATATCATCTCACTTTACACATTAGATGTTAGCATCTTATACTGCTAGTTTGGCGCTTTTTGTAGCATTGTAAGATGATCACTCATTTAGATATCAAGATAAAATGTGTTCTTCCTTAAGTATGCACCGTTATGTGGATCGTGTTTCGAGACATCATGTGATGATCGGGTGTACTCGACTCTACGCTTTCATAAGAACGGGTGTAAGACAGTTTTACACACGCGAACACTAAGGTTCTTACTTGGCGAGCCTAGCATGTAGAAACATGGCCTTGGAACACGGACCGAAAGGTTAAGAATGAGTCATATAGTTGATATGATGCCCATATAGATGCTCGCCTTTGAAGCTACATCAACCCACGTCATGATCAGACTTGGTGTAGTGGATTTGGTTCATGTAATCACCAAAAGGACACGAGGGATGTCGTTTTTGAGAGGGAGTTCATTAGTAATTTGGATTAGTTGAACTCACTCTATCATAAACATAGGCTAAATAAAATTTACAAATTCTGTTGTAGATGGCACCACCCGCTTTTAATTTCAATGTGTTCATGGAGAAAGAGAAACTTGCTGCGAATGGTAGCAACTTCACCAACAGGGCTATGAATTTGAGGATTCTCCTCACTGCTGCAGAAAAGCTATATGTGCTAGAGGTGCCACTAGGCCCCCCACCAGCTCCTGATGCCCCTGACAAGGAAAAGAATGTCTATGTGACTCGTCAGGAGGACCACAACTTAGTTCACTGCGGCATACTGTATGGGCTAGAGCCAGAACTTCGAAAGCGTTTCGAAAATGGCAATGCCTTTGATACCATGGGAGAATTGAAAATGATTTTCGATACCCATGCTGCCGTAGAGAGTTATAATGCTACTGAAAAGTTCTTTAGCTGCATGATGGAGGAGAACAGCTCCGTTAGTGAGCACGTACTCAAAATGTCTGGGTACACCGATAAGCTTGTGTCCTTGGGAATTACGATTCCCATTGACTTAGGCATACATCGTGTTCTCCAATCTCTGCCACCTAGCTACAAGAGCTTTGTGATGAACTAACATGCAGGGCATGAAGAAGTCTCTTCCGGAGCTTCTGTCAATGCTTAAGACTGCAGAAGTGGAGATTAGGAAAGAACATCAAGTGTTGATGATCAATAGGACCACCGGTTTCAAGAAGGACAAGAAAGGAAAGCACAAGGGAAAGAAGGGTGGCAAATCTGTTGCCACACCTGAAAAGAAACCCCGAGCTGGCCCTAAGTCTGACACCGAGTGTTACTATTGCAAGGGGATTGGCCATTGGAAGCGCAATTGCCCCAAGTATTTGGCGGACAAGAAGGCCGGCAAGGCAAACAAAGGTATATGTGATATACATGTTATTGGTGTGTACTTGACTAGTACTCGCAGTAGCACCTGGGTATTTGATACGGGATCAGTTGCTAATATATGTAACTCGGTTCAGGGTCTGCGGAACAAGCGACAACTAGCAAGGAATGAGGTCATGATGCAAGTCGGCAATGGATCAAGAGTTGATGTGATCGCCGTCGGGATGCTACCTATCCATATGCCATCGGGATTAGTTATAAATCTGAATAATTGTTATTTGGTGCCTGCACTGAGCATGAACATTGTATCCGGCTCGTGTTTGATGCAAGTGGTTATTCCTTTAAATCTGAAAACAATGGTTGTTCGATTTATAAGAATGATATCTTTTATGGTCATGCACCTGTGTTGAATGGTTTATTTCTATTGGATCTCGATAGTAGTATTACGCATATTCATAATATTGATGCTAAAAGGATTAAACTTGATAATGATATATCTGCATATACGTGGCACTGCCGTCTAGGTCATATTGGCATTAAACGCATGAAGAAACTCCATTCCGATGGACTTTTGGAATCACTTGATTTTGAATCATTTGATACATGTGAGCCATGCCTTATGGGCAAGATGACTAGAACGCCGTTTGGAACGGGCGACAGATTTATTGGAAATCATACATACTGATGTGTGTGGACCAATGAGTGTGTCGGCGCGAGGTGGATATCGTTACTTTATTACTTTCATGGATGATTTGAGTAGATACGGGTATATCTATTTGATGAAACACAAGTCTGAAACCTCTGAAAAGTTCAAAGAATTTCAGAATGAAGTGGAAAATCATCGTAACAGAAAGATCAAATTTCTGCGGTCTGACCGTGGAGGTGAGTATCTAAGTTACGAGTTTAGCACACATATGAAAGAGTGTGGAATAGTTTCACAACTCATGCCTGCCGGAACACCACAAGGTAATGGTGTGTTGGAACATCATAATCGTACTTTATTGGATATGGTTCGATCTATGATGTCTTTGACTGACTTGCCACTGTCATTTTGGGGTTATGCACTGGAAACCGCTGCATTCACTTTAAATCGGGCACCATCTAAATCCGTTGAAACGACACCGTATGAATTATGGTTTGGAAACAAACCAAAGTTGTCATTTCTTAAAGTTTGGGGATGCGATGTTTATGTGAAGAAACTTTAGCCAGATAAACTCGAACCCAAAGCGGAAAAATGCGTCTTCATAGGATACCCTAAGGAAACGATTGGGTATACCTTCTATCACAGATTCGAGGGCAAGGTTTTTGTTGCTAAGAATGGATCCTTTCTTGAGAAGGAGTTTCTCGCGAAAGGTGTGAGTAGTCAGAAGGTAGAACTCGAAGAGGTTATTGAACCTTCTCTTCATGAAATGGCGAGTAGCACAGCACTGGAAATTGTTTCGGAGTTGACTTCACCTAATGAAGAGAGAGCTAATGATATTGATCATTAAACTTCGAAAGAGGACACTACCGAACCTCGCAGGTCAAGTAGGACACGTGCAGCTCCTGAACTGTACGGCAATCCTGTTGTGAATTTCATGGTTGATGAAATGGATGACCCTGCGATGTATGAAGAAGCGATGAGGAGCTCGGATTCCAACAAATGGCTAGAAGCCATGAAATCTGAGATGGAATCCATGTACGAAAACCAGGTTTGGGCCTTGGTAGACTTACCTCACGATCGAAAGGCCGTTGAGAATAAATGGATTTTCAAAAGAAAAACGGATGCTGATGGTAATGTGACCATCTATAAGGCTCGACTTGTCGCAAAGGGGTTTCGACAAATTCAAGGAATTGAATACGATGAGACATTCTCTCCCATAGCGACGCTAAAGTCGGTTAGGATTATGTTAGCAATTGTTGCATATTTCGATTATGAAATATGGTAGATGGATGTCAAAACTGCGTTCCTCAATGGTAATATTGAAGAATAGTTGTATATGATACAACCTAAGGGTTTTGTCGATCCTAAGGATGCTAATAAGGTATGCAAACTTCAGCGATCCATCTATGGACTGAAGCAAGCATCCCGGAGTTGGAATCTCCGTTTTGATGAGGTGATCAAAGAGTTTGGATTTGTCCAAACTTATGGAGATGCTTGTATTTACAAGAAAGTGAGTGGGAGCAATGTGGCATTTCTGATATTATATGTGGATGACATATTATTGATTGGAAATGATATAGATCTTTTAAAAAGCGTTAAAACTTATCTAAACAGCAAATTTTCGATGAAAGACCTTGGTGAAGCGTCATATATATTAGGCATTAAAATCTATAGAGATAGATCAAGGCGCCTAATTGGGCTATCGTAGAGTACATACCTTGATAATATATTAAAGAAGTTTAATATGGACGGAAGTAAGAAGGGGTTCTAACCTATGTTGCAAGGCAAGACATTGAGCAAGACTCAAAGTCCGGCTACGGCGGAAGAAAGAGAGATAATGGATAAGATACCTTATGGCTCGGCCATAGGCTCTATAATGTATGCCATGCTATGTACAAGACCGGATGTGGCACATGCTATTAGTTTGACTAGTAGGTACCAATCTGATCCAGGTTCGGAACACTGGATAATGGTCAAGAATATCCTTAAGTACTTGAGAAGAACTAGGGATATGTTTCTTATATACGGAGGTGAAGAAGAGCTAGTCGCTAAGTGTTATGTCGATGCTAGCTTTGACACCGATCCAGATGACTCTAAGTCTCAATCCGGATACGTATTTCTCTTGAACGGAGCAACAGTTAGTTGGAGGAGTTCCAAACAACCTGTGGTGGCTGGATCAACGACGGAGGCGGAATATGTTGCTGGTTTAGAAGCAGCGCAGTAAGCGGTTTGGATGAAAGAGTTCATAACGGAACTAAGTGTGGTTCCTAGTGCATTGGACCCAATGGTGATCTATTGTGACAACAATGGAGCCATAGCCAACGCCAAGGAACTGAGGTCTCACAAGAATTCCAAGCATATTAATGCCGGTTTCACTCCATCCGCGAGCATGTCAAGGATGGAGATATAAAGATTTGTAAAGTACACACGGACCTAAATGTAGCAGATCCGTTGACTAAAGTTCTCCCTGGGGAAAAACATGATCAACACCAGAACTCCATGGGTGTTAGATTTATCAGTATGTGAACTAGATTATTGTCTCTAGTGCAAGTGGGAGACTGAAGGAAATATGCCCAGAGAGGCAATAATAAAGTTTTTATTATGTATTCCTCGTATATGATAGATGTTTATTTTGCATGCTATAATTGTATTGATCAGAAACGTCAATACATGTGTGTTTAATAAACAAAAAGGGTTCCTAGTTATGCCTCTCTTATAGACTAGCTTGTTGATTAACAAGATGACCAAGTTTCCTGATCATAGACATTGGATGTTGCTAATAACAAGGTCACAACATTTGTGAAATGATGTGATGAACATTCATCCGAAGTATAGCATTACGATCAAGTCATTATGTTTACATTGCTATAAACATTATACGAAGTAATCTTTATCCTTAGACCATGAGATCATGTCAATTGCTAACTCCGGAAGAGTATCTTAATAACATCAAACGTCACACTATAACAGGGTGACTATAAAGATGGGTTCAGTGCTACGAAGGTGTTATGTTGAGGCTCATGGATCAAGAGTGGAATTTTTCGATCCCGATGACAGATAGATATACTCTGGGCCCTCTCGGTGATATCACATTGAGATAGTTTGCAAGCAAGTGATGAGATCACTAGAATGTTATATCATGGGAACGAGAAAAGAGTGCATGTCGGTAACAAGATCAAACTAGGTATTTGGATACCGATGATCAAATCTCGGACATGTATTATATCATGAGACAAAGGAATTAAGTTACTTGCATTAAAGGTTCTCACGATCACAGAAGTCATCGTTGAATATGCAGGAGTCAGTATGGATCTCCAGGCCCCGCTTCTGATTATTGATCTGAGAGGAGTCTCAATCATGTCTGCATTATTCGAAAACCGTAGGGTGACACACTTAAGAGTTACCGGACACCATTTTGGAGCACATATGTTTCATACGAAAGAATTGCAAAGAACAGGAATTGTTTCGATAGAAACCGGAATTGTTTCGGGTGAAATTGATGGGTTCGTAGCATGGAAAACAAAAAATTTCTACCGCAAGAACGAACAAAACCTAGATCTAATCTAGATAAAAGCCAAGATCTAATCTATTAGACATGAGCAACGAGATAGATAGGAACTAACCCTCGTAGATCCGAAAGCGTTAACGAGATTAGATCTCGTGGTTGATGTAGTTGATCACTTGCCGATCTCAAGATCGTGTGGACGATCCTTCCGGCGTCGCGTTCCGGCAGCGCTCCCGCAGTCGGTCAAGTTGACGATCCTTCCGGCGCCGCGTTTCAGCAGCGCTTCCGCAGTCGGTCACACGTGCGGAGTCGAAGCAGACCTTCCTCTCCTCGTTCCAGCGAGCAGCGGAGGTAGTAGATCTTCTCCACGGAATCCCAGCAGCACGACGACGTGGTGGTGGTGGTGGAGTAGAGAATTCTGCAGGGCTTCGCCTATGCTTGTGCAGAAGAAAGGAGGAGAGAGAGGCGGCAGAGATTGGGAGTATAGAGCAGGGCTTGGAGGGGGCGCCCCTGCCCTTCTATTTAAGGGGGAGGCGCGCCTGGGGAGGGGGAGTCCTAGTAGGACTCCCCTCCTATGGCCGGCGGTGGGAAGGGGGGAGGAGTCCTCCTCCCCCACGAATCCGTGTCTTGCCCCACTAGGTTTCCTTTGACCCTTTCTTGGTTTTCAAGCAAACTCCAAGAAATCCTCTAGAACCTTCCAGAACATTCCGAAACCTTCTAGAGTCTCCATACAAACACTCCGGAACATTTCCTAACTTAGAAAATGATCCCCAATATATGAATCTTATTCTCCGGACTATTCTAGATCTCCTCGTGATGTCCCGAATCCAATCCGAGACTCCGAACAACATTCGGTCTCCAACGCATATTCCATATCTACTTAAAACAACTTCGAACCTTAAGTGTGTCACCCTACGGTTCGTGAATATGCAGACATGACAGAGACACATCTCCTATCAATAACCATCAGCGGGACCTGGAGATCCATAATGGCTCCCACATACTCAACGATGACTTCGTGATCGATTGAACCACTTACATACGAAACTAATTCCCTTTGTCTCGCGAGACTATACTTATCCGAGGTTTGATCGTCGGTATCTCCATACCTAGTTCTACCTCGTTACTGATAAGTACTCTTTACTCGTTCCGTGATATGTCATCCCTTGTGACCTAGTCACATGCTTGCAAGCTAACTAGATGACATTCCACCGAGAGGGCCCAGAGCATATCTATCCGTCATATGGATGGACAAATCTCAATCTTGGTTCATGCCCTTCAACACATACTTTCAGAATACCCAATGACACCTTTATAACCACCCAGTTACGAAGCGGCGTTTGATGTCATCAAAGTATCCATCCGGTGATGGTGATTAACATAACCTCATGGTCGAAGGAATAGGTTACTATGTATTTGAAAGCTTACAGCAATACGAACTTAATGACTTGATCTTATGCTACGCTTACTATGGGTGTGTGTGTCCATCACATCATTCTCCCAATGACATAACCTTGTTATTAATCACATCCTAATGTCCATGATCAGGAAACCATGATCATCAATTAATCAACAAGCTAGTTCAAGAATAGGCTTACTAGGAACTCTCTTATGTTTACAAAACACACATGTATTAATGTTTCCGGTTAATACAATTATAGCATGGGATGTAAACATTTATCATAAACATAAAGATATAATAATAACCACTTTATTATTGCCTCTTGGGCATGTCTCCAACAGAAATTGCAGAAAGTGGTTCTGTATGTGATATTGAAATATTGCAAGGGGTTTTATGTGAATGTTTGTTAATTAAAGTAATTAACAAAATTCTAAATAAATATAATAAAAGAGTTTATTAAATGAGAGAGCATTAAACTTAGAGAATTTTAATGCATTTAAAGTGGAGACTTTAAAAGGGAATGTGAAGAGGCATTTTAATGTGGGGGGAGTTACCACCACATGAATGGAGGAGGTGAGGGGTCACCTCCATGAGGCGCCGGCCATGGAGGGGGTACCCCCTACTCCTATAAAAGTCCCCCCTCTTCCTCCTTCTTCCTCACACCTCCTCGTGAAGGATCTCTCCCCATCTAGAATTATTTCCCCATGGTCTCGGATTAGCGAGATACATGTTCCCGGTGGCATTTCGTCTGGAAGGAGTTGCTGCTTCTGCTGCATCGCTGGAGCGAGGAGGTGGAGGTTGTCCGGTGGCTTGAACGTGTGTGCGAGGACGGATGCGATGTTGATTTGCGGCGCTCGGACTTCCACACGATCTTGAGATCGGAAAGTGTACGACTATATCAACTATGAGTTCCTACTCGTTAACAAAACTCGTTGTCTTCGAGGGTAAGTTTTCGATGGATGTATGTCCGCCCGTTGCTCTGTATCTAGTAGATATATCTTGGCGTGTAGTTCTCATCGTAGGAATTTTTTTGTTTTCTATGCTGCGGACCCAACAACATCCCCCTGGTGCTACCCGTGGAAACCAAGCAAGTGGAGCTGCTCGTCCACCTCCTCCTTGGAGCGCGACCATGGCATTGATACATTGCAAATGTATCTATAATTTTTGATGTTCCATGCTTGGTTTTATCCACTTTCTTGTGTTTTGATCCAACTTTGGAGTACTTTTATTATGATTTCTTGGACTAACCTATTAACAAGAGCGACAGTGCCAGCTGCGTGTTTTCTACTGTTTTTGGTTCCAGGAAAGTCAGAAAATGAATATTCTTGGAATTGGACGGGACAAAAGCCAAAGTGCCTATTTTTCCGGAAGGGATCAAGTGCCAGAATACAAGACGGAGAAGGGCCAGGGGCCGGCCACACCACCTGGCCGCGCGGCCAGGCTGGGCCCGCGCTAGGGGGTGGTATGGTGGCTCCCGGCACCCCCTCGGCCTCTCCTTCCGCCTATAAGTTGCCCTCGGGAAGAAAACCCTAAGTACCCGATCAAAAATCCACGAAGGAGTCTGTAGCCGCCGTCGTCTCTGTCCCTAGATCGGGGGGATCTGAAGCTCTTCCCGGCACCCTCCCGGAGAGGGGAATTCACCCTGGAGGCCTTCTTCATCACGATGCAAGCCTCCGGTGTGATGCGTGAGTTGTTCATCCTTGGAGTACGGATCCATGTAGTAGCTAGATGGCTGGTCTCTCCTCCTTTGTGCTTTCATGTTTAGATCTTGTGAGCTCCGTTCATGATCAAGATCATCTATTTGTAATTCATACATGTTGTGTTTGCGGGGATCCGATGGATATTGAGATGCTATTTCAGATTGATTATTGATTCTATCATGTCTTTGTTATTTGAGATCTTGCATGCTTTCCTTTGTTAGTAGCTATCTTGGCCAAGTAGATGCTAGCAACTCCAAGAGTTAGTATTTATGCTCGATAGTGGGTTCATGCCTCTGGTAATCTGGGGAAGTGACAGAAATCTCTAAGGTACTAGATGTGTTGTTGCTACTAGGGAGAAAACAACGATCTTTTGTTCATAGAACAATCGTATTGTTTACTTTACACGCAGTTCGTAAAGCAATAATCTGTTGCTTGCACCTTAATACTGGAGGGGGTTCGGATGATAACCTGAAGGTGGATTATTAGTCATAGATGCAGTTGGATGGCGGTCTATGTATTATGTTGTAATGCCCAATCAAGTCTCAAAGGAGTCAAGATGATTAGTATATGCATGTATTGCTTTCTCGGTGTTTGTCAATTGCCCCGCTGTAATTTGTTCACCCAGCATGTTATCTATCTTAAGGAGAGCCACCTCTAGTGAACTATGGATCCCGGTCCTTTTACTTTACATACAATCTATAAACTGTTTCTGCTTTGTGTTTTCTTTCTACAAACTCTTACTTCTTTCCATTCAATACGTTTAATCCTTTGTTTTCCGCAAAACACGGTGAGATTGACAACCTCATCGCAAGTTGGGGACAAATTTCTATGGTTGTGTTTTGCAGGTCTCCATGTTGCTACTAGCACCGGTAGTGCGCCCTGCCAAAGCTCAGCTAGTAACACCTTTGAGGTGTTTCCTTGCTCCTACTGGTTCGATTAAACCTTGTTTCATAACTGAGGGAAAGTTGCTGCTGTGCTCATCATACCTTCCTCTTGGGGTTCCCAACGAGCTCTACATCAACACCACCCTCAAGCATTTTTCTGGGCGCCGTGCATTGAGCCATCAAGCATTTTTCTGGCGCCGTTGCCGGGGAACGAAGAAGAAGAAACTCCCACATCAACTACACGCCATTAAAGATTTTTCTGGCGCCGTTGCCGGGGAGTCAAGGACATCTTCACAAGGGGAGTCCCTCATAACCAATCTCTTTACTTTGTTGTTTTTGTTTTGCTTAGTTTCTTTTTGCTTTGTTTTCTTGTTTTGTTCTTCAAAAAACACAAAAAATTTAGTTTTACTTGTTTGCTTTCTTATTTGAAAACCCAAAAAAAATGAATACTCTTGAAAACACCAAGTTGTGTGACTTCACTAGCACCAACAACAATGATTTTATGAGCACTCCTATTGCTCCACCTATGGCTGAAAATACTTTCTTTGAGAGAAAACCTGCTTTGCTCAATCTTGTTATGAGAGAACAATTTTCTAGTATTGGTAATGAAGATGCTGCTTCCCATCTAAATAACTTTGTTGAACTTTGTGAGATGCAAAAGCATAAGGATATAGATGGTGATATTATTAAACTGAAATTGTTTCCTTTCTCTTTGAGAGGAAAAGCTAAAGAATGGTTGAAGTCCTTAACTAGGAACAGTATTGATTCTTGGACTAAGTGCAAAGATGCTTTTATTGGAAAATACTATCCTCCTGCTAAGATTATATCCATGAGAAGTGAAATAATGAAGTTTAAGCAACTCGATAATGAGCATGTTGCTCAAGCTTGGGAAAGAATGAAATCTTTGGTAAAGAATTGTCCCACTCATGGACTGACTGCTTGGATGATCATCCAAACTTTGTATGCAGGATTGAGCTATTCTTCAAGGAACCTATTGGATTCAGCTGCTGGAGGTACCTTTATGACCATCACTTTGGGTGCTGCAACAAAACTATTGGATAATATGATGGTTAATTATTCTGAATGGCATACTGAGAGAGCTCCACAAGGTAAGAAGGTAAATTCTGTTGAAGAAACCTCCTCCTTGAGTGATAAGATTGATATTATTATGTCTATGCTTGTTAATGGAAAAGCCCATATTGATCCAAATAATGTTCCTTTAGCCTCTTTGGTTTCTCAAGAAGAGCATGTTGATGTGAACTTCATAAGAAATAACAACTTTGGCAACAATGCTTATGGTAATAATGCTTATAAGAACAATTTTGGTAACAACAATTATAAGCCATATCCTCCCAACAATGGTAATGCTTATGGAAATTCTTACAACAATACTAAGAGTGCTCCCTCTGAACTTGAAGTTATGCTTAAAGAGTTTATTAGTAAACAAACTGCTTTCAATAAAACTATTGAGGAAAAACTCTCTAATGCTGAAAGAAATATAGCATCTTTGGCTGAAGCTCAATCTACTTTGAATAAAATGGCTGCTAAACCTGAAACTAATGAGAATCTCTTTGCAGCTACTAATGCCATACAAGTAAGAATTGATGAAAATGTTAGACTATTAGCTGAATTACATGCTAAGTGGGAAAGAGAAGATGAAATTGCTAGAAACATTAGTGTTTCTACTATTACCACCACTAGTGTTGAGGCTAATAATAGTTCTACTACTTTAGATGATAAAGTTGATTTTGATCTTGATGGTTGCAACATCTCTGAAGTTATTAAGTTCCTACAAAAGCTTGCTAAAAGTCCTAATGCTAGTGCTATGAACATGGCTTTTACAAAACACATTACTGATGCTCTCATAAAGATTAAAGAAGAAAAGATGAAACATAAAGCTTCTATTCCTATAAAACAAGAAGATAGTTGGGAACCCATCATTAATATGAAAGTGAATGACTTTGATTTCAAAGCTTTATGTGATCTTGATAGTAGTGTTTCTATTATGCCTAGAAGGATTTATGATATGCTTGATTTGCCTCCTCTTGAAGATTGTTATTTGAATGTCCCACTTGATGCTAATGCTAAAAAGAAACTCATGGGGAGTCTTAGTGATGTTCTTGTTATGGTTAATAATTCCTATGTCCCCGTTGATTTCTATGTTTTGGATGTTGAATACAATGCTTCTTGTCCTATTACTTTGGAAAGACCTTTTCTTAGAACTGTTGGTGCCATCATTGATATGAAAGAAGGCACCATTAAATATCAACTCCCACTCAAGAAAGGTATAGAACACTTACCTAAAAAGAGATAAAAGATTTCTTTTGCTTCTCCTATGAAAACAAAATTTGGTCTTAATGCTTCTTCATTTGAGAACACTTGATTCTTTCTTTGGTTCTTATGCCTAACTTAAAGGCGTTAAAGAAAAGTACTCGTTGGGAGATAACCCAAGAGTTTTAGTTGAGTCTTGGAAGTTATTACCTCTGTAATAACATCTCCTTATCCCTTTTATTTGCTTTTTGTGCCAAGAGTAACCTCTAATGAGAGTGAAGTAATGATTGAGAAAGTTGCTGTCCCGAAACAGATTTCTGTGCTTCACCGTAAACACTCCTGAGAGAGCTTTGTACGTCGGATTGAGATGTAATTGTTTGTGCTTCTGCCTCAGGTTGTTATATAACTTTCTTTAGTTCAACACTTTTTTATTTGATCAACATAAGGTCTTCGAAAAAATTCGTCTTTACCTGCTGGTCTGTTTTGACAGATTTCTGCCATTTTCTGCATTTGCTTCTTGTTAGTTCCTTCTTGAGTTCCTTTCGGGAATTGAGATTTTTGAGGGAAGTGATACTGTAGATAGTGTTCTAATGGAAGTTTATTTGGTGTTAGAACTGAACCTTGAGACTTATTTATCTAAAGCGCACTAATGTTGCTAATGAGATTGTGTGAAGTTTTGTATGAAGGAAAATTTTCAGGTGTATGGAAGGAATGAGTAATGAGATGAAGGATGGACTAAATCTCAAGCTTGGGGATGCCACGCGTGTCACCCCAATAAATATCTAAGAAGTACAAGCGTCAAAGCTTGGGGATGCCCAAGGCATCCCCTTCTTCATCAATAAAAATTCCAGGTTTCTTCCAAACGCTTCATTTTTATTGTTTCGTGCACAGTTGTGTTTCTCTTGGAGCGTCTTCTTTTTCGTTTTTGTTTTGGTTTTTAATTTTCTTGGTTTGCTTAGTTTTCTGAATAAGTTGGTTGGACCCCCTCTTTCATACTTTGGTATACAAATAGTTTGGTTTGGTTTGGAAAAGAGTAGGAAAGTTTATGCTTATGTGGTAAAAAGAGCTCGTTTTTGACTGTGGCCTATGCTTTGTCATGCCATGCTCGATATTTTTTTGGCTTTATGCTTAGTATTCTTTGTTGTAGCATGACTTGTTATAAACAATTGAGATTGCTTAATGTGCCTTGGATGAATCATGCGTTGTTTTAGCATATTAAAGCATAGTATAGTGGTATTCTCCTTTGATGCTTTATTTGGGTTGACGTGGCGCATGCTCACACCATGTTATGACTATCTCAAGTCACCATAGCCTTTATGATCCTTCAGTTTTCAACTTGTAGTATCACTTTATGCTTTGATCAATGATGTTTTGTTGCTCTGCATGACTATGGCCATTATTGCTCTCTTAGTTTATCGCTCCCAGTCTTTTGCTAGCCTCCACAACAAAGTATGAGTTCCACTCATGCATCCAACTCCCTAAACCAAGTTATTCCAAGGAGTCCACCATACCTACCTACTAGCTTATGCTATTCCAAGTATATTCATGCTTTTGTTTACCTTTCACTTGTTATGAGAAAACTAGTGATTAAAGCTCTCACGAACTTGATGGCACACTTTACTTTATTGCCTCTAATAAACTTCAACCATTGGGTCCTTCTTTGTTGCGTATATGCTTGCGCTTTATAAGTTGAAATTAGCATAACCATGTTTCAAGGGGAACGCTTTAAACATTGCACTTGTACTTTGTACCCCGTTGATATTATGTTCTTTTGCTTACGGATCCCGGCGGTGTGAAATAAAAGTGGAACTTGAAAGATCATGAAGTTTGTATGTGTGTTAGAGAAACGCCTGGGACGCTAGCCTAAGCCATGCCTAATCATGGTGGAAACTTGCAGCATCACCATAATGAGCACTCTATGAAGCATCCTCAATAAAAACCTATGCAAATAGCAAATAAAAAGATCGCTGAGATGCTCATTATCTGCTTGCCTTGTCATTTTGATTATGGGAAAGCTCCCATATCATGTGCAAGGGGTACCCCGTTGGCGGTTCTTAATGATACACATATACTTACAATGATAAGAGCTTACTCGTGACTGAAGTTGAGTAGCATGAGGATCGGTCTTCGTAAGTAAGGGGCATGAGATTTCGGTTTATAACTTGTCAAGCATATCCTCTTAGTTGTGTCACTTTAACCTTAATCACTTTCAAGATGCTTATGATAGGGGCAATGAGAGCTGAAAGCTATAAGTACCATAATTTTTGGAAGCTCTTTATGAGACTTGAATCCCTACTTCCTTTTACAAAGGCTTTTCTTCCACCATTATATTGAGTCTCCACCTTCTATCTTTATGCACTACGTTGAGAGCATAGTGGTCATTCTTAGTTCTATGTGCATTGTCCCAAGACTAGTTGATTGATGCATAACTTGTTATTGCTTGTTTGAAACTATTGTATCTAGTCACTATTATGAACTTTGAAGGTGTCATATGCATTTATATTTGCTACTCTATTGAGGGACAAGCTGAATACTATTATGCTATGTTTTCTTTATGTGAAACAAACAAACGTCTTGCAAAGCTTGTTATTCATGAATCTTTTGTTTGTGCCTTTTCATGTTGTATCATAGTTTGTTTGCTTATTGCTAGAACTTTGTCTTTCATGTTATGATTGAAGTGCTATGATCCTAGCTTTGAGTTTTGCAAATACTTTTCTCAAGTTTTGATGGTGCATGTCACCTCAAAAATTATTTCTTTTTATCACCTACCCACTCGAGGACGAGCAGGAGTTAAGCTTGGGGATGTTGATACATTGCAAATGTATCTATAATTTTTGATGTTCCATGCTTGGTTTTATCCACTTTCTTGTGTTTTGCTCCAACTTTGGAGTACTTTTATTAAGATTTCTTGGACTAACCTATTAATAAGAGCGACAGTGCCAGCTGCGTGTTTTCTACTGTTTTTGGTTCCAGGAAAGTCAGAAAATGAATATTCTTGGAATTGGACGGGACAAAAGCCAAAGTGCCTATTTTTCCGGAAGGGATCAAGTGCCAGAATACAAGACGGAGAAGGGCCAGGGGCCAGCCACACCACCTGGCCGCGCGGCCAGGCTGGGCCCGCGCTAGGGGGTGGTATGGTGGCTCCCGGCACCCCCTCGGCCTCTCCTTCCGCCTATAAGTTGCCCTCGGGAAGAAAACCCTAAGTACCCGATCAAAAATCCACGAAAGAGTCTATAGCCGCCGTCGTCTCTGTCCCTAGATCGGGGGGATCTGAAGCTCTTCCCGGCACCCTACCGGAGAGGGGAATTCACCCTGGAGGCCTTCTTCATCACGATGCAAGCCTCCGGTGTGATGCGTGAGTTGTTCATCCTTGGAGTACGGATCCATGTAGTAGCTAGATGGCTGGTCTCTCCTCCTTTGTGCTTTCATGTTTAGATCTTGTGAGCTCCGTTCATGATCAAGATCATCTATTTGTAATTCATACATGTTGTGTTTGCGGGGATCCGATGGATATTGAGATGCTATTTCAGATTGATTATTGATTCTATCATGTCTTTGTTATTTGAGATCTTGCATGCTTTCCGTTGTTAGTAGCTATCTTGGCCAAGTATATGCTAGCAACTCCAAGAGTTAGTATTTATGCTCGATAGTGGGTTCATGCCTCTGGTAATCTGGGGAAGTGACAGAAATCTCTAAGGTACTAGATGTGCTGTTGCTACTAGGGAGAAAACAACGATCTTTTGTTCATAGAACAATCGTATTGTTTACTTTACACGCAGTTCATAAAGCAATAATCTGTTGCTTGCAACTTAATACTGGAGGGGATTCGGATGATAACCTGAAGGTGGATTATTAGTCATAGATGCAGTTGGATAGCGGTCTATGTATTATGTTGTAATGCCCAATCAAGTCTCAAAGGAGTCAAGATGATTAGTATATGCATGTATTGCTTTCTCGGTGTTTGTCAATTGCCCCGCTGTAATTTGTTCACCCAGCATGTTATCTATCTTAAGGAGAGCCACCTCTACCGAACTATGGATCCCGGTCCTTTACTTTACATACAATCTATAAACTGTTTCTGCTTTGTGTTTTCTTTCTGCAAACTTTTAATTCTTTCCATTCGATACGTTTAATCCTTTGTTTTCCGCAAAACACGGTGAGATTGACAACCTCATCACAAGTTGGGGACAAAGTTCTGTGGTTGTGTTGTGCAGGTCTCAAGGTTGCTACTAGCACCGGTAGTGCGCCCTGCCAAAGCTCAGCTAGTAACACCTTTGCGGTGTTTCCTTGCTCCTACTGGTTCGATTAAACCTTGGTTTCATAACTGAGGGAAACTTGCTGCTGTGCTCATCATACGTTCCTCTTGGGGTTCCCAACGAGCTCTACATCAACAGCGCCATCAAGCATTTTTCTGGGTGCCGTGCATTGAGCCATCAGGCATCCTATAAATACTGAACAAAGTATATTGTGGCAAAGGAATTTCCCCCTCGTCTCCGTCAGTAAACAACATCCTGTATACTAAACTCTCCGTACTAGAGTCAGCAGTGACAAAGTGATTCGTTTTCATAGCAGCAAGATCAAGCCTTTGTGGTGTCAACACAGTATCATTAGGATCAACAGAGAGTTCCAAAGCAGAAACCATGCATGAGGCAATAATGCCCCCATAAATAGGTCCTCTAGCGGGTAGGCGGCGAGCAATGAGAGAACCAATATTATACTTGGTATTATTATTAAGTGCAGCAGCGAGGAAGGCTAAATGATAATTATAAATATTACTAGTATTCTCCCTACCAAGAATGCTAGTGGCAAGATAATAAGCAAAATATATAAGAGCTGGGAGTTGAATGTTCCTTATCTTCCCGCGCTGAGCTACGTGGTCATCGTCATTTGTCACACTTCGGTATAGCTCCAGAAAATCAGCGGGTCGTCCTTGGATATTCTTCACTGTCCCAGTCATGCCTATGCCTATAATGCTGCAAAATCTTTCCATTGGCATGGTAATAGGCATATTATAAATTTTGAATAAAACAGTTGACTGATAAGGGGTGTTAGTGAAAACAAAAGTTTCAATGAAAGTTTTGGTGAGCACGGCGTATTGCTCACTCTCATCTTCCATGTAAGTGGTCAAACCAACCCTCTGAACAAGAAGTAAGAAATCATCAAGGATCCCTATAGCTTGCAAAAAGGTAAAACAAGGGAAAGTAGATGGGTGAGCATCTCCTTCATCTCCTTCATTTCCAAAGCATGGTGCAATAAGATCTTCGTTATATGATGGCCTAAACTGAGAAGCTCGTATTGAAGCCCTTGCCCTCCTGGGTGTGTCCCTCTCAAATATTTCTCCAAAAGTGTGGTTGTTCATCTTTGATATTCTGAAAATTAAACATCCATTATACAAGTGATTGCAAAGTGAATAAATAATGAAGGGAACTACTCATAGGGACTTGTAAGAGGCCTAGACATGCATCAAAACAATTCCTCTAAGCATTGAACAAGCTTACAAGCTCACATAACCTGTCACCGGAGAACAAATGCTCCAAATTTCAGCAACAAAGATGGGCTGAGCAAGGAGATCGAAAAATCATGGAGAAGAACAACAAGAACATGATTTCGAGCAATGAAATGATGTTTTCTCGGGAGAGAGAAGGCAGTGGCAAGTGCGAGAGTGAGTGGAGGGCTAGGGGTGGCCCACACCATGGCCAGGCGTGCCCCTGGGGTGGTCGCGCCACCAGGTGGTGTGCCTTCCTAGTGGCCCCCCTAGGGCACTCCAGGCACTCCTCTGTCCCTTTTTCACGTAAAAATTTAATATGAGTTTTCTAGAATTTTTCGAGACACTTTATTTTTGAGCAATTTTCAGGTATTGATGAATGATTTTCTGATAGAAAGATGACTTTGGAATGATGCAAAAACAAAACAAAAATAAAACTTTAGAAGTTCTAATACACTCTAATATGCAAGCAACTAGCAACATAAAAGTGAACTAAGTGAAAGCAAGAAAACATGGGTGAAATAAAAGTAAACGAAGATAATCATGGTGAAAACATTGTTTTGTTCATTTAAAATCCCTTTGTTAACAAGGTTGATCAGGTCTTGTTACCAAAACAATTTTATATGAAACAAAACTTTGTTTTCCACTAATGATTATGTTACCTCAACCTTGATAGCAATGGTCCCAATCATAATAGTTTCCTATTTTTCTCGTGGTATGGGACAATATATTTCTCCAACTTGGATGGCCTCAACATGTTCAATTAAATTTAAGCCATAAGTCCTATCGATCTTCTTGGGGAAATAGATAGTATGATCCTTTTCATTAACATTAAAAGTCACCTTTCCTTGATTACAATTAATAACAGCTCCTGCAGTATTAAGAAAAGGTCTCCCAAGAATAATAGACATATTATCATCTTCAGGCATTTCAAGCATAGCAAATTCAGTTAATATCAAGAAATTATGAGTCACTTGAACAGGTACATCCTCACATATACCAACATGAATAGTAGTAGATTTATCAGCCATTTGCAAAGATATATTAGTTGGTATTAATTTTTCCAATTGAAGTCTCTTATAGAGAGAAAAGGCATAACACTAACTCTTGCTCCTAAATCACACAAAGTAGTTCTAACATAACTATTTTTAATAGAGCATGTAATAGTTGGAATCCCTGGATCTCCAAGTTTCTTTGGAACCTTACCATTAAAGGAATAATTAGCAAGCAAAGTAGAAATTTCTTCATTAGGGATCTTCCTTTTATTATAGACAATATCCTTCATATACTTTGAATAAGGAGGCAGTTTAATAGCATCAGTCAAAGGTATTTGAAAAAATAAAGGTTTCATCCACTCACAAAACTTATTATAGTGTTCGTCTTCCTTTGACTTGTGTTTCTTATCAGGGAAAGGCATAGGTTTTTGGACCCAAGGCTCTCTTTCACTACATGTTTCTTAGCAACAAAATCTTCTTTAGTGTATTTATTATTCTTAGTGTGTCTTTCCGGTTCTTCTTGAACTTTTTATTTTTCAGGAGCATCATTTTCCTCATTACCACTTTCAGTTTCAGCATCAGAGACAGATATACTATTAGGATCTTTAACAGGTTCAGAAGATTCTACAATAGTTTTATGTTTCTTTTTCCTTTTCTTAGGGAAGTACCACTATTTTCAATTTGTTGAGAATCTTGCTCAATTCTTTTAGGACGCCCCTCAGGATATAGAGGATCCTGGGTGGCAGCACCACTTCTTGTTCTAATTTCATAAGCTTGTTTTTCCTTAGAAGTATTAACTAGCAAATCTTTTTGTACCTTAATAAGCTGATCAATTTGAGTTTGAACCATTTGGAAATGTTTAACAAGAATTTTAACATCGTTAGAGGTTCTTTCCACAATATCCTTCAACTCAATAATAGCTCTAGAGTTTTCCATTAGATGATTTTGCACCCTTTTATTAAAATTATCTTGCTTAACAATAAAAATATCAAATTCTTCTAAGCATTGATTAGGAGGTTTAGAGTAAGGAATATCACCTTCATCAAAATGTTGGAGAGAGTGTACCTCAATAGTGGATGAGTGGGAGATTGGCTTACATAGTTCTTCTATAGGAGGTAAATTCTTCATGTTTTCAACTTTAATACCCTTCTCCTTTAGACATTTCTTAGCTTCCTTCATCACTTCATAATTTAGTTCAATAACTACCCTCTTCTTTGATGTTGGTGTCGGCGCAGGCACAGTTAACTCGGGTGTAGCTGTCTCAGGTGTAGTTGGTTCAGGTGGAGTCCAATCATCATAAGTTTTGCTTATTTTAGCCATTATTTCCTCAGCTTCTTTGGGAGTTCTATTCCTGAAAACACAATCAGCACAACTATCCAGGTATGTCCTAGATTCTTCAGTTAGTCCATTATAATATATATCAAGAAGCTCATTTTTAGGTAATGGACATCTAACCTGTGCAGGAATCAAATCACAAAACCTTGCCCATGATTCAGGCAATATCTCTGTTTCTCCCTTTTTAAAATAAAAAAGTTCCTGCAAAATGGCATGTCTAGCACTAGGAGGGAAATATTTCGGAAGGAAGGTACTAATCAAGCAATCAGGGCTATCAATAGATCCAGGAGGTAAATTATTGAACCAAGTTTTAGCTTCTCCTTTCAGCGAAAAAGGGAAAATCTCAGCAACAAAGTGGGTGCGCATCTTTATCATCAGAAAATAGACCACTCATGGTAGAAAGCTCAGTCATATGTGCTACAACACTTTCATTCTTAGTCCCATAAAAAGGTTCTTTCTCAACAATGGTTATGTAAGATAATGAAGGGAATATGCCCGAGAGGCAATAATAAAGTGGTTATTATCTTATTCCATGTTTATGATAAATGTTTATTTTGCATGCTATAATTGTATTGATCGGAAACATCAATACATGTGTGTTTAATAAACAAAAAGGGTTCCTAGTTATGCCTCTCTTATAGACTAGCTTGTTGATTAACAAGATGATCAAGGTTTCCTGATCATGGACATTGGATGTTGTTAATAACAAGGTCACAACATTAGTTGAATGATGTAATGAACATTCATCCAAAGTATAGCATTACGATCAAAGTCATTATGTTTATATTGCTATAACACCATACGAAGTAATCTTTATCCTTAGACCATGAGATCATGTTAATTGCTAACACCGGAAGAGTATCTTGATAACATCAAATGTCACACCGTAACAGGGTGACTATAAAGATGGGTTCAGTGCTACGAAGGTGTTATGTTGAGGCTCATGGATCGAGAGTGGAATTTGTCAATCCCGATGATGGATAGATATACTCTAGGCCCTCTCGATGATATCACATTAAGATAGCTTGCAAGCAAGTGATGTGATCACTAGAATGTTATATCACGGGAACGAGAAAAGAGTGCATGTCGGTAACGAGATCAAACTAGGTATGGAGATACCGATGATCGAATCTCGGACATGTAATATATCGCGAGACAAAGGGATTTAGTTACAAGAGTTAAAGGTTCTCATGATCACAGAAGTCATCGTTGAATATGCAGGAGTTAGTATGGATCTCTAGGTCCCGCTTCTGATTATTGATCTGAGAGGAGTCTCAATCATGTCTGCATTATTCATGAACCGTAGGGTGACACACTTAAGAGTTACCGGACACCATTTTGGAGCACATATGTTTCAGACGAAAGAATTGCAAAGCGCAGGAATTGTATTGATAGAAACCGGAAATTGTTTCGGGTGAAATTGCAGAAAGTGGTTCTGCATGTGATATTGAAATATTGCAAGGGGTTATATGTGAATGTTTGTTAATTAAAGTAATTAACAAAATTCTGAATAAATTTAATAAAAGAGTTTTATTAAATGAGAGCATTAAACTTGGAGAATTTTAATGCATTTATAGTAGGGACTTTAAAGGGGAATGTGAAGAGGCATTTTAATGTGGAGGGGTTACCACTAGATGAATGGGGGAGGTGAGGAGTCACCCCCCATGCGCCGGCCATGAAGGAGGGGCACCCCCTCCTCCTATAAAAGGCCACCCTCTTCCTCCTTCTTCCACACACCTCCTTGTGAAGGATCTCTCTCTCCCTCTAGAATTATTCCCCCATGGTCTCGGATTAGCGAGATACATGTTCCCGATGGCATTTCGTCTGGAAGGAGTTGCTGCTTCCACTGGATAGCTGGAGCGAGGAGGTGGAGGTTGTCCGGTGGCTTGAACGTGTGTGCGAGTACGGATGCGCTGCTGAGTTGCGGCGCTCGGACTTCCTCACGGTCTTGAGATCGGCAAGTGTACGACTACATCAACCACGAGTTCCTACTCGTTAACAAAACTCATTGTCTTCGAGGGTAAGTTCTCATTGGATGTATGTCCACCCGTTGCTTTGTACCTAGTAGATAGATCTTGGCGTGTAGTTCACATCGTAGGAAATTTTTTGTTTTCTATGCTGCGGACCCAACAGATAAATCAAGAGAGAAATCATAATCCTTATCTTTAATGTTTATGGGAGATGTAGCAAACTTAGCATTAGGAGATAATTTAGGTCTAACAGTATATTTCTCAATAATATTCTTAATAGCACATTTATCATGAGTGTTTTGACATTCTTTAATAAATTCACCAGTCATCTCTATATAACCGTCTTCAATATCATAGCTCTCTCTAGACTGAGGTGAACTGACAGGTGTAGTAGTGTCTTCATTAGGAGTTTCAGTATTTCCATCTATAGTTCTAGCAATCGTAGCATCTAGGAAAGGACCTAATGAACCACTCTTATCAAGCACAGTAGAAGCAGCATCATAAGTATCAGAAGTTTCAGATTCAGAAGTAATAGCAGTATGTGTAGCATGTGTATGTGGTGGTGTAAGGAGCTTACTCATCACATATGGTGAATCAAGAGCAACAGAGGTGTTCAGAACCGTACCTCTCCTTGTAGTGGATGGTAAAATAGGAACCTTGCCATCACGAGACTTACCCATGATGGATGGATGGCAGCGAACAATAGTTATTCCAAGTGAACTTGATAAATAGAGGTATGCTCCCCGGCAACGGCGCCAGAAAATAGTCTTGATGACCCACAAGTATAGGGGGTGTATCGCAGTATTTTCGAGGGAAGTGAAACCCAATTTATTGATTCGACACAAGGGGAGCCAAAGAATATTTATAAGCCTTAACAACTGAGTTGTCAATTCAGCTGCACCTGGAAACAATCTTGCTCACAGCAGTTTATCAGTAGCAACAGTTTTGTAATAGAAGTAGCAAAGTACTAGCAATAGTAAAGTAAAGACAGTAGTAACAATTGCAGTAAACAGTAGGATTAAAGCGCGGTAGGCATAGGGATGGATGGACGGGCGTTGCATGGACAAGACAATTCATATGGCAATCAAGACATAGGGCATTTGCAGATAAATAAGATAAAGCATCCAAGTACTAGATAATCATAGGCATGTGTTCCATATATAGTCATACGTGCTCGCAATAAGAAGTTGCACAATATCTTTTGTCCTGCCATCCCGCTTGTAGCGGGGCCACAAGGGAACTACTGGCAATTAAGGTGCTCCTTTTAATAGAGCACCAGAGCAAAGCATTAACACTCCGTGAACACATGTGATCCTCACATCAAAGCCATCCCCTCCGGTTATCCCGATTATTGTCACTTCGGGGCCTTTGGTTCCGAGCAACAATATGTGTATATACAACTTGCAGGTAAGACCATAAACAATACTATCATAATGAATCAATAACATGTTCAGATCTGAAATCATGGCACTCGGGCCCTAGTGACAAGCATTAAGCATAACAACTTGCAACAAAGTCAAAAAGCACTAATAATAGATACTAGGCACCATTCCCTAACAATCTGATGCCATTACATGAACGATCTCATCCAATCCCTACCATCCCCATAGCCTACAGCGGGGGATTACTCACTCATGGATGGGGGAATCATGGATGGTCGATGGAGAAACGATGGTGATGATGATGGCGATGATCTCCTCCAATTCCCCGTCCCGACAGGGTGCCAGAACGGAGTTTCTAGTTCTGAATCACGGAATCTGGTGGTGGCAGCGTAGCGGAACTCTTTCTGAAAAAACGTCGAACCCCCCTTGGTTTTTAGGTCAAGAGGCAAATTATAGGCGAAGAGGGAGGCCGAGGGGGTGACCGAGGCGGCCACACCACCCCCAGGCGCGGCCTGGCCTGTCACGTGCGGCCAGGTGGTGTGGGACCCTCGTGGCCCTCCTCTGTCTCGTCTTCTGGCTCCGTGAATCTTCTGGTGAAATATGATTTTTGGCATATTGTCCGGGATTTTTCCTAATAGTTGATTTTCTGCACAAAAACTAGACACCAAGGTAATTCTGCTGAAAACAACGTTAGTCCGTGTTAGTTGTATCCAAATCACACAAGTTTAGAGGAGAAACAATACAAAAGTGTTCGGGAAAGTAGATACGTTTTGGACGTATCACTTTGGCAAGCATACTAGAGAGAACATCAATTATTGGATCAAAAATTAGAGGTGAAAGAGGGTAACCTTACCTAAGGACTCTTCCGGTCAAAAATAAACTACCTACAACATTTGTTAACTTCACTCCTATAGAGCTCCAAAATACAATGAATTTGATAAGTGAAATCCATTTATTACTAAACCCCCTTTTGGCCACGAGATGTAGTAAGAAATCAGGACTCACCTAAGCCTTTTCGTAATCTAATTTAAGCACTACACCTTTTCTTTAGCTCTAACTACTTACCACACTTTATATGATGTATATAGCTTTAATCAAAGTAGATTGATTTATCGAATTTATAGGGTTCATAATAACATCAAGCCTATTGGTCAAAACCTTAGTAAAGATCTTAAAAATGCAATTACATAGATTGATAGGCTTGGTTTTTTTAATGAGGAAGCATCTGGTTCCTTAGGAACTAAAGTAAGAACAAAAAAGAAGTATATAAATATCTAGTTTTCCTACATAAAATTACATAAGCATGTTCATAATGTCAACCTTCACCAGCTCCCAAAAGTGTTGATAAAAGACTCAAAGATAGCCTTTATGACTTCAGTTTCAGAAAAAGGTACCTCCAGTCCTTCAATATGTTCGTGAGTGGTTTTTTAATTAAGGGAGAATCAATCTTCCTTAATTGAATAACCAGAACTATCCTGTTTTCTAAACAACTCCTTATAATAATTAGTAGAAATTTCTAGAATAATTGAGGTATCAGACACTACTCCATCTAGGACATCAAGGGAGTGACATGCATTTTCCTCTTCATCTAATTAGCCACAATATGGAAATAAGTAGTGTTTTTGTTCCCCTCTTTAATATCCCTATATCTAGAACTTTTCTTCACTTTAACCTCTTCTTCCAGCCATTAAGCATGTATACCTGCATAAATTACTTTAATCCTAGCTTTCTCTATTCCATTAAGCTCATCATTCTCATCTTTGATGTCTAAAGCATCATACTAATCCATGATATTTTCTTAAGATTTCTAAGCTCAGACTCACTCTTTGTACTCCAAACTTTTGTGTCATTCCTAAGACTCATCACTTTCTGTTGTCATATATCACTAGAAATCCCATGTTTCACATGTTTTTCCCATGATTTTTGCACAACATCATGAAAGTCAGCTCGCATGATCATCATTTTTCAAAACTATAGCAAGATTGCTTAGGTGTTTCCTTAACGCCTACATCCCGAATAAGAGGGGTGTGATCACTAGCTAAGGAAAAGATTTGATGTTCGCTAAGGGGAAATATTGTCTAACTGAGAGTTACAAAAAATCTATCAATGGTTGACATAGTCAAGCTATTGGGTCTGCAGCATAGAAAACAAAAAAAAATCCTACGGTGTGAACTACACACCAAGATCTATCTACAAGGTACAAAGCAACGGGTGGACATACATCCAACGAGAACTTACCCTCGAAGACAACGAGTTTTGTTAACGAGTAGGAACTCATGGTTGATGTAGTCGTACACTTGCCGATCTCAAGATCGTGAGGAAGTCCGAGCGCCGCAACTCAGCAGCGCATCCGCACTCGCACACACGTTCAAGCCACCGGACAACCTCCACCTCCTCGCTCCAGCGATCCAGCGGAAGTAGCAACTCCTTCTAGACGAAATGCCACCAGGAACATGTATCTCGCTAATCCGAGACCATGGGGGAATAATTCTAGAGGGGGAGAGAGATCCTTCACAAGGAGGTGTGAGGATGAAGGAGGGAATGGGTGGCCTTTTACAGGAGGAGGGGGTACCCCCTCCCTCCATGGCCAGCGCATGGGGGTGACCCCTCACCTCCCCCATTATGTGGTGGTAACCCCTCCACATTAAAATGCCTCTTCACATTCCCTTTTAAAGTCTCCACTTTAAATGCATTAAAATTCTCCAAGTTTAATGCTCTCTCATTTAATAAAACTCTTTTATTAAATTTATTCAGAATTTTGTTAATTACTTTAATTAACAAACATTCACATATAACCCCTTGCAATATTTCAATATCACATGCAGAACCACTTTCTGCAATTTCACCCGAAACAATTTCTAGTTTCTATTGAAACAATTCCTGCACTTTGCAATTCTTTCGTCTGAAACATATGTGCTCCAAAATGGTGTCCGGTAACTCTTAAGTGTGTCACCCTACGGTTCGCGAATAATGCAGACATGATCAAGACCCTTCTCCGATCAATAATCAGCAGCGGGACCTGGAGATTCGTACTGACTCCTACACATTCAACGATGACTTCTGTGATCGTGAGAACCTTTAACGCGTGTAACTAAATCCCTTTGTCTCGCGATATATTACATTTCCGAGATTCGATCATCGGTATCTCCATACCTAGTTTGATCTCGTTACCGACATGCACTCTTTTCTCGTTCCCGTGATATAACATTCTAGTGATCACATCACTTGCTTGCAAGCTATCTCAATGTGATAACACCGAGAGGGCCTAGAGTATATCTATCCGTCATCGGGATTGACAATTCCACTCTTGATCCATGAGCCTCAACATAACACCTTCGTAGTACTGAACCCATATTTATGGTCACCCTATTACGGTGTGACGTTTGATGTTATCAAGATACTCTTTAGGTGTTAGCAATTAACATGATCTCATGGTCTAAGGATAAAGATTACTTTGTATGATGTTATAGCAATATAAACATAATGACTTGATCGTAATGCTATACTTCGGATGAATGTTCATCACATCATTCCACCAATGGTGTGATCTTGTTATTAACAACATCCAATGTCCATGATCAGGAAACCTTGATCATCTTGTTAATCATCAAGCTAGTCTATAAGAGAGGCATAACTAGGAACCCTTTTTGTTTATTAAACACACATGTATTGATGTTTCCGATCAATACAATTCTAGCATGCAAAATAAACATCTATCATATATAAGGAATACATAATAAGAACTTTATTATTGCCTCTCAGGGCATATTTCCTTCAGTCTCCCACTTGCACTAGAGACAATAATCTAGTTCACATAGTGATAAATCTAACACCCATGGAGTTCTGGTGTTGACCATGTTTTGCCCTAGGGAGAGCTTTAGTCAACGGATCTGCTACTTTTAGGTCCGTGTGTACTTTACAAATCCTTATATCTCCATCCTTGACATGCTCGCGGATGGAGTGAAACCGGCGCTTAATATGCTTGGAATTCTTGGGAGACCTCGGTTCCTTTGTGTTGGCTATGGCTCCATTGTTGTGACAATAGATCACCATTGGGTCCAATGCACCAGGACACACCTAGTTCCGTAATGAACTCTTTCATCCAAACCGCTTCCTGCGCCACTTCTGAAGCATCAACATATTCCGCCTCCGTCGTTGATCCAACCACCACAGGTTGTTTGGAACTCCTCCAACTAACTGTTGCTCCGTTCAAGAGAAATATGTATCCGGATTGAGACTTAGAGTCATCCGGATCGGTGTCAAAGCTAGCATCAACATAATACTTAGCGACTAGCTCTTCTTCACCTCCGTATATAAGAAACATATCCCTAGTTCTTGTCAAGTACTTGAGGATGTTCTTTACCGCTATCCAGTGTTCCGAACCTAGATCAGATTGGTACCTACTAGTCAAACTAATAGCATGTGCCACATCCGGTCTTGTACATAGCATGGCATACATAATAGAGCCTATGGCCGAGGCATAGGGGATCTTATCCATCATCTCTATTTTTTCCGCCGTAGCCGGACTTTGAGTCTTACTCAATGTCTTGCCTTGCAACATAGGTAAGAACCCCTTCTTACTTTCGTCCATATTAAACTTCTTTAATATCTTATCAAGGTATGTACTCTGCGATAGCCTAATTAGGCGCCTTGATCTATCTCTATAGATTTTAATGCCTAATATATATGATGCTTCACCAAGGTCTTTCATCGAAAATTTGCTGTTTAGATAACTTTTAACACTGTTTAAAATATCTATATCATTTCCAATCAATAATATGTCATCCACATATAATATCAGAAATGCCACATTGCTCCCACTCACTTTCTTGTAAATACAAGCCTCTCTTTGATCACCTCATCAAAGCGGAGATTCCAACTCCGGGATGCTTGCTTCGGTCCATAGATGGATCGCTGAAGTTTGCATACCTTATTAGCATCCTTAGGATCGACAAAACCCTTAGGTTGTATCATATACAACTCTTCTTCAATATTACCATTGAGGAACACAGTTTTAACATCCATCTGCCATATTTCATAATCGAAATATGCATCAATTGCTAACATAATCCTAACTGACTTAAGCATCGCTACGGGAGAGAATGTCTCATCATAGTCAACTCCTTGAATTTTTCGAAACCCCTTTGCGACAAGTCGAGCCTTATAGATGGTCACATTACCATCAGCATCAGTTTTTCTTTTGAAAATCCATTTATTCTCAATGGCCTTTCGATCGTGAGGTAAGTACACCAAGGTCCAAACTTGGTTCTCGTACATGGATTCCATCTCGGATTTCATGGCTTCTAGCCATTTGCTGGAATCCGGGCTCATCATCGCTTGTTCATACGTCGCAGGGTCATCCATTTCATCAACCATGAAATTCACAACAGGATTGTCGTACAGTTCAGGAGCTGCACGTGTCCTGCTTGACCTGCGAGGTTCAGTAGTTTCCTCTTTCGGAGTTTCATGATCAATATCAGTAGCTCTCTCTTCATTAGGTGAAGTCAATTCCGAAACAACTTTCGGTGCTGCGCCACTTGCCATTTCATGAAGAGAAGGTTCAATAACCTCTTCGAGTTCTACCTTCCGACTACTCACACCTTTCGCGAGAAACTCTTTCTCAAGAAAGGATCCATTTTGGCAACAAAAACCTTACCCTCGGATCTATGATAGAAGGTATACCCAATCGTTTCCTTAGGGTATCCTATGAAGACACATTTTTCCGCTTTGTGTTCGAGTTTATCCGGTTGAAGTTTCTTCACATAAACATCGCATCCCCAAATTTTAAGAAATGACAACTTAGGTTTGTTTCCAAACCATAATTCATACAGTGTTGTTTCAACGGATTTAGATGGTGCCCGATTTAAAGTGAATGCAACTGTTTCCAGTGCATAACCCCAAAATGACAGTGGCAAGTCAGTCAAAGACATCATAGATCGAACCATATCCAATAAGGTACGATTACGATGTTCCGACACACCATTACGTTGTGGTGTTCCGGCAGGCGTGAGTTGTGAAACTATTCCACACTCTTTCATGTGTGTGCTAAACTCGTAACTTAGATACTCTCCTCCACGGTCAGACCATAGAAATTTGATCTTTCTATTACGATGATTTTCCACTTCATTCTAAAATTTCTTGAACTTTTCAAAAGTTTCAGACTTGTGTTTCATCAAATAGATATACCCATATCTACTCAAATCATATGTGAAAGTAACAAAATAACGATATCCACCTCGCGCCGACACACTCATTGGTCCACACACATCAGTATGTATGATATCCAATAGATCTGTCGCCCGTTCCATTGAACCGGAAAACGGCGTTCTAGTCATCTTGCCCATAAGGCATAGCTCACATGTATCAAATGATTCAAAATCAAGTGATTCCAAAAGTCCATCAGAATGGAGTTTCTTCATGCGTTTAACGCCAATATGACCTAGACGGCAGTGCCACATATATGCAGATATATCATCATCAAGTTTAATCTTTTTAGCATTAACATTATGAATCTGCGTAATATTACTATCGAGATCCATCAGAAATAAACCATTCAACATAGGTGCATGACCATAAAAGATATTATCCATATAAATCAAACAACCATTGTTTTTAGATTTAAACGAATAACCACTTTGCATCAAACATGATCCGGATACAATGTTCATGCTAAGTGTAGGCACAATTGGGTCCGCAGCATAGAAAACAAAAAAATCCTACGGTGTGAACTACACGCCAAGATCTATCTACTAGGTACAAAGCAACGGGTTGACATACATCCAACGAGAACTTACCCTCAAAGACAACGAGTTTTGTTAACGAGTAGGAACTCGTGGTTGATGTAGTCATACACTTGCCGATCTCAAGATCATGAGGAAGTGTGAGCGCCGCAACTCAGCAGCGCATCCACACTCGCACACACGTTCAAGCCAGCGGACAACCTCCACCTCCTCGCTCCAGCGATCCAGCGGAAGCAGCAACTCCTTCCAGACAAAATGCCACCGGGAACATGTATCTCGCTAATCCGAGACCATGGGGGAATAATTCTAGAGGGGGAGAGAGATCCTTCACAAGGAGGTGTGAGCATGAAGGAGGATATGGGTGGCCTTTTATAGGAGGAGGGGGGGGTACCCCCTCTCTCCATGGCCGGCGCATGGGGGGTGACCCCTCACCTCCCCCATTCATGTGGTGGTAACCCCTCCACATTAAAATGCCTCTTCACATTCCCTTTTAAAGTCTCCACTTTAAATGCATTAAAATTCTCCAAGTTTAATGCTTTCTCATTTAATAAAACTCTTTTATTAAATTTATTCAGAATTTTGTTAATTACTTTAATTAACAAACATTCACATATAACCCCTTGCAATATTTCAATATCACATGCAGAACCACTTTCTGCAATTTCACCCGAAACAATTTCCGGTTTCTATTGAAACAATTCCTGCGCTTTGCAATTCTTTCATCTGAAACATATGTGCTCCAAAATGGTGTCCGGTAACTCTTAAGTGTGTCACCCTACGGTTCGTGAATTGTAGACATGATCGAGACCCTTCTCCGATCAATAATCAGCACCGTGACCTGGAGATTCGTACTGACTCCTACACATTCAACGATGACTTCTGTGATCGTGAGAACCTTTAACGCGTGTAACTAAATCCCTTTGTCTCGCGATATATTACATGTCCGAGATTCGATCATCGGTATCTCCATACCTAGTTTGATCTCGTTACCGACATGCACTCTTTTCTCGTTCCCGTGATATAACATTCTAGTGATCACATCACTTGCTTGCAAGCTATCTCAATGTGATATCACCGAGAGGGCCTAGAGTATATCTATCCGTCATCGGGATTGGAAAATTCCACTCTTGATCCATGAGCCTCAACATAACACCTTCGTAGTACTAAACCCATGTTTATGGTCACCCTGTTATGGTGTGACGTTTGATGTTATCAAGATACTCTTCAGGTGTTAGCAATTAACATGATCTCATGGTCTAAGGATAAAGATTACTTCGTATGATGTTATAGCAATATAAACATAATGACTTGATTGTAATGCTATACTTCGGATGAATGTTCATCACATCATTCCGCCAATCGTGTGATCTTGTTATTAACAACATCCAATGTCCATGATCAGGAAACTTTGATCATCTTGTTAATCAAAAAGCTAGTCTATAAGAGAGGCATAACTAGGAACCCCTTTTGTTTATTAAACACACATGTCTTGATGTTTCCGATCAATACAATTCTAGCATGCAAAATAAACATCTATCATATATAAGGAATACATAATAACAACTTTATTATTGCCTCTCAGGGCATATTTCCTTCACAAGCTCTCTTGATTGTCCCCCCTCCCCCAAGAAAATTTCTCGCAAATCAGCTTGACCTCTGAGAGGCTCCAAATTTATATCCAAGCATTAAATTTATCACTCCATTTGTGGTCAATAGTGCCATTGCTTTTGTCACTTTGATATATTACCAATTCAAAATCACCACAAATAATTTTGTGTCCCCGGTAATCTACAAAGACCATGCAATTCAGAAATAAAAAGATCTTTCTGATCCTCATAGGTATACCCATATACATTGACAAACCTGATAAATAGGTATTTTGCCTCGTGTCTAGATATTACAAAAAAATAGTCTCTTATCTCCCAACTAATAACATCGAACTTATCCAAATCTACACGTATCAAGATGCCTCCTGTGGAGCCCTAGGCTTGAAGAGAATTCTAAGAAAACATCATATCTCCTACCAAAGAATTGAGCTAATTATGAGAGGTTACTTGTTTCTTTGTTTCTTGAGAACCTACGACATTGGGAGAGTACTTATTAAAAGTATCAGTAATTGCAGTTTTCCTCCTGTCAGCTTGAAAGCTCTAATATCCAGGAAGCACAAATAATATTAACAGTATCTTCCTAGAGTGCTTGCCCCACCTATATTTACCTATTTTTGCTGAAACAAAAAAAATCATCCTCAAACAAAGTCCCCCTCATCCTACAGATGTATAGGGGTCCTAGGGGAATCTATAGTGGTGGAATAGCAGTAGTGGAATCTAAAGAACCTGCAATATGTAAAGCAATAGGAACAAGAAAATTAATAGCAGAACTGCTATTAACAAGGCAATAATAGCACTAGTACTAGTAACATTTCTAAAAATAGAACTAGAGGTTGTAATAACAGGAACATCGGCAACAATGGTAAATGAAGGCCGGTTAACACCCAAAGTGTTTGCCACTTCATTGATATTTGAGGGAAAGAGCAAATGAAAGGATTTTATTGGTCATACCTTTAATCTTGGATGCAAGAAGTGCTTTGTTCTCCAGGTTCTATAGATGATTGTCAGCCCTTTATCAACAATCCTTGTACTCTGTCTTATGCTGCAGGCATGCCCCCATTGTTTCCTCGCCTCATCACGAATAGGCTGAGGTGCAATAGGAGGCAGTGGATTTTGTTCACAAGTCTGATACTCCACATCTAGGCCAGCAAAAAAAACTTCATCATCTTCATCTTGCACCAGCTCCATCTCTTTCAGAGGTTGACACAATTGTTGTCATCAAATCGTTAAGAGTTAACCCAATCCATCACCCTCTCCCTAGCAATGCAATTGTCAAGAATGGGAGAAAGGAGACTCCCCCAGCTTGTCTCCATCCGTCTTATCGAAATAAGCATCTGCAATTTCCTGTACTTTAGCAGACTAAGAGCTCACATCCAGGAATCATATTTTTGTCATAGTAGGAACCGATTTCTGACCAGAAGCAGATTGGCCAGGAACATGGTGAGCATGTGTGGCTCAAAAAACCAAAAATTTGTCAAAATCTAGATGTAATTTATTTGAATTGTTGTATGAAACTAGTTAATGTTTAGGTAAAAGTATGGTTTCATTTATAGGTACAACTATGATTTTATATAAAAATAGTCTAAAAAACTATTGGAAGGTGCTATTGGGGTCGCCGCTGTGGATAATCGGCCCCAATAGCACGGCGGCGTGGGCCCGCCACCCCAATAGCACATGTCTGGCGCGGTTGCCAGATAGGCTATTGGGGCACCTTTTGAAGATGCTCTAGATAACCCATAGTACTTAGAAAAAACTTGTATTGTATTGAGCTACACCTACCTAATTGGTGTAGTTGGAATCTCTAATTGGTGTAGTTGGAATCTCTACGGGTTCTTGCTCGCCAACTGTTTTGAGTGTCCAAGGTAAGGTGCTCTGCATCTTTGCCGGCCTTGTTTCATCTGGTCGATAAAAAACAGGCAGGAGGTGCTTGTGGTTATCTAGGCCTTGATTGGCGGAAGAAGCTTTGCTTAGAACCAGGACTACTTTGGCCTGATCCATCTCCATGCATATCTTTGGTAATAAGAAAGATGAGATGCAAGTATATATGCTGTTTTACTTGCCCGATCCAGCAAGGACCCAATCATTTGCGCTAGCTTGGGCGCTATCCATATCAAGCATGGCTAGGCTCACCCAACCTAGCTAGAAGGCTCTTTTTGGAGCAGACGCACGCTAAGAATAGTAATATGGACCTGCGTATAGGGATTGCATCATTATCCTGGTGGAGGGATAGGTGCGTGCAAGTGCAACATGCCATGTTACGCGTGAGCAAATCTAGGCCTCCTCTGCCCTGGCTGCAACTTGCATTGGGGTCCGTCCGATCCGTAGCCAACATGCAGTAGTATGTGCGCCTTTTGCTTGCATGAGCATGACCGCGGGGATCGATTAGTGCATGCATGCACCTCCGCCAACACAAGTGGCCGTACTATAGTAAGCGATCACCGAAAAATTAGAGGGTCCATGACTAGTGTAGTGGCAATAGCACCGGCCTTGTCTTGACTCTGGAGCTAGCGCGAGACGGCCAAGAACCGGCCGGAATGGTCCATGCCAATATAATGGCCGGGATTATTTGGGCGATGCAGGTCCGTGGTACGTCAGGTTTTTTTGCTAGTATATTTTGCATTGTTGCGCCTCGCCCCCTCGGTGGTGTGGTGGTTGCATGTGTCGGGCGATGGTCCACGCCCTATACGGCTACGCCCCTTGTCTTGTTGTAAAAATTTACGAGTGGCCGGCGTGAAGGCGCCATTGGCTCGTGTCGTGGCATGGCGAGCGAAGTGTGTAGTAAACAAGTGTGGTGCAAACCCTCCGCCTGCCCCGGCCTCGGTTTGTCGCGAGAGAGAGGAACTCTACTCTTGTTGCTTTGCGCTCCTCTGGCCGAAGCCAATACTCCGAAAGGATTTGGCTACTATATTTTTTGTTTTTCTTGAGCAGCACTTGGGTTTTGGCTACTGGGGTGGCAGCGCTATCGGCTACTAGCGCTTTGGTTGCTGGGTTAAGGTTAAGACGATCGAGGCGAGAGCCAAACCCGTGGGCTGCTGCGTGTGCTATTTCCGCATATGTTTTGTCGACGCCTACGCGGCAGGCCGAAAAGCTGTGTTTAGCCTGTGGCGACGTGGACGCACGAAGAGGCCGAGGCCGAGAGAGAGCGTCGTCGTCGTGTTCCGCCTCTTTTGGCGCGTTCGTCTGCGCCACACACACCAGGGGGAGGGGCCGCGGCCACTACCCGTTGTCGCCGTGTTACACGCGACAAAAACATGTTACAGACCCTACGGCGTTTTCTAGTAAGTACTGTACTCGGTTTAGTAGTATATTTAGAGAGCTAGCAAAACATAACATATCCCCTCCCCCGGCCGGGTGGGTTCTGAAGTTTATTACCAAGCGCCTAATCTGGGAGACGTCCCGTCCTCAGCGTCCGTGACAAAAAATCTTTGGATTCAGAGCTGCGCCGTCCACATGCATGGGGTACTTCACCCGATGCTGCGTCAGGAAAATCTGGTCCAGGTGCTGACACTAGGGCCCACAGCTCGTACTGGATAGATAGGCGTTGCCAAATGCCAAGCCATGCCTGGAACCGCGTCAGGGTTTTTTATTTTATGTATGTAATCGGGCGTGTCTTCGTGCAAGGTTACACTAGTGACAGTTGGTTTAATTAGACTTCTTGTCTTTCTGTTTGGTTTACGCTACTAGTACGTATTAGGCAGATTTGAGAGCCTTGACATTGATGAAAGTCCACTGAAGATATTGTCCATGTCATTCAGTCGATAATCATAAGGCAAGTCTTAGCTAGGATGGTTGTATCAAACTAGTGCTACTAAATAGTACATGTAAACATATAGATATGTACTCCATGCATCACAAGTACTATAAAACACTTGGACGGCAGCCGGCCGCTTCAGGCGGCGCCCATCCACCATATTTCCATCCATCACTATCGCACGCAAGACCGCTCCGAACCGCAAGGCCATGACGTCCCTCGCCATGCTCATTAGTTGGAGATATCCAAGGAAAAAAAACTAGTCTTCAACAACAAAATCCACCACGCTGCCTATCATATTTGAGATGTTTAAGAGAGAGGCAAAGCTCTGGGCCACCACGGGTGCTAAGCAGTTGTACCTTATTTTATTTTATTTTTTCACGATCCTTCTCCTTAATTAATGGATAGAGGCAAGTCTTTTGTCTCCGTTTTAGAAACAACTATCGCTAGGCAAAGACACCGGTTGACGGTGTCAAGGTAAGGGTTGGCGTGCTATATGTGGCCGCAAGCAGTAGATATGTACTCAGCTAGAATGAGTGACCATATTCATGGTACCATGCACCACAATGGTAGGTCAATCAAACCCGGATAGCGGTGCTGCACCACCCACACTTGGCCAGCAGCTTAGGAGCAATCTCTCCAAGTCCATGACTTCTTCGGCATCTCATAAGATGAATGAAAAATGTTCAGTGTGAGCAGCCTCCATTCGGCATAAACCTGGGCATAACACATGTCGGGTCGGGCTTCGGGCCGGGCCACAAAACGCCAATGCTGAAAACTCATGCCCGAGCCCGGTCTGAACAAGAGAAAAAATCACCAATTCATCGGACCGAGCCTCATTGTAATCTTCCAAGCCCGACCTTGACCTGATCTAGCATCGGGAAAAGCCCACAATTGAAAACTCGTGCCCGAGCTTGACCTGAGCAAGAAAAATGCACCAGGACATCGGACCGAGCCTCATTGGAATCTTCCAAGCACGACCCCATCCTGATTTTGTTGTTGTAAATATGCCCTGGAGGCAATAATAAAGTTGTTACTATCATATTTCTTTGTTCACAACAAGTGTTTATTCTCCTGCTATAATTGAATTAACCGGAAACTAAATACATGTATGGATACAGAAACAACATAGTGTCCCTAGTAAGCCTCTTATGACTAGTTCGTTAGTCAAGTGATGGTTAAGTTTTTCTAACCATGGATATGTAATGTCACCTGATAACAGGATCATATCATTAGAATAATGATGTGATAGACATATCCAATAATAAACATAGACATTAATCATGTCACTTAGTTTGATTGTTATCGCTTTTATACATGTCAAGTAACGTTTCCTTAGACCATCAGATTGTGTTACTCCCGGGTACCGGAGGATTTCTTTGTGAACATCAAACATCACTTCGTAACTGGGTGATCATAAAGGTGGCTTTCAGGTATCTCCGATGGTATTTTCTTGAGTTGCAGATCAAGAGTGGGATTTATCACTCCATGTGATTGAGAGATATCTCTGGGACCTCTCGGTAATGTAGCATCCTAAAGTATGCAAACGTGTGACTAATGTGGTTAGTCACGGGGATCCTACATCAAGAAATGAGTAAAGTTAACTTTTCGGTAACGAGATTGAACTAGGTATACTGATACTGCCGATCGAATCTCGAGCAAGTAATATATCACAAGATAAAGGGAATTAAATACCAGATTAAATTTAATCATCCTCAACATTGTGTTTCAACTGATAAAAGAAATTTGTTGAATATGTAGGAACCAATATGGACATCCCGGTCCCATAATGGTTCTTGATCGGAGAGGTGTCTCGATCATGTCTGCATGTTCTCGAACCCGGCGGGTCACACACTTCATGTTTCAGTGTTGCTATGTTTTGTCGAGATAATAAATGGTTTGATTGAATGGAGATTCAGATTCTCGGATGAGATACTAGATATCAAGAGGAGTTCTGGAATGGTCCGGAAGTAGATAAAAGTATATGGGAGTTAGGTTTTGGTTCTGGGATTAATTCGAGATAGTTTTGGAAATGTTCCCGGTGGATCTAGAAGGTTACGGAAGCTTATGGAGTGGGTCCCACCTCTCCATAAGGGCTCATGGCATAACTGGAGGGGTACCCCACTCGACATGGGCCAGGGCTCCACAGCCCCACAAGGACCCATACGCCCCTACTTGGTAAAACCCTGGTCGCCCCAAACCCTAGCTAGGGAAGGAGGGGAAGAATCCCTCCTCTTGGCCATCTCCTTGGTGGAGGGGCAAGGCCAGTCGGCCCCTCCCCCTATACCCCTATATAAGGAGAGGAGATGGAGGTGTAGCGACACACAATTTTAGGCACCGCCTCCCTCCTCCTTCCTCCTCTGCCGCGTAGATGCTTAGCAAAGCGCTACATAACTTCTCCACCATACATCCAAGCTTCTCCATTATGTTGTCGGGGTCTCGCGAAGCTCTTCTCCCTTGCTTGTGGGATCAAGGAGAAGGAGAAGACACTAATATGGTGAAGGGTTCACAGCATAGAAAACAAAAAAATTCCTATGATGAGAACTATACGCCAAGATCTATCTACTAGATACAAGCAACATGTGGATATACATCCATGGAGAACTTACCCTCGAAGACAACAAAGTTTTGTTAACGAGTAGGAACTCGTGGATGATGTAGTCATACGCTTGCCGATCTCAAGATCGTGTGAAAGTCCTAGCGCCGCAAACCAGCAGCGCATCCGCACTACACCTTCAGGCCACCAAAGAACCTCCGCCTCCTCGCTCCAGCGATGCAGCAGAAGCAGCAACTCCTTCCAGACGAAATGCCACCGGGAACATGTATCTCGCTAATCCGAGACCATGGGGAAATAATTCTAGAGGGGGAGAGAGATCCTTCACGAGGAGGTGTGAGGAAGAAGGGTGAGAGGGGTGGCCTTTTATAGGAGGAGGGGGTACCCCTCCCCATGGCCGGCGCCCCATGGGAGGTGACCCCTCACCTCCCCCATTCATGTGGTGGTAACCCCCTCCACATAAAAGTGTCCCTTAACATTCCTCTTTAAAGTCTTTACTTTAAATGCATTAAATTTCTCCAAATTTAATGCTCTCTCATTTAATAAAACTCTTTTATTAAATTTATTCATATTTTTGTTAATTACTTTAATTAACAAGAAATTCACATAAAACCCCCTGCAACATTTCAATATTACATGCAGAACCAATTTCAGCAATTTCATCCGAAACAGTTTCGGTGTCTATTGAAATAATTCTAGTGCTTTGCGATTCATTCGTCTGAAACACATTTGCTCCAAATGGTGTTGGTGTCCCTTAAGTGTGCACCCTACGGTTCGTGAATAATGCAAACATGATCGATACCCCTCTCAGAACAATAATCAGAAGCGGGACCTGGAGATCCATATTGACTCCTACATAGTCCACGATGACTTCTGTGATCGTGAGAACCTTTAACGCTAGTAACTTAATCCCTTTGTCTCACGATATATTACATGTCTGAGATTCGATCATCGGTATCTCCATACCTAGTTTGATCTTGTTACCGACATGTACACTTTTCTTGTTCCTGTGATATAACATTCTAGTGATCTTATCACTTGCTTGCAAGCTAACCAATGTGATATCACCGAGAGGGCCCAGAGAATATATATCCGTCATCGGGATGGAGAAATCCCACTCTTGATCCATGAGCTTCTATATAACACTTTTGTAGCACTGAACCCACCTTTATAATCACCCTTTCACGGTGTGACGTTTGATGTTATCAAGATACTCTTCCAGTGTTAGTGATTAACATGATCTCATGGTCTAAGGATTAGGATTACTTTGTTAGATGTTATAGCAATATAAACACAATGACTTTGGTTGTATCATATACAACTCTTCTTCAATGTTACCATTGAGGAATGCAGTTTTGACATCCATCTACCATATTTCATAATCGAAATATGCAACAATTTCTAACATAATCCTAAGTGATTTTAGCATCGCTATGGGAGAGAATGTCTTATCGTAGTCAACTCCTTGAATTTGTCGAAACCCTTTTGCGACAAGTCAAGCTTTATAGGCGGTTACATTACCATCAGCATCAGTTTTTCTTTTGAAAATCCATTTATTCTCAACGGCCTTTCGGTCATGAGGTAAGTCCACCAAGGTCCAAACCTGGTTTTCGTACATGGATTTCATCTCGGATTTCATGGCTTCTAGCCATTTGTTGGAATCTGGGCTCATCATCGCTTCTTCATATGTCCCAGGGTCATCTATTTCATCAACCATGAAATTTACAACAGGATTCCCGTACAGTTCAAGAGCTGCACATGTCTTGCTTGACCTGTGAGGTTCACTAGTGTCCTCTTTCAGAGTTTCATGATTATTATCATTAGTTCCTTCTTCATTTTGTGAAGTCAACTTCGGAATGACTTATGGTGCTACGCCACTCGCCATTTCATGAAGAGAAGGTTCAATAACCTCTTCGAGTTCTACCTTTCGACTACTCACACCTTTCACGAGAAACTCTTTCTCTAGAAAGGATCCATTCTTGGCAACGAAAACCTTGCCCTCGGATCTGTGATAGAAGGAATACCCAATTGTTTATTTAGGGTATCCTATGAAGACGCATTTTTCTGCTTTGGTTTCAAGTTTATCCGGTTGAAGTTTCTTCACATAAACATCGCATCCCCAAACTTTAAGAAATGATAGCTTAGGTTTGTTTCCAAACCATAATTCATACGGTGTTGTTTCAACGGATTTAGACGGTGCCCGATTTAAAGTGAATGCAGCGATTTCCAGTGCTTAACCCCAAAATGATAGTGGCAAGTCAGTCAGAGACATCATAGATCGAACCATATCTAATAGAGTACGATTACGACGTTCCGATACACCATTACGTTGTGGTGTTCCGGCAGGCGTGAGTTGTGAAACTATTCCACACTCTTTCATGTGTGTGCTAAAATCGTAACTTAGATACTCACCTCCACGGTCAGACCGCAGAAATTTGATCTTTCTATTACGATGATTTTCCACTTCATTCTGAAATTCCTTGAACTTTTCAAAGGTTTCAGACTTATGTTCCATCAAATAGATATACATGTATCTACTCAAATCATACGTGAAAGTAACAAAATAACGATATCCACCTCGCGCTGACACACTCATTGGAATGCATACATCAGTATGTATGATTTTCAATAAATCTGTCACCCGTTCCATTGGACTAGAAAACAGCGTTCTAGTCATCTTGCCCATAAGGCATGGCTCACATATATCAAATGATTCAAAATCAAATGATTCCAAAAGTCCAGCAGAATGGAGTTTCTTCATGCGTTTAACACTAATATGACCTAGACGGCAGTGCCACATATATGCAGATATATCATTATTAAGTTTAATTCTTTTAGCATCAACATTATGGATGTGCGTATGAGTACTATCGAGATTCAACAGAAATAAGCCATTCATCATGGGTGCATGACCATAAAAGATATTATCCATATAAATCGAACAACCATTGTTTTCGGATTTAAACGAATAACCACATCGCATCAAACAAGATCCAAATATAATGTTCATGCTCAGTGTAGGCACCAAATAACAATTATTTAGGTTTATAACTAATCCTAATGGTAGGTGCAGAGGCAGCGTTCCGATGGCGATCACATCAACTCTTGATCCATTACTGACACGCATCTTGACCTCACCCCTTGCTAGCGGTCGCTTGTTCCGCAGCCCCTGATTCGAGTTGCATATGTTAGCAACCAATCCGGTATCAAATACCCAGGTGCTACTGCGAGTACTAGTCAAGTACACATCAATAACATGTATATCATATATACCTTTTTTTTCCTTGCCAGCTTTCTTGTCCGCCAAAAACTTGGGGCAGTTGCGCTTCCAATGGCCAGTCCCCTTACAATAGTAGCACTCGGTATCAGACTTAGGCCAGCCTGGGATTTCTTTTCAGGCGCAACAACATATTTGCCGCCCTTCTTTCCCTTTTGTTTACCCTTCTTGTCTTTCTTGAAACCGGTGGTCCTATTGACCATCAACACTTGATGTCCTTTCCTAATGTCCACTTCTGCAGTCTTAAGCATTAACGGAAGCTCGGGGAGAGTATTCTTCATGCCCTGCATGTTATAGTTCATCATGAAGCTCTTGTAGCTAGGTGGCAGAGATTGGAGAACAGGATGTATGCCTAAATCAATGGGAATCGTTATTCCCAAGGACACAAGCTTATCGGCGTACCGAGACATTTTGAGTACATGCTCACTTACGGAGCTGTTCTCTTCCATCATGCAGCTAAAGAACTTTTCTGAAGCATTATAACTCTCTACAGCAGCATGGGTATTGAAAATCATTTTCAATTCACCCATGGTATCAAAGTCATTGCCATTTTCGAAACGCTTTCGAAGTTCTGGCTCTCGCCCATACAATATGCCACAATGAACTAAGTTGTGGTCCTCCTAACGAGTCACATAGACATTCTTTTCCTCGTCAGGGGTGTCAGGAGCTGGTGGGGGGCCTAGCGGTGCTTCTAGCACATATTGCTTTTGTGCAGCAGATAGGAGAATCCTCAAATTCATATCCCAGTTGGTGAAGTTGCTACCATTCACAGCAAGTTTCTCTTTCTCCATGAACACATTGAAATTAAAAGCAGGTGGTGCCATCTACAATAGAATTTGTAAAGTTTATTTAGACTAAGTTTATGATAGATTGAGTTCAACTAAACTCCCACTCAAAAACAACATCCCTCGTGTCTTTTTGGTGATTACATGAACCAAATCCACTACACCAAGTCCGATCATCACGTGAGTCAGTGTAGCTTCAAAGGCGAGCATCTATATGGGCATCATATCAACTATATGACTCATGCTTACCCTTTCGGTCCGTATTCCGAGGCCATGCCTGTACATGCTAGGCTCGCCAAGTAAGAACCTTAGTACTTGCGTGTGTAAAACTGTCTTACACCCGAAATATGATCGTGGATTCAAGTACACCCGATCATCACATGATGTCTTGAAGCGGCAAAACATAAACGATGCGTACTTAAGGAAGAACACATTTTTATCTTGATATTTAAATGAGGTATCATCTTATAACGCTACTAAAATGCCAAACTAGCAATATAAGATACGAACATCATATCTGTAAAGTGAAATGATATGGTTCTTGCATTTGATCACTATCATATGCATCGTGGTATGATCTCTATCATTCCTTTGTCTGTAAGGCCGAGGTCTATGGAACTTACACGTTAAGTGTGTTGTAAGTGTATCAACTATACATCAACTCACAACAATACCATATCAAGACACAAGCCTAGCATCGATCTAAACTAGACGCCTCTAATTTATCAATTGCAAGTTTTACGTGGATTAGGGCTTTTGAAGATAGAACCATTCTTACCTACGAACATGGAACCACAACGATGATAACCAAATTATTAGCAACTCGTTGTAAATCATATATTGACTATATTAGGAGAGACAAACACCCACCAGCCACTTATGCAAAACTAGTTGCATGTCAGTCATGGAACCGGTCTCATGTGCGATGACATGTAAGGTTGGTCCGAGCCGCTTCATCCCACTATGCCACCAATATCCAAAGTACATATAAGAAGCAATAACATGATCATTACCGCCCACATACTCTTATGTGTTCTACCCGTGCAAAGCACCTATGCATAGATCAGGCTCTAATACCACTGAAGGGTTCGCAACATAGAAAACAAAAAAATTCCTACGATAAGAACTATACGCCAAGATCTGTCTACTAGATACATGCAATGGGTGGATATACATCCATGGAGAACTTACCCTCGAAGACAACAAAGTTTTGTTAACGAGTAGGAACTCGTGGATGATATAGTCATACGCTTGCCGATCTCAAGATCGTGTGGAAGCCCTAGCGCTGCAAACCAGCAGCGCATCCGCACTCGCACACACGTTCAGGCCACCGAACAACCTCCACCTCCTCCGTACAGTGATGCAGCGAAAGCAGCAACTCCTTCCAAACGAAAGGCCACCAGAAACATGTATGTCGCTAATCCGAGACCATGGGGAAATAATTCTAGAGGGGGAGAGAGATCCTTCACGAGGAGGTGTGAGGAAGAAGGGTGAGAGGGGTGGCCTTTTATAGGAGGAAGGGGTACCCCTTGATGTCTACGCACTTCTATTCTTGTAGACAGTTGTTGGGCCTCCAAGTGCAGAGGTTTGTAGAACAGCAGCAAGTTTTCCCTTAAGTGGATCACCCAAGGTTTATCGAACTCAGGGAGGAAGTGGTCAAAGGTATTCCCTCTCAAGCAACCCTGCAATCAAGATACAAGAAGTCTCTTGTGTCCCCAACACACCCAATACACTTGTCAGGTGTATAGGTGCACTAGTTCGGCGAAGAGATAGTGAAATACAAGTGGTATGGATATAAGATAACGATGCTAGAAAATACTTTGATGGCGTGGAAGAGACTAAAGGCAAACTGAAATAAAGATGGAAGAAAGCAAACATATAACAGATCTAAGTGCAAACGGTGTATCAATGTTTAGGAACAAGGCCTAGGGATCATACTTTCACTAGTCAACACTCTCATATAAATATATTCTCCTTTATGATACTACTCTTAACTACTCTCCGGTTGGACACTCTAATCGATGGTAGGGCTATAACAACACACCTCAAAGTAAGCCTTTCCCATCTAGAAAACCCCACACTGTCACCTTGAGTACTAGATGAGTCCAACAAACACCACAATTTCATAAAGACATCCAACTCCAAATATAACTCATAACAAGTATTTGTAATCTCTAGCCTAAGTGCCACCATGGTGAGCACGCTGTCACTTTCACACACATGGGGAGAGCAGAGATCTAATAAAGCACTTGAGTAGCAGAATAGATCTATAGATTACAAGCTCATGATCTCAATAAGATCATGCATATAGAGAGAGATGAACACATAGCTACCGGTAGAACCCTTAGCCTCGAGAGAGAACTACTCCCTCCTCATCATGGGAATCAGCAATGGTGATGGAGATCGATGGAGATGGCTCCGGGGGCACTTCCCCGTCCCGGCAGGGTGCCGGAACAGAGACTTTTTGTCCCCCGAATCTCCCCTTCGGTGGCGGCGGCGCTGCGGAACTTTTCGTGGCTGGAGGCTTGATGATTTAGGGTTTATGCATCGGGAGGCTTCTTATAGGCGAAGAGGCAAGGTTGGTGGAGGCCTGAGGGGCCCACACCACCTGGTGGCGCGGCCAGGGCTAGCCCACGCCACCACATGGTGTGGCCATCCCCTGGCCCTCCTCCGTCTCGTATTCTGGCTTCGTGAGTCTTCCGATAAAATAGGAACTTTGGCTTTTGTCCCGTCCAATTATGAGAATATTCATTTTCTGACTTTCCTGGAACCAAAAACAACAGAAAACAGGCAACTGGCACTGTGGCATCTTGTTAATAGGTTAGTCCAAGAAAGTGTATGAAAACTACTCCAAAGTTGGAACAAAACACAAGAAAGTAGATTAAACCAAGCATGGAACATCAAAAATTATAGATACATTTGCAATGTATCACCCCTCCCCATGGCCGGCGCCTGATGGCTCAGTGTTGATGTAGAGCTCGTTGGAGAACCCCGAGAGGAAGGTATGATGAGCACAGCAACAAGTTTTCCTCAGTTATGAAACCAAGGTTTAATCAAACCAGTAGGAGCAAGGAAACACTCCAAAGGTGTTGCTAGCTGAGCCTTGGCAGGGCGCACTACTGGTGCTAGCAGCAACGTGGAGACCTGCACAACACAACCACATAACTCTGTCCCCAACTTGCGATGAGGTTGTCAATCTCATCGGTTTTGCTGAAAACAAAGGATTAAACGTATCGAATGGAAGGAAGTAATAGTTTGTAGAAAGTAAACACAAAGCAGTAAACAGTTTATAGATTGTATGTAAAAGAAAGGACCAGGATCCATAGTTCACTAGAGGTGGCTCTCCTTAAGATAGATAACATGCTGGGTGAACAAATTACAGCGGGGCAATTGACAAACACCGAGAAAGCAATACATGCATATAATAATCATCTTGACTCCTTTGAGACTTGATTGGGCATTACAATATTATACATAGACCGTCATCCAACTACATCTATGGCTAATAATCCACCTTCAGGTTATCATCCGAACCCCCTCCAGTATTAAGTTGCAAGCAACAAATTATTGCTTTACGAATTGCGTGTAATGTAAAAAATACGATTGTTCTATGAACAAAGGATTGTTGTTTTCTCCATAGTAGCAACAGCACATCTAGTACCTTAGAGATTTCTATCACTTCCCAGATTACCAGTAGCATGAACCCACTATCGAACATAAATACTAACTCTTGGAGTTGCTAGCATCTACTTGGCCAAGATAGCTACTAACAACGGAAAGCATGCAAGATCACAAATAACAAAGACATGATAGAATCAATAATCAATCTGAAATAGCATCTCAATATCCATCAGATCCCCGCAAACACAACATGTAGAATTACAAATAGATGATCTTGATCATGAACGGAGCTCACAAGATCTAGACATGAAAGCACAAAGGAGGAGAACCAGCCATCTAGCTACTACATGGACCCGTAGTCTAGAGATGAACTACTCACGCATCGCGCCGTAGGCTTGCATGATGATGAAGAAGGCCTCCAGGGTGAATTCCCCTCTCCGGCAGGGTGCCGGGAAGAGCTTCAGATCCCTCCCAATCTAGGGATGGAGATGACGGTGGCTACAGAATCTTTCGTGGATTTTTGATCGGGTACTTAGGGTTTTCGTCCCGAGGGAAATATGTAGGCGGAACGAGAGGCCGAGGGGGTGCTGGGGTCGGCAAGACCACCCCTTGGCGTGGGCCAGGCCTGGCCCCGCGGCCAGGTGGTGTGGCTGGCCCCTAGCTCTTCTCCGTCTCGTATTCTGGCATCTGATGTCTTCCGGAAAAATAGGCACTTTGGCTTTTGTCCCATCCAATTCCGAGAATATTCATTTTCTGACTTTCCTGGAACCAAAAACAGCAGAAAACAGGCAGCTGGCACTGTGGCTCTTGTTATGATGGGTTCGTAGCATGGAAAACAAAAAATTTCTACCGCAAGAACGAACAAAACCCAGATATAATCTAGATAAAAGCCAAGATCTAATCTATTAGACATGTGCAACGAGATAGATCTGTACTAACCCTTGTAGATCCGAAAGCGTTACGAGATTGGATCTCGTGGTTGATGTAGTCGATCACTTGCCGATCTCAAGATCGAGTGGACGATCCTTCCGGCGCCGCGTTCCGGCAGCGCTTCCGCAGTCGGTCACACATGCGGAGTCGAAGCAGACCTTCCTTTCCTCGTTCCAGCGAGCAGCGGAGGTAGTAGATCTACTCCACGGAATCCCAACAGCACGACGGCGTGGTGGTGGTGGTGGAGTAGAGAATTCTGCAGGGCTTCGCCTAAGCCTGAGCAGAAGAAAGGAGGAGGAGAGAGGCGGCTAGGAGCTAGAGTAGTGGAGGGGGCCAGGGGGTGGCGCCCCCACCCCTCTATTTAAAGGGGGAGGCTCCATGGGGAGGTGGAGTCCTTGTAGGACTCCCCTCTCCCTTGGCCGGCGGATTGGGAGGGGGAGGAGTCCTCCTCCCCCACGACTCCTTGTCTTGCCCCACAAGGACTCCTTGATCCTTTCTTGGTTTTCAAGCAAACTCCAAGAAATCTTCCAGAACCTTCCGGAACATTCCGAAACCTTCTAGAATCCTCATACAAATACTCCAGAACATTTCCTAACTCAGAAAATGATCCCCAATATATGAATCTTATTCTCCGGACAATTCCGGATCTCCTCGTGATGTCCCGGATCCAATCCGAGACTCCGAACAACATTCGGTCTCCAACGCACATTCCATATCTACTTAAAACAACTTCAAACCTTAAGTGTGTCTCCCTACGGTTCGTGAATATGCAGACATGATGAAGACACCTCTCCGATCAATAACCATCAGCGGGATCTGGAGATCCATAACGGCTCCCACATACTCAACGATGACTTCGTGATCGATAGAACCATTAACATACGAAACCAATTCCCTTTGTCACATGATACTATACTTATCCGAGGTTTGATCGTCGGTATCTCCATACCTAGTTCTACCTCGTTACTGATAAGTACTCTTTACTCGTTCCATGTTATGTCATCCCTTGTGACCCAGTCACATGCTTGCAAGCTAACTAGATGACATTCCACCGAGAGGGCCCAGAGCATATCTATCCATCATATGGATGGACAAATCCTAATCTTGGTCCATGCGCTTCAACACATACTTTCAGAATACCCAATGACACCTTTATAACCACCCAGTTACGAAGCTGTGTTTGATGTCATCAAAGTACCCATCCGGTGATGGTGATTAACACAACCTCATGGTCGAAGGATTAGGTTACTATGCATTTAAAATCTTATAGCAATACAAACTTAATGACTTGATCTTATGTTACGCTTACTACGGGTGTGTGTCCATCACATCATTCTCATAATGATATAACCTTGTTATTAATCACATCCAATGTCCATGATCAGGAAACCATGATCATCAATTTATCAACAAGCTAGTTCAACAAGAGGCTTACTAGGGACTCTCTTATGTTTACAAAACACACAAGTATTAATGTTTCCGGTAAATACAATTATAGCATGGGATGTAAACATTTATCATAAACATAAAGATATAATAATAACCACTTTATTATTGCCTCTTGGGAATATCTCCAACAAATAGGTTAGTCCAAGAAATCATATGAAAAGTACTCCAAAGTGTGCACAAAACACAAGAAAGTAGATAAAACCAAGCATGGAACATCAAAAATTATAGATACATTTGCAATTTATCAACATCCCCAAGCTTAACTCCTGCTCGTCCTCGAGTAGGTAAGTGATAAAAAGAAAGAATAATTTTTGAGGTGACATGCACCATCAAAGACTTGATCAAAGTATTTATAAAACATTCAAAGCTGGGATCATAGTACTTCAATCATAACATGAAAGACAAAGTTCTAGCAATAAGACAAAGAAACTATGATGCAAAATGAAAAGGTACAAACAAAAGATTCATGAATAACAATGCTTTGCAAGACATTTGTTTGTTTCACATAAAGAAAACATAGCATAATAGTATTCAGCTTGTCCCTCATAGAGTAGCAAATATAAATGCATATGACACCTTCAAAGTTCATAAGGGTGACTAGATACAAATAGTTTAAAACAACCAATATCAAGTTATGCATGAATCAACTAGTCTTGGGACAATGCACATAGAACTAAGAATGGCCACTATGCTCTCAAAGTAGGTGCATAAAGGTAGAAAGTGGAGACTCAATATAATGGTGGAGGAAAGGCCTTCATAGAAGGAAGTAGGGATTCAAGTCTCATAAAGAGCTTCCAAAAATTATGGTACTTATAGCTTTCATCTCTCATTGCCCCTATCATAAGCATCTTGAAGGTGATTAAGATTAAAGTGACACAACTAAGAGGATATGCTTGACAAGTTATAAACCGAAATCTCATGCCCCTTACTTACTAAGACCGAACCTCATGCTACTCAACTTTAGTCACGAGTAAGCTCTTGTCATTGTAAGTACATATGTATCATAAAGAACCGCCAACGGGGTACCCCTTGCACATGATACATGAGCTATCCCATAATCAAAATGACAAGGCAAGCAGACAATGAGCATCTCAGCGATCTTTTTATTTGCTATTTGCATAGGTTTTTATTGAGGATGCTTCATAGAGTGCTCATTATGGTGATGCTGCAAGTTTCCACCATGATTAGGCATGGCTTAGGCTAGCGTCCCAGGCGTGTCTCTAAGACACATACAAACTCCATGATCTTACAAGTTCCACTTTTATTTCACACCGCCGGGATCCATAAGCAAAAGAACATGATATCAACGGGGTACAAAGTACAAGTGCAATGTTGAAAGCGTTCCCCATGATACATGGTTCTGCTAATTTCAACTTATAAAGCGCAAGCATATACGCAACAAAGAAGGACCCAATGGTTCAAGTTTATTAAATGCAAAAAAGTAAAGTGTGCCATCAAGTCCGTGAGAGCTTTAATCACTAGTTTTCTTATAACAAGTTTAATTTGGATGGTAAACAAAAGCATGAATATAATTGGAATAGAATAAGCTAGTAGGTAGGTATGGTGGACTCTTTGGAATAACTTCGTTTAGGGAGTTGAATGCATGAGTGGAACTCATACTTGGTTGCGGAGGCTAGCAAAAGACTGGGAGCGACAAACTAAGAGAGCAATAATGGCCATAATAATGCAGAGCGACAGAACATCAATGATCAAAGCATAAAGTGATACTACAAGTTGAAAACTAAATGATCATAAAGTCTATGGTGACTTGAGACAGTCATATCATGGTGTGAGCATGTGCCAAGTCAACCCAAATAAAGCATCAAAGGAGAATACCACTATACTGTGCTTTAATATGCTAAAACAACGCATGATTTATCTAAGGCACATTAAGCAATCTCAATTGTTTATAACAAGGCATGCTACAACAAATAATACTAGACATAGAGCCAAAACAATATCAATCATGGCATGACAAAGCATAGGCCACAGTCAAAAACAAGCTCTTTTTACCACTTAAGCATGAACTTTCCTACTCTTTTCCAAACCAAACCAAACTATTTGAAAACCAATGTATTAAAGAGGGGGTCCAACCAATTTATTCAGCAAACTAATAAAACCAAGCAAACGAAAAACGAAAACTATAACAAAAAAGAAGACGCTCCAAGAACAACACAACTGTGCATGAAACAATAAAAATGAAGCGTTTGGAAGGAACCTGGGATTTTTATTGATGAAGAAGGGGATGCCTTGGGCATCCCCAAGCTTTGAAGCTTGTACTTCTTGGATATTTCTTGAGGTGACACGCGTGGCATCCCCAAGCTTGAGCTTTAGTCCATCCTTCATCTCATTACTCATTCCTTCCACACACCGGAAATTTTTCCTTCATACAAAACTTCACACGATCTTTATTAGCAACATTAGTGCACTCAAGATAAATAAGTCTTAAGGTTCAGTTCTAACACCAAATAAACTTCCATTAGAACACTAGCTACTGTAGCACTTCCCTCAAAAAGCTCAATTCCCCAAAAGAACTCAAGAAGGAACCAACAAGAAGCAAATGCAGAAAATGGCAGAAATTTATCAAAACAGACCAGCAGGTAAAGACGAATTTTTCGAAGACCTTCTGTTAATCAAATCAAAAAGTGTTGAACTAACTAAAGTTATATAAGAACCTGGGGCAGAAGCACAAAAATTACAGCTCAATCCGATATACAGAGCTCTCTCACGAATTTTTACGGTGAAGCACAAAAATCTGTTTCGGGACAGCAACTTTCCCAATCATTACTTCACTCTCATTAGAGGTTACTCTTGGCACAAAAAGCAAATAAAAATGATAAGGAGAGGTTATTACAGAGGTAATAACTTCCAAGACTCATCTAAAACTTTTGGGTTATCTCCCAATAAGTACTTTTCTTTAACGCCTTTAAGTTAGGCATAAGAAGCAAAGAAAGAATCAAGTGTTCTCAAATGAAGAAACACAAGTCAAAGGAAGACGAACACTATAATAAGTTTTGTGAGTGGATGAAACCTTTATTTTTGCAAATACCTTTGACTGATGCTATTAAACTGCCTCCTTATTCAAAGTATATGAAGGATATTGTCTATAATAAAAGGAAGATCCCTAATGAAGAAATTTCTACTTTGCTTGCTAATTATTCCTTTAATGGTAAGGTTCCAAAGAAACTTGGAGATCCAGGGATTCCAACTATTACATGCTCTATTAAAAATAGTTATGTTAGAACTACTTTGTGTGATTTAGGAGCAAGAGTTAGTGTTATGCCTTTTCTCTCTATAAGAGACTTCAATTGGAAAAATTAATACCAACTAATATATCTTTGCAAATGGCTGATAAATCTACTACTATTCATGTTGGTATATGTGAGGATGTACCTGTTCAAGTGGCTCATAATTTCTTGATATTAACTGAATTTGCTATGCTTGAAATGCCTGAAGATGATAATATGTCTATTATTCTTGGGAGACCTTTTCTTAATACTGCAGGAGCTGTTATTAATTGTAATCAAGGAAAGGTGACTTTTAATGTTAATGAAAAGGATCATACTGTCTATTTCCCCAAGAAGATTGATAGGACTTATGGCTTAAATTTAATTGAACATGTTGAGGCCATCCAAGTTGGAGAAATATATTGTCCCATACCACGAGAAAAATAGGAAACTATTATGATTGGGACCATTGCTATCAAGGTTGAGGTAACATAATCATTAGTGGAAAACAAAGTTTTGTTTCATATAAAATTGTTTTGGTAACAAGACCTGATCAACCTTGTTAACAAAGGGATTTTAAATGAACAAAACAATGTTTTCACCATGATTATCTTCGTTTACTTTTATTTCACCCATGTTGTCTTGCTTTCACTTAGTTCACTTTTATGTTGCTAGTTGCTTGCATATTAGAGTGTATTAGAACTTCTAAAGTTTTATTTTTGTTTTGTTTTTGCATCATTCCAAAGTCATCTTTCTATCAGAAAATCATTCATCAATACCTAAAAATTGCTCAAAAATAAAGTGTCTCGAAAAATTCTAGAAAACTCATATTAAATTTTTACGTGAAAAAGGGACAGAGGAGTGCCTGGAGTGCCCTAGGGGGGCCACTAGGAAGGCACACCACCTGGTGGCGCGACCATCCCAGGGGCACGCCTGGCCATGGTGTGGGCCACCCCTAGCCCTCCACTCACTCTCGCACTTGCCACTGCCTTCTCTCTCCCGAGAAAACATCATTTCATTGCTCGAAATCATGTTCTTGTTGTTCTTCTCCATGATTTTTCGATCTCCTTGCTCAGCCCATCTTTGTTGCTGAAATTTGGAGCATTTGTTCTCCGGTGACAGGTTATGTGAGCTTGTAAGCTTGTTCAATGCTTAGAGGAATTGTTTTGATGCATGTTTAGGCCTCTTACAAGTCCCTATGAGTAGTTCCCTTCATTATTTATTCACTTTGCAATCACTTGTATAATGGATGTTTAAATTTCAGAATATCAAAGATGAACAACCACACTTTTGGAGAAATATTTGAGAGGGACACACCCAGGAGGGCAAGGGCTTCAATACGAGCTTCTCAGTTTAGGCCATCATATAACGAAGATCTTATTGCACCATGCTTTGGAAATGAAGGAGATGAGGGAGATGCTCACCCATCTACTTTCCCTTGTTTTACCTTTTTGCAAGCTATAGGGATCCTTGATGATTTCTTACTTCTTGTTCAGAGGGTTGGTTTGACCACTTACATGGAAGATGAGAGTGAGCAATACGCCGTGCTCACCAAAACTTTCATTGAAACTTTTGTTTTCACTAACACCCCTTATCAGTCAACTGTTTTATTCAAAATTTATAATATGCCTATTACCATGCCAATGGAAAGATTTTGCAGCATTATAGGCATAGGCATGACTGGGACAGTGAAGAATATCCAAGGACGACCCGCTGATTTTCTGGAGCTATACCGAAGTGTGACAAATGACGATGACCACGTGGCTCAGCGCGGGAAGATAAGGAACATTCAACTCCGAGCTCTTATATATTTTGCTTATTATCTTGCCACTAGCATTCTTGGTAGGGAGAATACTAGTAATATTTATAATTATCATTTAGCCTTCCTCGCTGCTGCACTTAATAATAATACCAAGTATAATCTTGGTTCTCTCATTGCTCGCCGCCTAGCCGCTAGAGGACCTATTTATGGGGGCATTATTGCCTCATGCATGGTTTCTGCTTTGGAACTCTCTGTTGATCCTAATGATACTGTGTTGACACCACAAAGGCTTGATCTTGCTGCTATGAAAACGCATCACTTTGTCACTGCTGACTCTAGTACGGAGAGTTTAGTATACAGGATGTTGTTTACTGACGGAGACGAGGGGGAAATTCCTTTGCCACAATATACTTTGTTCAGTATTTATAGGATGCCTGATGGCTCAATGCACGGCACCCAGAAAAATGCTTGATGGCGCTGTTGATGTAGAGCTCGTTGGGAACCCCAAGAGGAAGGTATGATGAGCACAGCAGCAAGTTTCCCTCAGTTATGAAACCAAGGTTTAATCGAACCAGTAGGAGCAAGGAAACACCGCAAAGGTGTTACTAGCTGAGCTTTGGCAGGGCGCACTACCGGTGCTAGTAGCAACCTTGAGACCTGCACAACACAACCACAGAACTTTGTCCCCAACTTGTGATGAGGTTGTCAATCTCACCGTGTTTTGCGGAAAACAAAGGATTAAACGTATCGAATGGAAAGAATTAAAAGTTTGCAGAAAGAAAACACAAAGCAGAAACAGTTTATAGATTGTATGTAAAGTAAAGGACCGGGATCCATAGTTCGGTAGAGGTGGCTCTCCTTAAGATAGATAACATGCTGGGTGAACAAATTACAGCGGGGCAATTGACAAACACCGAGAAAGCAATACATGCATATACTAATCATCTTGACTCCTTTGAGACTTGATTGGGCATTACAACATAATACATAGACCGCTATCCAACTGCATCTATGACTAATAATCCACCTTCAGGTTATCATCCGAACCCCCTCCAGTATTAAGTTGCAAGCAACAGATTATTGCTTTATGAACTGCGTGTAAAGTAAACAATACGATTGTTCTATGAACAAAAGATCGTTGTTTTCTCCCTAGTAGCAACAGCACATCTAGTACCTTAGAGATTTCTGTCACTTCCCCAGATTACCAGAGGCATGAACCCACTATCGAGCATAAATACTAACTCTTGGAGTTGCTAGCATATACTTGGCCAAGATAGCTACTAACAACGGAAAGCATGCAAGATCTCAAATAACAAAGACATGATAGAATCAATAATCAATCTGAAATAGCATCTCAATATCCATCGGATCCCCGCAAACACAACATGTATGAATTACAAATAGATGATCTTGATCATGAACGGAGCTCACAAGATCTAAACATGAAAGCACAAAGGAGGAGAGACCAGCCATCTAGCTACTACATGGATCCGTACTCCAAGGATGAACTACTCACGCATCACACCGGAGGCTTGCATCGTGATGAAGAAGGCCTCCAGGGTGAATTCCCCTCTCCGGCAGGGTGCCGGGAAGAGCTTCAGATCCCCCCGATCTAGGGACAGAGACGACGGCGGCTATAGACTCTTTCGTGGATTTTTGATCGGGTACTTAGGGTTTTCGTCCCGAGGGCAACTTATAGGCGGAAGGAGAGGCCGAGGGGGTGCCGGGAGCCACCATACCACCCCCTAGCGCGGGCCCAGCCTGGCCGCGCGGCCAGGTGGTGTGGCCGGCCCCTTGCCCTTCTCCGTCTTGTATTCTGGCACTTGATCCCTTCCGGAAAAATAGGCACTTTGGCTTTTGTCCCGTCCAATTCCAAGAATATTCATTTTCTGACTTTCCTGGAACCAAAAACAGTAGAAAACACGCAGCTGGCACTGTGGCTCTTATTAATAGGTTAGTCCAAGAAATCTTAATAAAAGTACTCCAAAGTTGGAGCAAAACACAAGAAAGTGGATAAAACCAAGCATGGAACATCAAAAATTATAGATACATTTGCAATGTATCAACATCCCCAAGCTTAACTCCTGCTCGTCCTCGAGTGGGTAAGTGATAAAAAGAAATAATTTTTGAGGTGACATGCACCATCAAAACTTGAGAAAAGTATTTGCAAAACTCAAAGCTAGGATCATAGCACTTCAATCATAACATGAAAGACAAAGTTCTAGCAATAAGCAAACAAACTATGATACAACATGAAAAGGCACAAACAAAAGATTCATGAATAACAAGCTTTGCAAGACGTTTGTTTGTTTCACATAAAGAAAACATAGCATAATAGTGTTCAGCTTGTCCCTCAATAGAGTAGCAAATATAAATGCATATGACACCTTCAAAGTTCATAATAGTGACTAGATACAATAGTTTCAAACAAGCAATAACAAGTTATGCATAAATCAACTAGTCTTGGGACAATGCACATAGAACTAAGAATGACCACTATGCTCTCAACGTAGTGCATAAAGATAGAAGGTGGAGACTCAATATAATGGTGGAAGAAAAGCCTTTGTAAAAGGAAGCAGGGATTCAAGTCTCATAAAGAGCTTCCAAAAATTATGGTACTTATAGCTTTCAGCTCTCATTGCCCCTATCATAAGCATCTTGAAAGTGATTAAGGTTAAAGTGACACAACTAAGAGGATATGCTTGACAAGTTATAAACCGAAATCTCATGCCCCTTACTTACGAAGACCGATCCTCATGCTACTCAACTTCAGTCACGAGTAAGCTCTTGTCATTGTAAGTATATGTGTATCATTAAGAACCGCCAACGGGGTACCAACTTATTCAGAAAACTAAGCAAACCAAGAAAATTAAAAACCAAAACAAAAACGAAAAAGAAGACGCTCCAAGAGAAACACAACTGTGCACGAAACAATAAAAATGAAGCGTTTGGAAGAAACCTGGAATTTTTATTGATGAAGAAGGGGATGCCTTGGGCATCCCCAAGCTTTGACGCTTGTACTTCTTAGATATTTATTGGGGTGACACGCGTGGCATCCCCAAGCTTGAGATTTAGTCCATCCTTCATCTCATTACTCATTCCTTCCATACACCTGAAAATTTTCCTTCATACAAAACTTCACACAATCTCATTAGCAACATTAGTGCGCTTTTGATAAATAAGTCTCAAGGTTCAGTTCTAACACCAAATAAACTTCCATTAGAACACTAGCTACAGTATCACTTCCCTCAAAAATCTCAATTCCCGAAAGGAACTCAAGAAGGAACTAACAAGAAGCAAATGCAGAAAATGGCAGAAATCTGTCAAAACAGACCAGCAGGTAAAGACGAATTTTTTCAAAGACCTTCTGTTGCTCAAATAAAAAAGTGTTGAACTAACGAAAGTTAGATAACAACCTGGGGCAGAAGCAAAAATATTCATGCCTCAGAAGGACGTACAGAGATTTTTCACGAATTTTTACGGTGAAGCACATAAATCTGTTTCGGGACAACAACTTTCCCAATCATTACTTCTCTCTCGTTAGAGGTTACTCTTGGCACAAAAAGCAAATAAAAAGGATAAGGAGCAGTTATTACTAAAGTAATAACTTCCAAGACTCATCTAAAACTTTTGGGTTATCTCCCAATAAGTAATTTTCTTTAACGCCTTTAAGCTAGGCATAAGAAGGAAAAAGAATCAAGTGTTCTCAAATGAAGAATCATTAAAACCAAATCTCTTGTCCTTACCTCTCTTACTTTTATTCTTAACCTTGGGGAAAATATGATTGTTTGGTGGAGAATAAAGGTGCATGGTCCCCTTCCAAGTGTAATTTGTCCTTTTCCTGCACATTCTATAACAAGATAATCAGTAGAAATCATTTTCCCAAGGATCTTTGTAAACACTCCTTCAGCTATTGCAATAGGTAAAATGGTAGCATTATTAGCAAGAGATATTTCCTTTCCTCCTTCAGTAAGCCCCCAAAGATTCAAGGATTCATAAATATCTTTGGGCATAAGACAAAATTCAGACATGATATCACAACGAGCTTGAAAAGTTTCAGTATTTATATCAATCTTTACTGTGGGGAGACACTTTAATGGTTTAGAGTTTATTGGAACATAATTATGATGCTACCTAAGCGTATGATAACAATCTTTTAGGCTAGTAGTGCTAGTCTCAAGAGTGTTCAATCTAGCAAATATTCTTGCGAAAGAAATATCAGTTTGGCTAGGCAAGTTGTAAGTGAGGATCGATTTCTTTATAGCATTAATAGAATAATCCTCACTACATTGGAGGAAATCTCCTCCCACAACAACATCTAAAGCATACCTATAGCAAAGAGCAATTCCAAGGTAAAAACTGCTAAGGAACAGGCTTTGAGTCATTTTAGGCTCAGTTTTTTCATGTAGATCAGAGATTCTAGACCAAGCTTCCTTGAAGCTCTGCTCAATTCCTTGTTTAAAAGTGAAAATCATTTCATTAGGTGACATAGTGACTGGAGCAAGGCTAGACATAAAAGGCAACTTAAGGTAGGAACTAATTTTTTATGTTTTTGATAAAGAAAGCAAACTAGTAAAACTAATTTTTTTGTGTTTTTGATAAAGAAACAAGCAAACAAAGCAAAACAAAAATAACAAAGTAAAGAGATTGGTTATGAGGGACTCCCCTTGTGAAGATGTCCTTGACTCCCCGGCAACGGCGCCAGAAAAGTGCTTGATGGCTCAGTGTGTATGTAGAGCTCGTTGGGGAACCCCAAGAGGAAGGTATGATGAGCACAGCAGCAAGTTTCCCTTAGTTATGAAACCAAGGTTTAATCGAACCAGTAGGAGCAAGGAAATACCCCAAAGGTGTTGCTAGCTGAGCCTTGGCAGGGCGCACTACCGGTGCTAGTAGTAACGTGGAGACCTGCACAACACAACCGTAGAACTCTGTCCCCAACTTGCGATGAGGTTGTCAATCTCATCGATTTTGCTGAAAACAAAGGATTAAACGTATCGAATGGAAGGAAGTAATAGTTTGTAGAAAGTAAACACAAAGCAGTAAATAGTTTATAGATTGTATGTAAAAGAAAGGACTGGGATCCACAGTTCACTAGAGGTGGCTCTCCTTAAGATAGATAACATGCTGGGTGAACAAATTACAGTGGGGCGATTGACAAACACCGAGAAAGCAATACATGCATATACTAATCATCTTGACTCCTTTGAGACTTGATTGGGCATTACAACATTATACATAGACCGCCATCCAACTGCATCTATGACTAATAATCCACCTTCAGGTTATCATCCGAACCCCCTCCAGTATTAAGTTGCAATCAACAGATTATTTCTTTACGAATTGCGTGTAATGTAAACAATACGATTGTTCTATGAACAAAGGATTGTTGTTTTCTCCCTAGTAGCAACATCACATCTAGTACCTTAGAGATTTCTGTCACTTCCCCAGATTACCAGAGGCATGAACCCACTATCGAGCATAAATACTAACTCTTGGAATTGCTAGCATCTACTTGGCCAAGATAGCTACTAACAATGGAAAGCATGCAAGATCACAAATAACAAAGACATGATAGAATCAATAATCAATCTGAAATAGCATCTCAATATCCATCGGATCCCCGCAAACACAACATGCAGAATTACAAATAGATGATCTTGATCATGAACGGAGCTCACAAGATCTAGACATGAAAGCACAAAGGAGGAGAATCAGCCATCTAGCTACTACATGGACCCGTAGTCTAGAGATGAACTACTCACGCATCACACCAGAGGCTTGCATGATGATGAAGAAGGCCTCCAGGGTGAATTCCCCTCTCCGGCAGGGTGCCGGGAAGAGCTTCAGATCCCTCATGATCTAGGGATGGAGATGACGGCGGCTATAGACTCTTTCGTGGATTTTTGATCGGGTACTTAGGGTTTTCGTCCCGAGGGAAATATATAGGCGGAAGGAGAGGACGAGTGGGTGCTGGGGTCGGCCAGACCACCCCCTGGCGCGGGCCAGGCCTAGCCGCGCGGCCAGGTGGTGTGGCCGGCCCCCAGCTCTTCTCTGTCTCGTATTCTGCCATCTGATGTCTTCCGGAAAAATAGGCACTTTGGCTTTTGTCCCGTCCAATTTCGAGAATATCCATTTTTTGACTTTCCTGGAACCAAAAACAGCAGAAAACAGGCAGCTGGCACTATGGCTCTTTAATAGGTTAGTCCAAGAAATCATATGAAAAGTACTCCAAAGTGTGGACAAAACACAAGAAAGTAGATAAAACCAAGCATGGAACATCAAAAATTATAGATACATTTGTAATGTATCAGCGCCCCATGGGGGGTGACCCCTCACCTCCCCCATTCATGTGGTGGTAACCCCCTCCACATAAAAGTGTCCCTTAACATTCCTCTTGAAAGTCTTTACTTTAAATGCATTGAATTTCTCCAAATTTAATGCTCTCTCATTTAATAATACTCTTTTATTAAATTTATTTAGATTTTTATAATTACTTTAATTAACAAGAAATTCACATAAAACCCCCTGCAACATTTCAATATTACATGCAGAACCAATTTCAGCAATTTCACCCGAACAATTTTGGTGTCTATTGAAATAATTCTAGTGCTTTGCAATTCATTCGTCTGAAACACATTTTCTCCAAATGGTGTTGGTGTCCCTTAAATGTGTCACCTTACGGTTCGTGAATAATGCAGACATGATCGATACCCCTCTCAGATCAATAAGCAGAAGCGGGACCTAGAGATCCATACTGACTCCTACACATTCTGCGATGACTTCTGTGATCGTGAGAACCTTTAACGCTAGTAACTAAATCCCTTTGTCTCGCGATATATTACATGTCCGAGATTCGATCATCGGTATCTCCATACCTAGTTTGATCTCGTTACCGACATGTACTCTTTTCTTGTTCCCGTGATATAACATTCTAGCGATCTTATCACTTGCTTGCAAGCTAACCAATGTGATATCACCAAGAGGGCCCAGAGAATATCTATCCGTTATTAGGATGGAAAATCCCACTCTTGATCCATTAGCTTCTACATAACACTTTTGTAGCACTGAACCCACCTTTATAATCACCCTTTCACGGTGTGACATTTGATGTTATCAAGATACTCTTCCAGTGTTAGTGAGTAACATGATCTCATGATCTAAGGACTAGGATTACTTTGTTAGATGTTATAGCAATATAAACACAATGACTTTGATCGTAATGTTATACTTCGGATGAATGTTCATGACATCATTCCACTAATGTTGTGACCTCGTTATTAACAACATCCAATGTCCATGATCAGGAAACCTTGATCATCTTGTTAATCAATGAGCTAGTTTATAAGAGAGGCATAACTAGGAACTTTCCTTTTGTTTATGAAACACACATGTATTAACATTTCCAAATTAATACAGTTATAGCATGCAAAATAAACATCTATCATATACTTGGAATATGTATAATAACAACTTTATTATTGCTTCTCAAGACATATTCCCTTCATATGGAACATGTGGCTAACACGGAGGTGCTGCCAAATTGCAGAACTTCATCGGTTTCAACCAATGCACGTGTACGACTACATCGTCCATGATCCCTCAATCATCAAACGCTTTGGGTCTTAGAGGGTACATAGATCTGCTCTAGAACTTGTTACTTGCATCTCGTAGATATGATCTTGTTGGTTTACATTCGCTATTCTGTAGCATTTTTCATTTTCCATGCTACGAACCCATCAGTGGTATCATAGCCTAGATCTGTGTGTAAATTCTTTATACTAGTAGAACACTATGAAGTAGTGGGTGTTGATGATCATGATGTTACCCTCCTATGTGTACTAATTAATGTCGTGGGATAGTTAGATGAAGTTGCCCAGACCAACCTTATGCGTAAGCTTACGCGAGACCAGTTCCACGCTTGACATGCAACGTGTATTGCATAAGTGGCTAGCGGGCACATGTCTCTCTTTCTATAGTAACATTGTTTTACAACAAAGGGCCAGAAAGGGTGTAGTAGAGAAAATATGGTTATCCCCATTGTGGATTTATGTAGGTAAGAATGGTTCTTATTTCCCATAGAAGCCACGTAAAACATGAAACAACAAAGTAGAGACCGTCTAACTTGTTTTTGTAGGGCAGGTGATGTAGTATGGCCAAAATTGTGTTGTATTCAGTATAATTGTTGTTTGCAATGATCATGTATTTTTAATCTTTCAAGACTTGCACATCGATGAGTACGGAAACCGGCATGAGCCATATGGTTGTCCATTAATGTTTTGTATGACCCACGAGTCAATATTTCATCGCCATGTAATTGCTTTACTTTATCGGTATAATAGCAACAGTTGACGTAGAAAAAGTTGGTGGAGGTAACTACATGACAGCGTTAAGGACCGTGGTGTCATGTTGTTCATGGTGGAGATCATGCAGTGCTTTGGAGATGGAGATCAAAAGCACAAGAAGAAGAAAAGCCTATACCATGCCACATTATGCATCCATGTTATCTTTATCTTTTTATGTATCTTATTTTGCTTTCATTACATCGCAACGGTAGCATTATAAGATGATCCCTCACAATTAATATGCATCGTTGCGAAAGTTCGTCGTTTTGAAGCACCACAAGATGATTAAGTGTGATAAACACTATGTTTACATACAACGGATGTAAGCCAGATTTACACACATATACTTTGGTTAACTTAACGAGCCTAACATTTACAAATGTACAAACATGGACTCGGAACACAAGGAACTGAAAGGTTAAAAATGGGACATATAGATGATATGATCAGCATGGTGATATTCACCATTGAAGCTACACCATCTCACGTGATGATTGATACGTCCAAAACGTATCTACTTTCCCGAACACTTTTGTTATTGTTTCTCCTCTAAACTTGTGTGATTTGGATGCAACTAATACGGACTGACGCTGTTTTCAGCAGAATTGCCTTGGTGTCTATTTTTCGTGCAGAAAATCAACTATCAGGAAAAATCCCGGAAAATATGCCAAAAATCCTATTTCACCCGAAGACTCCAAGAGCCAGAATACGAGACGGAGAAGAGCCCTGGGGTGGCCACACCACCTGGTGGCGTGGGCCAGGCCAGGCTGCGCCAGGGGGTGGTGTGGGCCCCCCAGGCACCTCCTCGGCCTCTCTCTTCGCCTATAAGGAGCCTTCTGACCTAAAAACTTCGGGGGGTTCAATGTTTTTCCAGAAGGAGTTCCGCTCCGCCACCACCACCAGATTCCACGAAACAATACCAGAAACTCCGTTCTGGCACCCTACCGGGACAGGGAATGGGAGGAGATCATCACCATCATCATCACCATCGCTTCTCCATCGACCATCCATGTTTCCCCCATCTATGAGTGAGTAATCCCCCGCTGTAGGCTATGGGGATGGTAGGGATTGGATGAGATCGTTCATGTAATGGCATCAGATTGTTAGGGCATGGTGCCTAGTATCTTTTATTAGTGCTTTATGACTTTGTTGCGACTTGTTGTGCTTAATGCTTGTCACTAGGGCCCGAGTGCCATGATTTCAGATCTGAACATGTTATTGATTCATTATGATAGTATTGTTCTTGGTCTTATCTACAAGTTGTATACACACGTTGTTGTCTGGAACCTATGGCCCCGAAGTGACAGAAATCGGGATAACCGGAAGGGAAAGGCTTTGATGTGAGGATCACATCTGTTCACGAAGTGTTAATGCTTTGCTCCGGTGCTCTATTAAAAGGAGCACCTTAATTGCCAGTAGTTCCCTAGAGGCCCCGCTGCAAACGGGCTGGCAGGACAAAAGATGTTGTGCAAGTTCTCATTGCGAGCACGTATGACTATATATGGAACACATGCCTAGGATTGTCTAGTACTTGGGTGCTTTATCTTATTTATCTGCAATTGCCCTATGTTCTGATTGCTATGTGAATTGTCTTGTCCATGCAACGCCCGTCCATCCATCCCTATGCCTACCGCACTCGAATCCCACTGTTTACTGCTTTTGTTACTACTGTCTTTGCTTTACTACTTCTGTTACTTTACTATTTCTACTACAAAACTGTTGCTACTGATAAACTACTGTGAGCAAGATTGTTTCCAGGTGCAGCTGAATTGACAACTCAATTGTTAAGGCTTATAAATATTCTTTGGCTCCCCTTGTGTCGAATCAATAAATTGGGTTTCACTTCCCTCGAAAATACTGCGATACACCCCCTATACTTGTGGGTCATCAAGACTATTTTCTGGCGCCGTTGCCGGGGAGCATAGCTTTATTTATCAAGTTCACTTGGATTCTCTATTGTTCGCTGCTATCCATCCATCATGGGTAAGTCTCGTGATGGCAAGGTTCCTATTTTACCATCCACTACAAGAAGAGGTACGGTTCTGAACACCTCTGCTGCTCTTGATTCACCATCTGTTATAAGTAAGCTCGTTACACCACCACATACACATGCTACACACACTGCTACTACTGCTGAATCTGAAACTTCTGATGCTTATGATGTTGCTTCTACTGTGCTTGATAAGAGTGGTTCATTAGGTCCTTTCTTAGATGCTACGATTGCTAGAACTATAGCTGGAAATATCGAAACTCCTAATGAAATCACCACCACACCCGTTAGCTCACCTGAGTCTAGTGAGAGTTATGATACTGAAGAAGATTATGTTGAGATGACCGATGAGTTTATTGAAGAATGTAAGAACACCCATGATAGGAGCGCTGCTAAGAGTCTCCTTGAGAGGCATACTATTAGACAGAAATTATATCCTGCTGCTAAGTTTGCTGCTTCTCCCATAAACATTATAGATGAAGATTATGATTTCTCTCTTGATCTATCTTACATAGCTATTGTCGAGAAAGAACCTTTTTGTGGGACTAAGAATGAAAGTGCGGTGGCACATATGAATGAACTTTCTACTATGAGTGGCTTGTTTTCTGATGAAATTAAGATGCATACTTATTTTGTTGCTAAGATTTTTTCCTTTTTCACTGAAAGGAGAAGCTAAAATGTGGTTTAATAATTTACCTCCTGGATCTATTGATAGCCCCGAGTGCTTGATTAGTACTTTTCTATAGAAATATTTACCTCCCAGTGGTCGACATGCTATTTTGCAGGAACTTTTTGATTTTAAACAGGGAGAAAAAGAGGTATTGCCCGAATCTTGGGCAAGGTTTTGTGCTTTGATTCATGCACAGGCTGGAAGTCCATTACCTAAGAATGAGCTTCTTGATATATTTTATAATGGACTAACCGAGGGATCTAGGACATACCTAGATAGTTGTGCTGACTGTGTTTTCAGGAATAGGACTCCAAAGGAAGCCGAGGAATTAATGGCCAAAATAAGCAAGAATTATGAAGATTGGACTCCTCCTAAACAAGTTACACCTGAAGTAATTGTACCTGAACCATCTATTCCTGTGCCTATTCCAACATCAAAGAAGAGGGGAGTTATTGAATTAAATGATGAAGTGATGAAGGAAGCTAAGAAATGTCTTAAGGAGAAGGGAATTAAAGCTGCAGATGTCAAGAATTTACCTCCAATAGAAGAATTATGTAAGCCTATTCCCTACTCACCCACTATTGAGGTACACTCTCTCCAACACTTTGATGAAGGTGATATCCCTTACTTGAAACCTCATGATCAATGCTTAGAAGAATTTAATATCTTTATTGTTAAGCAAGATAACTTTAATAAAAGGGTGCAAAATCATCTAATGGAAAACACGAGAGCTATTGTTGAGTTGAAAGATATTGTGGAAAGGACCTCTAATGATGTTAAAATGATTGTTAAACACTTTCAAATGGTTCAAACTCAAATAGATCAACTTGTTAAAGTACAAAATGACTTGCTAGTTAATGTTGCTAAAGAAAAACATGCTTATGAAATTAGAACTAGAAGTGGAGCTGCTACCCAGGATCCTCTATATCCTGAGCGGCATCCCAAAAGAATTGAGTAGGATTCTCAACAAGCTGAAAATAGTGGTTCTACTTGTAAGAAAAGGAAAAAGAAACATAAAACTATCGAAGAACCCTCTGAACATGCTATAGATCCTAATAGTATATCTATCTCTGATGCTGAAACTGAAAGTGGTAATGAAGAAAATGAAGTTCCTGGTGAAGAAAAAGTTGAAGAAGAACCTGAAAACCACACTAAGAATACTAAATACACTAAAGAAGATTTTATTGCTAAGAAACATGGTAGTAAAAGAGAACCTTGGGTCCAAAAACCTATGCCTTTCCCTGATAAGAAACACAAGTCAAAGGAAGATGAACACTACAATAAGTTTTGCGAGTGGATGAAGCCTTTATTCTTGCAAATTCCTTTGACTGACGCTATTAAATTGCCTCCTTACTCAAAGTATATGAAGGACATTGTCTCGAATAAAAGGAAGATCCCTAATGAAGAAGTTTCTAGTTTGCTTGCAAATTATTCCTTCAATGGTAAGGTTCCTAAGAAACTTGGAGACCCAGGGATTCCAACTATCCCTTTCTCTATTAAGAACAGTTATGTTAGAACTGCTTTGTGTGATTTGGGAGCTGGAGTTAGTGTTATGCCTTTCTCTCTCTATAAGAGGCTTCAACTAGAAAAATTGATACCAATTGATATATCGTTGCAAATGGCTGATAAATCGTATATGTGAGGATGTACCTATTCAGGTGGCTCACAATTGCTTGATATTAACTGATTTTGTTGTGCTTGAAATGTCTGAAGATGATAATATGTCTATTATTCTTGGGAGACCTTTTCCTAATACTGCAGGAGCTGTTATTAATTGTAATCAAGGAAAGGTGACCTTCAATGTTAATGACAAGGAACATACTGTCTATTTCCCCAAGAAGATTGAAAGGACTTATGGCTTGAATTCAATTGAACATGTTGAAGGCATTCAATTTGGAGAAATATATTATCCCATACCAAGAGAAAAATTTGAAACTATTATGATTGGGACCATTGCTATCAAGGTTGAGGTAACATAATCATTAGTGGAGTACAAAGTTTTGTCTCATATGTAATTGTTTTGGTAGCAAGACTTGATCAACCTTGCTAACAAAAGGATTTCATTGAACAAATCAATGTTTTCACTATGATTATCTCCGTTTATTTCTATCCTTTGCATTTGAGTTTTTGCTTTCGTTTAGTTTTCTTTGTGTTGTTAGTTGCTTGCATGTTAGAACTTCTGTAGTTCTAGCCTTGTTTTGTCCTTGCATCATGTTTCAAAAAGAAAAAAATCTGTCTGTCAGAAAAATCATTCTTCTATTTCTGAAAATTGCCCAAAAATAAAGTGTCTCGAAATATTCTAGAAAATTCATATTAAATTTTTACGTGAAAAAAGGGGCAGAGGAGTACCTGGTAGGTACCAGGGGGGCCCACCAGGCAGCACACCATGTGGTGGCGCGGCCAGCCCTGGGTGGCGCCATGCCTTGCTGTGGGCCACCCCTGCCCCCCCCCCCCCCCACTACTTCTCTCCCCTGCCACTTTCTTCTCTCTCCCGAGTAAGCTCCAGTTCATAGCTCAAAATCGCGTTCTTTCTGTGCTTGCTCTCAATTTCTTTGATATCCTTGCTCAGCCCATCTTTCTTGCTGAAATTTGGAGCATTTGTTCCCTGGTATGTGACTCCTCCCCTTGTCCAAGTATATTTGTGTTTAGTGGAAAATCCTATTTTTCTAGAAGACTCAGGATGCCAGAAGATGGAGTGGAGGTGGGCCACAGGGGGCCCACACAACCCCATGGCGCAGGCAGGCCTAGGCCACGCCAGGGAGTGGTGTGGCCACCCTGGCCCACTCCAGCCTATCCCCTCTGGCGTATATCAACCTCCTGAAACCCTAAGCCTCGGGGAGCGAACACAGAAAGATTCTGCCGCCTCTGCGGGGCGGAAAACACCGAGAGAGAAAGATCTCTCCGGTTGGCAGATTTCTGCCGGGGGAATTCCTTCCCGGAGAGGGGAGATCGTCGCCATCAACACCACCATCAAGCTGGACTTCATCGTGATCATCATCATCATCACCACCATCATCACCATCAGCACCCTCATCCCCATCTCCATATTGCTGTAACAATTGGTTGAATCTTGCTATAGTTCATAGGGGAAACTTTCCCGGTGTTGATTACTCTTTGTAGTTGAAGCTATTGAGTGAACATTGAATTATTGTTTATGTTCAGATTGTTATTCATCATTATTTCATCTCTGATCATGATCCATATGATGTCTTGTGAGTAGTTCGTTTTGTTCTTGAGGACATGGGAGAAGTCTTGTTGTTATAGTTGCGTTGAGAAAGATCCAATAGATTGTTATTTAAGTTGTGGTGTACTTCTTCTAGTGGTGTCATGAGAACGTCAACTACATGACACTTCACCTATAAGAGCCTAGGGGAATGCATTGTGTATTTGGCTACTAATCGTAGGAGTTGCCGGTGTGACAGAAACCTGAACCCCCGTTAGGAAACCATTGCGCAAGGGGCGTAAGGGTCTTAGAGTTTAAAGCTGTGGTTAGGTTTCTACCTTAATTACTTTCTTGTACTTACGGATGTTTGCAAGGGGTATAATCACAAGTATGTATTTAGTCTTGGATGGGGCGGTACATTAGCACAGGTTCACCCACACAACACTTAGCAAGCTAAAGAAGATTAATCGACTATATGAAGCGAAAGAACTTGACAGTCTTCCCATGTGTCCTCGAGAACGTTTGGTCATTTATAGAAATACAACCGGCTTGTCCTTTGCTGCATAAAGGATTGGCCCACTTGCTGCATTTATTCCTACTGTCTTTTATTTACTCGTACTTTGTTTACTTGCTTTATCGAAAACCCCTAAAAATCCGTTTGCTAAGTATTTGCAGAGAATTCTCGATCCATACCACTAGCCAGCACCTTCTGCTCCTTGTTGGGTTCGACACTCTTACTTATCAAAAATACTATGATACACCCCCTATACGTGTGGGTCATCATGCAGGTCTCCACGTTGCTACTAGCACCGGTAGTGCGCCCTGCCAAAGCTCAGCTAGTATCACCATTGGGGTGTTTCCTTGCTCCTACTGGTTCCATTAAACCTTGGTTTCATAACTGAGGGAAAACTTGCTGCTGTGCTCATCGTACCTTCCTCTTGGGGTTCCCAACGAGCTCTACGTCGAACGACGAGCACATCAAGATTTTCTGGCGCCGTTGCCGGGGAGTCAAGGACATCTTCACAAGGGGAGTCCGTCATAACCAATCTCTTTACTTTGTTGTTTTTGTTTTTCTTAGTTTTCTTTTTGCTTTGTTTGCTTGTTTCTTTATCAAAAACACACACAAAATTAGTTTTACAAGTTTGCTTTCTTATTTCAAAAACACAAAAAAATAGTTCCTATCCTAGTTGCCTTTATGTCTAGCCTTGCTCCAGTCACTATGTCACCCGAGGAAATGATTTTCACTTTTAAACAAGGAATTGAGGAAAGTTTTAAGGAAGCTTGGTCTAGAATCTCTGATCTACGTGAAAAAACTGAGCCTAAAATGACTCAAAGCCTGTTCCTTAGCAGTTTTTACCTTGGGATTGCTCTTTGCTATAGATATGCTTTAGATGCTGTTGTGGGAGGATATTTCCTCCAATGTAATGAGGATGATGCTATTAATGCTATAAAGAAATTGATCCTCACTTACAACATGCCTAGCCAAACTGATATTTCCTTCGTAAAAATATTTGTTAGGTTGGACACTCTTGAGGCTAGCACTATTAGATTAGAAAGTTGCTATAATACGCTTAGGGAGCATTAAGATTATGTTCCAATAAACTCTGAACCATCAAAGTGGTTCCCTACAGTAAAGATTGAGATGAACACTGAAACTTTTCAAGCTCGCTGTGATATCATGTCTGAATTTTGCCTTATGCCCAAAGATATTTATAAATCTCTAAATACTTGAGGGCTCACTGAGGGAGGAAAGGAAATATCTCTTGCTAATAATACTACCATATTACCTCTTGGAATATCTGAAGGAGTGTTTACAAAGATCCTTGGGAAAATGATTTCTATTGATTATCTTGTTATTGAATGTGCAGGAAAAGGACAAATTACACTTGGAAGGTCCCTATTAGAACTCCTTGGAGCAATAATAGATGTGGGAAAGGGGACCATGCACCTTTCTTCTCCACCAAACAATCATATTTTCCCCAAGGTTAAGGATAAAAGTAAGAGAGGTAAGGGCAAGAAATTTGGTCTTAATGCTTCTTCATTTGAGAACACTTGATTCTTTCTTTGCTTCTTATGCCTAACTTAAAGGCGTTAAAGAAAAGTACTTATTGGGAGATAACCCAAAAGTTTTAGATGAGTCTTGGAAGTTATTACCTCTGTAATAACCTCTCCTTATCATTTTTATTTGCTTTTTGTGCCAAGAGTAACCTCTAATGAGAGTGAAGTAATGATTGGGAAAGTTGCTGTCCCGAAACAGATTTTTGTGCTTCACCGTAAAAATTCGTGAGAGAGCTCTGTATATCGGATTGAGCTGTAATTTTTGTGCTTTTGCCCCAGGTTGTTATATAACTTTAGTTAGTTCAACACTTTTTGATTTGATTAACAGAAGGTCTTCGAAAAATTCGTCTTTACCTGCTGGTCTGTTTTGATAAATTTCTGCCATTTTCTGCATTTGCTTCTTGTTGGTTCCTTCTTGAGTTCTTTTGGGGAATTGAGCTTTTTGAGGGAAGTGCTACAGTAGCTAGTGTTCTAATGGCAGTTTATTCGATGTTAGAACTGAACCTTAAGACTTATTTATCTTGAGTGCACTAATGTTGCTAATGAGATTGTGTGAAGTTTTGTATGAAGGAAAAATTTTAGGTGTATGGAAGGAATGAGTAATGAGATGAAGGCTGGACTAAAGCTCAAGCTTGGAGATGCCACGCGTGTCACCCCAAGAAATATTCAAGAAGTACAAGCGTCAAAGCTTGGGGATGCCCAAGGCATCCCCTTCTTCATCAATAAAAATCCCAGGTTTCTTCAAAACGCTTCATTTTTATTGTTTCATGCACAGTTGTGTTTTTCTTGGAGCGTCTTCTTTTTCATTTTCGTTTTGGTTTTTAGTTTGCGTGGTTTGCTTAGTTTTCTGAATAAATTGGTTGGACCCCCTCTTTCATACATTTGGTTTGCAAATAGTTTGGTTTGGTTTGGAAAAGAGTAGGAAAGTTCATGCTTATGTGGTAAAAAGAGCTTGTTTTTGACTGTGGCCTATGCTTTGTCATGCCATGCTTGATATTGTTTTGGCTTTAGGTTTAGTATTCTTTGTTGTAGCATGACTTATTATAAACAATTGAGATTTCTTAATGTGCCTTGGATGAATCATGCGTTGTTTTAGCATATTAAAGCATAGTATAGTGGTATTCTCCTTTGATGCTTTATTTGGGTTGACTTGGCGCATGCTCACACCATGTTATGACTATCCAAAGTCACCATAGCGTTTATGATCCTTCAGTTTTCAACTTGTGGTATCACTTTATGCTTTTATCAATGATGTTTTGTCGCTCTGCATGATTATGGCCATTATTGCTCTCTTAGTTTATCGCTCCCAGTCATTTGCTAGCATCCACAACAAAGTATGAGTTCCACTCATGCATCCAACTCCCTAAACCAATTTATTCCAAAGAGTCCACCATACCTACCTACTAGCTTATGCTATTCCAAGTATATTCATGCTTTTGTTTACCTTCCACTTGTTATGAGAAAACTAGTGATTAAAGCTCTCATGAACTTGATGGCACACTTTACTTTTTTGGCTCTAATAAACTTGAACCACTGGGTCCTTCTTTGTTGTGTATATGCTTGCTCTTTATAATTTGAAATTAGCAGAACCATGTACCATGGGGAACGCTTTCAACATTGCACTTGTACTTTGTACCCCGTTGATGTCATGTTCTTTTTCTTACGGATCCCGGCGGTGTGAAATAAAAGTGGAACTTGTAAGATCATGGAGTTTGTATGTGTGTTAGAGAAACGCCTGGGCCGCTAGCCTAAGCCATGCCTAATCATGGTGGAAACTTGCAGCATCACCATAATGAGCACTCTACGGAGCATCCTCAATAAAAACCTATGCAAATAGCAAATAAAAAGATCGCTGAGATGCGCATTGTCTGCTTGCCTTGTCTTTTGATTATGGGAAAGCTCCCGTATCATGTGCAAGGGGTACCCTGTTGGCGGTTCTTAATGATACACATATACTTACAATGACAAGAGCTTACTCGTGAATAAAGTTGAGTAGCATGAGGATCGGTCTTCGTAAGTAAGGGGCATGAGATTTCGGTTTATAACTTGTCAAGCATATCCTCTTAGTTGTGTCACTTTAACCTTAATCACCTTCAAGATGCTTATGATAGGGTCAACGAGAGCTAAAAACTACAAGTACCATAATTTTTGGAAGCTCTTTATGAGACTTGAATCCCTACTTCCTTTTACAAAAGGCCTTTCTTTCACCATTATATTGAGTCTCCACCTTCTATCTTTATGCACCTACTTTGAGAGCATAGTGGCCATTCTTAGTTCTATGTGCATTGTCCCAAGACTAGTTGATTGATGCATAACTTGTTATTGCTTGTTTTAAACTATTGTATCTAGTCACTCTATGAACTTTGAAGGTGTCCTATGCATTTATATTTGCTACTCTATTGAGGGACAAGCTGAATACTAGTATGCTATGTTTTCTTTATGTGAAACAAACAAACGTCTTGCAAAGCATTGTTATTCATGAATCTTTTGTCTGTGCCTTTTCATGTTGCATCATAGTTTCTTTGCTTATTGCTAGAACTTTGTCTTTCATGCTATGATTGAAGTACTATGATCCCAGCTTTGAACGCTTTGCAAATACTTTGATCAAGTCTTTGATGGTGCATGTCACCTCAAAAATTATTCTTTCTTTTTATCACTTACCTACTCGAGGATGAGCAGGAGTTAAGCTTGGGGATGTTGATACATTGCAAATGTATCTATAATTTTTGATGTTCCATGCTTGGTTTTATCCACTTTCTTGTGTTTTGTTCCAACTTTGGAGTACTTTTCATATGATTTCTTGGACTAACCTATTAACAAGAGCCACAGTGCCAACTGCCTGTTTTCTGCTATTTTTGGTTCCAGGAAAGTCAAAAAATGAATATTCTTGGAATTGGACGGGACAAAAGCCAAAGTGCCTATTTTTCCGAAAGGGATCAAGTGTCAGAATACGAGACAGAGAAGGGCCAGGGGCCGGCCACACCACCTGGCCGCGCGGCCAGGCTGGGCCCGCGCCAAGCGGTGGTGTGGTGGCTCTCAGCACCCCCTCGACCTCTCCTTCCGCCTATATATTGCCCTCGGGACGAAAACCCTAAGTGCCCGATCAAAAACCACGAGAGTCTGTAGCCGCCGTCATCTCCATCCCTAGATCGGGAGGGATCTGAAGCTCTTCCCGGCACCCTGCCAGAGAGGGGAATTCACCCTGGAGGCCTTCTTCATCACCATGCAAGCCTCCGATGTGATGTGTGAGTAGTTCATCCTTGGACTACGGATCCATGTAGTAGCTAGATGGCTGGTTCTCCTCCTTTGTGCTTTCATGTTTAGATCTTGTGAACTCCGTTCATGATAAATATCATCTATTTGTAATTCATACATGTTGTGTTTGCGGGGATCCGATGGATATTGAGATGCTATTTCAGATTGATTATTGATTCTATCATGTCTTTGTTATTTGTGATCTTGCATGCTTTCCGTTGTTAGTAGCTATCTTGGCCAAGTAGATGCTAGCAACTCCAAGAGTTAGTATTTATGCTCGATAGTGGGTTCATGCCTCTGGTAATCTGGGGAAGTGACAAAAATCTCTAAGGTACTAGATGTGCTGTTGCTACTAGGGAGAAAACAACAATCCTTTGTTCATAGAACAATCGTATTGTTTAATTTACACGCAGTTCATAAAGCAATAATCTGTTGCTTGCAACTTAATACTGGAGGGGGTTCGGATGATAACCTGAAGGTGGATTATTAGTCATAGATGCAGTTGGAAGGCGGCCTATGTATTATGTTGTAACGCCCAATCAAGTCTCAAAGGAGTCAAGATGATTAGTATATGCATGTATTGCTTTCTCGGTGTATGTCAATTGCCCCGCTGTAATTTGTTCACCCAGCATGTTATCTATCTTAAGGAGAGCCACCTCTAGTAAACTATGGATCCCGGTCCTTGTCTTTTACATACAATCTACAATCTTTTACTGCTTTGTGTTTACTTTCTGCAAACTTTTACTTCTTTCCATTCGATACGTTTAATCCTTTGTTTTACGCAAAACACGGTGAGATTGATAACCTCATCGCAAGTTGGGGACAAAGTTCTGTGGTTGTGTTGTGCAGGTCTCCACGTTGCTACTAGCACCGGTAGTGCGCCCTGCCAAAGCTCAGCTAGTAACACCTTTGGGGTGTTTCCTTGCTCCTACTGGTTCGATTAAACCTTGGTTTCATAACTGAGGGAAAACTTGCTGCTGTGCTCATTGTACCTTCCTCTTGGGGTTCCCAACGAGCTCTATGTCGAATGACGAGCACATCAATCATATAGGAAGATTTTTGAGTTACGAGTTTAGCAACCATCTGAAAGTTGAGAAATTGTTTCGTAGACTTGAATTTACCGAAACACCATAGTAGTATGGAGTCTTTGAGAATATGATCAAACCTAGTTTAACTTGATAAGATAGAATATAAAACTACCATTGTGCTTTTAAAGATTATACTATAGTGACATTCACTTTTACACTAAAAACATAAACATCATGATCCATTGAAATGGCAAGGGATAAAACCTAGGTTGTCCTTTATTAAATTTTCATATGCAAGGCATAGGTAAAATATTTACAAACCAATATCGGATGTGCATGTTTTTGTAGGTTATCCAAAATTAACTATTGGGAATTCCTCTACCGTAATACTAAAAATAAATGTGTTTGTCTCTAAGAATAACAAGTTCCTTGAGAAGGAATTTTTCATGAAAAGTTAAGTGAGAGGATAATACAATATTAGATGAGGTTTATGAACCCCGAGTATCATGTGCTAAGTAGCACAACACTGGAAAGTGTTCTAGAGGTAGTTACAGTGCTCATGGCTCCCATACCTATAAAATGTTGTAGTCCTATAGATCTAAGTTCCTATTGAATCATGTAGGTCAGGTAATAATCAAATATCATGATTTAAGTGCAATGTATCATTGTTGGACAATAATAAATCAACTACATACAAATAAACAATAATGGGCCCTAACTCCATTAAATATCTAGAAGCCATAAGAATTCATGATAGTATCCATACATGAAATCAAGTTGTGAACTTGGTAGACCCTTTGAAATATGTGAAGTTTTTCAAGCGTAAGTGGATCTATATATAAATATATGTACATGTTCACATCTACGAAATGATCGACATGTCAGAAAAATGTTACAACAAGATTTGGTCTTTCATAGCGATATTTAGTGTGTGTGGATTATTGTAGCAACCACTACATATTGAGATTTGATAATTGAATAAACAAAATAAAGTCCTTCTCATAGAATGGTTACCTATGATGTGTGTATGGCACTATCTAAAGGGTTTTATTGATTCAAAGGCTGCTAAAAAGTATGCAGACTTCAATGTTTGATGTAAGCACCGTAGAGTTGGAATCTTCATCGGGATGAAACCATTAAAGATTTTAATTTCATCAGAGATAATGAAGATGATTGTGTTTGCAAGAAATTAAGTGGGAGTGCTTGCAATACTTTATGTAGAAGAAAATTTGTTGATTGGAAATGATGTATCTTTTCTAAGACGCAAATAAAGAATTTCATTAAAATTTGGATTTCAATTACTTAGGTAAAACCAGAATATTAGACATCAAATGTCTATACTGATAGATTGAACTACTAATATAGTTATGCCAAAGTACATAGGTGAAATATTGAATTAACTTCGATATGAAAACGACAAGAAAAGTTCTTGCCACATGGAAGAAGGTTGGAAAAAGATTCAATTATATTTGACCAGTGAGTGAAACCTCATGAATGATTTGATCAATCATGTATACCGTGATATGTACATATCTAGATAAGTCCTTCCCTCTAAGTGTTGTGAGCATATACACGAGTGATTCATAAGATGATCATTGGACAATGGTGCTTTGGAAGAAATAAGAATATGTTCTGTATGTAGAGATGATAGAATAGTTCATTGTAATGTGTTACATTGATACTTGCTTTGTCGCATATACAAATAAAGTTTATCTCAATTTAGGCTATGTGTTAATAAATAAGGTGGCACGGTGAAATGGAAGAAAGTTCCATGATGGATTTGGATGACTTCCAAAGTTATTGCATTGTGATGGATACTACAATGAAGGTTGAGTATATGAATGCTCTAGCAGTAGCAGAAGGAGGAAATTTGTTTCAAATAGTTTGTTATCAAACTAGGTGTAGTTCCAAGCAGGCTATACTATGAAGATCTATTGTACGAAAATAGTGTCAACGTAGTTTTGGCTAAGGAATTAAGGTCTCAGTAGAAGACTAAAATTATGCAATGCCATATCATTTGAGAATGAGTGATGCGTAGAGATGCAAAGACAAACAAATACACACGAACCTTGAAGTGTCAGAATCGGAGATTAGGTTTACCACAAGCAACATGTATGAATAACACTAGAATGCCATATGTGTTTAATGCAAAACCAAGACTATATTATTGACTCTAGTGCAAGTGGGAGACAGTTAGAAATATGCCCTAGAGGCAATAATAAAGTTGTTATTATCATATTTCCTTGTTCATGATAAGTGTTTATTCTCCATGGTATGATTTTATTAATCGGAAACTAAATACATGTGTGTATACATAAACAACATAGTGTCCCTAGTAAGACTCTTATGACAAGTTTGTTAGTCAAGTGATGGTTAAGGTTTCCTAACCATGGACATGTAATGTCACTTGATAATGGGATCATATCATTAGGAGAACAATATGATAGACAGACCCAATAATAAGCATAGTTGTTGATCGTGTCACTTAGTTTGGTTTCTATCTCTTTCGTACATGTCAAGTTCATTTCCTTAGACCATGAGATTGTGTTACTCCGGGTACAAGAGGATTGCTTTATGGACATCAAACATCACTTCTTAACTAGGTTATCATAAAGGTGACTTTCAGGTATCTCCGATGGTATTTTGTTGAGTTGCATAAATCAAGAGTGGGATTTGTCACTCCATGCGATGGAGAGATATAAATGTCCCTCTCGATGATGTAGCATCCCAAAGTTTGCAAACGCGTGACTAATGTGGTTAGTCACGGGGATCCTACATCATGGAATGAGTAAATAAATTGTTGGTACTGAGATTGAACTAGGTATACCGATATCGATGATCAAATCTCAGGAAAATAATATATCATGAGGCAAAGGGAATCGGATACCGGATTAATTGAATCCTTGGCACTATGGTTCGAGCCATAAAAGAACTTCGTTGAAAATGTAGGAACCAATATGCAAATCCTGGTCCCACTAATGGTTATTAATCATAGAGGTGTCTCGATCATGTCTCCATGTTCTCGAACCCGTCGGGTCACACACTTAACGTTTCAGTGTCACTGGGATTGGTCGAGATAATAGATGGGTTGATAGAATGGATATTTGAAGTCTTGGATGATATCCTAGATATCACGAGGAGTTCTGGGATGGTCCGGATGTAGAGAAAATTATATGGGAGCTATGTTTTGGTTCTAGGATTAGTTCGAGATAATTTTAGAAATATTCCGAATAGATCTAGAAGGTTCCACAAGGTTATGGAGTGGGCCCCACCTGTCTGGAAGGGCTCATGGTCCAACTAGAGGGGAACCCCAGTCTACATGGGCTAGGGCGCCATGCTCCCCCCCCCACTTGGGGAAACCCTGGCCACCCCAAACCCCAGGGGAGGAATCCTAATCCTGGTCGCCGCCCCTCCCTTGGAGGAGGGGCAAGGTTGGATGGCCCCCTCCCCTGGACACCTATATAAGGAGAGGAGATGGAGGTGCACTGGCACACAATTCTAGGCACCGCCTCCCTCTCTCTCTCTCTCTCTCTCTCTCTCTCTCTCTCTCTCTCTCTCTCTCTCTCCCTCTCTCTCTCGCGCGCATGCTCTCTCCCGTCTAGACGCTTAGCGAAGCGCTAAAGAACTTTTACATCCAAGGATCACCATTATGACGCCGGGGTCTCGAGAAGCTCTTCCCCTATCTTGTAGGATCAAGGAGGAGACGACACGAAGGAGAAATGTGTAGATACCGCGGAGGTGCTGCCGAATTGCATGACTTCATCTGTTTGAACCGACGCACATGTATGACTACATCGCCCATGATCCCTCGATTGTCAAATGCTTTGTATCTTCGAGGGTACGTAGATCTGATCTAGAAATCATTACTTGCATCTAGTAGATCTGATCTTGCTGGATACATCCTCTATTTCGTAGGAATTGTTTTTGTTTTCGACGTTGCAAACCCATCATTGGCATCAAGCTCCTTTGAGTGCTCCCTATAGAGCAACGGATATGGCGGTCGCACAAGGAGTTCTGATGCTTGTCTGATTTGCGCCTTAAGTGTTTACAAGTTGAAGGATCGATAAGCATGGATAACCAAGACATGGCGTGAATAGATTTCTACAAATTTTATTTTCATCTTCACTAGTTATAGGCTTTGTAGATAAGTAGCATGAGCCTAACGCAACTAGTAGTATAACATATATACTAATACAAGATAATCCAAACATTAGTGCTATCACAGAGGTAAATAACAAGTTAAAGAGCTCAAAAGAAATGATCGACAAGATGTATCCCTATATATATTCACTTCCTTGAGGGGAAGCTAACACTAGCAAAAAAGTTGTCATCCATGATGATTTGGTCCATCGAGCGTTATTGAAGGCCCGTATTGTACCACAATGTTATTTTTTTTCTCGTGGTAGATGGAAATACTTTTTTGTTTTCACGGTGCTCTTCTGCCACGAAATCATAAAAAGCATGGCAGAAGCTCGGCCGACGCGTGGTAGATGTCAGATTTTTGGTTTCTCGTGTGGTTTTTACTATAATCGATGCGACCACTGTATTTGATGCATGTGGGATGTGGTGTCAATGTCTCCTGCAGACCTTTTTTAGATAGCGCCTCCCTGTTCTGAACTTTAAAACGTTGCTCTGTGCAGCAACCGGTTAGTCTAGTTGTTGGGTCCTAGGAGGGGTGATTTTCGTTGCTGGAAGCGGGTCGTAGTTTCATTGCTGCCAGATCGATTCCTTAGCTGAAAATTCGTCTAGATCCTGCCTTCAGCTTCTCCCCGCCCATCACAGATGCTACGTTGTCGCTCGCATGTTGCTCCTATCGTGTCGGAGATCCTGGGCAACATAGGGTTGGCGTCGCCCCCAATAGATGTCGCTTCTATGGAGATGGCGGAGGCCAAGCCAGTCTCTGCGCAAGATTTCACCATCGTTGGAGCACCGACACCGGCAACAGCCATTTCTTTCTCTTCTCATCCCCAGGAAGCACCTATGGCGGTTGACACAATGCCAACAAGGTGAATTTCCCCCTTTCTTTGTGTGAATGAGGTAGACAAAGAACCTATATAAATATGTTGTTTATTCAATTTTGATTTGAAATTTGTAGCTCTATGAGGGATAAAAAAAGAGAATCTAAATGGAATGATGATGAGGACAATGATTTGTACTTTGCATGTAATCACCAAGGGCTTGTTGATGAAGCATTATACAAAGAGAGTGGTGATCACCAACCATTACAACTATTTTGGGAACAAACCCATGAGAGTTTTAGTGTAAACACAAGAGACGATGCTAGATCAATCTCATCAATCATGAATACGTGGCACATTCTTGTTATGCATTCTAATGCATAACTATACCACCATTTATCATGTATGACTGGTGGTATCACTAACTATCGGTTTATATGCCAATGCTATCAGTTTATATGCACTATGCATTTTACACTACTAGGAAACAGCTTATAGGTAGACAAGATATTCTCTGGCGCATATGTAAAACTATGCGACACAGATATGTATCAGTGGCGCACATGAAAAAATGCGCCACTGAAGTTTGGCAGTTCAGTGGCGCACGAAACCAATATGCGCCACAGAAGTCCATATTTCTGTGCCGCATATTTTCGTGTGCGCCACAAGAAGTGATGATTCTGTGGCGCATATAGATGTATGCACCACAGAAAGTTGATGGGACCCAGCATCAAAAAAAGGAGGGAGACGGTTCTATGGCGCATATGTCCATATGCGCCACAGAAAGTGATGTTTATGTGGCGCATATGGACATATGCGCCACAGAACATGAAAAAACATGGAAAACATATCTCACCCCCCGATCACCTTTTCAGTTTTATAAAAAATAAACAAAAATGATAGAAACTTTAAAAAAATATTCCTTTGAGTTGTAGTTAGATTTTAGGGTATAGATGTAGACAAAATTGAAAAACATGAATTTCGATATATTTTGCAAAAATAGGTCATGTCACGGTAAAACGGCTATAACTTTTGCATACGATGTCGAAAAAAAATCTTTAACCTATCAAAATGATCGTCTCGAAATTTCCTACTCGATTAGGTCGTTCGGGATTTTACAGAATCCCCAAATTCGAAAAGAGTAAAAAGTTATTTAGGATAGAAGATTTTTTACTACAAAAAAATAAAAAGGGGGAGAAACTTTTGTGGCGCATTTCTCCCATATGCGCCACAGAAGCCTTAGGCTCACCGGTTCCCCTTCTCCTTATATTCCTTCACTTCTTCTCCTTCTTCTCCCCTTCTCCTCCACTTCTACTCCCCTCCATACTTTTCCCTCCACTTCTCCTCCCCTCCATACTTCTCCCTTTCTCCTCCACTTCTTCCCCCCTCCATACTTCTCCCCCCACTACTCCTCCCCTCCATACTTCTCCCCTTCTCCTCCACTCTCCGGCGACATCCACCTCCGGCCATGGCTACCTCGGTGACCTCCTCCACCTAGGTGACCTCCTCCTCCGGCGACCTCCAACACCACCGACGACCTCCAACACCACGACCACCTCCGGCGGCCTCCTCCGACCATCTCCGGCGAGCCCTTCCTCCACCTCCGGTGGCCTCCTCCTCCTACTACTCTGACCACCTCCGACGGCCTCCTTCTCCTCCGGCCATCACATCTGATCCACCTCCGGCGACCCCCCACCTCCGGCCAGATCTGGCCCGTTTTTTTTTAAATTTGAAAAAAACTTCTGTGACGCATATTGGCCATATGCGCCACATGAGTTTGAGATCTGGCCCGTCTTTTTTTTGAATTTTGGAAAAAAACTCTTGTGGCGCATATTGGCCATATGCGCCATAGAAGTTTGAGATTTCTGTGGCGCATTTGAAAATACGCCACAGAAGATAGTTATCAGTGGCGAGGTATCAGTGGCGACTAAGATATGCGCCACGGATAGTGAAAAAAGGTGCGCCACTGATAAGTTGTTTCCTAGTAGTGTTATATTATGTATTGTTACGTATTTATGTGTTGAATTTTTAAGGAGTTAAGTTTTGGGAATCGGCTAGTTTTTTTAGCAGAGTAAATATGAGAAGTTAAACGATAGTGATGCATTTAGTACTTTAAAATATGTGGGATCGGCTAGAGATGCTCCAAGCCGCGGTAGTTGCATGAAGAATACTCTGCGGATGAAAATGAAGAAGAATGAAGAGTTGAACTTTTTTTTTTTTACCATATTTAAAAGAGAACTCGTTTGCGTGAAGAAATTTGGTTTTTGTTGTGTAGACAAGCCCTTACAACTAAGCATTCTAATTTCATAATTTCAAGTTGGGAGGCAAAGTTCTTCTTTTTCTATGCGCTGGCGTATCAAGGACGTGATGGGTGCAATAGCGTGGCAAAGTCAATGCTTTCATCTGTTTCCAGATGTGGATCATATTGTTCCCCAGAAAGTGCTTCTTTTTCTTTTGAAACGGGAGAAAACCCTCCTTTTCAGATATGGAATTAATGGTTTGCCCAAACAGAAGCGAAGATTCAGCGTGCAGTGGGCATGTGGCATTGTCGCTGCAGCCTTGTAGACAATATGTTTCCTTATTAATGGACTTGTTGCTAAGAACGACGGAAGCTGTTAGTGTTGCCCAGGAATCACAGGAATTAGACATTCGTGTCTCCAAATGTGGACGCAAGACAAGAGACACCACACGAGCCGATGCCCCTCGACCTCTTTATCCCGCTGATGATCCAAGCGAATTCGACAAATGGATGGCTGTCAATAATGGAATCCAATACCGCCGACTAATTAATTATCCGCGTTTGATCTAAGCAAAGATATCGCAGTAAAAAAAAAGTGGTAGCCGAAAGCAAACCACGTTGGAGACACGCATGTTGTCAACTTTTTGTTTTGTATGGAAGTTTAACTTTTCGGCTACCCCGTACGTTTAAAACATGGCGTGAGTTCTTTCTTGCTGTTAGTACTTTTTAAAAATTCGTTTGCGGTAGTTACCCCTTTATATATTTAGTGTAGCCAACCCTGCCATGGTAAGATGGGCTTTGAAGCTTAATTGAGTTTCAGTTTAAGCCAAAGTTCGCGTAATGAATTCCACGTTGAAGCGTCGTCATGCATGTGAAGTGGACACAGTGCCAGAAAAGTTAGGTGTAGAATTTACTTTTTGTCTTTACATGGTTCGCTAGTCTTTGAAAATAATGAAGGAGTTTATTATAGATGGGCGAGAAGTGCGTAGGGAAAGCAAACAAATTTGAAATTGACCACACCTGCTTTCGACTAAACCACAAGTGCAATAAATAGTAAGTGCATAGTAGTACTACGTAGAAGTCAACACCCTGGATCTTTCTTTTGTGTGAACAGAGCCTATGATGTTTGACATCGAAAAGGGCAAGGATGTACACAGCGAAGCAAAAAAAATATTTCTCTTCTGGAAACGGTCATCTGTTTGCAGTGAAAACTCAGAAGAGAGGATAGCTACTCCTTGGAAAAGAACAGGGGATAGCAACATGCTAGCTAGGGCTCAGCAAGAGCTGCCTGCCTCCTACGCATCACGAAACTGCAGTCGTACAAGCTTCTCTCTCTCTCGCCTGGGGATGTGTCGATGCAGTGAGCGGATCCTGTATTCCGTGCTTTCATACATGCAAGTCAAGCTACTCTACAACGTAACATTGCTCAAAGATTGCGAGTGCGACTATCTACCATACTCTACACTCCGTAGTCTGTACTACTACTGCCCATCACCACGTACGTACTCTTGCACGACAGACGTGGACATGCAACCTCCGTTTTTAAGTCGTCGGAATTAATGCTTGGGTGCATGCCATACTGTACAACCATCCTGGAAGAAGTAGAAACCTAACAAGTAACCAACAGCATGACAGTCGATCGAGTTCCCATGCTACATATACTGTATAACCATGGTGGAAGAAGTTGAGGCGTAACAAGTAACCGCAACATGACAAACCGGGTTCACTTTCTGGTCAATCGGATTAGGCGGAAGCTAGGTGAGGAGCTTGAAAAATGGGAAGCAGGAAAGATCTCGATCGATGTGTGTATGGCGCCGGAGACTCTGGACACGGAGTGTGCTCCGTGGGAGGCACGGCCACGGGCACGGTTACGGTCGCGGTGGGGCGAGCGACGACCGGCGAACAAGTTGCTTCCCCGCCTTCTCAGGTGACTCCAACGCAACACCGCCACGCCACGACGCGAGATCATCTCCCTGTCTGATCGACTGTACCTGTGTCCACCACCGCCGCGAACGACCCAGGCTGCCTAGCTTGAACCGTTCCCAACTACAGTACTACCAAGTGGTAACATCGGCGTGTCATGTCGCTCGGCCCGGGAGACAGCCGGGGGAATACCGTTTCAAAGTCTCGCTTGTGCCAAGGACAAGTGATGGTCTCAGGGCATCTCCAGCGGGCCGAGGCAAACCGCCCCGCATCCGCTCCGTTTCTGTCCGGATATCTCGGCGCGGACATAATTTGGGTCACGGTCCGGTATGCCTAGGCAGGGCACCCAGCGGCAGGACCCATCCTGTCCGCGCTGGTCTGTACGAAAAAGTTTAACTAGAAACACGCGAAATTGACGAAATTTTATATTAATTCATAGGTAATTTACATAGGAAATAAAAAACAGAAACCCTAGCATCTACTTGGCGGTGGCAGCGGCGGTGTAGCCATCTACTTGTCATCGTCGGAGACGAGGTCGACCCAAGCCGGCGGGGTCCAAAGGTTCGCCGGCGGCAGGCCAGGCTGCACGAGGTGCACGGGCGTCGGCGGGTGGATCACCTGCCCCTGAGGTAGGGTTGAAAACGGAACAGAAACGGACGGAAACATATGTTATCGTTGCCGTTTCCACTTGTGTAGCTGAATCAGAAATGATACGGAGAACTTTAAAAATTAATACGAAATCGAAAACTATCATAAACGAATATGGAACGGAAACGAACGGATATGATACGAAAACGAACTTTTGTAATAGTGAGTATCATCATATCATACTGTGTACACTAAAAGTAACATATAATAGACAAAGAATGTCTCACATCTTCGAAAAGCGATAATTGTACATAAAGTAACACATAACGAAACACTTTGACAAGCACATAAGTTCACATAAATAGTTTCACAAAACGCTAAGTCGCTCACTTGATTAGTATGTCGTATGAACCGATTGCATGTATTTCGTATACCCTTTATATATTCTATGGCTCAACAAGACCAAAAGAAATCATTAACGCAAAGTACTACTTCGTACATGGGCCTACTAGTTATATTTCCGAAAAGTTTCCATATTTATTTATCCGGAATTTTCTTACCGTTTCCGTTTCCGTTGGAAATGACTCCCCCATTTTCTTTTCTGTTTCCATTTAAAATATTCCGTTTTCGTTTCTTTTCCGCAAAATTCCGTTTCCGTTTCCTTTTCATCTCTCCATTTCCTTTTTCTTCGGAAACGAGCGGAATTTTTCCTTACCGTTTTCAACCCTACCTTGAGGTGAGGAGCTGGCTCTAGCGGCAGATCAGCCATGTGCGCGATCGAGGGTACCCACGCCGGCAGAGGTGGTGTCGGCGGCAGATCGGCCATGTGTTGCGCCTGCTGTTTCCGTCAGGCGTCGTAGTACCCCTCCCACCGGGCGTTCTTGTCCTCGATGGACGCCGCCATGGCCTCCCGCATCATGGCATACTCGTCATAGCCATCAGGTACGATAGCCTGGTACTCGGGGCAGTTGGCCGATAAATCAGCCAACGTTGGCGTCCGCCTCCTGCTTGCACTACAAGAATATGGACGGTCCATGACGTTATGATTTTAACGTGAATGAGAGGAAAAACGTTATAGATGGCCATCCATGATGATTTCCGCGACAAAAAAAGGCGTGGATCTCAGGTCATAATTGGATCCATGACGTTTTTTCTGCCTAAAAACGTCACGGCCGTCCGTGACATTCCTGCACTTTCGTCATGGCCAACAATACCGGCCCGGTCCCGGCCGAAACGTTCTTGACACTTTTTTGTCACGGAAGATGCCACGTGGGAAATGGTGGCCTAACCTGCCGTTAAAGCTTGTTAACATCGTTTGCTGATGTCATCACCGATGTTTCTGACATCATCAACTTCCGGATGTTAGTTTTTTGTCATGGACAACAACTGGTAACTCCGTTTACTGATGTCATTGCTTACTTTTTTTACATCGTCATTTTTCATGACAATATTTTTCAAATGCTACCAACGTTCCAAGGCTCAATTTATTTTGTATGGGTATTTGAATACTAGATACCTCTATAGTGTTGCCAATGGCAGACACAAGAAGAAACTTATTCGATCCTTAACGCAAGATGAAGATGGAACAATTGAGGGATATGAGCAGTTGAAATCTTATGTCACAAATTATTATAAGGGTTTTTTGGGAAAAACAGAAGAAGGTTCTTTCTGCCTAGATGAATCCCAAACAGACGACGTACCCCGGGTTTCTGTTGAGGAAAAAAAATTGACCGCTCCCTTAACCAAGGACGAGGTTAAGAAGGCTGTATTCCAAATGGAACACATTAAGAGCCCTGGTCCGGATGGATTCCCAGCTAAGTTTTATCAAATCTTTTGGGATATTATCAAAGCAGATCTTATGAAAATGTGAAAATGTTTAGCGCTTTGCACGCTGGACAATTGGATTTGTTTAGATTGAATTTTGAAGATATTATCTTATTACCTAAGAGCAATGAAGCAGAACGTATTTAACAATACAGACTGATATGTCTTCTTAATGTTAGTTTTAAGATTTTCATCAAAGTCGCGACCATCAGGTTAAATTCAGTGACTGACCATGTAGTTCTTCCTTCACAAACTTCTTTCATGCAAGGTCATAACATACTTGACGGTGTGGTTACATTGCCTAAAACAGTACATGAACTACATAGGAAAAAATTAAATAGGGTTATTCTAATAATTGATTTTGAGAAAGCTTATGATAAAGTTAAATGGTTCTTCCTTCAGCAGACACTTAGAATGAAAAGCTTTTCTGTTGAGAGGCTTTAATCAATAGCTTTATGTCGGGTGGTAGTTGAAAGGGCATGTATGCCCCATATGTGGTTTTGGTAAGTAATGAAAATCTTTATAGACAAATGTGTAAATTAAGTTTCACTTGTAGGTTTGTCCATTGGCATCACTTGGACCATGTGTTGGTTTTAAGGTTGAAAAAGAAGAAGCAATATCCAAGGGCTTTGTGCCTATTGGAATCAGGTAGAAGAAGAAGATCAATTATGTCTTGAAGAAGAAGAACAAAAAAATAAAAAAAAGATGGAGTTCCTCATGGCTATCTTTAAGACATCATCAAGAAATGAAGTGCAAGCTCAAGGTGCACCATCTCTAGAAGATCTCATGTGTAAATCTTACCATCCTCGGCAATCATGGAGGGATGAAGACAGCGTCAAAGAAGAGGTTTCGCCATGGAGTATAGGGGAGCCATTCGAAAGTCTTCATCAAGCAAGAGCAATCAAGAAAGATGTTCTATCTTTAAGGTGACAAGATCGTCTACATCAGGCTCAAGAGGAATGCTCAAGGTAAAGATATAATTTTGATAGGGTTTCTATTTTACTGGTCTCTTATAGTTTTGGGAGACCGGGTTTAGGATAGATAGACGTACTATCAAGAGGGGCTCTCGAGTGTGTAGCTCGATTGTATCCTTCGAAGAGAGCTCAAACATTTGCATACATAACATCATCTTTCTTGGTTGTTGTTTGGTTTTTGTCCATGTGAGGATCTAGAGCTTGTGGTTATCATCATGACAAGCTCCAGTTCATCAAAACGGATTTTAATCTTGCGGGTTTTCCGGATCCACTCCTTGGGAGATATCTCACATATATATTCATGATATTTTCTCCCTTTTGTTGGATTCTACACGTCATTATATTTCCAACAAAATTGGTTTCATCTTGTTTGGAGTTAGGATGCGAAAGTTATTGCGTATCTAGTTTCTGAAGTTTTCGTGACCGGTAGTTCCGGTGGGCCACCGGTAGTACCGCTGGGCATTTTTGTCGGCGGTAGTACCAGTGTTAATTCCGGCCCAACTTTCGGTAACACCATTTTCTGTTCAGTAACCTCTCTGTTTTGGTCATATATATTTGTCGAAACTTTGACTGGAATTTCTGGCGGTAGTTCCGACCCGATTTTTCTGTTTCCGTGTAACTATTTTCTGACCGTTGGCTGAGTGCCAACGGTAGTTCCGCCCACCCGGTGGTAGTACCGGCAAGGATCATTTTTGTGTTTGTTCGCATCGCTGTTTTGGACCGTTGGCTGGGTGCCACCGGTAGTACCGGCCACCCACTGGTACTACCGGCCGTGCGCGTTTCTATGAGTAATGGGCAGATCGAGGAGCCCTTTAAAAGGAGCTCCCCTCCCTCTTCGGGGGTTAACTAGCTTTTTCTTGGTTTTTCCCTTCTCTCTCCTCCATTATTGACCTTGAAGAGTTTGTCCTCTCCCCTTCCCCCTCCTATGATTCTTGCATGTTTTTTAGGGATTTGAGAGAGGAGATCTAGATCTACAACCCCCACCAAACCATATCCCTTCTTTGTGAAGGAATCCTTGGGATCTAAACCTTGGAAAGTTTTGTGTTCTTCTCTTGTGTTCTTCCTCTCTTATTCCTCCAATAGCTTTTGTAGCTTTGGTGGAATTTGAGAGAGAAGGACTTGCCTCTTGCATTTGGTGCATAGGTTTGAGTTCTCCTAGAAGATTCGGCGAGTTCTAGCTCTTGGGCTTGTTTCTCTTGGGTTCTTAGAACCTTGGACGGTTGTGTGGAGTTGTGGTCTGTTCTTAGGGGATCCAATTGAGTTGTGGTGATTCCCCAAGCTTGTTGGCCTTTTGTGGTATTGTGGAGCCTTTGTGGCGTTTCTTGGGAGCCCTCCAATTGAGTTGTGGAGATTGTCCCAAGTCTTGTACGGGTTCGGTGACCGCCCTCAAGTGTCCCATAGTGGAACGTGAGTAGGCCTTTGTGGCGAGCTCACAGGAGAATAGGGTGAAACTTTTGTGGCGTCGGTGAGTAGCGTGCCTTCGCATATTGGGGTGAGGCCTTGTGTGCGTTGGGTGAGCATCGAGCCACCACACCTCGAGGTGAGCCATTTGTGGCGTTCGAAGTACATTGCACCCCCGCATATCTCCAACGAAGACGTAGCTTTTTAGGAAGGGAACTTCGGAAAATAAATCATCGTCTCTGTGTCTATCGGTTATCTCTCAACTGAGCCCTTTACTTATCCAATTTATATTGTGATAGCCATGGTGCTTGAAGCATTATATCTTGCTATCACCTTGTTGCTTATCTTGCTTAGCACAGGTTGTTGGTGCACTTAGTGAACTTAGTGAATATAGATTTTGGCTTGATAAATTAAACTTTAAGTTTTATTCCGTATTTATTAGAGCCTAAACCATAATAATTTTAAAACGTCTATTCACCCCCTCTAGGCGACGTCCATTTCCCTTTCAGTAGTGTTGCCATCAAAGTAAATGACGATGTTGGTAAATACTTCCAGACTAAAAAGTGCTTAGACAGGGTGACCCATTATCGCCAATGCTATTCAATATAGTGGTTGGTATGTTATCTATCATGATCGAGCGTGCAAAGTCTGACGGACAAATTGAAGGTGTGATTCCCCATCTAATAAATAGAAGCTTATCTATCCTATAATATGCCAACGATACAATGCTTTTTATGGAACATGATCTCGAAAAGGCTAAGAATTTGAAACTCATACTTTCAACTTTTGGGTTTAAAGATAAACTTCCATAAAAGCAAACTGTTTTGTTTTGGCGAGGGTCAGGATACGGTGGAACTTTATGCAGAACTCTTCGGTTGTAGTCAGAGTGTTTTTCCAATTCGACATTTGGGTATTCCGGTTCACTATGGGAGGCTTACAAATGTTGAACGGAAAATCATTGAGCAAAGACTACAACTGAGGTTGAGTAGCTGAAAAGGTAAATTACTCTCCATAGGAGGAATATCGGTACTCATTAATTCAATACTAAATAATAGGGTATTGTATATGATATAATTCTTTCAACTTTCAAAAGGAGTTTGTAGAGATTGGATTATTTTCGAGCAATATTCTTTTTGCAAGGAGATTCTGAGAAGAAAAAATATAGACTGGCTAAATGAAGTGTGCTTTGCCGACCCAAAGAACAGTGGGGCCTAGGTATTCATGATCTAGAGATCAAGAATATAGCCCTACTTAGTTAATGGATCTTCAAGTTATTAACTGAAGATGGCATATGGCAAATTCTATTAAAAGGAAAATATGTTGGTTCAAAAGTATTGTACCAAATGGTTTGGAAACCTGGTGACTCTCACTTTTGGGCCTGCCTGATGGCAACGAAGAAACATTTCTTCCGCTTCGGGACATTTTCTATTAAGGACGGTTTTCAGATAAGGTTTTGGGAGGATAAGTGCGTTGGCTCTACTATACTACACGAACAATATCCTCTGTTGTATTCCATTGTCCATTATAAGGAGGAATCGATTGCCACTGTATTGAAATCATTCCCCCCAATGTGAGTTTTAGGAGAGATTTGATTGGTACCACACTGGACTCTTGGATAACGTTGCTTCATAGATTAGCAAATATTCAATTATTAGTTGGGCCTGATGAATTTCGTTGGAACTTAAGTGAGAGTTGTTCTTTCTCCGTTAGTTTCTTATACAATGCTTTAGTCCAGCATGTTTTACCGGTTTTAGATAATAGGATGATATAAAAGATGAAGATACCTCTAAAAAACAAAATGTTTGCTTGGTACCTTCATCGAGGGGTTATCCTTACTAAAGATAATCTTATCAAGCGAAATTGGCATGGAAATCCTATGTGTGTGTTTTGTCATCATAACGAGACAATCAAACACTTGTTTTTTCAATGGAATTTAGCTAAGGGCAGTTACCCAAGCAGCTTCGGGCCTGTATCCATCACGTATTATTTGCCAACATATTTGGGAATTGGTTACACGGTATAGATCATAAGTATAAGTTATTTCTTCGGGTTGGAGCGATTATCATTATATGGTCGCAATGGCTATGTAGAAATGATAAGATTTTTAATGATAAAATTTGTTCTCCCATGCAGGTTATTTACAAATCTACCAACACCCTACGATCCTGGTCGGCGCTGCATCGTACGAATTTTCACGATCTTTTTACTGAGGTGTGTACGCGGCTAGAAGATACGGCACGGGATTTGTTTACGTCATAGATGGAAACATAATCTTCGGATAGACCCTCCTTCAGCATCTTAGGCGTTTTATAATTTCTCACTCTGATATATAATCCGCTTTCTTATTTTATTTTGTTGGATCTGTGGATTATGTCCGCTGTGTGCATACTAGCTATGCAGAACTTAAACCTTTTAAGTAATAAAGCGTCCATTTATCGAAAAGAAAAAAAGTGAGGTATGCCTCTAGCGTGCGGTGTTCAGATAACACGTATCTCGCTCAGTGATGACCAATGAAGCAACATTTATTAGTCTTGCACACCTAGTAGCTTGATTTTCCGCTAAAAAAACCTAGTAGCTTGATTTCACGTGAAAATGAAGTATCTCCGCATGCAAGAAGTCGAAAGAAGAAAAGGAAACAATCAGTGTCAACGTGTTGCCAAGAGCTTCTAGAAAAAAAACGTGTCCCTGTCTTTGATTTACTCCACGAATGGGTATACTATTTATTATCTGGGTCAGTTCAGATGAGGACAGACAAAGAAGGGCTTGATTAAGAGATCGAATAAGCTAGGATAATGTTTGACTCACGACGATGATCAACCGAAAAGCATTAAGTTTGCTGCATAAAGCAAGACAACAGCACCAACAATATTTGACTAGTATTCCTTCCGTTTTAAAATATAAGATATTTGAAAAGAGTGTGTCTTTTTATTAGTATGTATACTACGGGGAGTAGCTTTTTCCATCCGTTCGATAAAACATGGCCACTCGTCAGTCATGATGTATCACCATCGAGCACTAGAAACTCTACTTCAGGTACAAAGTACAACGCTGTAATGGGGAAGTACAACGTAGGGGGCCGGCCGGCCGGCAGCCTCAGATCCCCTGTTACCAATGTGATCTCGCTTCTTCCTTTCTTCACTGATTCTCAGAACGAGAAAGGCGACAGGACTTCTACGAGGCCAGGCCAGTCCTGGACTCCTGGCGATGCATGGCATCGCACGTAGTACCTGACGGCAATGGCAGGTCGACACGCACGACGCGCCTGTAGAATACTGTGTACGCACGCGAGCTGGAGCTGGGTGACCCCTGACCGATCGACCGATCGATCGATCCATCCCTGATGAATGATCCTGATACCCGGCAGGGCAGGGCAGGGCAGGCCTGGGCTCTCTGAGCCATAAAAGTGCGAGCGCGCAGGGGGGAGAGGTACGCGGTGGCTTGCGAAAAGGTATCGAGGACCGACCGTCTTGGCAACATCATCACCGGACGACACTGCGCGCGGACTGCATGGCATGCATGCTCGCGGCCAGAGACCCGCTGCGCTGTCGTCCCGTCGCGGCCGCGGGCGGCCAGCCATTCACTAGCAATGAGCCGGTGACGCACCAAGTGACGGTATATCGTATACGCCTAGATATGCATACACCAGTAGTGAGCTGTATTCTGTTTCGGGAGCGCGCTCTGGGACCAGATGCCGGTACGTGTACGTATACGAGCGGGATACGATTGCAACGGTACGGTGCGCGTGAGCGGTTTTATATGGCAACGGCTGGAAAGCATTTTAGTGGTCACGTGAATTCCTCGTCCGACAGGTCATTGTTGGTTCAATACCTTGAGATTCGAGGAAACAATATACTCTATTTGTGTCTCGAATTAGTTGTCGCAGATTTATCTAAATTTCCTTTAAAAAAATATTTATCTAAATTCGTATATATCTAGCGCGTTGATAATTTATTTGCTTCTTTACATTTCCTAAACCATTCTATTTTTTTTGTTTTTAGCTCTTATTGGTTGTTCCATGAGCTTTATATATGTCGTCCATATATATTTTTTGAATTTCTTCTATTTTCTATTTTTGTGGTGTCTATGTGAAATCATAGACATGGCGCCATACTGCTTTGAATTTGATAGTCAAAGATCTAAAACTTGTATAGTTTGAAGTACATGGAGAAAATTGAAGGTGGACTAATAAGTTAGGGGCCAAACTACAATTGATCATGTGAGGCGCATGGACATATCATGTGACCGAGCCCGAATGAAAGAACTTCACATACAAACTAGTGACCACAAAGTGCTACTGTATATTGCAATACAGAAGTTGCGCTGCCATAAATTTGATTTAGAATCAGAAGAGAATGGAAGTTTCACATAAGCATTTTTGGTCCAGTATAGTATTCCGCGCTGGACTCTAGCCGGAAATTTTCATATAGAGTTTCAGTTTGATAGGTTTTGTTCCATAATTAGTTTACTCTAAGTAAGATTTGATACAAAACTAAATTTGTGTGAAAGGAACTAATGTAAGTATAAATGAACATCTCCATTTTGGGACATTTTTGGGAGAAGGTGGTGCTACCGAGCTTTTTCTTTTTCTTTTTGCTGAACCTGAAGATAGAATCCAATGCATGTTTGCAAGAGGTAATTATCGGATAAAGTATTGATGTCAAAGCTGTGGTTCTATCGGGAGAGGGGAGGGGCAAAGGGAGGATGACCAAAGAGAGATACGTATTCGGTTCGATACAAAACTAAATTAGTGTGAAAGGAAGTGATGCGTAAATCAACATCTCCATTTGAGACCTTTTTTCGAGAAGGAGATGCTACGGGGTCACGACTATTTTAAATACAAACCAACATTTAACCTGAAATAAAACATACAGTATATCGTACTAATGAGCTATCGAAGGCGCGTAAGCATGCATACGCAAAGAAGAAATTGCCGTCAGGGTTATTTTTTGGGTAGGCATGCACAAGCACAACTAGGTTCCCATCAGATTAATAAGAAAGCTCATTAAAAAGAAAACACTAGAGTAGGTTCCCTACGCAAACGGAACAAACGCTGTGGTATATCTTGCCCTGTTGTTGCGTCCGTGGGGAGCAAGGGGGTGGTGCCATTCATGCACGGACCTGGCTCAGGAGGGGGGGTGCAGCTGCTGGCAGTTGGGCAACAGATCCTTTTTCCTCTCTCTCTCCCACCACTCCCCTAGCCCATCCAGCGATGATGCCCAGGGTCGGGGGCAGGGATTCTCTGCAGCACCAACCCTAGAGCAGATGTCTGCTCCCAACCTGGAATCATATCTACTCCACCATAAATCCTTGAGCTTATCCAGCTGCTCCATACATACATATATCGTGCCGGGACCCCTGGATCGCCTCGAGCTGGATTCGGTCCTCACTCCTCGCCCACTCGCTCGACTTGCTTCTGGTCTGGATTAGACACGCGACAAGTTGTTGCGCGAAACGACAGCCCCGCGCGCGCGGCCGGTGCAGTGCTGTGCTGAGCCCGTTCCGATCGCTGTCAGTCCCCTTTACGTGACTACTGTGGCCTGTAGTAGGCTGTAATCCGTAACAGTCCCGTTCGTCGATCGGCTTTACAGGCAGAAAGATCGCAATGGAAAATATAATTGTGGCCAGTGGGCGGGCTGCTGTACCGATGGATCATGGATGGATGCCGATCGGATCCCCTTTCCTGCGTGCGTGCCCTACCTGGCTCAATAACCCAGGGAAGCCTCTCGAGCCGATCCCTGCAGCAGAGCGAGGTTTTGGTTTCTTCTTGACCACCGCCCCCGCGGAGTGACGTGCCGACGACATGGGCGCGGTGCTGCGCATGTCGGCACGCCGCTCCGCAGCGCGTAACGTACGTCCCGTCGAACCCCATGCTACGCTACATCGATGGTCAGGTAGGTAGACGGAGTCGTCGTTCGCCGGAGAGAGAGCGAGAGATCTCTGTTCTGTCTCGGCCCTTACGTACGTACGTACGGGACACGCGCTGGCACCGGTGACGGTGCAACTTGTTGCGCGAATCGAGCGCCGCGAAAGCAACTTCGTTTGACATCTGCAGCGTGTAATGTGCCGAGCGAGGGGCGGTGCCTCCTGCTTTCCTGGTCAATGAAGAGTTGTGTTGCGCTTTAGTATGTAGCTAGCTAGACTTTCAGACCTTGACTCCAGCCATGAACATGTACTACTCCGTGCTATCTAGCTGTCCGAGAGAAGCAAAAAAAATACATTCTGCGGGCAGCCCATCATGATCGTCTAAGAGAAAGAAACGGAAACCTGAGCGTTGCGTTGGTCGTGCGTGCAATGAGGTTATTACGCTGGCGCTAACGAACGCCACACAGTGCCTGCACACACACACACACACACACACACACACACACACACACACACACACACACACACTCACACTCACAAACACGACCCTGCAGCGCACAGCAGGGCCACTAGCTATAGCGAGGCCAGCCCGTCCGGTCCGGCCATGTTTGCGACCGACGAGATGGACGCCAGCTGCGGAGGCTGCGTCGCATCATTCACCCTCTGGCCCCTCTCCTCTCCCCTTTACCACCACCTGCATAGCACTGTTGCAGAGTGCAATCCCTGCGCTGCTCACCCTGCATGGCTCGCTCGCTCGTCCGATCAGGCCAGCCGCATTGCACTGCGTAGCGAGGCGAGGCGAACGACGGGTCGACACGTACCTGCGCTTGGCCCAGGCCCCAGCGCACAGCAAGGCCCAACGTGAGGCAAAGCCCTGCCGCTGCAACAACCAGCACAACGGATCAGACTGGACCACCGGTACAGGCTACACAGAGGCAGAGGGCCGGCGAGTATGCACCACTCGTCTCGCCGGGGAGCGTCGTCAGATTACGGTATCCCGTCCCGTGCCAGGGCTCGTCATCATCATCATCACCACGCTGCTGCTCATGCCTCCAACGACTTGGTTCAGCAACTAGCCACCCAGTACCATCATTGCCGCCAAAAATGCATTCAAGGCGCATTACCAGTTCGGTCAAACACACGGGTCGCCCAGATCAGGGACGTGCTTCCCTTGGGTGGGCAACAACTAATGCGGCCAGGCCGGGCCGGGCCCCATTAATCCAGTCTGTCCGTCGGTCTCGCAGCTACTAGTAGTGTAAACGCGTCCAATTTAAACTTGACGAAAGGCGCGGATGATCTGATGCCTGATGCGATGGCGGAGCAAGTGACCCTGGAAAACCCTGTGCGACTGTCACGCTCTTGACCTGGAAACTTGGCTGGTTTTCCATTTCCCAGCTGATACTACTACACGCGAGTTAAAATTTGGGGCCGGCGACCGAGTCAAAAGCCATGCGCGGCTTTCAGGTGCTAGCGCGCACGTACTACTGCTGCTGTGAGACTAGTAGTACTAGTATTACTCTAGGCACTGAGTTGAAAAACACGAAGTCGTCTAAATTAGGCTACTGTTTATCACTCATTCAAAGCTTCAAACGTGCTACTGCTGTTGTTTCCGGAGCTTCTCTTTTTCTTCACTGCGCTGTTGTTGTTCGTGAGAACGACACGAACGGCAGTTCTATTCGACCTCAATCCTTATTAAACCTGATGCTAATATTTACCCCTAATAATATTATTAATACCCAAGTTATACATGACCAAGGATTACGAAGTGAAGATCAAAATTGGACACACTCTGGTAAGAAGAGTGGAAGACAATTCACAAGGGTTGCTTTCGGCGTAATACTCCAGAAATCAAAAGTAGTAAAACACATAGTGCAATAGAACGGTAGTCCCCAAAAAAAGAAAGGCAAAATGACTGAAAACAGAATCACGTCTGCAACATTGGAAAAACTGTAGCACTCGACCCGTTATGTTTCCGACGTAATTTTGGTTCCCGCGCAAGATTTCCCGGCCTGAGCCCATCTCAGCTGAACCTGCTAGCACTAGCAGTTCACGCCAGAATGGGCAGGCATTAGGCCCTGAGCCCATCTCAGCATAGACCGGCCGAACCTGCGTTAATGGATCAAATCGAGCAAACTTTTTTTTTCAAATTCCTGAGTTTTTTTTCTTTTAGTATCAGCTTCGAACTGAAAATCTGAAGGAATAGGTTTAGGGAGGGGTGTCTGTCAAGTGTTAACCCTTATGGGGATGGGAGCAAACTTTCATGAACATTTCATAGAAAAAAAAACGTTGCTGCCTTTGAAAAACATGTCATGAAATCCCCAATGTCTCTTGTCTTTACGACTGGATCACTGGGCAGGTTTACACAAGGAGGAAGATAAATGTCTCTTGTCTTTAGGACTGGATTACTGGGCAGGTTTACACAAGGAGGAAGATAAATGTGCAATTTTGGTTGCAGCAAACCAGTTGACGCAAGTCGACCGAGTTTATGTAAAAGACTGATGTCACGCCGGGCATAAAACCTGAAACCCGGACCCGGGAAGCCCGATGCTGCTATCGGATGACAGTTCTCGAAACCCGATTTAATTTCAGGAAATTCGGGTTTTAGCTGCGGGTACTCGTTTGGATCGAACAACCCGAAGATGTAAGAAAAATCCCGTGACCACCAGGTCCCAGCGCAGTAAATCCCGCTCAGCCCAAATAACCACCTACCACGGCCCACGCTCACGCAAACCCTAAGCCTAAGCGGTGCCAGTCATTCTCGTTCCTCATTTCCTCAGAACTCATCCGTCTCCATAGTCCTAGCGGTGCCAGACCGCCAGACGCCAGTGACCTCACGCCGCCGCCACGCGCCACGCGGGCACAGCCGCGCAGGCACTCAGGCACGCACCTGCGCCGCAGCCCGACGCGAGTACGGGAGGAGCCACCCACCTGCGCCGTTGGCACGCGAGTACGAGAGGAGCTACCGGCCATGATCAAGAAGGGAAGTTTGACATTCTAGGTTGGTGGAGGCTCAATGCAGCTTGCTTTCCTATCTTGGCTCCTATGCCGCGTGATGTGCATGCAATACCCATCACTTCAGTAGCTTTGGAGTCGGCTTTCAACACAGGTAGGCGTATATTGGATGACTTCTGAACCCCACTTACTCCATTCATGTTGCAAGCTCTTATGTGCGGACAAGATTAGCTACGAAGGTCTACTCCTATTGACATCCAGGAGAATATGGAGGAATTAGTTAAGTTGGAAAAGGGTAAAAAATAGTCTCACAATACTTCTTGTTTTAGATAGTTGCATTGCATCATGCATTCATTCTCCAATATTGTCTAACTTTTTGCTCGCCGACTTGTTTGTAGAGTTAATAGAATAATTCGGTGGCAAAGGAAAAGGCAAAAATGACAAGGCATCATCTTCTAAATCTGTAGCAAGCAAGTCCATCTCCAAACCTTGAATATCTAAGTAAAGGTAAAATAATAATGTTCACTAGATGAACAAGCAAATAACAATCATGTAGTTCTGTAGATACTAATGAGTAGTGACTCAAGTAGTGGCTAATGAAATTGCGTTTGACTTCTGTAGATACTAAGGCGTGCAGCCACTTGGACTTGCAAGCAATGGTGGCACTTGTGAGCTTTCTACTGTAAGACTTCGAGTATGGTGGCACTTGTGAATTGTTATGACTTGTTGAACTGCTGTGTGTTGTCTATGTTTGTAAATTATGTATGGTGTAACTTTGAGCATGAGTCTGTCTGTTAAGTGACTTTGAATTGGGATGTGAACTTGTCAAAATGCTGCCGAATCGTTGCCCATTGCTATCATCTTACTGTTTTGTTGTCGTATATTCTTGAATTGTTGTTATACTGTTGAAATGGTGCAGAATTGCAACCAAAACACTGCAAAATTGCTGCCAAAATGTAGCAGAAACCAGCTTATGTTTTTTTAATTCACTGTGTTTGTGTGTATGTCAGGTAAAATTGGATTACCCAGACCCGAAATTCCGGGTACCCAATTTGTTGGGTAAGATAGAAGCTACAGTACTTTTGGGTGTATTTCTTGAAACCCAAATTTCCCATTACCCGACCTGAAAATTAGGGTATACCCGAACGCCAGCGTGAGACTGATGGATGCCCCCCAACGGGTGGCCGACAAGCACTAAGTTGATGTCAAAGACTCATGGATACCCCCAACGGGTGGCTGGCAAGCATGTCGGTAGTTGGTTTGGGGGCGTTTTCCAAACTGCCGACGGTTTGGGGAGGTCGAACATAAACATATTTCATTCAAATTTAGGAAAATTTACAAGGTTTGAATGAAATTTGCGTGAATTTAAATCTAAACATAGACTAGTACACTACTATGCGGCGGCGCTAGTTACGCTGTCGCATCCTACTCCTTGTCGTCGGAGGCGAGGTTGACCCAGTCTAGCACCTGCCGGGGAAAGTCCCCCACTGGTGGTGCTGCTAGACGGGCAGCGGCGGTGGACAGACGAGCGTGACCATGGAGGATTGCAACACCTTGAAGGTGATGAACTAGCGCGACTCCTCCTCAAGCACCCACTGCACCTCTGACTCGCACATGGCGACCTCTAACGCCTCCTCCTCGGTGAGGACCAACGACATGAGATCCACGATGTACTCCTCCTCCTCCTTCACCTCCGGGCTGGCACGCCAGCTCCTCTGCTAGGCAATGAGGCCCTCCTGGTACATGTGCTTGTTGGGCCTCCCCGGTGATGGTGCCGGCAGTGCAATGGGGCGAAAGAAGATGTCTCGAGATCAGCGAAGTGACTACGTCCGCGTTGCAGCATGGTGTCGAGGGGAAATTTCGGTGGCGCTGAACCGGTCACCCATGGCCCGCCGAAGAAGGCATGGCAGCTCGGGCGACCGTGGCATGGGTGGAGGGCATGACAGATGAGGACAATGTAGACATCGAGGCTGTCCTAGTAGACATATGAGTGCTCTTTCTATCTCGTGATCTATGTTGTGTCGATCTCTTCGCTTGGGTATGTATTGATTGCAATCTCTTAACGAGTAGATTTTAGTGGCTCTAGATCGATCTTTCCTTTGTGGATCTCTACCTAGCGGCCACTTCCACAAGGATTCGCTGGCAAACAGGGACAACCAAAACGTATGTGTGTGTGTGTGTCTTTATATCTTTACCTTTCCTTTTGGGTTGAGTTCATCGTGTTTATCATCTTTTCCCTCACTTCCCCGTCTAAATCCCTGAAGATCGGGCCACCCCAAGGATCAATCCCAAAGGAACCTACAACATAATGGTATCGACAACTTTCGGTTGCCACGTATTTGACTTCGTTAGTTGGTTTCCACTATAAATTCAAAAAATATAGCTCCAAATTGTTTTTTTTCGATCTCTCGTTTTGGTCAATTGATTGTGATTTTGGTCCATAAGAAACTTGTTTTTGGAGTTGTTCTACCATTTGTCTGCGTTTCTCAGGCTAATTTGGTCGAAAATTTATGGACTTGATGTTCGAAGGTCCGAATTTCCACTCACGAACACGAGTTATCTGTCGTGTTGGCTCTGACACTGGAGTCTCCGACCAGCAAGACTGGAGTCTCCGGCCCCCATAGTCTTCGCCCCCACAGACTTGAGTCTCCGGCCTAGACTTACCGATTTCACTTGAGTCTCCGGCCCAGACTTACCAATTTCACCTCAATTCCTTTTTTTGACTGATTTCCTTCAGGTTTTTTGTTTCGTGTACGTGTATGTCATCCAACAAAGCTTTCATAACCACTCTTTGCGCTCTACGACACCACAGAACTCGAATCATACCCTACAACAATGGTTGCAAGTACGACATCAGCATAAGATATAACTTGCACCACCGTTGTTAACCCCATTTCTTTCTTTGTGTGTTACCTAACCCATCGAGAGTAGCTCATTTTGTTTACGGAAGCATTGTATGCTTGCTCTTGCATAGTGATAGTGCATAGAAAATAGCAAACATTGACTCCATAGCATAGAAAGAGAGAAAAATATGAAAAAAATAGAAGAGAAAAATAAAGTATACCAATACAAAGAGAGTCGAAAACTTGTAAGCAAGAGCGCTAGTAAGAGCAAGGCAAGCATGCAAATCTGTTGATTCTCAAACTTTTGGAAAACAGGCTACGGTATCTCCTTGCATTGGCACAACACCTAGCATTAGTCTTCGCTAGGTCTATTTTGTTCGTTGTTCATTTTTCATAGTCGTGCTAACCACATTTATCTTCATTGTGTGTGTGCACACTTTTTGACCTTTTCCTTAGATTTTGATTTCTTGTTGGATTTTACCCACTTTTGGACAATAAGCTTTGCGTTTGGTTGTCCCTTTTTCTATCCACCTTCCAACATACGCCTTTGTGTGTGTGCGTGTGTGTGTATCTTGTGTTTCACTTTTTTAGGGATACACCTTTATTTTCATTTACCATCATGATACTCTTGGACTTGTGAGAGGAAACTAAGATAGTGGAGATGGCGGAGATGGCCGCCTCAACCTCCACAATCAACAGGGATTTACCACGCGCCTAAACTTATGGAAGCACCGTCAAGCAATCAAGGAGCGATTGGATCAGTTTGAGAACAGTCTCGATAACACATTTCGAGAGTTTGATTGCCATGACAAGCAACATCAAGCGGAGCATCATGCTTAAGTCCAAGCTCTTCACCAAGCTATTGTCGATCTAGGTAACCGTCATGGACATTGTTCAAGCTCATCAAGCTCGTGATTGTACTCGTTCCTAAAGTTGCCATGGAGAGTCCTCAAGCTCACACTCCCGACACAGAGAACCACACCTCAACTAGGAGGAAAGAAAAGCTCGGCACCATCATGAACAAGCGGTCGCTACACAATCTCCCCAACCGCAACAAGCAAAACAACATCGGCGCTATGCTCCTCTTGATCGACTCCAAAAATAATCCAAAGACCATTATCAACCTTGTCAAGAGCATGATTCACCTACGAATCATGATATCAACAACCTCAATGCACGGTGTGAATTTGAAGGTGAATCGGTTTTGGATCCAAGTGACAGAGATGAAGAAAAGCTCAACCACACCACCAGCACCACCATGATGAGTTGAGAGAATTGCCTATCCATGTGAGGTAGAGAGACACAAACACCACTTGAGTGAGAGTGAGAGTGAGTTATGTGCATTCACCATACGTGAGGATGAGTGAACCCATCTTGAGAGCATGAGTGCTACACCACATGAGTTGAGTGAGGGCATTTTGATTTCTAACAACTTCACTTCTACTCCTCTTGTGTTGTCTTCCTGTTTGCTAGGTTGCATGGATGACGATGCGGCAAGAAGCATGGACATGACCATTCCCATGGATGAAGAAGAGGAGCCTAAGAAGGCACAACTACCACAACACCTAATCCACATGATCGGAACTACAAAGGCAATGATGTAGGTGTTGGTGATGCCATGCTCCCACTAGTGGACATTATGGGTTTTGAATGCTTGCATGCTATGCATACTCCTATGGCCATGTCACATGCTATTTTGATTTCATCATGTGATATTGTGCCATCAAAAATTGTTCATCATGTAACATCATATAGTTGTGATGATCTTGACATAGACATGTCATGTTATAGTCGCTTCATATTTCCGCCAATCATTGAAATATATTGAATAATTGATCTTTCCAATGCTTTGATTACAATGATGCTAATTTAATTGCAAAATATATTGCCCCCATATCTTTCTCACCTATTGGAAATTATGGTGCACTACATATTGAACTTGCCACATCACCATGTGACGAGGGGTTAACTCATCAATGCCCATTGTTATGGACTTGGGTTTTGGGGAAGGAGGGAGCGCTAGAGGTATCAATCGGCTAGCAAACAAGCACACAGGGACGCAAGGTTTACCCAGGTTCAGGCCTCGTAGAGGTCCCCACTCCTGTCTGTCTGCTTTTGGAATTATCGAGGAACTCGAAAGTTATAGGGGGTGTGCAGATGCAATCTAGCAATGGTTGTGGAAACTGGGGTTGTGATTGTCCTCATCGCCGCCCCTCCTAGCCTTTATATAGATAGGCTAGGTCTCGGGTAGCAGGTCGAGTCGGTTACAAGTTAGGGTTTGTCCCTTTAAACTTTCTATCTTAATCTTCGTCTTGTGCTGCAAGCAATCGAAGTCTCTATGGATCACCCGAATCCTGTATTGGGCCTTGGTAAGTCCGTGGGCTTCTACCATACCTGGACCGTATATGCCAAGCTCGAGTACCTATAAGGTATGCCCACGTCAGTAGCCCCCGAGTGTCCAGTGGAACCGTAGATTCGATTGGGGACTTTATGAAGTCTTTCGAGTGCACAATTGAGCATATTTTCGAGTGCTTTCGATTAACGTCATAGGGATTGCTGATATACGTGCCTCATTCATCCGATGCATTGGGATCAGTTAACTGCCTTAGGGCAAAACAATGCATTCTACTCAAACACGAGTCCCTAGACTCGAATTCGGAAAAGTGCTGGTGTAATTCGACTCAGGCTGCGGAGGTCTTACAGGAGTCGAATCCCAGTGTATAAGTGTGGGCACTCGATGCGTCCGTCAAGGCTTATTCATCATACCTATAGGTACGGATTTATTTCTGGTAGAGCGCAGTAGATGCGTTGCCAGGCCTTATTTAGGTCTTATCTTCATGTTGTAAGCGCGACATCCGAATTTTTGTCATCACAGAGATGATTCGGGTGACCTAGGAGACACAATCTCTTTGCAGGGAAAGATATGAGGCGGAGTCACCATAAGATTCGAGTGTGGATGTTATCAACACACGATGTAATGTATAATAAAAAATAATCATAGGGTGCCCGGCCAGCGCTCCCTATGGGAGTAGCCCCCGAGTGCCTATTCGAGTCGTGGACTCGAGTGGGGACTATAAGTACTTTGCGACTGATGTCATATTTATTTGCTTATTTCAGTCGAATGATGCTTTCAATGCTCCCTATGGGAGTAACCCAAAGTCCACTGTCAAATCGTTGATTCGAGTAAAGGGTTCTTCAATGTCTTAGAAAAAATTCCTCGGGTGCGCGGCCAGCGCTCCTGTTAGGAGTAGCCCTCGAGTTCTTGGTTGAGTCGAAGACTCAAGTAAGGACTAAAGTAGTCAAAATGTTCTCCACCTGGAGTTGGTGACTGATACGTTGCAAACGGATCTATAATTTTTGATGTTCCATGGTTGGTTTTATCTACTTTCTTATGTTTTGCTCCAACTTTGGAGTACTTTTCATACACTTTCTTGGACTAACCTATTAACAAGATGCCACAGTGCAAGTTGCATGTTTTCTGTTGTTTTTGGTTCTAGGAAGTCAGAAAATGAATATTCTCGGAATTGGACGGGACAAAAGCCAAATTTGCTATTTTACCGGAAGACTCATGGAGCCAGAAGACGAGACGGAGAGGGGCCACAGGGTGGCCACACCATGTGGTGGCGCGGGTCCACCCTGGCCACGCCACCTAGTGGTGTGGGCCCCCTGGCTGCCCACCGACCTTGCCTCTTCGCCTATAAGAAGCCTCCCGATGCATAAACCCTAAAGAGTCAAGCCTCCAGCCACGAAAAGTTCCGCAGCGCCGCCGCCACCAAAGGGGAGATTCGGGGGACAGAAATTCTCTGTTCCGGCACCCTGCCAGGACGGGGAAGTGCCCCCGGAGCCATCTCCATCGATCTCCACCGCCATCTCCATCGTTGTTTCTGATTCCCATGATGAGGAGGGAGTAGTTCCCTCTCGAGGCTAAGGGCTCTACCTGTAGCTATGTGTTCATCTCTCTCTCTATGCATGATCATATTGTGATCATGAGCTTTGTAATCAAGTAGATCTACCTTGCTACTCAAGTGCTTTAATAGATCTCTGCTCTCCCCATGTGTGTGAAAGTGACAGCGTGCACACCATGGTGGCACTTAGGCTAGAGATTACAAATACTTGTTATGTGTTATATTTGGAGTTGGATATCTCTATGAAATTGTGGTGTTTGTTGGAACCATCTAGTGCTCAAGGTGATAGTGTGGGGTTATCTAGATGCGGAAAGCGAACTTTGAGGAGTGCTGTTATAGCCCTACCATGGATTAAAGTGTCCAACCAGAGAGTAGTTCAGAGTAGTATCATAAAGAGAAGATATTTATATGAGAGTGTTCACTAGTGAAAGTATGATCCCTAGGCCTTGTTTCTAAGCATCGAAACACCGTTTGCAATTAGATCTGTTACATGTTTACTTGCTTCCATCTTTATTTCAGTTTGCCTTTAGTCTCTTCCACACCATCAAGCTATTTTCTACTACCGTTGTCTTATATCCATACCACTTGTATTTCACTATCTCTTCGCCGAACTAGTGCACATATACACCTGGCAAGTGTATTGGGTATGTTGGGGACACAAGAGACTTCTTGTATCTTGATTGCAGGGTTGCTTGAGAGGGATACCTTTGACCACTTCCTCCCTGAGTTCGATAAACCTTGGGTAATCCACTTAAGGGAAAACTTGCTGCTATTCTACAAACCTCTGCACTTGGAGGCCCAACAACTATCTACAAGGATAGAAGTGCGTAGACATCAAGCTATTTTCTGGCACCGTTGCCGGGGAGGTAAGGTAAAAGGTACTCACATCCTCCAGTGTGAGTGCTCGAAGTTATTTCCTTTAGATTCTACAATTTTGTCTTTTTGTTTCTTGTTTTTATTTTCACTAGTTAGGCTTAATGGAAAACAACAACAAAAATAGAGAGCTTTATAGTATTTATCTTGAGTTAGGACATGAAGTGTTTGAAGAGAAAATTTAAAAACCTATGGAACTTTATTTGCATGCTAATAGCAATGTTATTTGTATGAATTCTTTGAACACCATTATTGCTAATGCTATGGAAAAGTCTAAGCTTGGGGAAGCTGGTTTTGATGAACATGATATTTTTAGTCCCCCAAGCATGGAGGAGAAAAATTGCTTTGATGATACTATACCTCCAATATATGATGATTACAATGATGAGTATGATATTTTCAGTCCACCTACTATTGAGGAGGAAATTAATTATGATTACAATATGCCTCCTATATTTGATGATTATGGTGATGAGAATAATAATGATAGCTATTTTGTTGAAATTTCTCCCACTACAATTAATAAGAATAACTATGCTTATGTGGAGAGTAATAATGATTATATGCATGTGGCTCATGATAAGAATGTTTTATGTGATAGTTATATTGTTAATTTTATTCATGATGCTACTGAAAGTTATTATGAGAGAGGGAAACATGGTTTTATGCATCTCAATAATATTAAGTTTCCCCTCTTTATGTTGAAAGTCTTGAAGTTGCACTTGTTTTACTTTACTATGGTTGTGCTTTGTGCTTTCATGACTTGTTTCTTTACAAGATTCCTATGCATAGGAAGTGAGTTAGACTTAAATGTGCTTTGAATTTGCTTCTTGATGCTCTCTTTTACTTCAATTCATATTTCTTATGTGAGCATCTTCTCAAACTATCATGCCTAACTTAAAGGCGTTAAAGAAAAGTACTTATTGGGAGATAAGCCAAAAGCTTTAGATGAGTCTTGGAAGTTTACCTCTGTAATAACCGCTCCTTATCCTTTTTATTTGCTTTTTGTGCCAAGAGTAATCTCTAATGAGAGAGAAGTAATGATTGGGAAAGTTGTTGTCCCGAAACAGATTTCTGTGCTTCACCGTAAAAATTCTTGTAAAATATCTGTATGTCCTTTTGAGGTGTGAATTTTTGTGCTTCTGCCCCAGGTTGTTATCTAACTTTCGTTAGTTCAACACGTTTTTATTTGAGCAACATAAGGTCTTCGAAATAATTCATATGTGCCTGCTGGTCTGTTTTGACAGATTTCTGCCATTTTCTGCATTTGCTTCTTGTTGGTTCCTTTTTGAGTTCTTTTGGGAAATTGAGATTTTTGAGGGAAGTGCTACAGTAGCTAGTGTTCTAATGGAAGTTTATTTGGTTTTAGAACTGAACCTTAAGACCTATTTATCTTGAGTGCACTAATGTTGCTAATAAAGATTGTGTGAAGTTTTGTATGACGGAAAAATTTCAGATGTATGGAAGGACTGTGTAATGAGATGAAGGATGGACTAAAGCTCAAGCTTGGGGATGCCACGCTTGTCACCCCAAGAAATATCCAAGAAGTACAAGCGTCAAAGCTTGGGGATGCCCAAGGCATCCCCTTCTTCATCAATAAAAATCCTAGGTTTCTTCCAAACGCTTCATTTTTATTGTTTCATGCACAATTGTGTTGTTCTTGGAGCGTCTTATTTTTCGTTTTCATTTTGGTTTTTCGTTTGCTTTGGTCTTCTTAGTTTTCTGAATAAATTGGTTGGACCCCCTCTTTCATACATTGGTTTTCAAATAGTTTTGTTTGGTTTGGAAAAGAGTAGGAAAGATCATGCTTAAGTGGTAAAGAGAGCTTGTTTTTGATTGTGACCTATGCTTTGTCATGCCACGCTTGATATTGTTTTGGATTTATGCTTAGTATTCTTTGTTGTAGCATGACTTGTTATAAACAATTGAGATTGCTTAATGTGCCTTGGATGAATCATGCGTTGTTTTAGCATATTAAAGCAGAGTATAGTGGTATTCTCCTTTGATGCTTTATTTGGGTTGAGTTGGTGCATGCTCACACCATGTTATGACTATCTCAAGTCACCATAGCCTTTATGATTCTTTAGTTTTCAACTTGTAGTATCACTTTATGCTTTGATCAATGATGTTTTGTCGTTCTGCATGATTATGGCCATTATTGCTCTCTTAGTTTGTCGCTCCCAGTCTTTTGCTAGCCTCCACCACAAAGTATGAGTTCCACTCATGCATCCAACTCCCTAAACCAAGTTATTCCAAAGAGTCCACCATACCTACCTACTAGCTTTTGCTATTCCAAGTATATTCATGCTTTTGTTTACCTTCCAAATTAAACTTGTTATGAGAAAACTAGTGATTAAAGCTCTCACAAACTTGATGGCACACTTTACTTTTCTTGCCCTTAATAAACTTGAACCATTGTGTCGTCTATGTTGTATATGCTTGTACTTATTTGTTGGGGATTAGTAGAACCATGTTGTCACGGGGAACGCTTTCAACATTGCACTTGTACTTTGTACCTAGTTGATATCATGCTCTTTTGTTTATGGATGTCGTCGGTGTGAAATGAAAGGGGAGCTTGTAAGTCCATGGAGTTATGTATATGTGATAGAGAAACGCCTGGGCCGCTGGTCTAATCCATGCTGACATGGTGGAAACCTGCAGCGTAACCATAATGAGCTGTCTATGAAGCATTCTTCTTATAAAAAAAGAGTCAAATATTGAGAAAAAAAGATAAAAAGAAAAGAAAAGAGATATGAGAAAATAGGAAAGAGAGAAAAAGCACCATTTTCCCATGGTAAATAGGAAGATTGCTGAGATGCTCGTTGTATGCTTGCCCTGTCATTTTGATATGGGGATTCTTCTGTATCATCGGGCAAGGGGTACCCCGTTGGCGGTTCTCTATGATACACATATACTTACGATGACAAGAACTTACACGTAACTAAACTTGAGTAGCATGAGGAGCGGCCCTCGTATTCAAGGGACATGAGATTTCCAACTTTTACTTCGTCAAGCATATACTTCATAGTTTGTTCACTTTAACCTTAATCACTTCAAGATGCTTATGATAGGGGCAATGAGAGCTGAAAGCTAACAAGTACCACAATTTTTGGAAGCTCTTTATGAAACTTGAATTTCTACTTCCTTCTATGAAGGCCTTTCTTCTACTTTTATATTGAGTCTCCACCTTCTACCTTTATGCACCTACTTTGAGAGCATAGTGGCCATTCTTAGTTCTATGTGCATTGTCCCAAGACTTGTTGATTGATGCATAACTTTGATATTGCTTGTTTTAAACTATTTGTATCTAGTCACTCTTATGAACTTTGAAGGTGCCCTATGCATTTATGTTTGCTACTCTATGAGGGACAAGCTGAATGCCACTATGCTATGTTTTGTTTATGTGAAACAAACAAACGTCTTGCAAAGCATTGTTATTCATGAATCTTTTGTTTGTGCCTTTTCATGTTGCAACATAGTTGCTTTGTCTTATTGTTAGAACTTTATCTTTCATGTTATGATTGAAGTACTATGATCTCAGCTATCCATGTTTTACAAATACTTTGATCAAGTTTATGATGGTGCATGTCACCTCAAAAATTATTCTTTATTTTTATCACTTACCTACTCGAGGACGAGCAGGAGTTAAGCTTGGGGATGCTGATATGTTGCAAACGTATCTATAATTTTTGATGTTCCATGCTTGGTTTTATCTACTTTCTTATGTTTTGTTCCAACTTTGGAGTACTTTTCATACACTTTCTTGGACTAAACTATTAACAAGATGCCACTGAGCCAGTTGCCTATTTTCTACTGTTTTTGGTTCCAGGAAGTCAGAAAATGAATATTCTCGGAATTGGACGGGACAAAAGCCAAAGTTGATATTTTACCGTAAGACTCACGGAGCCAGAAGACGAGACGGAGAGGGGCCACAGGGCGGCCACACCATGTGGTGGCGCGGGCTAGCCCTGGCCGCACCACCACGTGGTGTGGCCCCCTGACCGCCCACCGACCTTGCCCTCTGGCCTATAAGAAGCCTCCTGATGCATAAACCCTAAAGAGTCAAGCCTCCAGCCACAAAAAGTTCCGCCGTGCCGCCGCCACTGAAGGGGAGATTCGGGGGACAGAAAGTCTCTGTTCCGGTACCCTGCCAGGACGGGGAAGTGCCCCCGGAGCCATCTCCATCGATCTCCACCGCCATCTCCATCGTCGTTGTTGATTCCCATGATGAGGAGGGAGTAGTTCTCTCTCGACGCTAAGGGCTCTACCAGTAGCTATGTGTTCATCTCTCTCTCTCTCTCTCTATGCATGATCATATTGTGATCAAGAGCTTTGTAATCAAGTCGATCTACCTTGCTACTCAAGTGCTTTAATAGATCTCTGCTCTCCCCATGTGTGTGAAAGTGACAGCGTGCACACCATGGTGGCACTTAGGCTAGAGATTACAAATACTTGTTAGGTGTTATATTTGGAGTTGGATGTCTCTATGAAATTGTGGTGTTTGTTGGAAGCATCTAGTGCTCAAGGTGACAGTGTGGGGTTATCTAGATGCGGAAAGCAAACTTTGAGGAGTGTTGTTATAGCGCTACCATGGATTAGAGTGTCCAACAGGAGAGTAGTTCAGAGTAGTAACATAAAGAGAAGATATTTATATGAGAATGTTCACTAGTGAAAGTATGATCCCTATGGCTTGTTTCTAAGCATTGAAACACCGTTTGCAATTAGATCTGTTACATGTTTTCTTGCTTCCATCTTTAATTCAGTTTGCCTTTAGTCTCTTCCACACCATCAAGCTATTTTCTAGCACCGTTGTCTTATATCCATACCACTTGTATTTCACTATCTCTTCACCGAACTAGTGCACCTATACACCTGACAAGTGTATTGGGTGTGTTGGGGACACAAGAGACTTCTTGTATCTTGATTGCAGGGTTGATTGAGAGGGATACCTTTGACCACTTCCTCCCTGAGTTCGATAAACCTTGGGTGATCCACTTAAGGGAAAACTTGCTGATGTTCTACAAACCTCTGCACTTGGAGGCCCAACAACTGTCTACAAGAATAGAAGTGTGTAGACATCAGTGATGTCATTGCTGACGATGAGATGACCTCAGTTGCCCGTGTGAGTGGTTTTGACGGGACGTGATTAGTAGTGGGTCCCACTTTCTGACTTGGATTTGACCAGGCATGCGTAATCTTCTGTTTTAACCGCGTCTCCTCGATTTCCGCGTGTAATGGGAGTAGTGGGGGACGGTTCGTGAGTTACCCTTGCCACGCGTCAGTGTCGATGTACGCCACGCGTCTGGTAGATTTTATTCTAGCCATTTGATTGCATCTACTAGGAGGTTAAGTAGTAGCACGCTGTGTGGTAATTTCCCCACATCTCTCTTCTTGCTTGCGCTCCTCCGCCATTTTGTTCTTGTTGTTCCTTTGCGCACATCTCCTCTGTGGCACTGGACCAACTCCGTGTCTTCCCCAGCTACTTCCTGCGCTCACATCGCCAGCGCAAGATGGGCAAGAAGAAGGGAGGTTCTGCCGCTGGATCTGCGGTTGTCGCCGTCACAACCAAGAAGGGGCACCGCCGCCACGGGCACCAGCACCACCGGAGCTGGGAAGAAGAAGGGCGCGGGCACTCGTGTCACCAATGGGTCATGGCGCCCATCCATCATCAAATCTTCGGATTTGTTCACTCTGCGCCAAGATGGAGCGCTTCCTCCTGCGGAAGATGACTCTCACGTGCCCGACGAAGAGGTAATCCCTAGTCCTCCTATGGGTTTCCGAGTGATGTTCCTTGCATTCATCATTCACAGATCTCTCTCCCTCTGCATCCATTTGTTAGGGGTCTTATTTGCTTCTATGGGCTCCAGTTGCACCAGCTGTCCCCAAATTCTATTCTCCATATCGCCTGTTTCATCACCCTTTGCGAGTGTTGGCTCGGAATCGAGCCACACTTCAATCTCTTCAAGAAGCTTTTTAAGCTCAAACGTCAGTTGGCATCTGGTTCGGTAGTATACGACGTAGGAGGCTGCGAAATCCACGTCGACTCCAATGTTACTTACTTTGACATCAAACTCACCGCCTCCGTCCAAGGGTGGAGGTATAAGTGGTTCTACATTCATATAGGCAAGGAGGAAGGTGGCGTTGAACTCATTCGCACGTGGTTGCACCTCCGTGTATAGCCTCTGCAAGCCAGAGCCCATCCAATGTACCGCTGGATTGGTACTGACGATGTCGCTCGCATATCCGCGGAGGGCATTTCTTCGGGTGAGGTGGACAGGAGGTTGCGACTAGTGACCAACTACACCGCCAAGGAGGATCTCCCAGGCGAGTTAGTCGTGCCTCCTTTCAACGCCAACAATCCTCCACCTGCGATATAGTTTTCCTATGGAGTTTTCTAGATTTTCGATACTTGTCAGGTGCTTGATATATACTGATGCTTCCTCTGATTGTAGGACTAGAAAGTGGCTGCCAGCCTGCCTCCTCAGCCTGAAGGAGTTATCCCGCGTGAAGCGGAGGAAGAGGACGAGTCGGGCTCCACCGTTCCTATTGAGGAAGATGAGGAAGCCCTGATGGCCCAAAATATATCGAGCTCGTTGGGGAACCCCAAGAGGAAGGTATGATGAGCACAACAGCAAGTTTTCCCTCAGTACGAAACCAAGGTTATCAATCCATTAGGAGTAAGGAAAACCCCCAAAGGTGTAGCTAGCTGAACGTTGGCAGGGCGCACTATCGGTGCCAGCAGCAACGTGGAGACCTGCACAACACAACCACAGAACTTTGTCCCCAACTTACGATGAGGTTGTCAATCTCATCGGTTTTGCTGAAAACAAAGGATTAAACGTATCGAATGGAAGGAAGTAATAGTTTGCAGAAAGTAAACACAAAGCACCAAACAGTTGATTGTAGATTGAATGTAAAAGAAAACACAAAGCAGTAAACAGTTGATTGCAGAAGAACAAAAATTCACGCCTCAAAAGGACGTACATATATTTTACACGAATTTTTATGGTGAAGCACTGAAATCTGTTTCGGGATAGCAACTTTCCCAATCATTACTTCTCTCTCATTAGAGGTTACTCTTGGCATAAAAAGCAAATAAAAATGATAAGGAGTGGTTATTACTGAAATAATAATTTCCAAGACTCATCTAAAACTTTTGGGTTATCTCCCAATAAGTACTTTTCTTTAACGCCTTTAAGTTAGGCATAAGAAGCAAGAAAAAGAATCAAGTGTTCTCAAATGAAGAAGCATTAAAACCAAATTTCTTGCCCTTACCTCTCTCACTTTTATTCTTAACCTTGGGAAACATATGATTATTTGGTGGAGAAGCAAGGTGCATGGTCCCCTTTCCCACATCTATTATGGCTCCAAGGAGTTCTAATAGGGACCTTGCAAGTGTAATTTGTCCTTTTCCTACACATTCAATAACAAGATAATCAGTAGAAATCATTTTCCCGAGGATCTTTGTAAACACTCCTTCAGCTATTCCAATAGGTAATATTGTAGCATTATTAGCAAGAGATATTTCTTTTCCTCCTTCAGAAAGCCCCCAAAGATTCAAATATTCATAAATATTTTGGGCATAAGACAAAATTCAGACATGATATCACAGCGAGCTTGAAAAGTTTCATTATTTATATCAATCTTTACCATGGGGAGCCACTTTGATGGTTCAGAATTTATTGGAACATAATTATGATGCTCCCTAAGCGTATTATAGCAATCTTTCAAACTAGCAGTGCTGGTCTCAAGAGTGTTCAATCTAGCAAATATGTTTGTGAAAGAAATATCAGTTTTTCTAGGCAAGTTGTAAGTAAAGACCAATTTCTTTATAGCATTAACAGCATCATCCTCATTGCATTGGAGGAAATCTCCTCCCACCACAGGATTTAAAGCATATATATAGCAAAGAGCAATTCCAAGGTAAAAACTGCTAAGGAACAAGCTTTGAGTCAATTTAGGCTTAGTTTTTTTACGTAGATCAGAGATTCTAGACCAAGCTTCCTTGAAGCTCTCCTAGATTCCTTGTTTAAAAGTGAAAATCATTTCCTCAGGTGACATAGTGATTGGAGCAAGGCTAGACATAATGGCAACTTAAGATAGAAACTAATTTTTCTTACGTTTTTGATAAAGAAAGCAAACTTGTAAAACTATTTTTTGTGTGTGTTTTTGATAAAGAAGCAAACAAACAAAGCAAAAGTAAACTAAGCAAAACAAAAATAACAAAGTAAAGAGATTGGTTATGAGGGACTCCCCTTGTGAAGATGTCCTTGACTCCCCGGCAACAGCGCCGGAAAATATCTTTGATGGTGCGTGGTTGACGTGGGAGCTTCTTCTTCTTCAGTCCCCGGCAACGGTGCCAGAAAATATGCTTGATGGCCCAAAATATATCGAGCTCGTTGGGAAACCCCGAGAGGAAGGTATGATGAGCACAGAAGCAAGTTTTCCCTCAGTATGAAACCAAGGTTATCAATCCAGTAGGAGCAAGGAAACACCCCAAAGGTGTAGCTAGATGAATGTTGGCAGGGCGCACTACCGGTGCCAGCAGCAACGTGGAGACCTGCACAACACAACCATAGAACTTTGTCCCCAACTTACGATGAGGTTTTCAATCTCACCGGTTTTGCTGAAAACAAAGGATTAAACGTATCAAATGGAAGGAAGTAATAGTTTGCAGAAAGTAAACACAAAGCAGTAAACAGTTGATTGTAGATTGAATGTAAAAGAAAGGACTGGGGTCCATAGTTCACTACAGGTGGCTCTCCTTAAGATAGATATGCTGGGTGAACAAATACAGCGAGGCAATTGACAAACATCGAGAAAGCATACAAGCATATACTAATCATCTTGACTCCTTTGCGATTCGATTGGGCATTACAACATTATACATAGACCGCCATCCAACTGCATCTATGACTAATAATCCACCTTCAGGTTATCATCCGAACCCCCTCCAGTATTAAGTTGCAAGCAACAGATTATTGCATTACGAATTGTGTGTAAAGTAAACAATACGATTGTTCTATGAACAAAGGATTGTTGTTTTCTCCCTAGTAGCAACAGCACATCTAGTACCTTAGAGATTGTTGTCACTTCCCCAGATTACCAGAGGCATGAACCCACTATCGAGCATAAATACTAACTCTTGGAGTTGCTAGCATCTACTTGGCCAAGATAGCTACTAACAACGGAAAGCATGCAAGATCACAAATAACAAAGACATGATAGAATCAATAATCAATCTGAAATAGCATCTCAATATCCATCGGATCCCCACAAACACAACATGTATGAATTACAAATAGATGATCTTCATCATGAACGGAGCTCACAAGATCTAAACATGATAGCACAAAGGAGGAGAACCAGCCATATAGCTACTACATGGACCCGTAGTCCAGAGATGAAGTACTCACGTGTGGCATCCCGCTAAAACCACTACTAGAAAATCGCGTTGTTTTTGTGCATTGCATCATCATGACCGCATGCTCATGTCATCATGCCACATTGCATTTGAGCATCGTCATGTCATCTTGCATTTGTTTGCATAAAAACTATTTTCGAAAAGTCTGTTTCTGTTTTCTAAACGCCCCGTCTTGATTTCAAATTAAAACCCGGGTCTCCGGAATATTTTGTTTCGTCTGCCAACGGATTTCGAAAGCCCCGTTTTAAATAAACAAAATTTATATTATTTTTATAGGAGGCAGCCAGCCAGGCCCGAAAGCCTAGCCGGCCACCTCCAAATTAAAAACCTAATCTGTCTAAACACCCAAACCTTTTCTACCTAATAACCTACCTATCCTATCCTACCCAGCCCCCTCCACCTCACCCCACCCAATCGGTGCACGCCACCTCACCTCTCCTCCCTCCATCCACCCAGCCATCATCTGCCACCTCATCCCCCTGGCCACCTCATCGCCCCACTTTTTTGCCCTAGCCCCACCCACGCGGACACAGCGCGCGCGCCAGCTCCCGCCTCCACCCGCCGCTCCCGGACCCACCCATTGCCAACCGCCCGCGTCACCTGGCCCTACCACTCCCCCGCCGTCCCTTCCACCGACGCTCCCCACCCCCGCGTGGCCCGTCCACCTCCCTCTCGATCCCACCTACCCCGCGCGCCCTCCTCCCAGCCTATGAACCCCGCCGCCACCGCGCGTAGGCCCCGCCCTGCTCTCCTCCGCCTCGGCAACCGCCGGCCGCCGCCGGGCCACCTTCCCTCCCATCTCCGCCACTCCTCCACCTACCGCGCGCACCTACCCCGACACGTCGCCGCGCCTCTCTGGCCGGAGCCCGGCCCCGCCTCTCCGCCGCCGCTTGGTCCTCGCGCGACCCTGCCGTCTTCATCGCCATGCCCTCCGCCGCCCGAGCTTCTCCTCCACCACCCTCCTCCGCTCCGGCGAGCCCGACCAACCCGAGCCCCGGCCCTCTCTCCTACTGCCCGCCATCGCGCCACCGCGGGCCCCCACCTCGTCGTCACCTCTCCACCACCCCTCCTTCCCGCGGCCATGCTGGCCTCTGCCAAAGCCCGACCGCACGCCTGGCCGCCTCGTCGCCGCCCCTCCCAGGGACCCGCGCCACCGCCAGCGTCTTCCCGGCGCCTCCCGTACACTGTGTTCCTACCCGGTGTCCTGAGCTGCCTCCTCGTCGAGCCGAGTCGCGACCGTGTCCCACCGCCAGCACGTGTCTGGGTTCCTCCGTCGTGGCCTCCTCGGTCTGCCATGGAGCTGCCACCGTCTTCCTGCGTTCCCAGCTGCTCCTGTTGATGTGGGGAGTATGTGTTGATGCTGTTGTTTGGTGGTGACGAATCGGTCAGGGGCTCACGATGACGCATGTGACTAATTTTGGCATGGTGCTGTGAAGTGAAGAGGTAGCTGCAAGTTTATTCTAAGCAAGATCTTCGTCCTATCGGTGTTGCTGTTTCTTCAAGGTCGTCTTGCGCGATACCAAGTCCTTCACCGACCATTGAAGTCGGAACCCAAAGAGCTACATCGTGGTACACCGAGTTCGCCCTCACGGAGACCACAAGACCTTCTTCATGTGACCAAGACCACGGAACAACAAGTTCTCCTTCATGGAACCGAAGACACAGAAACCACAAGACCATCACCTCCGTCCCTGTCGCGCCAAGTTCTTCGACCCGAAGGCCACATATGCGACAAGTACTTCTTCCCGGATCCGATACCCGAGAACCCGGACGCCAAGGTTGTCGACACATATATGCCAAGTACTCCCTCGAGGACGCCAAGTTCTTCACCTCGGACGCCAAGACCGACCCGGTACTTGGACCCGACAAGATCTTCGCGACAACAAGATCGACACCGACCCGGGCGAATCCGATGCGCCCCCTGACGCCAAACCAAGTCCTTCTTCCCGGATGCGACAAGATCTACTTCTGTTGTCCGAGACCGATCCCGTCGAGCCGTTTCCCCCGTCGAACCCTGTCGAACCCCGGACCCCCAGCACCCACGATCTGCCGAACCCAGATGTGTGAACCCTTTTCCCGAGCCCCTATTTTATAAATGCTGTCAGATGTTTTTGGTAACACCCTCAAATCGGCCCTATGCAAGTTTTAGCGATTCCCGCAAAACTCGCATAGAAACGATTCAAGGACGCCCACCAGGCACTTTCGTGCGGGTGGAAAACGAAGTAATACCATTACACATCAGTCCTCGATGGGACCCACATAACAGATATATACATCAGCGACTCCATGAGTCAATAATACAGATATAATATACAAAGATCCAAATCACCTCGAAAATGATAGAGTGTCCGACTACGGACAAGATGCAAATGGGGCTAAGAGCCCTAAAGAATAACCAATGGCGTCCATAACCCTGCCCAGGCCAAGCCGGAAGGGTAACCCTGCTAACGACGTCGATCTCGAACTTGCTAAAACAAAAGGGGTGCCGACAAAGGGCAAAGGAAAAAGAGGAGCGTCAGTACTGAGGCCAGTACACGGCGAGGCTAGAATTCGGCGGCTCTCGCCTACATAGGTATGGTGGGCTGAAGCGGCAGCGCAGCGGCACTGAACAACCTATAGAGACTCGGTATCACTGGCGGCTATTAGAGAGGGGTAAGAAAGGCCTATTCGGATCCAACCTGAAGCTAACACCAAACAAACCCATCCTAGTATTTCCCCCTCGAGACCAAGCGAGGAAGTCGGACCAAGGAACTCACACCGTTGGCAGTTTTATTCATTCCATTATAATTGAAGCACTTACTAATTAGAAATAGATAGCATGAGTCATCCTGATAGCATAAGTAGAGTGCAGTTTTAACTAACATTCCGTTGTAGTTGGAACATTTACTAGTCAGATATAATTGTCCTGAGGAATCCCAAAACCCAGCAGTTGTTGGCACTTTTATCACATTCCATTGGAGTTGCAATACTTACTAGGCAGGTATAGTATGACACAGATCACCACAGATCCACCAGTTGTTGGCATTTTTATTATCCATTCAGTTATAATTGCTTCTGATTACTAGTCACATATTAAGTCAAATTTATAGCACTACTTTAGTTATGCTTGTCTATGATCGAGATACTGTGCTCCAATTCGTCCATAACCGCGGACACGGCTTTCAGAAAGTTTTACCCTTCAGGGGTGCACAAATAGCAACACACACTCGATCAACCTCGGAAAAACCAACTCAAAACCCAACAAGGCATTCACGACAAAGCGATCACAGGATTGAAAAATATTTCAGGGGGCCACCCCACTAAGCTACCCGCAATGAAGTTGGCCGCCTCCGGAACGGACCCAGGGTTTGTGTGGACGGTTGTAAACGACTGGGAACCTGAAAATGTGATTGGGCTTGTCGATACAGCGAAAACGTGTCACGATCCTAAACAGTACAGGTGCTCCATGCACAATCATAAATAAAGCAGTAACATGGCATAAGTACAGGATAGTAATAAAACCCCAAACTAGTTTGTGGCCCCAAGAAATAGAAATGAATCAAGCTCTGGCTCAGGGGGGTCCATAAGGCCTCCCGGATGTGGATAGTGCGAATAGTCAAGGAACATGTATCAAGTACTCGGGGTCCTACGGGACACAAGTGAGCGTGGAAGAACCAAATAACATATATTACCCACCGATGCCTCTGCATTAGTTATATCTAGCATTTTAATAGTTGTATTTAAAGTCATGATCATCTCCACCAATAAGCATCTCCACCATTAAACAACTGCCAGCATTCCAACAACTGTGGTACTCAACAACACAAGATCACACCTGAGCAAGCAACTACGTCTCGCAAGTCCAGCTATCTATCAAACACGGGTAATAGGAGGTGTCCAAGGCAATATAGAGGCTGCACGGGATATAACTGGTGTACGGAAACTAAAGCATCGCGACACGGATAGCAATAGATCAACGGGAGGAAATAAAGACTATAAATGCAAAATAGGTAGAAGGGGAGAGATGCTCGCCTGGGAAACACTGCCGAAGGTTCATATCTGAAGAACTTGTCGATACTCGCATCCACTCGTCGGCCTAATCCGCGAAGAAGCAAACACTAGCAGAAACACCGGATACAATATTTAGTACTACGGCAGAAGAACCGGCATGATTATGATATGATGCATGGCATAGCAAGATGCGGTGCGATTAGGCAGTATTAAGCGGAACCGGGGCCTCGACAATTAATTAAACGGTTCATGTTATTTAACTACCCCGCAAATTAAATGTTGTCTTGACAAGGCAGAATATGTCACCGGTTCTCTATACAAATTTAAATGGAGCCACTAGTAGACTAGAAAAGCCCGCATATTGACTCCATATCTACTTAGGTGAATCGTCATAACGCCCCCATACCCACAAACATGTATGCAAGCATGAACAATTAATAAGCAACAATTCATATATATGTCAATCTATAAAATAGGGGTCTCAGAAAGGGGTCGCACATTGGAACTCGACGATCTTGGTTCGATGTGGTTCAGGTTCGGTCTCGCCAAGATCGGTCTTCGACTCCGAGATCGGGGCTTCGTCTCCGTGAAGGAGACCTTGGCGCGTCTAGGGTTCGGTCTTCGGGGTTGAGGTCCGAAAAGGGTCTTGAGTGACACCAAGTGCATCCCTCGGAACCATCGGCATCGAGTCGGTCTTGACGGGCGAGGAAGATCTTGTCGTACGTTGGTCCTCGAAGTAGTCTGTCCGTGCATCAACGAGACCCCTTGTTCAACTTTCTCTACCGAGAGGTAGCCCATGTCGGTATTAACCGTAGCCCCACGGTAGCCGATGATAGACACATCAACACGCATACACACATCACAATCTACCTTGCCAGGGAGCCACAGATGAAGCGCTGGAGGTCGTGTAGAAGGCTCTGGTCCACAGGTACCAGCGAGGACTCCGCACAAACACCACCACGACAACGGGGATCAGGGCCCACAGAGAGGAGGCAGGACGGAGCTCCGGGGCAACGAGGTCGCGGACAGAGGCAGGCTATGGAGCTTGGAGATGGTTGAGGGAGGCGCCCACGGCAGTGGCTGCCGGTAGAGGCAGGGGCGACGGCTCGGGATCCTGCGGCGGTGGAGCTTGCTGTGGGCCGGACTGCAGAGGCCGGTGGCGAGCGACGGATTCGCGGGGAGGCGAGCTCGGGGAAAACCGAGACGACGGCGAGGTCGGGGCCGCGCATGGTGAGGTTGAGGAGGCGAGGGAGGTGGCCGGCGATGGGGCCTGGGGTCGCGGCGCTCGCGTGGCTCAGGCGAGACCGAGCTCGGCGGCGATGGCGGAGAGCAGGGGAGGCGCCGGTGGGTGGGGTCGTGAGCGATGAGGAGGCTTCTGCGAGGCAGGGTGACGCCGACCGGAGGGGACCCTGTCGCGATGGCGGCGGGCGACGCCGTGGTGGAAGGAAGGCGAGAGGGAGGCGGTGGCGGTCGGACTCGGGAGGCGGGGCTCCGTGCGCGCAGAGGGAGCGAGGACGGTTGGTGGCAACCTAGGTTGGGAGGACCCGATTGCATTTGGAAAAACAAAAGAAGGGGGCGGCTGCAAAAGGGACAGAGGAGGTGGACGCGGTCGCTGCTTGCTGGGTGCAGTGCGGGCTGGTGTGTGGCTGCTGTGTGGTGTGCGGCTGGGGTTTGCGGGCTGTGCAGAGAGGGGTGGCGGCGGCAGAGGGAGTTGGGGAGGGAGTAGGGTTAGCTGGTGGGGTGGTAGGCCGGCTGGCTGGGCCTGGCCGGCTGCCTCCCCTACTAAAAACGTTTTTATTTTTATTTTTATTAGACTATTATTTTATTTTATTTTTAAAAGCCTTTTGTAAATATATTTTAGACAAACAAAATATCCGTAAGAGAACGGAGTTTTTATTTGAAATAAAGACGGGGCGTTTAGAAAACAAAAACAGACTTTTCGAAAATAATTTTAGACAAAACCATGAATGATGACATGACGATGCTCAAATGCAATGAGGCATGATGACATGAGCATGCGGTCATGATGATGCAATGCACAAAAACACAGCGATTTTCTGGTAGTGATTTTGGCGGGATGCCACAGTTTGTACTAAACTTGTCTCTTCGCTCTGCTTATGGATAGATTTGTAAACTCATATGTTGTCGCGTTCGGTCCCTTGTAGGTGAGCACAATGAACTTCTTTGTCGCGTTACTTCCCTCGAAAAGGGACTTGCCACAACAAAGAAGAAACGCGATGAGGTAGTCGCTGCTATGGAAGAGTCGCAAAAGCGCGAGGAGGACCTGCGTGCTTCCACTGCCGAAAGGGAGAAGTTGTTCGAAGAACAGCTTTTCTCAATTGCGAAAGCTCTCTTAGGTATTGCTCAGCTTCACTTGTATTTTTCCCTATTTTATTTCATGCCGCTGTGCTGATACCCTGTATTTTCATATGCCGCCGGCATAAGCTTCGACGCCCAGGCCTTGCATTGCGCGGATGCCTTAGCTGGCACCGTGGCCGCAATCGAGGACCATAGTGTCTCCCTCCAAGATACGCTCGGGAAGGCCAAAGGCGTGCTAAGCTGCCTCCATGAGGATATGGTTCTCAAGGCCAGCTTAATCGAAAATCTTGATGGCTTAGTGGAATCCTTCGTAGAAGGCATCCTGATGGACTTCAAGAACGCGCAGCAGTCTGTCGGTGCCACCATGGCGCTCACGATGGTGCAAGCACATGGTGTAGAGCTGGATCCAAGCGCGATCTCCGAGGCGGTTCTAGTCGATGCAGATGGCCAGCATGTAGTGTTCGCTCTCTTCACCACTAGATGCAGTAAATACGGGTCGCGTCTCATCGAGGTAGTCGCCAAATATTCTGAGGAGCTGCGGCGAGTGAAGGTGGCAAAGGCTGCGGTGTCTAGGCTACCACTGGGAAATCTATGGCATTAGATACTGCCACGGATTCGAGGAAGCCCCCGAGGTCGAAGTCGAAGTCGAAGAAGCAGATCACGCCTTAGCTGCCATATGTAATCGTGTAGACTCCCTTTTGCTGAACCATGTTTTGTTGGGGGTGCCCCTATTGATACTTTGCCAAATTTGAATGCACTCCTTGTTAATGTATGTTTGGTCTTATTCGCCTCTTGTTTGACTGTAATAGGGTCCCTCGAGTGGTCTCCTGACTCTCCTCCTACCGATGAAACTGCGGCCCGTCCGTGTTCAAAGGTGGAGGAGATGTCACTGCTCTCGCAATTGCGCAACCGTATGAAGCAGTTGGAGCGGGAGTTGCCCATTGTCCACAGTAACATGGATGTGTGGAAGTCGAAGGCTGAGAAGGCCACCGCTCGTGAGAAGCATCTCCTGGATGAAGTTGCGCAGTTGAACGAGCAATTCAAGTGTTAGCTCTCTATCTTCTTATCCTTTCTTTAGTTATTCACGACGATGCCTTGTCTTATAATTTTGTCTTGCTTCTTGTAGTTGTTAGCGCTCGTCATCCGCAGGATGAGAGGGGTCGGGTTTCCATTCGCCTGCATAATCTGACCCAGGAGCAGCTGCAAGCTAGCGGTTACTTCTGGGTGGATCACGACCATGCAGTCGCGTTGGCAACACTGCAGGATCGTGCCTCGCGAGTGCTTCAGTGTTTGAAGAAGGCGCAGTCATGCCTTAGGCATATCTTCCAAGTGATGTTTCCTCTGGACGTGGTGCCATCAAGCTTGCTAGCTTTGTTGGCAAAGTTTCAAGATATTAGTGCAGTCCGCGAGTGCATGCGCCAGCAATTGGTCGCGGGTACCAAGGCTACATTGGCACTTGTTCGATTGCATCGGCCAGATGTGGATGTTGCGGCTGTTGCCGCTGGGCCACCACCACCGCCGGAAGGGCTGACCTGAAACATGGTCCCACACTATCAGGCGGTTGACCGGCCAGCCGAAGATATCGTCGATTTCTTTGAAGATCAAACAAATATTCTCCTTTTGCAGCAGTAGTGTAGTTTGTATCCTGCACATCGATGTATAAGTGTTGTAAAATTCATATGATTGTGCTGGGTTTGTTTGATACCCATTAATTTGTAAAGAGCTTGCTAGCTTATATATTTTTCGAGTGTATTGTAAGATATAGGTCCTTTTCGTTAGCCTAACATGCATTTATCTCAGCATCTTGCCAACCTATCAGGTGCATTGCAGCTGGGTTGGTGTTTATCAAGGGTTCGATTGGTAGTGCGTCAGCTACTCAGGATACCGTGTTATTCGTGGAACAAGATGTAAAGGGTGGCGGAGCGCCCGAGTAAAATAATTGCAAGGAAAGCAAAGAAACACAGGGTTTGGGGCACTTAGCTTTATTTATTCGTAGAACATCACGAGGTACAATGTGTGGCTAAGTATCTTGGATGTATAGCCTTATTTGTAAAGTAAAAAGAACATCTAAGGGTAGAAACGGTACAGTTGCGCGATGTTCTAGGGGTTGGAGTATGCGACTCCGCTCTTGAAGTCTTTAAGGCGATAAACACCACCTGGGATTACTTCGGTAATCACGTAAGGTCCTTCCCAAGGGGACTCGAACTTGAGGTGCCCTTGTTGCTTCAGTCGTAGGACCAGGTCTCCTTTGACGAAGGATCTGGGGCCTAGCCTTCTGCTGTGGTAGTTGTGGAGGCTCTGCTTGTAGATCATGGATCTCTCCGCTGTAATCTCGCGTGCCTCATCGAGGAGGTCGACGGAGTCTTCGAGTGCGAGAGTTGATTTTTTCTCGCTATAAGCCACCACCTGCGGGGCTTTGTAACGCACTTCTGCGGGTAGTACTGCTTCAGCACCGTGCACCATGAAGAACGGAGTGTAGCCTGTGGCGCTGTTTGGAGTTGTGCGCAGGCTCCAAAGTACTAATTTTAGCTCGTCTGGCCAGCACCCAGTAGCTTGTTCGAGTGGCCAGAGGAGCCTTTTCTTGATTCCGCCGCAGACGAGGCCGTTGGCCTTTTCGACTTGACCGTTGGTCTGAGGGTGGGCCACCGAGGCATAGCTAATGTTTATTCCCAGGTTTTCGCAGAATTCCAGGAACTCCTTGGAGGTGAAGTTCGTCCCATTGTCCATGATGATGCTATGTGGCACCCCGAAACGGAAGACAATGGACTCGAAGAACTTGACAGCGCTGGCTCCTGATTGGTTTGTCACCGGCATGGCCTCTGTCCACTTGGTGAATTTGTCGACCACGACTAGGAGGTAAACGTATCCTCCTCGCGAGGATCTGGGGAGCTTGCCGACCATGTTGAGTCCCCATTGTGCGAAGGGACAAGCTACTGGTATTGGTCTGAGCTCCATGCCAGGTGCATGCGGTTTGTCCATGAATCGCTGGCAAGCATTGGAGCGCTGAACGATGTCTTTAGCGTCACGCATGGCCCTTGGCCAGTAGAATCCATCTCGTAGAGCTTTGGCAACGAGAGCGCGACTGCCGGCATGGTGCCCGCAAGTGCCTTCATGTATGTCGAGGAGGATGGCCCTTCCGTCCCCGTTGGAGATGCACCGCTGACGAACTCCTGTGATGCTGCGCTTGTACAGTTCGCCATTGATAAGGGCGAATGCCTTGGATCGTTGTGCTATATGACACGCATCAGTCGGGGCAACCTTTTGTTGAGAAAGTATGTAACATATGGTTGTGTCCAGGATGGCTCGATCATCATGACCTCCATGGGACCTTCGAGTCCTGTGTCTGGCTCCGTGCCATCGAGTGTCATTGGCTCGTTGGGTGGCGTAGCCCCCGAGTCTGTTGCGTGCTTGTCTTCTTCACTGAAGCCTTGGGTTTGATTGAGCGTTCGCAGATGCGCTCTAGAAATACTCTAGGTGGCATTGGGGCACAGGTGGAGCCGATGTTGGCGAGTATGTCTGCCTCCTCATTGCTTTCGCGACCAACGTGCCGCAGCTGTAGCCGTCGAAGTCTCCCTCGAGTGTGTCGTAGAGGTCGCGGTAGGCGATCATGTTGTCGCTTAGGGCGTCGCACTCGTTCATTCTTTGGTTGAACACCAGTTTGGAGTCGCCGTAGATGACGAGTCGCTTGGCACCGCAGGCTTTCGCCATCCGCATTCCATGGATCAAGGCTTCATATTCAGCTTTGTTTTGGAGGCTGTGAACTGGATTCATAGAACGTACCTCATCTTATCTCCTTGGGGCGATGTCAGTATGACACCTGTGCCAACGCCTTCCTTTCGCTTGGACCCGTCGAAGTGCATTATCCAAAGGTAGGACATGTCTGGCTTTTCGGAGAGCTGGTTCTCCATCCAGTGCACGAGGAAGTCTAGGGGAACTTGCGATTTGATCACGTCGCGCTTCTCATATGTGATGTCTCGTGGAGACAATTCGATTCCCCAGAGTGTGACTCGTCCGGTGGTGTCAGGATTATTGAGTATGTTCCTGAGCGGGGCGTCATTTACCACCACGATTGGGTGCTCCTGGAAGTAGTGGCGCAGTTTCCTGGTTGTCATAAAGATGCCATACGCCAGCTTCTGGTAGTGCGGGTACTGCTACTTTGTTGGCGTGAGCACCTCGCTGAGGTAGTATAGTGGGCGTTGAACCCCGTGGACTTTATTTTCTTCGGCTCGCTCCACCACGAGCATAGTGCTGACCACTTGGTTGGTGGCGGATAGCAACAACGGCTCCTTTTCGTGAGGCGTTACCAACACTGGCGAGGTGGATAGTAGACGCTTGAGGTCTTCGAATGCTTCTTGCGCTTCGTCTGTCCACTCGAACTTGTTAGCTTTATGGAGAAGTTGGTAGAAGGGCAGTGCCTTTTCGCCCATTCAACTGATCAATCGACTAACCGCCGCAATTCACCCAGTCAGCTGCTAGACGCCTTTGACGTTCTTTGGCTTATCCATGGCCAGTATGGCTTTCATCTTCTTCGGGTTTGCCTTGATTCCTCTCACGGAGATGAGATACCCGAGCAGCTGCCTAGATGGTACACCAAAGGTGCATTTGTCCGTATTGAGCTTGATCCGGTAGCGATCGAGGTTATCGAAGGTCTCGCGGAGATTGTCGAGTAACGCGGCTTCCTCTTTGGTTTTGACGACAATGCCGTCGACGTAGACTTGGATATTGCGACCAAGTTGGTTCTTGAGGCAGGCCTGCATACATCGTTGATAGGTGGCTCCTGCATTTTTTAGCCCGAAGGGCATCATATTGTAGCAGAACACACCAAAGGGTGCTGTGAACGCCGTTTTCTCCTGGTCTTCCTCCTTCATTCGAATATGATTGTAGCCTGAGTAGGCGTCGAGGAAGCAGATGTGTTCGCATCCTGCAGTGGAGTCGATTATTTGATCGATCCGTGGCAACGGGAAGTGATCCTTCGGGTAGTGCTTGTTCAAGGAGGTGAAGTCCACGCACATCCGCAAGATATCCGTCTCCTTTTTAGGCACAAGCACTAGATTTGCGAGCCAGGTGTTTTCCTTGATCTCGCGTATGAATTTTGCGTCGAGGATTCTGGTGATCTCCATACCGACCGCTTTTGCTCTTGGTTCAGACAATCGCCGTATTATCTGCTTGACTGGCCTTGCGTCTGGATTCACATTGAGTAAGTGCTCGATGAATTCCCTGGGAACTCCTTGCATGTCCGCTGGACACCAGGCGAAGATTTCCCAGCACTCATGGAGGAATTCTATGAGCGCGTGTTCTTATGCGGGACGCAAGTTGTTGGCGATGAGGGTCGTCTTGGTCGGGTCCGTTGGGTGGACCTAGACTTTCTTGGTATGCACCGACGAGTCGAAGGATAGGTCGGGTGAGCTTGGCTTGCTTAGGGGAGGCAGACTGTTGTCTGTCGTCTCCTTCAACCTTGTAAGTTCCTCTTGCATGCTGAAGGACTGGGAGATTCTGTTGAATTCCCTGTTGCAGCTGTCAGACCTCTCGAAGCTTCCGTTGATTGTGATGACGTCGTTTGGGCCTGGCATCTTCATCTACAGATAGGCGTAGTGTGGTACTGTCATGAACCTCGTGAACGCGACACGTCCGAGGATGCAGTGATACTGCGAAGGCCAATCAACGACTTCAAAGTCGATGCGTTCTTGCTAAAAAAATTGCGGCGTGCCGAAGATGACGTCGAGGTTGATCTTGCCCAGGGGGTACACTCCCTTCCCTGGGACGATGCCGTGGATCGTCGTGTCTGAAACTTCCAGACAAGTTAGAGGGATCCTTGTTGCGTGCAAGGTACTTGTGAACATGAGGTTGATGCCTCTTCCGCCGTCCATGAAGACGTGACTCATATCGAAGCCCCCAATCTATGCCTCGAGTACGAGGGGATAGTGGCCTGGGCAAGGTACTTGGCGCGGGTGGTCACGCTTGTCGAAGGTGATGCAGGACTCGCTTCCACTGAGATACTCAGTGGTGGAGGGCGGAGAGTTTATCGCCAAATTGACTTGGCGAGTGATTGTCTTCTATACTCGATTTGAGGGGCGCCCTTTTTGGATCATCCCCATGTTTCCCAGCGCTCGCGGGTATGGCTCGCCTCCATGGTTCTGGACTGGTGCAACTGCAGGTGGTGGTGGTGCTCCGTGAGCCACGGCGCCCGGGGCAGCTCCATATCCCTGGTTGATCGCGTCGCGGTTCATCTGGGCCAGGCCTTCGTGGAGCTTGAGGAATTCGCGGCAGTCCTTGAGAAGGTGGCTGGACTTTTTCTTGTCGTCATGCTTGTCGATGTAGAAGTGTACGTTGCACGGTATGGACAATTTGTCCTGGATGGATAGTCCAGGTGCCTCGTCGCGAGTGCGGTGCTGCCACACTTGCGTGGTTTTCCCGCTGTCACGGTATCCACCGCTGCGGTTGTTGTCATGTTTATCGGCGTAGCCAACTGCGACGCGCATTCGACGTTTCCCTCGGCGATCATGTCTATGCCCGAGGTCGTCGTCATCGTCGGAGTAGGCACGGTTTTTTACCGAGTACTCTCCATCAGCCCACCGATTCGTGATCTCCATCAGGTGGTTGATTGTCTTGGGCTTCGAGTGGCCTAGCTACTCCCTAAGCTCTCTGCCGCGAACGCCTCTGTTGAACGTGTCGATTGCGCGATCCTCAGAGATGTCTTCTGCGGAGTTCTTGATGATGGACCACCTCTAGATGTACAAGCACGGCGACTCACCAGACCTTTGGTGGCAGCCTCTTAGTTCCTCGATTGATGTGGGCCTTTTGTAAGTGCCCTTGAAGTTGCGCACGAAGCTATAGACCAGCTCTTTCCAACTGCGAATTGATCTGCGCGGGAGATTGTTGAGCCACGCGCGGGCGGCGCCTTCTAGCTGTAGCCGTAGTAATTGCACTGCTATGCTTGAGCTTCCGCCATGCACCCTGACGGAGGAGATGTGATCCTCTAGCCAGATCTTCGAATCTTGTAGGCCGTCAAATTTTGTGTTCTCCGATGGGAGTTTAAACCCTTTAGGCATTCGCTTCTGCCTGATGGCTCGACTGAAGCATCTGACGATGCAGAGCTCTACATCATCATCTTCTGAATCAGTCGAACGGCCAAGCCTTGCGCGCATCTTGTCGACCTTGTGCTGCATGATGTCATCACGCACATCGTAGTCGCGGTCATGCCGCCGTGAGCGACGTCATCGTGATAGATCGTGGTTGTCGTTGCTGGAGGAGTACGAGTACTAATATTTGTCTGGAGCTTTGATTTTCTTCGGCTCCGGTGTTGGCTCCTTGATGAGGGCAGCTTTGACTAGCCCTAGGCCCGCGATCGTAGATCGGTGCATGGCAGCTCGCGGATCCCCAGCCGGTGGCTGGTTGTTGAGGAGGTACATGGTGGCCGCTGTCACCGCTGCTTGCGGTGTCTTTGGGAGCACGTTGCCCCGCGTATCCACCATCATAGAGCCAAAGTCGAGGACTTTCGCGGCTTCTTCGCGCTCCTTGTCGGTGAGGTGGGCCAGTCGAGATCGCCGTTTGGCGGCCACGTAGTCGTTGCCTTTGGAGGAGGATCCTCCCATGGAGGAGAGCTGAGCCCGTCGAAGGCTCGACTCGTCCGCCGCCTTTCTGCGCGTCGATTTGCGCGATTACTTGCTGCTGGCGCTTGTACTCCTCTTTGAGCAGCCAGTGGTAACCCATCAGCATCTATTGCGATGAGTTCATGGGGAGAGGATTGTCCTGCAGAGCCTCTTGGCAGTGGGCCCACTCGTTGTCGTTGAGCTTGATCAGCACGCGCTCTTCGGTGCGCTCATTTTCCGTGAGGTTCGGGTCCCCTTCTGTCCCGTTGTTGGTGGGCGCGCCGTTGACAGGGCCACCGTTTTCGCTATTAGTTGGTCCGTTTCCGGTGTTGTCATGATTGACACCAGTGCCACCTGCGTTGATGATGGCGTACATGAAGTGATTGGGGAAGCTGTTGCTCCCACAACTCTCAGATCCGGAGTCGTAGGCTCCATCCTCTGTGGCCAGGTCACCCAGATCAGATCCGCGACTGCTGTCGAAATCCGTGCTCCCAACTGTTGTCGGGGCATTGAGCTTGCTTAGGGTGTCGATTGGTGGTGGAAACCATGATGTTGGAGCAATCGCGGGGACCGTCGGCTGATCAGGGAGGCGAAGTGTGCCCATCTGACCAACTTGGAAGCGTAAGCTCCCGATCGCCAGGCTGATCCCATCGCCCACGGACTCATAAGCCGGGCGAGTGGCCGGCGTGTGGACGGTGAAGTCGAAAGCGCCGAAGAGCTGGCAAATCTCCGTTGTTGCAGAGTTGTAGATCGCGATTGATGGGGCCGAAGAAGCCGTGACATCAGCACTCCTAGTTCCCACAAACGGCACCAATTGACGAGGGGTTAACTCATCAATGCCCATTGTTATGGACTTGGGTTTTGGAGGAGGGAGCGCTGGAGGCATCAATCGGCTAGCAAACAAGCACACAGGGGCACAAGGTTTACCCAGGTTCAGGCCTCGTAGAGGTCCCTACTCCTGCTTGTCTTCTCTTGGAATTATCGAGGGAGTCGAAAGTTACAGGGGGTGTGTAGATGCAATATGGCGATGGTTGTGGAAACTGGGGTTGTGATTATCCTCCTCGCCGCCCCCTCCTAGCCTTTATATAGATAGGCTAGGTCTTGGGTTGCAGGTCAAGTCGGTTACAAGTTAGGGTTTGTCCCTTTAAACTTTCTATCTTAAGCTTCGTCTTGTGCTGCAAGCAATCGAAGTCTCCGTGGATCACCCAAATCCTGTATTGGGCCTTGGTAAGTCCGTGGGCTTCTACCATACCTGGACCGTATATGCCAAGCTCGAGTACCTGTAAGGTATGCCCACGTCACCATGTTTGCGCTTAAGCTATCTTTTCATGATATATTGCTTGATGCTAATGGTTATGTGCAAACAAGAAGACGCATCATGATGGATGATGTGTTTATCTACCACACACATACATTGTTTTGTTTATCTATGGTGTGTGTAGGTACCCGCGTTCCATTGTCCAATGTTGATTGAGCACAAATTGGCAAAACGAGCTCTAGAGAGCATCCCAGAAGACATGACAGGCACATCTACTTCCTTACATGACGATGGGATATCTTCGAAGTCGGCTCTTTTTCAAGAGGGGGATATGATGCAACCCAACACATGGCGATCACCATTGGTCCACATCATGATACGCAAATCATCCCTACAAAGGTGAATTCCTTCCATCTCTTGCCTTCCTTAGGTAATCACGTGAATGGGATCCTACTTGAGCCAAGTGTCTATTATATGACTAGGTCTAGGACCATGATGCCAAGAGGAGGAGACAAGGATGCCCCATGAGCAAGACCCCCAAGAAAGAAGCATGGAAGAGAAGACGTAAGAAGCTCTTCCTAGGACCGGAGTCTCTGCCCTAGCCAATCGGAGTTTCCGCCCCTGGACACTAGAGTCTCTGGCCTATCGCCCCTAGGACTCTGGACCGACACCTAGAGCTCCTAGTACACCCCCGGGATACTGCCCCGGAGGCTAAAGCCCATCCCAAAGTCTCTGGACCCTCTACCCCGGAGTCTCCGACCTAAGTGAGCAGCCTTTCATGCCTTCAAGATGGGCCTGGCCCATGTAACGCACCATCTCTCCCAGAACTTCTTGTTTATGCCTAAAATACCCTTGTTTAAGTGGATGGCCTATAAATATGCCACCACCTCCTCCTAGAGACCCTAGAATGAATATTGAGTAGAATTGTCTTAGCCTCCATGTTCTCATAGGGGGGAACCTCTTTAGGATCAAAATCAATACCTAGGTTGTATAAGGCCCTCTCCGTATGAGTGCTCTTTCTATCTCGTGATCTCTATTGCGTCGATCTCTCCCTTTGGGTCTCTATTGATTGCAATCTATTCATGAGTGGATTCTAGGCTCCGGATCGATCTTTCCTTTGTGAATATCTACCTAGCGGTCTCTTACACAAAGATTCCACCAGGTTATTGATTTGGGCCAACAAGGACCAAACGTGTGTGTTTGCGTGTGTTTGTATATTTACCTTGCCTTTTGTGTTGAGTTCACCATGTTCATCGTCTTTCCCCTCACATCCCCGCCCAAATCTGTGAAGATCAGGCCACCCCAAAGGAACCCGCAACATGAACAACGTAGGGTCATTGAGGACTCTTGGTTTCGAATAATGGAATCAGCCTTATTAAAATAAGACAGAATGCATGTGATTATTGAGGACCAGATTAAGACCTAGGGAAGGGGCTTGTAGAGGGTACCCTAGGGCGTGTTTGGTTGGTCGGACCCAAATTTCTTATTTTTCCTACTTGGCTTGGCGGGTGCTGCATGGGGGGAGATTGGGCTTGGACCAAGTTTGGCAGTTCGTTTGGTTGCCCATATCTAGTTTCCTTGTAATTTTGGCAAGTTGTTTGGTTGGCAACAAAACTGATTTTGGGCAGATTTAAGCAAAACCCTGCATGTTTGGTTGCTCATGCCATAGCGATGTGCTCACCACTTATCACAACTGGTGATTTTACCACGTAATACCAAATAGGCAGCAAACTGAAATAGCAATTTTGAACAAGCGGCAAATTAAACTAGCAGTACCAAATTACCACCCTAGCTACTAGCAAATATGAGTTCACGATAATGTTACCTAGCTACTAGCAAATGACAGTTCACCATAATATTACCTAGCTACTAGCAAATGATAGTTTTACACTCACATCAGGGGTTATTCATGGAACACAAGGCCAACACTTCATCAACAAACCATCTTCATCTTCTTTGGATCCTATAGTTGCCCCTCGTCGCCCACATGTCAAGCGTCCACTGTTGTCTCCTGCTCTTCCAAGCAGCACAATCGTTGTGTGCAACACCATGGCAACCATCAGTCTCGTTCTTGTCAGGAACTACATCTTCCTCAGTCGGGAAGTACTCAGCAACCAAATTGCAAGATCCAGTTCTGCAAAATGCAACATGCAAGAACAAGCTTAACTTGGGTGGGAAAAGAGTGGAAAGACTTCTGATCAAGGATCTTAAACCTGTTCTTCAGAGCAGCAAAAACCCTCTAAACCGGTTAAGATTGAAAAGTTCTTCCAGAGTCCTAGGGTAGTTCCTAGCAGAGAACTCATTGAGATGGTACCTTGTGGACCTGAAGGGTGGCAGAATTCTAGGCCGACAGGCATACCCGGCATCTGCAAGGTAGAATTTGCCGTTAGGGAGCTTGAGGCCATCAGGTCTGCTAAGATTGTCAGCCAGAATCGTCGTATCGTGCAGATCCTTACCACCCAGCAATCACATATGTGAACTTCATGTTGAAATCAACGGCGGCAAGCACATTCTGACTAGGGAAGTGCTTCCTCCCCCTATATGCATCTTGCTCAGCTTTCGGCACTCTATCTATCACATGAGTACTATCAATTGCTCCAATACAATCCTGGCATTACAAGAATGTTAGTCGGCTATCTAATATAATTATCCAACAAAGAAAATGATAGAGTTCCTCACCTTGAAAAGGGGAACCATCGACCGTTGCCATGTATCTTCGTGGGGATTTGACCAGATGGTGGCTTGATCATCTCTTGTCTGAGTTCTCCAACAACATACAACACCTGATGGAAATTACCGAAAAATTGTCTCGGTTGATCTCCCCCATGTGTTGTGAATCACTCGAAATCTCTGGTTATGGCCTAGAACATGAAGAAACATATCCACATGTTCTTCGATACAGCAGTTGTTGTGGTCCTTGAGCAACCCCTAGACCTGAATGTCTGCACAAGATGGTTAAATGGGGCTCTTCGCATCCTAAGCATAGCGATAGCCACCACATCGTTGTTGTAGATGTAGTTCAGATTTGCCATCCTCTCTCTGCCGCGCTGCATCAGGGGACCATATTTCACTACCGTCCTATTATTCTGACTAGCCGCTCTTCTGCAGATCAGGTACATCCATGTCTGAATCACAGCGACTAGAGCAGCTGCCTGGATGATAACCTTCAATTGTTGGCCCTAAACGGAGTGGCATTGCTTAAGCACTGTGTATGTACTACCCCAATGTCGAGCTAACTACCTCGGTAACAAAGTTGGAGAGGAGGCAAGGCTATGGTTCTTACCTTCATGGACGACGAGGACCTGTCGCAAGCGGGAAAGAAGACGTGGGAGAAGTTGGCGCCACGGATCTGCGAGCCAGCAGATACCAGAGCCGGACAGAAGACGGTAGCCGGTGCCGGAGTGTGCTTAGCAGCTGCTGCTGGAGATCTAAATCATCACCGCCGCCGCCAAAGCCGCCGCACAAGGGGAAAATAGGGAGGGATTTGTCTTCCAACGCGAGGTGGTAGCATAAGAGGGAGGTGAGCCTAATTTTCGCGCCATATGACGCTGCGATTCTTTCGGCTCCCGCCATCTCCCCGCTGCCTCCCCGCACACGATGTTCCTCCCCTTGCGCTCAACAGAGCCTGTTCCTCCTCTTGCGCTCTCCAGGGCCTGTCCCGGTGGAAACGCTCGATTTTGGCGTTCCTCTGGAGCCAGGATGAGAGCTGCTTTAAGACCCGTGCGGGCCAAATCCCCGGCACGCCGCGAGACACCAAACGGGCTTATTTTTTCTAGCCCGGTGCGAGAAACGAAGATCGGACCAACCAAACACGCCCCTAAAGTTTGACCCACTTGCATCTCTAGTTTCATGTGAAACTAAGAGCATCTCCAGCAGCGGCGCTAAAACTTGGCGCTGTAAAAGTGGTATGGCGCGCGTTGTATCACGTTTGCCGCGCGCAACTCCGGTTGTCAAAAGACAGAAGCGCTAAAAACTGGTTACAGCGCGCGCGGCAAAAAAACGCGAAATGTCAGGCGCTGTAAATTTTCAGCGCGCGCGACAGATAGCGCTAGAAAAATGCACCCAAATATGATCAAAACACAAAGATATAGGATCCATCACACATAGTTCATCAAACAAGCAACCACAAAGTTCAAAAGCATGCAAAATAAACATGTTCATCGATGTTCACATAGACATCGAAACATCGATGTTCATGCTTCATCCTCCTCATCATCCATCTCCTTCTCTTTGCCATCCTCCTCTTTGTCTTCATCAACTTGACCTTGAGCATGTTCATCAACGTGAGCTTGAGCATCTCCCGTGACGCCCATGCCACCCGGTGCACCATAGCCACCCATGTTCATCATAGTTGCCATGAAACCCCCGGGAGCGACATTCATGCCACCAAACCTCCATACTCACTTGAAATTGGAACATAGCCACTTGTCAGTGCTCCCATGCCACCATAGCCTCCCATGCCCCCCGGTGGTGCTACATAGCCTCCCATGCCACCAAAGCCACCCATGCCTCCCATGCCACCCATGGCTCCCATGGCACCCATACCTCCCATGCCACCCATGCCTCCCATGGCTCCCATAGACATCCTCTTTTGAGCCAAGATTTGATCACGGCACATGTTGATGTACTCCAATTGCCTTGCATCGAGATTGGAAGTGTCCATGAACATGAACTTCTTCTCTTCTTCCATGAGACGTTGATTCTCTTCCATGGCAACCTTCTTCTCCTCCAAAGCAAGTCTCCTCTCCTCAACCGCCGCCTTGCGCGCCTCGGTCTCCATGTCCATGGTTCTCTCCTTCTTGCGCTCCTCCGCAGTTTCCCTTCTTGCATACGCAATAGCCACAACCGCCTTTGCCAAATCATCTTCTCCTCCCGCCTTCTTCTTTGCGTCCTTGGCTTGCTTTCTTCCCATGGGGCGCTTGCTCTTGGGAATCGAGCATGGAGTAGCGCTTCTCTTGCCATCTCCACTTGTGGCGTCGTCCTCATCTATCTTTTGAGCCTCATATGTTTCCTTGTACGGTTGATTTGGCACTTGTAGGACATCCCGGTTCTTCCACTTCTCCTCATTCTCAAGCACCTTGTAGCAATGGAACAAGGTGAATGGCTTTCCTTTGATCAAATTCCCTCTCTTTGTTGTCTTCCCTTCTCCTCGATACATGTTAGACATGGTGCTAAGCTACACACAACAAAGAGAAGAGATGAGCTCAATTTCATGTGAGGAAAATACATGTGAGGAGAGGATGAGCTCAATTTTACCTTTGTTGCATCGTTCCCGCCACTTTCCTCGCACGCATCATAGGTCGCCACGCATCCCGCCCACTTTTGACAATCGGTGCTAATTGATGACCACCTTGATCGAAGAGAACGATCGCTCCGTTCAATGCCACCTTTGTTGTGCCTATCAAAGTACTCCTTCATGCGAGCCCAATAGGTATCTCTATTTTGGTCCGTGCCAACGGTCGCATCCATGCTCACATTGCACCATGTTTTGCAAAGCAAAACATCCTCGGCGACGGTGTAGTTCGCCGATCTTCCCTTGGGTGGCTCAATCAACCCCTCTCCCTCATCATCAAATGATTCTTCCTCTTCTTCTTCTTCATAGTTGTTGGATGATACATTCATTGTGTCCATGAATGTCTCGTTGTCCACACTACATTGTGATTATAGATAACATCAAACACCCCATACACTTCATCTAGAACACAAAAATGAGGAAAAAGATGAAATTTTACCTTGCCGTCAATTCATCGAACAGCTCGGGCGCGGCTTCGGGCGCGGCGAAATTCGCTTGGGGGTGCGCCGGCTGCGGCGCTGGGAAGTCGAACTGGGCCGCCGGCGCTTGGTGCAGAGGACCGCGCGGGATTTTGGCCGGCGCGCCGCCCTTCCTCCCCTTCTTTTGCGTCGTGGCGGCGGCGGCGGCGACGACGGGGCGCTTGGCGGCGGCCTTCTTCTGGCGCTGCGGAGGAATCGGGCCGGTGGCGACGGTGGGCTGCGCGCCGGCGACCCTTGGCGCCATGAACAGACCGCGCGCGAGCGGACCGCTAGGGTTCCCGGCGGCGGCGGCAGCGGAAGAAGGCGGGAGAGGCGGCCGCATCGATCCAGCGCTGCTTCCGGCAGGCGCGGAGGAGTATGGCGGTGTCGGTGGGGTGCCGGAGTAGCCGTCCATCGCCGGCGCCGACGCGAGGCGGGAGAGAGAGGAGCGCGCGGGATCTTTCACCTTGGCGGTTGCAAGTTCGCACGCGACGCTAGCGTTTCCAGCGCGCCGAACCAGGAGCCCCAGATGTGACGCTCGGGATAGCGCATATACTGCACGCTGGATATTTTTTTACCGCGCGCTAGCTGAAGCGCCGAAAACAAGGCTCTGCGCGCTAAACGAGCAGTTTTTTGGGCGCGCGCAACATATAGCGCCACTGCTGGAGATGCTCTAATGCAAATGTTTCTCTACATGGAATTCATGTCGAGTAACAAAGACACCATAATTATTCTCCATTTTATTATTGAGTAGAAGACACGATAATTTGAGTAAATTCAACATATAGATAACGAGCGTGTACTGATCGTGCGACCAGTCACTAGTATTGAAGAGTGGCATATGGAAAATGCCAACTGTCGTAGTTTCGGCAACATCAGCACTGACAGTTCCGCAACAGAAGCGTCAGTATGTCAGCACTTACGGCTAAGTTAACTAGTCTTAGCTCTAGCTGCGTGTAAACAAAATATCAAGTCGAAGCTAGTACTAGCTCAGATTTTTTGTACTTCGTCACCACCAATTACTGACTTCAGAAATTTTGTACTTCCTCGCCACCAATTACTGACTTCACTGCCTAGTGTTTTTGTTGCGTGCATATGGAGTCTTAAGTCTATTGTTCGAGATCAGACAGGCCTGATTCCATCAAAGCACAATTTATCAAGGCCGTAGAACAAGATAATACTGTGGAAATTCCAGCCCAGAGGAAGCATGGCGAATCTAATAGTCACTAGCAGTGAACAAACTACAATATGGCAATGCAGTGATGCACCAAATCTGAAAACTTGTGGGAAGTTCTAACGACTAAGAAGTCGTAGAACAGCTAAAAGTCAGAACCTAAGCATCAACCTTGTTTGTTTTTTCTGACAACGCAGCAGAAGCTTGTGCTACTCTTATGACAATTAGAGAATATATGTCGTCTTGCCTTTTCCGCAACCAGGCAGCATGCTGATGAAGTGTTGCACAATGTTGGCAACCACAACACTTCTTAGCCCATGTTGATATTTGACCATCAGATGAATCTGCAATCTTCACTTTTATGACCCAAATACCTCCTTGTTGCAAACGGGGCATACCTGGCAATGCGGCACAGCGAATTACAATGGGCTGATCAGTGGCCGGAGATCTCAAGAGAAAAACAGAGTGATGACGGAAAAACATTACAGAACATCCCCTCATAAGTATCAATTTATGCGGGCTGTTTCTTCCAGCAACAGCCTTCGTTCTAATTGTAGATTTCTAGGCATAATCAGCATTCCTATCTTGACGAAGACAAAACTGCACTCGGCAAGCATATATGACATGATTTACGAAAATGATTACACGCTAATGTATTAACATATGATTGAATTTAACAATGAGCTTAGATCCAAGATTTGATTTATGCAAGTAAAGTAGCTATCAGGTTACACTTATAGAAACTACAGCAATCCCTAGAAGAGTGTAACGACCAGGATGCCCGCGGAAGGCAAGGTACCTTGTTAATTTTCAACCATTTCGCGACACAAGTTTGATGGTACTGATGCTCACATGGCAATGTTGTTAGCTTATCTCGGTTCTTGTACGCCATACAACATATCACACATCTGTTTGCTCAAACATTAACAGAAGAGAGAGTTAAAATCACAAAAATGCTACTCAATAGATAAAACAGTAAAGCAGGATTTTGGGTAAAATGACGTGCCACTTGTGCATAGCTTCCTGTCACAATTGCAAACAAAATATGTACCACGTATTCAACACAAAATGACAAAGAAACTGAGTGCTCATATGGGCTTGAGGACATACTCATCGTGCTTTTCTTTTCTTGAGAATATCCTAATTTTGTACGTAGAAGACTTAAGGAGTGCTATCATATCTTCTGGCAAACCTTTGCTCTCTGTCCCAATAGTTTCCCCTAATTGCTGTAGTTCCTGTAATTTACGGAAGTGGTGAAGAGGTAGCATGTAGGATCCCATTTCGGTGTATAGTCATGCTTTAAGAAATGCCAAAACAAATGGAGCCATCTATGTTTGTTGCCTTGATGGAACATGAGGGAATATGGTGGCCAAACATAGCATTTGATGATACGCACCTCATAAGTCATATTGTCAGGATCAACGCTATCCTCTGTTACTACCTGTACGTTGGCAAGATAGATGAAAGTATATATTACATAAAACAATAATTGCCCGAGTAAATCTGTAGAACCAAAGCTGCTGAAGAGAATACCTGAGGAGATCTGCTTGCAGAAGTATTGCCAGTGCTGGGTGTTGAAGAACTTGTTGGCTTTCTTCCTAAACAGGTGTTTTAACAACATTTACAAGAGGAATCATATTGGCATGTGCTACATAGTACATAGAAGAATATCAATAGATGATTAATCACCTTGTATGATATTGTCATCAATTGATGTATTAGCAATTTGGTCTTCTATCTCTTGCAACTCTCTAGCTAAAGCTTCGTCTACAGCTAGCTGTGACTCATAATTTGCATCTCCTTTTAATTTTCGTTCACCCACTGTCCGTTGATGGCCGCTGCTAGAACTAGGATAAGAATGAATCCTTGATGAACCACTACCATCATTTCCTTGGAGTAATTGATATACTATTTCCTGAACAGAGTGCAAGAATAGGCAAGTTAATGAGAAGCTTTTGTCATATCTTGTACTCCCTCCGATCCATAATAAGTGTCGTTCATAGTTTGTACTAGATGAACGACACTTATTATGGATCGGAGGGAGTACTATGTTGTTGGGCTACAAATGAGAAAACATATCAATCCAAACTAAAAAGTATGGAAATGAAGTATCAAAATATTTGATCATTTACAATGGTTATTTGCATCTAGCAACAAGTGATCAGTTTGTAACTTTGTAATCTAAATTTCATGAAAATGGTATTCAGCAGGCCAAGAATGTGTTACTAAAAGTAAATATTAAAAATGAATCACTTTTCTTGATGTGTGGTTTAACATACATATAGATATGATCAAAGATGAAGCTCTATATTGTATTATTAGACCTAGTCAAGCTCCACATAAGAAATGAACGGCCTTGGCCTTGGGTAAAAGATCTGGTTAAGATTTCTATGCACAACACAACAGAAAACTACAGTACAATACTCTCCCCAACAGACAAACACGTGGGATAGAATATGTGACTGAGATTTCTAATGCCTACGAACAGAAATAACAATGACAAAGTACACTGAAAACAGGGAAATAGACACAACCAAATAAGTCATGGACAGGTAATGGAAATAAAAACCTGATCTTGAAGAACTAGTGCAAGATCAACATCATCTTCAAAGAAGCATCCCCCAAAATTCTCTTCAATTGCATATGGTACAGGGGCATCCATATAGCACACAACCACTTCCTTCTTTCCTGTTGTATTATGCAGCACCTCCATGCTCATGAGTCGTGAGCACCTAACAAAGGAACAGGCAGAACATTACCGGATCATGCTGGATTTGCTCAAACACGTGATCCTTGCTACCATACTATCAAATTATACAAGACAAAGACTCGCTCGTTGCAACTCACATATTCTCAAGCGTTGCGTAATCTCAGCTATCAACTATAAGAGCGCAACTGCAACCCCCTGCAGAGCTAGAAATGAAAATCGAAAACCTTCTTTTGGGAGCAAAATCTGGAGCAAGTAAAATGCCACCGATACACTGGCGGAGCTCTCGGTAGGGTGAGGTCGGGCACCCACCCTTCCTCGATTCTGGGCAAAATGTTGTGTACGCCTAAGCATTGTTCGTTTCAGATTGTTTGGGGAATAAAGGAAATACGAGAAAGAGCGTTCCTGAGAAAGGGTGGCTGTTGGCCTTTGTGCTCCCAACCTCGAGGACCTGGACGGCTCGTTGAGATGACTAGATGCGGCTCGCGGCTCGCTACAAAACCGCTCACGACCAAGCAAGCACGAGTGACAATCAGGTGCGGCGGTGGCATGACCTGCACTGGAGATCAAAAGTGGAGGGCGGCGCTGGCAGGACTTGGCACTCTAGTGGCCAGCCGGCAGGGCGACATCACAACGGTAAGGGCGCTGCTGAACGGTGGAAGGTCAGCGGTGTGGGCGTGCGACACTTCTCCAGCTGAGCTTTTTTTTTTCTTTTCTGAATTTGGATGTACTTAGCACTGAATTGTTGTTACAGGAATCAACCAGGGTTGTTTCCTCGGCGTAGGGAGGAACCTTTCCTATTAAAACACCTTCGCGCGATGCACTACCACAATATTTACCGAACAAAAAGACTGAAAGATTGGAATATTGCTGAACGGAAAGGAGCAGCAAAGTGGTGGAAAGGTACATTTTTTTCTGCACAAATTGAGTAGATTACTTGTGTCTTACTGGATGAATTTGTGAATTTACGTATTTGATGGGATAATTTTTGGCACTAGGACTTGGCATTACCTATGTCTGATTTCATGAGTTTGTGAAATTACATGCTTCATGTGATAAATTTTGTCACTAAGACTTCCCATTACTCATGTCCAGGCTACATAAAATTTGATCTAGGACTTGGCATTCGTTTTTGGATGAATTTTATTTTATGCTTCAGAGTTCGCCTTACCTCAAATTTTGTTCGTCCTCCGCCACTGTACCGACACTAGTACTATTTAACTGCAGGAAATCAGTATATGTGATTCACTGGTAAGAAACAGACAATCTATGTTCGAGAAAACACAGAGAGACAGCTATCGGCGGAGTGCAGAAGGGATCCCACCAATTCGTGCCCACAATGCATCGGATCTAACACTACGCTCTCTCCCACAACACACCACAGATCAAGCACCCTTTTTTTTTGCAGAAAGTGGAGGCGAAAATAAATAGCAGGCGAATCTACGAGAACACAGGAACTGGAAGTGGAAACTTACCGACGAACGAACTGGGGAACGGGAGATTTGGGAGACTGCGACCTGCGAGACCGAGCTGGGAGGGGGCTACCGAGTGAGAGAGGAGCCTGTTTGCTCGGCTCCCTTTTCGCCTCCAATGTCCCTGTGCCCTGTGCGCAGCGGTGCTGATATCATGGCCTCCGTAGACCGGCTCCACCGCGCCGGCCATCGGAGGGGGACGCGTGCGCGCGTGGGCCTGCAGTTAATGAGTGGTTCACGGTCCCACTTGTCTGCCCGTGACGGCGGCTGATTCTTTTATTAGGCCGTACCCTCGGAAGGCCGGAAAGGCCGCTCAGCCCACTGCGCCAGTGCGTAGCTCCTATCGGGCCGGCAAAATACGAGTTTTTTTTTCCTTTTCCATTTATATTCCTGTTTCTTTGTTTCCTTCTTATTTCTTTTTTCATATTTCAGAATTTTTTAGATTAATTTATTTTTTGTTTTCTTCATATTTTAATTTTTAATTTTGACATCTGTTTCATCTTATTTTTAAATGTTTTCTTTTATAATTTTTTACTTTTCTTTTGCAACAAGTACATGGGCATTTTTCTGAGATGCATAATTTTTTTTCATGTAGATAAAAATAGTAATCCATGGTAGTTTGGGAGTACGTGGACATTTTTTTCTAAAGTACACGGAGAACTATTTTGAAATATGTGTACACTCTTTTTGTAGTGATGGACAATTATTATGATAGACATGTATAATTCAAATAAACTAGAAGATACCCCGCGCGTTGCGGCTGGATTTTCGATTTTTTGCAATTTATTAGATTGATTAGAAGAGGTACATGCTCCATAAAAAAGAATATATATCTGAAGTTGAAACAAAGATCTGGATGTTAAAATTTCGAATGTTGTAGAAAAATAATTTTGTTCTTAAAAGAGTAAAAGAGGTTGAAAATAAATTCCAGTATTTTTTTACATCCCGTAATAGGAACAGAAAACTCTTTAAACTAAACATCAGACTACTATCAAGGCATGGCTTGTGTCAAGTCCTATGCTAGTTGCTCGAATGTGACCCATGTTATGTCTTACCAGATGAAGATGGAAGAACACATTGCATTATTTACTCGGGCATTCTGATACGGCTGTAAATCTTTGCCTACTTAAATTAAAGATGAATAAAAGTTCAGTAATTATAGAAGAAATAATACTCATACTCCTAAATCAGGATTCAGGCACAATATATCATTTCTTAGGTTTTTACCAGAGTACAACTTATTTAGCTTCAATTGGTAAGGAGAGAAATAACGATGTCAGTATATTGGTAGTATCATCCATTCAAGTAATTCCATTTACTAAGCTCCCAGAACACCATCGGACTACCTGAACCCTGCAACCTATAGGTAACAATAGATTATGTAATAAGCTTACAATTAAAGGCAAACAAAAATGATAGATTATTCTCTCTGAGAATTCGTCTAGATTATTTGCGTTGTCTCCTGCATGTCCACGAGTTCCATCAAGCACCTAGCAAGCAAAAAACTGCCAAGCTTAAGATAAGAAGGGGATGCAGGACGGGAGATAAAGGGTATCACGGGAAAAATAAAGGTTAATTGCGACTCTAATGTTAGTGAAATTAATTCGAGTAGATGGATGAAGCTTTGTAGTGGTGTCACGAGACTAATTTTTTGTTTGCACGCGTTGAATTGCAGGACTTCCGTGGACCTCCGGCTGTGAAAAATACCAAGAAAGTCAAGGAAGTGAATGGCATGAACATACCGATCCAATGCAACCAAAGAATCCCCACTGATTAAGCCAAAATCAGCTATGGCACAAGAAAAACCCTGTGCTAGGCGCGTAGGATGTGGTCAAGGCAACAGAGATTCACCTGGGTATGGGAGTTCATAGCAGTGCCGCTCTTTTTGCTATCGCCATTCTACTCCTTTGCGTCTCATGACTCCCATGGCAGGACCCCCATTCTACTCCTCTCCTCTACACCTCTGTATCTCAGGAAGAGCTAGATATGATCTGCGTTGTTTAAATTGAAGAGAAACTCTCCGTCCGTTACCAGCAGGATATGAACGTGGAAGATGAGGAAGATCACTTCTGATCCGGTGCTCCACCCTTGGCAAAAGTTTGGTCTCCGTAAACACAAAGACGGTTCAGATTTCCCCATACCCCTTCGTTAGCAGGGGCACGATCGTAAAAACAAAAAATCTGACAGGTTCGTAGAGCCCGGTATAGGCCCGTACGGCCCGCGGTGTTTAGTACGATGATGTGTATACGTATTTTATACGGGCCTGGTGACGTGTGTTTGTTGACGTCATCGGAAACAAAAGGACAGGCGTATATATAGCTTCTCGGGCAGTTTCGCCGCTGCTATCCCCCTCATTTCCCCCCTTTTGTCTCACCAAATTGGGAAGAAGAAAACCCTACTCGGGCTCGTCCGCTACACCGACTGTAGATCAATCGCCGTCGAACTCCGGCGATGGACGGACTAAGCTCTGTGGCTGCAGGAGCCGCTGATGCTCTGGAGGAGACGACAGCCTTGACCACGCCAGTAGTGGTTGAGGAGGGCGAGGTCCATGGCAGTGGTGGTGGGGTGACGGCCGGGCTTCGCGGCTTGATCATGCCGTCGCCGGAGCAGGAGGAGGAGGTGGATGCGGCCGCTACTGCAACTGTAGAGAGCGGCGCCGTCGTCGGCGCGGAAGCGGTCGAGGTGGTTGCCGTCCGCCATGGCGGAGCAGGACGGGGGCTGGCCGCGTTGGGCGGCGTGGTCGAGGCGGTGCCGGATCTGGAGGAGACGGTCGATTTGTCGGCGGGAGAGTCTCAGGTGCTGGATCTGGGGGTGCATAACGCCTCCGTCGAGGCTCCAGAAGGGCAGCCGGAGCAGGTAGCCGGAGCAGTTAGTATTTTTCCGCTCTCTCTTAATTTCACTATCTCGTCTGTAATAGTTGTTAGTTTAGGTTGCTAGGGTTCGAGTATTTGCTGTGTAGGTTCAAATGCAAATGATTTTACTAGTCATTCAGTTAGAGTAATCTGATGTGTAGCGTGATTGATTAGTTAGATTTAATTGTTGTGCAGGTATGTACAATTTGTTTGATGATTCTGATAATTACTCAGTTATTAGTCATAATTTTAGAGTGTACTTGTAATGTGCAATTAATTTGTAATCTTTATTAGATATAAAATTAGATTAGTATAGTAGTTAGTGCTATGATTCTGGAGCATGTTTGAGACATGTAAAATATAATTGGAGTGAAACAATTTTCATAATATTAATGGCTCAGATAAATTAATGTTGTTCATTGTGTAATCTATGTATATGTGTAGTTTGAATCATTACAGGATGATTTACTTAATGAACATTTAGTTAATAAAAATCAGAATAATGTTTGTGTTTACAAAAACATAAGCTGATCTTGTAATTAATGTATAATGCATGTTCTTTAATATGAATGTGCTGCATTAACCGGCATTAGATGTATTAGTCATTTGCCCTCTGTTATTTTTCATAATATGTTTGTCCATTTATGTTATTATTTTGTAATATTTAAACTGTGGAAATGTATCAGATTTAAGGATGTGGTGTTATTGTGACAAGCTTAACAATATATAGTTGCCATATGTTACTATGTACTTGTTAATTTTATCTATTTATTGTGTTTAAGTGTTTTTTTAAGGATCTGCTAAAAAATAATAGTAATTAAAACATGCAATTTACCCATGCACACACAATCTTACCTATAATGCCAAATATCCCAGTTCATATGTAATTCCTTAATGGTATGTACTAGCATATTTAATGGATTTAACTAATGTGCTTATGAGTAATGGTATGTAGCATATGTGATGGATTTACTTCTTTTTGACATGCCTAGTCATATATATTCGCCTGTTGTTATAGTGTAGCTGTTATTTTTATCTGTTTATCTTTTAAATCTTTTTTTCTAGGATCTGATAAATGCTATTAGTGATTTAAACTTCAAATTTTACCCTGTACATAGATGGTTTTTTAGAATGGCCTTGTATTACTCCATATTCCAGATCATATTACATTAATGAATGTCCTGTAGCATAGCTAGTTTGTTTTAATTTGTCAAGTGAAGTACTAATGTTATTTCATGTTGCATTATTGTTCTGGCCAGCCATCTGGGTCTGTTGCTGGTCAGAAGAGGAAAATAGGGCAGGACTATGATGACTACTACCCCTCGGACCACTCCTCTGACTATGCCGCCTCGGTGAGTTCCACATTTTGCATTCTTATTTGTGTAACAGATTGATGAGTGGATAGTAACTGTTTGTTTCTACAATTTCCTTTGTTCTTATTAGTATGCATCTGCTGACTCTGATGACTCTAAGGAAGCTGTTGTTGATGAGTACAACCTTGCTTCGTACAAGAGGAAGGCTGAGCAGAAGATCTGGGATCAGGGAGTGGCTGCTTACATGGCAAGTATTACTGCCAGTTTCACCCTAGCAAGTAAGTTCCAGCTGATGGATCCAGGGCAGCACTAGTGCATCATGCCAGACATGTGAAGGGCAAGTCATTGCGCGACAAGGCGAACCATGCTACCCTCCTTAGTGTTCTGGAGTATTAGACTAGTAGTTGTTGAAGTTGCTGTGAAGGGTTCTGATGTTGTGTGAACTTTTGAATGTTTCGTGTTAATAACATGTAGTACTCTACTAAGTAATTTGTGCTATGTATGGATAAACTCTACTAATATGGTACTGGTCTATGTGCTATTTATGTTTGCCTGCATTACACTTTTATAAGTTAATTATGTATATTTATCTTGAATCTATATATGCATGCTGTCATATTGTGTTTTTTATAGAATATAAGATGACAGTAATCATATAGGAGAAGCTAAACTAGTTCAAGGTAGAAACTATGACAACTATGTTCTTTTTATTTGTTAATATACATTAGTGCAATTGTTTGAAAAATGTATGCTCTAGTAGAAAATGGTTATCTTCGGCATTTCAAAGTGTTTATTCAATGAGTGTAAACTTGTAAAAAATCTAAACCTTAGTGTTCTATGTGATAAAAGAAGATCAAGTTACAATAATTGCAAAGTGTTAATTTTTTATTTGAAAAGTATTAGTCCACGTCTACAGTCTCTTCTCAACAAATAATCACTATGTCATATGTAAATCGTTGACAGTACAAAATATTTTAACAAGTAGTGCAAACTTATTCAAATATGAATTCTTGTTGTACATGAAAATTTAAAAAATAGCCCGCCAACTAAACTCCCACCCACGTCAAATTTGCCAGTTGCGGCTCCCCATTGGGCCAGAAAAGGCCCATCAGCTCCGAGGCACTAGTCCAGGCTCCGAGGCAGTAGCTGGGCCAGGTATCCTATTTGACGCACAAAGCTGGGCCAACGGCGACTAGATATATTTTTTAGTTTATAATGGTTCTCAGTAATACAAGAAAAATAGTACAGAACATTCAGTTTTTGAATTCTGGAGCTGTGTTAGTCTGTATTGCATTAGGTTTTTAATATTGTTTGAAAAACTCTTGGGGCCACATTTTGTATATATAAAGTTTTTTCAGATTCCAAACTTGGTGCATCTACGATTTCAAAATTTCAGTTAGCTAGGAAAAAAATTGACAATTTTTTGCAGAAAATTCAGTTTTAGACTTCAGGAGCTGTATTTGTCTGAATTGCATGAGATTTTGACCATTGTTTGAAGGACTCTAGGGGCCACATTATTCATTTGTAGAGGTTTTTTATAATCAAACGTAGGTGCATGTAGAAATTTGAAAATTCAGTTAAACACAACAAATAGGTTGTTTTGACATGAATTTTCAGAAAACTTTAGATTTGGATTTCAGGAGGTTGGTATGTCTAAATTCCATGAGGTTTTCACCATTGTTTGAAGGAATGTAGGGGCCACATTATTCGTTTGTAGAGTTTTTTCAGATTCAAAACTTGGTGCATGTAGAAATTTGAAAATACTAAATCACCTCCAAATCAAATTTGAATTTTGAGCAAGTTAACTTTCAAATTTTGATACCATATTTTTTATATGTTGTTAATATGGAGGTATAGCATGCGGTTTGTACATTGGTAGAACTTTGAAAGAGAGCTTGCACATCATAATGCATTATATTTGTTTGACGCGTTTTTGACCAAACTTTGGCAGGGCACTAGAAATTCAAAAAAAATCAAAAAGAAAGTAAAACATTGGCGATGTGTCTTACATTGTACCCTAGTTTGCACAAAAAATAATAAACCTTAAGTTTGTTGAATGAAAGTTGAGGTTGCTCTCTCACACTTGGTTTCAAGTGTGAGTCTCATGTGTAAGTACCCAAATTACCTAGGAGATGCCCAACTCCATGGCATACTTTCTCATAATGGTCTAAGATTTGGCATGTAGGTGTATCTTGTCATAGCACACATTTCATCTTTTGGGGTTTTGGTCCAATTATGATTTCAAATACCATTTTCCATTTTAATAATTGAAACTCAACTACATTTTTGTAAAGATAGTTCAAAAATTTGAATAAAATTTGTATTTCACCAACATGGTATGGTATTTGGGGTCATTTAGTTGGAATGTGACCACTTTGTTCATTGTCAAATGATTGTTTGCTCAAATTTTACCTCAAGTCAAATTTTGGTCAATATGGTCAAAACATTGAAATATTGATCTACATCCACATCATTCCAACCTAATTTGTTTTGGCAAAAATCATTTTTAGGTCCACAAGATGTGGTTTAATCATGGATATATTGTTAGGTCAGCTTGGTTCGTACATATGCGTCCTCTGCGTTCGACGCGGATTTGACCTAAAAATTCAGATTTGGATTTTAGGAGTTGTGTATGTCTGAATTCCATGAGGTTTTCACCATTGTTTGAAGGACTCCAAGGGACACATTTTCCATTTGTAGAGTTTATTCAGATTCAAAACTTGGTGCACGTAGAAATTTGAAAATACTAAATATCCAGAAAATATAAGTAGTCTGCTGAAAAAATTCAGTTTTGCACGGGTGGGTGTCACGTGCGCGGGTGACGTCAGCTGAAACGAACCGACGTGACGTATAAGAGCTCCCTCGGCCGCTTCGCCTGGCCTCATCCCCACCATTTGCCCCATTTTGCCTCACCGGATACGGAAAGAAGAGCGCGGGAGAAAACCCTAGCTCTCCCCATCGTCTCCTCCGCCTGAGGCCTTCGAGCTCTCCCATACCGCGATATTTCGACGCCGACTATGGTGGGAGAGGGGTCAGACGGCGGCGATGCAGGCGGTTCTGCAAGGGCGGGGTTTGGAGCTGTGAGCCGCCTAGATGCGGTCGAGGTGGTGGAGGGCCATGGTGGTAGAGGAGGTCGTCGGTCCGCGCTGGACGCTCTGGTCGATGCGGCGCTCAGAGAGGAGGAGTTGGTGCATGCGGACCTCGGCGAGGCGGAAATGCTGGATCTGAACGTGCCGGTCGGTGGCGCGGAGGATCTGGCGCCAGTCCAGTCTCCACAGGTCACCGCGATGCAGGTTAGTATTATTTTCTTCTAATTTCCGTTCAATCCCTTCAAATTATTTGGAAGTAAGATGTATTTTGTATATTCAGCTCTTTCAGTGTTAGGGATTCATATCCTTTGGGCTATGTTCGGTTAACCCACTTCTGGATTAGATTGGACTGGATTAGATTGGATTAGAGTATATTTTGACATAGATAGGATTTTTAAACCACATCAATCCATGTCAAACCAGGACAATCCAAAGTAAAAAGACCGGGGCCCTAGGGCTTTATTGGATGGAAGGCTGGGTCTGTAGATTCGTTGTGTAATTTTGTATAGATGACCAATGCTGATAGTCCATTGGTGAAGTTTTTCCAATTAGTAGGAAGCTGGTTTATTTGTTGTTAAATTGACAGAGTTTAATTTGTAGTTAATTCGTATTATGTTGAAGGAACATGGTTTACATGATTCTCATTTGAGCTGATGTGATATAATGTGGTTAGTTAGTTTCACCTAGTTAACAGTATGGCTTGTTTTTTTTTGGTACATGTGGTATAATGTGGTTAGCTGGCTACAACTATTCAACTAGTCTGAATTAGCTGCTGTGATATAATGCGGTTATCTAGCTTCAGTATACTTTTGTAGTTTTTTTTTGCTTTAATTGCTTTTAGGGGAAATGTGTTAAAATTACTTATAGAATTTTATTAACTTCTAACACTAGATCTGAACAACGTGGTTATAACCATATGGCATGTATGTTATTAATTGATTGTAGTGGTGTCTCATAATAGTGTGCAAAGCAGTGATCTGTGTACTTACTTTTGTTTTCCTTTACTTGTACCAATTGATTTTAAGACACATTTCTTTAGATGCTTATGCTTGTATGAATAGATTTGTGTAGACTAATTAGTTTATAGACTTTGTACTACTCTATTTTGACTTGCTGGAGTTTCATGCAACCTGAAACTAAACTGATTGATCCTTGATATTTTTTTTGTTTGAATGTATAGTCTAGTTTCTTTACCTTCAATTCCAACCTCCAAATAATCATTGTAATTTAATGGAATATAGTATAAAAAGCATTGATGTAGTTTAATGATTTGTTTCTTGAATCAATGTTGTTTTTATGATCAGATTTGTGAAGTCGAATTATTGTGCTATTAATTTTTGCTAGTGTTTTTCATTTATTAATATTGAATGCTTTTAGTAATTACCTTAAATGCTAGTTTTCATTTATCTTAATTGTCTGGCAGGCACCAACCCCAGGTGATGCCTATGATGTACTCTCCACGTGGCCTGATGAGGAGGTATGTTATTCCAAGCAGCTGTAGTGCATTTAGACATGCACAAAAGTAGTAGGTTTTTATATTTAGTAGACAGTACTAACTGTTTTCTTGTTTCATTTATTGTACAGTACTTCTCTGGTTTAGATGTTGAAGTGGAGCAATGGACATATAAGTCCTTTGTGAGGAAATAAGAAAAGAAGCTCAGGCGCAAGGGGATTTCTGCTTACCTGCCATTCAGCACCGAGTTCTACAGGTGCCCATTCCACCACTTCAAGCCACATGGGGGCTTGAGGGTGGGGCTTGTGCAGCATGTCCGAGAGGTAGCCACTCGTGGACGTCTGGGTGAGGACTACTTTCAGGGTGACCTGCGTGATCGTGGCAGGCACGAAGCTCTACTCAAGATCCTCCAGCCAGATGAGTTTGTGTTCAGCGACTCCGAGACTGAAGAGGAGTAAATATTGATATCAGCTTCTAATATGTATGGTCACATCATCAGTATAGCTATGATGTTTATGTATATATGGTTAATATGGCGAACTAGTTAACTAGGTAGAAGTGGTTGAGAACTATGTTCTTTTGGTACCGTGGTTATAAGTGGTAACCTTGTGATGGTAGGGTGAAGTTCCCGTAAGACTACTATGTTATTATGATGCTAGTAAGGTTATGGTTACATGCTCTTAATTACTTGTTTCTTATATATGTATCTGTGTTGTGCCATGATAGTTGTGCTGCCAGTTAGAAAAATGTATTTCATTGCGTCAATTCTAAATTGGAAGGTTTTGATAGGTGTAGCAAATTGTAGTAGTGTTTCAAAATTTGAAATGGTTTGGGCAATTTAAGTGCAGAGATAGTGCTGTATATGCACTATGCCATGTAAATTTGTATTAAAAACGTATGAATTTATGTTAAAATATAGGAAAAAAGATCAAATAAAGCAAAAAAAGGCCACCCACTGGCAGGATATTCCTCAAGGAAATCACGGCCTGCATACGACTAGAAACCAAATGAATGGCCAGGATGCAGGCCCGTGACCTGCCAGTAGGCCCACCGGCCCAAAGTAGAATTCCTGATAGCAAGTAAGATAAAACAGAGAGGCTGTTGATAGCAACTGAACGCGTGACTATTTAAGCTGGTCGGAATCCTCTCCAGTTGGCGAGGTGGGACTAAACTCTCAGCCATCCGACCCGTCTGACGTCGTGCGGCGTTGGGGACATAATGGGCTGAAAGAGGCCCAGTTCGGTCGTAGGTAGCTTGTCCGGGCAGAAGGCCTGGCTGGGCTGAGTTCTTTTTTTTTAAACATTTTGTTATTATTTCAATATTACTTGTAAGTTGTAATATAGCTTGTAATAAAGATTCGATAACTGTATGTAAAATAAATGTAATATTTTTATGTACTTAGGTTTTTTACTCTTGTTTTTATCATTTTTAAATATTTTGCAGATTCCGACTAGTTTTCAGAATTTTTTGATAAAAAATCAGATTTGAATTTGACGAGCTGTGTTTGTCTAAATTGCATGAGGGTTTCACCAATGTTTGAAGGACTGTAGGGGCCACATTATTTATTTGTAGAGTTTTTTCAGATTCAAAACTTGGTGCATGTACAAATTCAGTTAAACACATCAAATAGGTGGTTTTGACATGAATTTTAGAAAAATTCAGATTTGGATTTGAGTAGCTATGTTTGTCTGAATTCCATGAGGTTTTCACCATTGTTTGAAGGAATGTAGGGGCCACATTATTCGTTTGTAGAGTTTTTTCAGATTCAAAACTTGGTGCATGTAGAAATTTGAAAATACTAAATCACCTCCAAATCAAATTTGAATTTTGAGCAAGTTAACTTTCAAATTTTGATACCATTTTTTTATATGTTGTTAATATGGAGGTATAGCATGCGGTTTTTACATTGGTAGAACTTTGAAAGAGAGCTTGCACATCATAATGTATTATATTTGTTCGACGCGATTTTGACCAAACTTTGGCAGGGCACTAAAAATTCAAAAAAAATAAAAAAAAGTAAAACATTGGCCATGTGTCTTATATTGTACTCTAGTTTGCACAAAAAATAATAAACCTTGAGTTTGTTGAATGAAAGTTGAGGTTGCTCTCTCACACTTGGTTTCAAGTGTGAGTCTCATGTGTAAGTATCCAAATTACCTAGGAGATGCCCAACTTCATGGCATACTTTCTCATAATAGTCTAAGATTTGGCATGTAGGTGTATCTTGTCATAGCACACATTTCATCTTTTGGGTTTTTGGTCCAATTATGATTTCAAATACCATTTTCCATTTTAATAATTGAAACTCAACTACATTTTGTCAAGATAGTTCAAAAATTTGAATAAAATTTGTATTTCACCAACATGGTATGGTATTTGGGGTCATTTAGTTGGAATGTGACCACTTTGTTCATTGTCAAATGATTGTTTGCTCAAATTTTACCTCAAGTCAAATTTTGGTCAATATGGTCAAAACATTGAAATATTGATCTACATCTACATCATTGCAACCTAATTTGTTTTGGCAAAAATCATTTTTAGGTCCACAAGATGTGGTTTAATCATGGATATATTGTTAGGTCAGCTTGGTTCGTACATATGCGTCCTCTGCGTTCGACGCGAATTTGACCTAAAAATTCAGATTTGGATTTCAGGAGTTGTGTATGTCTGAATTCCATGAGGTTTTCACCATTGTTTGAAGGACTCCAAGGGACACATTTTCCATTTGTAGAGTTTTTTCAGATTCAAAAGTTGGTGCATGTAGAAATTTGAAAATACTAAATCACATTCAAATCAAATTTGAATTTTGAGCAAGTTAACTTTCAAATTTTGATACCATATTTTTATATGTTGTTAATATGGAGGTATAGCATGCGGTTTGTATATTGCTAGAACTTTGAAAGAGATCTTGCACATCATAAGGCATTATATTTGTTCGAATGTCTTAGTTTTTTTGACCTAAATTTGACCGGGGCAATAGAAATGTAAAAAAATTCAAAGAAATGTAAAACAATTTAAAAAAAATGTAAAACCATGCCCATGTGTCTTAGATTGGTTGTGTCACCATGTGTAAAAAAAATTAGAAAATTTAATGTAGGTCGAAAAATTCACATGCTTAGAAAAGATGGTTCAAGTTAGACGAAACGACTTGTTTCTAAGTTGTCATTTTTTTCGACCTTCTATAAAAAATTTCAAACTTGTATACATGTTACATGTCAACCATGATGTGAAATATATAGTTATTTTCGTATAATTGAAAGTTCGAAATTTAAGGATTTTATAAAATTTATATCGAAAAAGATAACAAAAAACTTCGGTCTGACGAAAAAAACTTCGGCCGACCCTTAATATGTCGGACGGGATGAGTCCAGAGGCCTTATTGGCCCAAGAAGGACCGGCCGAGTAGAAATATTTCTGACTAAACTGAATATTAAACCCCACGATCGCTTCCTCCTCCTAACCCTAAACGCCGTCATAGTCCGCTAGTCGACTCGCAGCCCCTTTGACCTCGTGTGCACCTAATTCCGCGGCGCAGATTCGATGGCCTTGTTCCTCCACAGTGGTCGTTCCTCCTCTACAGAGGTCGTTCAGGTAAACTTCTAATCCTGCGCATCAGTAGTTTTATTTTAGGTACATCTTCCTCTGATCCTCGAAAGTGGTAGGCTAGTCGGTTCATGACTTGGAGCTCTAAGATCCGATACTACTTTCCCTTACATTTATGTTTAATTGTATCCTTGTACGGTTGTAGTTATTTCTCGTTTTCAAATACTATTGAATCGCGCAGAAATTCTGTCCATTGTTGTTTGTCGTTAATGGTAGAGTGGACGCTTGCCGGTGAAGACACAAGCCAACTAGGACGACTGTTATCAATATTTTTAGGCCATGTAGATTCACTAGTTCATTTAGATATGACCAGACATGTTTATAGAAAATAGTATCGTCATTTTATGTGTGTAGTGAGTAACTCATATCGCATGCAGCAATACAGTCTACATATTAGTGTCTCGCCAATATATTAATTGTGTTTTTGGTTTTTAGGATGGACGATCTTAAGAGGGATATTTGTTGCAACATCGAAAAATGGTGTAAGTTAGTGGCGGGTCTTTCCATCGCTCAACGGGCTAGACTAGCCCAAACGAATATGCGTAGTATGATGATGATGCCATCTACGAAGATGCGCACAATCCTAATAAGGTACTAATGCAAATATTTCTGTTCTACCATTGTACATATGTTTTTTCTCCTATATACTGATTCATGGTAATTATTGTTGAAGGTTCATGCTCGAGGCTTTTGACCCTACAACAGGTACATTCGTCATAGAAGAGACAAATGGGGCAATCTCTATTGGGTCTGTCGACGTAGAGTGTATCCTTGGTCTCGAGAATGAAGGTTTTTCAGCAGCGGGCATACTTACTAAAGAAGGAGAGGATGTGAAGGATCGCGTCCCCACACACTTTCTGAGCAAATCTACTGGAAACATCGTAATTGATGATTTAATCACTGACATCATTAAAAATAAAATTGCTGATGACGACTTTCTACGAAAGGTGTTGCTAGTGCTACTTGGAATAGTTATTGCGCCTATGGCGACAAAGGTTGTTCCGAAGCAGTTCTATGCTTTAGTTGATGATGTTAACAGAATGTGCAAGATTAATTGAAATGCTTTAACGAGGAGGGTTCTAATGGACAGCATCAGGATTGGGAGTAAAGGAAAAATAATCCGTCAATGGCCGAAAGGAAATCTTGGACTATTGCAGGTTTTATTTTCGTACTCATTTGTTTTCGCATTTATACTCTATGATGTCTGTGCTATAGCAAATTTACTTATATTTCTTAAAATGTAGTACTTGTACTAGGAGAAAGTGCTACCTCAGGAAGGCGAATGTGCATTTAATCCTAAAATGCCCATACGCCCCCTCATGAGGAATTGGAACGAAGCCGCTGCCACAAAGAGAGACAATTTCGACTACGAGAATAGGCGTGGTCGTGGTAACGTCAAGGTAATATTTTTTTGGCTTCCCTCGTATATTGCCTTTTTAGATTATGACTCATGTAAATAACATATGCAGGACTTACAGCTTGTATCATTTGTACCATCATGCAGATAGAAGATAATATCACTGAAGAATATCGTATGCAAGAGCCATTGATGGCAGATCCTATGCCCGCTCGTAAGCAAAAGGCCAAGCCGGTTAGTGTTCCGCATAAGAAGATCAATGGTACACAACAAATTGGTAATGATCAGTTGGAGCTTTTGTTTAAGCGGGTGACAGATCACTTGGACACACAGTTGCATAAAATGTTGACTCCTATAGCTGATTTATGTGCTCAGGTGAGATACTAAACTACATAGTTAAGGTCATTATAGATGAACATTTAGCTGTGCTCTTACATTTCCATGTCTTGTAGAGAACATTGGAACTGTTCAACAAGGAAGGCGTGACGTACAAACCTATGGATGCAGCGGCTTCAGCAGAATTGGAAGAGGAAGAAGATGCTGGTTCTTTTCAAAATAGACCTCGTGAAAAAAAAAGTTCGTGTACAAGAAAGATAGCGATTCCGAAGAAGAGGTCGAGTGCATTGGTGCGACAGCGCCTGCCGAAGTTCCTGACCATGGCACACATGAGAAGGCGCCTGCACATAATGGCGTAAATGGCCATACACCACTTAGCAAGACGAATGGTGTGAATGATCCTATACCAGACAAGAGGATTGGTGCACTTGGCAGCACACCGGATAACCTTTTTATTATTGATAATGCAGAACCAGTAAAAGAAGAATCTGATATTGATATTTCTGTTGTTTCTGTTACTAAGTTTATGTCTAATAAAGGTGTAGCAAATGACTGTCAAGCAGCTGATAGCCGAAAGGAAGATGAGTTAACTAGAAACGGAAGCGTACAGTCCCCAAAAAGTTTCAGTCTTCTTATGCTCTTGACAAACCCATCAAGCGTTTAGTCCACGGATCTACTGCAAAAGGTAAAGTTCATGTTTGAATTGTTTAATAAAACTTGTAAACATGTCTTGTATTCAAATATACTAATTCAGTTTTTCATTTATATATGCAGTTCTCGATTTTGATGATAAACCAGATGCAAATTGCAATACTGATTCATGTACTAATTTGACTCCACAACAAATAGATGTCGCCGTCGTATTTCTTGAGCTCGTATCTCGGTCAGAATAGCACAAGAAAAAAAGCTTATATAAGAACTCCCGTGGAGATGAAGTTAGTGCAGAAAGACTACGTGTTGTTCTAGACCGTAAATGGTTGTCTGATGATGTAAGTGCTAACTGCACTTACTGGCAATACTTTAATATAATGCCAATACATTAAATTTATGTTTTGTGTGTCACAAATACTTTATTCAATGATGTATGTTGCAGGTAATAGATGGGTACATTGGACATTTAGCCCTCCGGGTTGGGCATGACCGTTTTTTATGTCCAGCATGGAGATCTAAATTTCTAGTAGACCGTTCTATTGCTGGAGACAAAGTAGAAGAGTCCACCATGAACATGGATAATGAGATGCAAAAATCTGGAACAGTTGGTAGAGTGTTGGAAGAATATACAGTTCGTAAAAAGGTATGTTATATTATCCATCGGATATTTAATAATATACATCTAAAAATCCATCGGATATTTAATAATATGAGTTTTTTGTAGACTTATTTTCCCTTAAATATTGGCAATACACACTGGATGACGGTGGTCATGCACATGCCAAAGCAAGAGTTCCAAGTTCTGGACTCGCTATATCCTCTGGACTTAACTTTGGAGACTGTCGAGGCACTAGTATGTGGAGAATATATTGTCCTTATTTTGTTGTCAAAATGTGTTGCGTATTTAACCATGATCTTTTTACAGCGTCGCCAAATTGGACAAGACATGCAAGTGGCAAATGCAACTACAGATGGTCGATATCCGGACGTTTCAAAGTGGCCAATTAAAGAGTATGAGATGCCGCAGCAGCAGGATGGGTGAGTAAATGTTACATCATATTCTGTACGACGGAATGAACATGAGCACTGTATTAATCTTTCTACTCTTATACCTTTACAACAGAAACTCTTGTGGATTATTTGTCATCGAATGCATGGAGCATTGGGATGGTGAACGGATGACAGGAGAATTTTCCCAGGTATGATTACGAGCTAAACGTTCCATCTTTAATAAATTTTAACTCACCGTGATTTCTACTAATTTGTAGGCCGGTTAACGCAAGGAGAAGACATGTCGTCGCAGAAATGATGTTGTCGCCGTCCAACAAATTAGATGCCGTGAAAAAGAAAGTTCACGAGATCATTTCAAATATGAACAAGTAATGAAAGCATAGATGATTAGAATTTTCAAGTTAGAGTGGTTAGGTTTTAGTCCCGAAGAAGGTTTCCTAGCCATTATAATTTGTTTTTGTCGATCAACTATGTAACATAATGACCTCAACTATTTTCTTTTATTATATGCACTTAAGGCTACTCATATATTGTTATATGACGAAAAAGACACAGCTGGTTTATTATTAGAGTGTAAAAAAACTCCTCTTTTGTAACAACTTGCTACTTTACATTTTGCCACTTGTACATGATGGCTACTAAAAGTCCAAACATTGCAACACACATTGTCACAAGAAAACAAAAAATGTTGTCCTTATATTTTAATAGTTTATTTTGCATTTTCAAATGTGTCTTCAGAGTTTTCTCAGCCTCTTATTTTGCCATCAATATCTTGTTGTTCTTTTCGGCTAGTTGCCCAATCACATATCTTTCTCTTCCTTTCCATTCATCTTCTACCCATTCGACATGTCCGTACTTATGTAATCCCTGAAATAATGAAAAAAGTTATATTTGTTGTGTGATATCTTAATATATTGTCAATAAAGTACATAACACAAGGATATAGGGTAAAACCTCATATGGACAACCCAGAAACCGTCTACCAGCATCACAACCATCTTTGTAGACACGACGAGCAGGGAACACCGAGTGGCCACACCTATTTTTGGTTTTGCGCTCAATACCATTGTAAGCAGGATCATACTCATATTACGGCAAAGCATCAACAAAGTGGGGCAACAGGTCCTCATTAACATCCTAAATTGCAAAATATCAGATACTGCGTAAATTGCATAGAAATGAAACAGAAATAAAGATTTTGAAGAACTAACCGTCTCATCTAGGGTTGACGGTGTGCCTTTCTTGATCTTCCCGCAGTCGTAATGGATAACAGATGTAAGCTTCACCCATCCCTCAGCGCCTTCAGTCGGATCCATCCCAGCCGACGAGTTTGCGCGCGCCTGCAGCCGCCGATCAGTCAGACGGCGAGACGACATAGCCCAGACGAACCCTAGATGAGACTAAGGGTATGCACATTTATATAGTAAATTTTTGCAAACCCTAGGCCCGGCTACCAGGACCGTGACTAGTCCATGAGCCGGGTATCATTACAGCCCAAATTAACGGGGGAATAATCAACTACTTCGTGGGCCAGCCACGGATAAAAATCGTTGCAATTTTATGCAAACATCTAGATTTTCAGCGTTATTCTTTTTATTTTTTTACATCATAAAACTTTTTACATCGGGTCGAACTTGTAATATATTCATATCATCGTCAAAATTGACATGGCACAAATTTCATCATAAACCAAAATAAATGAAGACGTGGTAAGACAATGACACAGTATAACACAACAATGGCGTAACCAAAATAATAGTGTACATCAAAACCGTATTACAACTTTAAAAACTGTGCCACCAAATTTATAGAATTTCTAACAATATTAACTCAAATAACTCCTCTAGTGATGTTCCTATACCACCTTCCTGCACATGAAAACACAAAATTTCAATAAGTTTGACAAGTTCATTATTTATATATTCAATGTAGTTTGGTAACACTTATGCTTGCTGCGTTTGTTGTGTCCTCGTTTCTTGCAAGCGCCGCACTTGATTCTATGTTCGTCAAATGATAATGGTCTCCCATTTTTAGAATTTGGACGATAATCGTATTCCTCATCTTTTGAGCTATGCTTCTGTGCACCTTTGCTCGATACTTTTAAAGGATCCTGAACCTTAACAATGTTTCCTTCATGATCCTCTACGTGTTCAACCGCTAACAAGCTTAGACAAATAGGAACAATTGCCAACTCCTCCTTCTGATCGTACTCAATAGCCTTAGATATCACAGCCTTCAAACTTTCCTGCAACTGATCCCAAAGGGAGGGGTGTTTGCATGCCGCATGCATAGCTTCTGAAGCTAGCACACTGAACTGGCTATATTTCAATCTTTCCCCAGCCCCTGACCATCCTACTCCGAACAAATCACTAGTGCGCCTTGCAGGAAGACCGTGCCTTGCGTCTTTTGTCAACCGACGAAGAACACAACAATCTGGAATTTTATATATATGCAATTCGTTTAGAACGTGGAATATATGCTTGCACGGTAGACCTTTTCTAATCATTCTTCTGCAGCTGCACTTTATAGATTCTTTTGGATTTTCCGGTGTATATTGCACGGTGAACTGCCTCTTTTGGTTATCATGCCATGCGACGACAAATATTTCTGATCCAGATCCTAGCTTTTTTTCAACAGTCAGTAGGCCACCAACTTTCTTCAGATCATCTTGCAACATATAGAAGTTAGCCGGGGTAAACTTGTGCGAAGCAGCTACCTCCAGTTTCCTACATCTAGTTACGGGCATTGGTATAGTCTGTGAGGCCGTGTAGTCATCTCGCGCCTCATTCTCACGGATGCGGTTGATGCAATTATCATAATGCAATATCATATCCACTAAAGTCATCTCTCCATCAAGGTGCAGGTGAAGGCAGGAATTTAGACTTTCACTTCGCTGGTTGCTTTTCATACCAAGCAAAAAACCATCAGCCAAATACGCTGCAGCCCACATGCCCCTCTTCCTATACATCCTTCTCAACCAAGTTTTGGTTTTCTCCGACTGTCATTTCCTTAAGAACGCTTGCCATCTCTGCTCAAATACGGCTTTCGACGTAGTGTAGTACAACATAGAGCGAAACTCTCCCAAAGACTTACTACTAAGATGGACCTTCATATTTTTCTCAATATGCCAAGTACATATTCGGTGCCAGACATCTGGAAATACTCTACGTATTGCCCTAATCATCGCCGAGTCAGCATCCGTGATTACACTCCGAGGCATCTTCTGACACATTGCCTTGAGAAATGTTTGCAATATTCACACATATGTTTCTTCTGTCTCATCCGAAACTATGGCACAACCAAAAACAGTAGTCCTACCGTGATTGTTCAAACCGACAAAAGGTATGAATGGCATACCATATCGATTCATCTTGTACGTGTTGTTAAACACAAGGACATCCCCATAGTCCTCATAGTCCTGTATAGACTGGGAATCACACCAGAACATTCTTTTCAGCCGTTCTTCTTCATCTAAGTCATAGTTAAAATAAAAGCTGGGGTCCCTCTCCTTTCTGCTAGCCATAATGCCAATAGTCGTGGCAGCATCACCTTTCGCCAGTAGTTTTCTCTTCTCCTTGCTGCAAAGGTTATACATATCCCTCCTGACGTACCCAACACCGCCGTACCATCTACTTTTGCTGATTATGGAGTTCATTATGATGTGCTTTCTAATTCCTGCGGCTCCCATAGCTAATATTTCAGCCTTCTGGTACTCTTTTATTTTTCTATGCGACCAAAGAAAAGGTACTTCATCCGGTATTGCTAACACATGACTGTGATTCGGCTCAAAACTTTCAACGTACCATACGCCAAGTTTTGCATTAAGCTTCACTGTCATATGAGCCCCACACTTGCATCGGGACAAAGCTCTGAGCCTCCGGCTTCGTCCCTCCCCGGTCATCAACCTCTTATCACGCTCACCTTCCCTCGAACACAAATAATGTCTGTAAACCAAATGTTTCGTACGCTTCTTGCTATATCTAACCTTGTCCTTTCTGATGCTAAATCCATTATCTTTAGCGTAGCTGTTGTAGAATACAAAAGCAGTTGCTTCGCAAGGAAAAGTCATCTCCTTTATCTTCATCAACATGTCCATCTTATCCTCAGCTTTGCAAACATCACTGACATTCCAGCTCACATCATCAACCGTGGCCTGCACATATAGAGAAAAGCAATGAAAACCTACATAATTTTATATTCAACAACCGGGTCCTAGATAATTCTTCACAACAAACATATCCATAAATCTTACCTCCATAATGTTCACCTCCTTTGACTCCCCAGAATCTGTTCCATCAAAAATATCACTCTCCATGTCCGACTCACCATAGTAGTCGTACATGTTTTGAAGACCAGTTATTTCCTGCATAAAATAATAACACAATTACTCATCCACTAATGGTCATTTACTTCGTTGCTTCACAAATAATTAGTACACTCTATGTACCTCATTAATGTATTCCTCGAACAGAGACTCGGAATTGCTTTCCTCCTTATCATTGTCTATGTCCATCTACATAAATTGGTATCATGAATAATGTTGTAATTTTAACGTAAACATAATTATTTTGCTATCCCTAATAATTGAATCAAATAAAATAACTTACATTAATAACATATGTGCTCACATGGTCAGAGCTATCACCAGCATTTGACTTTAAATCTACAGATAATTCTTCACTACCTGACATAGATTCATCTACCCAATCGCCAACACCTTCACTAGAATCATCTGACCCATCTGCAGGAAACTCTAACCCAGGTTCCTTCTCTACCTCAAAAATACCTGACGACTGACATAGATTCCGCCATTTCCTACAACAGTACATTACTTCAGTACATCAACAAAGAACACAAACAAACGATATATTAATCATATTTATGCCCATGTCATGAACTTAAAGAAGAACGAATCAATCTACCACGTTCATAGATGTGCCGGCGGATAAAGCCCACCTCACCGCACTGGTCGATGCGCCAGATGAAGTGGATGAAGAACCGCCCCACGCGCCGGAGCCCCTAACCCTAGGTTGCCCCTCGATACGATCGATCGGTGGGGCGGAGCCCCTAACACTAGCCTCACAGGGAAGAGAGGGTACCCTCCGTGATTCTGGAAACCTTATGCGGCCACGAACTCACCGGAGATGGCAGAGACGACAGTGGCATGCTCCGTCCGCCGGCGGCGCGCCGGCGCCTAACCTAATTAGATGCGGGACAAGCGGCGAATAACACCTCATGCACGATGTGGGCCAGCAAGATAGGATCGATCTGGTCACGTGACTTTTTTTTCAAACGCGCCGTATAGGTACGTATCTATACATAAGGGTATACGCGGGCTGGATATGGGTTTCGGCGGGCCTAAGATAGAAAAAAGGAAAAAATATATAATAACCCCTCAACTTCGCCAGGGGCGGAGAACCGGAGCAGGACTCGAGGAAGATGGAATCCATCAGTTTATTGTCCAAAATAGTAGTAGGTGGCAGAGGAATTGAATTTAACGCAGAAGGTGAATATGATAATGAATCAATAGGAGGGGAATCGATTAGAGTAATTAATTAGGGGGAGAGAACCGTTTAATCCGAGGCCACCACGGTTGAGATCACGGGGCAGGGGAAAGGACTGCGGACACCGACGAAGAGACGGGGCTGAGGGCGGCGGCGAGGTAGGCTCATGACAGTCCAGAGCGGGGCTGGAAGCCAGAGGAATGGCACGGGGAGGCGTGGGTCGGTGGCGAGCAGAGGCGTAGGTCGACAGTGAGCAGGGGAGGATGTTGGCGCCGCTAGCGACGGGGAAGACTTCCTTTGGAATCAGGGGAATATATTTTTTCTTTTTTTATGCGGACTTCCTTTCTCAGTACAACGTGATGCGCATGTCACGATGAAAGACACGGTCAGATCTTTGCAATCGAACGTCTATGGTTATTCCATGACGTGGATAGTCTGCATGATCAAATAGACTATCATAAATGACTCTTAGTGGGGGTCTACTTTATAAGAAAACTAGAAAATACCCCGCGCGTTGCAGCGGAAATATCTTCAAAAACTACATTGTTTAAATAAAAGGTATAATACATATAAAACTTGAAGTTTTCTAAAAAAATTTATAGAGAAAGATTGAATTTGTTCAAATCAGTTGAAATCGTAAATTAAATTGATATAAAATTATCATATATTTGACGAACATAAATTAGTGACGTGGATAGTTGGATGGAAAAAAATAGATGACGTGGATTGGTTTGCAAGTAAAATACACTATTATAAATGATTCTTAGTGGGATGACATGGACTTTTGAGTGGCTATTAAAGTAGGTGATGTGGATAGCTTGCATGTTGAGATAGAATAGTTAGTGGGGGTCTACTTTATAAGAAGATATAGATAGATATAGATATCAATGCTTTTTGATGGCACAGAAATATAGTTTTGCGATTTCCACCATAATATTATCAAATCTTTCAATCTGTATGAAAAAAAGAAATTGAAACCGGTCAATTTTTTTCATAATAATACGTTTGCAAAAAGAATGTGTAAATGAGTGTTTTCCATCATTGGCCGTCCATTTTACCTCGCACTAGGTGGTGAAATTGTTGCTCCAACTAAAGAGGACGATAGCCGCTCCCACACCAGGCAGACTCTGGTATTTATTTATTTTACACGCTAAGCTATACTCCGTATTATTTATTTTATACCAGCCAGGAGTATGTAAGAACCAAAATATAGTTTGAACCATATTTAAGGTTTTATCCTCTTCCTAACACGGTTGTTGAATATGTTGCTAGACTCACTAGATTGTGAGTCCGTAAATCCAATCTCTGATATGGATATATATGGTTCAAACTCTTGACAAGACGACTTATATGACCTTTCTTACAATTATCTCTTCAAAATTTTGCAACCCATTGCATATCATCACCTTATCGAAAGAGAGGGAGGCTAGCCCACATATCGATGGAGGTGGCCTCTGAGATTATGTTGGTGGACTTGATATATGGCCATGATTTCTCATTACGCATGACATTTTAAACCTAGTTTTAGTTGTAATAATCGTGTTTGATATTGGTTCCGTGTGCCAACCATATAAAGCGTCGCTCAAATTATCACAATACGACAATGGCATGAGTAGAAGAGCATTATCTTCAAGGTACATTTTTGACATTTTGGAGCAGAGGTTTATTTGTCTCGTTAGAACAAAAAATGAAATGCAAATGTTTTTCGAATGGTCATCCAAAATAAAAATGGTGTTCACCATCGTATTTTCTCGATGCACATCCTCAAAACTCTAAGCCAAATTTATACTTTTTTTGTATTTTTTTTGTTTGTTTTCTGCCTATGTTTGCCTTGTATTATACATATAGTCCCAAAAAACGTGACTTGAGCTTGTAGGGGATGAAGCCTGTAATGTCACTTCAACACATTGTATGGTAAAACCTGAAATTTTGCTTACATACAAATGGTGAGAAGCAAAGAAAACCCTAAAACCAGAAAGAAGAAGATCTAGTGCTATTTTAATCCTCTGTGGAAAACATACTGCATTAGAGCATCTCTAACAGTGCCCTCAAACATGTAACCCTCAAAAGTAGTTTGTGAACCGAGAATTTGTGAATTTGAAGGCCCAAAACAGCCTGCGCAAATCAGTGCCCTCAAACCAACGCTCAAAACAGGATTTCGACTGTTTCATCACAATTTCATACGACAGCCAACAACTCGCATGCTCCTGAAGCTCCTTCATATATGTGTCATCATCTTCCAACAGCTCTCCGATGTCTGAATCGTCCGAAGACGACCAACCTGAACTCTCGGACATTGAATCCATCTACAAAACGAGACACATACAATTAATTTAACTAAAATGAACTAAAAAATGAAAAAGAGAAAAGAGAAAAGAGAAAAAAATCTCACTGTGGCGACGTGAGACGGAGGCGGAGGAGGCCGGGCGAGGCGAGGCGGATGCGGGGCGGGCTCGGGCGACCACAAAGGTGGCCGGACGAGGCGGAGATGGGCGGCCTCGGGCGCGGGGGGGGGGGGGGGGGGGGCGGCGGCTCGGGCCGATTCGGGCGGGGCGGCTCGGGAGGGGGCCGATTCGGGCCGCGGTGGGGCAGGAACAGACGGCGGCGAGACGGCGGGAGTTGCCGGCCGAATTGGGCGAGGCGATGGTGGCCGGCGGATCGCGAGGAAGAGGAGGTGGTTGGTGATTTTTCCCTGGCGCGTCCGAACGTTGACCAAAATGAAGGGCCCTTCAGTTTTGCCTACCAGCCTTCACTTCTCCATGTCGAGTGAGAAAATGAGGGCTCGACCTTCAAAATTTTTGAGGGTTTGCGGATTTGAGGGTTCCGTTCCACGCCAGCTTTGGGTCTCGGCCTTCAAAAAGCGGTTAATTTAAGAGCTATGTTAGAGATGCTCTTAGGAAAATTGAACCTCTGATGGGCCTAGATAAAGACAGGACCTTGTACGTTGGTTCCATACGCAATGTTTAGCCCCGCGACCTTTGTTTGCGCGATCAAATGGAACAAATGCGTTTATAAACTCTGAAGATGCCAACATATCGTCTAAGAAAGCCCTGAAGATACTAGCTGCAGAAACCATGTTTCAAACCACCCAAACAACAAAATTGAATTAGAAGTCATTTTCTTTTCGGTTTGGATTTAGAATTCCCACTCAAATCAATTCCAGGCATCAATTCTATGCATCTAAACACAGCGTATAAGACAGTGAAGTGCATAATTAGACCCATCCATCCGTTTGGTTCGTGAGTCGGAGTTCGGACGGACGCCTGAGCCACAACCGAGTAAATTTGGGAGCACGAACCGGGTCCTCTGTTTCATCTCTGGCTCTCTACCGTGCAGTGCACCGAAGGCAGTACAACCGCCACTTGTGCTCGTAAATGGGGTGTATCTTAGTATGTCATTCTAGAAAAAATAAATGGTTAAGATACAACTTCTCCAATGCATTGTTTCTTAAGTGGTGTCTCTACATTTAATGATTTAGATGACATGCATGCACTTGATTGGTCTATCCATGGTTTTTTGCCTATGGTTTCGTGCAAGAGGTGTTTCTTAGCTAAGATACAACCCCACTCTCTTTTCTCATTAACTATAGTGCCACATAGACAAAATGCCTAGGATACACCGCTAAGAGCCACCCACTGTCTTATCCGTTGATCTCAATGCCAACGCCAACGCCAACCCCAACGTCCACCACTTAGAGCAAGGACAATAGTATAGTCAGCAGCTGGCTATAAGTCAAGTGCCATGTCATCTATAGCCAACTTAGAGCTAGCATGTACAATAATAAGCTACAAAAATATTCTACTTTAGCACTATATAGCCCAGCTTTCAAAGTGCCTACGAACACGTGCTAGAGCTGGCTCTTGCATAAGAGCCCACGAATTGGCAAAATTCGGTGCTATCATAGTATCCGCTAAGTTCACGGGCTGGAGATAAGCGGACTCGAACCGCTGACATCCGCCACAGGGTAAACCACCGCCTCTCAGGCCTCCCCGTCAAATAAGCATATTGGGGGAGAAAAGAGCTCTGTTCATCCAAGCAATCGGGGACACTAGTTAATCTACTGAGTAGTTGCTCGGAGTTAAGGTTTTGGGTCGGGTCAGGCGGAAGAAAAAAGGGATAAATGGTTTTTGAGTTGGGCATGATGAAAGCGGGTACAATGGCATTACTTAGAAGCTATTATGTCCTGTCACCCGATTTGTCAAAAGGATTGGACTGGTGACTTACCCATTCAGTGACTTTGGCACTGGACGTTCCAAAAACGGGCCAATAATGAATTTTTTTGCATATGTATTAAGACGCTTGGCCTGATTTCGAAATTTTCCAGAGTTTTATATGTTGTTTTCATTGCAAAATGACGGGTCTCCTTCCGTAACTTTCCAATTACGAGTACGAGAATTGAAAGACATGAAAATTATCAATTCTCTACGGCGTCTAGGAGATAGATAGAATATTTTCAGGAACAAGAAAATCAGAAGAATCTTTCTCTCTATTCACTACCATTCTGCGTCTTCGACTTCTATTAGTTTCTTTTCTTCTTTAATGTAATAGCTATAGTTTGATATAAGAATCCATTTCTCAAAGTAATGGAAACCATTCTCTTATAGTATAGGAAATGGTTCAAAATGGCTATTGCACCTTTTAGGTATCGTGAAAACACTCTTCTTCTCTCTCCTCTTCTCTCTCTTCCAACTAGGCAAAGAAATAGTATTTTTATTCTTATAGCCAGCTGACTAGGACTTATTGTACTTGCTCTTAGTACGATTTGGACCCGCGGCCGGCGGCCCTGTCGGCGAATGCTGCATCGGTACCGGGTGGCGAATCCTCTGCCCGGAGCTGCCTGCCGTGAACGTCGCCAGAGCTCTCTCGTGAAGCTCGGAACTTGCAGCTGTTTTGCATCTTCCGCCGTACTAGCGCGCAGGCAGCGTCCGATTGCCGGATCAGACAAACCGCAGCGTGCAACACTCGCCCTGGCCTCTTTGGACTTTGGGTAGCGCGCGACATGCGCTCGCACTATACACTACCTCAGGTCCTTAAATAGAAGGCACTCAAAGGAAGGCTAAATGCCACTAATTGTTTTTAAGGCAATAATAAAAATGCCAAATGCGCTTGGGTCGTTAAATGTATTTGGAGACACTCTTAAAAACTGCCTTCTAATATTACATTTGGAGGCACTTTTAATAATGTCTCTATTTTCTTTTAAGGCATATCCAATAGTGCATTCTAGTGTTAGTTTCGAAGGCACTTTGATCTTGCCTTCTAATGTGTGTTTTGGAGGGTCTGTTTGCTTTGCCTCTATTTATTTTCTAAGGCAAATGAGTTTTTGAGACACTATATATATTGCCACTATTTATCTTTCAAGACAAATCAAATAGTGCCTCCTAAATCTGAATTTTTGAGGCACTATTGTTATTGCCTCTATTTATCTTTTAAGACAAATCGAATAGTGCCTTCTAATGTGAGTTTTTGAGGCAATATTGGTACTGACTATATTCATTAGAAGGCACTGAGACACTATTGCCTCCCTTTCTTTTAAGGCACTTGCTTCTATTTTCTTTTGAATCACAATTTCAGTTATTAGCAGTAACAATGCACCATTCAATTTAAATTTTAAATTGCATTACATGCAGCATTAAACACTCAGTTGATATTACAAGCAAGATCAACTACTGCAAATGCAACAACAAATATTTGATACTTCAACTATAGCAACATCCCAGCGGCAATATAATTTCGAAAATCCCAACAACTACAAATTCATGTCCGCTCCACATGATACAGTTACTTCGGCTTAGCACTAAAATCTGCTATCACTTGCCTCTTATCTTCCCCATAATCTCCTAGCAATCACATCAGCTTCCGGAACACACAAAAGAGGAAGTCATGCTCAAACAAAGGACTGAAGGGGACATGTCTAATGTCATGCAAGAGACCTGAGCAAAGAGCATGGTTGAGAAACACCAACCTGCAAGTTCACAGTTTGCACATCAACATGGTCAGAGATGATTAGCTACAGGCGACTAACCACACAAATCCAGATATTTACTCATGTAACAATAAGTACGACATGAAATTGTGCTTGCATATCAACTAATAATGAATCATAATCATAGTAAAAAACATCACATCAAGATGAATACATCTAGCAATCTAGAATAGAGAGAAAAGAATAGGAGTTGCTGATATGTCCTATTTCTAGGAAGTGGAAGAAAATCACCGAGGCTGCAGCACACTAATATTCAGAAATCAGAACACAAGAGTCCATTACAGTGAACACTAGACTTGAGCCATGAGAAGATTGACACTACACATAATAATAGTCATACAGTAAAGAAAGGTTTTATTTCTTATAGTGAGACTAATAGATCTGATAATATACTGTGGGATGCCACGTTATGAAAGCAGACATAGATTAATAAGACATAAAAGTCCTATAAATATTCCTCAACCATGCCACCCTATTATTAAGTAGTAAAGAATTTGTGATATATGTGACAAAAAATGAAACATATCATATAGTACAACCTTGAAGACAATGGTTATATTAAGCAGAACAATCCTACAAAGATTTGAGTAGATAAGTATCAATTACCAATATCAGGAAGAGAAACACATACTGGATCATTTGTGACAGTGATGACCCGCAAGAACAGAAAGAATATGTATGCATTGCTTTGAAATAAATGTGATACAACGATGCCATCATTGAATTTAGTCATAAACCACACTCCTCTATGATAAATGACCAAAATTACCAGGAAACGTCAAGTAGGAATCATAGCATGAACGTTTATTTGTTGCATGGACATATAAAGAAAGCTAAAATAACTGAACCGTCGAAGTTTGTCTTATGGACATAGAACAATGAGCTAGCATTCAAGACTTTTTGCGTTTCTTTTGATTGCATAGAAAGAGTATGTGTTACAAGCCTCCTAGGAGGTTGAATAAAAGTGAAAATAACCATGTATACCAAGATCCATGAAAATAACCAGATTCCACTGATATAGCTCCCATCTCAAGTAGTACTGTGAAGTCATGGATCTTCCCTAGTACCCATCAACGGCTGAAATATGCAAAAGGAGCAAAATCGAATTACATAATAGAGAAAAAATAGGGAGCATGCTATGAGCAACAAATTTATGTGTATGCTGCAGTTCCAAGTACACACACTACAATATTGACACGAAAAATTGAAAGCGGCAAAATAGTTGTATGTGTTCTGAACGTCCGATGATATGAAATAAGTGACCCTAGTATATCAGAAAAGGAAGCCATGTCACAAATCAGGAGTAAAAAATAAAGTGGTTACCTGTCTAACGGTAATCCAACACACCAACAATCACCGTGAGGGGAAAGGTTTCACTCCATTCAGTAGCCATTAGGCTTCTTCACCTTCAGGAATTCGTAGTATATTATGTTACCAGTTCACTTCCGCTCAAAATATCAGAAAATTGTACTGCTGAAAAAAATAGACATTACATGGTAGCTGTAATAGCTCCCCCCAAATCCATGCCCTGTCAATTTCGAAAATCCATGTCTAGCAGCAGTCACATGGGCTGTGAACCTCCAAAGAGACAGGTAACCTTGAATACAATTTTTTACAATTTTGAATACCCACTCTACCAAGGAAGATTAGATAACCAATATGTCTTCAGTTCAGATGGAGGACTAATCAAAGAGGTCACAAGCTAGATCAAAGCACCACTTAAATTCAAACTTCACAAAATAGACCTGCCAAATTAAAGTTGAAACTGCAATCAGAATTGTACAAAGCAAACCTACCAAAGAAACCAGAGAACCAAAGGCAAGAAAATAAAAAATGGTCAAACCAGAACAAAGTCTTGTTTATTGACAATCTAGTACAGAAACTTAGCATCAAAAGCACATGTTGGAGCGTGCTTAGGAGAAAGAATGTTTTACTATAGAGCATGAAGGAACAAACTTGCATGTGATTTATTAATATAATAACTGGAAGAGCTACCACATGTAAGGAATGGTTCAGTGTTTATTTCCTCACCCAAAAACAAACAAACTCAATAAATAGACGAAATGATATGAATTAAGGATTTGCATTGATATATGGTGAGGAAAGTGCAGGCATACTTCTCTATGTGTCACAATAAAAATGTATAAATGGGTAAAATCCATCAAGCATCAATCTGCAAAGTACACTGCCGAATATGATATTCTGAGCTGAAGATAGATCATGCGATGAAAATCACCTAGCTGAAACTGGAGCGCAAATAGTTCTAGCCAGACTTTCTCAATACTTCGGGCATGATTGAGAGGTATGTTGAACCAATCACACAATGTAGTAAATGAACATGAGAGTTGTTTCGAAGCTAATTACCTATGGGACAGGAGATGATTATAAGCCTTTCCAAATAGACAGTACAAGTTCAATCAAGGACTTAATAAATGGATACTGCTTAAATGATGAGCTTAGTCACTGGACCATATAAGACAGGATATTTGAGAATTCTAAAACAGCATACCATTGATCCTCTTGAACATGGAGAACATAGACCCATGATAATTATGGTAAAGGAATTAATTCCTCGGGTCCTTGTCATCCTCAAATATTAGTAGCAGTATTGAGCATCTAATTGCACTAAATCGAAAATGAGGACACAACAGCGACCAAGAGAAGCATCAAACTCTAACCAGAAACTGAGCATCAAACCCTAATCCCTCAGGTTAAGGTCGCTGGTCGATCGATCGGATCAGAGGGGTCGCGAGACGGGACGTACCTAGCTCTTGGAGCCGCAGATGAGGAGGACAGCGTTGGCCTGCGCCTGGAACCGGGATGGCGAGTGGTCGCCGTTCCCACATCCACTCCGGGAGAGCGACGCCTAATCCTCCTGGAGCGGCCACCGGCGCTGCTCCTCCGAGTGCGTCGCGTTGACCTTTGTCGGAGGCGATCCCATCCCGTCTCTGCTCTTCACGGGCCTCAGCCGCTCCCATCCGCGTGGCTGCTTAGGTGTCGCGGAGCCGCGTCCAGCGCACGGCACCCCACGTCGTCGATGTTAGAGTGGTGAGGCAGGAGCTCGAGGAGATAGGAGAGGAGGCGTGCTCGACGAGAAGGGAGCAGCCGGCGGCGCTGGGGCGCTGGTGCCACGCCGGTTACCAAGCCGCACAGCTAGGGTTAGCCATGGGGGTTAGCGCGGGAGCGATGCGGCCAAGCGATGAAGGGTAACCGGTGGTGGAGACCGTGGATAGGTGGCGCCAGCGAGCGGTGGCGGCGGACGCGGCCGGCAACGGTCGGAGCGGTAGGCGGCGGCGACCGTGTCGCGTGCGAGGAGGGGAACGAGAGAGGGGCAGGGCAATGGAGCGTGAGAGAAAGAGGATCATTTGCCAGCGTGCGCCGTGTCGTGTGGGTATTTGGGCTGGTCGCAAAATGTAGTGTGTGCGTATGCTAATTAGCGTAACTGATGCTAAAAAACTAATTATGGACTAGTGCAGGTGCTTAGGAGAGGCGGTAAGAATCAAATCCCGGCAGTTTCCGGCCGTTTCGTGCAAGCTTCTGGCAGTTTTGATAGTGTCGATGGAAAATTAAGCGTCAGGCACGTAGGCATAGCCAGCAAATTTGGCTCGGAAGCGTCCGACGCTTGCTACACATAGTAACTAACTTTTTAAGCGTCCTGGATAAGAGGTCAGCATAGTACGTGCCCTTAGAGGCACTTTTCTAGGATTGCCTCAAAAAGTTTTGACTATAATTTCAAAAAAGTGCCTCAAAAGATTAATAATTAAAGGCATTCTTGATAATGCCTCTAGTGGTTAACCTTTAAAGGCACTTTCGTAGGAGTGCCTCGAAATGTTTTGCCTGCATTCTATAAAGGTGCCTCGAAAGATTGACATTAGAGGCATTCTCGATACCGCCTCTAAAGGTTAACTTTTAGAGACACTTTTGTATAATTGCCTCTAAATATTTTTGCTTACATGTTACGAAAGTGCCTTTAAATGTATTATATTAGAGGCACTCTTAATTTTTGCCTTCAATAGTGTATTTTTTGTGGCATATCAGTAAACTGCCTTGGATTTCTTAATCTTCTGAGGCATTATGTAGGAGTATCAAAGTGCCTAAAAAAGAACATTTTAAGGCAGTTAAAAAAAATGCCACTATTATAGTGCCTTTGACGCGAGGTAGTGATAGTTCGCCGCTCTGCCCAGCGTCGTCGCCCGGCCACGTACACCCGTTCTCCGCCGTTGGCCCTACGAAGCCGCGACCTGCCCAGGCCCCTCTTCGCGCATGGAACAGAGTCGTCACTGATTAGTGATTTTCATGGGGTCGTCGCAGCGTTTGGGATGAGAATTCAGACCCTGTACTGTACTCTGTACACCTATTCACGGTTCGGGACAAGGAGAGGATTAAACTCCTGTCTCTGTCGGTTCGGTTTTCGTAGTGTCCCATATGCATGGGACTTGCGTGCTGTTTCTGTCGGGTCTCTGGAGCAGCCAGGCTTCCAGATCGTTGTAGTAAAATGCAGTATGGCTCTGCTGCTAAATCACATTCCAGGAAAATATACTCACGGAAGCAAGGAGTAGACCGCCGCTCTGCTCGAGAAAATTGAGACACTAGGAACCAAACTCGGGATTCCTAATCTGTCCTGGAGCTCAGCGAAGAGCACGTGCAGGCGTCTCCTTTAGCCTCTGAGCATTTTTTCTGGTGGGGAAAGGTAGCGTGGCAGTTGGTGCGTCCTTGCCGCTCTTGTGTCTAGCGAGAGCCCCACTGCGCTCTATCCCGGCCACTACGCCACGCGCTAGACGGTGGAGTTCTCAAGCCACGGTGTCTCCCTGCAAAAAACTATACCGACACCAGAGTGGTGTACTAGTGATCTCGGCCGGTGGGTGTCGCACACTAACAATTGATCGGTTAATTAGCACTACTCGATTCGAAATACTCGTACAACTCCGTTTATGCGTGCCCGATATCGGCCGGAGTACGAACGTTCCCTAACGGCGCGGTCTTTCACCTGCTAAAGTCTGGTTGATCGGAGAGAACGTTGCTCCGCCATAGATACGTTGAGCAGTGTGGGCCCGTAGCTCGCTTTCGTCCATCACACACAAACATGATAGGGGTGCTCTAGGAGTAGCATGGCATGGCATGGCATAGGAGCGCGTGGACTACGTGCATTGTTAAAACAGGGGACACCCAACTAGCTAGGCTGGTTAGCCTGTAGACAAAGAATGCTAACCTACGTAACGTCCAACATGCAATGATTCAAGGAGAAACAGTTTGGGGTTGAGACGCCGTTTACAACTGTCAAAGTCTCAAAAGACGTCAACTATTCAGGAGCACGGATGTAGCATGTCCAATAGTCCTTCGAGTTCGAGCTAGCACCGTAGTTTAAAAACCAAACAGGTTCGGTGGTTTGACCGGAAAAAATCTGAACATATGGACTCATCGATTTCTTAAGAGGCATCGGTCCAAACAGTAAAAAAGGAAAACAATATTTACTAGAGGAATTGAACTTATAAACCTTATGCTAGGCATAAATAACAACACGTAAATCCCAATACCACTTGGACACGTCATATTTTTGTGATTGTATATTGAAATATACATTTATATACTCCCTCAGTTCCAAAAAAGATGTCTTAAGTTTGTCTAAACTTAGATGTATGTAGACACTATTTAGTATATAGATATATCCAAATTCAAAAAAACTTAAGACATCCTTTTTGAGATAGAGGGAGTACTTTTTATAGTATTTTGTTCTAAAATTTGCTTAAATTTTAATTAAAAACAACTGTTTTTATCACCATCGAACCGAATGAACCGGTGGTCCGAAGTCGCCGGTTCACTGACCGATCCGGTTTTCAAAAGTATGGCTAGTATTCCACTACTTTCTTCGTCCCAAGTTACGTGTAAGAATTAGTCAAATATCAAACCTTACTAACTTAGACATCGTCCTCGCTCCGACGCAGCATCAGCATGGCAGTGCACTGCGACGCCTGCGAACTCCTACAGGCCAAGGAAATTCATGGCGGTCACGAGGAGTAGCGTCCCGGATTCTGCAACATTTGTTTTTTCCTTTCTGTAGGACGGATGCTGCTATTTTTCATACGGGCTCGAGTACATCCAGAGGGATCGGATGTACAGTCACGACGTACTGTGATTGCGAGCAAGTCTCCAGGCATCCTACGGCGGCCGTATTTTCGTCCCGTGTGCCAGGAGAGGTGAGGTGCCCGGCGCCGCTGCCGCTGGTCTACGGTCGATCCGGCTTTTACTGGGTAGCACGAGTGCACGAGTGCGCTGCCACTGCTAGTCCGTACAAGTGGCGCAAATAATGTGCACGCGTCACCTGACACGGCGACTCGCTGCAACGCGTGTTGGCCCGGGTGTTTGTCTTCTTCTAGCAGTGAATAAAGGCATCGTGTTGACTCATATGAATTGCCAAGGATTTGAATCGTATGAAAATTTTCTCGCCCAAGAACTAATTATATAGCAATTGTGTGTTGGATAATTAGACACAGTTTTCGTGATTAATTCTAGAATATTAAACATGACAATACCAGCTACTCACACATGTAACTCGAACATACTAGATATACTAAACAACAAGATAAACGAAAACAAGCAGCAACTAAACATGTACTCGCAGAACATGATTAATAACCAGACAACAGCACGTCGCAGGTGCCGTTCGATTGCAGTAATCGCAGCAGTAGCCTTGGGGAAGATTGGTCGAAGCAGACGATAGGCAACACCGCCCGACTTGGATAGAAGACGAGCCGTGATGTAGAACTTGAGCAGTCGCGCAGGGCGCTTCCCAAAAACCTTATTCGCCATCTCCCGTACAGGATCGCAAAGGCGAGTGGTTCCGGAGACCTGCTCTCCCGTCCGCCGGTGCACGCCGGCAAGCGGGATGGAGTAGACTACGCTGGCGGCGCAAGCAGAGAGGTTGGCAAACCCTAGATTGGTTTTCGGTGTGTCCGTGGTGGAAGCCGCACTAGAGTTTATATAGAGCGGCTCGGGAGTCCCGCATAGGGCACGTCGTGGACCAAGCCCACGTTGCGCACGTTCGGGTCGGTTACAGATAGCCCACGATCCGGGAGCGACCCGAATAGGCTAACTGTTGACACGTCTGTCAAAACCGCACCTCGGCTCGGCGAGATTCCCGCAACCCACAACCCGCGGCGCGCGGGTGTCGTGTCGTGACGTGCGGGCGGGCGGGCGGGCGGGCGGGCGGGCGTGCGAGCGACGTCGTCGGAGGAGGAGCGCGCGTGTAGTTCTCCTCTTCTCACTCACTTTACTAAGTGGTGAACCACTCCACCTTATAAGGTGGTGTAACTCTCCTCCAACTTTCCATGTGGGACTAAACTTTAGCTCCCACTCCACTCATATGTGAGCTGCCACCAAATTGGGTCAAATCACACATGGGCTTCCACACACATGGGTTTTGAGATTTAGGAAAAATCTGAAATCTATATGAGCTTATTTATTTAGCCTATTATTTCTAACATTGTGTACTGTAAATTTTATACTCCATCGATCCATAATAAGTGTCGCTCTACTACTTTGTGAGAGCGACATTTATTATGGATCGAAGGGTAGAGAAAAACAGCAAGTCATACTCTTTCTGTTTCACATATAAACCTTGGGTAAGGAAATTTTGGTCTTTTCGTGGTAGATGGCAACACTTTTTGTTTTGTTTTGGCGGTTCGTTTTTTGCCAATGATTTGAAGAAAAAACATGGTAGATGATCGGCGCGTGTGATAGATATTGAATTTTTGGTTGCTCGTGGGATTTTGACTCCGACCAATGTCCCGTGGTCTTTTGAAACTTGTGGGACCCCCATGTCAGTGTTTTTGGTGGACATTTTTTCGATCGCATCCGTTGTTTTGATCTTGATAGCGTTGCTCGATGTGGTAGCTGTGTAGTCTGGTTGTTGGGTCCCGGATGTCTGTTACTATGTACAAGAAACGTGTTTATGGTGGGCTCTTTTTTGACCGTGTTCGCTGTTTTGATCTGAAGATAACTTGCTCGCCGGAGACGTGTATGGTATAACTTCTGGGTTCCTAATGCCTGTCTCTATACAAGAACGTGCATATGTTAGAATTTTATTTTTGGCCACGCCTATTGTTTTGATCTTGAAGATAATTTTGCTTGGTGCAATCGAGTATGGTCTAACTGTTCGGTCCCAAGTATCATCCTCTCTATACAAGGAACGTATGTATGTGGACTTTTTCATCATTTTGACCTCAAAGGTAACGTTGCTTGATGCAGTTGTGTATATCTGTCTATTGAGACTCTGATGTCAGCATTTAGTAGAAGAAACATGTGACATATTGGATAGTTTGTTACCCATGTTTGTTGGCAATTGACTTCTATTTTCAAACCAACACGTTAAACTTGATGGATGCTGCGCGTGGGTGGGTCCGATTTCACCCTCTCCATACAACAATGTTGCTACATGAGAAAAATATTGCACGGCGAGATTTTAAACCCGGTACCTCTATTTAGAAATATTTTATCATTTGCCACACTTTTCTTCAAACCTTTATAATTTGCCACATTGACCACCACATGTCAGTGACACAAGATCTGGCAAATAATAAAAGTGAAAAGTATAGTGTGGCAAATTATAAAATTCCCCCTCTATTTACAAGAAAGTGTGTTGTGTTGGATAATTCATTTACCGTGATTGCTGCTTAATTGACTTTTATTTTGCGTGAATCCCTGATGTCAACCCCTCAGTACAACAAAGTTGCTACATGAAAACAAATATCACACGACTAAGATACGAGCGAGAGATGTCAAGCACAAGTGAACCGTGTGCAGGATGCCTTGCCACTACACCAAATACTTGATATAATGTTTTTGATTTTGTGTAATACAAAAAACTTTAGCAGCGAATTTATAGGAATGAGATATAAATTTGTGTGATTCCAAACACATCTCAACATTATGGCTATTGATTTTTGTGAACTACATGATGTAACTGTTTGCAATAGAGAAGTCTATAAACACTCTCATTATCAATGTAAGCATAATAGTGATCGTATAATTGCTTCTTATCGAAAATGTAGACTTTCATGCCATGATTTAAAACAAGTTGAGAAATATATTGCAGGCCGTGAGATAGACTCTCTTATTAATGAAAAACTTGAAACTAGTGAAATGGCTCGTATGTTGAAATGGCACATGCTCTTACCCTCCATCTTTGCATAGAAGAATTTAGTGATAATGCTTATGCTAAAGAAAGAATTCTTACTGCCATGGAAGGTACTAATATTTTGCAGGAAGAAAATGATAAAAACACAAGCTTGAAAGAGGAAGTATGTGAAAAAGAAAATGAAGAAGATATGGTCCAACGTAATTTTGGGAAAGAGTTGTATTTTCCACCTTCACCATCAACATATGATAGTAACTCTGAAACTCAAAACTCTATGATTATGAGTGAGTCTATTAATGAACCATATTGTTATAGTGATGATTCCGATGATGATATTCCTATGGATGATATTGTTTCTCCAAGTAATGACTTTGATGAAAGTGGGAGTGTGTTTTAAATATGCTATATGGTAATGCTTTAGACGATGGTCATATGCTTCTTGATAATCCTCCACATACAACAATTGTTACTAATTCATTGGAAGATAAAAATGGTATACTTGTTGTTACTCTTATTAGTAAGAGTCCTTCTATATTTTTTACTTCTCCTAGTCTCATTATAGAGGAGAAATATGCTTATGTTGAGAAATACTTGTGTTGTTTGCAACTATCTTTAATTCCAAATAATTATTACAGCCATGATGTTAGACTTTATAGTAATTCTAGAAACTATTTTGAAAGAAAAAGGCATGCTAATGAATACCATGATAATTATAATGATCCTCACTATATAACAAACTTTGCAAACTTGCATGCTTCCAATGATTATATTGTTGAATTTTCTTCCAATACTTGCAACTACTATGGATCGGAGGAGCGGGAGTCGTCGTCAGGCACCGGACGTGTGTAACTCCCTCAGAGGTGCAACACTTGGGGAACTAGGATTCGTTGGAGCCGCATGAGCCGAAGGACTTCAACACGACCGCGAGGTCGGCTTCGGAACGACTACATCAGCCATGCTCTCCCGAGCATTGACAACGCTTTTCGGTCTTCAAGGGTAAGTTCGTGAAAATCCCCTCCCGTTACTGTATTACTAATAGATAGATCCTGGCATTAGGGTTCTTGGCGTAGGAAAAATTTATTGTTTTAATGCGCGAACCCCTACACTCTCTCCTTACATGATAAAAGAACATCGTCGATGCCGACTCATTTTCAAGAGGGGGAGATGATGTAACCCAACACATGGCAATCACCATTTGGTTCACATCACGCTACAACAACCACTCCTACAAAGGTGAATTCCTTCCATCTCTTACCTTCGATTGGTTACCATGTGAATGGAATCCTACTTGAGACAAATGTCGATTGTATGACTAGGCCCATGACCATGATGCCAAGAAGAGGAGACAAGGAGAATCTGGAGCCAAGAACCCTAAGCAAGTGGCCTGGAAGCGAAGAAGGAAGAAGTAGCTGAAGCAGAACTAGAGTCTCCGACCCCTCCAGCCCAGAGTCTCTGCCGAGGACCAGAGTATCTGCCCCTGCATACCAGGAGTCACCGCCCGCACCATGACCGACCTACATCTGCAAGGTTCTAGTGTCGGTCCGGATTCTCTGATCCCGACCCGGAGTATCCACCCTGACCCGGAGTTTCCGACCCTGTGCGCTCGGAATCTCTGCCCGTGCCTCGACCCGCCTACACCCGCAAGCCTCTAGAGCCTGACCGAAGTCTCTGCCACCAGAACTGGAGTCTCTGGCCCGCCTGTTGTTTCCGTCCACCCGACACTGGAGTCTCCGTCGTAAGTGAGCAGGCTTGCACGCCTTGAAGTTGGGCCTAGCCCATGTAACGCCCAGAACTTCCTGTTCATGCCTATTTTACCCCTAGCTCATGGATGTCCTATATATATGCCCCCACCCCCTCCTTGAAACCCTAGAGATGATGATGAATTGAGGCATGTGCTAAACCTTGGATGGGAACCCCCTAGCTATAGTAAATCTATGAGTTGTACAAGGCCTTAGAGTCAGTGCCCTTCTCCAAGTCGTCAAGACCCTCCTCAAGTGTTTGGTCTCTCCTTGTCAAGGATTCTAGTAGTGCTAGGTCTCTCCCCTTTGGGATTCTACCTAGTTACTGTTCTTTCCTTGATTTGGATTCTACCATCCGCTTTTTGATCTCTCCTTTGGTGATTCTATCCTAAGGTCTCTCGCCGAGGATTCTATTAGATTGGTTGTTCGAACCAACAGGAGCAAATTGAATAGTGTGTGTTTTGGTGTGCGTTTGTATCTTTACCTTGCATTAGAGTTGTGTTTATCGTTTTCATCAGGTTTCCCCTCACTCCTCGCATCAAATCCATGAAGATCGGCCACCCAAGGGTTAACCCCACAAGGGCCCCAATAACACGACTCCTCGATGCCTCCTCTTCCTCCCTACTCCACTGACTCGTCCGGCCAGAGAAGGAGAGGAGAGGGGTGAAGGGTTCTGTAGCAGAAAACAAAAAATTCCTATGTTGGAACTTCCTAATGCCCAAGATCTATCTGTGTAGTAATGCAGTAATAACCGGAGCGTGTAGAATACATACCCTTGTAGACCTTACGCGGTTAACGTTCCGAGGGGAACATGGTTGAAGTAGTCGAACTCGTAGCCAACCTCAAGGTCACGAAGCTCCTCGCAGGTCACCCCTTGCTCCATCTTCATCGTGCACCAGCTCTTGCTCACGACATCCAAGATGCCCTCATATGAGGCACCCTCGAGGTTTCATACACATACTGTGTAAGATGACGACCTTGTTGGAAATATGCCCTGGAGACAAATGATAATAAGATTATTATCATATTTCATAAAGTTTATGATTAAGTTTTATATCATGCTATAACTGTATCAGAAGGAAACCTCAATACACATGTGATATATAAACAACTAGGGGTTCCCGATGAAACTCTAGTCACTGGTTCATTGTTCAACACATGATCAAGGTTTCATGATCATGTGGCATTTATGCTAGTTGTAAATGAAGTCAATTCATTCTGAGAATGAGAGGATGAACCAATACTCAACCTAAACATCATGACCCGATCATGTCACGAAGTTCAAGTTACGATGATTAGAATAGACCTCGTAGACTATTTCTTAGACCATGAGACTATATCAATTAGTGTCTCCGAGAATGCTTAGATAGCATCAAACTGTTGGGTTCGTAGCATAGAAAACAAAAAGAATCCTACGATGCAAACTATTATACGCCAAGATCTATCTACTAGATGCTAGCAACGGGTGGATATACATCCATAGAGAACTTACCCTCGAAGACAACAAAGCTTTGTTAACAAGATGGGACTCGTCGATGATACAGTCGAACGCTTGCCGATCTCAAGATCATGTGGAAGTCCTAGTGCCGCAAATCAGCAGCGTGTCCATCCTCGCACACACGTTCAGGCCACCGAACAACCTCCATCTCCTCGCTCCAGCGAATCAGCAGAAGCATCAAGTCCTTCCAGACGTAATGCCATCGGGAACATGTATCTCGCTAATCCAAGACCATGGGGGAATATGATGGGTTCGTAGCATGGAAAACAAAAAAAATTCTACCGCAAGAACGAACAAAACCCAGATCTAATCTAGATGAAAGCCAAGATCTAATCTATTAGACATGTGCAACGAGATAGATAGGAACTAACCCTCGTAGATCCGAAAGCGTTAACGAGATTAGATCTCGTGGTTGATGTAGTCGATCACTTGCCGATCTCAAGATCGTGTGGACGATCCTTCCGGCGTCGCATTCCGGCAGCGCTTCCGCAGTCGGTCAAGTGGACGATCCTTCCGGCGCCGCGTTTCGGCAGCGCTTCTGCAGTCGGTCAAGTGGACGATCCTTCTGGCGCCGCGTTCAGCAGCGCTTCCGCAGTCGGTCACACGTGTGGAGTCGAAGCAGACCTTCCTCTCCTCGTTCCAGCGAGCAGCGGAGGTAGTAGATCTTCTCCACGGAATCTCAGCAGCACGACGGCGTGGTGATGGTGGTGGAGTAGAGAATTCTGCAGGGCTTCGCCTATGCCTGTGCAGAAGAAAGGAGGAGGAGAGAGGCGGCAGAGATTGGGAGTTATGGAGCTGGGGTTGGAGGGGGCGCCCCTGCCCCTCTATTTAAAGGGGGTGAGGCGCCATGGGAGGGGGAGTCCTTGTAGGACTCCCCTCCCTCTAGGGCCGGCGGATTGGGGAGGGGGGGAGGAGTCCTCCTCCCCCATGACTCCTAGTCTTGACCTACCAGGACTCCTTGATCCCTTCCTTGGTTTTCAAGCAAACTCCAAGAAACCTTCCAGAACCTTCCGGAACATTCCGAAACCTTCTAGAACCCTCATTCAAATACTCCGGAACATTTCCTAACTCAGAAAATGATCCCCAATACATGAATCTTATTCTCCGGACCATTCCGGATCTCCTCGTGATGTCCCGAATCCAATCCGAGACTCCGAACAACATTCGGTCTCCAACGCATATTCCATATCTACTTAAAACAACTTCGAACCTTAAGTATGTCACCCTACGGTTCGTGAATATGTAGACATGACAGAGACACATCTCCTATCAATAACCATCAGCGGGACCTGGAGATCCATAATGGCTCCCACATACTCAACGATGACTTCGCGATCGATTGAACCATTTACATACGAAACTAATTCCCTTTGTCTCGCGATACTATACTTATCTGAGGTTTGATCGTAGGTATCTCCATACCTAGTTCTACCTCGTTACTGATAAGTACTCTTTACTCGTTCCGTGATATGTCATCCCTTGTGACCTAGTCACATGCTTGCAAGCTAACTAGATGACATTCCACCGAGAGGGCCCAGAGCATATCTATCCGTCATATGGATGGACAAATCCCAATCTTAGTTCATGCGCTTCAACACATACTTTCAGAATACCCAATGACACCTTTATAAGCACCCGGTTACGAAGCGGCGTTTGATGTCATCAAAGTATCCATCCGGTGATGGTGATTAACATAACCTCATGGTCGAAGGATTAGGTTACTATGTGTTTGAAAGCTTATTGCAATACGAACTTAATGACTTGATCTTATGCTACGCTTACTATGAGTGTGTGTCCATCACATCATTCTCCTAATGACATAACCTTGTTATTAATCACATCCTAATGTCCATGATCAGGAAACCATGATCATCAATTAATCAACAAGCTAGTTCAACAAGAGGCTTACTAGGGACTCTTATATGTTTACAAAACACACATGTATTAGTGTTTCCTAATAATACAATTATAGCATGGGATGTAAACATTCATCATAAACACAAAGATATAATAATAATCACTTTTATTATTGCCTCTTGGGCATATCTCCAACAGTCTCCCACTTGCACTAGAGTCAATAATCTAGATTACATGGTAATATACCGAACACCCATGGCGTTCTGGTGTTGGTCATGCTTTGCCCTAGGGAGAGGTTTAGTCAACGGATCTGCCACATTCAGATCAGTGTGTACTTTGCAAATCTTTATGTCACCATCTCGGACATACTCGCGAATAGCGTGGAAACGTAGCTTGATGTGCTTCAGCTTGCTATGTGACCTTGGCTCCTGTGCATTAGCTATGGCACCTGTGTTGTCACAGTAGATGGCCATCGGGTCCAATGCACTGGGAACCACGCCAAGTTCAGTAATGAATTCCTTCATCCAAACGGCTTCTTGTGCAGCCTCCGAAGCAGCTATGTATTCTGATTCAGTTGAAGATTTCGCCACAACGCTTTGCTTCGCACTCCTCCAGCTCACTACAGCACCATTCAAAATAAATACGTATCCCGACTGTGACTTTGAGTCATCCGGATCGGTGTTCCAACTAGCATCGGTGTAACCGTTTACAACAAGCTGTTCATCACCTCCATAAGAAAGAACCATATCCTTAGTCCTATTTAGGTACTTTAGGATATTCTTGACCGCTGTCCAGTGCTCCATTCCAGGATCACTTTGATATCTGCTAGTCAAACTAACAGCATGTGCTATATCCGGTCTTATACACAGCATGGCATACATGATAGAACCTATGGCCGAGGCATAGGGAATATTGTTCATCTTTTCTCTATCTTCTGCCGTAGCTGGACTTTGAGTCTTACTCAAGGTCTTACCTGACAACATGGGCACGAACCCTTTCTTGCTCTCTTCCATTCTAAACTTCTTTAGAACTTTGTCTAAGTATGTACTTTGTGAAAGCGTTATTAGGCGTCTTGATCTATCCCTATAAATCTTTATGCCTAGAATATATGCCGCTTCGCGAAGATCCTTCATTGAAAAACTATTATTCAAATAGGTTTTGACGCTATTAAGAAGTTCTATATCATTCCCAATCAACAATATGTCATCTACATATAGTACTAGGAATGCTACAGAGCTCCCACTCACTTTCTTGTAAATACAAGCTTCTCCATAAGTTTGTATAAATCCAAAGTTTTTGATTACTTTATCAAAACATTGATTCCAACTCCGGGATGCTTGCTTCAGTCCATAAATGGAGCGCTGAAGTTTGCATACCTTGTCAGCATCTTTAGGATCGACAAAACCCTTGGGTTGTACCATATACAACTCTTCCTCAATGTCACCATTAAGGAACGCCGTTTTGACATCCATCTGCCAAATCTCATAATCGAAATGTGCATCAATTGCTAACATAATCCTCACAGACTTTAGCTTCGCTACTGGTGAGAAAGTCTCATCATAGTCAACTCCTTGATTTTGTCGGAACCCTTTCGCGACAAGTCGAGCTTTATAGACGGTAACATTACCATCAGCATCTGTTTTTCTCTTGAAAACCATTTGTTCTCGATAGCCTTACGGCCATCCGGTAAGTCCACCAAAGTCCACACTTGGTTTTCGTACATGGATCCCATTTCGGATTTCATGGCTTCTAGCCATTTGTCGGAATCTGGGCTCACCATAGCTTCTTCATACGTCGCAGGGTCATCAGCGTTGTCCACCAACATGACGTTCAAGGCAGAGTCATACCAATCAGGAGTGGTACGAACCCTCGTTGACCTGCGAGGTTCAGCAGTAACTTCGTTTGAAGTTTCATGATCATTATCATTAGCTTCCTCTTCAATTGGTGCAGGCGGCACAAAAACTTCTTCCGGTGCTGTGCTACTCTCAAATCCGAGAGAAGGTTCAGTAACCTCATCGAGTTCTACTTTCCTTCCAGTCACCTCCTTCGAGAGAAACTCCTTCTCAAGAAAGGATCCATTCTTTGCAACGAAAACCCTCGGATCTATGATAGAAGGTATACCCAATTGTCTCTTTAGGGTATCCTATGAAGACGCATTTCTCCGCTTTGGGTTCTAGCTTATCAGGTTGTAACTTCTTTACATATGCCTCGCAACCCCAAACTTTAAGGAACGATAACTTAGGTTTCTTACCAAACCACAATTCGTACGGTGTCGTTTCAACGGATTTAGATGGTGCCCTATTTAAAGTGAATGCGGCTGTCTCTAATGCATAGCCCCAAAATGATAACGGTAAATCTGTAAGAGACATCATAGACCGAACCATATCTAAGAGAGTTCGATTACGACGTTCGGACACACCATTACGTTGTGGTGTTCCCGGCGGTGTCAACTGTGAAAGTATTCCACATTTCTTTAAATGCATGCCAAACTCATAACTCAGATATTCACCTCCGCGGTCAGAACGCAGAAACTTAATCTTCTTGTTACGATGATTTTCCACTTCACTTTGAAATTCCTTAAACTTCTCGAAAGTTTCGGACTTATGTTTCATAAAGTAGACATACCCATATCTACTCAAGTCATCTGTGAAAGTGAGAACATAACGATATCCACCACGCGATGCTGCACTTATTGGACCGCACACATCGATATGTATTATTTCCAATAAGTCTGTAGCTCGCTCCATTGTACCAGAGAATGGAGTCTTAGTCATTTTTCCCATTAGACATGCTTCGCATCTTTCAAGTGATTCAAGAAGTCCATCTGAATGGAGTTTCTTCATACGCTTCACTCCAATGTGACCAAGACGACATTGCCACATGTATGTAGAATTATCATTCAATTTTATTCGTTTAGCATCTATGTTGTGAACATGTGTATCACTACTATCGAGATTCAGTAAGAATAAACCATTCATCTCAAGTGCATTACCATAAAAGATATTACTCATATAAATCGAACAACCTTTATTCTCGGACTTAAAAAAGTAACCGTCTCGCAATAAACAGGATCCAGATATAATGGTCATGCTTAACGCAGGCACCAAATAACAATTATTTAAATTTAAAACTAATCCCGAAGGTAGATGTAGAGGGAGCGTGCCGACGGCGATCATATCAACTTTGGAGCCATTTCCAACGCGCATCGTCACCTCGTCTCTTGCCAGTCTTCGTTTATTCCGCAGCTCCTGTTTCGAGTTACAAATATGAGCAACCGAACCAGTATCAAATACCCAGGCACTACTACGATTACTAGTAAGATACACATCTATAACACATATATCAAATATACCTTTCTTCTTGATGTTGCCGTTCTTCAGATCTGCCAGGTACTTGGGGCAGTTACGCTTCCAGTGACCAGCACCCTTGCAGTAGAAGCACTCAGTTTCAGGCTTAGGACCGGCCTTGGGCTTCTTAGCAGGTGCGGCAGCTTTCTTGCCGTCCTTCTTGAAGTTGCCCTTGTTCTTATGCTTGCCCTGTCTCTTGAAATTTGTGGTCTTATTGACCATCAACACTTGGTGCTCCTTCTTGATCTCCACTTTAGCAGTTTTCAGCATGGACGATAGTTCAGGCAACGTCTTGTTCATGCAGTGCATGTTATAGTTCATCACAAAGTTCTTGTAACTTGGTGGCAGTGATTGAAGGAGACGGTGAATCCCCAATTCATTAGGAATCGATATTCCCAACTCTTGGAGCTTGTTTGCGTACCCAGACATGGTGAGCACGTGCTCACTAACGGAGCTTCCATCTTCCATCTTACAGTTAAAGAACTTTTCGGAGGCCTCATAGCTCTCCATGGCCGCGCGAGTCTCAAAAATTAGCCTGGGCTCCTTAATGATCTCGAACGGGTCGTGGTGCTCAAAACGCTTCTGGAGCTCCGCTTCTAAACCGTACAGGATGGCACACATACTTTCAGAATACCCAATGACACCTTTATAACCACCCAGTTACGAAGTGGCGTTTGATGTCATCAAAGTATCCATCCGGTGATGGTGATTAACATAACCTCATGGTCGAAGGATTAGGTTACTATGTATTTGAAAGCTTATTGCAATACGAACTTAATGACTTGATCTTATGCTACGCTTACTATGGGTGTGTGTCCATCACATCATTCTCCCAATGACATAACCTTGTTATTAATCACATCCTAATGTCCATGATCAGGAAACCATGATCATCAATTAATCAACAAGCTAGTTCAACAAGAGGCTTACTAGGGACTCTTATATGTTTACAAAACACACATGTATTAGTGTTTCCTAATAATACAATTATAGCATGGGATGTAAACATTCATCATAAACACAAAGATATAATAATAATCACTTTTATTATTGCCTCTTGGGCATATCTCCAACAGAATATATCTAGAAGGGTAGAGAGATCCTTCATGAGGAGGTGTGCTTTGAGAGGGAGGAGAGGGAGGCCTTTTATATGAGAGGGGGGCTCTCCCCCTCCCCATGGTTGGCGCCCAAGGGGGGTTCCCCCACCTCTTCCTCATTCATGTGGTGGAAGCTTGATGTCTACGCACTTCTATTCTTGTAGAAAGTTGTTGGGCCTTCAAGTGAAGAGGTTTGTATAACAGCAACAAGTTTCCCTTAAGTGGATTTCCCAAGGTTTATCGAACTCAAGGAGGAAGTGGTCAAAGGTATCCCTCTCAAGCAACCCTGCAATCAAGATACAAGAAGTCTCGTGTGTCCCCAACACGCCCAATACACTTGTCAGGCATATAGGTGCACTAGTTCAGCGAAGAGATAGTGAAATACAAGTGGTATGGATAAAAGACAACGGTGCCAAAAAATAGCTTGATGGTGTGGAAGAGACTAAAGGCAAACTGAAATAAAGATGGTAGCAAGCAAACATGTAACAGATCTAGTTCCAAACGAAGTTTCAATGCTTAGAAACAAGGCCTAGGGATCATACTTTCACTAGTGAACACTCTCATATAAATATCTTCTCTTTACGATACTACTCTGAACTACTCTCCGGTTGGACACTCTAATCCATGGTAGGGCTATAGCAACACACATCAAAGTCCGCTTTCCCCATCTAGATAACCTCACACTGTCACCTTGAGCGCTAGATGGTTCCAACAAACTCCACAATTTCATAGAGACATCCAACTCCAAATATAACTCATAACAAGTATTTGTAATCTCTAACCTAAGTGCCACCATGGTGTGCACGCTATCACTTTCACACACATGGGGAGAGCTAGAGATCTATTAAAGCACTTGAGTAGCAAGGTAGATCTACTTGATTACATAGCTCATGATCACAATATGATCATGCATAGAGAGAGAGAGATGAACACATAGCTACTGGTAGAACCCTTAGACTCGAGGAAGAACTACTCCCTCATCATCATGGGAATCAGCAACGACGATGGAGATGGCAGTGGAGATCGATGGAGATGGCTCCGAGGGCACTTCCCCGTACCGACAGGGTGCCGGAATGGAGACTTTCTGTCCCCCGAATCTCCCCTTCGGTGGCGGCGGCACTGCGGAACTTTTCGTGGCGGGAGGCTTCTTATAGGCGAAGAGGCGATGTCAGAGGGTGGACCAAGGGCCCACACCACCTGGTGGCGCGGCCAGGGGGACCCGTGCCACCACATGGTGTGGCCAGCCCCTGGCCCCTCTCCGTCTCGTCTTCTGGCTCCGTGAGTCTTCCGGTAAAATATCAACTTTGGCTTTTATTCGGTCTAATTCTGAGAATATTCATTTTCTGGCTTTTCTGGAACCAAAAACAGAAGAAAACAGGCAACTGGCACTATGGCATCTTGTTAATAGGTTAGTTCCAGAAAATGTGGAAAAGTACTCCAAAGTGTGGACAGAACATAAGAAAGTAGATATAAAACAAGCATGGAACATCAAAAATTATAGATACGTTTACAACGTATCAAAGCTCCACTCACATAAACATGCCTCCACTCAAAGTTCCACTCACATGCATTAAATTTCCACCAAATTTAATGCAGCTCTCATTTAATAAAACTCTTTTATTTATTTTATTCAGAATTTTGTTAATTACTTTAATTAACAAACATTCACATAAAACCCCGTGCAATATTTCAATATCACATGCATAACCAATTTCAGCAATTTCACCCGAAACAATTCCGGTGTCCATTGAAATAATTCCGGTCTGAAACATATTTGCTCCAAATGGTGTTTGTAAACCCTTAAGTGTGTCACCCTACGGTTCGCGAATAATGCAGACACGATCGAGACCCCTCTCAGATCAATAATCAGAAGCGGGACCTGGAGATCCATTCTGACTCCTACACATTCAATGATGACTTCTGTGATCGTGAGAACCTTTAATGCTAGTAACTTAATTCCTTTGTCTCGTGATATATTACATGTCGGAGATTCGATCACCGGTATACAAATACCTATTTTGATCTCGTTACTGACATGCACTCTTTTCTTGTTCCCGTGTTATAACATTCTAGTGATCACATCACTTGCTTGCAAGCTATTCTTAATGTGATATCACCGAGAGGGCCCAGAGTATATCTATCCATCACTAGGATGGACAAATCCCACTCTTGATCCATGAGCCTCTCCATAACACATTCGTAGCACTAAACCCACATTTATCGTCACCCTTTTACAATGTGACATTTGATGTTATCAAGATACTCTTTCAGTGTTAGTGATTAACATGATCTCATGGTCTAAGGACTAGGATTACTTTGTATGATGTTATAGAAATATAAACACAATGACTTTGATCGTAATGATATACTTTGGATGAATGTTCATCACATCATTTCACAAATGTTGTGACCTCGTTATTAATGACATCCAATGTCCCTGATTAGGAAACTTTGATCATCTTGTTAATCAACGAGCTAGTTCAAAGAGAGGTATAACTATGAACTTTCTATTTGTTTATTAAACACACATGTATTAACATTTCTGTATTAATACAATTATAGCATGCAAAATAAACATCTTTCATATACTTAGAATACACATAATAACAACTTTATTATTGCCTCTTAGGGCATATTCCCTCCAGTCTCCCACTTGCACTAGAGACAATAATCTAGTTACATAGTGATAAATCTAACACCCATGGAGTTCTAGTGCTGATCATGTTTTGCCCTAGGGAGAACTTTAGTCAACGGATCTGCAACATTGAGATCCGTGTGTATTTTACATATCTTTATATCTCCATCCTTGACATCTTCGTGGATGGAGTGAAACCAACGCTTAATATGCTTGGAATTCTTGTGAGACCTTGGTTCCTTGGTGTTGGCTATGGCTCCATTGTTGTCACAACAGATAACCACTGGGTCCAACGCACTAGGAACCACACCTAGTTCGGTTATGAACTCCTTCCTCCAAACAGCTTCCATCGCTGCTTCTGAAGCAACAACATATTCTGCCTCCGTCGTTGATCCAACTACCATAGGTTGTTTGGAACTCCTCCAACTAATTGTTGCTCCTTTCAAGAGAAATACGTATTCGGATTGAGACTTAGAGTCATCCGGATCGGTGTCAAAGCTAGCGCCAACATAACACTTAGTGACCAGCTCTTCTTCACCTGCGTATACAAGAAACATATCCTTAGTTATTCTTAAGTACTTAAGGATATTATTGACCGCTATCCAGTGTTCCGAACCTGGATCAGATTGGTACCTACTAGTCAAACTAATAGCATGTGCCACATCCAGTCTTGTACATAGCATGGCATACATTATAGATCCTATAGCCGAAGCATAGGGGATCTTATCCATTATCTCTCTTTCTTCCGATGTAGCCGGACTTTGAGTCTTACTCAATGTCTTGCCTTGCAAGATACGTAAGAACCCCTTCTTACTTTTGTCCATTTTAAACTTTTTTAAAATCTTATCAAGGTATGTACTTTGTGATAGCCCTATCAGGCGCCTTGATCTATGTCTGTAGATCTTTATGCCTAACATGTATGACACTTCACCTAGGTCCTTCATTGAAAATTTGTTGTTTAGATAACTTTTAACACTGTTTAAAAGATCTATATCATTTCCAATCAGTAATATGTCATCCACATATAATATTAGAAATGCCACATTGCCCCCACTCACTTTCTTGTAAATACAAGCCTCTCCATAAGTTTGGACAAATCCAAACTCTTTGATCACCTCATCAAAGCGGAGATTCCAACTCCGGGATGCTTGCTTCAGTCCACAGATGGATCGTTGAAGCTTGCCTACCTTGTCAGCATCCTTAGGATTGACAAAACCCTTTGGTTGTATCATATATAACTCTTCTCCAATGTTACCATTGAGGAACGCAGTTTTGACATCCATTTGCCATATCTCATAATCGAAATATGCAGGAATTGCTAACATAATCCTAACCAACTTTAGCATCGCTATGGGAGAGAATGTCTCATCGTAGTAAACTCCTTGAATTTTTTGAAACCCCTTTGTGACAAGTCGAGCTTTATAGATGGTTACATTACCATCAATATCAGTTTTCCTTTTGAAAATCTATTTATTCTCAACGGCCTTTCAGTCGTGAGGTAAGTCCACCAAGGTCCAAACCTGGTTTTCGTACATGGATTTCATCTCAGATTTCATGGCTTCTATCCATTTGTTGGAATCCAAGCTCATCATCGCTTCTTCATACGTCGCCGGGTCATCTATTTCATCAACCATGAAATTCATAACAGGATTTATGTACAGCTCATGAGCTGCACGTGTCCTTCTTGACCTACGAGGTTTGGTAGTGTCCTCTTTTAGAGTTTCATGATCATTATCATTAGTTCCCTCTTCATTCGTTGAAGTCAACTCCGGAACAATTTCCAGCGCTGCGCTACTCGCCGTTGCATGAAGAGAAGGTTCAATAACCTCTTCGAGTTCTACCTTCCAACTACACACGCCTTTTGCAAGAAACTCTTTCCCTAGAAAGGATCCATTCTTTGCAACGAAAACCTTGCCCTTGGATCTATGATAGAAGGAATACCCAATAGTTTCCTTAGGGTATCCTATGAATACGCATTTTTCTGCTTTGGGTTCGAGTTTATCCGGTTGAAGTTTCTTCACATAAACATCACAACCCCAAACTTTAAGAAATGACAGCTTAGGTTTGTTTCCAAACCACAATTCATACGGTGTCTTTTCAATGGATTTAGATGGTGCCCAATTTAAAGTGAATGCGGCGGTTTCCAGTGCATAACCCCAAAATGACAGTGGCAAGGCAGTCAGAGACATCATAGATCAAATCATATCTAATAAAGTACGATTACGACATTATGACACACCATTACGTTGTGGTGTTCCGGCGGGTGTGAGTTGTGAAACTATTCCACACTCTTTCATATGTGTGCTAAACTCGTAACTTAGATACTCACCTCCACGGTCAGACCGTAGAAATTTGATCTTTCTATTACAATGATTTTCCACTTCACTCTAAAATACCTTGAACTTTTCAAAGGTTTCATACTTGTGTTTCATCAAATAGATATACCCGTATCTACTCAAATCATCTGTGAAAGTAACAAAATAACGATATCCACCTCGCACCGACACACTCATTGGACCACATACATCAGTATGTATGATTTTTAATAAATCTATCGCCCGTTCCATTGAACCGGAAACAGTGTTCTAGTCATCTTGCCCATAAGGCATGGCTCACATGTATCAAATGATTGCAAAAGTCCATCAGAATGGAGTTTCTTCATGCGTTTAACGCCAATATGACCTAGACGACAGTGCCACATATATGCAGATATATCATCATCAAGTTTAATCCTTTTAGCATCAACATTATGAATATGTGTAACACTATTATCAAGATCCAACAGAAATAAACCATTCATCACGTGTGCATGACCATAAAAGATATGATTCATATAAATCAAACAACCATTGTTTTCGTACTTAAATGAATAACCACTTCGCATCAAACACGATCCAGATACAATGTTCATGCTTAGTGCAGGAACCAAATAACAATTATTTAGGTTTATAACTAATCCCGATGGTAGGTGGAGAGGCAGCGTTCCGACAACGATCACATCAACTCTTGATCCAATGCCGACATGCATCTTGACCTCACCCCTTGCTAGCGGTCGCTTGTTCCACAGACCCCGATTCGAGTTACATATATTAGCAACCGATACAATATCAAATACCTAGGTGCTACTGCGAGTACTTGTCAAGTACACATCAATAACATGTATATCATATATACCTTTGTTTGCCTTGACGACCTTTACTAAAGCCACATATTCGGGGCAGTTTCGTTTCTAGTGACCATACTCTTTGCAATGATAGCATTCAGAATCAGGCTAAGGGCCTACCTTGGTCTTTTTCTTAGGTACAACAAATGATTTGCCACCCTTCTCGAAATTACCTTTAGGTTCACCTCTTTCCTTGGAGATGGCAATCTTATCAACCATCAACTCATAATGCCTTTTCTTTATGTCTACTTCAGTAGCCAATAGTATGGCAGTGACTTCAGTGAGCGATCCAATCGCACCACTTATCTTGTAATTTAGTACAAACTCTTCGTAGCTGGGTGGGAGTGACTGTACGACTCTATCCATCACAAGATCTACTGGGATACCATATCCTAGTGCCTTAAGACGTTGAACATAGCCCACCATCATCTTGATCTGATCGTTCATAGAGTTGTGTTCCTTCATGTTTACGCTAAAGAACTCGCTAGAGATCTTATATCTCTCAGCACGAATTTGGCTCTCAAACATATTTTTGAGTTCCTTCACCGTAGTACCAACGATGCTGAGTTCAAAGCATCTTTGGAGCTCAGGTTCCATTGACATAAGGATCGCGTATTTTACAAGAGTGTAGTCATCATGCTTTGTGTCATACACACTGCATTCATCTAGAGACACAGTACTTGCAGGAGTGTCACCTATCAGACCATCTAGCACATATTGTTTCTGTGTAGCAGTGAGGAAAGACCTCAAGTTCAAGAACCAGTCGGTAAAGTTGCTACCACTCATCGCAAGTTTCTCTTTCTCCATGAACACATTTAAATTAAAAGTAGGTGGTGCCATCTACAACGGAATTTGTAAAGTTTAGACTAAGTTTATGATAGATCGAGTTCAACTAATCCAAATTATAAATGAACTCCCACTAAAAAACAACATCCCTTGTGTCTTTTTGGTTATTACATGAACCAAATCTACTACACCAAGTGCGATCATCACGTGAGTCAGTGTAGCTTCAAAGGCGAGCATCAATATGGGCATCATATCAACTATATGACTCATGCTTAACCTTTTGGTCCGTGTTTCGAGGCCATGTTTGTACATGCTAGGCTCATCAAGTAAGAACCTTAGTACTCGCGTGTGTAAAACTGTCTTACACCCGAAATATGATCGTGGATTCAAGTACACCAGATCATAACGTGATGTCTTGAAGCGAAGAAACATAAACGATGTGTACTTAAGGGAGAACACATTTTTTATCTTGATATCTAAATGAGGGATCATCTTATAATGCTACTAAATTGCCAAACTAGCAATACAACATGCAAACATCATATTTGTAAAGTGAAATGATATGGTCCATGAATTTGATCACTATCATGTGCATCATTGTATGATCTCTATCATTACTTCGTGTGTAAGGCCAAGGTCTATGGAACTTACACGTTAGGTGTGTTGTAAGAGTATCAACTATACATCAACTTACAACATTACCATATCATGACACTATCCCATCAACAATCTAAACTAGACACTTCTAATTTATCCATTGCAAGTTTTACGTGGCTTAGGGCTTTCAAAGATAGAACCGGTCTTACCTACGAACATGGAACCACAATGATGATAACTAAGTTATTAGCAACTCGTTGTAAATCAGATATTAACTATAGTAGGAGAGATAGACACCCGCTAGCCACTTATGCAAAACCAGTTGCATGTCAATCGTGGAACTGGTCTCATGTGTGAGGACATGTAAAGTTAGTCTAGGCCGCTTCATCCCACTATGCCACCAATATCCAAAATACATGAAAGAAGCAATAACATGATCATCATTGCCCACATAAACATATGTGTACTACCCGTGTGAATCAGCGGAAGCAGCAACTCCTTCCAGGCGTAATGCCATCGGGAACATGTATCTCGCTAATTCGAGACCATGGGGGAATATATCTAGAGGGGGAGAGAGATCCTTCATGAGGAGGTGTGCTTTGAGAGGGAGGAGCGGGAGGCCTTTTATAGGAGAGGGGGATCTCCCCCTCCCCATGGCCGGTGCCCAGGGGGGGGGGTGCCCCCACCTCTTCCTCATTCATGTGGTGGAAGCTCCACTCACATAAACATGCCTCCACTCAAAGTTCCACTCACATGCATTAAATTTCCACCAAATTTAATGCAACTCTCATTTAATAAAACTCTTTTATTTATTTTATTCAGAATTTTGTTAATTACTTTAATTAACAAACATTCACATAAAACACCCTGCAATATTTCAATATCACATGCATAACCAATTTCACCCGAAACAATTCCGGTGTCCATTGAAATAATTCCATCGCTTTGCAATTCTTTTGTCTGAAGCATATTTGCTCCAAATGGTGTTTGGAAACCCTTAAGTGTGTCACCCTACGGTTCACGAATAATGCATACATGATCGAGACCCCTCTCAGATCAATAATCAGAAGCGGGACCTGAAGATCCATTCTGACTCCTACACATTCAATGATGACTTCTGTGATCGTGAGAACCTTTAATGCTAGTAACTTAATTCCTTTGTCTCACGATATATTACATGTCGGAGATTCGATCATCGGTATCCAAATACTTAGTTTGATCTCGTTACCGACATGCACTCTTTTTTTGTTCCCGTGATATAACATTCTAGTGATCACATCACTTGCTTGCAAGCTATTCTTAATGTGATATCACCAAGAGGGCCCAGAGTATATCTATCCGTCATCTGGATGGACAAATCCCACTCTCGATCCATGAGCCTCTACACAACACCTTCGTAGCACTGAACCCACATTTATAGTCACCTGTTTACGGTGTGACGCTGATGTTATCAAGATACTCTTTCGGTGTTAGTGATTGACATGATCTCATGGTCTAAGGACTAGGATTACTTCGTATGATCTTATAGAAATATAAACACAGTGACTTTGATTGTAATGTTATACTTTGGATGAATGTTCATCACATCATTTCACAAATGTTGTGACCTCGTTATTAACGACATCCAATGTTTATGATCAGGAAACTTTGATCATCTTGTTAATCAACGAGCTAGTTCAAAGACATGCATAATTAGGAACTTTCTATTTGTTTATTAAACACACATATATTAACGTTTCTGTATTAATACAATTATAGCATGCAAAATAAACATCTATCATATACTTGGAATACACATAATGAAAACTTTATTATTGCCTCTCAGGGCATATTCCCTTCACAAATGTCACTTATGACAGAGTGATCATAAAAGTGTGTTCAGGTATTCGGAGGAACCATAGAGGCAATATAGGTCAAGAGCAAGATTTGTCCGTCCGTGTGACGAAAAGATACTCAAGGGCCCACTCGGAGAAGTTGTATCCAATAGCTGCGCAGCGTGTGATTTGATCACAGGGATATCACTTGTCGAAACGAGTCAATTAGCATTGTTCGATAACAAGATTGAACACGACATGGTGATGTCATTGATCAGATCTCGAGCAATGCAAGTATCGAGATACAAAAGGAATAAGACGCGACTATCCCGGTTCAAACGATGAAAGATCTTCATGGAATGCACATGGGTCACATGGCCATCTAGGTCCCTCTGTCGATCATTGGTCCGGGAATGTCCCGACCATGTATAGAGTGTTCCCTAACCGTGGTGTATCACGCTTAAGGGCTTGATGATGCTTAGAGAGTGTTTACATGATCGGTAGAATCACCGAAGAAGAGAAGAGAGAAAATCATAATGGTTTTGGTAAGTCTAGAGGATGTCCGAAGTGGAGGTGGAAGGTGTTACATAGTCACAGAGATTGAATAATATGTGAATGAATGTTAAATATTGATTTAACCATTTATTCACAATTATTTAATAAAAGAAAAATCAATTAAAGGTGAAAAATGCTTAATGGGCCAATTCCGGAGGGAGAAGGGCCCATGAGGGAAAGGCAAGAGGAGAGAAGGGGGAAGGGGGTGGCCAGCTGGGCCTAGCCCCCTCCCCCTAGCGCGGGGCCCTCTAGGGCTGGCCAGCAGGTGCGCCCCTCTCCCCTCCTTTAGTCCCACCCCGAGACTTTTAGGGAGGTAGTACCTCCCCTCCCCTATATATAGTGGGGTATTTTGACCAGAAAATACACGTAATATTCAATAAAAGGTTTCCTCACTTTCGAGAAGACCTCCAATTGATATTTCTCTCTCTCTCTCTCTCCCGTGACCGTGGTCCCAAGTTCGGACTCCGCGAACGAGAGACATCTTCACCGTGGAGTGTCGTCGCGCTGCGGGATTGGGATCTAGGAGCTCTACTTCCGCAACTGCTGCTGGAACGGGGAAGCGGGAGTCATCACCAGGCACCAGACATGTGTAACTCCCCGCGAGGTGTCACACTTGGGGCACTAGGAGTCGTTGGAGCCGCAGGAGCGCGAGGACTTCAACATGACCTTGAGGTCGGCTTTAGATCGTCTACATCAACCACACTCTCCCGAGCATTGACAATGCTTTTTCGTCTTCGAGGGTAAGTTCACGAAAATCCCCTCCCATTACTATATTACTAATAGATAGGTCCTGGTAGCATCAGGGGTTTACGGGCGTAGGGTAAAATTTTATTGTTTTCATACGCGAACCCCTACAGTGGTATCACAGCTAGATCTATGTGTAGTAATGCTAGTACGGGTAGAACACACAAGATGTAGCGTGTGGGCATTGATCTTTTAGTTCTTACCCTCCCACGTGTACTTGTGTATACCACAGTAATGCTTGATGAAGCGCCCCTAACCGACTTTATGCGTTCATTCGCGAGACTGGTCCACGCTTGACATACGGTTATACCGTATAAAGTGGCTTTGGGGGTGTCTGTCTCTCTCGCATTAGTTGGTATGCCATTTGCAACGGAGGGCCCCGAAAGGGGTATAGTATAGACAACTAATTGATCAGCATTGTGGTGAAAGTTCGTAGGTAAGAACGGTTCTTGTACGAAAGCCCATTCAGCCACGTAAAATATGCAAAGACAAAGTAGAGGCGTCTAACTTTGTTTTGTAGGGGTACATTGCTTTGTGATATGGTTGTTGCAAAGGTAAAGTGCTTACCTTATGTTACGAAGTAGTAATGGACAGTCACGAAGGTGACGGACTACCATGCCGGAAAGGCACCGGTACCCTGGTGTCTACGGCGCCGGAACCCTGGCGTCGGAATTTGGTGACACCGGATGGAGATCACGATGTGAAGGACCATATCACATCGCATTTACATTCAATGTTATTATTTGTATATCTTATTGTGTGCTAGTATTAGATACTCGACGGTAGCCTAATAAGATGATCCCTATTAAAAGTTACCAATGATGGTGTTCCCCCTTAGTGTGCACCACCAAGAAAGTTCTTTGGTATGAGGCAGCACCGTGATGATTGGGTATCAGACATATCTACATTCGCATATAGTGGGTGTAAGCCATGTTGCACTGCGAATACACTAAGGTTGAGTTGGCGAGCCTAGCATGTGTAGACATGGCATCGAAACATGGATGGTCGAAAGATCGAGCACGAGTCACATGAATGATGTGACTGATGTTTAGCGTCCACCCTAGAACCCACATTGATGGCCGTGCTGATTAGGGGAGATGTGCGGAAAAGGGGTCATGTTATCGCTAGAACCCTTCAGGGGATAGGTGTTTCTTAGTGGAGTTATTGTTATTAACTCATTTAATTATAAACTTAGTCTAAATTCTACAATTATAAATGTAGAAAATGGTTCTCCCGAATGCTGCCTTCCTTATTGATGATTGGTTAGATGAAGAGAAGCTCAGGCTAGACGAATCAAACTTCTCTATGTGGGTTGCGCGTCTCCACATTCTCCTTAGCAAGAATGACGTGGTGGACTATATACTCAACAAGATGGATTTGGATCAGCCCAGTAACTTAGAGACCCCAGAGCAGCGGGAAGACAGTTATTACCATCATGAGATGGCCTCCTTCATATCAGTGACGATGCGTTTTGGGATGGTGGATGAGTTGTGGCCAGTCATGGGTAATGTTGACCCTCATACGGTAATTGTACAACTTAGGACACATTTCGTGGAACAAGCACGCATATGGGAGCATGAGCTAATGGGAGATTTCCTCTCCATAAAGATGGAGGATAAGTCCTCACTAGATGATCACTTGGTACGCATATATGATGCATACATGAGTCTCGCATACTTCTTGGACAACTGGTTCGCATGCTCTTTTGCAATAGGCATGTTGCTGCGGTCGCTGCCAACAAGCTACCAAGTACTTGCCAGGATTTGCATTATGAGAGGCGATGCGGAAACACGAGATTTCCACAAGTTCACATCACATTTCAGGGATGTGATGGTTGAACCCATTGTCGCTGAGGTCATCGATGACAAAGGTATATATTTGATATACAGTTTTAAGTATATTTCATACTTGTTCTGTTTTGCTAAAAACAGGTCCTTCTGCATGAGAGGTGCTTGTTGGAGAGGAGGTGACGTTGCGTTTTGATGGCGAGCATGATGATGATGGCCGACAACACTCCCCCTCAACATTTATCACTTAGTTTATGATTTTGGATAGTTATTGTGATCGATGGATATGTGAACTTTATTAGTGTGTCTCACACTTCGTGAGACGGTTATTAATATAAGTTTGTAACAAACAGTTGTTCCACTTTTATGAATGATTTTATTCCTGTTCATATCTTGTTCGATTATATGTGAATTATCCTTATTATTGAAACTAATTGATAATACATGAACATTTGTAAATGCCTTGAAATTACCCAACTTAATGATATGTTCATTACTGAATGAAACCATTGTTCAAATTCAAAGTTATATTGATAATATGTGAAAGACACTTGTATTCTTGTCACATATGAATCATGCCTAAGTTCGGCAAAATAACTTGAACACCGTGTATTACTTGAATACAAAGTGTTGTTAAAAGAGAATACATATTCGATATATTTTAACAAAATGGTGATTATCATTATATGATTGTTCAAATTTTGTAAAGAAGTTTACCAAAGGAAACATGAGTATGAAACTATTTGATATGATCAAAGTATTTCATCAACAAAGGATATTAAAGATAAAAGAGAATCTAATTACTAGATTTGATAAATAGTAATGAAATTCGACTTTGTAAAATTAGCATAAAGAAAATTGTAGAACACAATGCATTTGAAATGTCCAAATGAAAAGCATCATAATATGATATTTGATATCAAGTGGGTGAATAGAAGGTGCCAAATAAATCATTGTAGTATAGATGTAAAATACCATTAGTTAGAAATAGTTAGCACTCATTTAGAATATATAGTGAACCATATGAATTCGTGAAATTGGCGCCATATATTGCATGGATCATCGAGGAAGTTTTGGGGTTATTAGATATAACCAAAACAATAGCGAATAAGTCATTATAGAGTATTCATCGGAAATTATGGATACGATAGCCATAGCTAGAACCAAAAGGAAAGGAAAACTAAATTGCTTGGATTTTTGGTGCATTCTCGAGAAAGTTTCACATTCTATGGTATTTCTTGATTATAGAGCAAATGGAAGATATCGAAAAACACGATGAGGGTTCAAAACCCTGCATCAAAGTGTTGAGAAGCGCAACGGAAAGCATTCCTGAACAATACTCTTCACAAAGGAAAGAATCAATGATAATGATCGTTGTGTTTTCCCCACTAGTGTTTTCACTACATGAAGTAGGATTCAAAATTCACCCCATATCCCGTATGGAGACATTTGTGAAACATTTTTCATGATTACCAGAATATGACATACCTACGAACTACTAAGGAAATAATGGTAAACTAGAATTATGAGAAATCCTAGAGGCAAAATTCACTTGAGATTAGAAATAAATTTGTTGTTGAATCTTACAAGTAAAGGGGTTACTTGAATTTTCCCAAATGACTGCAAAGACATAGTGGAAAAAGGGGGTGAATGACAAAAACACAATTTGTCAAGTATTGGACAAGTTCAAATGAATTTGATTTAGGTGTGCTAAAAGTCTAGTGGATTTAAAACTAGTAAGGTACTAGTATCTCATAGTAAAAATCTCAGTTTGATAATTTATCAAAGGATTTTTAAATCGTTAAAAATAGTGAGTGGATATGCAATTTGCATGAAATTTAGTGGGATCCATGAAAGTCTTCCTAAAACAATATGTGAATGACATGTTTCTGAGTGGGAGAAATGTAAGTCTCGAACTCAAATGTGTCGGAACACATTTTGAGTAATAGCAAAGTAAGTCTCAAATTCAAATATGTAGGAACATATGTTGAGTAAGAGTAGTGACTCATACCCAAATATGTTGGGAACATATTTTGAGTGGGATCTTAGAGTAATGATTCTTATGTGTGTATACGACATATTAAGAATAAAAGCACAAGTACCGATAAATAATGATTTATAAGGAGTAGAAGTTGATAAAAAGAATATTACGATATTATGTAGTATTCCTAAAAGGGATTCTGAAAAGAGTTTCAGAATATAATTTAATTAAGGAACTGGTCCTTGATAACTCAAATTAGGAATAGAGTTAAGTCTAACATCGATGGTTGAAAGAAAGAAAAGGATGATCATCATCCACTATGTTGAGACATAGGTTCTATCTTATAAAAACATGATGATAACTTAACATATAACTTAACATAATATATGATCCAAGAAGGAACGTTTGAAAAGTGATTAAGTTCGAATCACGGAATGTTGAGCTAAGTTTGTCCACAGTGTCTAATAGAGAACTGTAGACATGTTTCTAAATCCATAAAGGATGGCATATCTTAAAGCATAAAGGGTTATGTTATAAGGTATATGTTGGAAACTCCTGTATCAACAATACCGACTAAAGTCAAGTAGGGAGCGAGGTGAACAAAAACATCGAAAGTTGCACAGGGTGCTGATACGTCCAAAACGTATCTACTTTCTTGAACACTTTTGCTATTGTTTCTCCTCTATACTTGTGTGATTTGGATACAACTAATACGGACTGATGCTGTTTTTAGCAGATTTCCCTTGGTGTCTACTTTTTGTGCAGAAAAACAACTATCAGGAAAAATCCCGGAAAATATACCAAAAATCCTATTTCACCCGAAAACTCCAGGAGCCAGAATACGAGACGGGGAAGAGCCAGGGGGTGGCCACACCACCTGGTGGCGCGGGCCAGGCCAGGCCATGCCAGGGGGTGGTGTGGGCCCCCCAGGCACCCCCTCGGCCTCTCTCTTCGCCTATAAGGAGCCTACTGACCTAAAAACTTCGGGGGGTTGGACGTTTTTCCAGAAGAAGTTCCGCAGCGCCGCCACCACCGAAGGGGAGATTCGGGGGACATAAAGTCTCTGTTCCGGCACCCTGCCGGGACAGGGAAGTGCCCCCGGAGCCATTTCCATCGATCTCCACCATCATCTCCATCGACCATCCATGTTTCCCCCATCTATGAGTGAGTAATCCCCCGCTATAGGCTATGGGGATGGTAGGGATTGGATGAGATCGTTCATGTAATGGCATCAGATTGTTAGGGCATGGTGCCTAGTATCTTTTATTAGTGCTTTATGACTTTGTTGTGACTTGTTGTGCTTAATGCTTGTCACTAGGGCCTAAGTGCCATGATTTCAGATCTGAACATGTTATTGATTCATTATGATAGTATTGTTTTTGGTCTTATCTGCAAGTTGTATACACACGTTGTTGTCCGGAACCTATGGCCCTGAAGTGACAGAAATCGGGATAACCGGAAGGGAATGGCTTTGATGTGAGGATCACATGTGTTCACGGAGTGTTGATACTTTCCTCCGGTGCTCTATTAAAAGGAGCACCTTAATTGCTAGTAGTTCCCTAGAGGCCTGCTGCAAACGGGCTGGCGGGACAAAAGATGTTGTGCAAGTTCTCATTGGGAGCACGTATGACTATATATGGAACACATGCCTAGGATTGTCTAGTACTTGGATGCTTTATCTTATCTATCTGCAATTGCCCTATGTTCTGATTGCTATGTGAATTATCTTGTCCATTCAACGCCCGTCCATCCATCCCTATGCCTACCGCACTCGAATCCCACTGTTTACTGCTATTGTTACTGTTGTCTTTACTTTACTACTGTCGTTACTTTGCTATTCCTACTACAAAACTGTTGCTACTGATAAACTGATGTGAGCAAGATTGTTTCCAGGTGCAGCTGAATTGACAACTTAGTTGTTAAGGCTTATAAATATTGTTTGGCTCCCCTTGTGTCGAATCAATAAATTGGGTTTAACTTCCCTCGAAAATACTGCGATACACCCCCTATACTTGTGGGTCATCAAGACTATTTTCTGGCGCTGTTGCCGGGGAGCATAGCTTTATTTATCAAGTCCACTTGGAATCACTATTGTTCAAGCTAAGTTTATTTTCGCCTTGTTTTCTTGTTTCTTTATAAAAAATACAAAAAAGTAGTTCCTACTCTAGTTATTATTTTCGTTGGTCTGTTATTGTCTTGCTTTATCATGCTTGATGTCAATGGTTGGTTTCTTTGAAATTGAATCTTATTGGCAAGGCGGGTTCACGGAAGATCAAAAATATTATTATAAGGAACACCGCTTGTCACAAAAAGGGAAACACTTATGGGAAAAAATTGATAGATTGTATACCATTGCTAGAAACATGTGCTCTACTTATAATGTTACTTATTGCTGTGATAAATCTCGTTGCAGAAAGAGGTATAAACACCTCCCTTTTCAATGTGAGTATAATGATAATGATACCATATCTTCTTATGCTAAAAGAATTTATGACTTTTATGATGCAGAACAAATTGAAGAATTTATTGCTTGGAAGGGTGCTTTTGAACTTGCTAGTTTGCTTGAAAATATTGATGATTCACCTTATAAATATTCGGTTTATGGTATACTTAAATTTTGATTTGATAATTGCAAGGACGAAAATGGCTATATCCTTGAATATTTTAATAGATGCTTTCCACAAGTGGAAGAGACTAATGCCTTGCAGGATCCTATGGAAGAAGAAATTGATGAACCTGAAATCTCATTAGATGAAAAATAGGAGGAGAGTGATGAACAAAAGGAGGAAGAATGGATTAGCTACCCATTCATACCTTCTAATGAGAGTAACTCTTTATCCCTTACATTATTTGATTGTCCTCCAAGCTTACTAAAGGAGGATGAATGTTATGTTCCTAAGGATTCGTTTGAAAATGTTTATAATAAAGCTCTAGTGCTTGCAGATCATGAAAAGCATGTTTTATGTGATAGTTATATTGTTGAGTTTATTCATGAGGCTATTGAAAATTATTATGAGAGAGGAAAATATGGTTGTAGAAGTTTTCATGGTATTGAAACACCTCTCTATGTGCTGAAAGTTTTGAAGTTACTCTTGTTTTATCTTCCTATGCATGTCACTTTGTTATTTGCTTACACGATTCCTATGCATAGGAAGTGGGTTAGACTTAAATGTGTTTTGAATTTGCTCCTTGATGCTCTCTTTTACTTCAACTCAAATTTCTTATGAGAGCATCCTCTCAAACTTTTATGCCTGAAGATGATAATATGTCTATTATTCTTGGGAGACCTTTTCTTAAATACTGCAGGAGCTGTTATTAATTGTAATCAAGGGAAGGTGACCTTCAATGTTAATGACAAGGAACACATTGTCTATTTCCTCAAGAAGATTGAAAGGACTTATGGTTTGAATTCAATTGAACATGTTGAGGCCATTCAAGTTGGAGAAATATATTGTCCCATACCAAGAGAAAAAATTGAAACTATTATGATTGGGACCATTGCTATCAAGGTTGAGGTAACATAATCATTAGTGGAATACAAAGTTTTGTCTCATATGAAATTGTTTTGGTAACAAGACCTGATCAACCTTGTTAACAAAAGGATTTCATTGAACAAAACAATGTTTTCACTATGATTATCTCCGCTTACTTCTATTTCATCCATTTTAGTTTTTGCTTATGCCTAACTTAAAGGCGTTAAAGAAAAGTACTTATTGCAAGATAACTCAAAAGTTTTAGATGAGTCTTGGAAGTTATTACTTCAGTAATAACCGTTCCTTATCCTTTTTATTTGCTTTTTGTGCCAAGAGTAACCTCTAATGAGAGAGAAGTAATGGTTAGGAAAGTTGTTGTCCCGAAACAGATTTCTGTGCTTCACCGTAAAAAATCGTGTAAAATCTCTGAAGGAATTTTTGAGGCGTGAATTTTTTTTCTTCTGCCCCAGGTTGTTATCTCACTTTCGTTAGTTCAACACTTTTTGATTTGAGCAACAGAAGGTCTTCGAAAAAAATCGTCTTTACCTGCTGGTCTGTTTTGACAGATTTCTGCCATTTTCTGCATTTGCTTCTTGTTGGTTCCTCTTTGAGTTCTTTCGGGGAATTGAGCTTTTTGAGGGAAGTTCTACAGTAGCTAGTATTCTAATGGAAGTTTATTTGGTGTTAGAACTGAACCGTGAGACCTATTATCTTGAGTGCACTAATGTTGCTAATAAAGATTGTGTGAAGTTTTGTATGAAGGAAAAATTTCAGGAGTATGGAAGGAATGAGTAATGAGATGAAGGATGGACTAAAGCTCAAGCTTGGGGATGCCACGCGTGTCACCCCAAGAAATATCTAAGAAGTACAAGCGTCAAAGCTTGGGGATGCCCAAGGCATCCCCTTCTTCATCAATAAAAATCTCAGGTTTCTTCCAACCACTTCATTTTTATTGTTTCATGCACAGTTGTGTTGTTCTTGGAGCGTCTTCTTTTTAGTTTTTCATTTTGGTTTTTGTTTGCTTGGTTTGCTTAGTTTGCTGCATAAATTGGTTGGACCTCATTTTTCATACGTTGGTGTTCAAATAGTTTGGTTTGGTTTGGAAAAGAGTAGGAAAGCTCATGCTTAAGTGGTAAAGAGAGCTTGTTTTTGACTATGGCCTATGCTTTATCATGCCATGCTTGATATTGATTTGGCTTTATGCTTAGTATTCTTTGCTGTAGCATGACTTGTTATAAACAATTGAGATTGCTTAATGTGCCTTGGATGAATCATGCGTTGTTTTAGCATATTAAAGCATAGTATAGTGGTATTCTCCCTTGATGCTTTATTTGGGTTGACTTGGCGCATGCTCACACCATGTTATGACTATCTCGAGTCACCATAGCCTTTATGATCCTTTAGTTTTCAACTTGTAGTATCACTTTATGCTTTGATCAATGATGTTTTGTCACTCTGCATGATTATGGCCATTATTGCTCTCTCCGTTGTCGCTCCCTTACTATTGCTAGCCTTCACTTACACTGAGTGTTTTACTCATGTTTCCAACTCCCTTAAATCAAATATTGCCAAAGTGTCCACCGTACCTACCTATTAGCATTAGTTTCTACTTCCGTGCATATTCAATATACGTTGTTTTCTTCCGAATAAAATGTTTGCTTGTTATGAGAAAGTTAGTTAGTAAAGCTCTCACGAACTTGATGGCACACTTTATTTTCTTGCATTTAATAAACCTGAACCATTGCGTCCTTCTTTGTTGCGCATATGCTTGCGCTTTATAAGTTGAAGTTAGCAGAACCATGTATCATGGGGAACGCTTTCAACATTACATTGGTACTTAGTACCTCGTTGATATTATGTTCTTTTGCTTATGGATCCCGGCGGTGTGAAATAAAAGTGGAACTTGTAAGATCATGGAGTTTGTATGTATGTTAGAGAAACGCCTGGGCCGCTAGCCTAAGCCATGCCTAATCATGGTGGAAACTTGCAGCATAGCCATAATGAGCATTCTATGAAGCATTCTCAATAAAAATCTATGCACATAGTAAATAAAAAGATCGCTGAGATGCTCATTGTCTGCTTGCCTTGTTATTTTTATTATGGGATAGCTCCTGTATCATGTGCAAGGGGTACCTCGTTGGCGGTTCTCTATGATACATATATACTTACAATGACAAGAGCTTACTTGTGACTGAAGTTGAGTAGCATGAGGATCGGTCTTCGTAAGTAAGGGGCATGAGACTTTGATTTATAACTTGTCAAGCATATCCTATTAGTTGTGTCACTTTAACCTTAACCACTTAAAGATGCTTATGATAGGGGCAATGAGAGCTCAAAGCTAATGAGTACCATACTTTCAGCATTTGGAAGCCTTTCAAATTATTCAAAGCCTTTTCTTCTACTTGTTGAGTCTCCACATATTCTTTGAGCACCTTCTTGAGAGCATAGTTGTCATTCCTTGTGTTTGTACCATTGCTTGATTATTTGTGTTATGACTTTGATGCTTGTATCCTTGATATCTTTACTTCTAGTCATCACTTGAACTTCAGAGGTGCCTTGGCATTCATAATCAAAGGCAAGCGAGATACCACTCTATCATACCTTTCTATGAGCATTGTAATGTTGCTTATGTTTGTGCCTCATGCTACTTATTATTCTTGAGTTGGAATCTCTTCATAGCTTGCAAAGACTATTAAGTAGACTTGGTTGTATACTCTTTATTATGAATTGTCCCAGTAGTTGATCACATTGCTGAGAATATTTACATCTTATGAAGAAAATGTGTTCGTGAAAGTTCTTTTATCGCACTCAGTTTTCAACTAAATTGCTTGAGGACAAGCAATAAGCTAAGCTTGGGGGGAGTTGATATGTCCAAAACGTATCTACTTTCCTGAACACTTTTGCTATTGTTTCTCCTCTATACTTGTGTGATTTGGATACAACTAATGCGGACTGACGCTGTTTTCCGCAGATTTGCCTTGGTGTCTACTTTTTGTGCAGAAAACCAACTATCAGGAAAAATTCCGGAAAATATGCCAAAAATCCTATTTCACCCGAAGACTCCAGGAGCCAGAATACGAGACGGGGAAGAGCCAGGGGGTGGCCACACCACCTGGTGGCACGGGCCAGGCCATGCCGCGCCAGGGGGTGGTGTGGGCCCCCAGGAACCCCCTCGGTCTCTCTCTCTTCGCCTATAAGGAGCCTTTTGACCTCAAAACTTCGGGGGGGAGGGGTCGATGTTTTTCTAGAAGAAGGTCCGCAACGCTGCCACCACCGAAGGGGAGATTCAGGGGACAGAAAGTCTATGTTCCGGCACCCTGCCGGGACGGGGAAGTGCCCCCGGAGCCATCTCCATCGATCTCCACCATCATCTCCATTGACCATCCATGTTTCCCCCATCTATGAGTGATTAATCCCCCGCTGTAGGCTATGGGGATGGTAGGGATTGGATGAGATCGTTCATGTAATGGCATCAGATTGTGAGGGCATGGTGCCTAGTATCTTTTATTAGTGCTTTATGACTTTGTTGTGACTTGTTGTGCTTAATGCTTGTCACTAGGGCCCGAGTGCCATGATTTCAGATCTGAACATGTTATTGATTCATTATGATAGTATTGTTTTTGGTCTTATCTGCAAGTTGTATACACACGTTGTTGTCCGGAACCTATGGCCCCGAAGTGACAGAAATCGGGATAACTGGAAGGGAATGGCTTTGATGTGAGGATCACATGTGTTCACGGAGTGTTAATGCTTTCCTCCGGTGCTCTATTAAAAGGAGCACCTTAATTGCCAGTAGTTCCTTAGAGGCCCCGCTGCAAACGGGCTGGCAAGACAAAAGATGTTGTGCAAGTTCTCATTGCGAGCACGTATGACTATATATGGAACACATGCCTAGGATTGTCTAGTACTTGGATGCTTTATCTTATTTATCTGCAATTGCCCTATGTTCTGATTGCTATGTGAATTGTCTTGTCCATGCAATGCCCGTCCATCCATCCCTATGCCTACCGCACTCGAATCCCACTATTTACTGCTATTGTTACTGCCGTCTTTACTTTACTAATGTTGTTACTTTGCTATTCCTACTATAAAACTGTTGCTACTGATAAACTGCTGTGAGCAAGATTGTTTCCAGGTGCAGCTGAATTGACAACTCAGTTTTTAAGGCTTATAAATATTCTTTGACTCCCCTTGTGTCGAATCAATAAATTGGGTTTAACTTCCCTCGAAAATACTGCGATACACCCCCTATACTTGTGGGTCATCAGGTGCACTGGTGTTTCAATGATTACATTTATAATAGATAAGGGTACCATCTAAGGTGATGTATAATGTTATGGCAGGGCTAGTTCACTTTTAACGTAGAATGATGTGTCCCAGGGCACATTGCCCATGAGAAATCCCTCGAGGTTTATCTAGCGTCATTGTAGGCTCCTGGAATCCGGCCTCGTTCTACTGCCATAACGATGATGCATACACAAAGATGTTATCATGTGATGATAAAGTATTAATGTCAATCAAGGTGATATTAGTAAGTTGTGAAGGATTTGGGACTGTAAAGTACATACCCAAGACTCAACCTCTTCAATGAGAAAGCATGTTTTAGGGTACCGAGATGTATGGTGATTAAGAACAAATGCAACTAGTTTATTTGTACTCTAGTGCAAGTGGGATACTATTGGAAATATGCCCTAGAGACAAATAATAATAAGGATTATTATCATATTTCATAAAGTGATGCAGCCCGTCCTATGGACGCTCCTACATCTACACAACCAAGTCCCCCAAGTGGACCCATGACTCGTGCCCGAGCCAAACTCCTACAAGCTAAGGTGAACTCGCTGCTCTCCTCATGCCAATTTTATACATCCTTGGATGGTGTGCTACTTCATGCAACTACTCTGTGCATCAATAGGTACGAAGCCCCAACACATCACCAAGCACCCAAGGATGGAGAACAAGGAGCAGATCGTGAAGCAGAGGCTGCTGGAGCTGCTCAGACCAGAGTCTCCGGTCTGCGCACACCAGAGTCTCTAGCCCACCAAAGTCTCCAGCCTAAAGACACCGGAGTCTTCGACCCCACCTCTGGCCTGACCCTAGAATCGAGCTCGAGGACAATCTGTGTGCCCCTCCGGAGGCTAGACCGGAGACCGACCAAAATCTCCGGCCCAGACCGGAGTCTCCGGTCCGACCGTTGCCAGGCACGTAAAAGGCATTTGGGCCTTCCGCCCATGTACCCCTTAGTTCGTCTAGAACTTATCTTTTATTCCTAAAGTACCCCTGTTTAAGTGGCTGGCCTATATATATAGTCCCCCACCTCTATTGTAAACCCTAGGCATGACATTTGGAATTAGTGGAAACCCCTTGTGGATCTATCTAGTTCTTGCCTCATGCTCCTTTGACAAAGGAGCACCAAATATCCCAAACCTCGTTGGAGTTTGCATCGTGCCTCCACGTTGTACAAGGCCTAGTCATCGGAGTCCCTTTACCTAGACATCAAGATCTCACTGAGTCTCCCTCCTCGTCGTGCCAGTTCGAGAGAGAGTCCTCTGCCCAATGCCGATCCTAGGGATTGCGCCGGACCGGTCATCGCCGGCGTGAGCTATTGGTGTGTATCGTGGTTTTGCGTGTGTGTGTTCGTCGTGTTCTTCGTGCGTGAGTTCGTCGCGTTCATCCTCCCCTCCTCTCCCCGCACTCCATCCTCGATTTGAACAGGATTCGTGAAAGATCGGGCCACCCTAGAGGTTTGCGCTTAACATATTGGTATCAAGAGCTTCGTTGCTCACGAATTCCCCCACAAAATTTTCTTCTATCCACCAAAAATTTGAAAATCCCCCAAAAACATCCCAAATTTTCCTTTGGATCGATCTCTTGATTTGGAGTGTTATTTGTGGTTTTGATCCGACCAAACCTTGTCTTAGGAGTTGGTCCAGCTTTATCCTGCGTTTTCCCAGCCCAATTTGGCCAATTTTTCACGGATTTGAGGACCCCAAGGAGTGGATTTCCGCTCAAGAACACGAGAAGTTCGTGATCTTACACCAGACCGGAGTGTCCAGCCACCACACCGGAGTCTTTGGCCCACATCGGAGTTTCCGGCCTATCCACACCAGAGTCTCCGGCCTGGACCGGAGTTTCTGGCCTGAAACCCCTGAGTCTCCGGCCTTGACGCCTGATTTTGACAGTAGTGCCTCTTATCTTGCATTGGCTAAATTCTTCTTGTTTGTTTGTGCCCATGTGCGTGTCGTCAACTAATAGCAATCTTGCGCATCAGAAAAACCCCGTTCTCATCGACACCACGGCCCACGAACATCATCCCGCACCACCGACGTCAAGTTCATCATCACCAACAAAGGTATAACTTGCGTCACCTTGTTAACCCCTATCTTCCTTTGTGTGTACCTATCCCACGAGAGTGGCTCATCTTGTGTTTGCTTGAGCATTGTGCCCTTGTCCTTGGATAGTGAGAGTGCAAGAGCAATAGCAAGAGTGACTTGGTAGCATCAAGGGAGAGCAAAAAAATACAAAAGAAAGAAAAAGATACAAAGCAAAAGAAAAATAGTCTCCCATAGCAAAAGAGAGTCTCAAAGCTTGTAAGCAAGAGAGAAAGAAGAGCGCCCAAGGCAAGTGCACAAATCCGTTGCTCATTTTTCTTCTTTGCAAACGAGCCACGGTCTCTCCTTGCATTGGCACGACAACGATCTTAGTTTTCATTAGGACATTTTGTTTGCTCATTTTCATAGTCGTGCCAATCACAACAATCTCCACGTGTGTGTATATATTCGTAGGTTCCCGTCACCCTTTTGAGTTGTTGACCCTCGCCTTTGACTTGAGTTTTGTTGGATTTTACCCACTTTTGACTATCCCTTTTCTTTTGGTTGGTTCTTTGGCATTCCACAACCCTAACCTACCACCAACAAGCTTTTGAGAGTTAGTTATTTCTTTAGTGTGAGTTTTATTTGCATTTCCACTTTGCACGCTTATAGCTCTCACTTGTGGTTTCTAGTTTGGTGCAATCCCCAAGGTGAGGTACAAGGCTAACACCACCATATTCCACTTCCATATACAATACTTGTGTGTTTTGCATGATGGATAGGCACGGTGAGTTGATCCAACCACCTCCCCAAGAAGAAGAACAAGGACTGTACATGACGCGCACAAGTCACTTCATTGTCCGCCAAGAGTTCCGTGAACGTTGCCAAGCCCTTGAGACGCGACAATATGAAAAATTTGGCAAGATGCAAGCCGAGTTCAAGAACATCGACAACCTCTTCGACGACCTCGAACGACAAATGCATGCAATGCATCACAACTTCGGCCACCAAAATGAAGTGCTACAACACTCCGTCTCCGAAACAAATGACAATCTTCGACGCCTCATCGACGGAATGGCAAGACCACATTCACGCGCATCAAGCTCTTCAAGTTCTTCGCGTTGTCATGCACCTCTTCCACAAGATCTACATCCAAGTGCTCCAAGACGCAATGACGCCCCCGTGGTCGAAGATGGAAGTTCTTCGAACTATGTACCTTCCCCACAGCACGCCGCAACATCAAGCTATGATGGTGATTTCTCTTCAAGACCACGAGCAAGGCAAGAAGCACACCGTCATCACGCAAGGGCATTCGTGATCCAACAAGAGCAACCACAAGAAGAACCGCAAGTCTACCACCATCGCTCGTGACACATACTTGACACAACAAGTGATGACTCCAATTTGGAGAATAAAGCTCGTCATCGACGTGAAGCTCTTCAAGATCCTCCTCCTCGTCATGAACATCCGCACCGTCACCATGGTCATCACGAGGCGCCTCCTCCACCACACCAAAACATGGAGCGTCTAGTGGTACAAGTTGAGAGACGCCCACCACGTCAAGGGGCTCAAGACCATGATCTTCGCCCACCACTTTCTTGGACTAACCTATTAACAAGATGCCACAGTGCTAGTTGCCTGTTTTCTGCTGTTTTTGGTTCTAGGAAAGTCAGAAAATGAATATTCTCGGAATTGGATGGGACAAAAGCCAAAGTCAATGTTTCACTGAGGAGGACACAGAGCCAGAAGACGAGGCGGAGAGGGGCCATAGGCCGGCCACACCACCTGGCCGCGTGGCTAGGCCTGGCCCGTGCCAGGGGGTGGTGTGGCCGCCTAGGGCACCCCCTCAGCCTCCCCTTTTGCCTATAAGAAGCCTCCGATACATAAACCCTAAGTACCCAATCAAAATTCCACGAAAGAGTCTGTAGCCGCCGTCATCTCCATCCCTAGATCGGGAGGGATCTAAAGCTCTTCCCGGCACCCTCCCGAAGGGGAGAATTCACCCTGGAGGCCTGTTGGGTCCACAGCATAGAAAACAAAAAAATTCCTACGATGAGAACTATACGCCAAGATCTATCTACTAGATACAGAGCAACGGGTGGACATACATCCATGGAGAACTTACCCTCGAAGACAACGAGTTTTGTTAACGAGTAGGAACTCATGGTTGATGTAGTCGTACGCTTGCCGATCTCAAGATCGTGTGGAAGTCCGAGCGCCGCAAATCAGCAGCGCATCCGTCCTCGCACACACGTTCAAGCCACCGGACAACCTCCACCTCCTCGCTCCAGCGAATCAGCGGAAGCAGCAACTCCTTCCAGACGCAAGGCCACCGGGAACATGTATCTCGCTAATCCGAGACCATGGGGTAATATCTAGAGGGGGAGAGAGATCCTTCACGAGGAGGTGTGAGGATGAAGGAGGGAATGGATGGCCTTTTATAGGAGGAGGGGGTGACTCCTCACCTCCCCCATTCATGTGGTGGTAACCCCTCCACATTAAAATGCCCCTTAACATTCTCTTTTAAAGTCTCCACTTTAAATGCATTAAATTTCTCCAAATTTAATGCTCTCTCATTTAATAAAACTCTTTTATTTATTTTATTCATAATTTTGTTAATTACTTTAATTAACAAACATTCACATAAAACCCCTTGCAACATTTAAATATTACATGCAGAACCACTTTCTGCAATTTCACCCGAAACAATTCCGGTTTCTATCGAAACATTTCCTGCGCATTGCAAACCTTTTTTCTGGAACATATGTGCTCCTAAATGGTGTCCGGCAACCCTTAAGTGTGTCACCCTACGGTTCACGAATAATGCAGACATGATTGAGACTCCTCTCAGATCAATAATCAGAAGCGGGACCTGGAGATCCATACTGACTCCTGCACATTCAACGATGCCTTCTGTGATCATGAGAACCTTTAACGTCAGCAATTTAATCCCTTTGTCTCATGATATAATACATGTCCGAGATTCGATCATCGGTATCCAAATACCTAGTTTGATCTCGTTACCGACATGCACTCTTTTCTCGTTCCCGTGATATAACATTCTAGTGAGCACATCACTTGCTTGCAAGCTATCTTAATGTGATATCACCAAGAGGGCCCAGAGTATATCTATCCGTCATCTGGATTGAAAAATTCCACTCTTGATCCATGAGCCTCAACATAACACCTTCGTAGTACTAAACCCATCTTTATAGTCACCCTGTTACGGTGTGACGTTTGATGTTATCAAGATACTCTTCCGGTGTTAGCAATTAGCATGATCTCATGGTCTAAGGACTAAGACTACTTTGTATGATGTTATAGCAATATAAACATAATGACTTGATCGTAATGCTATACTTCGGATGAATGTTCATCACATCATTTCACAAATGTTGTGACCTTGTTATTAACAACATCCAATGTCCATGATCAGGAAACTTTGATCATCTTGTTAATAAACAAGCTAGTCTATAAGAGAGGCATAACTAGGAACCCTTTTTGTTTATTAAACACACATGTATTGATGTTTCCTATCAATACAATTATAGCATGCAAAATAAACATCTATCATATACAAGGAATATATAATAACAACTTTATTATTGCCTCTCAGGGCATATTTCCTTCAGTCTCCCACTTGCACTAGAGACAATAATCTAGTTCACATAGTGATAAATCTAACACCCATGGAGTTCTGGTGTTGATCATGTTTTGCCCTAGCGAGTACTTTAGTCAACGGATCTGCTACATTTAGGTCCGTGTGCACTTTACAAATCTTTATATCTCCATCCTTGACATGCTCGCGGATGGAGTGAAACCGGTGCTTAATATGCTTGGAATTCTTGTGAGACCTTGGTTCCTTTGTGTTGGCTATGGCTCCATTGTTGTCACAATAGATCACCATTGGGTCCAACGCACTGGGAACCACACCCAGTTCTGTAATGAACTCTTTCATCCAAACTGCCTCCTGCGCTGCTTCTGAAGCAGCAACATATTCCGCCTCTGTTGTTGATCCAGCCACCATAGGTTGTTTGGAACTCCTCCAACTAACTGCCGCTCCGTTCAAGAGAAATACGTATCCGGATTGAGACTTAGAGTCATCCGGATCGGTGTCAAAGCTAGCATCGACATAACACTTAGCGACTAGCTCTTCTTCACCTCCGTATATAAGAAGCATATCCTTAGTTCTTCTCAAGTACTTGAGGATGTTCTTTACCGCTATCCAGTGTTCCGAACCTGGATCAGATTGGTACCTACTAGTCAAACTAATAGCATGTGCCACATCCGGTCTTGTACATAGCATGGCATACATTATAGAGCCTATGGCCGAGGCATAGGGGATCTTATCCATCATCTCTCTTTCTTCCGCCGTAGCCGGACTTTGAGTCTTACTCAATGTCTTGCCTTGCAACATAGGTAAGAACCCCTTCTTACTTTCGTCCATATTAAACTTCTTTAATATCTTATCAAGGTATGTACTCTGCGATAGCCCAATTAGGCGTCTTGATCTATCTCTATAGATTTTAATGCCTAATATATATGAAGCTTCACCAAGGTCCTTCATTGAAAATTTGCTGTTTAGATAACTTTTAACACTGTTTAAAAGATCTATATCAATTCCAATCAATAATATGTCATCCACATATAATATCAGAAATGCCACATTGCTCCCACTCACTTTCTTGTAAATACAAGCCTCTCCATAAGTTTGGACAAATCCAAACTCTTTGATCACCTCATCAAAGCGGAGATTCCAACTCCGTGATGCTTGCTTCAGTCCATAGATGGATTGCTGAAGTTTGCACACCTTATTAGCATCCTTAGGATCGACAAAACCCTTTGGTTGAATCATATACAACTCTTCTTCAATATTACCATTGAGGAACGCAGTTTTGACATCCATCTGCCATATTTCATAATCGAAATATGCAGCAATTGCTAACATAATCCTAACCGACTTAAGCATCGCTACAGGAGAGAATGTTTCATCGTAGTCAACTCCTTGAATTTTTCGAAACCCCTTTGCGACAAGTCGAGCCTTATAGATGGTTACATTACCATCAGCATCAGTTTTTCTTTTGAAAATCCATTTATTCTCAATGGCCTTTCGATCGTGAGGTAGGTCCACCAAGGTCCAAACCTGGTTTTCGTACATGGATTCCATCTCGGATTTCATGGCTTCTAGCCATCTGTTGGAATCAGGGCTCATCATCGCTTCTTCATATGTCGTAGGGTCATCTATTTCATCAATCATGAAATTCATAACAGGATTCTCGTACAGTTCAGGAGCTGCACGTGTCCTTCTTGACCTGCGAGGTTCGGTAGTGTCCTCTTTCGGAGTTAAATGATCAATATCATTAGCTCTCTCTTCATTAGGTGAAGTAAACTCCGAAACAACTTCCGGTGCTGCGCTACTCGCCATTTTATGTAGAGAAGGTTCAATAACCTCTTCGAGTTCTACCTTCCGACTACTCACACCTTTCGCGAAATACTCCTTCTCAAGAAAGGATCCATTCTTGACAACAAAGACCTTGCCCTCGGATCTGTGATAGAAGGTATACCCAATTGTTTCCTTAGGGTATCCTATGAAGACGCATTTTTTCCGCTTTGGGTTCGAGTTTATCCGGTTGAAGTTTCTTCACATAAACATCACATCCCCAAACTTTAAGAAATGACAGCTTAGGTTTGTTTCCAAACCATAATTCATACGGTGTCTTTTCAACGGATTTAGATGGTGCCCTATTTAAAGTGAATGTAGCGGTTTCCAGTGCATAACCCCAAAATGATAGTGGCAAGTACGTCAGAGACATCATAGATCGAACCATATCCAATAAAGTACGATTACGACGTTCTGACACACCATTACGTTGTGGTGTTCCGGCAGGCATGAGTTGTGAAACTATTCCACAATCTTTCATGTGTGTGCTAAACTCGTAACTTAGATACTCTCCTCCACGGTCAGACCGTAGAAATTTGATCTTTCTATTACGATGATTTTCCACTTTATTCTGAAATTCTTTGAACTTTTCAAAAGTTTCAGACTTGTGTTTCATCAAATAGATATACCCGTATCTACTCAAATCATCCGTGAAAGTAACAAAATAACGATATCCACCTCGCACCGACACACTCATTGGTCCACACACATCAGTATGTATGATTTCCAATAAATCTGTCGCCCGTTCCATTGAACCGGAAAACGGCGTTCTAGTCATCTTGCCCATAAGGCATGGCTCACATGTATCAAATGATTCAAAATCAAGTGATTCCAAAAGTCCATCAGAATGGAGTTTCTTCATGCGTTTAACGCCAATATGACCTAGACGGCAGTGCCACATATATGTAGATATATCATTATCAAGTTTAATCCTTTTAGCATCAACATTATGAATATGCGTAATACTACTATCGAGATCCCATAGAAATAAACCATTCAACACAGGTGCATGACCATAAAAGATATTCATATAAATCGAACAACCATTGTTTTCAGATTTAAACGAATAACCACTTTGCATCAAACATGATCCGGATACAATGTTCATGCTCAGTGCAGGCACCAAATAACAATTATTTAGGTTTATAACTAATCCCGATGGCATATGGAGAGGCAGCGTTCCGACGGCGATCACATCAACTCTTGATCCATTACTGACACGCATCTTGACCTCACCCCTTATTGGCGGTCGCTTGTTCCGCAGCCCCTGATTCGAGTTGCATATGTTAGCAACCCATCCAGTATCAAATACCCAGGTGCTACTGCGAGTACTAGTCAAGTACACATCAATAACATGTATATCATATATACCTTTGTTTGCCTTGTGGGCCTTCTTGTCTGCCAAATACTTGGGGCAGTTGCGCTTCCAATGGCCAGTCCCCTTGCAATAGTAGCACTCGGTGTCAGACTTAGGGCCAGCTCGGGGTTTCTTTTCAGGCGCGGCAACAGATTTGCCGCCCTTCTTTCCCTTCTGCTTGCCTTTCTTGTCCCTCTTGAAACCGGTGGTCTTATTGATCATCAACACTTGATGTTCTTTCCTAATCTCCACTTCTGCAGTCTTAAGCATTGACAGAAGCTCGGGAAGAGACTTCTTCATGCCCTGCATATTATAGTTCATCACGAAGCTCTTGTATCTAGGTGGTAGAGATTGGAGAACATGATGTATGCCTAAGTCGATGGGAATCTTTATTCCCAAGGACACAAGCTTATCGGTGTACCCAGACATTTTGAGTACGTGCTCACTAACGGAGCTGTTCTCTTCCATCATACAGCTAAAGAACTTTTTAGAAGCATTATAACTCTCTACGGCAGCATGGGTAACGAAAATCATTTTCAATTCTCCCATGGTAGCAAAGGCATTGCCATTTTCGAAACGCTCTCGAAGTTCTGGCTCTAGCCCATACAGTATGCCGCAATGAACTAAGTTGTGATCCTCCTGACGAGTTATATAGATGTTCTTTTCTTCGTCAGGGGCATTAGGAGCTGGTGGGGGGCCTAGCGGCGCCTCTAGCACATATTGCTTTTGTGCAGTAGTGAGGAGAATCCTCAAATTCATAGCCCAATTGGTGAAGTTGCTACCATTCGCAGCAAGCTTCTCTTTCTCCATGAACACATTGAAATTAAAAGCAGGTGGTGCCATCAACAACAGAATTTGTAAAATATATTTAGACTAATTTTATGATAGATTGAGTTCAACTAATCCAAATTACTAATGAACTCCCACTCAAAAACGACATCCCTCGTGTCCTTTTGGTGATTACATGAACCAAATCCACTACAAGTCCGATTATCACGTGAGTCGGTGTAGCTTCAAAGGCGAGTATCTATATAGGCATCATATCAACTATATGACTCATGCTTAACCTTTCGGTCCGTGTTCTGAGGCCATATCTGTACATGCTAGGCTCGTCAAGTAAGAACCTTAGTATTCGCGTGTGTAAAACTGTCTTACACCCGTTGTATGAAAGCGTAGAGTCGAGAACACCCGATCATCACGTGATGCCTCAAAACACGATCCACAAAACGGTGCATACTTAAGGAAGAACACATTTTATCTTGATATCTAAATGAGGGATCATCTTATAATGCTACCAAAAACGCCAAACTAGCAATATAAGATGCTAACATCTAATGTGTGAAGTGAGGTGATATGGTCCATGCATTTGATCTTTATCATTTGCATCGTGGTATGATCTCTATCATTCCTTTGTGTGTAAGGCCAAGGTCCATGGAACTTACACGTTAAGTGAGTTGTAAGAGTATCTATCATACATCTACTTACAATAATACCATATCAAGACACTAGCCCAGCAACGATCTAAACTAGACGCCTCTAATTTATCAATTGCAAGTTTTACGTGGCTTAGGGCTTTCGGAGATAGAACCGGTCTTACCTACGAACATGAACCACAACAAGGATAACCAAGTTATTAGGAACTCGTTGTAAATCAGATATTGACTATAGTAGGAGAGACAGACACCCGCCAGCCACTTATGCAAAACAAGTTGCATGTCAGTCGTGGAACCGGTCTCATGTACGATGACATGTAAGGTTGGTCCGGGCCGCTTCATCCCACTATGCCACCAATATCCAAAGTACATAGAAGATGCAATAACATGATCATCATCGCCCACATATAAACATATGTGTACTACCCGTGCAAAGCACCTACCCACTGTTGGGTCTGCAGCATAGAAAACAAAAAAATTCCTACGATGAGAACTATACGCCAAGATCTATCTACTAGATACAGAGCAACGGGTGGACATACATCCATGGAGAACTTACCCTCGAAGACAACGAGTTTTGTTAACGAGTAGGAACTCGTGGTTGATGTAGTCGTACGCTTGCCGATCTCAAGATCGTGTGGAAGTCCGAGCGCCACAAATCAGCAGCGCATCCATCCTCGCACACACGTTCAAGCCACCGGACAACCTCCACCTCCTCGCTCCAGCGAATCAGCGGAAGCAGCAACTCCTTCCAAACGCAAGGCCACCAAGAACATGTATCTCGCTAATCCGAGACCAAGGGGGAATATCTAGAGGGGGAGAGACATCCTTCACGAGGAGGTGTGAGGATGAAGGAGGGAATGGGTGGCCTTGTATAGGAGGAGGGGGGTGCCCCCTCTCTCCATGGCCGGCGCATGGGGGGTGACCCCTCACCTCCTCCATTCATGTGGTGGTAACCCCTCCACATTAAAATGCCCCTTGACATTCTCTTTTAAAGTCTCCACTTTAAATGCATTAAATTTCTCCAAATTTAATGCTCTCTCATTTAATAAAACTCTTTTATTTATTTTATTCAGAATTTTGTTAATTACTTTAATTAACAAACATTCACATAAAACCCCTTGCAACATTTAAATATTACATGCAGAACCACTTTCTGCAATTTCACCCGAAACAATTCCGGTTTCTATCGAAACATTTCCTGCGCATTGCAAACCTTTTTTCTGGAACATATGTGCTCCTAAATGGTGTCCGGCAACCCTTAAGTGTGTCACCCTACGGTTCACGAATAATGCAGACATGATTGAGACTCCTCTCAGATCAATAATCAGAAGCGGGACCTGGAGATCCATACTGACTCCTGCACATTCAACGATGCCTTCTGTGATCATGAGAACCTTTAACGTCAGCAATTTAATCCCTTTGTCTCATGATATAATACATGTCCGAGATTCGATCATCGGTATCCAAATACCTAGTTTGATCTCGTTACCGACATGCACTCTTTTCTCGTTCCCGTGATATAACATTCTAGTGATCACATCACTTGCTTGCAAGCTATCTTAATGTGATATCACCGAGAGGGCCCAGAGTATATCTATCCGTCATCTGGATTGACAAATTCCACTCTTGATCCATGAGCCTCAACATAACACCTTCGTAGTACTGAACCCATCTTTATAGTCACCCTGTTACGGTGTGACGTTTGATGTTATCAAGATACTCTTCCGGTGTGAGCAATTAGCATGATCTCATGGTCTAAGGACTAAGACTACTTTGTATGATGTTATAGCAATATAAACATAATGACTTGATCATAATGCTATACTTCGGATGAATGTTCATCACATCATTTCACAAATGTTGTGACCTTGTTATTAATAACATCCAATGTCCATGATCAGGAAACTTTGATCATCTTGTTAATCAACAAGCTAGTCTATAAGAGAGGCATAACTAGGAACCCTTTTTGTTTATTAAACACACATGTATTGATGTTTCCTATCAATACAATTATAGCATGCAAAATAAACATCTATCATATACAAGGAATATATAATAACAACTTTATTATTGCCTCTCAGGGCATATTTCCTTCAAGGCCTTCTTCATCACCATGCCTGCCTCCGGTGTGATGCGTGAGTAGTTCATCCCTGGACTGCGGGTCCATGTAGTAGCTAGATGGTTGGTTCTTCTCCTTTGTGCTACCATGTTTAGATCGTGTGAGCTTCGTTCATGATCAAGATCATCTATTTGTAATCATACATGTTGTGTTTGTGGGGATCCGATGGATATTGAGATGCTATTTCAGATTGATTATTGATTATATCATGTCTTTGTTATTTGTGATCTTGCATGCTCTCCGTTGTTAGTAGCTATCTTGGCTGAGTAGATGCTAGCAACTCCAAGAGGGAGTATTTATGCTCGATAGTGGGTTCATGCCTCTAGTAATCTGGGGAAGTGACAGAAATCTCTAAGGTACTAGATGTGCTGTTGCTACTAGGGAGAAAACAGCAACCCTTTGTTCATAGAACAATTGTATTGTTTACTTTACACACAATGCTTAATGCAATTATATGTTGCTTGCAACTTAATACTGGAGGGGATTCGGATGATAACCTGAAGGTGGATTATTAGTCATAGATGCAGTTGGACTATAGTCTATGTATAATTAAGGATGGCAACTTTACCCGTGGATACGGGTACCTGATACGTCCATTTTGCATCACTATTCTATGTCTTAATTTACTATTATTCACTGATATATTTCATATTGAGAGGTGATACTTATGTTATTTCATCTATTTTTGCATGGTTGATGACTTTTGGAGCACGGACCGCTGCAGTCAGGATTCTGATGGAAAATGTGCTGTTTGGAGGCAAAATTTGCGAAGATCAGAAAATCCGGGAAAATATACGGAAAATCCTACCTTAGAAAGCTAAAGAAGAGGGGAGATCATCGCCATCAACACCACCATCAAGCTGGACTTCATCGGGATCATCATGATCATCATCACCACCATCATCACCATCAGCACCCTCATCACCATCTCCATATTGTTGTAACAATTGCGTTGAATCTTGCATAGTTCATAAGGGAAACTTTCCCGGTGTTGATTACTCTTTGTAGTTGATGCTATTGAGTGAACCATTGAATTATTGTTTATGTTCAGATTGGTATACATCATTATTCCATCTCTGATCATGATCCATATGATGTCTTGTGAGGAGTTCGTTTTGTTCTCGAGGACATGGGAGAAGTCTTGTTGTTAGTAGTGGAGTTGTGTTGAGAAAGATTCAATAGATTGTTATGTAAGTTGTGGTGTACTTCTTCTAGTGGTGTCATGTGAACGTCGACTACATGACACTTCACCTATATGGGCCTAGGGGAATGCATTGTGTATTTGGCTACTAATCGTAGGGGTTGTCGGAGTGACAGAAACCTGAACCCCCGTTAGGAAACCATTGCACAAGGGGTGTAAGGGTCTTAGAGTTTAAAGCTATGGTTAGGTTTCTACCTTAATTACTTTCTTGTACTTACGGATGTTTGCAAGGGTTATAATCACAAGTATGTATTAGTCTTGTATGGGGCGGTACATTAGCACAGGTTCACCCAAACAACACTTAGAAAGCTAAAGAAGATTAATCAACTATATGAAGCGAAAACACTTGACAGTCTTCCCATGTGTCCTCGAGAACGTTTGGTCATCTTAAGTAATACAACCGGCTTGTCCTTTGCTGCATAAAGGATTGGGCCACTTGTTGCATTTATTCCTACTGTCTTTTATTTACTTGTACTTTGTTTACTTGCTTTATCACAACCCCCTAAAAATCCGTTTGCTAAGTATTTGCAGAGAACTCCTGATCCATACCACTAGCCAGCACCTTCTGCTCCTCGTTTGGTTCGACACTCTTACTCATCGAAAATACTGTGATACACCCCCTACACTTGTGGGTCATCAAGACTATTTTCTAGCGCCGTTGCCGGGGAGTGAAGCGCTATTGGAGAGTGGAACTTGTAAAGGAAACTTCTACTGTGAGTATTGTTTACTTCTATTAGTTGCTTTATTTTCGTTATGGATAATTCCCTGAGTTTCTTATTTGGTAATGCTACTACCACCGCTAAGGTAGTAGATAAGCCACTACCTGCTGAGAATGATGTTTTCAAAATACCTACAAGAATTATTGATCGTGTTATGGATAACTACTATGTTGGGGATGGAACTGTCCATCCCGGTGATCATTTACTCTTTATACACGAATTATGCGGGTTGTTCAAGTGTGAAGGTATTACTACAAATCAAGTTAAGAAGAAGTTATTCTCATTATCACTGAAAGGAAGAGCTGAGGAATGGTATAAGCTGCTAAAGAATGGTGAAGCTCTGGAATGGGAGGAAATAGTGCCTCTCTTTTATTCAAAGTTTTATCCTCCTAGTGAGATTCATAAAGATCAGAATTAAATATACAACTTTTGGCCTCTTGATGGAGAGAGTACGGCTCAAGCTTGGGGGAGATTGAAGTTACTAATGCTCAAATGTCCCATTCATGAGCTCCCCAACAATATTATTATCAATAACTTTCATGCAAGGCTCCCTCTACATGACAAGGATTTATTGGATGCTTCTTGTGCTGGATCATTCACTCGCATGGAAGAAGAAGCTAAATGGGATCTTCTAGACCGTATTCAAGACAATACTAAAGCTTGGGAGAATGACAAAGGTAGAAAGTCAGGTATAAATTATGATTATGAATGCATTGAATCTTTTATGGGAACTGATGACTTTCAAAATATTAAAAATGCTTATGGTCTAGACTCTCAAGCTATTGCTTCTTATTTTAAGGCTTTTGCTTCCTATATTGAAGTGCCTAAAAAGAAGTGGAATAAGTATCATGAACCTTATAAAGATATTGCTAAGAGTGTTCCTGCAAGAAGTACTAAAGTTTATACTGCTAATCATGTTTTACCTGAACCTTATATTGAGAAAATGCCTTTTCTAGTTAAGGTAAAGGAATTCTATGATATCTAGTATGGTTAATGAAAGTACAAGTAAAGCTGTTGAACCTGATAAACAAATGGTTGATGAACCTATAATAGCAAATGTGAAAGACTTTGTCACTAAGTATGAGGAAGAGGGACACACTATCCTTTGTAAGGATACCTCTAATATTGTTTCACATAGTAGTGTTATGAGAGCTAGTATTCCTGTGTTTTCAGTTAGAATAAGTGATCATTGTTACGATGGTCCTTGTGATAGCTATATTGTTAAGTTTATGCATGATACTGAAAGCTACTATGAGAGAGGGAAAAGTGTTCTTATGCATCTCAATAATATCAAGTTTCCTCATTTTATGCTGAAAGATTTTATGTTGCACTTCTTTTGCCTTCTTATGCAAGTTGCCTTTGGTTTCAATAACTCGTTTGTTTACAAAATCCCCTTGCATAGGAAGTGGGTTCGACTTAAATGTGTGTGTGTTTTTGCTTCTTAATGCTCCCTTTCACTTCAATTCATATCCCTATGAGAGCTTCTTCAAAATTATCATGCCCATCTTAATGGCTATAAAGATAGAGCTTTATGGGAGACAACCCAATTTGTTTTTGCTTTTAGTTTGTTTTTGTTTCTTTGAGTGTTGGAAGTTATTACTTCGGTAATAACCACTCATTATCCGTTTTGTTTGGTTTTTGTGTCAAGATCAACCTCTAATGAGAGAGAAGTAAGATTTAGGGAAGTTGCTGTCCCGAAACAGATTTTTGTGCTTCACCATAAAAATTCGTGAGAGATCTCTGTATGTCGGATTGAGCTGTAATTATTTGTGCTTCTGCCCCAGGTTGTTATTTAACTTTCGTTAGTTTTGCACTTTTTGATTTGAGCAACAGAAGATTTTCGAAAAAAAAATTCTTTACTTGCTGGTCTGTTTTGACAGATTTTGCCACTCTTGCATTTGCTTCTTTATTCGATTTCATTTTTGAATTATTTTTGGGTTTTCGGAAGGAGTTGCTACAGTATCTTATGATTTGATGGTTTTCAGTTGAAGTTGGACTCAAAAGGTTTTATCACTTCACTTATACTAATGTTGCTAATGAGAACTGTCTGAAGTTTTGTGTGAAAGAAATTTCCAGGTAGTGGAGATAATGGTGTAATAAGGAAGAGAAGGGTTTGATGACTCAAGTAATAAGTGTATGAAGATGAAGATATTGATGTTATTCAAGTGATGACTCTGGAAGGATCTACTAGATACCAAATTCAGAGACCTGCAGAGTCTGTTTTCAAATAGGTAACAGTTCTGGTAAGAAAAGTTTCGCGAAAATACAGTACAACTATATTTTTGCAGTTTTCAGTCGATAAGGAAAGTTACGAAGCAAAAAAGGGACGGAACCGGAGCTGGGGTATCCCACACCACCCTGTGGCACGGGCCCACCCCTGGCCGCGCCACCAGGTGGTGAGTCCACCCCGGACTCCGTCTCCGACTCGTTTTCTCCCAATACCTTCCTTTTGATGTGAACTTTCGTAATATATACCCCCCGGATCCCCCGAGGTTCATATATCGTGTTTTCGTCGTGTTTTTGTTTCGATCTGTTTCTGCCAGGACATACTCTTTGGAAGTTTAGAAGCACAATGGTGTCTGCCAAGGATAAAGGGAAGGAGCCCATGGAGGAAGACCTCCAAGACCCCGGGAAGGAGAAGGAGATCAAGAGTGAACGTGAAGAGGAGCAAAGCCAACATCCGCACACCAGAAACAAAGACTCCAAGAGGGAAGAACGGAAAAAGAATCACAAGAGCTGGGATCCACAGACTGAAATAATCACGAGCCGTATTGAGCACAACTCGGAGTTGATTCGTACTCTCACTTTCGAGATTGAGGACTTGGGGAAACTGATCAGAGAGCTCATCGAGAGAATACCACCACCACCAAAGGAGTAATTCGTCATCAGGTTTGTCATCCCCTTGGTTTGTTCCAAGCTTGGGGGAGTGCCGCGGTATCACATCACTATCTTCTATCTTTTTACCTTATTAGTAGAGTCATATCATGAATAGAGGAGTTATTATGTAGTATGGTTTGCATTATGGAAGTGTCCCCTCTCTCGTTAGATATGTATCCCTTGGTGTGAGTTGCCGTTATGGAATATTAATGAGAAGTTCTATCATTTACTCTTTTGCATAGCTTATGTTAGTTTTCAATTCGTGGTTATATGATTGATCTTGTTGTTAGTATTAGTATCACTTTGGGATCATTGAGTTAATTTAGTTGGTTTTGGCAAACCTGGCTTGGTCAGTAGCAACACTATTTCTGAGAGTTGAATGAAAAAGATAGAAGTACTCTAGAGAAAAATAATTTCATCATCTTTCTTGATTTGCTAATAAGTTTAGTATTATCAAGTTAAGATCTTTTGTGCTTCCAAGGAGGATTGCATGTTTGTCTTTATCACTTGTATGTTTGTTTGTTTCCTTCAACTCTTATACTTGCTACCCAGCCTTGCTAGCCAAAAACCTGTACTCAGAGGGTATTCTTCTTGTGCATCCACCTCCTTTAAACCAAAACCTTTGCCATTTGTGTCCAACATACCTACATAGTAGCATTATTGCTATTCCAAGTAAATTCTTGTTTTATCTACCTCCCAAATTAAACTTGTTATGTGAAAATTAGTGATTAAAGCTCTCACAAACTTGATGGCACACTTTACTTTCTTGCATTTAATAAACTTGAACCATTGGGTCCTTCTTTGTTGCGTATATGCTTGCGCTTTATGAGTTGAAGTTAGCCGAACCATGTATCATGGGGACCGCTTTCAACAGTTCATTTGGTACTTTGTACCTAGTTGATCTCATGTTCTTTTGCTTATGGATCATGGCGGTGTGAAATAAAAGTGGAACTTGTAAGATCATGGAGTTTATATGTGTGTTAGAGAAACGTCTGGGCCGCTAGCCTAAGCCATGCCTAATCATGGTGGAAACTTGCAGCATAACTATAGTGAGCATTCTATGAAGCATCCTCAATAAAAACCTATGCAAATAGCAAATAAAAAGATCGCTGAGATGCTCACTGTCTTCTTGCCTTGTCATTTTGATTATGGGATAGCTCCTGTGTCATGTGCAAGGGGTACCCCGTTGGCGGTTCTCAATGATACGCATGTATTTACAATGACAAGAGCTTGCTCGTGACTGAAGTTGAGTAGCATGAGGATCGGTACTCATAAGTAAGGGGCATGGGACTCCAATTTATAACTTTGAAAGCTATCATTGAAAAACCAGCTATTTGTGAACTCCAGCAAATAATCAACTATTCTTCGACCAAGATCTAAGTTTGCCATTACCAATAATGATTCACTTTATGTATCTTTATTGTGTTTCCTTTACTTATTACAAGTTGAGTTATATAATAGTGAGTTGTCTTCTATTATGATCTATGTATTTGATGAATGTGATGCTTCTTGTCCGTATTCTTTTATCGACTCTTCACTCCATAAACCTGAGGCCATGTTTATTCAGCTCAGTTTCGCTTGGGGACAAGCGAAGTCTAAGCTTGGGGGGAGTTGATACGTCCATTTTGCATCATTGATATATTTCATATTGAGAGGTGATACTTATGTTATTTCATCTATTTTTGCATGGTTGATGACTTTTGGAGCATGGACCGCTGCAGTCAGGATTCTGATGGAAAATGTGTTGTTTGGAGGCAAAATTCACGAAGATCAGAAAATCCGGGAAAATATACGGAAAATCCTATTTTTCCAGAAGACAAAGGATGCCAGAAGATGGAGTGGAGATGGGCCACAGGGGGCCCACACCACCCCATGGTGCGGGCAGACCTAGGCCACGCCAGGAGGTGGTGTGGCCACCCTGGCCCACTCCAGCCTCTCCCCTCTGGTGTATATTATCCTCCCGAAACCCTAAGACTCGAGGAGCGACCACAGAAAGATTCCGCCGCCTCTGCGGGGCGGAAAACACCGAGAGAGAAAGATCTCTTCGGCAGACAGATTTCTGCCGGGGGAATTCCTTCCCAGAGAGGGGATATCGTCGCCATCAACACCACCATCAAGCTGGACTTCATCGGGATCATCATCATCATCACCACCATCATCACTATCAGCACCCTCATCACCATCTCCATATTGCTGTAACAATTGCGTTGAATCTTGCATAGTTCATAGGGGAAACTTGCTCGGTGTTGATTACTCTTTGTAGTTGATGCTATTGAGTGAACCATTGAATTATTGTTTATGTTCAGATTTTTATAGATCATTATTCCATCTCTGATCATGATCCATATGATGTCTTGTGAGTAGTTCGTTTTGTTCTTGAGGACATGGGAGAAGTCTTGTTGTTAGCAGTAGAGTTGTGTTGAGAAAGATTCAATAGATTGTCATGTAAGTTGTGGTGTACTTCTTCTAGTGGTGTCATGTGAACGTCGACTACATTACACTTCACCTATATGGGCCTAGGGGAATGCATTGTGTATTTGGCTACTAATCGTAGGGGTTGCCGAAGTGACAGAAACCTGAACCCCCGTTAGGAAACCAGTGCACAAGGGATGTAAGGGTCTTAGAGTTTAAAGCTATGGTTAGGTTTCTACCTTAATTACTTTCTTGTACTTACGGCTGTTTGCAAGGGGTATAATCACAAGTATGTATTAGTCTTGGATGGGGCGGTACATTAGCACAGGTTCACCCACACAACACTTAGCAAGCTAAAGAAGATTAATCAACTATATGAAGCGAAAACACTTGACAGTCTTCCCATGTGTCCTCGAGAACGTTTGGTCATCTTAAGTAATACAACCGGCTTTTCCTTTGTTGCATAAAGGATTGGGCCACTTGCTGCATTTATTCCTACTGTCTTTTATTTACTTGTACTTTGTTTACTTGCTTTATCAAAAACCCCTAAAAATCCGTTTGCTAAGTATTTGCAGAGAATTCCTGATCCATACCACTAGCCAGCACCTTTTGCTCCTCGTTGGGTTTGACACTCTTACTTATCGAAAATACTGTGATACACCCCCTACACTTGTGGGTCATCAGTACCCGCGGGTATCGTACCCGCATGGGTAGGGTATGGGCACACTTTTATACCCACGGGTAATACCCATGCCCTAGCCGTTAAGTTATGGGTATAGGCACGGGTATAGACTTGTACCCATGGGTATACCCATACCCTGCCGATTTAAACTGACATGTCAAACTTACCTGTAGAGTGTCAACCTATGCGGTTAAGAAACCTAGGGACAAATATGCGATTGCGAATTCTAAACTTTGATATTTTCATGTACTCGTCTACCTATTATTAAGTAGATATAATTGCATTTTTCAAATATATGTTATTGATGAATGTAAAATTGTGAATAACTTGTTTACTATTGGAGCTACCCACCGGGTACCCAATGGGTATGGGTACCCGTTGGGTATGGGTATGGGTAAAGTTTCATACCCGCTGGTACGGGTATGGTAAACTTTTGTACCCATTGACTACACGGGTATGGGTACGGTATTGCTCTACCCTGCCCATACCCTGCCCATTGGCATCCTTATGTATAATGTTGTAATGCCCAATCAAATCTCATAAGAGTCAATATGATTAGTATATGCATGTATGCTTTCTCGATGTTTGTCAATTGCCCCGCTGTAATTTGTTCACCCAACATATCATCTATCTTAAGGAGAATCACCACTAGTGAACTATGGACCCCCGGTCCTTTCTTTTACCATCAATCTACAACTATTTATTGTTTTCCGTTTACTTTCTGCAAGCTATTACTATCTTCCACACAATACGTTTAATCCTTTGTTTTCAGCAAAACCGGTGAGGTTGACAACCTCACTGTAAGTTGGGGCAAAGTTCTGTGGTGGTGTTGTGTAGGATTCCAAGTTGGAAACAACACCTTGGAGGTGTTTCCTTGCTCCTACTGGTTCGATAACCCTGGTTTCATAACTGAGGGAAAACTTGTTGTTGTGCTCATCATACCTTCCTCTTGGGGTTCCCCAACGAGCTTGATATATTTTGGGCCATCAAGCTATTTTTCTAGCGCCGTTGCCGGGGAGTCAAGGACATCTTCACAAGGGGAGTCCCTCATAACCAGTCTCTTTACTTTGTTTATTTTTTTGCTTTGTTTGCTTGTTTCTTTATCAAAAACACAAAAAAATTAGTTGTACTAGTTTGCTTTCTTTATTAAAAAAACAAAAAAAATGACTACTCTTGAAAACACTAAGTTGTGTGGCTTCACTAGCACCAACAACAATGATTTCATGTGCACACCTATTGCTCCACCTATTCCCAAAGCTACTTTCTATGAAATTAAACCTGCTTTACTCAATCTTGTTCTGAGAGAACAATTTTCTGGAATTGTTACTAAAGATGCTTCTGCTCATCTAAATAATTTTGTTGAAGTTTGTGAGATGAAAAATCATAGGGATATAGATGGTGATATTATTAAGCTTAAATTGTTTCCTTTCTCTTTGAGAGGAAAAGCTAAATAATGGTTGCAAACCCTAACTAGAAATAGTATTGATTCTTGGACTGAATGTAAAGATGCTTTCATTGGAAAATACTATCCTCCTGCTAAGATTATATCTATGAGAAGTGAAATAATGAAATTTAAACAATCTGATAATGAACATGTTGCTCAAGCTTGGGAAAGAATGAAATATTTTGTAAAGAATTGTCCCACTCATGGACTGACTGCTTGGATGATTATCCAAACCTTTTATGCAGGACTGAATTATTCTTCAAGAAATCTACTGGATTCTTCTGCTGGAGGTACCTTTATGACCATTACTTTGGGTGTTGCAACAAAGCTTCTGGATAATATGATGGTGAACTATTCTGAATGGCACACTGAGAGAGCTCCACAAGGTAAGAAGGTAAATTCTGTTGAAGAGACCTCTTCCTTGAGTGATAAAATTGATGTTATTATGTATATGCTTATTAATGGGAAAGCTCATATTGATCCAAATCATGTCCCCTTAGTCTCTTTGGTTGCTCAAGAAGAGCAAGTTGATGTGAACTTTATAAGAAGTAATAATTTTAGCAACAATGCCTATAGGAATAATTTTGGTAATAATAATTATAGACCATATTCTCCCCAAAATGGTAATACTTATGGAAATTCCTACAACAATAATAGGAGTGCACCCTCTGAACTTGAAGTCATGCTTAAAGATTTTATTAGTAAACAAACTGCTTTCAATAAAACTATTGAGGAAAAAGTCTCTAATGCTGAAAGAAATATAACATCATTGGCTGAAGCACATTCTTCTTTTAATCAAATGGCTGCTAAACCTGAAACTATTGGAAATCCCTTTGCTGCTACTAATGCCATACACGTTAGAATCAATGAAAATGTTATACTATTAGCTTAATTGCATGCTAAGTGGGAAAGAGAAGATAAAATTGCTAGAAATATTAGTATTTCTACTATCACTACCACTAATGTTGAAGCTAGTAAACGCAATGGATCCTTTTTTAATAAAAATTCTGAAATTCTTCGAAACATGGGAAACAATAGCTCTACTACTTTAGATGATAATTATGATTTTGATCTCAAAGCTTTATGTGATGTTTATAGTAGTGTTTCTATTATGACTAGAAAAATTTATGATATGCTTGATTTGCCACCATTGGAAGGTTGTTATTTAAATGTCCCACTTGATGATAATGCTAAAAAGAAACTCATGGGGGGTATTAATGATGTTCTTATTATGGTTAACAATGCCTACGTCCCTGTTTATTTCTATGTTTTGGATGTTGAATGCAATGCTTCTTGTCCTATTACTTTGGGAAGACCCTTTCTTAGAACTGTTGGTGCAATCATTGATATGAAAGAAGGCACCATTAAATATCAACTCCCACTCAACAAAGGTATAGAACACTTCCCTAAGAAGATAGAGAAGATTCCTTTTGCCTCTCCTAGTAAAACAAAATTTGCTCTGAATGCTTCTTCATTTGAGAATACTTGATTCTTTTCTTGCTTCTTATGCCTAACTTAAAGGCGTTAAAGAAAAGTACTTATTGGGAGATAACCCAAAAGTTTTAGTTGAGGTCTTGGAAGTTATTGCTTCGTAATAACCCCTCCTTATCCTTTTTATTTGCTTTTTGTTCCAAGGGTAACCTCTAATGAGAGAGAAGTAGTGCTTGGGAAAGTTGATGTCCTGAAACAGATTTTTGTGCTTCGCTGTAAAAATTCGTGTAAAATCTCTGTAAGTCGGTTTAATCTGTAACTTTTGTGCTTATGCCCCAGGTTGTAATCCAACTTTCTTTATTACTACACTTTTCGATTTGAGCAACAGAAGGTCTTCCAAAAAATTGGTTTTACCTGTTGATCCGTTTTGACAGATTTCTGCCATTATTTGCATTTGCTTCTTATTGATTCCTTTTTGGGTTCTTTTTGGGGAATTGAGCTTTTTGAGGGAAGCGCTACAATAGTTTGTGTTTTAATGGAAGTTTTACTTGTGTTGGAACTAAACCAAAAGACTTATTATCTTGAGTACACTAATGGTGCTAATGAAGATTGTTTGAAGTTTTGTATGAAGTAAATTTCAGGTGTAAGGAAAGAATGATGTAATGAGATGAAGAATGGACTAAAGATCAAGCTTGTGGATGCCAACCCATGTCACCCCAAGAAATATCCAAGAAGTACAAGCGTCAAAGCTTGGGGATGCCCAAGGCATCCCCTTCTTCATCAATAAAAATCTCAGGTTTCTTCCAAACACTTAATTTTTATTGTTTCATGCACATTTGTTTTGTTCTTGGAGCGTATTCGTTTTTGTTTTTGGTTTTCATTTGCTTGGTTTGCTTAGTTTGCTTGAATAAATTGGTTGGACCCCCTCATTCATGCATTAGTTTTCAAATAAGATTGGTTTGGATTGGGAAAGAGTAGGAAAAGTTCATGCTTAAGTGGTAAAAAAGAGCTTGCTTTTGACTGTGGCCTATGCTTTGTCATGTCATGCTTGATATTTTTTTGGCTTTATGCTTAGTGATTTTTGTTGTAGCATGACATGTTATAAACAATTGAGATTGCTTAATGTGCATTGAAAGAATCATGCGTTGTTTTAGCATATTAAAGCATAGTATTGTGGCATTCTCCTTTGATGCTTTATTTGGGTTGACTTGGCGCATGCTCACACCATGTTAAGACTATACCAAGTCACCATAGCCTCTATGATACTTTAGTTTTCGACTTGTAATATCACCTTATGCTTTAATTAATGATGTTTTGTCGCTTTGCTTGATTATGGCCATTATTGCTCTGCTAGTTGGTCGCTCCCAGTCTTTTGCTAGCCTCCATACCAAGTATGAGTTCCACTCATGCATCCAACTCCAAATAAAACCAAGTTATTCCAAAGAGTCCACCATACCTACCTATTATCATTTGCTATTCCAAGTATATTCATGTTTTTATCTACCTTCCAAATTAAACTTGTTATGAGAAAACTAGTGATTAAAGCTCTCACGAACTTGATGGCACACTTTACTTTCCTTGCCCCTAATAAACTTGAACCATTGTGTCATCTATGTTGTATATGCTTGCACTTATACGTTGGGAATTAGCAGAACCATGCTGTCATGGGGAACACTTTCAACATTGCACTTGTACATTGTACCCAGTTGATATCATGCTCTTTTCTCTATGGATGTCGTCGGTGTGAAATGAAAGGGGAGCTTGTAAGTCCATGGAGTTATGTATGTGTGTTAGAGAAACGCCTGGGCCGCTGGTCTAATCCATGCCTGATCATGGTGGAAACCTGCAGCGTAACCATAATGAGCAATCTATGAAGCATTCTTCTTATAAAAAAGAGATAGAGATTGAGAAAACGAGAAAAAGAGACAAAAGAGAAAAAAGCACCATTTTCCCATGGTAAATAAGAAGATTGCTGAGATGCTTATTGTTTGCTTGCTTGTCATTTTGATATGGGGATTCTTCCGTATCATTGGGCAAGGGGTACCACGTTGGCGGTTCTCTATGATACACATGTACTTACTATGACAAGAACTTACCGGTAACTAAACTTGAGTAGGATGAGGAGCGGCCCTCGTATTCAAGGGACATGAGATTGGCAACTTATACTTTGTCAAGCATATACTCCATAGTTTGTTCACTTTAACCTTAATCACTTCAAGATGCTTATGATAGGGGAAATGAGAGCTGAAAACTAATAAGTACCATAATTTTTGGAAGCTCTTTATGAGACTTGAATCCCTGCTTCCTTCTATGAAGGCATTTCTTTTACTTTCATGTTGAGTCTCCATCTTCTATATTTATGCACCTATTGAGAGAGTATAGTGTCCATTCTTAGTTTAATGTGCATTGTCCCAAGACTTGTCGATTGATGCATAACTTTGATATTGCTTGTTCTTAAACTACTTGTATCTAGTCACCCTTATGAACTTTGAAGGTGTCCTATGTATTTATGTTTTGCTACACTATAAGGGACAAGCTGAATACCATTCTCATTATGCTTTCTATATGTGAAACAAACAAACATCTTGCAAAGCATTGTTATTCATGAATCTTTTGTTTGTGCCTTTTCATGTTACAACATAGTTGCTATGTCTTATTGTTAAAACTATATCTTTCATGCTATGTTAAAGTACTATGATCCCAGCTATCAATGTTGTACAAATACTCTGATCAATTTTATGATGGTGCATGTCACCTCAAAAATTATTCTTTCTTTCTTTTTATCACTTACCTACTCGAGGACGAACAAGAGTTAAGCTTGGGGATGTTGATATGTTGTTAACGTATCTATAATTTTTGATGTTCCATGCTTGTTTTATATCTACTTTCTTATGTTTTGTCCACACTTTGGAGTATTTTTATACACTTTCTTGGACTAACTTATTAACAAGATGCCACAGTGCCAGCTCTCTGTTTTTGGTTCCAAGAAAGTCAGAAAATGAATATTCTCGGAATTGGACGGGACAAAAGCCAAAGTCAATATTTTACCGAGGGGGACACGGAGCCAGAAGACAAGACAGAGAGGGACCAGAGGCCGGCCACACCACCTGGCCGCGCGGCCAGGCCTGGCCCGCGCCAGGGGGTGGTGCAGCCGCCTAGGCCACCCCCTCGGCCTCCCCTTTCGCCTATAAGAAGTCTCTGATACAAAAACCCTAAGCATTCGATCAAAATTCCACGAAAGAGTCTGTAGCCACCGTCATCTCCATCCCTAAATCGGGAGGGATCTGAAGCTCTTCTCGGCACCCTGTCGGAGGCGCGAATTCACCCTGGAGGCCTTCTTCATCACCATGCCTGCCTCTGGTGTGATGCGTGAGTAGTTCATCCTTGGACTACGGGTCCATGTAGTAGCTAGATGGTTGGTTCTTCTCCTTTGTGCTACCATGTTTAGATCTTGTGAGCTCCGTTCATGATCAAGATCATCTATTTGTAATCATACATGTTGTGTTTGCGGGGATCCGATGGATATTGAGATGCTATTTCAGATTGATTATTGATTCTATCATGTCTTTGTTATTTGTGATCTTGCATGATCTCCGTTGTTAGTGGCTATCTTAGCCGAGTAGATGCTAGCAACTCCAAAAGGGAGTATTTATGCTCGATAGTGGGTGCATGCCTCTAGTAATCTAGGGAAGTGATAGAAATCTCTAAGGTACTAGATGTGTTGTTGTTACTAGGGAGAAAACAACAATCCTCTGTTCACAGAACAATCGTATTGTTTACTTTACACACAATGCTTAATGCAATTATCTGTTGCTTGCAACATAATACTGGAGGGGGTTTGGATGATAACCTGAAAGTGGATTATTAGTCATAGATGCAGTTGGATTACGGTCTATGTATAATGTTGTAATGCCCAATCAAATCTCATAGGAGTCAAGATGATTAGTATATGCATGTATGCATTCTCGATGTTTGTCAATTGCCCCGCTGTAATTTGTTCACCCAACATGTCAACTATCTTAAGGAGAATCACCACTAGTGAACTATGGACCCTGGTCCTTTCTTTTACCATCAATCTACAACTATTTATTGTTTTCTGTTTACTTTCTTCAAGCTATTACTATCTTCCACACAATACGTTTAATCCTTTGTTTTCAGCAAAACCGGTGAGATTGATAACCTCACTGTAAGTTGGGGGTAAAGTTCTGTGGTTGTGTGATGACCCACAAGTATAGGGGGTGTATCACATTATTTTCGAGGGAAGTGAAACCCAATTTATTGATTCGACACATGGGGAGCCAAAGAATATTATAAGCCTTAACAACTGAGTTGTTAATTCAGCTGCACCTGGAAACAATCTTGCTCACAGCAGTTTATCAGTAGCAACAGTTTTGTAGTAGGAATAGTGAAGTAACAGCAGTAGTAAAGTAAAGACAGTAGTAACGATAGCAGTAAACGGTAGGATTCAAGTGCGGTAGGCATAGGGATGGATGGACGGGCATTGCATGGACAAGACAATTCACATGGCAATCAGAACATAGGGCAATTGCAGTTAAATAAGATAAAGCATCCAAGTACTAGATAATCCTAGGCATGTGTTCCATATATAGTCAGACGTGCTCGCAATGAGAACTTGCACAACATATTTTGTCATGCCAGCCCGTTTGCAGCGGGGCCTCAAGGGAACTACTGGCAATTAAGGTGCTCCTTTTAATAGAGCACTGGAGCAAAGCATTAACACTCCGTGAACACATGTGATCCTCACATCAAAGCCATTCCCTCCGGTTATCCCGATTTCTGTCACTTCGGGGCCATTGGTTCCGGACAACAACGTGTGTATACATCTTGCAGGTAAGACCATAAACAATACTATCATAATGAATCAATAACATGTTCAGATCTGAAATCATGGCACTCGGGCCCTAGTGACAAGCATTAATCATAACAAGTCGCAACAAAGTCAAAAAGCACAAATAGTAGATACTAGGCACCATGCCCTAACAATCTGATGGCATTACATGAACGATCTCATCAATCCCTACCATCCCCATAGCCTACAACGGGGGATTACTCACTCATAGATCGGGGAAACATGGATGGTCGATGGTGAAGCGATGGTGATGATGATGGCGATGATCTCCTCCAATTCCCCGTCCCGGTAGGGTGCCAGTACGGAGTTTCTGGTTCTGAATCGTGGAATCTGGTGGTGGCGGCGGAGCGGAACTCTTTCTGTAAAAACGTCGAACCCCCCTGAGTTTTTAGGTCATAAGGCCTCTTATAGGCGAAGAGGGAGACCGAGGGGGGTGTCTGGGGCGGCCAGACCACCCCCTGGCATGGCTAGGCCTAGCCCGCGCGGCCAGGTGGTGTGGCCTGAGCCCAACCCCCCTCCATCTCGTATTCTGGCTCCAAGAATCTTCTGGTGAAATAGGATTTTTGGCATATTTTCCGGGATTTTTCCTGATAGTTGATTTTCTGCACAAAAACTAGACACCAAGGCAATTCTGCTGAAAACAACGTCAGTTCGTGTTAGCTGCATCCAAATCACTCAAGTTTAGAGGAGAAACAATAGAAAAATTGTTTGGGGAAAGTAGATACGTTTTGGACGCATCAACTCCCCCAAGCTTAGCTTATTGCTTGTCCTCAAGCAATTCAGTTGAAAACTGAGTGCGATAAAAGAAACTGTCACAAACACATTTGCACATATGATGTATATATTCTCAGCATGTGATCAACTACTTAGACAATTCATAATAAGGAGTATGTAACTAAGTTTACTTAATATGCATTGCAAGCTCTGAATAGATTCCAACTCAAAAATAATAAGTAGCATGAAGCATAAACATAAGAAACATTGCAATGCTCATAACAAGGTATGATAGAGTGGTATCTCGCTTGCCTTTTTATTGTGAATGCGAAGGCACCTCTGAAGTTTAGGTGAAGACTAGAAGTAAAGATATCAAAGATACAAGCATCAAAGTCATAACACAAATAATCAAGTTTTGAGACAAGCACATTACACTAAGAATGACAACTATGCTCTCAAGAAGGTGCTCATAGAATAAGTGGAGACTCAACAAAGAAATGAAAAAGGTTTTGAAAAGTTTGAAAGGCTTCCAAATGCTGAAAGTATGGTACTAGTTAGCTTTGAGCTCTCATTGCCCCTGTCATAAGCATCTTTAAATGGTTAAGGTTAAAGTGACACAACTAAGAGGATATGCTTGACAAGTTATAAGCTAAAGTCTCATGCCCCTTACTTACGAGTACCGGACCTCATGCTACTCAACTTCAGTCACAAGTAAGCTCTTGGTATTGTAAGTACATATGTATCATAGAGAACCGCCAACGGGGTACCCCTTGCACATGATACAGGAACTATCCCATAATCAAAATGACAAGGCAAGCAGACAATGAGCATCTCAACGATGTTTTTATTTACTATGTGCATAGATTTTTATTGAGGATGCTTCATAGAATGCTCATTATGGTTATGCTGCAAGTTTCCACGATGATTAGGCATGGCTTAGGCTAGCGGCCCAGGCGTTTCTCTAACACATATACAAACTCCATGATCTTACAAGTTCCCCTTTTATTTCACACCGCTGGGATCCATAAGCAAAAGAATCATGATATCAACAGGGTACAAAGTGCCCGTGAAATGTTGAAAGTGTTCCCCATGATACATGGTTCTGCTAACTTCAACTTATGAAGAGCAAAAATATACGCAACAAAGATGGACGCAATGGTTCAAGATTATTAAGTGTAAGAAAGTAAAGTGTGCCATCAAGTTTGTGAGAGCTTTACTAACTAACTTTCTCAAAACAAGCAAACATTTTATTCAGAAGAAAACGAGGCACACTAAATATGCACGGAACAACAAATAATGCTAATAGGTAGGTATGGTGGACACTTTTGGCAATATTTGGTTTTAGGGAGTTGGAACCACGAGGAAAACATACTCAGTGTACGTGAAGGCTAGCAATAGTAAGGGAGCGACAAACGAGAGAGCAGTAGTTTTCATAATCATGCTTGCAACAAAACAGGACTAATCATGGCATGAAAGTGATTCAAGACCCTCAAGGCAAAATAATTCATCGAGGCTTAACTGATTATTTCAGTCATATGCATGCGTGAGCATGTGCCAAGTCAATTCAAATAAAACAATCAGAGGAGGATACCACGGTGTCATACCAAGTTATGAATAGAGTAATGCAAGCAAACATTCATATGACATGCTACAAATTATTAGCAAGTAAGAACTAATCATATGAAAGCAAGAACTACTAAGCATCCATGAATAACATACACCCTACATGAACAGACTAAGCACGCCCACAATGATGAGTATATGTACAAAAATGAAAACAAATAGAGTTCATTACCAGCTTCTTAACACACCTCAAGTTGTCATTAATCCTCATTATTGCCCTTCACTTGTGTGGCTTGAATAATAATATGAAACCAAATTCCACTGAGGATTGTTGAACCCTGTAACAAACTCACAAAACCAAAGAAGAACAACAAATATTTTTGGTGTTTTCGATTTTTCAGAACAAGAACCAAAAAGGAAGAACAAGCGAAGCAAAATCTTTTTGGCTTTTTTAAATAGTTCAAGCAAAGCAAAAAGAGCAGACCAAGGCCAAAACAAGAAGCAAACAAAAGAGAAACAACAGAAATATTTTTGGTCTTTTTGTGTTTTAGAAAGCAAAAACAAAGAAAGAACGAAAACTAAAAAGAGAACAAAACATGAATATACAAAGTACCAACGCAAAATGATATGGAGATGAGTGCGATGTCGGCGTACCTCCCCCCAAGCTTAGGATTTTTGGCCTAAGTGGGTATCAATCCCAAGCTGGCCAAGCTGAAGTGTATCCATGGTACGACGAGGAGGTACCCTCGTCCTGGTGCAAGCTCGAGTACGTCCCTCCGTAGTGCGCAGAGTAATCGTAGGAGGGCTGATACATTGCAAATGTATCTATAATTTTTTATGTTCCATGCTTGGTTTTATCCACTTTCTTGTGTTTTGTCCACACTTTTGAGTACTTTTCATATGATTTCTTGGACTAACCTATTAACAAGAGCCACAGTGCCAGCTGCCTGTTTTCTGCTGTTTTTGGTTCTAGGAAAGTCAGAAAATGAATATTCTCGGAATTAAACGGGACAAAAGCCAAAGTGCCTATTTTACCGGAAGTCATCTGGAGCCAGAATACGAGACGGAGAGGAGCCAGGGGCACGACACCACCTGGCCGCGCTACGGGGTGGTGTGGCCAGCCCAGGCACCCCCTCGGTCTCCCTCTTCGCCTATAAGTTGCCTTCTGACCTAAAAATTCAGGGGGAGTTCGACGTTTTTCTAGAAGGAGTTCCGCTCCACCGCCACCACCAGATTCCACGAAACAGTACCAGAAACTCCATTCTGGCACCCTGCCGGGACAGAGAATTGGAGGAGATCATCGCCATCATCATCACCATCGCTTCTCCATCGACCATCCATGTTTCCCCATCTATGAGTGAGTAATCCCCCGCTGTAGGCTATGGGGATGGTAGGGATTGTATGAGATCGTTCATGTAATGGCATCAGATTGTTAGGGCATGGTGCCTAGTATCTTTTATTAGTGCTTTATGACTTTGTTGCGACTTTTTGTGCTTAATGCTTATCACTAGGGCCTGAGTGCCATGATTTCAGATCTGAACATGTTATTGATTCAGTATGATAGTATTGTTTATGGACTTATCTACAAGTTGTATACACACGTTGTTGTATGGAACCAATGGCCCTGAAGTGACAGAAATTGGGATAACCGGAGGGAATGGCTTTGATGTGAGGATCACATGTGTTCACAGAGTATTAATGCTTTGCTCCGGTGCTCTATTACAAGGAGCACCTTAATTGCCAGTAGTTCCCTTGAGGCCCCGCTGCAAACGGGCTGGCAGGACAAAAGATGTTGTGCAAGTTCTCATTGCGAGCACGTATGACTATATATGGAACACATGCCTAGGATTATCTAGTACTTGGATGCTTTATCTTATTTGTCTGCAATTGCCCTATGTTCTGATTCCTATGTGAATTGTCTTGTCCATGCAACTCTCGTCCATCCATCCCTATGCCTACCACACTCGAATCCTACTATTTACTACTATTGTTACTAATGTCTTTACTTTACTACTGCAGTTACTTTACTATTCCTACTACAAAACTGTTGCTACCGATGAACTGCTGTGAGCAAGATTGTTTCCATTTGCAGTTGAATTGACAACTTAGTTGTTAAGACTTATAAATATTCTTTGGCTCCCCTTGTGTCGAATCAATAAATTGGGTTTCGTCATCAAGACTATTTTCTGGCGCCGTTGCCGGGGAGCATAGCTTTATTTATCAAGTCCACTTGGAATCACTATTGTTCAAGCTAAGTTTATTTTCGCCTTGATTTCTTGTTTCTTTATAAAAAATACAAAAAAAAGTAGTTCCTACTCTAGTTGTTATTTTCGTTGGTCTGTTATTGTCTTGCTTTATCATGCTTGTTGGCAATGGTTGGTTTCTTTGAAACTGAATCTTATTGGCAAGGTGGGTTCACGGAAGATCAAAAATATTATTATAAGGAACACCGCTTGTCACAAAAAGGGAAACACTTATGGGAACAAATTGATAAATTGTATACCATTGCTAGAAACGTGTGCTCTACTTATAATGTTACTTATTGCTGTGATAAATCTTGTTGCAGAAAGAGGTATAAACACCTCCCTTTTCAATGTGAGTATAGTGATAATGATACCATATCTTCTTATTCTAAAGGAATTTATGACTTTTATGATGCGGAACAAATTGAAGAATTTATTGCTTGGAAGGATGCTTTTGAACTTGCTAGTTCGCTTGAAAATATTGATGATTCGCCTTACAAATATTCGGCTTATGATATACTTAAATTTTGCTTTGATAATTACAAGGATAAAAATGGCTATATTCTTGAATATATTAATAGATGCTTTCCACAAATGGAAGAGACTAATGCCTTGCAAGAACCTATGGAAGAAGAAATTGATGAACCTGAAATCTCATTAGATGAAAAAGAGGAGGAGAGTGATGAACAAAAGGAGGTAGAATGGATTAGCTACCCATGCCTACCTTCTAATGGGAGTAACTCTTTATCCCTTACATTATTTGTTTGTCCTCCATGCTTACTAAAGGAGGATGAATGTTATGTTCCTGAGGATTCTTTTGAAAATGTTTATAATAAAGCTCTAGTGCTTGTAGATCATGAAAAGCATGCTTTATGTGATAGTTATATTGTTGAGTTTATTCATGAGGCTACTGAAAATTATTATGAGAGAGGAAAATATGGTTGTAGAAGTTTTCATGGCATTGAAACACCTCTCTATGTGCTGAAAGTTTTGAAGTTACTCTTGTTTTATCTTCCAATGCCTGTCACTTTGTTCTTTGTGAATTTACTTGCATACACGATTCCTATGCATAGGAAGTGGGTTAGACTTAAATGTGTTTTGAATTTGCTTCTTGATGATCTATTTCCCTTCAACTCATTTTTCTTATGTTAGCATCCTCTCAAACTATCATGCCTGAAGATGATAATATGTCTATTATTCTTGGGAGACCTTTTCTTAAATACTACAGGAGCTATTAGTAATTGTAATCAAGAGAAGGTGACCTTCAATGTTAATGCTAAGGAACAAACTGCCTATTTCCCCAAGAAGATTGAAAGGAATTATGGTTTGAATTCAATTGAACATGTTGTGGGCATTCAAGTTGGAAAAATATATTGTCCCATACCAAGAGAAAAATTTGAAACTATTATGATTGGGACCATTGCTATCAAGGTTGAGGTAACATAATCATAAGTGGAATACAAATTTTTGTCTCATATGGAATTGTTTTGGTAACAGGACCTGATCAACCTTGTTTACAAAATGATTTCATTGAACAAAACAATGTTTTCACCATGATTATCTCCGTTACTTCTATTCTATCCATTTTAGTTTTTGGTTATGCCTAACTTAAAGGCGTTAAAGAAAAGTACTTATTGGGAGATAACCCAAAAGTTTTAGATGAATCTTGGAAGTTATTACTTCAGTAATAACCACTCCTTATCCTTTTTATTTGCTTTTTGTGCCAAGAGTAACCTCTAATGAGAGAGAAGTAATGGTTGGGAAAGTTGCTGTCCCGAAACAGATTTCTGTGCTTCACCATAAAAATTCGTGTAAAATCTCTGTATGTCCTTTTGAGACATGAATTTTTGTGATTCTGCCCCAGGTTGTTATCTAACTTTCGTTAGTTCAAAACTTTTTGATTTGAGCAACATAAGGTCTGAAAAAATTCGTCTTTACCTGCTGGTCTGTTTTGATACATTTCTGCCATTTTCTGCATTTGCTTCTTGTTGGTTCCTTTTTGAGTTCTTTTGTGGAATTGAGCTTTTTGAGGGAAGTGCTACAGTATCTAATGTTTTAATGGAAGTTTATTGGTGTTAGAACTGAACCTAAAGACTTATTATCCTGAGTGCACTAATGTTGCTAATAAAGATTGTGTGAAGTTTTGTATGAAGGAAAAAATTTCAGGTATATGGAAGGAATGAGTAATGAGATGAAGGATGGACTAAAGCTCAAGATTGGGGATGCCACGCATGTCACCCCAAGAAATATCCAAGAAGTACAAGCGTCAAAGCTTGGGGATGCCCAAGGCACCCCCCTTTCATCAATAAAAATCCCAGGTTTCTTCCAAACGCTTCATTTTTATTGTTTCATGCACAATTGTGTTGTTCTTGGTGCGTCTTCTTTTTCGTTTTAGTATTGGTTTTTCGTTTTCTTTTGTTTGCTTAGTTTTATGAATAAATTGGTTGGACCTCCTCTTTCATGCATTGGTTTTCAAATAGTTTGGATTGGTTTGGAAAAGAGTAGGAAAGCTCATGCTTAAGTGGCAAAAAGAGTTTGTTTTTGACTGTGGCCTATGCTTTGTCATGCCATGCTTGATATTGTTTTGGTTTTATGCTTAGTATTCTTTGCTGTAGCATGACTTGTTATAAACAATTGAGATTGCTTAATGTGCCTTGGATGAATCATGCGTTGTTTTAGCATATTAAAGCATAGTATAGTGGTATTCTCCTTTGATGCTTTATTTGGGTTGACTTGGCGCATGCTCACACCATGTTATGACTATCCCAAGTCACCATAGCCTTTATGATCCTTTAGTTTTCAACTTGTAGTATCACTTTATGCTTTGATTAATGATGTTTTGTCGCTCTGCGTGATTATGACCATTATTGCTCGCTTGTTTGTCGCTCCCTTTCTATTGCTAGCCTTCACTTGTGCTGAGTATAACCTTTACTCGTGCATCCAAACCCCCAAAACCAATATCACCAAAAGTGTCCACCATATATACCTATTAGCATCATTTGTTATTCTGTGCATATTAAGTATGCCTTGTCTTCTTCCGAATAAAATGTTTGCTTGTTATGAGAAAGTTAGTTAGTAAAGCTCTCACGAACTTGATGGATCACCTTATTTTCTTGCACTTAATAAACCTGAACCATTGCGTCCTTCTTTGTTGCGTATATACTTGCACTTTATAAGTTGAAGTTAGCAGAACCATGTATCATGGGGAACGCTTTCAACATTGCACTGGTACTTTGTACCTCGTTGATATCATGATTCTTTTGCTTATGGATCCCGGCGGTGTGAAATAAAAGTGGAACTTGTAAGATCATGGAGTTTGTATGTATGTTAGAGAAACGCTTGGGCCGCCAGCCTAAGCCATGCCTAATCATGGTGGAAACTTGCAGCATAACCATGATGAGCATTCTATGAAGCATCCTCAATAAAAATCTATGCACATAGTAAATAAAAAAGATTGTTGAGATGCTCATTGTCTGCTTGCCTTGTCATTTTGATTATGGGATAGCTCCTGTATCATGTGCAAGGGGTACCCCGTTGGCGGTTCTCTATGATACGTATATACTTACAATGACAAGAGCTTACTCGTGACTGAAGTTGAGTAGCATGAGGATCGGTCTTCGTAAGTAAGGGGCATGAGACTTCAATTTATAACTTCTCAAGCATATCCTCTTAGTTGTGTCACTTTAACCTTAACCACTTAAAGATGCTTATGATAGGGGTAATGAGAGCTCAAAGCTAACGAGTACCATACTTTCAGCATTTGGAAGCCTTTCAAACTTTTCAAAACCTATTCATTTCCTTGTTGAGTCTCCACAAATTCTATGAGCACTTTCTTGAGAGCATAGTGGCCATTCTTAGTTCTATGTGCATTGTCCCAAGACTTGTTGATTGATGCATAGCTTTGATATTGCTTGTTTTAAACTATTTGTATCTAGTCACTCTTATGAACTTTGGAGGTGTCCTATGCATTTATGTTTGCTACTCTATGAGGGACAAGCTGAATACCACTATGCTATGTTTTCTTTATGTGAAACAAACAAACGTCTTACAAAGCATTGTTATTCATGAATCTTTTGTTTGTGCCTTTTCATGTTGCATCATAGTTTCTTTGTCTTATTGCTAGAACTTTGTCTTTCATGTCTTGATTGAAGTACTATGATCCCAACTTTGAATGTTTTACAAATACTTTGATCAAGTCTTTGATGGTGCATGTCACCTCAAAATTATTCTTTCTTTTTATCACTTACCTACTCGAGGACGAGCAGGAGTTAAGCTTGGGGATATTGATACATTGCAAATGTATCTATAATTTTCGATGTTCCATGCTTGGTTTTATCCACTTTCTTGTGTTTTGTCCACACTTTTGAGTACTTTTCATATGATTTCTTGGACTAACCTATTAACAAGAGCCACAGTGACAACTGCCTGTTTTCTGCTGTTTTTGGTTCCAGGAAAGTCAGAAAATTAATATTCTCGGAATTGGACGGGACATAAGCCAAAGTGCCTACTTTACCGGAAGTCATCTGGAGACAGAATACAAGACAGATAGGAGCCAGGGGGCACCACACCACCTGGCCGTGCGGGCTAGGCCTGGCCGCGCCAGGGGGTGGTGTGGCCAGCCCAGGCACCCCCTCGGTCTCCCTCTTCGCCTATAAGTTGCCTTCTGACCTAAAAACTCAGGGGGGTTCGACGTTTTTCCAGAAGGATTTCCGCTCCGCTGCCACCACCAGATTCCACGAAACAGCACCAGAAACTCCGTTCTGGCACCCTGTCGGGACGGAGAATTGGAGGAGATCATCGCCATCATCATCACCATCGCTTCTCCATCGACCATCCATGTTTCCCCCATCTATGAGTGAGTAATCCCCTGCTATAGGCTATGGGGATGGTAGGGATTGGATGAGATCGTTCATGTAATGGCATCAGATTGTTAGGGCATGGTGCCTAGTATCTTTTATTAGTGCTTTATGACTTTGTTGCGACTTGTTGTGCTTAATGCTTGTCACTAGGGCCCGAGTGCCATGATTTCATATCTGAACATGTTATTGATTCATTATGATAGTATTGTTTGTGGTCTTATCTGCAAGTTGTATACACACGTTGTTGTATGGAACCAATGGCTCCGAAGTGACAGAAATCAGGATAACCAGAGGGAATGGCTTTGATGTGAGGATCACATGTGTTCACAGAGTGTTAATGCTTTGCTCCGGTGCTCTATTAAAAGGAGCACCTTAATTGCCAGTAGTTCCCTTGAGGCCCCACTGCAAATGGGCTGGCAGGACAAAAGATATTGTGCAAGTTCTCATTGCAAGCATGTATGACTATATATGGAACACATGCCTAGGATTATCTAGTACTTGGATGCTTTATCTTATTTATCTGTAATTGCCATATGTTCTGATTGCTATGTAAATTGTCTTGTCCATGCAACGCCCGTCCATCCATCCCTATGCCCACCGCACTCGAATCCTACTGTTTAGTGCTATTGTTACTACTATCTTTACTTTACTACTACTATTACTTTACTATTCCTACTACAAAACTGTTGCTACTGATAAACTGCTGTGAGCAAGATTGTTTCTAGGTGTAGCTGGATTGACAACTTAGTTGTTAAGACTTATAAATATTCTTTGGCTCCCCTTGTGTCGAATCAATAAATTGGGTTTCACTTGCCTCGAAAATACTGCGATACACCCCCTATACTTGTGGGTCATCTAGGGCACATCCTCCTGGTGCTGCCTGTGGAACCCCAGCAAACGGAGCTGCTCGTCCACCTCCTCCTTGGAGCGCGACCACGGTCTCCTATGAACACTAAACAAAGTAGATTGCGGCAAAGGGATCTCCCTCTCATCCCCGTCAGTAAACAACATCCTATATACTAGACTGTCCAAATCAGAATCACAAGTGACAAAGCGATGTGTTTTCATAGCAGCAAGGTCAAGCCTTTGTGGTGCCAATATAGTATCATTGGGGTCCACTGAAAGCTCTAATGCATTGACCATACGTGAAGCAATGATGCCCCCATAGATAGGCCCCCTAGAAGCTAGGCGGTGATCAATAAGCGAGACAAGGTTGTACCGAGTATCATTGTTGAGCGCAGCAGCAAGAAAGGCTAAATGATAGTTGGAGATATTACTCGTATTCTCCCTACCCAGAACGCTACTAGCAAGATAATATGCAAAGTATCTAAGTGCAGGGAGTTGGATGTTTCTTATCTTTTCGCGCTGAGCTACGTGGTCATCATCATTGGTCACCCCTCGGTAGAGCTCCAGCAAATCAGTGGGTTGCCCTTGAATCTTCTTCACGGTCCCTGTCATGCTTACACCTACAATACTGCAAAATCTTTCCAATGACATGGTAAAGGGCAGATTATAAATTCTGAAAGATACAGTTGACTGATAGGGCGTGTTAGTAAACACGAAGCTCTCAACAAAAGTCTTGGTGAGCATAGCGTATTTCTCACTCTCATCTTGCATGTATGAGGTCAAACCAACCCTCTGAATCAGTAGTAAGAAATCATCAAGAATCCCTACAGCTTGTAAGAAAGTAAAACAAGAAAAAGTAGATGGGTGAGCATCCCCAGCATCTCCTTCATTACCAATACAAGGTGCAATGAGATCCTCGTTGTATGATGGCCTGAACTGAGAGGCTGATCTTGAGGGCCTTGACCTCCTAGGTGCATCCCTCTCAAATACTTCTCCAAAGGTACAGTTGTTCATGTTTGATATTCTGAAATTTAAACATCTATTAAACAAGTGATTGCAAAGTGAATATATAATGAAGGGCACTACTCATAGGGACTTGTATGAGGCCTAAACATGCATCAAAACTATATCTCTAAGCATCAAACAAGCTTACAAGCTCTCATAAACAGTCACCTATAGCAGCAAAACACTCAAGATATAAACCACTAAACATAAATCTACTTGGACAAGCGGAGGAGTCACATACCAGAGAACAAATGCTCTAAATTTCAGCAGCAAAGATGGGCTGAGAACGGAGATCGAAAAATCGAGGGCAAGCACAGCAAGAACGTGATTTTGAGCAATGAACTGGTGTTTGCTCGGGAGAGAGCAGAAAGTGGCAAGTGAGAGAGTGAGTGGAGGGCCAGGGTGGCCCACACCACAGGCAGGCGCGCCCTAGGGCTGGCCGAGCACTAGGTGGTGTGCCTGCCTGGTGGGTCCCCCTGGTATCTTCCAGGCACTTCTCTGCCCCTTTTTCACGTAAAAATTTAATACGAATTTTCTGGAATTTTTCGAGACACTTTATTTTTGAGCAATTTTCAGGTATAGATGAATGATTTTCTGACAGAAAGATTTTTTTTGGAATGATGCAATGACAAAACAAGGCTAGAACTACATAAGTTCTAAGACACTCTAACATGCAAGCAACTAACAACAGAAAAGTGAACATAACAAAAGCAAAAACTAAAAATAGATAGAATAGAAGTAAGCGGAGATAATCATGGTGAAAACATTGTTTTGTTCAATGAAATCCTTTTGTTAACAAGGTTGATCAGGTCTTGTTACCAAAACAATTTTATATGAAACAAAACTTTGTATTCCACTAATGATTATGTTACCTCAACTTTGATAGCAATGGTCCCAATCATAATAGTTTCAAATTTTTCTCTTGGTATGGGACAATATATTTCTCCAACTTGAATGCCTTCAACATGTTCAATTGAATTCAAACCATAAGTCCTATCAATCTTCTTGGGGAAATAGACAGTATGCTCCTTGTCATTAACATTAAATGTCACCTTTCCTTGATTACAATTAATAACAGCTCCTACAGTATTAAGAAAAGGTCTCCCAAGAATAATAGACATATTATCATCTTCAGGCATTTCAAGCACAACAAAATCAGTTAATATCAAGCAATTATGAGCCACTTGAACAGGTACATCCTCACATATACCAACAAGAATAGTGGTAGATTTATCAGCCATTTGCAAAGATATATCAGTTGGTATTAATTTTTCTAGTTGAAGTGTCTTAGAGAGAGAGAAAGGCATAACACTAACTCTAGCTCCCAAATCACACAAAGCAGTTCTAACATAACTATTCTTAATAGAGCAAGGGATAGTTGGAATCCCTGGGTCTCCAAGTTTCTTTGGAACCATACCATTAAAGGAACAATTAGCAAGCAAAGTAGAGATTTCTTCATTAGGGATCTTCCTTTTATTCGAGACAATATCCTTCATATACTTTGAGTAAGGAGGCAATTTAATAGCATCAGTCAAAGGAATTTGCAGGAATAAAGGTTTCATCCACTCACAAAACTTATTATAGTGTTCATCTTCCTTTGGCTTGTGTTTCATATTAGGGAAAGGCATAGGTTTTTGGACCCAAGGCTCTCTTTCACTACCATGTTTCTTAGCAATAAAATCTTCTTTAGTGTATTTAGTATTCTTAGTGTGCTTTTCAGGTTCTTCTTCAACTTTTTCTTTATCAGGAACATCATTTTCTTCAGTACCACTTTTAGTTTCAGCATCAGAGATAGATATACTATTAGGATCTTTAGCAGGTTCAGAGGGTTCTACAATAGTTTTATGTTTCTTTTTTCTTTTCTTACGAGTAGAACCACTATTTTTAGCTTGTTGAGAATCCTGCTCAATTATTTTGGGATGCCCCTCAGGGTATAGAGGATCCTAGGTAGCAGCACCACTTCTAGTTCTAATTTCATAAGCATGTTTTTCTTTGGTAGCGTTAACTAGCAAGTCTTTTTGCACTTTAATAAGTTGATTTATTTGAGTTTGAACCATTTGAAAATGTTTAACAATCATTTTAACATCATTAGAGGTTCTTTCCACAATATCTTTTAACTCAACAATAGCTCTAGTGTTTTCCATTAGATGATTTTGCACCCTTTTATTAAAATTATCTTGCTTAACAATGAAAATATCGAATTCTTCTAAGCATTGATCAGGAGGTTTAGAGTAAGGGATATCACCTTCATCAAAGTGCTGGAGAGAGTGTACCTCAATATTGGATGAATGGGGGATTGGCTTACATAATTCTTCTATAGGAGGTAAATTCTTGACATCTGCAGCTTTAATTCACTTCTCCTTAAGACATTTCTTAGCTTCCTTCATCACTTCATCACTCAATTCAATAACTCCCCTCTTCTTAGATAATGGTATAGGCGCCGGTATAGCTTGTTCAGGTATAATTACTTTAGGTATAGCTAGTTCAGGTGGAGTCCAATCTTCATAATTCTTGCTTATTTTAGCCATTAATTCCTCGGCTTCATTGGGAGTCCTATTCCTGAAAACACAATCAGCACAACTATCTAGGTATGTCCTAGATTCTTTAGTTAGTCCATTATAAAATATATCAAGAAGCTCATTCTTAGGTGATGGACTTCCAGCCTGTGCATGAATTAAAGCACAAAACCTTGCCCATGATTCAGGCAATATCTCTTTTTCTCCCTGTTTAAAATCAAAAAGTTCATGCAAAATAGCATGTCTAGCACTTGGAGGAAAATATTTCTGCAGGAAGGTACTAATCAAGCAATCAGGGCTATAAATATATCCAGGAGGTAAATTACTAAACCAAGTTTTAGCTTCCCCTTCCAGTGAAAAAGGGAAAATCTTAGCAACAAAGTAAGTACGCATCTTAATATCATCAGAAAACAAGCCACTCGTGGTAGACAGCTCAGTCATATGTGCTACCGCACTTTCATTCTTAGTCCCACAAAAAGGTTCTTTCTCAACAATAGCTATGTAAGATAGATCAAGAGAGAAATCATAATCTTTATCTTTAATGTTTCTGGGAGAAGCAACAAACTTAGCAATAGGAGATAATTTGGGTCTAATAGTACGCTTCTCAAGGATACTCTTAGCAGCGCTCCTATCATGGGTGTTTTTACATTCTTTAATAAATTCATCGGTCATCTCAACATAACCATCTTCAATATCATAACTCTCACTAGACTCAGGTGAGCTAACATGTGTAGTAGTGTCTTCATTAGGAGTTTCAGTATTTCCAGCTATAGTTCTAGCAATCGTAGCATCTAGGAAAGGACCTAATGAACCACTCTTATCAAGCATAGTAGAAGCAGCATCATAAGTATAAAAGATTCAGATTCATCAGTAGTAGCAGTGCGTGTAGCATGTGTATGTGGTGGTGGAATGAGCTTACTCATAACAAATGGTGAATCAAGAGCAAACGAGGTGTTCAGAACCGTACCTCTTCTTGTAGTGGATGGTAAAATAGGAACCTTGTCATCACGAGACTTACCCATGATGGATGGATGGCAGCGAACAATAATGAATCCAAGTGAACTTGATAAATAAAGCTATGCTCCCTGACAACGGCACCAGAAAATAGTCTTGATGACCCACAGGTATAGGGGGTGTATCGCAGTATTTTCGAGGGAAGTGAAACCCAATTTATTGATTCGACACAAGGGGAGCCAAAGAATATTTATAAGCCTTAACAACTGAGTTGTCAATTCAGCTGCACCTGGAAACAATCTTGCTCATAGCAGTTTATCAGTAGCAACAGTTTTGTAGTAGGAATAGTGAAGTAACAGCAGTAGTAAAGTAAAGACAGTAGTAACGATAGTAGTAAACAACAGGATTCGAGTGCGGTAGGAATAGGGATGGATGGACGGGCGTTGCATGGACAAGACAATTCACATGGCAATAAGAACATAGGGCAATTGCAGATAAATAAGATAAAGGCATCCAAGTACTAGATAATCCTAGGCATGTGTTCCATATACAGTCATACGTGCTCGCAATGAGAACTTGCACAACATCTTTTGTCCTACCAGCCCGTTTGCAGCGGGGCCTCAAGGGAACTATTGACAATTAAGGTGCTCCTTTTAATAGAGCACCGAAGCAAAGCATTAACACTCCGTGAACACATGTGATCCTCACATCAAAGCCATTCCCTTTGGTTATCCCGATTTCTTTCACTTTGGGGCCATTGGTTCCAGACAACAACATGTGTATACAACTTGCAGGTAAGACCATAAACAATACTATCATAATGAATCAATAACATGTTCAGATCTGAAATCATGGCACTCGGGCCCTAGTGACAAGCATTAAGCATAACAAGTCGCAATAAAGTCAAAAAGCACTAATAGTAGATACTAGGCACCATGCCCTAACAATCTAATGCCATTACATGAACGATCTCATCCAATCCCTACCATCCCCATAGCCTACAGTGGGGGATTACTCACTCATAGATGGGGGAAACATGGATGGTCGATGGAGAAGCGATGGTGATGATGATTGCGATGATCTCCTCCAATTCCCCGTCCTGGCAAGGTGCTAGAATGGAGTTTCTGGTTCTGAATCGTGGAATCTGGTGGTGGCGGCGGAGCGGAACTCTTTCTGGAAAAACGTTGAACCCCCCTGAGTTTTTAGGTCAGAAGGCATCTTATAGGCGAAGAGGGAGACCGGGAGGGTGTCTGGGCGGCCAGACCACTCCTTGGCGCGGCCAGGCCTAGCCCGCACTGCCAGGTGGTGTGGCCTGGGCTCAACCCCCCTCCGTCTCATATTCTGGCTCCAGGAGTCTTCTGGTGAAATAGGTATTTTGGCATATGTTCCGGGATTTTTCCTGATAGTTGATTTTCTGCACAAAAACTAGACACCAAGGCAATTCTTCTGAAAACAACGCCAGTCTGTGTTAGTTGCATCCAACTCACACAAGTTTAGAGGAGAAACAATAGCAAAAGTGTTTGGGAAAGTAGATACGTTTTGGACGTATCATTGCGTTGTGCAGGATTCCAAGTTGGAAACAACACCTTGCAGGTGTTTCCTTGCTCCTACTGGTTCGATAACCTTAGTTTCATAACTGAGGGAAAACTTGTTGCGGTGCTCATCATACCTTCCTCTTGGGGTTCCCCAATGAGCTCGATATATTTTGGGCCATCATGCTCGTGACCCAAGGCAAGAGCTGCCAATCACAACTTGGCATGACATGAAGGCTCATATGAGATCCCGCTTTGTCCCCACGCACTACACGCGTGACCTCTTCAACAACCTTCAATCGCTTCGTCAAGGGACAATCACCGTGGAAGAGTACTCCAAGGAAATGGAACTCAACTTGATTCGCGCGAACATTGATGAGCGCATGGAACAAACTATGGCACGCTTCCTTAATGAGTTGAACCACCCAATCAAGCGCATCGTTGAGTTCCAAACATACAACACCATGGTTGAGCTTGTGCACATTGCAACAAAGGCCGAACGTCAAGTGCAAGAGGACATCAAGTACAACAAGCCCAAGACGCATTTCACCTACAAGCAAGCTTCAACCGCTACGCCAACAAACCTCAATGGAATCCCCTCAAGTACCTAGGCCTTCCTTGAAGCCCACACTTCCTCAAGGAAAACTACCCCCAAGTGGCAAACAAGCAAAAAGTGATACACCTTTCAACGGTGAATGCTACAAGTGTGGAGGCAAAGGACACAAGTCGGCCAAATGTGGTAACAAGAAGGTATTGTTCATCCATGACAATGGCGACGAAGAGTACTTGAGTGAAGATGAATTTGATGCCTGAGTCAAGGAAGCAATGGCAAGACGACGAGTGGAAGATGACCAAGAACTCCTCATGTGTGAACATGACGCAAGTCCATCGCTTATTGTCACAAGAATCTTGACCACTCAAGCACAAGAGCATGAAGACCAACACTCAAATATCTTCCAAACACGAGTAGACATCAATGGCAAGTCTATCAAAGTGATCATCGATGGAGGGAGTTTCCACAACCTTGCTAGCACCGAGTTGTGTGATAAGATCAACCTCACCCTCCATCCGCACAAGCACCCATACCACTTGCAATGGCTAAGTGACCAAGGGTCCGTGAAGATCAAGCATGCCGTATCGGTCTCCTTCGTCGTTGGTCCTTATAAAGACACGGTGGAGTGCGATATGGTCCCTATGACAGTTTGCCACATGCTTCTTGGTTGACCATGGCAATTTGACAAGGCTGCTCTACATGATGGTCGCACCAATGTGTACACCTTCAAATGGCTCAAGAAAACATGTGTTTTGTAACCAATGACTCCTAGCCAAATAATTGCGGCCAATGCAAAGGCTTTAGCGATGGCACAAAGCACAACACATACTTGTGAGAAGAGCGGTGAGAGAGAGAACCACCTCATAGTGAGTGAGAGCCACAAGCCAAACTCGAGTGGAAAAACTAAGAGTGTTCTCCTTGCCACCAAAAGTGAGATGAGAGATGTTCGGAACAAACCATCCATCTTGCACTATGTCCTCCTTTGCAAGGGACTAGTGCAAGGAACTAATGAATTAACCAATGTTCCTCCATCTTTGATGCTTGTTTTGCAGGAATTCAAGGATGTGTTCCCCGAAGAGCTCCCACATGGACTACCTCCTCTTCACGGCATCGAACATCGCACTGACCTCATCCCTAGCGCACCACTTCCCGACTGCGCCGCCTACCGCATGAACCTAGAGGAGACAAAGGAGATTGAACGTCAAATCAACCAACTCGTCTCCAAAGGTTTGATCCAAGTTAGCACTAGCGCAAGTGCCGTACCGGTGATTCTTGTACCAAAAACGGATGATACATTACGGTTATGCATGGACTGCCGTCCAATCAATGCTATCATCGTGCGTTATCGACATCCCATACCACGTCTCGATGACATGCTTGATGAGTTGTGTGGAGCCACTATTTTTTACAAAATTGATCTTCATATTGGTTACCATCAAATACGCATGGCTAAAGGTGATGAGTGGAAAACCGCCTTCAAGACCAAACTTGGTCTCTATGAATGGTTGGTTATGCCCTTTGGCTTATCTAATGCCCCATCCACCTTCATGTGTCTTATGAATCATATCTTGCGTTCTCTCATTGGAAAAAGTGTTGTTGTCTATTTCAATGATATACTTGTTTATAGCAAGTCACTTGAGGACCATATTACACATGTCAAGGAAGTTTTGCAAATCCTTCGACATGAAAAGCTTTATGCTAATCTTCCCAAGTGCACTTTTTCTAAAGACAAGTTGATTTTTCTTGGATTTGTCGTTTCTTCGAAGGGCATTGAAGTTGATGTGTCCAAGATAAAAGACATACGAGATTGGCCCATCCCTACAAATGTGAGTGAACTCCGAAGTTTTCATGGGTTGGCCGGTTTCTATCGTCGCTTTGTGAAAGAATTTTCAACCATTGCTTGTCCTCTCAACGAGTTGACGAAAAAGAATGTCACCTTCGTGTGGGGCAAAGCTCAACAAAAAGCTTTTGATGAACTCAAAAAGAGGCTCACCAAAACACCTCTCCTTGCGTTACCGGATTTCACAAAAACTTTTGAGATAGAGTGTGATGCTAGTGGTATTGGCATTGGAGGAGTCCTTATGCAAAACGGACGTGCTATAGCCTACCATAGCGAGAAACTGGATGGTGCTCGCCTTAATTATCCGATTTATGACAAAGAGCTTTTTGCCTTAGTTTGTGTTCTTCAAGTTTGGCAACACTACCTATGGCCCAAGGAATTTATCATACATTCTGACCATGAGTCATTGAAATATCTTAAAGGCCAAGCCAACTTGAGTAAGAGACACGCTAAGTGGGTTGAGTTTATGGAGTCTTTTCCGTACATTGTCAAGTATAAGAAGGGCAAAGATAATGTAGTTGCAGACGCTTGTCTCGCAAACACACAAGCCTTCTTACGAGACTTGAAATCAACGTGTTGGGTCTTGAGGAAATAAAATATTTGTATGCTTCCGACCCGTTCTTTGAACCAATTTTCGCAAAGTGCTCCATTGACAAAGGAGTTGATGATTTCTATTTGCATAAGGGCTTTCTCTTTAAACAAAACAAGCTTTGCATTCTGAAATCATCGCTCCAACTTTTGCTTCTCTAAGAATCTCATGGTGGAGGCCTCCTAGGTCACTTTGGCCGTGAAAAGACATTCGACATGCTCTCCACTCACTACTGTTGGCCCAAGATGAAGCGCGAGGTGGAGCGCTACATTCAACAATGCACGACATGTGTTCAAACTAAGTCACAAGCTAACCCTTACGGTCTTTATATGCCATTGCCTATTCCTCATACACCTTGGTCCGACATTAGCATGGATTTCGTGTTAGGCTTCCCTAGATCTAAGCATGGTCATGATTCTATATTTGTTGTCGTGGATCGCTTTTCCAAAATGACACTTCATACCGTGCCATAAGACCGACGATGCTTCACATGTTGCCAATTTGTTTTTCAGGGAAATCGTTCGTCTTCACGGTGTGCCAAGGACAATCGTCTCCGACCGTGACGTCAAATTCATGAGCTACTTATGGAAGACCCTCATGGCCAAGCTCAGCGTCAAGCTCCTCTTCTCATCCGGATCGCATCCACGAACCGATGGTCAAACCGAAGTCGTCAACCGAAGCCTCGGGACTCTACTTCGTGTGTTGATCAAGAAAAACCTCAAGGATTGGGAGGAATGCATCCCACACACCGAGTTCGCCTACAACCGAGCCAAGCAATCAACAACCAAGATGAGTCCCTTCATGATCGTCTATGGTTTTGAGCCCCTCACCGCGCTCAACATCCTACCACTACCTCTCCATGAGCACACCAACATGGATGTTGAGAAGCACGCACAAGCGATGAAGAAGCTTCATGAAGAAACAAGAGCTACTATTGAACAACAAGTCCTTCGCCAAGCTTCAAGGTTAAACAAGGACAAGAAGGACATGATCTTTGAAGAAGGTGACCTTGTATGGATACAGTTGAGCACAGACCGCTTTCCCAAGGAACGAGATTCTAAGCTCAAACCAGGAGGAGATGGCCCCTTCAAGGTACTCAAGAGAATCAACAACAACGCCTACATCATCGACATTCCAGTCTCCAAGTACCTTGCAAGCAACACATTCAATGTCAAGGACATCTCACCCTACCATGGAGATGTTCAAGATAATACCCATGAAGAGTCGAGGACGACTCTTTCCCAAGGGGGGAGATGATGCAGCCCATCCTGCGAACGCTCCTACATCTACACCACCAAGTCCCCCAAGTGGACCCATGACTCGTGCCTGAGCCAAACTCCTATAAGCTAAGGTGAACTTGCTCCTATCCTCATGCCAATTTGATACATCCTTGGATGGTGTGCTACTTCATGCAACTATTCTGTGCATCATCAGGTATGAAGCCCCAACACATCACCAAGCACCCAAGGATGGAGAACAAGGAGTAGATCGTGAAGCAGAGGCCGCTGGAGCTGCTTAGACCGGAGTCTCCGGTCTGTGCACACCGGAGTCTCCGGTCCACCAAAGTCTCCGTCCTAAAGACACCGGAGTCTCCGGCCCCACCTCCGACCTGACCCTAGAATCGAGCCCGAGGACAATCTGTGTGGCCCTCCGGAGGCTGGACCAGAGACCGACCGGAATCTCCGGCCCAGACCGGAGTCTTCGGTCCACCACACCAGAGTCTCTGGACCGACCGTCGCCAGGCACGTAAAAGGCCTTTGGGCCTTCTGCCCATGTATCCCTTAGTCCGTCCAGAACTTATCTTTTATTCCTAAATTACCCCTGTTTAAGTGGTCGGCGTATATATATAGTCCCCTGATACGTCCATTTTGCATCACTATTCCATGTCTTAATTCACTATTATTCATTGATATATTTCGTATTGAGAGGTGATACTTATGTTATTTCATCTATTTTTGCATGGTTGATGACTTTTGGAGCATGGACCGCTGCAGTCAGGATTCTGATGGAAAAGGTGTTGTTTGGAGGCAAAATTCGCGAAGATCAGAAAATCCGAGAAAATATACGGAAAATCCTATTTTTTCCAGAAGACAAAGGATGCCAGAAGATGGAGTGGAGGTGGGCCACAGGGGGCCCACACCACCCCATGACGCGGGCAGGCCTAGGCCGCGCCTGGAGGTGGTGTGGCCGCCCTATCCTACTCCAGCCTCTCCCCTCTGGCGTATATCATCCTCCCAAAACCCTAAGACTCGGGGAGCGACCACAGAAAGATTCCGCCGCCTCTGCGGGGCGGAAAACACCGAGAGAGAAAGATCTCTCCAGCAGACAGATTTCTGCCAGGGGAATTCCTTCCCGGAGAGGGGAGATCATCGCCATCAACACCACTATCAAGCTGGACTTCATCGGGATCATCATCATCATCACCATCATCATCACCATCAGCACCCTCATCACCATCTCCATATTGCTATAACAATTGAGTTGAATCTTGCATTAGTTCATAGGGGAAACTTTCCCGGTGTTGATTACTCTTTGTAGTTGATGCTATTGAGTGAACCATTGAATTATTGTTTATGTTCAGATTGTTATACATCATTATTCCATCTCTGATCATGATCCATATGATGTCTTGTGAGTAGTTCGTTTTGTTCTTGAGGACATGGGAGAGGTCTTGTTGTTAGTAGTGGAGTTGTGTTGAGAAAGATTCAATAGATTGTTATTTAAGTTGTGGTGTACTTCTTCTAGTGGTGTCATGTGAACGTCGACTACATGACACTTCACCTATAAGGGCCTAGGGGAATGCATTGTGTATTTGGCTACTAATCGTAGGGGTTGCCGGAGTGACAGAAACCTGAACCCTCGTTAGGAAACCATTGCACAAGGGACGTAAGGGTCTTATAGTTTAAAGTTGTGGTTAGGTTTCTACCTTAATTACTTTCTTGTACTTACGGATGTTTGCAAGGGGTATAATCACAAGTATGTATTAGTCTTGGATGGGGTGGTACATTAGCATAGGTTCACCCACACAACACTTAGCAAGCTAAAGAAGATTAATCGACTATATGAAGCGAAAGCACTTGACAGTCTTCCCATGTGTCCTCGAGAACGTTTGGTCATCTTAAGTAATACAACCGGCTTGTCCTTTGCTACATAAAGGATTGGGCCACTTGCTGCATTTATTCCTACTTCTTTTATTTACTCGTACTTTGTTTACTTGCTTTATCGAAAACCCCTAACAATCCGTTTGCTAAGTATTTGTAGAAAATTCCTAATCCATACCACTAGCCAGCACCTTCTGCTCCTCATTGGGTTCGACACTCTTACTTATCGAAAATACTGCGATACACCCCCTATACTTGTGGGTCATCAAGACTATTTTCTGGCGCCGTTGCCGGGGAGTGAAGCGCTACTAGAGAGTGGAACTGGTAAAGGAATCTTCTACTGTGAGTATTGTTTACTTATGCTAGTTGCTTTATTTTCATTCTGGATAATTCGTTGAGTTTCTTATTTGGTAATGCTACTACCACTTCTAAGGTAGTAGATAAGCCACCACCTGCTGAGAAAGATGTTTTCAAAATACCTACAAGAATTATTGATCGTGTTATGGATAACTACTATGTTGGGGATGGAACTGTCCATCCCGGTGATCATTTACTCTTTATACACGAATTATGCGGGTTGTTCAAGTGTGCAGGTATTACTACAGATCAAGTTAAGAAGAATTTATTCTCATCATCACTAAAAGGAAGAGCTGAGGAATGGTATAAGCTGCTGAAGAATGATCAAGCTCTGGAATGGGAGGAAATAGTGCCTCTCTTTTATTCAAAGTTTTATCCTCCTAGTGAGATTCATAAAGATCGGAATCAAATATACAACTTTTGGCCTCTTGATGGAGAGAGTACAGCTCAAGCTTGGGGGAGATTGAAGTTACTAATGATCAAATGTCCCGTTCATGAGCTCCCCAACAATATTATTATCAATAACTTCTATGCAAGGCTCCCTCTACATGATAAAGATTTATTGGATGCTTCTTGTGCTGGATCATTCACTCGCATGGAAGAAGAAGCTAAATGGGATCTTCTGGACCGTGTTCAAGACAATGCCGAAGCTTGGGAGAATGACAAAGGTAGAAAGTCAGGTATAAATTATGATTATGAATGCATTGAATCTTTTATGGGAACCGATGGCTTTCAAAATATTAAAAATGCTTATGGTCTAGACTCTCAAGCTATTGCTTCTTATTTTAAGGCTTTTGCTTCCTATATTGAAGTGCCTAAAAAGAAGTGGAATAAGTATCATGAACCTTATAAAGATATTGCTAAGAGTGTTCCTGCAAGAAGTACTGAAGTTTATACTGCTAATCATGTTTTACCTGAACCTTATATTGAGAAAATGCCTTTTCTGGTTAAGGTAAAGGAACATTCTATAATAGCTAGTATGGTTAATGAAAGTACAAGTAAAGTTGTTGAACCTGATAAACAAATGGTTGATGAACCTAGAATAGCAAATGTGAAAGACTTTGTCACTAAGTATGAGGAAGAGGGACACACTATCCTTTGTAAGGATACCTCTAATATTGTTTCACATAGTAGTGTTATGATAGCCAGTATTCCTGTGTTTTCAGTTAGAATAAGTGATCATTGTTACGATGGTCCTTGTGATAGATATATTTTTAAGTTTATGCATGATACTGAAAGCTACTACGAGAGAGGGAAAAGTGTTCTTATGCATCTCAATAATATCAAGTTTCCTCGTTTTATGCTGACAGATTTTATGTTGCACTTCTTTTGCCTTCTTATGCAAGTTGCCTTTGGTTTCAATAACTTGTTTGTTTACAAAATCCCCTTGCATAGGAAGTGGGTTCGACTTAAATGTGTGTGTGTTTTTGCTTCTTAATGCTCTCTTTCACTTCAATTCATATCCCTATGAGAGCTTCTTCAAAATTATCATGCCCATCTTAATGGCTATAAAGAAAGAGCTTTATGGGAGACAACCCAATTTGTTTTTGCTTTTAGTTTGTTTTTGTTTCTTTGAGTCTTGGAAGTTATTACTTCGATAATAACCGCTCCTTATCCGTTTTGTTTGGTTTTTGTGTCAAGATCAACCTCTAATGAGAGAGAAGTAAGATTTGGGGAAGTTGCTGTCCCGAAACAGATTTTTGTGCTTCACCGTAAAAATTTGTGAGAGACCTCTGTATGTCGGATTGAGCTGTAATTTTTTGTTCGTCTGCCCCAGGTTGTTATTTAACTTTCGTTAGTTTTTCACTTTTTGATTTGAGCAACAGAAGATTTTTGACAAAATTGATCTTTACCTGCTGGTCTGTTTTGACAGATTTTGCCACTCTTGCATTTGCTTCTTTATTCGATTTCCTTTTTGAATTCTTTTTGGGTTTTCGGAAGGAATTGCTACAGTAGATTTTGTTTTGATGGTTTTCAGTTGAAGTTGGACTCAAAAGGTTTTATCACTTCACTTATACTAATGTTGCTAATGAGAACTGTGTGAAGTTTTGTGTGAAAGAAATTTCCAGGAAGGGGAGATAATGGTGTAATAGGGAAGAGAAGGGTTTTATGACTCAAGTAATAAGTGTATGAAGATGAAGATATTGATGTTATTCAAGTGATGTCTTCGGAAGAATCTACTAGATACCAAATTTAGATACCTGCAGAGTCCGTTTCCAACTAGGTAACAGTTCTGGTAAGAAAAGTTCCGCGAAAATACAATCCAACTATATTTTTGTAGTTTTCAGTCAATAAGGAAATCTACGAAGCGAAAAAGAGACGGAAACGGAGCCAGGGTGTTTCACACCACCCTGTGGCGCGGGCCCACCCCTGGCCGCGCCACCAGGTGGTGAGTCCACTCCGGACTCCGTCTCCGACTCGTTTTCTCCCAGTACCTTCCTTTTGATATGAAACTTCGTAATATATAACCGCTGGACCCCCCGAGGTTCGTATATCGTGTTTTCGTCGTGTTTTTGTTTCGATCTGTTTCTGCCAGGACATACTCTTTGAAAGTTTAGAAGCACAATGGTGTCAGCCAAGGATAAAGGGAAGGAGCCCATGGAGGAAGACCTCCAAGACCCCGGGAAGGAGAAGGAGATCAAGAGTGAAGGTGAAGAGGAGTAAAGCCAACACCCGCACACCGGCACTACCGTTGCAAGCATTGGAGTGGTGGCAAATCCAGCCATTGGAGGGAATCCTCCTCATCACCGTTCAGATCCCTGGTCACTTCCTCCACGCACCAAGAATCCTTTCCATACCCTTATCCATGAGCATCAATACCAGAATATGCCAAAGGGGAAATTACCCTCCAATTGGGATTTGCCTCGTTCTAGCCATGCAGGAAAAGAAGACTTCAAGGAGGAAGAGTGGGGAAAGAATAGCAAGAGCTAGAATTCTCAACACGACATGATCATGAGCCGCATTGAGCAAAACTCACATCTGATTCATAATCTCACTTTCGAGATTGAGGACTTGGGGAAACTGATCAGAGAGCTCATCAAGAGGATACCACCACCACCTAAGGAGTAATTCGTCATCAGGTTTGGCATCCCCTTGGTTTGTTCCAAGCTTGGGGGAGTGCCGCGGTATCATATCACTATCTTCTATCTTTTTACCTTTTTAGTAGAGTAATATCATGAATAGAGGAGTTATTATGTAGTATGGTTTGCATTATGGAAGTGTCCCCTCTCTCGTTAGATATGTATCCCTTGGTGTGAGTTTCCGTTATGGAATATTAATGAGAAATTCTATCATTCACTCTTTTGCATAGCTTGTATTAGTTTTCAATTCGTGGTTATATGATTGATCTTGTTGTTAGTATTGGTATCACTTTGGGATCATTGAGTTAATTTAGTTGGTTTTGACAAACCTGGCTCGGTCAGTAACAACACCTTTTTGAGAGTTGAAAAGAAAAAGATAGACGTACTCTAAAGACAAATAATTTCATCATCTTTCTTTCTTGATTTGCTCATAAGTCTAGTATTCTCTAGTTAAGATCTTTTGTGCTTCCAAGGAAGATTGCATGTTTGTCTTTATCACTTGTATGTTTGTTTGTTTCCTTCAACTCTTGTACTTGCTACCCAGCCTTGCTAGCCAAAAACCTGTACTGAGAGGGATTTCTTCTCGTGCATCCACCTCCTTTAAACCAAAACCCATGCCATTTGCGTCCACCATACCTACCTAGTAGCATTATTGCTATTCCAAGTAAATTCCTATTTTATCTACCTCCAAAATTAAACTTGTTATGTGAAAATTAGTGATTAAAGCTCTCACGAACTTGATGGCACACTTTACTTTCTTGCATTTAATAAACTTGAACCATTGGGTCCTTCTTTGCTGCGTATATGCTTGCGCTTTATGAGTTGAAGTTAGCCAAACCATGTATCATGGGGACCGCTTTCAACACTTCATTTGGTACTTTGTACCTAGTTGATATCATGTTATTTTGCTTATGGATCCCGACGGTGTGAAATAAAAGTGGAACTTGTAAGATCATGGAGTTTATATGTGTGTTAGAGAAACGCCTGGGCCGCTAGCCTAAGCCATGCCTAATCATGGTGGAAACTTGCAGCATAACTATAGTGAGCATTCTATGAAGCATCCTCAATAAAAACCTATGCAAATAGCAAATAAAAAGATCGCTGAGATGCTCACTGTCTTCTTGCCTTGTCATTTTGATTATGGGATAGCTCCTGTGTCATGTGCAAGGGGTACCCCGTTGGCGGTTCTCAATGATACGCATGTATTTACAATGACAAGAGCTTGCTCGTGACTGAAGTTGAGTAGCATGAGGATCGGTACTCATAAGTAAGGGAAATGGGACTCCAATTTATAACTTGTCAAGCATATCCTCTTAGTTGTGTCACTTTAACCTTAATCACCTAAAGATGCCTATGATAGGGCAATGAGAGCTGAAAGCTAGTAAGTATCATAATTTTTGGGAGCTCTTTATGAGACTTGCAATCCCTGCTTCCCTCTGCGAAGGGCCTTTCTTTTACTTTGTAGTTGAGTCAGTAAACCTATTCCCTTCTATCTCAGCAAGTATTTTGAGTTGTTGTGTTTCATTCATTCATATGATGATTTATTCAATCATGTTTCTTATGTTCCTTGTTTTTCACATTTTTCTCTTATCTTGATGTTTACTACTTTGAAAGCTTTCATTGAAAAACCAGCTATTTGTGAACTCCAGCAAATTATCAACTATTCTTCGATCAAGAGCTAAGTTTGCCATTACCAATTATGGTTCACTTTATGTATCTTTATTGTGTTTCCTTTACTTATTACAAGTTGAGTTATATAATAGTGAGTTGTCTTCTATTTTGATCTATGCTTTTGATGAATGTGATGCTTCTTGTCCGTATTCTTTTATCGACTCTTCACTCCATAAACCTGAGGCCATGTTTATTAAGCTCAGTTTCGCTTGGGGACAAGCGAAGTCTAAGCTTGGGGGGAGTTGATACGTCCATTTTGCATCACTATTCTATGTCTTAATTCACTATTATTCATTGATATATTTCGTATTGAGAGGTGATACTTATGCTATTTCATCTATTTCTGCATGGCTGATGACTTTTGGAGCATGGACCACTGTAGTCAGGATTCTGATGGAAAAGGTGCAGTTTGGAGGCAAAATTCGCGAAGATCAGAAAATCCGGGAAAATATACGGAAAATCCTATTTTTCCAGAAGACTAAGGATGCCAGAAGATGGAGTGGAGGTGGGCCACAGGGGGCCCACACCACCCCATGGTGCGGGCAGGCCTAGGCCACGCCTGGAGGTGGTGTGGCCGCCCTGCCCACTCCAGCCTCTCCCCTCTGGCGTATATCATCCTCCCGAAACCCTAAGACTCGGGGAGCAACCACAAAAGATTCCGGCGCCTCTGCGGGGCGGAAAACACCGAGAGAGAAAGATCTCTCCGGCAGACAGATTTCTGCCAGGGGAATTCCTTCCCGGAGAGGGGAGATCGTCGCCATCAACACCACCATCAAGCTAGACTTCATCGGGATCATCATCATCATCATCATCACCATCATCATCACCATCATCATCACCATCAGCACCCTCATCACCATCTCCATATTGCTGTAACAATTGAGTTGAATCTTGCATTAGTTCATAGGGGAAACTTTCCCGGTGTTGATTACTCTTTGTAGTTGATGCTATTGAGTGAACCATTGAATTATTGTTTATGTCCAAATTGGTATACATCATTATTCCATCTCTGATCATGATCCATATGATGTCTTGTGAGTAGTTCGTTTTGTTCTTGAGGACATGGGAGAAGTCTTGTTGTTAGTAGTGGAGTTGTGTTGAGAAAGATTCAATAGATTGTTATTTAAGTTGTGGTGTACTTCTTCTAGTGGTGTCATGTGAACATTGACTACATGACACTTCACCTATAAGGGCCTAGGGGAATGCATTGTGTATTTGGCTACTAATCGTAGGGGTTGCCGAAGTGATAGAAACCTGAACCCCCGTTAGGAAACCATTGCACAAGGGACATAAGGGTCTTAGAGTTTAAAGCTGTGGTTAGGTTTCTACCTTAATTACTTTCTTGTACTTACGGATGTTTGCAAGGGGTATAATCACAAGTATGTATTAGTCTTGGATGGGGCGGTACATTAGCACAGGTTCACCCACACAACACTTAGCAAACTAAAGAAGATTAATCGACTATATGAAGCGAAAGCACTTGACAGTCTTCCCATGTGTCCTCGAGAACGTTTGGTCATCTTAAGTAATACGACCGGCTTGTCCTTTGCTGCATAAAGGATTGGGCCACTTGCTGCATTTATTCCTACTATCTTTTATTTACTCGTACTTTGTTTACTTACTTTATCGAAAACCCCTAAAAATCCGTTTGCTAAGTATTTGCAGAGAATTCCTGATCCATACCACTAGCCAGCACCTTCTGCTCCTCGTTGGGTTCGACACTCTTACTTATCGAAAATATTGCGATACACCCCCTATACTTGTGGGTCATCATCCCCCGCCTCTATTGTAAACCCTAGGCATGATATTTGGAATTAGTGGAAACCCCTTGTGGATCTATCTAGTTCTTGCATCAAGCTCCTTTGACAAAGGAGCAAAAAATATCCCAAACCTCGTTGGAGTTTGCATCGTGCCTCCGTGTTGTACAAGGCCTAGGCATCGGAGTCCCTTTGCCTAGACGTCAATATCTCACCAAGTCTCCCTCCTCGTCGTGCCGGTTCGAGAGAGAGTCCTCCGCCCGACGCTGATCCTAGGAATTGCGCTGGACCGATCACCACCGGCGTGAGCTATTTGTGTGTATCATGGTTTTGCGTGTGTGTGTTCATCGCGTTCTTAATGCGTGAGTTTGCCGTGTTCATCCTCCCCTCCTCTCCCCGCACTCCATCCTTGATTTGAACGGGATTCGTGAAAGATCGGGCCACCCTAGAGGTTTGCCCTCAACATAAAGTTTATGATTAAGTAATATATCATGCTATAACTGTATTGAAAGGAAACTCAATACATGTGTGATATATAAACAACCAGGGGTTCCCGGTGAAACTCTAGTCACTAGTTCATTGGTCAACAGATGATCAAGGTTTCCTGATCATGTAGCATTTATGTTAGTTGGAAATGAAGTCAATTCATTCCGAGAATGAGAGGATGAACCAATACCCAACCTAAATATCGTGACCCGATCATGTCACAAATTTCAAGTAACGATGATTAGAATAGACCTCGTAGACTATTCCTTAGACAGTGAGACTGTATCAATCAATGTCTCTCGAGAATGCTTAGATAACATCAAACGTCACTTATGAAAGAGTGATCATAAAGGTATGTTCAGGTATTCGAAGGAACCACATAGGAAATATATGTCAAGAGCGGGATTTGTCCGTCCGCGTCATGGGAAGATACTCAAGGGCCCACTCAAAGAAGTTGTATCCAATAGCTGCGCAGCGTGTGATTTGATCAGAGGGATATCACTTGTCGAAACGAGTCAATTAGCATTGTTTGGTATCGAGATTGAACACGACATGGTGATGTCATTGATCAGATCTCAGGCAATGTAAGTATCGAGAGACAAAAGTAATAAGACGCGACTGTCCCGGTTCAAACGATGAAAGTTCTTCGTGTAATGCACAGGGGTCACATGGCCATCCAGGTCCCTCTGTCGATCATTGGTCCGGGAGTGTCCCGACCATGTATGGAGTGTTCCCGAACCGTGGGGTATTACGCTTAAGGGCTTGATGATGCTTAGAGAGTGTTTACAGGATCGGTAGAATCACCGAAGAAGAGAAGAGAGAAAACCGAAAGGGTTTTGGTAAGTCCGGAGGATGTCTGGAGTGGAGGTGGAAGGTGTTTCATAGCCACGAAGATTGAATAATATGTGAATGAATGTTAAATATTGATTTAATCATTTATTCATAATTATTTAATAAAATAAAAATCAATTAAAGGTAAAAAAGGCTTAATGGGCCAATTCCGGTGGGAGAAGGGCCCATGAGGGAAAGGCAAGAGGAGAGAGGGGGGAAGGGGGTGGCCGGCTGGGCCTAGCCCCCCTCCCGTGCGAGGCCCACTAGGGCTGGCCAGCAGGTGCCCCTTCTCCCATCCTTTAGTCCCACCCCGGGACTTTGAGGGAGGTAGTACCTCCCCTCCCCTATATATAGTGGGTATTTTGACCAGAAAATACACACAATATTCAATAAAAGGTTTCCTCACTTTTGGAGAGACCTCCGATTGATATTTCTCTCTCTCCCGTGACCGTGGTCCCAAGTTCAAACTGCGCGAACGAGAGACATCTTCACCGCGGAGCGCCGTCACGCTGTGGGGATTGGGATCCATGAGCTCTACTTCCACAACTGCTACTGGATCGGGGAAGCGGGAGTCATCACTAGGCACCAAATGTGTGTAACTCCTCGCGAGGTGTCACACTTGGGGCACTAGGAGTTGTTGGAGCCGCAGGAGCGCGAGGACTTCAACATGACCTTGAGGTCGGCTTCGGATCGTCCACATCAACCATGCTCTCCCGAGCGTTGAGAACTCTTTTCGGTCTTCGAGGGTAAGTTCGCGAAAAGCCCCTCCCGTTACTGTATTACTAATAGATAGGTCCTGACAGCATCAGGGGTTCATGGGCGTAGGGTAAAATTTTATTGTTTTCATACGCGAACCCCTACAGTGGTATAAGAGCTAGATCTACGCGTAGTAATGCTAGTACGGGTAGAACACACAAGATGTAGCGTGTGGGCGTTGATCTTTTAGTGTATAGCCTCCCACGTGTACTTGTGTATACCACAGTAATGCTTGATGAAGTGCCCGCAATCGACTTTATGCGTTCATTCGCGAGACTGGTCCACGCTTGACATACGGCTTGTACCGTATAAAGTGGCTTTGGAGGATGTCTGTCTCTCTCGCATTAGTTGGTATGCCATTTGCAACAGAGGGCCCCAAAAGGGGTATAGTATAGACAACTACTTAATCAACGTTGTGGTGAAAATTTGTAGGTAAGAACGGTTCTTGTGCGAAAGCCCATTCAGCCATGTAAAATCTGCAAAGACAAAGTAGAGGCGTCTAACTTTGTTTTGTAGGGGGGGGGGGCGTTGCTTTGTGATATGGTTGTTGCAAAGGTAAAGTGCTTACCTTATGTTACGAAGTAGTAATAGACAGTCACGGATGTGACGAACTACCACGCCGGAAAGACACCGGTACCCTGGTGTCCACGGCACCGGAACCCTGGTGTCGAAATTCGGTGACACCGGATGGAGATCACGACGTGAAGGACCATATCACATCGCATTCACATTCAATATTATTATTTGTATATCTTATTGTGTGCTAGTATTAGATACTCGACGGTAGCCTAATAAGATGATCCCTATTAAAAATTACCAATGATTGTGTTCCCCCTTAGTGTGCACCATCAAGAAAGTTCTTCGGTATTAGGCAGCACCGTGATGATCGGGTGTCAGACATATCTACGTTCGCATACAGTGGGTGTAAGCCATGTTGCACAACGAATACACTAAGGTTGAGTTGGGGAGCCTAGCATGTGTAGACACGGCCTCGGAACACGGATGGTCGAAAGATCGAGCTTGAGTCGCATGAATGATGTGACTAATGTTTAGCGTCCACTCTAGAACCCACATTGATGGACATGACGACCGGGGGAGATGTGGGAGAAAAGGGGTCATGTTATCGCTAGAACCCTTTAGAGGATACGTGGTTTTTAGTGGAGTTATTATTATTAACTCATTTAATTATAAACTTAGTCTAAATTCCTTTTTATAATTATAAATGTAGAAAATGGTTCTCCCGAATGCTATCTTTCATGTTGACGATTGGTTAGATGAAGAGAAGCTCAGGCTAGACAGATCAAACTTCTCTATGTGGGTTGCGCGCCTCCACGTTCTTCTTAGCGAGAATGACGTGGTCGACTATATACTCAACGAGATGGGTTTGGATCAGCCCAGTAACTTAGAGACCCTAGAGCAGCGGGAAGACCGTTATTACCGTCGTGAGATGGCCTCCTTCATATCAGTGATGATGCGTTTCGGGATGGTGGATGAGCTAGACGTGGGCGGCCCGACCCGAAAAAAGCCCACGAGTCGGGCCTGGGCTTCAGATCTGCGGCCCGATGGCTGCACGGGTTGGTCTTGGGCCAAAGAAAACACGCGAATAAGGGGAGGCCGACCTGTGGCCCGGAGGATTTCGCACAGCGCGAGCCAGGCTCGGGCCTGGTGTTAGGACCCGATAACCGGGCTAGGCCGGGCTCGGGCCTAGAAAATGTCAGGCGGGCCTTTTCCGGCCCGGCCAGAGCCCAACTTGTCTCAAAAAATGCCCAGGTATAGTTGGCACACAACGTGCTCTTGGGAGCATCCGGCGTGTGTGCTTTGCCTGTGCCAAGTTTGGACTTTATTGTAATTTTGTTTTCTGCTGAGGATGTTTCTAGAAAATGTGGGTCCTTTGGGTCCCACCCTTGTAATCTTGTTTAAATCAATACATGGAAGTTTGCAAAAAAAAAGATGAATGTTTTTTTTTGCAGGAAAAAGATGAATGTTTTATTTAGAGAAAAAATGCAATGAAGATGCGGCAGGATCGAAGGCGACCGAGATGGCCTATTATTGATTCTTCGGGAGAAGGCAAGTGTTTCCAAGAGTTTGATTGATTGTTTACAATGGTTGGCGACCGTCAATTGGACGTTCCGGATCAAAAAAAATCCACCGGCGTAAATGCTCCTTTTTGACGTGCCACAGGGGCAATGCTTCACGTAAACCGCACCTTCTTAATGGCATACCGACGGCCAGCCAAAGTACAGTTGCAAAAACTTCCAAATGAAGAGCCGAGCAAGCTGGGATTCCGACGCGCAATCGTCTGCCTGCTAAATTTAACCAGCCGCCGCTCTTCCCTACCAAATCAAGCGCATAGACGGCCTCCTTTTCACGGCTCCTCCTCGGCCTCTTTCCCCTCCCCCGTCTCCACCTCCACCTCCACCTCCACCTAATAAGGCCCCCACCCCACGCTCCCAATCCGAGGTCAAAACTTTCACCACGCAGTCTCGACTCGAGGGGGGGAGGGGAACAGTGCGAAAAGCGAAACGCCTCAGTCCAGCGGGGGCCAGAGCAGCCAGCCGCGCGCAGGATGGCGAAGCTGCACCTCTCGTCCTTCTCCCGGCGCCCGACCCTGCACCAGCTCGCGGCCGTCGCCCTGCTCTGCGCGCTGTCCTACTTCGCCGGCGTCTGGCACCACGGCGGCCTCACCGCTGCCCTCGGGGGCGGCGCCGCCTCCTCCTCCTCCGTCTCCATCGCCACCACCGCCTCCGTCTCCTGCGTCTCTCCATCCCCGACCGCCCTCAAGCGCGGCGGCGGCGGCGGCTCCTCCCCGCCCCTCGACTTCGCCGCGCACCACGCCGCGGAGGGGATGGAGCTGGAGTCCGCGCCGGCGCAGCGCGTCTACGAGGCGTGCCCGGCCAAGTACTCCGAGTACACGCCGTGCGAGGACGTCGAGCGGTCGCTGCGGTTCCCGCGGGACCGGCTGATGTACCGGGAGCGGCACTGCCCCTCGGAGGGCGAGCGCCTGCGGTGCCTCGTGCCGGCGCCCAAGGGGTACCGCAACCCGTTCCCGTGGCCGGCCAGCCGGGACGTCGCGTGGTTCGCCAACGTGCCGCACAAGGAGCTCACCGTCGAGAAGGCGGTGCAGAACTGGATCCGCGTCGACGGCGACAAGTTCCGCTTCCCCGGCGGCGGAACCATGTTCCCCCACGGCGCAAGCGCCTACATCGACGACATCGGAAAGCTCATCCCTCTCCACGACGGATCCATCCGCACCGCCATCGACACCGGATGCGGGGTAAACTATTCCCTTCCCCCAAAACACATTATCGCTTACCTTATTTTGAATCACGCGGCCGAAAAGAAGCGTTTTATGGTAGTAAAAAAACCGGGGGTTAATTGAGGTTTAAGAACAGGGAGCGGAGATCTCGGGAATGAGATTGATTTGCTTTGCGGGTGTCCGAAGTTTCCAGTAGACTGCATGATCCTCGTCTGGGCCTGCGCATATGGGTCTGGCCCGGGAAGGAGCTGCTGCTCCCACCCGATCACCGATCACTCGATCAGAGACCCCTTTTTTTAGAAGATTTGGTAGCACTTGTTAACCTTTCGCATTTGTAACGTAGCCATTAGACAGGCTGTCCACAGTGTTTCTTTGAGAAAGGCTCAACTGGGCACACTAGATCTGTTATCTTTTCAGTAACGCCACTGATCACTTGGTTACGTACATACACACGCTAGTTCGTTTATAAAGTGTCCCACGTGCACATCAATTACAACTCGAGCCTGCCTGTTGCAGTTGCTTTCCACGGATCAGACTCTCTGTAGGAATCTGAATCTGCTGGTGCAGTGATTTCGTCAAAACGCATTGCCTTCAGAGTGTCACTGCCCTCTTGCTCTTACTCACTGTGGAGGCAACTTTGGCCTGGAAATTTTCAACTGTTTGTTTAGGAGGGTCCACCGTTCTAGTGTGTGCCTTGTAGGAACTGGGTTTTCAGCTGCCTAACTTGCTACATTGCCCTGCTCAGGTGGCAAGCTGGGGAGCATATTTGTTGTCACGCAACATCCTGGCCATGTCCTTCGCTCCGCGGGACTCTCACGAGGCGCAGGTGCAGTTTGCGCTGGAACGTGGCGTTCCCGCCATGATCGGTGTGCTCGCCTCCAATCGGCTCACCTATCCCGCCCGCGCTTTCGACATGGCGCACTGCTCCCGCTGCCTAATCCCCTGGCAGCTCTACGGTACGTACCTTAATGATTGCACCCTAAAACCGCCAGTGATTGAGATTTTTCATTGCATTATTCGTTACTACTTAATGTGCACATGGACACGCAGATGGTCTGTACTTGATCGAGGTCGACCGCATTCTGCGTCCTGGGGGCTATTGGATCTTGTCAGGACCACCAATCAACTGGAAGAAGCACTCGAAGGGGTGGCAGAGGACCAGGGAGGACCTGAATGCAGAACAGCAAGCCATCGAGGCAGTTGCCAAGAGCCTCTGCTGGAAGAAGATCAAGGAAGTTGGCGACATTGCAATCTGGCAAAAGCCTACTAATCACATGCACTGCAAGGCCTCGCGCAAGGTCATCAAGTCCCCACCATTCTGCTCGAATAAAAATCCAGATGCTGCCTGGTAACTTTGCAGTACCACATTCTCCATTTTGAAGTGCGACTCACGGTTATGATGCATACGATAAGATATATTCTTGTGATTTATTGTATTTTAGGTACGAAAAGATGGAGGCCTGTATATCTCCACTCCCGGAGGTTAGTGACATCAAGGAGGTTGCCGGTGGTGAGTTAATGAAGTGGCCGCAGAGGCTCACTGCCGTACCACCTAGAATTGCCAGTGGTAGCATTGAGGGAGTCACCGATGAAATGTTTAAGGAAGATACCAAGTTATGGAAGAAGAGAGTTGCGCACTACAAGTCCGTGATAACTCAATTCGGGCAGAAGGACCGGTACCGCAACTTGCTGGATATGAATGCCCACTTTGGTGGCTTTGCTGCGGCATTGGTGGGTGACCCTATGTGGGTAATGAATATGGTCCCAACTGTTGGGAACTCCACAACCCTTGGGGTGATATTTGAGCGTGGCCTCATTGGAAACTACCAAGACTGGTAAGTTATTGCACTGCAAACATTGCTCCTCTAAAACAGTGATAAAGATCATCACCTATTTTGTTGGGGTGTGTGACCTATTTCTGTATCGCTGCAGGTGTGAGGGCATGTCCACCTATCCCCGGACCTATGACCTTATTCATGCTGATTCAGTTTTCACTCTCTACAAGAACAGGTAAACATAAGTTGCTGATGAAATTGAAATTCTAGGTTGCCCTTTCGATGTCCTAGTAGTATTTGATAGTGATTGTTGTTCTTCTCTATGTTAGCCAGTCTGCCATACGATTATGCTTGTCTAGTTTGAATTGTAAACTGGTTCCACCCAGTCAAAACCTGACAAAATTAACTTTCTGCTTGCAAGATGTGAGATGGACACTATTCTGCTGGAGATGGACAGGATCCTGAGGCCGGAGGGCACGGTGATCATCCGAGATGATGTTGACTTGCTAGTGAAGATAAAGAGCATCACGGACGGGATGAGATGGAATAGCCAGATCGTGGACCACGAAGATGGTCCGCTCGTCCGGGAGAAGCTCCTCCTTGTCGTGAAGACATACTGGACACTCGGGGATGAAAAACAATAGCAATAGCGTGAAATAATAAAAAGGTTGAGAAGTTGGCATATACTGGGCAGATCTCACAATTGTCTTGCTTCCACTGTTTTGCCTTTTTGATTTTGATGAAGCTTAGTTTCTTGAGTATTCTTTGGCGAAATAGTAACATAATGCAGATCTGCCCAATCTGTTATGGTGTAGTAGAAGAGAAGGGGAAGTAGCAAAGATTTTGATATGAAAGGACAGCCAAATAGGGTAAAGAGAGATTGCTGTACAGAGTTAATTATAAGTTCACCGTGGCTGTTCTGTGGTTACTGAATCTTCCCATAGATGGTTACAACCTTTAGAAGGAGTTGTTCTTCAGTAATTTGGTTCTACCTACTTTCTAACAGTACATAATCCGGTGATGAAACGTCTCCCACGCTGGTGATGAAACGTCTGCCACGCTAAATACATGCACGACATTTTCGCTCATGCGCATGCAGTTGTCACTCTGAACTTGACCTTTGCCTTTGACCTTCCATCTTGCTGTAAGTTGGGTGTACCACACCAACGCGACTGTAGATCGGGCTGCAACGTTTAGGTTCCTGGTCACGCTTCCTTTTCGCACAAACTTCAAAAAATAGGCCTTCTTACCGAGCTGCTCTTCAGAGGAAACATGACGATTTAACAACAGAAGGGACTCGTAAATGAAATAGATAGGTCACATGTCATATTCAGAGCCAGCATCTCCTCGTTATTTTGTGCAGACGTCATGGTCGGTGCCGAGAGCAAAATTTCCCAAAAATCTGCCAGAAAAATCGCAGCTAAGCTGACCAGCCAAAAAGGGATATTGGCAGAGATGTATAACACAATTTTGTCGTTGTCAGGCCATACTGTTTTGTCCCTATCTTACGAGGACGACATATTTATTTTGATGAAAGTTTTCAGCCAAAATAAGAAATTAGTACTCCCTCTGTTCCAAAGGAAGTGACACACACATTTCAATGTTAAACTTTGACCATTAATTTGACTAACTACATATTTGTTACATACTATAAAAATCATGTCACTGAATTCATATTCGGACGAAGGTTTGAATGATATGATTTTTACAACAAATATCTTATGATTTTTTAGTTAATTATAAAATTATGGAAAACTTGGGCTGCCACCTAAATTGGCAAGGGTGGAAGGAAGCGATTTGACCTAATTACGATTTTTGCTCTAATAAAAATGGAATGAAACCAACGTTTAATTTATCAACTAAAAAATATAAATATGCTACGTTCATCTATGTGCACCAATAATTTATGCTAAGTAAGACAAGTAACTATGTAATAGCAAGATAGATAACATCAAGTACGAAGGCAATCACAAAGTAAATTGCATATGTAAAGATCTCAAATATAGTAATAACTGAGGCACCCATAGACGAAGTTTTATCCCGCACTTTCAAAGAAGCTAATCTCCGTTGGAGAGGTGCGGCGGTGTAATACACCCCGGATGCCGCAAAAGGATTACCTTAAGGTGTGGTCACACAATGCACACCAAACGCCACACAAGTCGTCACCCCAATATGTAGAGGCACACCACTCATCGATGCTACAAAATATCACCTTATTCTTCCGAATGCGCACCACCAAGGTGGGCACCCGATCCACTATGCTTGAGGACGGTCACGAAACTTGTACAAGCTTGGGGAAATCTCCACAACTCAATTGATGGCTCCCAAGTAATCACCACCAAGGCCACAACGCCATCTAGGGTTCTAAGGACCCAAGAAGAACAAGCTCCATGAACATGTTCCAGAAGTCACAAGCTCCAGGTTCCAAGAACCCAAGAGTAATAAGCTTCTCTCTTTTACCAACTAATTATCCATACAGAATTGAAACCCATGCACCAAATGCAATGGTAAGAATAGAAGTGTTCAAGTCCTTCTCTCCAAAATGCCACTAAAGCTAAAAAAAATAATGCGAGAATAAAATAGGAAGAACACAAGAGAAAATCCACAAAAGACTCCAAGATCTGTATCCTATATGTTCCCTCACTTAGAGAAGAGATTGATTGGTGAAAATATAGATCTAGATGTTGGAAATATGCCTAAGAGGCAATAATAAAGTTATTATTATTATATTTAGTTTTTATGATAAGTGTTTATTCTCCATGCAACAATTGTATTGACCATAAACTAAATGCATATGTAGATATATAAACAACACTATGTCCCTAGTAAGCCTCTAATGGACTAGTTAGTTGATTAAGTGATTATTAAGGTTTTTCTAACCATGGACAAGTAATGTCATTAGATAATGAGGTCATATCATTAGGAGACCGGTGAGATGGATAGACCTAATTTAAAGCATAACATTTGATCAGTCACTATGTTTAATTGATGTAGCTTTCGTAAATGTCAAATATCATTTCCTTAGACCATGAGATCATGTTACTCCCTAGTACCGGAAGAATTCTTTATGGACATCAACCATCACTTCATAATTGGGTGATCGCAAAGGTGTTCTTTAGGTATCTCGGAAAGTTCTTGTTAGGTTGCATGGATCAAGACTAGGATTTGTCACTCCATGTGACGGATAGATATCAGTGGACCCTCTTGCTAACATAACATAACATCCTAAGTAGCTTGCAAGCATGTGACTAATGTGTTTAGTCATGGGGATATTATATTAAAAAATGAGTAAAGAGAAATTGCTGGTAACGAGATTGAAATAGGTATGGTGATACCGACGATCGAATCTCGGGCAAGTAATATATCACGAGACAAGGGGAATTGGATACCAGGTTAATTGAATCCATGTCATCGTGGTTCAACTGATGAAAGATCTTTTGGAATGTGTGGAAACCATTATGGACATCCATGGTCCCACTGTTGGTTATTGATCGAAGAGGTGTCTTGATCATGTCGACATGTTCTCAAACCCGTAGGGTCACACACTTAACGCTTCAATGTCACTAGGGTTTGACGAGATAATAGATGGTGTTATCAAAGTCTGATTTGAAGTATCAGATGCGATCCTATATATTGTAGGGTTCCGAAGTAGAAAACAAAATATTTCTAACTATGCGAACATTAATACCAGGATCTATACTATGTAGACGTAAGTAACGGAAAACGAAAATGGTATTCATACCCTTGAAGACCGGGGAACGCCTAACGCAGGAAGGTGTATGTTGATGAAGACGAACAGCTCCAATCACCCCAAGTGTGATGCCTCCAAAGTTCTACACACGTTCGGTGTAGGCGATGTCTCCCGGAATCCGATCCAGCCAAGCACCGGAAGAAAAAAGATGGCGGACCGAAGATCACACAACGGTAGTGTGAAGGTGGAGAACTCAAACCCCCCGAAGTCCTCTCCAATATTACAGAGAAAACCTCAAAGGAAATGAGAGAGAGAGAGGAGAGAATGGGATGGTTTCCAAGGGGAGGTGATGACCCCTATATATAGTGGGAGGGGAGGGGCACCACCCAAGGGGCAGGCAGTGTGGGACTATTCCCACAACCACTGGCCACTAAGGGGGAGCCGCTGACCTAGGTGAGCCCCACATGGGGAGCCCACTAGGGCCTGGCCGGCTGGCTCTCCTTCCTATGCACCTTGCCCCTTTGGGCCTCCCCTCCGGGTGAGGCCCATTAGCAAAGGACTGCCTATTTAAAATAAAATAAAAATATATATTTTAATATTAATTCAACTACTTAATATAAAATACATATATTATTATATTCCTTCATTCCGAAACTCCTCTCGGACCCCTCCGATCAACATCGGGTATTAGACGAAACTATTCCGGTTTCTCTCTCTCATTTCTCCTGTGGTGCCGTATCAATCCCTATGCGTCCCCACCCTTAAGCGTGACACCCTTCGATTCTAAAACACTCCATACATGATCGAGACCTCTTTCGTATCAATGATCATCAGCGGGACCTGGATGCCCATGATGACCCCCGTGCATTTCACGAATCTTACCTATTGAACCTTTAATGTCGCTCCCCATTCCCTTTGCCACTTGATACCTAGTTCATCCGAGGTTTGATCTCCGGTATCTTCATAGCTAGTTCTATCTCGTTACCGATGAACTTGTTTACTTGTTCCTATATCGTTGCATTCCGTGACCTAGTCACATGCTTGCAAACTTCCTTAATGCAACGTCACCAAGATGGCCATGTGTATCTATCCATTACGTGGATTTGGCAAATCCTGGTCTTGATATGTACTCCTCTACATGTTCCTTTGGAAAACCTGAGTGGCACCTTTTTTATCACCCTTTTATGGCTTGATTGATGCCATCTAAGCTCCCTCTAGAACGGTGATTTGTATTATCTCATAGTCAAAGGATTAGGTTACGAGATTACTTTTTTTAACATCAATGATGAACGTTTGTAACTAGATCTCATTGAGATATAACGTGTTGGGTGTTTGTCTATCACATCATTCAACCAATAATGTGATCTCATTGTCAATTGGCATAAATGCCCATGATCTCGAAACCCTAGATCATCCTCATTACCAACGAGCTACTTCGTAGAGGTAACTAGAGACACAGTTTGTCTACACATGACACGTGTATTAACGTTTCATATTAACACAGTTATAGCATGGTATGAAGCGTATTATGAACATACAAGAGATATATCAAATAAAACACTTTAATATTTGCCTCTAGGGCATATCTCCTCCAGTCTCCCACTTGCACTAGTGTACAAATTAATCTAGTTTATAATAGGCAAGAGCCTAACACCAATGGCATCATAGTGTTGTTCATGCTTGGCTTGTAGAAGACCTTTAGTCAAAGGATCTGCAATATTCAGATCCGTGTGTACTTTGCAAATCTTGATTTCACCTTCATCAACATGTTGTCGGATGATGTGAAAAGGTAGGTTGATATGTTTGGCCGTGGAATGATTTCTTGGTTCCTTTGTGTTTGTAATAGCACCCGTGTTGTCACAATAGATCGTCATGGGGTCTTGCACGCTTGTAATAACTCCTAGTTCAGTGACGAAATTCCTTAGCCAAACGGCTTCATGTGTTGCTTCAACAGCGGTGATGTATTCTGACTCCATTGTAGATTGTGCTTCTACTGGTTGCTTCCTGCTCTTCCAGCTTACCGCCCCATCATTCACCATAAACACATATCCCTTCTGAGACTTCAAGTCATCAGGATCCATGTTCTAGCTCGCATCGACGTAACCAGTTACACTTAGAGCTTCGTCGCTACCTCCATAGACTAGGAACATATCCTTTATTCTCTTGAGATACTTTAGGATATTTTTCATAGCTGTCCAATGATGCCACATCAGGTCGAGTACTTAACATAGCATACATGATAGAGCCTCTGGCTGAGGCATAGGGGATGTTAGCCATCCTTTCTCTATCAACATCTGTTGCTGGACATTGAGTCAAACTCAGTGTGCTACCTCTTACTACAGGCACAAAACCTCTTTTGGCCTCTTCCAATTTGAACCGTTTCAAAATCTTCTCTATGTAAGTACTCTGACTTAATGCAATTAGGCGTCTCGACCTATCTCTATAGATCTTGATGCTAATATATATGCAGCTTCACCTAAGTCCTTTTATGCTTTTATGCTTTCTAGATGTTCCACATTATTCCCCATAAGTAATATGTCGTCCACATATACTACAAGGAAAACTAGTGAGCTCCTACTCACTTTCTTGTAAACATAGAACTCTTGTTGATTTTGGACCAATCCAAAATTCTTGATCACTTGATCAAAACGTTGGTTCCAGCTCCGAGTTGCTTGCTTCAGTCCATAAATGGATCGCTGAAGTTTGCATACTTTCCCAACATCCTTGGGATCAATAAAACCTTCATGTTGCATCATATACAATTCTTCTTAAATGTGTCCATTAGGAATGCGGTCTTGACATCCATCTACCATATTTCATAATCAAAATGAGTAGCAATTGCTAGTAGAATCTGGACAGATTTCAACATCTCTACGGGAGAGAAGGTCTCATCATAGTCAACTCCCTGAATTTGTCGAAACCCCTTTGCTACAAGTTGAGCCTTGTGAATGGTTACATTACCATACGCATCTATATTTTTCTTAAAGGTCCATTTATTTTCCACAGTCTTGCGGCCTTCCGGAAGATCCACCAAGGTCCAAACTTGGTTTTCGTACATGGATCCTATTTAGGATTTCATGGTTTCTAGCCATTTCTCGGAGTCAGCACTTTCCATTGCTTCTTTGTAGTTTGCAGGTTCCTCTTCATCATTCAAGATGATAGTCATCACAAGACTACTGTACTAGTCAGGAACGATATGTAATCTTGCATACTTGCGAACTATAGGAGCTTCGATGTGGTTGTTTTGATCATTATCATTCGATTCTTCCACCATGTTGGAGGGCGGTTCTGGAACAATTTCCTTGTGCTACTCGGTATTTGGAGAGAAGAATCAACAACCTCATCTAGCTCAATCTTCCTTCCACTAACTCCTTTAGCGAGAAACTCTTTCTCAAGAAAGGTGTCGTTCTTCGTGACAAACGTTTTGCCTTCGACCTTGTTGTAGAAGGTATACCAATGGTTTCCCCTGGGTATCCTACAAAGACACACTTTTCCACCTTGGGTTCAAGTTTGTCAGGCTGTAGTTTCTTAACGTAAGCCTCACATCCCCAAACTTTCAAGAACGACAACTTTGGCTTCTTGCCATTCCATATCTCATATGGGGTTGTCTCCATGAATTTGGACGTGCTCAGTTTAAAATAAAAGCGGCGGTTTCTAACACATATCCCCAAAATGATACGAACAAATCAGTCAAAGACATCATGGACCATACACTATGTAATAGAGTGCAGTTACGCCGTTCCAACACACCATTACGCTGAGGTGTCCCGGCTAGCGTAAGCTATGGTACAATACCATAGTCCCTCAAGTGCATGCCAAACTCATAACTCAAATACTCGCCTCCATGATCGGATCGTAGATGCTTGATTTTCTTGTGAAGTTGATTCTCTACTTCCTTCTAAAATTCCTTGAACTTTTACAAGGTTTCAAATTTGTGCTTCATTAAGTAGATATACCCATATCTACTCAAGTCATCAGTAAAGGTAACAAAATAACGATAACCATTGCGCGTTGAGACGCTCATTGGACCACACACATCTGTATGTATGATTCTCAATAGGTCTGTAGCCTGCTCTATCGTGCTGGAGAAGGGTGTTCTAGTCATCTTGCCCATGAGGCAAGGCTCGCACATATCAAGAGATTCAAAACCCAATGATTCCAAGAGTTCGTCAGAATGGAGCTTCTTCATGCGCTTTATACCAATATGACCAAGACGGCAATGCCATAGATACATGGTACTATCATCATTGTGCTTACAACATTTAGCATCAACTATACGGATGTGAGTATTGCAATCAAGATCCAGTAAGAATAAACCATTACACACTGGCGCATGAACATAGAAAACATAATTCATATAAATAGAACAACCACTTGTTCTGGGTTTAAACGAATAACGATCTTGCAATAAGCAAGATCCACTCACAATATTCATACTTAATGCAGGTACATAGTAGCATTTATTCAAGACTAATATCCATCCTGACGATAGACCTAGAGATAGAGTGCCGACGGCTACCACATCGACTTTTGAGCCATTGCCAACACGCATCATCACCTCGTCCTTCTTAAGGGGCCTCTTACTCTATAGATCCTACTAAGAGTTACAAATGTGAGCAACAGAACTAGTATCTTGGTTTTGGCGCTATCTTGCCAGCTTTCTTGTCCTCAAGGTACTTGGGGCATTTGCATTTCTAGTGGCCATCCCCTTTGTAGTAGAAGCACGTGATTCCAGGCTTAGTACTAGGTTTGGTAGCCTTAGAGGTGTTAGCGATAGGCTTTCCATCCTTATTAGGATTCTTGCCCTCGCCCTTGTGCACCAGCTTCTTAAAGTTGGTGGTCTTATTAACCATCAACGCCGTGTGCTCCTTCTTAATTTCAACCTCAGCAGTTTTGAGCATGGCGAACACTTCAGCAAGGGTCTTAGTCATCCCTTGCATGTTTTAGTTCATCACAAAACTCTTGTAGCTAGGGGCAGCGAGTGCAACACCCTATCTATCACGAGCTCTTCCCGGACTTTGCAATCCAGGGCATTCAAGCATTTAACGTAGCCAACCATTTTGACTACATGCTCGCTTATACTATTGTGCTCTTCCATCTTGGTGGAGAATAGGAGCTCAGAAGAATCATACCTCTCCGTTTGAGCCTGTGGAGCAAAGACAGCCTTAAGATCTTCAATGATCTCAAAAGCATTCATCTTCTCAAAATGCTTTTGAAGCTCCGGCTCCATGGCATAGAGCATTCCATTCTGGATGAGGGATAAATCATCCACCTTGGACTGCCAGACATTTTTCTCGTCCTCGGGGGCGAAATCTGCAGGCTTAGCATGAAGCTCAGCCTCGATGACATAAGTCAGCTTGTAGGGGACTAGGAGGATCCTCATATTATAGTACCAAGAAGTTAAGTTGGTTCCATCAGTTTTTAGCTTGTCCTTCTCTAGGAAGGTGCTAAGGTTGAAGGTGGGTGGGCGAGACATCTACAATGGATTTGCAAAGTGTTTAGACCATGTTCATAATATTGAGTTCAAGTTTTAATTAAACTTATAAACAAAACAAAAACTCCCACTCGAACGAACATTCTCAATTTGTTTGGTGATCACATGATCCTAATTGACTACACCATGTCTGTACACCTTTCATCCTCCTGTGTTCCGGGGCCATGTCTGTACATGCTAGGCTCACCAATTCTAACTTGTGTGTGTTGCAGTGCAACATGGCTTCCACCCAGCGTATGCGAATGTAGATTTGTATGCCTGATGAGTGCATATTTTCATCATGTTTTATATTATTATTTTGCATTGTATATGTAGGATCTTGGTATTTTACTGCGTTCACGCACATATTTTATGTCTATTTTCACCAGGATCAGGACAGATGATGGATACAATGGACAGAATTCTTGGAGTAGCTGTATTGGGGAGAAAAGGAGTAAAAATTAATGTAAATCGCATATTTGGGAAATATCAATAACACTAGAAGAAAACCCAAAGCGATCGAGGCATACATACGGTTCAACGACCAACTATACGGTGGGAATAAATTTTCCAAACGTATAGTTCTGGTCGTATAGTTGACGCCGCCACCGCCTCCTCAAATAGTTTCACCCCATGCAACTGGATCAGAGAGACGACATACAAAAAACCAGAAATCGCTGAAACATCACCTCTAGAAGGCATCTAGAGGGGGAACTCGTCCACCGAGGATCCATCTTCACCCTGTGCAGATCCAGGAGGCTAAGGCATCGATCTTCATCATCAACTGCTGCATCACCACCATCCCCATCCATCTCATCTACATCTTGTCTAGATCTTGTTGTAATTCCCATACTCGTTGTGGATTTATAAAAGTACTATTCATCTATGATAGATTCCATTGTTATTTCCATGATGTTGATTACCTCCATGTCTGAGTAGATCATCAGTTCTTGGGGAGATGGAGAAACCCTAGTATGAGACTGAAATAAGATAAAGTTTATTATGATATTCATCTTTGTGACCATGTGTTAGATTATCTTCATCTCGATGTTGAGAGAAGTCGACCTCTCAATATTTGCCTCTTATGGGGACTTGATGGAGGGAACTACTTGTTGGTAGACAGATGTGCGTTAGCACTTATAGTGACTATAAAGCTATTGGCACCCCTTATGTATCAACTTGGGAACCGAGGAAACTCACGGAACACTATCCATGCCATGGGATACGTCCTACGGGATTAAGTCCCTTAATAGCGCAATAATTCAATTGATGTCGATTGCTGACTGCTATGGTTATGAGGATGATGTGAGCAATGGTTGATGCCTGTTTGTCCAAATACGGAGTTCCTCCCACACATACATAGTTGAGAATGTTCATGATAATAATCTTTACCTTAGCTCTTTAGAATGCTAGTGGTGTATCCGCTACTTCTTGAGGATGCTTTTTTCCTATTACAGTTCCCAATCTCTTTTAATATGGCATACTTAATTTCTATGTTTAGTTACTTTACTTTACTTTACTTTACTTATTCTTCTCTTATACCCAAAACCCCAAAACACCTTTTTACATAATACTTGCATTTTATCTTGTTACTTAGAACTTTATTTAGAATTTCTCTTATAGTATTTAATTCAAGAGTTATTAGACTTCAGACTCCTGCTCCATATGGGATCGGTATCTTTATTTCAAAACTAGATACAAACGATCTCTACACTTGCAGTCATCAAGCTATTTTCTGGCACCATTGCAGGGGAGCTAAGCGTTGTAGGTCTTTTAGTTTTTGCTTATTTATTTTTGTCTTGGTAAGTTTTGTTTTGAGTTACAGGTTTCCACCAACACGATGGAGTTTGAGCATATGGCTAGTGCTAACCCACTCAGCCACTTTGGGAAGCCTTATGATATTAATAAAAGAGACAACTCCAACGAGAAGACAAGGAGGTTTGAAATAAATCCTCTAGTACTTGGTATTCTACACAAGAAGCAATTTACTAGAGATGAAGAAGACCTGATCCATATGAGCATATTGCATGCTTCAAAGATATATGGGGCACTTTCCAATTAACGGGGTATACTACTAATGAGGTAAGGGTTAAAATTTTTAGTCAGACTTTGACTAGTAGAACTCTCTCATGGTATAGATCTCTACCCCCAAAAGCAACTACTAGGGATAATTTAGCCTATGAGTTCCTAGCAAAATATTTTCCATTATCAAAATCTTTTGGAATAAGGCATCTTATAATGACTCGGAGGAACTGTTCTAATGAAGGACTAGTAAGAGCTTATATCAGATTTAAAGATTTACTTCATCTATGTCCTCATCATGATTTGACTGAATGGTATTTATTGCATATCTTTTATGGCGGTTTAATTGAACCTAATAAAATTGAGCTAGACTCTTTCGCGCAAGGAGCCTTTATGAATCTTCCTATAACTAAAGCTTGGGCTTTACTTAATAAAATTCGCGATCATAGAGTTTCATGGAATTTTAGTCTAGGAAGCGAAGGAGGCGTAGAAATAGATTATGATTGTCTTCAGGACTAAAATAAAAAGGGCCATGTTAAAGAATTATCTAAAGAACTTTATTTTCAGATCTTGTGTTCCAAGTTGTTAAAGCTTTTACAGAACACATCAAAGCTCCAAAAGAGGGTTTGGTCAAGTATGATCCACCACCCAAACCTGAGAAGAAAAGAGAAGTTAAAGTAACAATGGCCTTCCTAGAACCAATAGATGAGATACCTTTCCCTAACACTATAAAGAGGCATATTTTTGAATATGAACAGGTCAAAGCAGTACATGAGAAGAAGGAAGAGGAAAATGTGCTAGAAGTTGAGGAACACCTGGAAGAAACCAAAGATGAAGAGGGAACCAAGGAAGCAATTGTGGCTATGTATGCACATTGTAACATAGTTGAACTTAATGAAGAGACTTCCGTATTGGTTGAAGGTAAAACAAAGGTAAAAGATGTGGGTAAGCCTATTCTTCCTGCATATTTAAGGAAACCTCGCACTATGGTCTTATGTGATCTTGGCACCGAAGTTAATGTTATATCTTATGATTTCTATTTAGAAATAAAAGAAGAAATAGAACCGGCTACAATTGAAAATACTGATATGACCATCATGTTAGCCAATAAAACTCTTTGAATTCCTATGGGAGTAGTTGAAGATGCAACTGTCACAATTGGCAATTAAAACTTTCCTATCGATTTTGTAGTTGTTGATATGCCTGCTGACACTCTTTGCCCAATTATATTTGGAAGAAACTTTTTGACTGATATAGGTGCCGATGTTGATTTCAAAAAGGATATTGTGTCTCTTAAGCTTGGGGGAGTGGAAAAGGGATTCCACTTTTCCAAATTTAAAGACATGCCTTCACAAATACAAGAAGAGGAGAAAGACAAAACTATTGAGGAAATGGCAGCTCTCTTCTTTAGTGATCAAGGAGAAGAAATAAATGAAGACTCAAATTATGAAGAAATTATTATGAAGGACAAATCCCTAGAAGAACTAGAAGATGAATTCGATTCACTTCCCATTATGGGACCTCCAAATAATGAGGCTTTTGAAGAACCAAAAAAGAGAGGGGACGAGGAATTACCACCCCCAGAGTTGAAGACTCTACCAGATAATCTTAAATACAGATTTTTAGATGATACAAATAAATTTCCTATTATTATTAGTGCTAAACTTTCAGGGGATGAAGAAGAAGAACTTATGAAAATACTTAAGGAGCATCGCAAGGCCTTTGGGGTACTCAATGGTGATTTGAAGGGCATTAGTCCCATGATAACCGTCCATCGAATATTCATGGAGGAAGGTGCTAAACTAGTTGCGGAATTTAATAAACGGCTGAAGCCTGAAATGAAGGAAGTGGTAAGAAAAGAAATAGTACGCCTACTAGACGCAAGTATAATCTATCCTATAAAAGAAAGTGAATGGGTAAGACATGTTCATTGTGTCCCTAAGAAAGGCGGTTTTACTATTGTTCCTAATGAAAACAATGAATTGATACCTACTAGAACAATTGTTGGACATAGGATGTGTATAATTTCAGGAAATTGAGTAAATAAACTAGGAAAGATCACTACCTTTTACCGTTCATAGATCAAACTTTAGAGAGATTGGCAAACCACACTCATTTTTGCTACTTGGACAGATACTCTGGGTTTTCTCAAATAGTTGTTCATCCTGATGACCAACTTAAAACAACTTTCATTAGTCCTTATGGTTTACACGCTTACCATTGTATGCCTTTTGGTTTATGTAATACTCTAGCTACTTTTCAGAGATGCATGGCTACTATTTTTGCAGATTTTATAGAACTGATAATGGAAGTATTTATGGATGACTTTTCTGTCTATGGAACTTCATTGACTAGTTGTTTGGATAATCTCAAAAGAGTTTTGTAGCGTTGCGAAGAGACAAATCTCGTTCTAAACTGGGAGAAGTGCCATTTTATGGTCAAAGAAGGTATAGTCCATGGACATAAGGTATCAGGTAAGGGAATTGAAGTGGATAGAGCTAAGGTTGAGGCCATAGAGAGAATGCCACAACCTAGGGATATAAAAGGTATAATAAGTTTCCTTGGTCATGTGGGTTTTTATAGAAGGTTCATTAGAAATTTCTCTAAAATATCTAAACCTTTCACTAACCTTCTGCAAAAGGGAGCAAGATTTAACTTTGATGATAGATATCTTGTAGCCTTTGATAAACTTAAATATTCTTTATCCCATGCTCCTACCATTAAACCACCTATCTGGGATATGAATTTTGACTTAATATGTGAAGCCAGTGATGATGCTGTAGGAGTAACTCTGGGACAACATATGGGTCGCAGATTTAATATTATACATCATGCTAGTAGAACTCTTAATAGTGATCAAACGAATTATCCTAAGGAAGAAAGGGAACTTTTTGCTGTATTTTTCTCTTGTGAAAGAATTCGTTCTTATATTGTTGATGCAAAAGTAAGAGTTCATACGGATTGTGATGGTTTAAAAGAACTCCTTGAGAGGAAGAAACATAAACCAAGACTGATCCGTTGGATCCTTTTACTTCAAGAATTTGAGTTGCAGATTATGCAGAGGCAAGAAATAAAGATGTTAGATCAAGTGTCCATATTTGCCCAGCAAGATATTAATCTTGTTGAGAGGAACTCTAGTCCTGGTGATTTTTGCATACGGTAATAATTAAATTAACTAAGGTCAATTTCTCAAAAAGAGAAGAAGTCTTTGTTGTTGGAGGAGCCTGTCATCCCCGACTAAGTAAATGGTAAGTGCAAGGTAAGTTTTCTTACTCAAATAAGTGATTTCTTTTCACATATTTTACTTCTGAAACTTTTGCCTTTGAATTCCTCGTGTTTTTCTAAAGTTTCTGAAGGTTTTTACCAGCTATATGGGCGCAACTATATGACCAGAGAAAAATCTCCTGCCGTATAGTTGGTCGTTAAACCTTCTATATCTTCTTTGAAAATTTGTTTTTGATGTCTGGATCTATACAGGCGCAGCTATACGGCGGGAATAAATATTCCAGCCGTATAGTTGGTCGTTAGACTCCCAGACACTTTTTGATTTCTAATGTCTGGATCTATACGGGCGTATCTATACGGCGGGAATAAATATTCCGGCCGTATAGTTGGTCGTTAAACTCTCAGACACTCTTCAATTTCTAATGTCTATATCTATACAATCACAACTATATGACTGGAATAAATATTCCAGTTGTATAGTTGGTCGTTAAACTATCAAACATTTTCGTTCACTTTTTCGTCTTTGTGACATATAAAAAATAGTACTGTCGGTTCCGAGTCGTAACTTAATCAACCTGGACTCGAGATATTTGGAAATATCTGCCCGGAACCAACTATACGACCGGAGCTATATGGGCCGCTCCCGTATAGTTGGTCGTTACGCGACATGACTCCTCCAAATCCATGATTTCTTTCCCTGTTTCGTTAAGATTCTTTTCTTGGGCGAGAATTTGGTGTTTCTCGCGAGTCTACCGACCTCTGATCCCTCTTATATACTGCCATTGTCTCTCTCTCAAATCATAATCAACAGGAAACAATCCATCCATGCTCTACCCCGTCCCAGGCCATGGAAAACCCATGGGTCTCATTGCTCCGTCCAGGGACCGCTGTAGCAGCCCGTCCATGGAGGATGACGAATAGGAGGTGGAGAGGTTTCGCCCGGGGTACAACGAGTACGTCGAGCCAACCTTCTACAACAACTATTCTGATGAAGATGTGACTGACATCTACATCTTTCGTGATGTCTATGATCCCCTGAAGTTCGACTGGGCGGCAATGAACTCAACAAGAGAGAGAAGAACGCAAGCCGTATGGAAAAGGGCGTGTGGAGACGGTCAAGTTCATCACCACGGACCCCAGGCCACACAAGCGTAAGGAATTACCTAATGTTGGTGCAGGTGCTAGGAAGGGAGCGAAGGTGCCACTCTTGAATCCTACCATTGGTGCTCGTATGAGGGTGAAGCCTCAAGAAGAGTGGAGGAACAGTTTCCACTTCCCCGATCCATCAATTATGGATGAGGAAGAAGAAGTTGTTCCCAGGACCAAGGATCGCGTGGGGGCACTAGAGATATCAGACGCAGGAGCTACTCCATCACATTGAAGTCTGTCACTGTCTCAAGGAGATAGAGAAGAAGGAAGATCTCCTCCCATTGGTGACTAAGCTCGCAGATAGAGTGGACACTTTGGAATTTGATTTATGTAGGTGCTACAGCCGCATCACTGCTCTGGAGGATACCAACAAGAAGCTATGCACTGCAGTGTTACATGCCATGGCACCGCAGTTGTAACATCCCAAAACTTTAATACAAGTGATCAAGATCAAAATTACCCAATTTAGGGTTAACAAAAACTTTTTATCATTTAAAATCTTTAAGCATGCATATGAGTGTTGCATTAAATAGGAGTTGTTTTGAAATGCCATGATTGTTTGTTCTAATGATTTTAAAATGATTCTAAGATGAATGCCACATCATATAGATCATTCCAAGCAAAATCCAAAGAAAAATAAATCAAATACAATTAATAAATTGAAATGGTCACTTTTGCCATTTTAATCAACTAGGTCACTTTAGGTGTTCCTAGGACTCAAATTCCAACAGAAACAATTGTGGATCTTTGCACCCCTTGCTAGTACAAGTTAAGATGTACCAAGGCCCACTTTGTGATCTTCCAAAAACACTTAAACTCTAATTTTAAATGACATTTCAAAATGGAATCTATCTCATATGTCTAGATCACCCTTTTTAAAAACCATCCAAATGAACTCCATTTGACAAATCCTAGCAACCAGAGATGCTTAAGCATGTGACAAACCACTCCACCAAATTTCATTTCAAAATTCAAAAGTTGAATTCTTGCGGCCATTGTGTCAAACACTTGGTGAGCAGAATAAAAATGGCCTAACTATCACTGTTTTTGATCAAATTTTGTCGAGCCATTTGAACCCAATTCAAGTCCCTTGTCTCCCCTAACCCCAACCAGGCCATCAAGGACCTACCAAATGGCCTAGAACCACAGTGCGGCGCCACCCCGAGGCCATGCTCACCGACCAAAAGTGCTCACACAGTAGGAGACCACCAGCCCCTCTCCGCTGCTCCAGGAAGGGAGGCGTGACCTTACCGCTATCCACGGTCCATCCCACGGCCACTGCTAGTCCCTGGAACACCCAGGGCAAGCCCCGCACTAAGTCTCCGCGCGGCGCCAGCGCACGCCAGAGCGCCATCACCGACAGAGCGCCACATGCCGCGCCTCGACCGCAGACCGCGCGCGCCGCTCCGCCTTGACCACCTCAACCCGCCAGACACGCTCTTACCCCGCCGCTCGACCCACAGTCGCCGGGAACCACGTCGAGCACCGCCTCTATCTCTCAGAGCACGAGACGCTCCCAACCACTATCCACCGCCCCTAGCACCACCATTACACCCTCGATGACTGCTAGGGAACCGTCCACCGTCCGCCGACCTCGCCCACGCCGATAGCCCCCTATGCCGTTGTCACCGACGAGCTCCGCCCACACCTCTCTGCGCCTCGCCGGGCCTATATAAGGGAGCCTCCCCAGCACCAATTCTTCACACTCCCACACTCCCCTCTCTCCACTGATCCTTCCCCACCTCACGCTGGAGCAGCTCGAGCAGCCAACCGCCGGAATTTCGCCGGAGATAGCCGCAACAGAGGAGGAGACGTCCCCGTCGATTTCGTCCACCCCTGGAGATGTCGCGACTTTGCATGAGCCCACCGTCGTCTCCTCGTTTGTTTGCCTGCCTCGCCGCACTCGCTGGAGCCCTAGTACGCCCTCACCGTACCCCTACTGAGCTGTTAGGGTTCCACCTAGCCGGCGACAAGTCCGTCGTCGACGATAAGCCCCAGCTGTAGATGCTAGCTCTAAACCTACGGTCCACAATGCCCCGTACCACTTCGCGTTTAATGAGACACTGACAGGTGGTACCCCCTACCAGTAGTCCTCAGTGCCATAGATGAAATTGGGCTGGACCGTTAGTGTTCCCGCGCGACCTAGTAAATTCAAATTTAGATTTTTCTTTTTAGAAGTAAACTTAGTTCTATCCCCTAGTTCAAAAATCAATTCAGGGAGTTTTGCAAATCCAAATTGAGTGATTCAAATTTTGTTGGAAAGGTAATGAAAATCTCTATCCGAGCCCAATTGATTTAAATCATTTAGAGTGAGATGTATCTCCTAGAAAAAAGAACAAGATAGAAGCTTTTTCACATTCAAACACTTTTATAAAATCAACCATAATAGATTTTGAGTTGATTCCAATTCTCAAAAATCACATTTAACCATACCTATATGAATATATAATAATATTAAGGATTGCATGCAGTGACTTTGGACCAGTACCAAAATAATGCTATATAGGCATTTCTAGTCACTTTAAATCATTAAATATTAAACTTAAACTTATTGAAATGTGATCCAACATTTAAATCACATTCCCATGCATTAGAATATGTGGTGACGACATGTGTCCACATGATCCCATATTTTAATTGGAGAATATTAAATCTTAGTTAATTTTAATGAGTAGAAATTACTTTTCTCAAATAAAATAAATGAAACTAGTTCATTAAACCTTGTGATGTTTGTGATGATAATAGATCATCAAATGTGTGCCTTAGTGTGCTAAATAGACTAGTTAAGTATTGTTTGGTGATTGTGTATTCTGTGTGTATTTATAGACGATAGTGTTGGGTCCGCAGCATAGAAAACAAAAATTTTCCTACGGTGTGAACTACACGCCAAGATCTATCTACTAGGTACAAAGCAACGGGTGGACGTACATCCAACAAGAACTTGCCCTCAAAGACAACGAGTTTTGTTAACGAGTAGGAACTCGTGGTTGATGTAGTCGTACACTTGCCGATCTCAAGATCGTGAGGAAGTCCGAGCGCCGCAACTCAGCAGCGCATCCGCACTCGCACACACGTTCAAGCCACTGGACAACCTCCACCTCCTCGCTCCAGCAATCCAGCGGAAGAAGCAACTCCTTCCAGACGAAATGCCACCGGGAACATGTATCTCGCTAATCCGAGACCATGGGGGAATAATTCTAGAGGGGGAGAGAGATCCTTCACAAGGAGGTGTGAGGATGAAGGAGGGAATGGGTGGCCTTTTATAGGAGGAGGGGGCGCCCCCTCTCTCCATGGCCGGCGCATGGGGGGTGACTCCTCACCTCCCCCATTCATGTGGTGGTAACCCCTCCACATTAAAATGACTCTTCACATTCCCTTTTAAAGTCTCCACTTTAAATGCATTAAAATTTCTCCAAATTTAATGCTCTCTCATTTAATAAAACTCTTTTTATTAAATTTATTCAGAATTTTGTTAATTACTTCAATTAACAAACATTCACATATAGCCCCTTGCAATATTTCAATATCACATGCAGAACAACTTTCTGCAATTTCACCCGAAACAATTTCCGGTTTCTATTGAAACAATTCCTGCGCTTTGCAATTCTTTCGTCTGAAACATATGTGCTCCAAAATGGTGTCCGGTAACTCTTAAGTGTACCACTCTACGGTTCGAGAATAATGCAGACATGATCGAGACCCTTCTCCGATCAATAATCAGCAGCAGGACCTGGAGATCCGTACTGACTCCTACACATTCAACGATGACTTATGTGATCGTGAGAACCTTTAACGCTTGTAACTAAATCCCTTTGTCTCTTGATATATTACATGTCCGAGATTCGATCATCAGTATCTCCATACCTAGTTTGATCTCGTTACCGACATGCACTCTTTTCTCGTTCCTGTGATATAACATTCTAGTGATCACATCACTTGCTTGCAAGCTATGTTAATGTGATATCACCGAGAGGGCCCAGAGTATATCTATCCGTCATTTGGATTGACAAATTCCACTCTTGATCCATGAGCCTCAACATAACACCTTCGTAGTACTAAACCCATCTTTATAGTCACCCTGTTATGGTGTGACGTTTGATGCTATCAAGATACTCTTCCGGTGTTAGCAATTAACATGATCTCATGGTCTAAGGATAAAGATTACTTCGTACGATGTTATAGCAATATAAACAAATGACTTGATCGTAATGCTATACTTCGGATGAATCTTCATCACATCATTCCACCAATGGTGTGACCTTGTTATTAACAACATCCAATGTCCATGATCAGGAAACCTTGATCATCTTGTTAATCAACAAGCTAGTCTATAAGAGAGGCATAACTAGGAACCCTTTTTGTTTATTAAACACACATGTATTGATGTTTCTGATCAATACAATTCTAGCATGTAAAATAAACATCTATCATATATAAGGAATATATAATAACAACTTTATTATTGCCTCTCAGGGCATATTTCCTTCAGTCTCCCACTTGCACTAGAGACAATAATCTAGTTCACATAGTGATAAATCTAACACCCATGGAGTTCTGGTGTTGATCATGTTTTGCCCTAGGGAGAACTTTAGTCAACGGATCTGCTACATTTAGGTCCGTGCGTACTTTACAAATCTTTATATCTCCATCCTTGACATGCTCGCAGATGGAGGGAAACCGACGCTTAATATGCTTGGAATTCTTGTGAGACCTCGGTTCTGTTGGCTATGGCTCCATTATTGTCACAATAGATCACCATTGGGTCCAACGCACTGGGAACCACACCTAGTTCCGTAATGAACTCTTTCATCCAAACCGCCTCCTGCGCCGCTTCTGAAGCAGCAACATATTCCGCCTCCGTCGTTGATCCAGCCGCCACAGGTTGTTTGGAACTCCTCCAATGAACTGTTGCTCCGTTCAAGAGAAATACGTATCCGGATTGAGACTTAGAGTCATCCGGATTGGTGTCAAAGCTAGCATCAACATAACATTTAGCTACTAGCTCTTCTTCACCTCCGTATATAAGAAACATATCCTTAGTTCTTCTCAAGTACTTGAGGATCTTCTTTACCACTATCCAGTGTTCCAAACCTGGATCAGATTGGTACCTACTAGTCAAACTAATAGCATGTGCCACATCCGGTCTTGTACATAGCATGGCATACATAATAGAGCCTATGGACGAGGCATAGGGGATCTTATCCATCATCTCTCTTTCTTCTGCCGTAGCCGGACATAGGTAAGAACCCCTTCTTACATTCGTCCATATTAAACTTCTTTAATATCTTATCAAGGTATGTACTCTGCGATAGCCAAATTAGGCGCCTTGATCCATCTCTATAGATTTTAATGCCTAATATATATGATGCTTCACCAAGGTCTTTCATCGAAAATTTGCTGTGTAGATAACTTTTAACACTGTTTAAAAGATCTATATCATTTCCAATCAATAATATGTCATCTACATATAATATCAGAAATGCCACATTGCTCCCACTCACTTTCTTGTAAATACAAGCCTCTCCATAAGTTTGGACAAATCCAAACTCTTTGATCACCTCATCAAAGCGGAGATTCCAACTCCGGGATGCTTGCTTCAGTCCATAGATGGACCGCTGAAGTTTGCATACCTTATTAGCATCCTTAGGATCGACAAAACCCTTAGGTTGTATCATATACAACTCTTCTTCAATATTACCATTGAGGAACGGAATTTTGACATCCATCTACCATATTTCATAATCGAAATATGCAGCAATTGCTAACATAATCCTAACCGACTTAAGCATCGCTACGGGAGAGAATGTCTCATCGTAGTCAACTCCTTGAATTTGTCGAAACCCCTTTGCGACAAGTCGAGCCTTATAGATGGTCACATTACCATCAGCATCAGTTTTTCTTTTGAAAATCCATTTATTCTCAACGGCCTTTCGGTCATGAGGTAAGTCCACCAAGTTCCAAATGTGGTTCTCGTACATGGATTCCATCTCGGATTTCATGGCTTCTAGCCATTTATTGGAATCCGGGCTCATCGTCGCTTCTTCATACGTCGCAAGGTCATCCATTTCATCAATCATGAAATTCACAACAGGATTGCCGTATAGTTCAGGAGCTGCATGTGTCCTGCTTGACCTGCGAGGTTCGGTAGTGTCCTCTTTCGGAGTTTCATGATCATTATCATTAGCTCTCTCTTCATCAGGTGAAGTCAATTCCGAAACAACTTCCGGTGCTACGCCACTTGCCATTCCATGAAGAGAAGTTTCAATAACCTCTTCGAGTTCTACCTTCCGACTACTCACACCTTTTGCGAGAAACTCCTTCTCAAGAAAGGATCCATTCTTGGCAACAAAAACCTTGCCCTCGGATCTGTGATAGAAGGTACCGCAATTTTTTCCTTAGGGTATCCTATGGAGACGCATTTTTCCGCTTTGGGTTCGAGTTTATCCGGTTGAAGTTTCTTCACATAAACATCGCATCCCCAAAATTTAAGAAATGACAGCTTAGGTTTGTTCCGAAACCATAATTCATACGGTGTCGTTTCAACGAATTTAGATGGTGTCCGACTTAAAGTGAATGCAGTTGTTTCCAGTGCATAACCCCAAAATGATAGTGGAAAGTTAGTCAGAGACATCATAGATCGAACCATATCCAATAAGGTACGATTACGACGTTCCGACACACCATTACGTTGTGGTGTTCCGGCAGGCGTGAGTTGTGAAACTATTCCACACTCTTTCATGTGTGTGCTAAACTCGTAACTTAGATACTCTCCTCCACGGTCAGACCATAGAAATTTGATCTTTCTATTATGATGATTTTCCACTTCATTCTGAAATTCCTTGAACTTTTCAAAAAGTTTCAGACTTGTGTTTCATCAAATAGATATACCCATATCTACTCAAATCATCCGTGAAAGTAACAAAATAACGATATCCATATCGCGCTGACACACTCATTGGTCCACACACATCAGTATGTATGATTTCCAATAGATGTGTCGCCCGTTCCATTGAACCGGAAAACGGCGTTCTAGTCATCTTGCCCATAAGGCATGGCTCACATGTATCAAATGATTCAAAATCAAGTGATTCCAAAAGTCCATCAGAATGGAGTTTCTTCATGCGTTTAATGCTAATATGCCCTAGACGGCAGTGCCACATATATGTAGACATATCATCATCAAGTTTAATCTTTTTAGCATTAACATTATGAATGTGTGTAATATTACTATCGAGATCCAACAGAAATAAACCATTCAACATAGGTGCATGACCATAAAAGATATCATTCTTATAAATCGAACAACCATTGTTTTCAGATTTAAAGGAATGAACACTTTGCATCAAACACGATCCAGATACAATGTTCATGCTCAGTGCAGGCACTAAATAACAATTATTTAGGTTTATAACTAATCCCGATGGCAAATGGAGAGGTAGCGTCCCGACGACGATCACATCAACTTTTGATCCATTGCCGACCCGCATTCTGACCTCATCCCTTGCTAGTTGTCGCTTGTTCCGTAGCCCCTGAACCGAGTTACATATATTAGCAACCGATCCCGTATCAAATACCCAGGTGCTACTGCGAGTACTAGTCAAGTACACATCAATAACATGTATAGCACATATACATTTGTTTGCCTTGCCGGACTTCTCGTCCGCCAAATACTTGGGGCAGTTGCGCTTCCAATGGCCAGTCCCCTTACAATAGTAGCATTCGGTGTCAGACTTAGGGCTAGCTCGAGGTTTCTTTTCAGGCGTGGCAACAGACTTTCCACCCTTCTTTCCCTTGTGCTTGCCTTTCTTGTCTTTCTTGAAACCGGTGGTCCTATTGATCATCAACACTTGATGTTCTTTCCTAATCTCCACTTCTGTAGTCTTAAGCATTGACAGAAGCTCGGGAAGAGACTTCTTCATGCCTTGCATATTATAGTTCATCACGAAGCTCTTGTAGCTAGGTGGCAGAGATTGGAGAACACGATGTATGCCTAAGTCAATGGGAATCGTTATTCCTAAGGACACAAGCTTATCGGCGTACCCAGACATTTTGAGTATGTGCTCACTAACAGAGCTGTTTTCCTCCATCATGCAGCTAAAGAACTTTTCTGTAGCATTATAACTCTCTACAGCAGCATGGGTATCGAAAATCATTTTCAATTCTCCCATGGTATCAAAAGCATTGCCATTTTCGAAATGCTTTCGAAGTTCTGGCTCTAGCCCATACAGTATGCCACAATGAACTAAGTTGTGGTCCTCCTGACGAGTCACATAGACATTATTTTCCTCGTCAGGGGCATCAGGAGCTGGGGGGGGGGGGCGCATCTAGCACATATTGCTTTTGTGCAGCAGTGAGGAGAATCCTCAAATTTATAGCCCAGTTGGTGAAGTTGCTACCATTCGCATCAAGTTCCTCTTCCTCCATGAACACATTGAAATTAAAAGCAGGTGGTGCCATCTACAATAGAATTTGTAAAGTTTATTTAGACTAAGTTTATGATAGATTGAGTTCAACTAATCCAAATTACTAATGAACTCCCACTCAAAAACGACATCCCTTGTGTCTTTTTGGTGATTACATGAACCAAATCCACTACACCAAGTCCGATCATCACGTGAGTTGATGTAGCTTCAAAGGCGAGCATCTATATGGGCATCATATCAAGTATATGACTCATGCTTAACCTTTCGGTCCGTGTTCCGAGGCCATGTCTATACATGCTAGGCTCGCCAAGTAAGAACCTTAGTATTCGCGTGTGTAAAACTGTCTTACACCCGCTCCTATGAAAACGTAGATTCGAGAACACCCGATCATCACGTGATGTCTCGAAACACGATCCACAGAACGGTGCATACTTAAGGAAGAACACATTTTTATCTTGATATCTAAATGAGGGATCATCTTATAATGCTACCAAAAGCGCCAAACTAGCAATATAAGATGCTAACATCTAATGTGTAAAGTGAGATGATATGGTCCATGCATTTGATCTCTATCACTTGCATCGTGGTATGATCTCTATCATTCCTTTGTGTGTAAGGCCAAGGTCTATGGAACTTACACGTTGAGTGTGTGTTGTAAGAGTATCTATCATACATCTACTTACAACAATACCATATCAATACACTAGCCCAGCAACGATCTAAACTAGACGCCTCTAATTTATCAATTGCAAGTTTTACGTGGCTTAGGGCTTTCGGAGATAGAACCGTTCTCACCTACGAACATGAACCACAACGAGGATAACTAAGTTATTAGCAACTCGTTGTAAATCAGATATTGACTATAGTAGGAGAGACAGACACCCGCCAGCTACTTATGCAAAACAAGTTGCATGTCAGTCGTAGAACCGGTCTCATGTACGATGACATGTAAGGTTGGTCCGGGCCGCTTCACCCCACTATGCCACCAATATCCAAAATACATAGAAGATGCAATAACATGATCATCATCTCCCACATATAAACATATGTGTACTACCCGTGCAAAGCACCTACGAATAGATCAGGCTCTGATACCACTGTTGGGTCCACAACATAGAAAACAAAAAAATTCCTACGGTGTGAACTACACGCCAAGATCTATCTACTAGGTACAAAGCAATGGGTGGACATACATCCAACGAGAACTTACCCTCGAAGACAACGAGTTTTGTTAACGAGTAGGAACTCGTGGTTGATTTAGTCATACACTTGCCGATCTCAAGATCGTGAGGAAGTCCGAGCGCCGCAACTCAGCAGCGCATCCGCACTCGCACACACGTTCAAGCCAGCGGACAACCTACACCTCCTCGCTCCAGCGATCCAGCGGAAGCAGCAACTCCTTCCAGACGAAATGCCACCGAGAACATGTATCTCGCTAATCCAAGACCATGGGGGAATAATTCTAGAGGGGGAGAGAGATCCTTCACAAGGAGGTGTGAGGGTGAAGGAGGGAATGGGTGGCCTTTTATAGGAGGAGGGGGTGCCCCCTCTCTCCATGGCCGGCGCATGGGGGGTTGACTCCTCACCTCCCCCATTCATGTGGTGGCAACCCCTCCACATTAAAATGCCTCTTCACATTCCATTTTAAAGTTTCTACTTTAAATGCATTAAATTTCTCCAAATTTAATGCTCTCTCATTTAATAAAACTCTTTTTATTAAATTTATTTATAATTTTGTTAATTACTTTAATAACAAACATTCACATATAGCCCCTTGCAATATTTCAATATCACATGCAGAACCACTTTCTGCAATTTCACCCAAAACAATTTCCGGTTTCTATTGAAACAATTCCTGCGCTTTGCAATTCTTTCGTCTGAAACATATGTGCTCCGAAATGGTGTCCGGTAAATCTTAAGTGTACCACTCTACGGTTCGAGAATAATGCAGACATGATCGAGACCCTTCTCCGATCAATAATCAGCAGCAGGACCTGGAGATCCGTACTGACTCCTACACATTCAACGATGACTTATGTGATCGTGAGAACCTTTAATGCTTGTAACTAAATCCCTTTGTCTCTTGATATATTACATGTCCGAGATTCGATCATCAGTATCTCCATACCTAGTTTGATCTCGTTACCGACATGCACTCTTTTCTCGTTCCCGTGATATAACATTCTTGTGATCACATCACTTGCTTGCAAGCTATCTTAATGTGATATCACCGAGAGGGCCCAGAGTATATCTATCCGTCATTTGGATTGACAAATTCCACTCTTGATCCATGAGCCTCAACATAACACCTTCGTAGTACTAAACCCATCTTTATAGTCACCCTGTAACGGTGTGACGTTTGATGCTATCAAGATACTCTTCCGGTGTTAGCAATTAACATGATCTCATGGTCTAAGGATAAAGATTACTTCGTACGATGTTATAGCAATATAAACATAATGACTTGATCGTAATGCTATACTTCGGATGAATCTTCATCACATCATTCCACCAATGGTGTGACCTTGTTATTAACAACATCCCATGTCCATGATCAGGAAACCTTGATCATCTTGTTAATCAACAAGCTAGTCTATAAGAGAGGCATAACTAGGAACCCTTTTTGTTTATTAAACACACATGTATTGATGTTTCCGATCAATACAATTCTAGCATGTAAAATAAACATCTATCATATATAAGGAATATATAATAACAACTTTATTATTGCCTCTCAGGGCATATTTCCTTCAGATACTACCGACCAAGTCTCCGAAGAGGAGGAATTCTACCAAGAAGAGGAGGAAGAGAATTTCAACCACTGCACCAATCAAGGCAAGCTATTATTGGAAAGCTAAAACTTGCAAGCCATCATTAACAATGCAAGCTATTGTTAGCAAGCTAGAACTAAGCAAGTTAACACTTGCCCCCTTAACTTGAGCAAATGCTTTAGGCATGCTTTGGTTATACATTTTGACTATTACCTACCCCAAGTTTTACTTACAAGCTTTACTTCCTTTAGCTTTACCAAAGTCTTTTAATTTGTTTATAGATAGCATAAAGAGTATAAAACTTGACGTATATAGTTAGAGTTTGATGTCATTCTATGGCATGAGATTGATATTATCATCCCTCATTAGTGAACACTCTTAACTTAGTAGCTTAGAGCTAAACCAAAAACTTGATCTCTTTAGATGGGAATACTTGGTGAAAATGACTTATGAAAACCTTGGAATGATGAGTCATTCTATTGAGATGTTTTGACATGTGTTGAGAAACACAAATGGTTTAGATGATGAAAATGTTGAGATCCTTAGCCTTTTTTTTAAAACTGATGGTTGGGTTCGGATGCGATGCCATTCCAATTTTACCGTACAACCACAATACCTGAATTGGATAAGGCTTAGCCGGAAGTTTATATGCATTAGTATTAGTTGCCTCGCGGGAGAGGTTTGAGCTGAGGCTACCTCTCAATATTGTCCACCTATGCAGTGCCCAGGATGACAAATGGTCATGGTTGGGAGGCCATACTCATAGGAGAGGTGCTTATACTAGAATGTGTAAAGGAATGGTTATGTTTGATTATCTGCATACTAAGTATGACAGGGTTATCCATGACAAATTTGTTAACTTTTGTGGTGAAAGTGTACCACCTCTGTAGAGTGTCAAACTATTCGAATAGCCGCGTCCGCGGTTATGGACAGTTGGAGTGGCCATACTATTCCGTTGTCAGATGTTTTCAAAATGACTTATGAAATGAATTGTGACATGACTTGACCACAACATAGTAGTGACTATGATAACTAAGTTCCCACTTAGGTGATTTCAAACTTTATTTTATCTTTCTTTGTTTCTGAACTCAGCTTAGGTTTCAAACTTAGCTTTACAAATAAACTTAGAATTTAGCATTCCTACTAGAACTACCTTACTTGTTAGTGATAGTTTGCGAGTACTTAAAGAGTACTCATGGCTTTTGTCCCTGGCTATTCCTATGGCTAGACTATGAGGAGGACTACCCTGAAGGAGGACAGCAGGACGGCTACGACAACTAGTATCATCTCCCATCGTCAACATTGCCTGTGACCCTGGAGATGGACCCCACCGCTACTGTGATATCCAATCTGTTACGTCTCGCAAAAATGGCAATCCTGGGATTGCGATGTATGGCATAACATGCATCTGGGATTAAAAATCCGGGTGTTGACAAGTTGGTATCTGATGGCCCAAATTATATCGAGCTCATTGGGGAACCCCAAGAGGAAGTTATGATGAGCACAGCAACAATTTTACCCCCAGTACGAAACCAAGGTTATCAATCTAGTAGGAGCAAGGAAACACCCCAAAGGTGTAGCTAGCTGAACGATGGCAGGGCGCACTACCGGTGCCAGCAGCAACGTGGAGACCTGCACCACACAACCACAGAACTCTGTCCCCAACTTGCGATGAGGTTGTCAATCTCACCGGTTTTGCTGAAAACAAAGGATTAAACGTATCGAATGGAAAGAAGTAATAGTTTGTAGAAAGTAAACACAAAGCAGTAAACAGTTTATAGATTGTATGTAAAAGAAAGGACCGGGATCCATAGTTCACTAGAGGTAGCTCTCCTTAAGATAGATAACATGCTGGGTGAACAAATTACAGCGGGGCAATTGACAAACATCGAGAAAGCAATACATGCATATACTAATCATCTTGACTCCTTTGAGATTCGATTGGGCATTACAACATTATACATAGACCGCCATCCAACTGCATCTATGACTAATAATCCACCTTCAGGTTATCATTCGAACCCCCTCCTGTATTAAGTTGCAAGCAACAGATTATTGCTTTACGAATTGCATGTAATGTAAACAATACGATTGTTCTATGAACAAAGGATTGTTGTTTTCTCCCTAGTAGCAACAACACATCTAGCTTAGAGATTTTTGGCAGTTCCCCAGATTACCAGAGGCATGAACCCACTATCGAGCAAAAATACTAACTCTTGGAGTTGCTAGCATCTACTTTGCCAAGATAGCTACTAACAACAGAAAGCATGCAAGATCACAAATAACAAAGACATGATAGAATCAATAATCAATCTAAAATAGCATCTCAATATCCATGGATCCCCGCAATCACAACATGCAGAATTACAAATAGATGATCTTGATCATGAACGGAGCTCACAAGATCTAGACATGAAAGCACAAAGGAGGAGAACCAGCCATCTAGCTACTACATGGATCCGTAGTCCAAGGATGAACTACTCACGCATCACACCGGAGGCTTGCATGGTTATGAAGAAGGCCTCCAGGGTGAAATTCCCTCTCTGGCAGGGTGCCGAGAAGTGCTTCAGATCCCTCCCGATCTACGGATGGAGATGACGGCGGCTACAGACTCTTTCATGGATTTTTGATCGGGCACTTAGGGTTTTCGTCCTGAGGGCATCTTATAGGCGGAAGGAGAGGCCGAGGGGGTGCTGGGGTCGGCCAGACCACCCCCTGGCACGGGCCAGGCCTAGCCACGCGGCCAGGTGGTGTGGCCGGCCCCCAGCCCTTCTCCGTCTCGTATTCTGACATCTGATGACTTCCGGAAAAATAGGCACTTTGGCTTTTGTCCCGTCCAATTCCGAGAATATTCATTTTCTGACTTTCCTGGAACCAAAAACAGCAGAAAACAGGTAGCTGGCACTGTGGCTCTTGTTAATAGGTTAGTCCGAGAAATCATATGAAAAGTACTCCAAAGTGTGGACAAAACACAAGAAAGTGGATAAAACCAAGCATGGAACATCAAAAATTATAGATACATTTGCTATGTATCAACATCCCCAAGCTTAAGTCCTGCTCTTCCTCGAGTAGGTAAGTGATAAAAGGAAAGAATAATTTTTGAGGTGACATGCACCATCAAAGACTTGATCAAAGTATTTGTAAAACATTCAAAGCTGGGATCGTAGTACTTCAATCATAACATGAAATACAAAGTTCTAGCAATAAGACAAAGAAACTATGTTGCAACCTGAAAAGGCACAAACAAAAGATTCATGAATAACAATGCTTTGTAAGACGTTTGTTTGTTTCACATAAAGAAAACATATCATAATAGCATTCAGCTTGTCCCTCATAGAGTAGGAAATATAAATGCATAGGACACCTTCAAAGTTCATAAGAGTGACTAGATACAAATAGTTTAAAACAAGCAATATCAAAGTATGCATCAATCAACTAGTCTTGGGATAATGCACATAGAACTAAGAATGGCCATTATGCTCTCAAAGTAGGTGCATAAAGGTAGAAGGTGGAGACTCAATATAATGGTGGAAGAAAGGCCTTCATAAAAGGAAGTAGGGATTCAAGTCTCATAAAGAGCTTCCAAAAATTATGGTACTTATAGCTTTTAGCTCTCATTGCCCCTATCATAAGCATCTTGAAGTGATTAAGGTTAAAGTAAACAAACTATGGTGTACATGCTTGACAAAGTATAAGTTAGAAATCTCATGTCCCTTGTATACGAGGGCCGCTCCTCATGCTACTCAAGTTTAGTCACCGGTAAGTTCTTGTCATCGTAAGTACATGTGTATCATAGAGAACCGCCAACGGGGTACCCCTTGCCCGATGATACGGAAGAATCCCCATATCAAAATGACAAGGCAAGCAGACAACGAGCATCTTAGCAATATTCTTATTTACCATGGGAATATGGTGCTTTTTTCTCTCTTTCCTCTTTTCATGATATCTCTTTTTTTTCTTTTTCTCATTTTTTTCTCAATATAGGACTCTTTTTTTATAAGAAGAATGCTTCATAGACAGCTCATTATGGTTACACTGCAGGTTTCCACCATGTCAGCATGGATTAGACCAGCGGCCCAGGCGTTTCTCTAACACATATACATAACTCCATGGACTTACAAGCTCCCCTTTCATTTCACACCGACGACATCCATATACAAAAGAGCATGATATCAACTAGGTACAAGTACCAAGTGAAATGTTGAAAGCGTTCCCCATGACAGCATGGTTCTGCTAATTCCCAATAAATAAGTGCAAGCATATACCACATAGAAGACACAATGGTTCAAGTTTATTAAGGGCAAGAAAAGTAAAGTGTGCCATCAAGTTCGTGAGAGCTTTACTCACTAGTTTTCCCATAACAAGTTTAATTTGGAAGGTAAACAAAAGCATGAATATACTTGGAATAGCATAAGCTAGTAGGTAGGTATGGTGGACTCTTTGGAATAAGTTGGTTTAGGAAGTTGGATGCATGAGTGGAACTCATACTTGGTTGTGGAGGCTAGAAAAAGACTGGGAGCAACAAACTAAGAGAGCAATAATGGCCATAATCATGCAGAGCGACAAAACATCATTGATCAAAGCATAAAGTGATACTACAAGTTGAAAACTAAAGGATCATAAAGGCTATGGTGACTTGAGATAGTCATAACATGGTGTGAGCATGTGCCAAGTCAACCCAAATAAAGCATCAAAGGAGAATACCACTATACTATGCTTTAATATGCTAAAACAACGCATGATTCATCCAAGGCACATTAAGCAATCTCAATTGTTTATAACAAGTCATGCTACAGCAAAGAATACTAAGCATAAAGCCAAAACAATATCAAGCATGGCATGACAAAGCATAGGCCACAGTCAAAAATGAGCTCTTTTTTACCACATAAGTATGAACTTTCCTACTCTTTTCCAATCCAAACGAAACTATTTGCAAACCAATGTATGAAAGAGGGGGTCCAACCAATTTATTTAGCAAACTAAGCAAACAAGAGGAAACGAAAAACCAAAACGAAAATGAAAAAGAAGACGCTCCAAGAACAACACACATGTGCATGAAACAATAAAAATGAAGCGTTTGGAAGAAACCTGGGATTTTTATTGATGAAGAAGGGGATGCCTTGGGCATCGCCAAGCTTTGATGCTTGTACTTCTTGGATATTTCTTGGGGTGACACGCGTGGCATCCCCAAGCTTGTGCTTTAGTCCATCCTTCATCTCATTACTCATTCCTTCCATACACCTGAAATTTTTCCTTCATACAAAACTTCACACAATCTTTATTAGCAACATTAGTGCACTCAAGATAATAGGTATTAAGGTTCAGTTCTAACACCAAATAAACTTCCATTAGAACACTAGCTACTGTTGCACTTCCCTCAAAAAGCTCAATTCCCCAAAAGAACTCAAAAAGGAACCAACAAGAAGCAAATGCAGAAAATGGCAGAAATCTTTCAAAACACACCAGCAGGTAAAGACGAATTTTTTCGAAGACCTTCTGTTGCTCAAATAAAAAAGTGTTGAACTAAATAAAGTTATATAACAACCTGGGGCAAAAGCACAAAAATTCACGCCTCAAAAAGACCTTCAGAGATTTTACACGAATGTTTACGGTGAAGCACAGAAATCTGTTTCGGGACAACAACTTTCCCAATCACTACTTCTCTCTCATTAGAGGTTACTCTTGGCACAAAAAACAAATAAAAAGGATAAGGAGCGGTTATTACTGAACTAATAACTTCCAAGACTCATCTAAAACTTTTGGGTTATCTCCCAATAAGTACTTTTCTTTAACGCCTTTAAGTTAGGCATAAGAAGCAAAGAGAAGAATCAAGTGTTCTCAATGAAGAAGCATTAAGACCAAATATCTTGCCCTTACCTCTCTTAATTTTATTCTTAACCTTGGGGAAAATATGATTGTTTGGTGGAGCGAAAAGGTGCATGGTCCCCTTTCCCACATCTATTATTGCTCCAAGGAATTTTAATAGGGACCTTCCAAGTGTAATTTGTCCTTTTCCTGCACATTCAATAACAAGATAATTAGTAGAAATCATTTTCCCAAGGATCTTTGTAAACACTAATTCAGCTATTCCAATAGGTAATATGGTAGCATTATTAGCAAGAGATATTTCTTTTCCTCCTTCAGTAAGCCCCCAAAGATTCAAAGATTCATAAATGTCTTTGGGCATAAGACAAAATTCAGACATGATATCACAGCGGGCTTGAAAAGTTTCAGTTTTTATCTCAAAGAAAGTATCTTCAGGCACTGGTGGAGCAATAGGTGTGCTCATAAAATCATTGTTGTTGGTGCTAGTGAAGTCACAAAACTTAGTGTTTTCAAGAGTAGTCATTTTTGTGTGTTTTCAAATAAGAAAGCAAACTAGTAAAACTATTTTTTGTGTGTTTTTGATAAAGAAACAAGCAAACAAAGCAAAAAGAAACTAAGCAAAACAAAAATAACAAAGTAAAGAGATTGGTTATGAGGGACTCACCTTGTTAAGATGTCCTTGATTCCCCGGCAACGGCGCCAGAAAATATGCTTGATGGCCCAAATTATATCGAGCTCGTTGGGGAACCCCAAGAGGAAGGTATGATGAGCACAGCATCAAGTTTTCCCTCAGTACGAAACCAAGGTTATCAATCCAGTAGGAGCAAGGAAACACCCCAAAGGTGTAGCTAGCTGAACGATGGTAGGGCGCACTACCGGTGCCAACAACAACGTGGAGACCTGCACAACACAACCACAGAACTCTGTCCCCAACTTGCGATGAGGTTGTCAATCTCACCCGTTTTGTTGAAAACTAAGGATTACACGTACCAACTGGAAGGAAGTAATAGTTTGTAGAGAGTAAACACAAATTAGTAAACAGTTTATAGATTGTATGTAAAAGAAAGGACCGGGATCCATAGTTCACTAGAGGTGGCTCTCCTTAAGATAGATAATATGCTGGGTGAACAAATTACAGCGGGGAAATTGACAAACATCGAGAAAGCAATACATGCATATACTAATCATCTTGACTCCTTTGAGATTCGATTGGGCATTACAACATTATACATAGACCGCCATCCAACTGCATCTATGACTAATAATCCACCTTCAGGTTATCATCTGAACCCCCTCCAATATTAAGTTGCAAGCAACATATTATTGCTTTACGAATTGCGTGTAATGTAAACAATACGATTGTTCTATAAACAAAGGATTGTTGTTTTCTCCCTAGTAGCAACAACACATCTAGTACCTTAGAGATGTTTGTCACTTCCCCGGAATACCAGAGGCATGAACCCAATATCGAGCATAAATACTAAATCTTGGAGTTGCTAGCATCTACTTGGCCAAGATAGCTACTAACAACGGAAAGCATGCAAGATCACAAATAACAAAGACATGATAGAATCAATAATCAATCTTAAATAGCATCTCAATATCCATCGGATCCTCGCAAACACAACATGCAGAATTACTAATAGATGATCTTGATCAGGAACGAAGCTCACAAGATCTAGACATGAAAGCACAAAGGAGGAGAACCAGCCATCTAGCTACTACATGGATCCGTAGTCCAAGGATGAACTACTCACGCATCACATCGGAGGCTTGCATGGTGATGAAGAAGGCCTCCAGAGTGAAATCCCCTCTCTGGTAGGGTGCCGAGAAGAGCTTCAGATCCCTCTCGATCTAGGGATGGAGATGACAACAACTACATACTCTTTCATGGATTTTTGATCGGGCACTTAGGGTTTTCATCCCGAGGGCATCTTATAGGCGGAAGGAGAGGCCGAGGCGGTGCTGGGGTCGGTCAGACCACCCCTTGACGCGGGCTAGGCCTGGCCGCGCGGCCAGGTGGTGTGGCCGGCCCCCAGCCCTTCTCTGTCTCGCATTCTGGCATTTGATGACTTCCGAAAAAATAGGCACCTTGGCTTTTGTCCCATCCAATTTCGAGAATATTCATTTTCTGACTTTCCTAGAACCAAAAACAGAAGAAAATGGGCAGCTGGCACTGTGGCTCTTGTTAATAGGTTAGTCCAAGAAATCATATGAAAAGTACTCCAAAGTGTGGACAAAACACAAGAAAGTGGATAAAACCAAGCATGGAACATCAAAATTTATAGGAGACCCTAGTTAGAATGGACGTCCGAACAAAAACTTAGTTTCAAAACCAAAGTGAGTATTTATGAAAACTTATTTCCTCTCTTACCCTTGGGATTCTTTCTCTCAAAAAAGTACATGTTCCTCAAAAATTCTTACATTACTACATAAAATTTCGACACACTTGATCACTTCACTAATTTTCTCATCCTAAATTCTTATAGATGGAAGTTCAGTACAGCAAGTTCTACCAGTTGGGCAATAGAGGCCAACTGATCTTTGAGAGGGATCTTGATTCACTGTCTGAGTACTTGGAGCGTCCTCATCCGGAATTTCTTGGAGCTCAACTCAATGGTCCCCCAGGAGGAGATTTACAATGGATAGTAGTTGCTGATCTTCAAGGCAAGTTAGAAGCACCAATGTCCGAGAGGATTCAGTTCTCCGTGAGAGAGAACAACTGGCTAGATGGATTAGCTAGGGAAATGCATGAAGCTCTCGCTTGTCTTTGCACCCAGAGTGTCAACCTGATCCAAGGAACCCGCTTTGTTCACTATGCAAGGCGTGACTCTATGGGAATGCCTCTAGAGATGCCAAGTCACCCAGTGTTGAAGCGTCAAGTGGAGAACCTCGACTTCCTACTATATGAAAGACATAAGGAATTAGACAATGCTAGAGAGTTCGCCAACCACAACCTTGCCATTGCCGCCCAGAAGTCCCAGACTTTCTCATTGCTAGTCAAGGATCGTTAGTCTCTTCGCCGTCAACGCGCAAAGAAGGATCACACCATCGACCGTCTTCACAAGAAGGTAGCCGACCTCGAGAAGACCATCAAGGAGCAAGAAGCTCAGCTTGCAGCAAAAGAAGAAGAAGAGGAAAGTGAAGACATCCAAGGGGATATTGACTCGTACCTCAGCAATGATGATGACTATCGGGAGGATGATGCCATGGACTTCTACACCGACGATGATGACTCCGACTTCATCGATGATGAGTAGATGCACTAGAGCACTATCGTAGGAGTAAGAAGTATCGGTCCCATTGTATCTTAGCTTGTAGAATGGTTCTTAAAACCATCTGTTTTCCTTTCATGTTGTGGTGTGTGTGTTTGTATCGTGTGCTTTGCTTGAATGAATGAAAAGAAGTTAGTTGCCAAACCCGAGTCAATCTCAAAGTCTTAGATTTGAAAACAAAACCATGAACCTTAGAACTTTCCCTCTTACCCCATTATCTACCTCAATCTTCAGATGACTCGTGGAAACCAAGGAGGGAGCAGCTCATCGCAGGACCCAATGCTGCAGATTCTGTAGACTCTCATTGCAGACCGTGAAGCTAGTAGGGCAGAGCGCCAAGCAAATCTAGCCACTCTGCAGCAAATCGCCCAGATGGCTCACAACAACCAGAACCATGGAAATCAGGATCATCATGGATCCAAACTCAAAAACTTCTAGAATACCAATCCCCCAATCTTTATACAGTCTGAAAACCCGCTGGATGCTGATGATTGGTTGCAGACAATGGAGAACAATTTAGAAGTAGCCGGAGTGGATGCCAACGAGAAAGTTCTTTTTGCCACCCACTATCTGGCAGGAGATGCAAGAGCATGGTGGAACAACACCTGCACAATGAACCATGGTTAAGTGATGACATGGGAAGCCTTCAAAATCAAGTTCAGCTGCACCCACGTGCCGCAGGGTCTAGTCACCAGAATGAGGGATGAATTCAGAGAGCTCAAGCAAGGCAGAATGACTGTAGTGGAGTACCGTGACAGATTCTTGTCCCTCGCCAGGTATGCACCTGATGAGATCAACACGGAGGCCAAGAAGAAGGACAGATTCCTGAACAGACTGCATGATGAGATGTAGACTGTCCTCGTCAACATCCGTTTTGAGGATCTCGAAGAACTAGTCGAATCTACCATTCAGATGGAAGGGAAGATAAATCAAGCAAATGACAACCACAAACGTCGGATGATGCACCAAGCTGGATCCAATAGTCACCCGAAGTACCGTCCCAACCCGTCTACCGGATATGCACCGCGGAACAATCGACCCCCAATGTCTCGCCCAAGCTACCCCAACCGTAGCGGAGGAAATGTGAAGTCCGGAGGAAACAACAATCACCCCGGCAACTCCAGCAATTTCAACCGTGCACCTCCCAAGCACAACAACAACAACAACAACACTGCACCCAGAACATGAAGCAATGCTGTGCCCATGGCAACAAAGGACAAGTCTCAGATCACTTGTTTCGAGTGTGGAGTGAAGGGTCACTACTCCAATGAGTGTCCCAAGAAGATTGCCGCCACTGCCAATGTGAATGCTCCAGCTCAATAGCAGCATCGTGTTCAACCTGGAAGAAGATTGGCCCAAGGGAACCCTCACAACCGCAACGATCGTCTCTTCCACATGAATGCCGAGGAAGCCCAAGAAGCGCCAGATGTAGTGCTGGGTATGTTTTCTGTCAACTCAGTTTTAGCAAGAGTGTTGTTTGATTCTGGAGCATCGCACTCATTTGTCACCGAAGAATTTGCATGCACTAGTAAGATTCACCCAACCAACTTGAAGCATGTCATGATAGTTCAAATACCTGGTTCAACTATAAAAGCTAGAAAATTTTGCAAAGTTGTGCCTATCAGAATACATGGGATAGATTTTTATGCCAATCTAATAGTACTTGGAACCAAAGGTTTAGAAGTAGTACCAGGAATGGATTGGATGTCAAAGCATAAAGGATTGATTGATTGTGCCAAGAAAGCCATCACCATGACCAATAGCTCCGGAGTATCAGTAGAGCATATATCTGAAACCTTGCCCCGTCAATTCAAGTGCAACAAGAGTCTAGCCCTACCCACCATTGACCAAGTCAGAGTAGTCTGTGAATACCCCGACGTATTCCCAGATGAATTACCCGGTATGCCCCCGGATAGGGATATTGAGTTCATTATTGAACTAATCCCCGGAACCGGACCCATAGCCCAGACAGCCTATAGTATGAACCCATCAGAGTTAGTGGAATTGAAGAAGCAGTTGGATGCTATGTTGGCAACATGCTTGATTCAACCAAGCGCATCGCCATGGAGATCGCCCGTATTATTCGTCGACAAGAAAGATGGAGGCAACTGTTTGTGCACATATTACAGGAAGTTGAATGACGTCACCATCAAAAACAAGTACCCTTTGCCAAAGATAGAGGATCTATTTGATCAGTTGACTGGTGCCAGTGTGTTCTCTAAGAGCGATCTTAGGACTGGTTATCACCAACTTAAGATTCGTGCAACGGATATTCCAAAGACCGCCTTTACTACTCGTTATGGATTATACGAGTATACGGTCATGTCTTTTGGATTAACCAATGCCCCTGCTTATTTCATGAATCTCATGAATAAGATCTTTATGAATTTTCTGGATAAGTTTGTCATTGTGTTTATCAACGATATCCTTATCTACTCCAAGTCAGAAGAAGAGCATGAGCAACATCTGAGAATCATCCTTGAAACCCTTAGAGAGCATCGGTTGTATGCCAAGTTCAGCAAATGTGAGTTTTGGCTAAAAGAAGTAGGATTCCTAGGACATATTGTGTCTGTCGGAGGAGTCGCTGTTGATCCTGCCAAGATCAAAGATGTCGAAGAATGGGAAGCCCCAACCACTCAAACCCAAGTCCGTGCATTTCTCGGATTAGCGGGATATTACCGCAAGTTTGTAGAAGGATTTTCGAGCATCGCCAGACCCATGACCCAATTGTTGAAGAAGGACAAGAAGTTTGAATGGACCGACAAATGTGAAGCAAGTTTCCAAGAGCTCAAGAAGAGATCGATTTCAGCCCCAATATTGATCATGCCAGATATCAAGAAGTCGTTTGATGTGTATTGTGATGCATCCAAGATTGGTCTCAGATGTGTATTGATGCAAGAAGGAAAAGTCATCGCATATCTGTCTCGACAACTGAAGCGGCATGAGAAGAACTATCCTACCCATGATCTTGAGTTAACAGCTATAGTTTTAGCCTTGAAGACATGGCGTCATTATCTTATGGGTAATCACTTTGAGATTTATTCAGATCACAAGAGCTTGAAGTATATTTTCACTCAAAAGGAGCTGAATATGAGGAAAAGGAGATGGATAGATTTAATCAAGGATTATGACCTTGACATTCACTATCACCCTGGCAAAGCCAATGTGGTAGCGGATGCTCTTAGCAGATTGCCGTGTAGGCTAAACACTATGATCAAGGAGAAGCAACCAAGTTTGTATGAGGAATTGGAGCAGTTTAGAACTGAGCTAGTTAGCAAAGGATTTTTAGCTAGCATTGAACTTCAACCCACTTTGATTAGCCAAATCAAGGAAGCCCAGAAGGGAAATGAAAGTATCGACGGAATTAAGCGTTGTATTGGTACAGGAAAGGTACCTGGATTCACCACAGACGAAGAAGGAGTTATGTGGTACAAAGGACGTATCTGTGTGCCAGCAGATTCAGAACTGAAGCAAGTTATCATGCAAGAAGCTCATGATACTCTTTTATTCTATCCACCCCGGAGGAACGAAGATGTATTTGGATTTGAAGGAGCAATTTTGGTGGCACAAGATGAAGAGAGAAATCGGAAGCTACATTGCCAAGTGTGATATCTGTTAGAGAGTCAAAGCGGAACATCAGAGACCCGCAGGAATGTTGCAACCATTGCAGATTCCGAAATGGAAATGGGATTCTGTTGGAATGGAATTTATCACCGATTTGCCTACTTCTAGTAGGGGAAATGACTCAATCTGGGTCATCGTTGATAGACTGTCCAAGGTAGCTCATTTTATACCTATCAAGACAACCTACCAGAGTTCGAAGCTAGCAGAGTTGTACATTGCTAGAATCGTCAGTTTACATGGAACCCCAAAGACCATAGTGTCGGATCGAGGAACCCTATTTACCTCGAGATTTTGACAGAAAGTCCAAGAAGGATTAGGAACCAAGTTGAATTTCAGCACAGCTTATCACCCGCAAACCGATGGACAGAGTGAAAGAGTCAACCAAATCTTAGAAGATATGTTAAGAGATTGTGTATTAGAGAACGGATCAAAATGGGAAGATTGTATGCCTTTTGCAGAATTCTTATATAACAACAATTATCAAGCCAGTTTGCAAATAGCCCCATTTGAATTCCTATATGGAAGAAAGTGTCGTACCCCTTTGAATTGGTCGCAAGTAGGAGAGAGCCAGATTTTCGGACCCGACATTCTCTGAGAAGCCAAAGAGAAGGTTCAAAAATTCCGTGAGCACCTCAAGACCGCCCAATCCAGATAGAAGAGTTATGCTGACAAGGGAAGGAGAGACCTGACTTTCAATGTCAGAGATTTTGTGTATCTCAAGGTTTCGCCATTGAAGGGAACCCAACGTTTTAGTCTGAAAGGAAAGTTAGCCCCCAGATATATCGGACCCTTCAAGATTCTGAATCGCCGAGGAGAAGTATTGTATCATCTGGAACTGCTTGAAGAGATGTCTGCCATCCACAATGTGTTCCATATCTCGTTACTTCGCAAATGCTTAGAAGTGTCGGAGAAGACCGAAGTTTTCAAGAACATCGATCACCGAGCTGTTGATATCAACAAGGATCTGACGTATTGTGAAGTGCCCATCCGTATCTTGGAGGAAGCTTACAGAACCACCAGGACCCGGAGTATCAAGTTTCTCAAGATTCAATGAAGCAACCATACCAAAGAAGAAGCCACTTGGGAGCGAGAAGATTACATTAGGACCGAGTTCCCAGATCTCTTTAGTTCCTAGTTTTCTTTCTTAAATCTCGGGACGAGATTTTGTTTAAGGGGGGAATGTTTGTAACATCCCAAAACTTTAATACAAGTGATCAAGATCAAAATTACTCAATTTAGGGTTAACAAAAACTTTTTCTCATTAAAAATCTTTAAGCATGCATATGAGTGTTGCATTAAATAGGAGTTGTTTTGAAATGCCATGATTGTTTGTTCTAATGATTGTGAAATGATTCTAAGATTAATGCCACATCATCTAGATCATTCCCCAGCAAAATCCAAAGAAAAATAAACCAAATACAATTAATAAATGGAAATGGTCACTTATTCCATTTTAACCAACTAGGTCACTTTGGGTGTTCCTAGGACTCAAATTCCAACAGAAACAATTGTGGATCTTTGCACCCCTTGCTAATACAAGTTAATATGTACCAAGGCCCACTTTGTGATCTTCCAAAAACATTTAAACTCTAATTTTAAATGACATTTCAAAATAGAATCTATCTCATATGTCTAGATAACCCTTTTTCAAAAACCATCCAAATGAACTCCATTTGACAAATCCTAGCAACCAGAGATGCTTAAGCATGTGTCAAACCACTCCACCAAATTTCATTTCAAAATTCAAAAGTTGAATTCTTGCGGCCATCGTGTCGAACACTTGGTGAGCAGAATCAAACTGGCCTAACTATCACTGTTTTTTATCAAATTTTGTCAAGCCATTTGAACCCAATTCAAGTCCCTTGTATCCCCTAACCCCAACCAGGCCATCAAGGACCTACCAAATGGCCAGCACCACAGTGCCGTGCCACCCAGAGGCCATGCTCGCCGGCCAAAAGTGCTCACGCAGCAGGAGACCACTAGCCCCTCTCCACCGCTCTAGGAAGGGAGGCGTGACCTCACCACTGTCCAAGGTCCACCCCACGGCCACTGCTAGCCTCTAGACCACCCAGGCCAAGCCCCGCACTAAGTCTCTGCGCCGCGCCAGCGTACGCCAGAGCGCCATCGCCAACAGAGCGCCACACGCCGCGCCTCGACCGCAGACCACGCGCGCCGCTCTGTCTTGACCACCTCAACCCGCCAGATATGCCCTTACCCCGCCGCTTGACCCACAGTCGCCGGGAACCACGTCGAGCACCGCTTATGTCTCTGAGAGCGCGAGACGCTCCCGGCCACTATCCACCGCCCCTAGCACCACCATTACGCCCTAGCTGACTGCCAGGGAACCATCCACCGTCCGCCTACCTCGCTCACGCCGATAGCCCCCTTTGCCGTTGTCACCGACGAGCTCCTCCCATACCTCTCTGCCGCCTCGCCGGGCCTATATAAGGGAGCCTCCCCAGCATAAATTCTTCACACTCCCACACTCCCCTCTCTCCACTGATCCTTCCCCACCTCTCGCCGGAGCAGCTCAAGCAGCCAACCGCTGGAATTTCACCAGAGATAGCCGTAGCAGAGGAGGAGACGTCCCCGTCGATTTCGTCCACCCCCGGAGCTGCCGCGACTTCGCCTGAGCCCGCTGTCGTCTCCTCGTTCGTTTGCCCGCCTCGCCGCACTCGCTGGATACCTGGTATGCCCTCACTGCACCCCCACTGAGCCGTTAGGGTTCCACCTCGCCGGCGACAAGTCCGTCGTCGACGATAAGCCCCAGCCGTAGATGCTAGCTCTAATCCTACGGTCCACAATGCCCCGTACCGCTTTGCGTTTAATGAGCCAATAACAGGTGGGACCCCCTGTCAGCAGTCCTCAGCGCCGCGGAGTGAAACTGGGCTGGCCCGTTAGTGTTCCCGCGCGACCCAGTAAATTCAAATTTAGATTTTCCTTTTTAGAAGTAAACTTAGTTCTATCCCTTAGTTCAAAAATCAATTCAGGGAGTTTTACAAATCCAAATTGTGTGATTCCAATTTTGTTGGAAAGGTAATGAAAATATATATCCAAGTCCGTTTGATTTAAACCATTTAGAAGGAGATATCTCTCCTAGAAAAAATAACAAGATAGAAGCTTTTTCACATTCAAACATTTTTATAAAATCAACCATAATAGCTTTTGAGTTGATTCTAATTCTAAAAAATCACATTTAACCATACCTATCTGAATATGTAATAATATTACGGATTGCATGCAGTGACTTTGTACTAGTACCAAAATAATGCTATATAGGCATTTCTAGTCACTTTTAAATATTAAACTTAAACTTATTGAAATGTAATCCAACATTTAAATCACATTCCCATGCATTAGAATATGTGGTGATGACATGTGTCCACATGATCCCATATTTTAATTGGAGAATATTAAATCTTAGTTAATTTCAATGAGTAGAAATTACTTTTTATCAAATAAAATAAATGAAACTAGTTCATTAAGCCTTGTGATGTTTGTGATGATAATAGATCATGAAATGTGTGCCTTAGTGTGGTAAATAGACTAGTTAAGTATTGTTTGGTGATTGTGTATTCTGTGTGTATTTATAGACGATAGTACCGACCAAGTCTACGAAGAGGAGGAATTCTACCAAGAAGAGGAGGAAGAGAATTTCAACCACTGCACCAATCAAGGCAAGCTATTATTGGCAAGCTAAAACTTGCAAGCCATCATTAACAATGCAAGCTATTTTTAGCAAGCTAGAACTAAGCAAGTTAACACTTGCCCCCTTAACTTGAGCAAATGCTTTAGACATGCTTTGGTTATACATTTTGACTATTACCTACCCCAAGTTTTACTTACAAGCTTTACTTCCTTTACCTTTACCAAAGTCTTTTACTTTGTTTATAGATAGTATAAAGAGTATAAAACTTGACCTATCTAGTTAGAGTTAGATGTAATTCTATGGCATGAGATTGATCTTAGCATCTCCCATTAGTGAACACTCTTAACTTAGTAGCTTAGAGCTAAACCAAAAACTTAATCTCTTTAGACGGGAATACTTGGTGAAAATGACTTATGAAATCCTTGGAATGATGAGTAATTCTATTGAGATGTTTTGACATGTGCTGAGAAACACAAATGGTTTATGATGATGAAAATGTTGAGGCATGAGCCTTAGCCCTTTTTAAAAAAACTGATGGTTGGGTTCGGATGCAATGCCATTCCAATTTTACCGTACAACCACAATACCTGAATTGGAAAGGCTTAGCCGGAAGTTTATATGCATTAGTATTAGTTGCCTCGCGGGAGAGGTTTGAGCTGAGGCTACCTCTCAATATTGTCCACCTATGCAGTGCCCAGGATGACAAATGGTCATGGTTGGGAGGCCATACTCATAGGAGAGGTGCTTATACTAGAGTGTGTAAAGGAATGGTTATGTTTTATTATCTGCATACTAAGTATGATGATTCAGGGTTATCCCTGACAGATGTATCAAATTTTGTGGTGAAAGTGTACCACCTCTGTAGAGTGTCAAACTATTCGAATAGCTGCATCTGCGGTTATGGATAGTTGGAGTGGCCATACTGTTCCATTGTCAGATGTTTTCAAAATGACTTATGGAATGAATTGTGACATGACTTGACCACAACATAGTTGTGACTATGATAACTAAGTTCCCACTTAGGTGATCTCAAACTTTATTTTATCTTTCTTTGTTTCTGAACTCAGCTTAGGTTTCAAACTTAGCTTTACAAATAAACTTAGAATTTAGCATTCCTACTAGAACTACCTTACTTGTTAGTGATAGTTTGCGAGTACTTAAAGAGTACTCATGGCTTTTGTCCCTGGCTATTCCTATGGCCAGACTATGAGGAGGTCTACCCTGAAGGAGGACAGCAGGATGGCTATGACAACTAGAATCATCTCCCATCGTCAGCATTGCCTGTGACCCTAAAGATGGACCCCATCGATGCTATTTATTATCATGAGATCCTTTATTTGTGTAAGACCTTATTATGGTTAGTAATGGATGATGTACTGTGATATCCAATCTGTTATATCTCGCAAAAATGGTAATCCTGGGATTGTGATGTATGGCATAACAGGCATCTGGGATTAAAAATCAGTTTTTGACAGCAGTGATCTACAATAATCACGGTATCAAATAATCGCAAGGGATTATTTGATCCCGCCTAGCTTGATTCCAATCTTGGGGATATCTTTAATACCTTGTAATTTATCTTATAAGTTTTACATTACTATTTTAGTTTTGCATTAGTTCAAATTAGAAAAAAAGTTTGCATCATTAGAATTCCCTTCAGGAATAGTCGATCCCTTTTTTGAAATTCTGAGTTTATTATCATATATGGAGCATTATTGAGTTTGTGCTTGTCTTATTGGATATATGAATGGCTTGAGTATAATTTTACTTTCACTTGATGATATCAATATGAGTCTTCTACATCATTGGTATTAATGGAACATACAAAGATAATTTGGTCAATATGTTGTAACTTCATGGCTTGATTTACAAAGAAAATTATCTAATCAGTTAAGTTGAAAAAGAGACCTTGAATAAAGGAAAATAAAATGTGCTATCAAATTAGAGTGAAATAAAACGAGGTAGAATATTCAAGCTATAAAGATTGCTTCCTATACAATTAGAATTTGGTAATCGAGATCGTTAAAACTTTGAATTCCTACATGAAGTGAAATGTATGGCTAGATCCTTTGCACAACACTTAAAAAAAAGTGTGAGCATATATATAAAAAGATAAGAAGAAAAGAAAGATGAAAAAGAGCGAATGTGCAAAGAGCAAATAGGCATACACCACTATATTGTAGTATGACAAAGAAGCGTTTGAGATTTTAAATCCCAAGTGAATATGTTAATCCAAAAACACTTGGTACTACCTCGCTAACTCATTCAGTCGAACTGAATACTTTTACATCATATTGAGAGTGATCTTTTCTGAACTGTTAAATGCTAAGGTGTGGAAGCCTGCTAATATTATTCTGATGGTTCGAGTAAGGTACTATTCATGAACTTATTCCTATGTATCATATATGATAAACACGTGCTGCAATTGCCTCAATTATTTTATCGACTCAGCTTCATGAATATGAGGATCACATACATTAAATTAAACTTACTCAGGACGAGCAAGAGTCTAAGCTTGGGTAAGTTGATGAGTGCATATTTGCATCATGTTTTATATTATTATTTTGCACTGTAGATGTAGGATCTTAGTATTTTATTGCGTTCGTGCACACATTTTATGTCTATTTTCACCAGGATCAGGACAGATGATGGATACAATGGACACAATTCTTGGAGCAGTTATATTAGGGAGAAAAGGAGTCAAAAACAACTTAAATCGTGTATTTGGGAAATATCAATAACACTAGAAGAAAACACAAAACGATCGAGGCATACATACGGTTCAACGACCAACTATACAGCGGGAATAAATTTTCCGGCCGTATAGTTCCAGTTGTATAGTTGTTGTTGTTGGAAATATACCCTAGAGACAAAAAGTAGTAAGTACTATTATCATATTTCATATAGTTTATGATTAAGTTTTATATCATGCTATAATTGTATTGAGTGGAAACATCAATACACGTGTGATATACAAACAACCAGGGGTTCCCAGTGAAACTCTAGTCACTGGTTCATTGGTCAACATATGATCATGTTTCCTGATCATGTGGCATTTATGCCAGTTGGAAATGAGGTCATCTCATTTTGAGAATGATATGATGAACCAATACCCAACCTAAACATTGTGACCCGATCATGTCACGATGTTCAAGTTATGATGATTAGAAATGGATCCTTGTAGACTATTCCTTAGACCGTGAGGCTATATCAATCACTGTCTCTCGAGAGTGCTTAGATAGCATCAAACGCCACTTGGTAATATAGTGGTTACAAAGGTGTGTTTAGGTACTCGGAGGAAACCATAGAGGCAATATATGTCAAGAGCGGGATTTGTCCGTCCATGTGGCGGGAAGATACTCAAGGGCCCACTCGGAGAAGTTATATCCAATAGTCGCGTAGTGTGTGATTTGATCATGGGGATATCACTTGTCGGAACGAGTCACGTAGCATTGTTCAGTAATGAGATTGAACACGACATGGTGATGTCATTTGATTAGATCTCGGGCAATGCAAGTATCGAGTGACAAAGGGAATAAGACACGACTATCCCAGTTCAAACGACGAAAGTTCTTCGTGGAACACACAGGGTTCACATGGCCATCCAGGTCCCTCTGTCGATTATTGGTACGGGAGTGTCCCGACCATGTCTGGAGTGTTCCCGAACCGTGGGGTATCACGCTTAAGGGCTTGATGATGCTTAGAGAGTGTTTATAGGATCGGTGGAATCGCCGAAGAATAGTAGAGAGAAAACCAAAAGGGTTTCGGTAAGTCCGGAGGATGTCCGGAGTGGAGGTGGAAGGTGTTCCATAGCCACGGAGATTGAATAATGTGTGAATGAATGTTAAATGTTGATTTAATCATTTATTCATAATTATTTAATAAAGAGAAAATCAATTTAAATGGTCAAAGGCTTAATGGGCCAATTCCGGAGGGAGAGGGCCCATTAGGGGAAAGGAGAGAGGGAGAAGGGGCAAGGGGGATAGCTGGCTGGGCCTAGCCCCCGCGCGGGGCCCACTAGGGTGGCCGGCAGCCACCCTCCCCCTCCTCTCCTTTAGTCCCACCCCGAGACTTTGAGCCTATATATAGTGGGGGTATTTGGCCAAATTAAATACACCAATAATCAATAAAGGTCTTCTCACTTTTGGGAGGACCTCCAGTTGATATTTTCTCTATCCCCCTCTCTCTCGTGACTGTGGTCCCAAGTCTGAACTGCGCGAGCGAGAGACATCTTCACCACGGAACACCGTCACGCTGCGGGATTCGGATTCGGGAGCTCTACTTCCACAACTGCTGCTGGATCAGGAAAGCGGGAGTCATCGTCAGGCACCAGACGTGTGTAACTCCCCGGGAGGTGTCGCACTTGAGGCACTCAAGTCGTTGGAGCCAAGGAGCGCAAGGACTTCATCACGACCTTGAGGTCGGGTTCGGCTCGTCTACATCAATCACGCTCTCCTGAGTGTTGACAACGCTTTTCAGTCTTCAAGGGTAAGTTCACGAACATCCCCTCCTGTTACTGTATTGCTAATAGATAGGTCCTGGCAGCTGCAGGGGTTCAGGGGCGTAGAGTAAAATTTATTGTTTTTATACGCGGAACCCCTACAGTGGTATTAGAGATAGATCTATGCGTAGTAATGCTAGTACGGGTAGAACACACGAGATGTAGCGTGTGGGCGTTGATCTTTTAGTTGTTACCCTCCCACGTGTACTTGTGTATACCGCAGTAATGCTTGATGAAGCGGTCCCCAACCGACTTTATGCGTTCATTCGCGAGACTGGTCCACGCTTGACATATGGCTTGTACTGTATAAACTGGCTTAGGAGGGTTGATACATTGCAAATGTATCTATAATTTTTGATGTTCCATGCTTGCTTTTATCTACTTTCTTATGTCTTATCCACACTTTGGAGTACTTTTCATATGATTTCTTGGACTAACCTATTAACAAGATGCCATAGTGCCAGTTGCCTGTTTTCTGCTGTTTTTGTTTCCAGGAAGTCAGAAAATGAATATTGTCGGAATTGGACGGGACAAAAGCCAAAGTTCCTATTTTACCGGAAGACTCACGGATCCAGAATACGAGACGGAGGAGGGCCTGGGCCTGGCCACACCATATGGTGGCGCGGGCTACCCTGGCCGCGCCACCAGGTGGTGTGGCCCCCCTGGCACTCCACCGACCTTGCCTCTTCGCCTATAAGAAGCCTCTTGATGCATAAACCCTAGGGAATCAAGCCTCCAGCCATGAAAAGTTCCGCAACGCCGCCGCCACCAAAGGGGAGATTCGGGGGACAGAAAGTCTCTGTTCTGGCACCCTGCCGGGTTGGGGAATTGCCCCGGAGCCATCTCCATCGATCTCCACCACCATCTCCATCGCCATTGCTGATTCCCATGATGATGAGGGAGTAGTTCTCTCTCGAGGCTAAGGGTTCTACCGGTAGCTATGTGTTCATCTCTCTCTCTATGCATGATCTTATTGTGATCATGAGCTTGTAATCTATAGATCTACCTTGCTACTCAAGTGCTTTAATAGATATCTGCTCTCCCCATGTGTGTGAAAGTGACAGCGTGCACACCATGGTGGCACTTAGGCTAGAGATTACAAATACTTGTTGTGAGTTATATTTGGACTTGGATGTCTCTATGAAATTGTGGTGTTTGTTGGACTCATCTAGTACTCAAGGTGACAGTGTGGGGTTTTCTAGATGGGAAAGGCTTACTTTGAGGTGTGATGTTATAGCCCTACCATTGATTAGAGTGTCCAACCGGAGAGTAGTTAAGAGTAGTATCATGAAGAAGAATATATTTATATGAGATTGTTCACTAGTGAAAGTATGATACCTAGGCCTTGTTTCTAAGCATTGAAACACCGTTTGCTACTAGATCTGTTACATGTTTGCTTGCTTCCATCTTTATTTCAGTTTTACTTTAGTCTTTTCCACGCCATCAAGCTATTTTCTATCACCGTTACCACTTATAATTATCTATACCACTTGTATTTCACTATCTCTTCGCCGAACTAGTGCACCTATACACCTGACAAGTGTATTGGGTGTGTTGGGGACACAAGAGACTTCTTGTATCTTGATTGCAGGATTGCTTGAGAGGGGATACCTTTGACCACTTCCTCCCTGAGTTCGATAAACCTTGGGTGATCGACTTAAGGGAAAAGTTGCTACTGTTCTACAAACCTCTGCACTTGGAGGCCCAACAACTGTCTACAAGAATAGAAGTGCGTAGACATCAAGCTATTTTCTGGCGCCGTTGCCGGGGAGGTAAGGTAAAAGGTACTCACATCCTCCGGTGTGAGTGCTCGAAGTTATTTCCTTTAGATTCTGCAATTTTGTCTTTTTGTTTCTTGTTTTCACTAGTTAGGCTAATGGAAAACAACAACAAAATTAGAGAGCTTTATAGTAATTATCTTGAGTTAGGACATGAAGTGTTTGAAGAGAAAATTAAAAAACCTATGGAACTTTATTTGCATGCTAATAACAATGTTGTTAGTATGAATTCTTTGGACACAATTATTGCTAATGCTATGGAAAAGTCTAAGCTTGGGGAAGCTAGTCTTTATGAAAATGATCTTTTTAGTTCCCCAGCTTTGGAAGATAGCTATTCTATTGCTTATGATGATACAAAACCTCCAATATATGATGATTATAATGATGAATATGATATTTTCAGTCCACCTACTATTGAGGAGGAAATTGATTATGATTCCAATATGCCTCCTATATTTGATAATTATGGTGATGAGAATAATAATGATAGCTATTTTGTTGAATTCGCTCCCACTACAATTAATAAGAATGACTATGTTTATGCGGAGAGTATTAATTCTTTTATGCATGTGGCTCATGATAAGAATGTTTTATGTGATAGTTATATTGTTAATTTTATTCATGATGCTACTGAAAGTTATTATGAGAGAGCGAAACATGGTTCTATGCATCTCAATAATATTAAGTTTCCCCTCTTTATGTTGAAATTTTTGAAGTTGCACTTGTTTTGCTTTCCTATGCTTGTTGCTTTGTGCTTTCATGACTTGTTTCTTTATAAGATTCCTATGCATAGGAAGTGGGTTAGACTTAAATTTTCTTTGAATTTGCTTCTTGATGCTCTCTTTTACTTCAATTTATATTTCTTATGTGAGCATCTTCTCAAACTATCATGCCTAACTTAAAGGCGTTAAAGAAAAGTACTTATTGGGAGATAACCCAAAAGTTTTAGACGAGTCTTGGAAGTTATTACCTCTGTAATAACCGCTTATTATCCTTTTTATTTGCTTTTTGTGCCAAGAGTAACCTCTAATGAGAGAGAAGTAATGATTGGGAAAGTTGCTGTCCCGAAACAGATTTCTGTGTGCTTCACCGTAAATATTCGTGTAAAATATATGTACATCCTTTTGAGGCGTGAATTTTTGTGCTTCTGCACCAGGTTGTTATCTAACTTTCATTAGTTCAACACTTTTTGATTTGACCAACAGAAGGTCTTCGAAAAATTTCGTCTTTACCTGCTGTTCTGTTTTGACAGATTTCTGCCATTTTCTGCATTTGCTTCTTGTTGGTTCCTTTTTGAGTTCTTTTGGGGAATTGAGCTTTTTGAGGGAAGTTCTACAGTAGCTAGTGTTTTAATGGAAGTTTATTTGGTGTTAGAACTGAACCTAAGACTTATTATCTTGAGTGCACTAATGTTGCTAATAAAGATTGTGTGAAGTTTTGTATGAAGGAAAAATTTCAGGTGTATGGAAGGAATGAGTAATGAGATGAAGGATGGACTAAAGCTCAAGCTTGGGGATGCCACGCGTATCACCCCAAGAAATATCCAAGAAGTACAAGCGTCAAAGCTTGGGGATGCCCAAGGCATCCCCTTCTTCATCAATAAAAATCTCAGGTTTCTTCCAAACGCTTCATTTTTATTGTTTCATGCACAGTTGTGTTGTTCTTGGAGCGTCTTTGTTTTCGTTTTTAGTTTTAGTTTGCTTGGTTTGCTTAGTTTGCTTGAATAAGTTGGTTGGATCCCCTCTTTCATACATTAGTTTGCAAATAGTTTGGTTTGGATTGGAAAAGAGTAGGAAAGTTCATGCTTAAGTGGTAAAAGGGAGCTTGTTTTTGACTGTGGCCTATGCTTTGTCCTGCCATGCTTGATATTATTTTGGCTTTATGCTTAGTATTATTTGTTGTAGCATGACTTGTTATAAACAATTGAGATTGCTTAATGTGCCTTGGATGAATCATGCGTTGTTTTAGCATATTAAAGCATAGTATAGTGGTATTCTCCTTTGATGCTTTATTTGGGTTAACTTGGCACATGCTCACACCATGTTATGACTATCCAAAGTCACCATAGCCTTTATGATCCTTTAGTTTTCAACTTGTAGTATCACTTTATGCTTTGATCAATGATGTTTTGTCACTCTGCATGATTATGGCCATTATTGCTCTCTTAGTTTGTCGCTCCCAGTCTTTTGCTAGCCTCCACAACAAAGTATGAGTTCCACTCATGCACCCAACTCCCTAAACCAATTTATTCTAAAGAGTCCACCATACCTACCTACTAGCTTATGCTATTCCAAGTATATTCATGCTTTTGTTTACCTTCCAAATTAAACTTGTTATGAGAAAACTAGTGACTAAAGCTCTCACGAACTTGATGGCACACTTTACTTTTCTTGCCCTTAATAAACTTGAACCATTGTGTCTTCTATGTTGTATATGCTTGCACTTATTTGTTGGGAATTAGCAGGACCATGCTGTCATGGGGACCGCTTTCAACATTTCACTTGGTACTTGTACCTAGTTGATATCATGCTCTTTTGTATATGGATGTCGTCGGTGCGAAATGAAAGGGGAGCTTGTAAGTCCATGGAGTTATGTATATGTGTTAAATAAACGCCTAGGCCGCTGGCCTAATCCATGCTGACATGGTGGAAACCTGCAGCGTAACCATAATGAGCTGTCTATGAAGCATTCTTCTTATAAAAAATGAGTCCTATATTGAGAAAATAAAGAGAAAATAAAAAAAGAGATTATGAAAAGAGGAAAGAGAGAAAAAGGCACCATATTCCCAGGGTAAATAAGAAGATTGTTGAGATGCTCGTTGTCTGCTTGCCTTGTCATTTTGATATGGGGATTTTTCCGTATCATCGGGCAAGGGGTGCCTCGTTGGCGGTTCTCTATGATACACATGTACTTACGATGACAAGAACTTACTGGTGACTAAACTTGAGTAGCATGAGGAGTGGCCCTCGTATACAAGGTACATGAGATTTCTGGCTTATACTTCATCAAGCATGTACACCAGAGTTTGTTCACTTTAACCTTAATCACTTGAAGATTCTTATGATAGGTGCAATGAGAGCTGAAAGCTATAAGTACCATAATTTTTGGAAGCTCTTTATGAGACTTGAATCCCTATTTCCTTTTATAAAGGCCTTTCTTCCACCATTATATTGTGTCTCCACCTTCTACCTTTATGCACCTACTTTGAGAGCATAGTGGCCATTCTTTGTTCTATGTGCATAGTCCCAAGACTAGTTGATTGATGCATAACTTGATATTGTTTGTTTTAAACTATCTATATCTAGTCACTCTTTTGAACTTTGAAGGTGTCCTATGCATTTATGTTTGCTACTCTATGAGGGACAAGCTGAATGCCACTATGCTATGTTTTCTTTATGTGAAACAAACAAACATCTTGCAAAGCATTGTTAATCATGAATCTTTTGTTTGTGCCTTCTCATGTTGCATCATAGTTTCTTTGTCTTATTGCTAGAACTTTGTCTTTCATGCTATGTTGAAGTACTATGATCCTAGCTATCAATGTTTTACAAATACTTTGATCAAGTTTATGATAGTCCATGTCACCTCAAAAATTATTCTTTCTTTTTATCACTTACCTACTCGAGGACGAGCAGAGTTAAGCTTGGGGATGTTGATACATTGCAAATGTATCTATAATTTTTGATGTTCCATGCTTGGTTTTACCTACTTTCTTATGTTTTGTCCACACTTTGGAGTACTTTTCATATGATTTCTTGGACTAACCTATTAACAAGATGCCACAGTGCCAGTTGCCTATTTTCTACTGTTTTTGGTTCCAGGAAGTCAGAAAATGAATATTCTCGGAATTGGACGGGACAAAAGCCAAAGTTCCTATTTTACCGGAATACTCACGGAGCTAGAATACGAGACGGAGGAGGGCCAGGGCCTGCCCACACCATATGGTGGCACGGGCTAGCCCTGGCCGCGCCACCAGGTGGTGTGGGCCCCCTGGCACTCCACCGACCTTGCATCTTCGCCTATAAGAAGCCTCCTGATGCATAAACCCTAGGGAATCAAGCCTCCAGCCATGAAAAGTTCCACAGCGCCGCCGCCACCGAAGGGGAGATTCGGGGGACGGAAAGTCTCTGTTCCGGCACCCTGCCGGGACGGGGAAGTGCCCCCGGAGCCACCTCCATCGATCTCCACCACCATCTCCATCGCCATTGCTGATTCCCATGATGATGAGGGAGTAGTTCTCTCTCGAGGCTAAGGGTTCTACCGGTAGCTATGTGTTCATCTCTCTCTATGCATGATCTTACTGTGATCATGAGCTTGTAATCTATAGATCTACCTTGCTACTCAAGTGCTTTAATAGATATCTGCTCTCCCCATGTGTGTGAAAGTGACAGCGTGCACACCATGGTGGCACTTAGGCTAGAGATTACAAATACTTGTTATGAGTTATATTTGGAGTTGGATGTCTTTATGAAATTGTGGTGTTTGTTGGACTCATCTAGTACTCAAGGTGACAGTGTGAGGTTTTCTAGATGGGAAAGGCTTACTTTGAGGTGTGCTGTTATAGCCCTACCATCGATTAGAGTGTCCAACCGGAGAGTAGTTAAGAGTAGTATCATGAAGAAGAATATATTTATATGAGATTGTTCACTAGTGAAAGTATGATACCTAGGCCTTGTTTCTAAGCATTGAAACACCGTTTGCTACTAGATCTGTTACATGTTTGCTTGCTTCCATCTTTATTTCAATTTTACTTTAGTATTTTCCACGCCAACAAGCTATGTTCTATCACCATTACCAGTTATAATTATCTATACCACTTGTATTTCACTATATCTTCGCCGAACTAGTGCACCTATACACCCGACAAGTGTATTGGGTGTGTTGGGGACACAAGAGACTTCTTGTATCTTGATTGCAGGATTGCTTGAGAGGGGATACCTTTGACCACTTCCTCCCTGAGTTCGATAAACCTTGGGTGATCCACTTAAGGGAAAACTTGCTGTTGTTCTACAAACCTCTACACTTGGAGGCCCAACAACTGTCTACAAGAATAGAAGTGTGTAGACATCAGGGGTGTCTGTCTCTCTCGCATTAGTTGGTATACCATTTGCAACGGAGGGCCCCGAAAGGGGTGTAATAGAGAAAACTACTTGATCAGCGTTGTGCTGAAAGTTCATAGGTAAGAACGGTTCTTGTGCGAAATCCCATTCAGCCACGTAATACATGCAAAGATAAAGTAGAGGCGTCTAACTTTGTTTTGCAGGGGGGTGTTGCTTTGTGATATGGTTGTGGCAAAGGTAAAGTGATTACCTTTTGTTACATAGTAGTAGATAGTCACGGAGGTGATGGACTACCACGCCAGGAAGACACCGGTACCCTGGTGTCTGCGGCACCGGAACCCTGGCGCCAGAACCCGGTGACTACGGATGGAGATCACGACGTGAAGGACCATATCACATAGCATTTACATTCAATGTTATTGTTTGCATGTCTTATTGTGTGCTAGTATTAGATACTCGACGGTAGCCTAATAAGATGATCCCTGTTAAAATTACCAATGATTGTGTTCCCCCTTAGTGTGCACCACCAAGAAAGTTCTTCGGTATGAGGCAATCCATGATGATCGGGTGTTAGACATATCTACGTTCGCATACAGTGGGTGTAAGCCATGTTGCACAGGGAATACACTAAGGTTGAGTTGGCGAGCCTAGCATGTACATACATGGCCTCGGAACACGGATGGTCGAAAGATCGAGCACGAGTCGCATGAATGATGTGACCGACATTTAGCGTCCACCCTTGAACCCACATTGATGGCCGTGATGATCGGGGGATATGTGGCTGATAGGGGTCGTGTAATCACTAGGAACCCTTCTGGGGATAGGTGTTTCTGAGTGGAGTTATTATTAACTCATTTAATTATAAACTTAGTCTAAATTCCTTTTGCAATTATAGATGTAGATGGCTCACCGTGAAGCTTACTTTGTCATTGAGGATTGGGTAAAGGGTGAGAAACTTAGACTTGATGGATCCAACTTCCCTAGTTGGCTTGTGCGCCTGAATGATCGCCTTACTAGGAATCATGTGGTAGACTACATACACCGAACGATGGAATTGACTGAGCCAGACTACTACGAGACCCCACAAGAGCTAGCAGACCGCTACTATCGACAAGAGATGTCCACCTACATTCATATAATAATGTGTTACGGGATGGTGGATGAACTGCATCCGCTCATGGGTGATCTTGATCCATATTTGATGGTGGATCAGCTGAGGGCAGATTTCATAGGCCATGTGCGCATGTGGAAGCACGAGCTGCTTGGAGAGTTCCTTTCCATTAAGATGGAGGAGAAGTCATCACTGGACGACCACTTGGAGCACATGCATGATGTGTACATGAGGCCTGCATACTTCCTGGATAGCTAGATGACGGGCTCTTTCGCAAACAGTGTTGTGCCGCTGTCGCTGCCACCACGCTACCAAGCACAAGTCAGGACTTGCGTAACGAGGGGCAACGTGGAATCAATGGAGTTCCACCGGTTCATGACACATCTTAGGAATGTGTTGGTTGAACCAGATGTCGCTCAGGTCATCAATGACAAAGGTATATATTTGATATACAGTTTTATAAATGTTATAATCTTGCAAACATATTTGCAGTGTTAAGTATATCTGATACTGGTTCTGTTTTGCTGAAAACATGTCCTTATGCATGAGAGGTGCTTGTTGGAGAGGAGGTGACGTTGCGTGTTGATGGCGAGCATGATGATGACAGCCGACGACACTCTCCCTCGACATTTATCATTTAGTTTATGTTTTAGGATGATTATTGTAATCAAGAGATTGTGAACTTCTTTAGTGTGTCTCACACTTCGTGAGACGGTTATTCATATGAGTTTGTAACAAACAGTTGTTATGCTTTTATGAATGATTTCTACTCGTGTTCATATCTTGTTTGATTGCTTATGAATTATCCTTGTTGTTTGAAACTAATTGATAATGCATGAACATTTGTAAAACATTAAAAATGCCTTGTTTAAAAAAAATACCCAATTTAATGACATATTCATTAAATGAATGAAACCATTGTTTGAATTCAAAGTTATAATGATAATATGTGAAAGTCATTTCGATTTCTTATCACATATAAATCATGCCTAAGTTCGGCAAAATAACTTGAACACCATGTATTACTTGAATACAAAGTGTTTAATGAATTGTTAAATAGAATACATATTCGATGTATTGTGTTTTGAAAATGGTAATTATCATTAAATGATTGTTTAAGTGTGTAAAGTAGTTTACCAAAGGAAACATGAATATGAAACTTTTTGATTTGATCAAAGTGTTTCATCAACAAAGGGTATACATATAAAAGAGAATCTAATTACTATGATTTGATCAATAGTAATGAAATTCGAATTTATAAGAATGGCATAAAAGAAATTGTGGAATGCAAAGCGTTCTAAAACATCAAAATGCAAAGCATCACAATGTGATATTAGATATCAAAGTGGTTGAATAGAAGGCACCAAATAAATCGTTGTAGTGTAGATGTAGAGACCATTAGTTAGAAATAGTTAACACTCAATTAGAATGTAGTGAACCATTTGAATTCGAGAAAGTTTTGGGGTTATTCGATATAACCAAAACTATAGAGAATATGTCCTTGTAGAGTATTCATTGGAAACTTTCAATACAAAATCCATAGCTGGAACCAAAAGAAAGGGAAATTCGTATTGCTTGGATTTTGGTGCATTCTTGAGAAAGCTCACTCGTGATATTTCTCGATTATGGAGCAAATGGAAATTAGTAAAAAACACGATGAGGATTCAAAACCCAGCATCAGAGTGTTGAGAAGCGCAACGGACAACGTTCTTGAACGATTCTCTTCACAGAAGGAAAGAATCAATGATATTGATCATTGTGTTTTCTCCACTAGTGTTTTCACTACATAGAGTAGGATTCAAAATGTAAATCCATATCTAGTATGGAGACACTTATGAATCATTTGTCATGATTCTTGGAATATGAAATGCCTACAGACTACTAAGGAAATAATGGTAAACTAGAATTATGAGAAATCCTAAAAGCAAACTTCCCTTGAGATTAGAAAGCAATTCATTGCTAAATCTCACAAGTAAAAGGGGTTGCTTGAATTTTCCCAAATGACTGCAAAGTCATAGTAGGGAAAAGGGGTGAATGACAAAAGCACAATTTGTCAATTATTGGATGAATTCAAATGAATTTGATTCAAGTGTGCTAAATCTCTAGTGGATTTAAAACTAGTAAAGTACTTGTATCTCATAGTAAATCTCCAAGTTTGATATCTGACCAAATTTTTTTGAAGTTATTCAAAATAGTGAGTGGATATGCAATTTGCATAAAATTGAGTGGGAGCTGTGAAAGTCTTCCTAAAACAATATGTGATTGACATATTTTTGAGTGGGAGCTTATAGGAGTAATTCTTAAGTATGTTGAGAATGAAAGCACATATACTTATAAATAATGATTTATAAGATGTAGAAGTTGATAATAGGTGTATTATGATATTATGTAGTATTCCTTAAGAGATTCTGAAAGGGGTATCAGAATAGAACTTAATTAACGAACCGGTCCTTAATAACTCAAATTAGGAATAGTATTAAGTTGAACATTAATGGTTGAAAGAAAGAAAACGATGATCATCATCCACTATGTTGAGACATAAATTCTATCTTAGTAAACTATGATGATAACTTGGCATAATATGTGATCCAAATAAGGAACGTTTGAAAGTGATTAAGTTTGAATCACAGAATGTTAAGCTGAGTTTTCTTCGTAGTATCTACTAGAGAACTACAGACATGTTTTCCAAATCCATAAAGGATGACATATCTTAAAGCATAAAGGGTTATGTTATAAGGGAATATGTTGGAAACTCTTGTAGGTAACAATTAAAGTCAAGTAGGAAGTGAGGTGAACAAAACATCAAAAGTTGCACAGAATGCACTGGTCTTTCGGTGAATACGTTTATAATAATAGATAACGGTACCATCTAGAGTGTTGTATAATGTTATGGGGGGGGGGGGGGCAGTTCGCTTTTAACGTGGAATGATGTGTCCCAGGGCACAGTGCCCATGAGAAAGCCCCCGAGGTTGATCTAACGTCACTGTAGGCTCCTGGAATCAGGCCTCGTTCTGCTGCCATAGCGATGATACATACACAAAGATGTTATCATGTGATGATAAAGTATTAATGTCAATCAAGGTGACATTAGTAAGTTGCAAAGGATTTGGGACTGTAAAGTACAGACCCAAGACTCAACCTCTTCCATGAGCAAGCATGTTCAGGGTACCGGATATATGGTGCCAATGATTAAGAACAAATGCAGCTAGTGTATTTTTACTCTAGTGCAAGTGAGAGACTGTTGGAAATATGCCCTAGAGTCAAATAGTAGTAAGGACTATTATCATATTTCATATAGTTTATGATTAAGTTTTATATCATGCTATAATTGTATTGAGTGGAAACATCAATACACGTGTGATATACAAACAACCAGGGGTTCCCAGTGAAACTCTAGTCACTGGTTCATTGGTCAACAAATGATCATGTTTCCTGATCATGTGGCATTTATGCCAGTTGGAAATGAGGTCATCTCATTTAGAGAATGAGATGATGAACCAATACCCAACCTAAACATCATGACCCGATCATGTCACGAAGTTCAAGTTACGATGATTAGAAATGGATCCTCGTAGACTATTCCTTAGACCGTGAGGCTATATCAATCAGTGTCTCCTGAGAGTGCTTAGATAGCATCAAACGCCACTTGGTAATACAGTGGTTATAAAGGTGTGTTCAGGTACTCGTAGGAAACCGTAGAGTCAATATATGTCAAGAGCAGGATTTGTCCGTCCATGTGACGGGAAGATACTCAAGGGCCCACTCGGAGAAGTTATATCCAATAGCTGCGCAGCATGTGATTTGATCACGGGGATATCACTTGTCGGAATGAGTCAAGTAGCATTGTTCAGTAACGAGATTGAACATGACATGGTGATGTCATTTTATTAGATCTCGGGCAATGCAAGTATCGAGTGACAAAGGGAATAAGACACGACTGTCCCGGTTCAAACGACGAAAGATCTTCGTGGAACACACATGGGTCACATGGCCATCCAGGTCCCTCTGTCGATCATTGGTACGGGAGTGTCCCGACCATGTCTGGAGTGTTCCCAAACCGTGGGGTATCACGCTTAAGGGCTTGATGATGCTTAGAGAGTGTTTATAGGATCGGTGGAATCGCCGAAGAATAGTAGAGAGAAAACCGGAAGGGTTTCGGTAAGTCCGGAGGATGTCCGAAGTGGAGGTGGAAGGTGTTCCATAGCCACGGAGATTGAATAATGTGTTAATGAATGTTAAATGTTGATTTAATCATTTATTCATAATTATTTAATAAAGAGAAAATCAATTTAAATGGTCAAAGGCTTAATGGACCAATTCTGGAGGGAGAGGGCCCATTAGGGAAAGGAGAGAGTGAGAAGGGGAAAGGGGGCTAGCCGGCTGGGCCTAGCCCCCTGCGCGGGGCCCACTAGGGTGGCCGGCGGCCACCCCTCCCCCCTCCTCTCCTTTAGTCCCACCCCGGGACTTTGAGGGAGGTATTACCTCCCCTCCCCCTATATATAGTGGGGGTATTTGGACAAATTAAATACACCAATAATCAATAAAGGTCTTCTCACTTTTGGGAGGACCTCCAGTTGATATTTTATCTCTACCCCTCTCTCTCTCTCGTGACCGTGGTCCCAAGTCTGGACTACGCGAGCGAGACATATCTTCACCGCGGAGCATCATCGCGCTGCGGGATTCGGATCTGGGAGCTCTACTTCTGCAACTGCTGCTGGATCGGGGAAGCGGGAGTCATCGTCAGGCACCGGGCGTGTGTAACTCCCCGCGGGGTGTCGCACTTGAGGCACTCAAGTCGTTGTAGCCAAGGAGCGCAAGGACTTCATCACGACCTTGAGGTCGGCTTCGACTCGTCTACATCAACCACGCTCTCATGAGCGTTGACAACGCTTTTTGGTCTTCAAGGGTAAGTTCGCGAAAAGCCCCTCTCGTTACTGTATTACTAATAGATAGGTCCTGGCAGCTTCAGGGGTTCAGGGGCGTAGGGTAAAATTTTATTGTTTTCATACGCAGAACCCCAACAGTGGTATCAGAGCTAGATCTGTACGTAGTAATGCTAGTATGGGTAGAACACACGAGATGTAGCGTGTGGGCATTGATCTTTTAGTTGGAACACTATAATTGGAATTATGTGAGGAATCATCCTATTATGATACTGTCGTATATCCTAATATACAAGCACAATAATATGCATAAACAATACTTCAAAAGTATGGTATGATGACACGGTTGTAGTGTCTTGGTTGCCATCGAGAGCTCCAATGAGAATTTTCACAAACATACCATTACCATGTCACAACACACGCCCCTACAAAATAAAGTTCGACGCCTCTACTTTATCTATTACAAGTTTTACATGGCTTTAGGGATTTCGCGGTAGAAACCCTTCCCACCTACGAACATAGAGCCAGAACATGGATTCAGTAATTTCCATTTTTCTTCCCTTTTCAGGGCCCTCTGATGTTAATGCCATATCAACTACTGTAGACAGACAGACACCCCCAAAGCCACTGACTTGTCGACCAGTCTCGTCAATCACCATGTAATGTCGGTTGGAGGCCGCTTCATGAAACAGTACCGCGATATGAACAATAACACAAAATAGGGTAGCAACTAGAAAATCAATACCCACATATTTCTATGTGTTCTACCCGTATGACATGCCTACCCATAGACCCTCTCTGATACCACTGTATGGTTTTGGAGTAGAAAACAAAAAATTATAATTACGCGAACACTAATACCAGGATCTATACTATGTAGACATAAGTAACAGAAAAAGAATACGATATTCATACCCTTGAAGACCGAGGAATGCCTTACACAGGAAGGCGTATGTTGATTAAGAAGAACATCTCCAAGAATCCCAAGTGTGATGCCACTGAAGTTCTACACACGTTCGGTGTAGGCGACGTCTCCTAGACTCTAATCGTACTGAGCAGCGGAAGAAGAAAGATGGCTGACCGAACATCACACGACGGTAGTGTGAAGGTGGAGAACTCAAAACCCCCGAAGTCCTCTCCAATATTACGGAAAAAACCTCAAAGGAAATGAGAGAGAGAGAGAGGAGAGAATGGGATGATTTCCAAGGGGAGGGGGTGACCCTTATATATAGTGGGAGGGGAGGGGCACCACCTAAGGGGCAGGCGGCATGGGACTATTCCCACAGTCGTCGGCCACCAAGGGGGAGCTGTCGGCCTAGGTGGTCCCCACACGGGGAGCCCACTAGGGCTTGGCCGGCTGGCCCTCCTCCCTATGCGCCTCCCCTCCTGGTGAGGCCCATTAGCAAAGGGCTGCCTTTAAAATAAAATAATTTTTATTTTAATATTAATTCAACCAATTAATATAAAATACATATATTATTATATTCCTTCACTCTGGAACTCCTTCCGGACCCCTCTGATCAACATCAGGTATTACACAAAACTATTCTGGTTTCTCTCTCTCATTTCTCCTGTGGTGTCGTATCAATCCCTATGTGTCCCCACTCTTAAGCGTGACACCCTTCGGTTTGGAAACACTCCAGGAATGATTGAGACCTCTCTCGCATCAATGATCATCAGCAGGACATAGATGCACATGATGACCCCCGTGCATTTCACGAATATTATCGCTTGAACCTTTAATGTTGCTCCCCATTCCGTTTGTCACTTGATACCTAGTTCATCCGAGGTTTTGGTATCTGGTATCTTCATACCTACTTCTACCTCGTTACTGATGAACTTGTTTACTCGTTCCTATGTCGTTGCATTCCGTGACCTAGTGACATGCTTGCAAGCTTCGTTAATGCAACGTCACCGATATGACCACGTGTATCTATCTGTTACTTGGATTTGGCAAATCCTGGTCTTGATATGTACTCCTCTACATGTTCCTTTTGAAAACCTAAGTGGCACCTTTTTGATCACTCTTTTACGGCTTGATGCCATCTAAGCTCCCACTAAAACGGTGTTTTGTATTATCTCACAGTCAAAGGATCAGTCAAAGGATCAGGTTACAAGATTACTTTTGTTAATATCAATAATGAACGTTTGTAACTAGATCTCATTAAGATATAACTTATGGGGTGTTTGTCTATCACATCATTCAATCAATGATGTGATCTCATTGTCAATTGGCATAAATGCCCATGATCTCGAAACCCTAGATCATCCTCATGACCAACTAGCTAGTTTGCTAGAGGTAACTAGAGACACGGTTTGTTTACATACCACACGTGTATTAACGTTTCGTATTAACATAGTTATAGCATGGTAGGAAACATATTATGAACACAAGAGATATATCAAATAAAACACTTTAATATTTGCCTCTAGGGCATATCTTCTTCATATATCACGAGGAGCTTCGGAATGGTTCAGAGACAAAGAAAAATTATTTGAAAAGTTATTTTAGGGTTCTAGAAAAGTTTGAGATTTTTCGGTATCTTATAGGGAATGTTTTAGAAGGTTCTAGGGGGTCCACCTGTGGCGCCTACCTACGGGGTGGGGCCACATAGACCTGAAAAGTTGGCACAACACCACAAGTCCCTAGCGCCACCTCCCTCCCTCTCTCCCATATACTTTCCCTCCTCCCTGCAAAGGCTTAGCGAAGCTCTGCCGTTCTCTACCATAATTCCTACACCACGGCCTCGTGCTGCGATCTCATCAACCTCTCCCCTCACTTGCTAGATCAATAAGGAGGAGACACCATTAAGCTGTACGTGTGCGAATTTCAGAGGTGCTGCTCATGCGGTGCTGCATCAGATTGATTTGACAATAGTACGACTACACCATCCACAATCTTTAGATCGTTAACTCATGTTCTTCGAGGGTAAGTACATCTTATCTACCTCGCTACTAGCATCTGACAGATTAGATCTTGAGTTTTCTCATCATAGAATTTTTTGTTTTCCATGCTACGAACTCATCACTAGATCTCCTCTATTTTTTTCAAAAAAGATGAAAAAATAATGGGAGGGAGAGAGTATGCAAGCTCAATAGGGTCAATAATGGAGTACAAAAGTATGCTCAAGTCGTTGAGAACTTTTGGAGAAGAAGGCCCCTTAGATAGCCCCTCAGATCTAGTCGTTAGGCACATGAGCCTGCAGCACCGGACTTTCTGGTCTGGCCGAACCCCTCTGGCCGAATAATGCAAGAAACAGCCGAACGCCGGAAAGATCCGAGACTAGGGCCGGACCATTTCTGCCTAACACAAGACAGAAACTGGAAACACCAGAACTTACGCATCTAGACTCCAAATTTGATAAACTTGGGCTTGTTGGAATCGCAACAACAATCTCTACTAAAACAAAGAATGATAAAATCAAATGGTGAAAGGTTTGGCCTCTCTAAAAGCAACGGACGGGTAAAAACAATAAAAAATGCATGAAGTTCTTCATACAAATTGCATTTTTTATGAACTTGGGCTTGTCTTGAAGATAGCACGAGACTCTAAAACCTCACATGGATAAAATAAAAATAAAAACCAAAAAAGATGATGCAAAGGATACAAATGTTTGAACTCTCTACGAACGGTACGATCAACTTACTAATTAGGGAGCTTCTATTGATAGTACGACTATCTATCATATAACTTGGTCTCCGAACTAACAACATGAGACCGGTAAAATATAAAACTTGTCAAGATCATGTGTTTGCCTCGTGTACTCCACTTGAGCTTGATGATGACGATCTTGTCCTTCCCAGATCCGGATTTCTCCCACCCATGTGTTTTATTAAGACGAATATATCCAATGACTCGGAACATTGGTCACACATAAGAAAATCTAGGACTACCTAAATTTAATAAAACCCGAAATAAAAGTTTGTGTATCTAGTCGCAATATAGTAGTACCCTAAACTTTAGGGAGATCAAAAGGTGGATCTTGCGACAATAATGACCAATTGGCCGAGTCTATCTCCACTAGCTACTCCCTCGGTCCACAAAGAAGTGTGTTATAGCTTTTGTTCCAAGTTAAACTTTTTTAATTTGATCACCTTTATAAAAAATATTAGGAAAATATATGACATCCAATCGTATTTTATGAAATATTGCTACATTTTTTTGTATAAAGTTAGCTAAATTTTAAAAAGTTTGATTTGGAACAGAAGGTGAAAGTACACCTTTTTATGGAGGGAGGAAATAATAGGTACTAGCATACGTAGAAAGTAGTGAAACGACCCTAGAAGGCTAGAATGGACTGGTCATGTACAGGAGGAGCAAAAGAACATAGGTGGGGCACGTAGTGAATTGAATTGATATATAGACTTTTGGACAGAACCGGAGGTCGTCCCTCTCATCTGAGATTCTTCTTGTTATCTCCTTGGCACCTTGCCGCTAGGTAAAGTGTCAAGCTCACCTAACACTGCATAATAGAGCCTGTACCTCTCCAGGCTCTGCATCTAAACAGTCGGCTGGTTAGTGGTCGAGGAAATGCAATGAGCCAATGATATCCCAAGATCTACATAAGGATGCCAGTAGTCGTTAAGAATCTCTGTCACCGACGTGACATGAAATATAATGAGTGTTACGATCAATTATAGAGTTCACTCTGCTGTCCTACGAGAAAACCGTTGTTTGAAATGAAACGAAAAGGTATTGAGCTTTTGCAACAACCTGATTTCTTTGTGCCGGTGACATCCAGCTGTGTGTGCAGTGCTATATATCTGACCAAGCAAAAGGCTGCTAGGACAAGGGGAGGACATGCAGGAACATGGCTGGTTGGAGGCAGGCAGGACCGCAGTCCGCAGGAGATTCCGAGGAGCATTTGATCTGCTCCAAGGAATCCTGACGTTTGTATCAAGACGTGCCGATGTACGAGAGAAGAAAATTCTCTGCTCCCACAGTCCCACTGGTGCCCACAGCCCAACAGCAAGAACGAAGCAACCAGCTGGGGAGATACCCGGGAGAGATGAGCAAAGCCCTTTTGAGCTGGCGTGCCACTGCCACTAGTGCTAGAGCTATTATCCAGCCGGAGAGGTTTCCTGCAATGGAGAAATTGCTGAATGAGGCCGGGGCACCCATGGTAGCCTAGTACTGGGCCTCTCCAGTGGGAGCTCGGGTGACGCCTGAACTTATTTTAGCATGCCTCGCATGTGCCACAGCCCATTAACAGTTTTTTTCTATAATTCTTGAATTGAATATATTTCAAAGACATCTTTCGTGGGAGCCCATTAACAGGTACATTTCTTATTTTATTTCATTTTATTAAATCCCAAATTTATATATTTTTATAAAACGTTTTCATGGGAAATGATTGGTCATACAGTTCAAAATGATTGTTCATGAGATTCAAAATAAATATTCAATGCAATGCAAGATAATTGTTCATCTGGCTCAAGATAGATGCTAAGTAGTACCAGGAAACCTTTTTGTACACTCATAACAAGGTAAAAGATAAGAAACATTTATGTATTTATGAAGGAAATAAAAAATATGATAAAAGGAAATAAAATAAGTTAAAAATATAAGAAACCATCTAATAGAAGAATGAAAGTAAAAAAGCGAAAAAGAGGACTTCACCTTGATGTGCCAGCCCATTCCGTGTCGTATGGAGGTATGGGTATTAAGTCCGTACGCGATGGAGAGCGCTCTGCCGTGGCTATGTGGAGGTGACTACAATGAGATAATCGAAAACTCAGAATATTTCGGTTCTAATGAGAGAGCTGAATGGCAAATGATGGGCTTTCGAGAAGCTATTGATAGCTGCGATCTCCAGGATCTGGGCTATGTGGGAGTCCCGTTTACGTGGGACAATAAACAGCGGGGGGAGGCAAATGTTAAAGCAAGATTGGATAGTATCCTTTCCTCCCCTAGCATGCTTGGAATCTACCCGGTGTCAGTAGTCAGACATGTCTCGTCTCCAAAGTCGGATCATTGTTTGCTTATTGCTAAGCTTCGGTGTGTGGCTTAGTCGGAAGGGAGGAGTCCTTCCCTGTTCCGTTATGAGAATGTGTGGAGCCGGGATGATTCATATGAGAATATGGTAGTTACAGGATGGGCTGAGTCTCAACACCCTACACTTGTTGGCCTGGCAGGGGTAGCGGAGAGATTGGGCCAGATGCAGAGTACGATGAAGAAATGGAGTGCTGAAAAGTTTGTTAGTGTCCGAAGAAAGTTGAGAAGGGCCCGTGCTGAGTTTGAGAAAGAGAGGCGACATGCACTTCATCGAGGGCCGTCCAACCGGGAGAAACAACTTGCTGCCAACATTGCTAAATTGTTGCGACAAGAAGAAGTGATGGCAAAGCAAAGGTCAAGGGTGGACTAGCTAAATGAGGGAGATTGTAATATGGCTTTTTTTCATGCTAAAGCATCTGCTCGGAAAAGACGAAATAGAATACAATCGCTGAAGAACGAGTCAGTTAGCGTGTGCATGGAGAAGGAGGAGGTGAAAGGCATTGTACAATCTTTTTATACAAGTCTATTTAAGGCACAAGATGAAATAGATGTACATGCAATAACACATTTTGTGCTGACAAGGGTTATAGACACCATGAATTTTAACCTATGTCGGGCATATGAAGAGGGTGAACTGGAGAAGGCTCTGTTTTCTATGGGACCTTCGAAAGCACCAGGAGTGGATGGTTTCAATGCCCATTTCTACCAGAAACATTGGGCTCTTATAAAGGATGATATAACTGCTGCGGTCTTGGGATTTCTTAATGGAGGTCATTTACCAGAAATCATAAACAGAATAGTTATTGTGTTAATCTCGAAGGTAAAAGATCCTCAAGATATTACCCAATACCGCCCTATTGCTCTCTGTAATGTGATTTACAAGATTTGCTCGAAAGTTCTAGATAATAGACTTAGAGTGATGTTGGATGATATTATTTCGGAGGAGCAGAGTGCTTTTGTTCCAGGGCGTCTAATTACAGACAATGTGATCACTGCTTATGAGTGTGTGCATTCCATGAGGAGGAAGAGAGGGAAAGCTGCCTTTTGTGCAGCAAAACTTGACATGATGAAAGCGTATGACCGAGTGGAGTGGCCCTATTTGCAGGAGATTATGAGAAAGCTGGGTTTCGCTGAGGATTGGATCACCTTGATTATGAGGTGTGTTACAACAGTGAGCTTTGAGGTCAAGATGAATGGTGTTTTACTCCCATCCTTTCGACCTTCACACGGTCTTCGTCAAGGGGATCCAATTTCACCTTACTTGTTCTTGATTTGTGGAGAGGGTTTGTCATCTCTACTCAAGAATTATGACTCGGGATGGATAGATAGGGGCATCCGAGTGAGCTTCTAGGCTCCCTGGATTTCACATCTTTTATTTGCAAATGACTGTATTGTGTTTATGAAGGCTGATGTTAGAAGTCCCCGACGCCTGGATGACATTCTAGAGATATATAGTAGGGGGTCAGGGCAAAAAGTAAATAAGTAGAAGAGCTCCACTTTTTTTAGTCCAAACTGTCTTGGTCCGGTTAGGACGGAAGTGAGGGAAGTGCTACATATCGATAGGGAGGCTCTGTCTGAAAACTACCTTGGGCTCCCTACAGCCTCTGGTAGGTTGACGGATAAGCAATTTGATCATGTGGTTGAAGGATCTAGGTCAAAGGTCCAAGGGTACAACAAGAAGTTAATGTCCTTTGCTGCAAAAGAAGTGCTAATTAAGTCGGTGATCCAAGCTCTATCAACCTATTCTATGAGTTGTTTCAAACTCACAAAAGGTTTATGCTCCAAATTAACGGTGATTTCGTCCAAGTACTGGTGGAGTGGATTATTAGACAAAAATGGCATGCATTGGCAAGCTTGGGATAAAATGTCAATTGAAAAAATTAAAGGAGGCCTAGGGTTCAGAGATCTCGAAAGCTTCAATGATGCGATGCTGGGGAAGCAAGCATGGCGTCTACTGGAGAATCCTATGAGCCTGTGTGCTCGAGTGTTGAAGGGAAGATACTTTCCCAATAGCGATTTCCTATCAGCTGGATGCCCACAGAGTGCATCTAAGGTGTGGAAGGTTATCATATGTGGCAGGGAAGTGCTAAAGAAGGGACTTGTGAAGCGTATTCGGAATGGCGAGGATACTTGCATTTGGGATGATCAATGGCTTACTAGGGTACCGGGTCTGAAGCCACTTGTCCGAGATGAGGAGAGACAGGCTGATGGTACATAACTAACCTTTGTTTCGGAGTTACTGGATCAGACTACTCAAAATGGGATGATGAAGTGGTTAATAATAATCTCTGTCCTCTAGATGCCAAGGTGGTTCTGCAAATACCTCGCCCACGACATGGAGGTGTTGACTTCTGGGCATGGAATGAAGAGAGGACCAGAATTTATACTGCTCGGTCTGCTTATCGAAGGTTGGTAAATCATATCGCTGCTGCTCCTGGTTGTTCGGATTCAGGGAAGATATGGAGGAAACTGTGGAAGCTCAGAGTTATTCCTAAGGTGGGGATATTTTGGTGGCGCTCACTGAAGGGTTTTCTCCCATGTTATGCTGAGTTGAACAGGCGTCATATTATGAAGTCTGCCACGTACAAACTATGTGGCTATGAAGACGAAACGCTACATCATGCGTTGGTGCAATGTGTTCATGCGCGGCGGTTTTGGAATGCGACACCCAGTCATTTTGGGTTTACCTTTCCCAAGTTGCATCCGCTGACTTGGATGAAGGATTTACTGCTGGGGCAGTTCCTGACTTCTGAACAATTACCGATCACCATCACGGTGCTCTGGTGTATTTGGTCGAGTCGGAACAAGTATGTGCATGGGGAGGAACAGTACAAACCACTCGGATCCATGCAGTTGATTGATGAACACCTTGCGCTGTTAGAGTTACCACAACATACGACGGCTCCTGGCAAGACTGAGTGCAAGTGGTCGCCGCCGCCAGAGGGGTGGTGTATGGTTAATATTGATGGATCTTTGAACAGTCAGACAAGTGAAGCTGGCTCAGGCTATGTGATTCGAAATCACAATGGTATTTTTGTGGAGACAGGATGTAGGAAACATAAGCATGTGGCTGATCCCTTTTTAAGTTGAGTACTGGCTTGCAGGGAGGGAATGGAAGCTGTGACGAGACTAGGCCTCCCCAATGTCATCATCCAAACCGATTGTAGTTCGGTGGAGAAAATGTGGAAGGAAGATAGCCACACTCGTATCTGTAGCATCCCAATTGTCTAACAATTGTAATGCTACTTGGTCTAGTAATATAATGGCTACTTCCTATATATAATTGTTGCATCATAATTATATCATGCTCATGTCATCATGCCACCTTGCATTTGAGCATCATATAAAACCCTTGTTCTTTGGTTCTTCTCTCATATGCATTATTAATTGTATTTGCCTCTTGATATTGTATTTGGTTATTGATATATTGTTTAATGCCCAAGTTGAGTTGGGGGCATGTCTTTTATTCAACTCCATCACCTTTCTTTTCACCACCCTATAATTCCACCATTCCAGTTACCCATGGGCTTTTAATTTTCTTTTGTTATTATTCTAGCTCATGTGGGATGGGATGGATTCAATTATACTTTCTTTTGCTTGGCCTTTATTCCACTTTTTGGGAATGCATAAGAATAATGCCATGTTATTATTTTGTTTTCACAAGAATTTAAACATGGCATTAAATATTTTGCATGGGCCATGCAACCACCATCACCACCTTTAGTGTTCTTTCTTTGGGGATCATCTACATCATCTCTCCACCATTCCCATGTTCTCATCAACTTCATTTCTTCCCTTCATGCATGATTCCAATAAGGCCTTTATCCCATAAACCTTTGTCTTCCTCTTTTACTTGGATTCTCCTTCACCTTAGCTTATGCTAAATCAAGCCCTCACTTTTTTCTCTTGGTATGATCTCATAAACAAGTTTTTAAAACCTAAACCCCTAATCAAAACCTAACCTAGCTATCTCTCTCTATTTTCCTCTAACCCTAGTTCTACCTTAAACCCTAACCTCTACCACACCTCTCTCATCTCTCCCTCTCTCTACCATGCTGGACCCACCTAGCCACCCTCTCTCCCTGGTCCCACACCTCAGCTAACCACCTACCCCAAACCTAACAAAACCCTAACCCGAGACCACACCTAGCTAACCCGAGCCTCCCCTCTCCTCTCCCTTTCTCTCTCTGCCGAGCTAGCCCCATCCCGAGATCCTCTCTGTTGTCCCACCTGCCAAGCCTACCTGCCCCTGCCTGCTCACGCCGAGCCAGCTCGAGCACGTGAGAGGAGGTGGAGAAAGGTGGCCGAAGCCACCTTTATCTACCCCGAACCCCACAAGCCTCTCCTCCCTCTCCCTCGCTTTGTCCTCATCCCACACGTCTCCTCTGCCTCGCCAGATCCACCCCCAAGCCCTGCCTCTCCTCTCCTTCTTCTTCACCGTCGCTAGATCTTGCCGCCAGTCACCGCCAGTACCCCTGCGTCTCGTCGTTCCTGCCGGCGTGCGCGTCGTGGAGGTGGTCGAGGAGACCAAGGACGTTCCTCTACATCGCCCTGTACATGCCCACGTGGAGGAGAAGCCCCAGGATCACCAGTACCAGCGCCGCTCGACGCAAACCCTAGATCTCTGGCCGCCAGCCTCGTCGTTGCCCTGCTGCGCCCCAAGCCGATCCGCCGCCGTCAACCACCCCGCGGTGAGCCCCTCTACCGCCTAGATAACCCCCGCCCCACCGTAAAGCCCTAGCCGCGGTAGACGTTTCGCCGAGCGCTCCCAGCGCGCCGTGGTCGCGCGCGTCTGCACGTTGTCGCGTCACGCAGCGACCTTTCTAGCGCCCGCCCGCTTCCCTGTCACCATCCCTCGCTTAGCCGCACTTGTCACCGCCGCCTAGCACGAGCCCCAGGTCCCCAGATCGAGCCCCCGCGCCGCGCGCGCCGCACTCTGTTGGTCGAGCACCGATCTGTCAGTTTCGACGGAGGAAACAGATAAACAGTACGGGTCGTGGCCATCTTACAGAAAACCCCCTCTTTTTATCTCGCGCTCAACCCGTGGTCCAGCCTACCCCACCTGCCAGCCGCTGTGCACTTTATACAAAAACGCACCCGTTTTTCCGCAAACTTAACCCGTGGTCCAGTGCGCCCCCACCTGTCAGTCTCTGCGAGACCCGCCGCTGGCACATGGGCCCTAGCCCGCTGGCCCCGCCTGTCATTCGCTGCAGCTGGACTAACCCGCGGTCCGTTTGGTCCCACTCGTCAGCGACTGGGGCTAGCTCGAGCTGGGTAACAAAAGTATTTCCGTTTATCTGTTTAATAAAACAAATTCAAATTGTTTAAATTCAAATTCAAATCATATTTTAAATAACTTTTAAAATACAAATCCAAATAATACAAATGATATATGTTTTTGAATCAGAAAAATGTGAGGAATTCAAATATGCCCTTCAAAATATTATTTGAACACTTTAAAATTTCGAGATGATTAAAATTACAATAAAATCCCCTTTTCTTAATAAATTAATAACTTTTATTCTACCACTCCAAATTTGACAAATAATATGTCTAAATCGATCAGCGCGACGAGCCCGTTCTTTCTATGCAGTCCTTGTTCTGAATTGAAGCATGCATCATGTCATTATTAAAAATCTGAACTGTTTATGACAATAAAACTTGGTTAAATAAATAATAAAATGCTTTATTTCTTGTATCCACACCTCACCTTTGCCATGCTACTTTAATGCCATGTAAATTGTGCACCATTCATCATGGCATGCTTGTTTGCTTGACGCATTTTAATTCATATGTTTGTGCACTTTATTTATGTTGGCCCTTGTTTGTTTGGTTCTTCTCCGAATAGACGCCCAGCAGGAGAACTACCAGGAATCACAGGAGTACTACGCAGATCCATCTCTCGCTTCAACTGAGCTGCCAGGCAAGCACTACCACATGCTTGCATACATATAGTACCTATTGCCTCTATCTTATTCTTGCATCATTGAGTCGTGAATTGCATTAAATTGAATCCCAAGTACTGCATAACCTTTACTTTTAAACCCCACCAAAGCTTGTTCCTCTATCCCATGAGCCATTACTACAGGAGTTGTTTGAGCCATGCGAGTCGTAGAAAAGCATGTGTAGGGTATGTGAGTGTCTGATGAATCATGAGGTACCTAATCAACTTAACCTGAGTAGTAATGGGATAACTAATGAAAGAGGCACCGGTGAGCAATATCTGCTATTTGGTTTTTCATGCTCACTTGTGTCCCGTAGGACCCTGAGTACTTGATTCCTGTTCCTTCACTATTCGCACTATCCACATCCGGGAGGCCTTATGGACCCCCCTGAGACAGAGCTTGATTCATTCTTATTTCTTGGGGCCATAATTAGTTTGGGGCTTTATTACTATCCTGTACGTATGCCATGTTCTGCTTTATTTAAGATTGTGCGAGGAGCACCTGTACTGTTTTGGATCGTGACATGTTTTTGCTGTATCGACAAGCCCAATCACATTTTCGGGTTCCCAGTTGTTTACTGCCGTCCACACAAACCTTGGGTCCGTCTCGGAGCCGGCCAACTTCGTTGCGGGTAGCTTAATGGGGTGGCCCCCTGAAATATTTCTGAATCCTGTGATCGCTTTGTCGTGAATGCCTCGTTGGGTTTTGATTTGGTTTTTCCGAGGTTGATCGAGTGTGTGTTGCTATTCGTGCACCCCTGTAGGGTAAATCTTTCTGAAAGCCGTGTCCGCGGTTATGGACGACTTGGAGCACAGTTTCTCGATCATAGACAAGTATAACTAAAGTACCGCTTTTAATTTGACTAAGTACTTGACTAGTAAATAGTGCAATATTCATGGAATCATTAATAAAACTGCCAACGGATGATGGGGGTTGTTTGTCCGCTTCCTCGTTGGTAAGCGAGGAGGAGGATGGATCTGGTAATTATACCGTTATAACTGTTGTTCTTAATTAACGGATATCCGTCTATCATTGGTTAGGCGGATGGTTAGCGAGTATCATATAATTGATAGATATTATCTTTTGCTGCAATTGCGTCACCCCAGGTTGTGTCCCCTTTAGTGGCATAAAGACTTGCTGAGTACCCCTAGGGTCTCACACGATAAATTGTTTGATTCAGATGAACAGGTGTACCCGCCAGATGGATACTGGGTGGAGGAGACAGATGATGTTGGCAACGATCATTCGGTGTAGGGATTCCGGGAACGGGGATCCGTGAGATCTGTGGGCGGGATGTGTTTATTTATGTGGCATCTTATGCCGATTTGTTTCTTATCCGTACTCGGATCTTGTTTTCCGCTTCCGCCTGATACTCTGATGTGTGTTGTATGAGGAGCTATCCTAAATTATTATCTCTATCTAGGATATTTGAATCTTGCCGTATGGCGTTGCAATATTTCTATTTCTTTTAGATGGAATGGCTCTGAGGACTGTTGTATGTGGCTTGCATACATACTCATTTGTGTATGTAGTTGATCCCTTCGCCTGCCGATTACGCCGCTCGTTCTTGTCCTGATGATCTGAAAGTGGTTAGGACGGCCGAAGGTCTACCGTGAGTGGCCCTGGGCCCCACCGTACTATTTTAAGCACTATCGTTCATCCAGGCATGTAACTAAGAGCGTAATTCACCGAGGTAGTTACAATTGGTATCAGAGCCATCCCGCCCTTCAGGGTCTCAGCCAAAATGGTCGTTGTCAGTCTAGCAAATATTTTTGGTAGTTATGCATACTAGGGAAAAACAAACATGAGAGTAGGACTGCTTCCATTTTTCTTCTTACCCACCCACCCACCCTTTTCTGGTAAGGAAGTGTAACGTTTTCAATCCTCTTCTAAAAATTCAAACTAGGATTCACGTGTTCTGGGTTCCGTAGTACCATAGGTTGTGTGTGTGTGTGTGTAAATTCCTTGTCTATCTGTTGCATCCAAATGTTATCACTGTCTGCCTTTTGGTTATCAACTGTTGGTACATTCCATACCGACAGGCCTTTGTAAACCGACGCGATCTATTATGATTCGTTGTATACCGATGCGATCTATCTTACTCTTTGTTATCCGACCTTATCTTGTTGGGGTGTTCTTTTTCGTAGTTACCAATCTTTAGGTTCATCTTAAGAAGAAGGTGTTGGGATATGTGTTTTACTGATTCATGTGCGGAGTAATGATTTGAGTGCGGGATGGAGTCGCGACCATACCACTACTTTTATCATTTCCTCTTGTATATTGAACTAGTAGAGTTGCTAATCTTGATTCGTTAAGTGGTTTTGCGCATATAGTGGTATTTTAATGCCGAAATTTGCGGAATTTTTTTCTTTGTAGTTGTGTACCACACTCCTTGTTCAGTCGTGTGTGTTATGCTTAATATCTTCTAATTGCCTTGAACTTTGTTGATATTTTAATATCATCTCAGTGAGTTGCATCCTTTAATCTTGGTTAATTCCATTTTGGTACTATTTTGGATTATTATCATTCTCCATTATAGTACTGACTTGTGTTTTATATCAATCACAGGATGGCACCACCACGCCGTTCTGAGGAGGACATACCACCTGAACTTGGGGCTGCTTTGGCAAGTATTGCAAATGCTTTGGGCACTATGCAGTAGAACCAGCAGCGCTTTGAGGAAAGCATGAGGAGGAATGAGTTTGTTCCGCTACCTCCACCTCCCAAGCGAGGAGACATCAAGAGTTTTCTCAAGTTCAACCCATGCCAATTTGAGGTGTCTGATCAGCCACTTGATGCGGATGATTGGCTGCGTGAAGTGTCAAGGTTGCTGATGACTACGGATGTTCCCGAGCAAGAATGGGTCAAATGTGCCACTCACCTTCTGAAGGGATATGCAGCTCTGTGGTGGGAAAATTACCTCAAGGCAGATCTCTCTGGTTTTCAGCCTACTTGGGAGCAATTCACTACTGCTTTCAAAGAGCAATATTTGTCAGAAATTGTCATGGAAAGGATGAAGGAAGTGTTTCTCAACCTCAAGCAGGGTAGTGACAATGTCAACACCTACATCAGAAACTTCATGAACCTTTCTCGTTATGGTGGCGATGAGATCTCTGATGACAAGAAGAAGCAAAAGAGGTTCCGGCAAGGCCTCAATGCTTCCATCAAATATGCAATCACTCATGCAAGGCCGGCATCTTTTCTGGAACTTCAACACACAGCTCTGCAGGAAGAAGCAAGTGGGCAAGTGTTTGAGGAGTCAAAGAAACACAGCCGTGATACAACAAGCTCTTCTGCTATGACAGCTCCTTCTAAGCGTCGTGTCTGGGTTCCTAACACCCCACTGTCGCTCCCTGCTCCACCAAGACCGTCAAGCTACGCACCAAGGCCACCAAACTCCTTCACTGCGGCTCCCAGGGGCTACAACCACAACTACCCTGGAGCGCCTGGCGGAGTCCCTGGCTACGTTGCTCCACGTCCACCTGGTGCTTGCTATACTTGTGGAAACACTGGGCATCAGCACTGGAATTGTCCTATGAACAACAAAGCTCTTCCACCACCACCTCCAAGACCTATGGCAAGTGCTCCTATGATTCGTGCACCTCCACCTCGGGCTCTCAACATCAACACCAAGCCTGGGTCTACGGTTGCTCGTGACAAATATGTCAACGCCGCTCAAGCTGAGCATGCTCCTGGAGTTGTGATGGGTATGCTTCCTGTTAACGCGGTTCCTGCATGAGTTTTGTTTGATTCTAGTGCTTTGCATTCTTTTGTTTCTCACAAGTTTGCGCATGAGCAAGATCTGGCTATGGTTCCTTTATTGCATCGTCTTGTGGTACAATCTCCTGGGTCAAACATGAGGGCTGCTCATATTAGCCATGGAAATCAAATTGAGATTGGTGGCTCTTCGTTTCCGGCTTCCTTAATTATTCTGGGCAATTTTGATATTGATGTTATCTTGGGCATGGATTGGTTAACAGCAAATGCATCTGTGATTGATTGTGCTGAACGTTCGGTTTCTTTGAAAATTCCCAAAGGCCATATAGTCTATTCTCCAAGTCTGACTCCTGCAATTCAGCTTTATTCTTTGGCGGTGCGGAATGATGATGCTATGGAAGGTATTCAGAGTGTTCCTGTAGTCTGTGAGTTCCTAGATGTCTTTCCTGAAGAGTTGCTAGGTATGCCTCCAGATTGTGAGGTCGAGTTTGTCATTGAACTTGAACCTGGTACCGCTCCTATCTCCAAGCGGCCTTATAAAATGGGTCCTGCTGAGTTGGCTGAACTCAAACGGCAGCTGGATGAACAAGAGAAGTTGGGTTTCATTCAGCACAGTACTTCTTCTTGGGGTAGTCCAACCATGTTTGTGAAGAAGCGAGACAAGACTGATAGACTTTGTGTTGACTATCGGGCACTCAATGCTAAAACAATCAAGAATAAATATCCCATTCCGCGGATTAATGATCTCTTCGATCAGCTAGCTGGAGCTGTGGTGTTCTCTAAGCTTGATTTGAGAAGTGGTTATCATCAAATCAAAATCCGCAAGGAAGATGATCCCAAAACAGCTTTCACCACCCGCTATGGCCTGTATGAGTACACGGTCATGTCTTTCGGTCTCACCAATGCACCTGCCACCTTCTCGAGGCTTATGAACTCGGTTTTCATGGAGTATCTTGATAAGTTCGTTGTGGTCTATCTGGATGACATTCTAGTCTATTCTAAGTCAAAAGAAGAACATGAAGAACACCTTCGGTGTGTCCTAAACAAGCTTCGTGAGAACCGCCTGTATGCAAAGTTCTCCAAGTGTGAGTTTTGGCTGCCTCAAGTCACCTACCTTGGTCACGTCATCTCTGCCAAGGGCATTGCCATCAACCCAGAAACTATTCAGACAATTATGGACTGGCTTCCACCCATAAATGTCAAAGAAGTCCGGAGTTTCCTTGGTTTGGCCAGTTACTGTCGTCGCTTCGTTCAAAACTTCTCAAAGATTGCGAAGCCTCTTACCGATCTCCTCAAGAAAGGCAAGAAATACCTTTGGACTCATGCATGTCAAGCAAGCTTTGAAACACTCAAAGAGAAGCTCACTTCCACACCAGTCTTAGTTCCTCCAGATACATCAAAGCCTTTCCAGATATTTTGTGATGCCTCATTGCAAGGATTGGGTGCGGTCCTTATGCAAGAAAAGCAAGTTGTTGCTTATGCCTCTCGACAGTTGAAGACGCATGAGATCAACTATCCTACACATGACCTCGAACTCGCAGCAGTTGTCTTTGCTTTGAAAGTATGGAGGCATTACTTGGTTGGCAACCGTTGTGAGATCTTTTCTGATCACAAGAGTCTGAAGTATATCTTCACACAGCCTGACCTCAACCTTCGTCAGAGGAGGTGGATTGAAACAATCAATGATTTCGATTTGACCATCAACTACACCCCGAGCAAAGCCAATGTCATGGCCGATGCTCTCAGCCGAAAATCTTATGTCAATAACCTCATGGTGGAAGAACAACAGCCTCTCTTGTGTGAGGAATTCCGCAAGCTAAACCTTGAAATTGTGGATCAAGGGTATCTTCTGAACCTTCTAGCAACACCTCTCTTGGAAGAAAAGGTCCGTTCCATTCAACTTGGTGACCCTTACACTAAAAAGATCATCTCCAACATTCAGCTTCTAAAGTATGAGTCTTTCCACGTTGACGACCAAGGCACTCTTTTCTTTGAACACCGGATGTTTGTTCCGAACTACTCGGGTTTAAGAGAGCAAGTTCTCAAGGAGGCGCATGATTCTATTCTTTCTATCCACCCTGGTAGCACTAAGATGTACATGGACTTGAAAACACAATATTGGTGGCCTGGTTTGAAACGATATTGTGCCAAGTATGTCTCGGAGTGTGATGTTTGTCGCAGAGTTAAAGCTGTCCATCAGAAACCTTCCGGTCTTCTACAGCCATTGAAGCCTCCGGAATGGAAATGGGAGAAAGTAGAGATGGACTTCATCACTGGTTTTCCAAGGTCGCAGAAGGGCAACAATGCAATCTTTGTTGTCATTGACAGGCTTTCTAAAGTAGCTCACTTCTTTCCAGTCAAGGAAACAATTTCTGCAATTCAGTTGGTTGAGCTCTATATCAACAGAATTGTCTCTCTGTATGGAGTTCCTCTTGAGATCAGTTCAGACCGTGGAAGCATCTTCACTTCCAAGTTCTGGGCAAGTTTCCAAAATGCTTTGGGAACAAAATTGAATTTCAGCACAGCTTACCACCCTCAGTCGCAAGGACAAGTGGAAAGGATCAATCAGATTCTAAGATATGCTCCGTGCTTGCGTTATCTCTTTTGGCATGAAGTGGGAAGAATGTCTTCCTTATGCTGAATTCTCTTACAATAACAGCTTCCAGAAAAGTCTAAAGATGGCACCATTTGAGGCTCTCTGTGGTCGCAAATGCAGAACTCTGATTGGTTGGTCGGGCGCAGGTGAAAGAATATTGTTTGGCCCCGACATTGTAACTCAAGCGGAAGAGAAAGTTCACATCATTCTTCAAAATCTGAAGATTGCTCAAAGTCGCCAGAAGAGCAATTATGACAGAAAGCACACGGACATGGAGTATGTCCCTGGTGATCTCGTTTACCTTCGTGTCACTCCCATGAGAGGCACGCACCGCTTTGGTATTAAAGGAAAGCTGGCTCCTAGATACATCGGTCCTTTCAAAATTCGTGGAAGAAGAGGAGAAGTTGCTTATGTTCTTGAGCTCCCTGATCAACTCAAAGTCCATGATGTTTTCCACATCTCTCAACTCAAGAAGTGCTTCAAGGATCCCGGCAGGACCGTGGACCATGAACTCATCAATCTCCAAGAAGATATGTCTTATCAAGAACACCCCATAAAAATTCTTGAAGTCGCGGAAAGAAGGACTCGCAACAAGTCCATCAAGTTCTGCAAGGTGCAGTGGTCGCACCATTCCGTTGATGAAGCCACTTGGGAACATGAAGATGAGCTTCGCGCTAAGTATCCAACCCTCTTTGAGTCTTCTTCTTCTTCCTAGAATCTCAGGGCGAGATTCCTGTTTAGTGGGGGAGAGTTGTAGCATCCCAATTGTCTAACAATTGTAATGCTACTTGGTCTAGTAATATAATGGCTACTTCCAATATATAATGGTTACATCATGATTATATCATGCTCATGTCATCATGCCACCTTGCATTTGAGCATCATATAAAACCCTTGTTCTTTGGTTCTTCTCTCATATGCATTATTAATTGTATTTGCCTCTTGATATTGTATTTGGTTATTGATATATTGTTTAATGCCCAAGTTGAGTTGGGGGCATGTCTTTTATTCAACTCCATCACCTTTCTTTTCACCACCCTATAATTCCACCATTCCAGTTACCCATGGGCTTTTAATTTTCTTTTGTTATTATTCTAGCTCATGTGGGATGGGATGGATTCAATTATACTTTCTTTTGCTTGGCCTTTATTCCAATTTTTGGGAATGCATAAGAATAATGCCATGTTATTATTTTGTTTTCACAAGAATTTAAACATGGCATTAAATATTTTGCATGGGCCATGCAACCACCATCACCACCTTTAGTGTTCTTTCTTTGGGGATCATCTACATCATCTCTCCACCATTCCCATGTTCTCATCAACTTCATTTCTTCCCTTCATGCATGATTCCAATAAGGCCTTTATCCCATAAACCTTTGTCTTCCTCTTTTACTTGGATTATACTTCACCTTAGCTTATGCTAAATCAAGCCCTCACTTTTTCTCTTGGTATGATCTCATAAACAAGTTTTTAAAACCTAAACCCCTAATCAAAACCTAACCTAGATTTCTCTCTCTATTTTCCTCTAACCCTAGTTCTACCTTAAACCCTAACCTCTACCACACCTCTCTCATCTCTCCCTCTCTCTACCATGCTGGACCCACCTAGCCACCCTCTCTCCCTGGTCCCACACCTCAGCTAACCACCTACCCCAACCCTAACAAAACCCTAACCCGAGACCACACCTAGCTAACCCGAGCCTCCCCTCTCCTCTCCCTTTCTCTCTCTGCTGAGCTAGCCCCACCCCGAGATCCTCTCTGCTGTCCCACCTGCCAGGCCTACCTGGCCCTGCCTGCTCACGCCGAGCCAGCTCGAGCACGTGAGAGGAGGTGGAGAAAGGTGGCCGAAGCCACCTTTATCTACCCCGAACCCCACAAGCCTCTCCTCCCTCTCCCTCGCTTTGTCCTCATCCCACACGTCTCCTCTGCCTCGCCAGATCCACCCCCAAGCCCTGCCTCTCCTCTCCTTCTTCTTCACCGTCGCCAGATCTTGCCGCCAGTCACCGCCAGTACCCCTGCGTTTCGTCGTTCCTGACGGCGTGCGCGTCGTGGAGGTGGTCGAGGAGACCAAGGACGTTCCTCTACATCGCCCTGTACACACCCACGTGGAGGAGAAGCCCCAGGATCACCAGTACCAGCGCCGCCCGACGCAAACACTAGATCTCCGGCCGCCAGCCTCGTCGTCGCTCTGCTGCGCCCCAAGCCGATCCGCCGCCGTCAACCACCCCGCGGTGAGCCCCTCTACCGCCTAGACAACCTCCGCCCCGCCGTAAAGCCCTAGCCGCGGTAGACGTTTCGCCGAGCGCTCCCAGTACGCCGTGGTCACGCGCGTCTGCACGTTGTCGCGTCGCGCAGCGACCTATCTAGCGCCCGCCCGCTTCCCTATCACCATCCCTCGCTTAGCCGCACTGGTCACCGCCGCCTAGCGCGAGCCCCAGGTCCCCAGATCGAGCCCCCACGCCGCGCACGCCACGCTCTGTCGGTCGAGCACCGATCTGTCAGTTTCGACAGAGGAAATAGATAAACAATACGGGTCGTGGCCATCTTACAGAAAACCCCGTCTTTTTATCTCGCGCTCAACCCGCGGTCCAGCCTACCCCACCTGCCAGCCGCTGTGCACTTTATACAAAAAGGCACCCGTTTTTGCGCAAACTTAACCCGCGGTCCAGTGCGCCCCCACCTGTCAGTCTCTGCGAGACCCGCCGCTGGCACATGGGCCCTATCCCGCTGGCCTCGCTTGTCATTCGCTGCAGCTGGACTAACCTGCGGTGTAAAAAGGATTTTCCCTGAGCACGTGGCCCAGTCCGTTTGGTCCCACTCGTCAGCGACTAGGGCTAGCTCGAGCTGGGTAACAAAAGTATTTCCGTTTATCTGTTTAATAAAACAAATTCAAATTGTTTAAATTCAAATTCAAATCAGATTTTAAATAACTTTTAAAATACAAATCCAAATAATACAAATGATATATGTTTTTGAATCAGAGAAATGTGAGGAATTCAAATATGCCATTCAAAATATTATTTGAACACTTAAAAATTTCGAGATGATTAAAATTACAATAAAATCCCCTTTTCTTAATAAATTAATAACTTTAATTCTACCACTCCAAATTTGACAAATAATATGTCTAAATCGATCAGCGCGACGAGCCCGTTCTGTCTATGCAGTCCTTGTTCTGAATTGAAGCATGCATCATGTCATTATTAAAAATCTGAACTGTTTATGACAATAAAACTTGGTTAAATAAATAATAAAATGCTTTATTTCTTGTATCCACACCTCACCTTTGCCATGCTACTTTAATGCCATGTAAATTGTGCACCATTCATCATGGCATGCTTGTTTGCTTGACGCATTTTAATTCATATGTTTGTGCACTTTATTTATGTTGGCCCTTGTTTGTTTGGTTCTTCTCCGAATAGACGCCCAGCAGAAGAACTACCAGGAATCACAGGAGTACTACGCAGATCCATCTCTCGCTTCAACTGAGCTGCCAGGCAAGCACTACCACATGCTTGCATACATATAGTACCTATTGCCTCTATCTTATTCTTGCATCATTGAGTCGTGAATTGCATTAAATTGAATCCCAAGTACTGCATAACCTTTACTTTTAAACCCCACCAAAGCTTGTTCCTCTATCCCATGAGCCATTACTACAGGAGTTGTTGGAGCCATGCGAGTCGTAGAAAAGCATGTGTAGGGTATGTGAGTGTCTGATGAATCATGAGGTACCTAATCAACTTAACCTGAGTAGTAATGGGATAACTAATGAAAGAGGCACCGGTGAGCAATATCTACTATTTGGTTTATCATGCTCACTTGTGTTCCGTAGGACCCTGAGTACTTGATTCCTGTTCCTTGACTATTCGCACTATCCACATCCGGGAGGCCTTATCGACCCCCCTGAGCCAGAGCTTGATTCATTCTTATTTCTTGGGGCCACAATTAGTTTGGAGCTTTATTACTATCCTGTACGTATGCCATGTTACTGCTTTATTTAAGATTGTGTGAGAAGCACTTGTACTGTTTTGGATCGTGACACGTTTTCGCTGTATCGACAAGCCCAGTCACATTTTCGGGTTCCCAATCGTTTACCGCCGTCCACACAAACCTTGGGTCCGTCTAGGAGCCGGCCAACTTCGTTGCGGATAGCTTAATGGGGTGGCCCCCTGAAATATTTCGGAATCCTGTGATCGCTTTGTCGTGAATGCCTCGTTGGGTTTTGATTTGGTTTTTCCGAGGTTGATCGAGTGTGTGTTGCTATTCGTGCACCCCTGCAGGGTAAATCTTTCTGAAAGCCGTGTCCGCGGTTATGAACGACTTGGAACACAGTTTCTCGATCATAGACAAGTATAACTAAAGTACCGCTTTTAATTTGACTAAGTACTTGACTAGTAAATAGTGCAATATTCATGGAATGGTTAATAAAACTGCCAACGGATGATGGGGGTTGTTCGTCCGCTTACTCGTTGGTAAGCGAGGAGGATGGATCTGGTAATTATAACGTTATAACTGTTGTTCTTAATTAACGGACATCCATCTATCATTGGTTAGGCGGATGGTTAGCGAGTATCTATAGAATTGATAGATATTATCTTTTGCTGCAATTGCGTCACCCCAGGTTGTGTCCCCTTTAGTGGCATAAAGACTTGCTGAGTACCCCTAGGGTCTCACACGATAAATTGTTTGATTCAGATGAACAGGTGTACCCGCCAGATGGATACTGGGTGGAGGAGACAGGTGATGTTAGCAACGATCATTCGGTGTAGAGATTCCGGGAACGGGGATCCGTGAGATCTGTGGGCGGGATGTGTTTATTTATGTGGCATCTTATGCCGATTTGTTTCTTATCTGTACTCGGATCTTGTTTTCCGCTTCCGCCTGATACTCTGATGTGTGTTGTATGAGGAGCTATCCTAAATTATTATCTCTATCTAGGATATTTGAATCTTGTCGTATGGCGTTGCAATATTTCTATTTCTTTTAGATGGAATGGCTCTGAGGACTGTTGTATGAGGCTTGCATAAATACTCATTTGTGTATGTAGTTGATCCCTTCGCCTGCCGATTACGCCGCTCGTTCTTGTCCTGATGATCTGAAAGTGGTTAGGACGACCGAAAGGTCTACCGTGAGTGGCCCTGGGCCCCACCGTACTATTTTAACCACTGTCGTTCATCCAGGAATGTAACTAAGGGCGTAATTCACCGAGGTAGTTACAGTATCGAAGGTGCACATGTGGTGCATGAAATGAAGGAGCTTTGTTCCAGGTTCCAGGAGGTCAAGCTGCTACACGTTGGTAGGGAAGCAAATAGAGCGGCACATCGATATGCCAAAGAAGCTCTCAGCATAGTTGATTTTGTATGCTTTGATGTTATGCTTGGACTTTTGAGTGATATTATTCAGTCAGAATATAAGCATTGTCCCGTTTAAATAAAACAGTGGATTATGATAAAAAAAATAGGATTTCCGTCTTCCACTCTATCAATGGACTAACTCATGGTCATCGAGACAAACACATTTTCTACATTCGAGACTCTTGGGCCTTGTCATGAGGTCATCAACCCTGAGCTAAGAAAAAAATCATCTGAGACATCTCGGCCCGACCTAACATATTAGGCTTAGTTCATGTTATGAAATAAAATATTGATAGATTTTAAATTAAAATATTTATTTATCAGTAGAATATTTATAAAAATATAGAAATGTGATAGCTAGACCATATAATAAAACACTACTTAATAAAATTCTAAAATACAATGTTCACATATAGAAAAATTAATGTTCATGTCTACGAAAATAAATAATTTTGTATTTTAAAAATAGTCATGTATTTGTCTTAAGAAATACCAAGAAAAATAAAAGAAATGAAAAAAGGGAAATAAAGATGAATACAAATCTAATAAAAAGAATATGGAAAAGGAAATAAAGGTATAGAATAACTAGGAAAGGGAAAAATAAAAAGGTAAAGAACAACAAAGAGAAAAAGAACTCGCTGATTCTTGTCCGACCAGCCTAGAAAATGGGAAGAGCCGAGGAGGTGTAACCGATAGCTTCTATTTATGTTTAAGCAATGAGCATGGAAAACTGAAAATCTGATTTATCGCATTAAACCAATTCCTATCCTACGGTCATGAGCTATAATTGGCATGCTTAGTTTCTTTTATGCTTCTACTTTTTGCTTATTCATATCTTATTTGTGGGGGTAGATATGTTCCTGTTATAACCTTTTTGTTTTATCTAACCTTTTTGTTTCTCTTTTGGGTTCCTAGATATTTTCCTTACTAAGCATTTTTTGTTTCCTTTTTGCATTTGTTACTTTCATTTTTTTTCCTTCTTCATTTTTTGTTTTTCTGCAAATACCCATTTTTTATATGTATGAACATACATTCTTCTGTTCTATATGAATTTTTCCTATACATTATGAACATTTTTGTTTTTTATATGTCTGTTGTTTACTTATCTATGTGAACAATTATTTTTATCATGTATAGTATCAAACTTTAGTATCCATGAAATTTTATTTATATACTTATGGACATTCATACATATCTACATGAATATTTTATTCATACTCATAAGAATGTTATCATATGTGGATTTTTTCCAACTGGTGAACATTTATTTGGATCGTATGAGCAATTTACATAGATACATATGAAAAAAATTATACTTGGATGGATGTCTATTTTCAACACGTGATACACACTTTTATAGGTTTAAAATTACATTATGAAAAGTGAACATAATTCCAAAGACTTCTAAAAAATGACTTACCTCTAACTGGACCACGTTGAATGCAGCCCATTTAGGGACCCCTTTAGGCCGAAGCAACGATATATATGAGCTTCCAAGTGAGTGGTAAATTGGGTCTCCTTTTAAGAAAATTACTTTTGCCTGGCGTCTTTCATATAGTCCAGGTTTTGGGCTGAGATCAAGCCATCAACACATTCTTAGTATATTCTCTAGAAGATTTGGGGGTTACATGGGTTACATACTCTGCCTCCCCTATCTTTTGATGTCACTAAAACCCAAAATATCATCCATCCAATCATTGTAGCATAACCTCTAACAAACTCTTTGTGCTATTGCAACATAGTTACAATTTTATCCCGCGGTGGATTAAAATCTTACAAAAACATTGCAACATAAAACAATAATGTCGCAAAAAATGTGAGTACATAAAATTCCCACCGGTCCTAGCAAATCAGCATCCATCGGCACAAATCTCCATGAAAATTTTGAGCACATGCATGCATGATGAAGGGCAATATTTGTAGCACCCCATGAAAAATATGCAACATTGAAGAAACATTTGTAGTAGATGCCCAGAATTGTTGCAACATCTTGCTCACGTGGTTGAGTAGCATACACACTGAGTTGACATCATTTTGGAAATACCCATGTAGCATCAAAATATCCGAAAAACTCACCTTGTGGTGAAGTTATGACTTCGCCGTATCGGGCTCGCTAGCAATGAATCATGCATGCCAAAGCCCTCTCGATTCTAGATCTAGCGAGCTTTGGCCCCATCCTCCATAGTCAGACACCTTCATGGAGCTTGAGAACATGGTAGGCTTGGTACAACCCTCCATCCATGGTAGAGGCCTTCCACAATCTAGATTGGGGGGAGAGAAATGGGGGAGGAGCACCGAGAGAGGAATAGTGGAAGATGATCGAGGGACAAAAAATGAGGAGTACCGCCGACGGAGAAGTTGGTCGGCTCGTAGGTGATGTGTTAGCGAACAATACAGGTGCAGCAGTGCTCAGTGCACATGAGAGGCAAAAGACACTTGTTGTGCATGTGACGAACCAGAGGATCAAAATGCACTATCCTCTGGTTGAATAGTAGTGTTTTATTTATATGGTGGATGTCACGTCCGCGTGCTCCGTTGGCTCTATACATTGTGCGTCGTATTCATGGAGTAACAAAACTCCTCTTGTGATGGGCCCCACCCATGTTTCTGTCCTTATCCCTTTCCCTCTCCCTTGACCACTTGTTTTCCTCTTCTCTTCATCATAGACCACACACCACATGGATCTAGAGAGGAGGTCCCACATCAGTGTTGTGGTCCCGCTAGTGTTGTTGCCGCCCCAAATCTCTTACTCTATCAGCTCAAACTATTCCCAATCGTAATTCTCCTCTCTCTCTTCCTTCTCTTTGGTGCCTGTGCGAGCAGAGAGGCGTGGCGATAGAATCGAGTGCTCCCTGCAATAGTTTCTACAAGCTGGGGGCGCACACTTCAAAGGAGTTGGACTACGCGATGGCCGTAACAATGGATCATTAGCTGGTGCCGCTACGAGGACAGGGGCTCTGGTGAGAAATGTGACCACAACTATTGTGCCGCCTAGGAAACACTAACGATGACTTTGTAGAGGCCAACAAAAAGTTGGTGACAGGCGTTGCTGCAAGCGATGCATGGCAATGTGGTATTGCTGTCATGGTGGCCAATGGGGAGCTACAATAGTGTGTTGAGATTTGGAAGCGGTCAACAAATATGCTACCAAGAAAGTAAGGCGAAGCTACAAAGCCCTGCTAGTTGCCCATGATACAAGCCCATGTAACATCCCTAGATTGGGACTATGCAGATTTAGCATTCCCTCTATAGTATGCATTGAAATGATCTGAAGATGCCTGCCAAGAACAACATGCACATCAAAACATAAACGCCATGCATGTGGTGTTGTTTTCACAATTAGTAACATCATAATAGTACACGATAGAACCCACAAGAAGCATATATATACAACAATGACTCCAACGAGCCAAGTGTAACAAATGGATGTATTACAAAGATACAAATCACAACAAAAGAGAAATAACATCTGAGTACGGGTAAGAGTACATATGGGCCTAAGAATCCTGTAGATAACGATGACATCCATAACCCTGCATAGGCCAAGCCGGAAGGAAATACCTTGCTAACTACACAAAAACATTGAAGGTAACATCACAACTAACCTTTTTTGCAATTCTAGAGGATCATGGGGATCCAGATAAAAAGGAAATTAAAACAAAGCAACATGAGTACATTGGGTACTTTGCAAGACTTAGAGTTACAAATGCATTGGACGCCATAGGATATATAGTGGACATAGAAGTGACTAAGCATGCACTAAAACATGTACAGACACTCTATAACTTCCATCTACTAGAGAGACATAAGAGAGCTCTCCTCGGAGACAACTAGATACTACCATCAAACATAACCCAACCAAATCAAGCCATGAAGGAGCAATACTAGGAGCGCTCACGCAACATGGAACTTTTATGTTATTTAGTTGAGTAGGCTAACTTACTATTGGAGTTATAATTTAATTGGGATTTCTATTTTCATACCCTTGGTTCGTTAGTTGTACTCAGTTTTTTTCAGTCGCTTAACTTTTCCTCCCTTTTTCCCATCTCCTTATACGAAACTCTCACACGGTCTAGAAACTCGTTGTTCGTCAGTCTTGCCGTTACGTGCTGACAAGTGGGGCCACGTTCAGTCGGGTCCCGTAGTGGACCCTCGCCATTACGTGCTGGCAAGTATGGCCGTGTGCCCTCACTGTTACATGATGACAAGTGGGTCCACGTTCAGCCGCTTCCCGTAGTGGACACCCCTCTCCACTTATCTAGGTCAGTATCGGATCCACAACTTATCCACGTGAATGCTGGACCCACAACTTACCTAGGCTGGCATTGCAAGATGGGATCCTGAGCCAACCCTGCGCCCGCGCCTGTGCTGTTGCCTCCCCTTTCTTCTTCTTCTCCGGTGACGCCGGCCCTTTGTCTATCTTCATTTTCATACGGTGAATGTAATGAATATACGAAAATTATACATCTTTGAACTCTTTGAAATCGCACTTAGGACATGATAATGTTGTGCTAATAAAATCCTGATCATTTATCATTTTCACGGTGTGAAATATAATGGACAAAAGGTGAGTATACGAAAATTATAAACCTTTGAACATTGTGGAATGACACTTAATACGTGATAATGATGTGCTAATAAAATTTTAATAAATTATCATTTTCTCTCCTATTTTCATAGACTGGAATGTAATGCATAAACTTGCATATACCGAAATTATACACCTTTGAACTCTTTGAATCGTACTTAATACGTGATAATGTTGTGCTAAGAAAATGTCAAGAGATTATCATTTTCATAGAGTGGAATGTAATGCACAAACTTGCATATGAGAAAATTATAAACCTTTGAACACTTTAAAATGGTACTTAATACGTGATAATGATGTGCTAATTTTATTTGGAGAGATTATCATTTTCTCCCCCATTTTCATAGAGTGGAATGTAATGTATAAACTTGTATATATGAAAATAGTACACATTTGAACTCTTTGAAATCGCACTTAATACGTGATAATGGTGTGCTAAGAAACTCCTGAGAGATTGCCATTTTCATATAGTAGAATATAATGCATAAACTTGCATATAAAAAAATTATACACCTTTGAACTCTTTGAAATCGCACTTAGGACATGATAATGTTGTGCTAAAAAATCCTGATTATTTATCATTTCCATGGAGTGAAATATAATACAAAAACTTGCGTATAATAAAATTTTAAACCTTTCAACACTGTGAAATCGCACTTAATAACGATATAATGACGTGCTAGCAAAATTTTGAGAGATTATCATTTTCTCCCCCATTTCATAGAGTGGAATGTAATGTATAAACTTGCGTATATGAAAATTATACACATTTGAACTCTTTGAAATCACACTTAATACGAGATAATATTGTGCTAAGAAAATCTTGAGAGATCATCATTTTCATATAGTGGAATGTAATGCACAAATTATACACCTTTGAACACTTTTCCTTCAAATTATATTCAAATTCATTTTTTATGGAGTTAACATACCGGTGGCAAACTCGTTATTTTGCATGGATAGTGAAAGGGTAATTGCCCCTATGTGTGGTTTTGGTGATTAATGACAATCCCTATGGACTAATGTTTTCATTAAGTTTTATATGAAGGAATATTCCATAGGTCATGCTTGTACTCCATATGTTGGATTCAAGTATGGATGCCATGAAGATAAAGATATACCTTGAGTTTTGGCATCAAGATCATCAAATTGAAGAGAAGAATATGATATGTTCAAGATCTTGAGAGTGTGATCTCAATAGAAGAATTCAAGATATGGCTCTAAGCCGGTGTCATGATAGCCTCATTAGTTGAGATATGGTTGACTAAAATTTAGAGCATGTAATCAAATGAAGAATTCTTTATGTACCTCAAGATATTGAGATGGAGCATGAGAATATACTTGGTTGACCAATACAAAGAGTGAAGAGTGATTTCAAGTTGATCAACACATGAAGCATAAAGAATGTACCACATGGATCTTGCGGTATGGTAAGCCTTGTCATTTATGCATCATGAACTAACCCATTATATATGTGCCTTTGCGTTTTCTATATGGGATAGGTATCTTTCCATGGGAATGCTTCAAAAGTGAAGATCTCATATAGCCCATGAGAGGATGGCATCAAGTGGTGATCGTCATCAAAGTTTGAGAAGGGCAAGTTCAAGATAAGCATCTCAAGAAGATCATTTGCTTGAATCTTGCCATCCATATTGGTGATAATGGACATGTGAAGATGTGTCTTAATGAATCTATCCCATAGTGGTGTATGGGGGAGCAAATTACGAGTCTTCACGAAGCAACAATGATCAAGTGATGCATTCCGACTTGGATGGAGCTTGAAGCATTGTCATCAAGATCAATCGGGGTGCGCAAGGCAAAGGTATGGTCTTGCTAGGTTTTCCTTTTACCGGACTCAAGGTGGTTGTTGGGAGACAGGGTTATAGGATAGATAGCCGCACTATCAAGAGGGGCTTTCGGTTGGGTAACTTGATCACATTGTCTTAGGGAGCTCAATCCTTTGCATACTTTGCATCTTCCTATTTTGTTTATTCTTGGTGTTTCTCCATGTGAGGTTCTTGAGCTTGTTTCTAGCTCTTCAACAATCCCAAGTTCATCGAAAACAAAATTTGTATGCATCTTCTATGGCGTTTCCGAGTTTGAAGGTTTTACCGGTTCTTCTCATAGGGAGGCTTCATACCTTTCCTCATTTGGTTCTACCCTCCTTCGTTGGACTATGATGTTTTCATGCACCATATTTTAGAGCTTGTTTTCCTCATCAAAACAAGCCCAAGATCATCGAAATCGGAGTCCGGATGCAAAAGTTATTGCATTTTTCGTGACGTCTCTTTCATCTGGGTTGTGGATCCGGTTCAACCGAATCCCACACCGGACGGTCCGGTGCTAGCGCTGGTAGACCGGATCTCAGACCGGATTTTCCGGTTTTCGTGGCCGAGTCTATTCCAAGTTGGCAAATAGAGGTATTCTGGTTTGTAGGCCGGTCCACCGGCCTAGGGACCGAGTTTCCTGGTTCTGGGGCCGGTCCAACCGACTTTGAAACCGAGTTTTCACTGTTTTCTCTCCAACGGCCATATTTGCTTTTCCCTATAAAAGGGGTTCTTCCCCCAACATTTTTGAGAGTTCTTGAGCACGAAATTGACCTCCATTATTGACCCTCTTAAGCTTGCCTCCTCCCCCTTCCCTCCTATGATTCTTGCATCTTTTTGAGGGCTTTGGAAGAGGAGATCTAGATCTACAATCCCCACCAATCAATTCCTTCTCTAAGTGAGGGGAACCCATTGGATCTGGATATTGAAGTCATTTGTTGATTTCCACCATTGTTCTTCCTCTCTAATTCCTCCCTAGCACTTGTTTCTTTGGTGGGATTCGAGAGTGAGGGATTTGAATGCCCTTGGTGTTCTTGCTTTGCATTATTGCATGAGTGTTTAGCTCTCCACTACGTTTTGTTCGAGTGAGAGACCGTGAGCTTTTTGCTCTTGGAGGGTGACCTCCTAGTTGGCTTGGCGGTTGGTGCCGTGATGTCCTCTTCGTGGAATATTGTGAAGAGACTCGGGCTTCTCCTTCATGGAGCTTGTGAAGTGGTTGTGGAGCTTGCCATCTCCGGAGTGGAGGAAAAGCTAGCCATAAGGAAAGGGCCTATTCCTTCGTGGGATAGACTCGGAGAAGAAGGTGAGCCTTCGTGGCATTGGGAAATCCTTCGTGGAATCTCACACCTCTCCAACATGACGTACCTTACTTGATGGTACAAATTATATTTTGTGGAGAAATTTCTTGCTTTGTAATCTTCGGACCTTGTGTCCAAATATTGAGCAATTTCTAGATGTAGGTTTTTCTCCTCCGATGGATCCTCAAAATCTATCTTTAGAGGATGAGAAAAATTTACATCTCGAAGCTCAAGTATCTAAGAAGCTATTTTTCTCCTTGAGCCCCACAGTTAATTTGTTCTTGACGATTGTGAAGCGCAAGTCATCTCATGAGATGTGGACCAAGCTTAAAGAAATATTTGGTGGGTCCATTTCTCATAGGCTCGATGGTATCTCCGAGGAGCTCTCTTCTCCTTCACATCATGAACAACTCCAAGTGGCTTCCACCTCCGGCCGTGATGAGATTTCAATTCCCTCCACTTTACCTACATGTGACAAGTCACAAGGTAATGGCATGGTGAGTGGAGAAATCATATGTAATGATGGTAGTGGTTCTATTTACACCAATGATTCATGTTCTATAAATGCTAATGGTGTAGAGAGTTTGGACTTAAGCACTTCTTGCAACGATAATTATATATCCCCTTGTGTTGCTAGTCCTTGCATATTTTCTAGAATTATTTGAGTACTAGTGTAGATGATATGCTTGATTTGTCTTGTTCCAATAAACAAAATGCTTCTATTTCCTCTAGTTGTGTATCTAACAATGTAGAGGAAATCAAACACCCTATGGAGCAAGACACAATCATGAATGAAGATTCAAGAATATCCTCATCTTCATCCTCCCGTGCTCACATGTGCCTTACGGCAAGAGGATCAAAGGTATCTCCTACTTTGGATCCCAACATATGTTCTCTAGATAATAGTAATGATAATGATGATAGTGATGATGACCTTGATGAGGATACTAGTGCTCTTGTGCTTGAGTTAACTTTTTTGTGTACCTCTCTTCGTGGTAATAATAAGGCCGTTGCTTGTCTCAAACACGTTATGGACACCATAACTAAACAAATGGAAACCATAGAGGAGTTGGATTTCCAACTTGATGATGGGAGTCGTAGATTCCATCTCCTTAAGCAAGAGCTTGCCGAGGAGAAGCACACTAATTGTCTCCTCACACAAAAAATTGAATCTTATGAGCTTGAAAATGAAAATTTTATTAATGATGCTAGTGCTACTAACTCTAATTATTGTGAAGCATCTATGTGAAAGGAGAATGTTGAGCTAAGGGCTCAACTTGAGTTGCTAACTAGCAAGTATAGGAAATTGGAAGAGTGTCATGCAATGCTCTTGGGCTCTCATAATGATCTTCTAATCTCCTATGATGGGCTAAAATTAGGTCGTGAGGCAAGTATCACTAAGGTAACATCTTGTGAGCCTCTTTTGGACATTAGCACAACTTCTAATCAAAATTATATTTTGCCATGTGCTAGTCCTAGTGATCCTTCTAGTCATACTAGTGATAAACCTTGTGTTGGATTACTTGCTTTGCCTTATTGCTCTAACAATGAAGCTTCTACTTACTCTAGTACCTCTATTTATACTAACCATGTAGAGGAAATCAAAGAGCTCAAGGCCCAAGTCACTTCTTTGAAGAAAGACTTGAAAAGAGTCATGAAGGCAAATCCAGACTCGATAATATTTTGAGTGTGCAAAAATACCCCAATGATAAAAGTGGACTTGGATTCAACTCCAATAACAAGAACAAGTCCAAGAGCAACAAGAAGAAGGGCCAAGACCAAGTCAAGGATTCGACCAAAATTATTTGCTTCAAGTGCAAGGTTGTAGGACATCATGTAAGATCTTGTCCATTGAAGAAAAAACACTTGAATGAGAAGCAAAAAGGGAAGCGGCCACAAGTTCAAGGTCAAGCCCAATCTCAACCTCAAGTTGAAGCTAGGCCACTTCCCAAGAAGAATCAAGATAAGGCTCCCCAAGACAAGAAATCAATAAAGAAGAGAAAGGGGAGCACTTGTTGCTACATATGTTGTGACAAGGGACACTTGGCCTCTTCATGTTCAAACGGTAATTATCTAACCCTATCATTGTTGATGATGATTATTCTCTTGGGAAGGATAAGGATGGCAATGTGTCTGCCAAGTTTGTTGGAACTCAAAGTGGTGTTAAGAAAATAACCATTTCGTTTGCCAAGCCTATTGTGACTAACCTCTTAGGACCCAACTTGGTTGGGGACCAACAAGCTCAAACTTGATCAATAGGTGTTTGTGGAGGGCAATGGAGACTTGGCTAACTCATGAAGAATTAAGAGATCTTCATATATTATATTTTATAAAGCCAAGTTATAAGGATTATCATCTCCCTACCATATAACCAATGCACCTCTTTGCGGTAACTCGAACTCAACTCTTTATATTGTAAGTTACTTGCCCCTTTACATGTTTTGGTCTTGTACCAAGTATTTGTTTGTATTTGTTGTGCCTCATGTTTTCTTATTTTGTGTATTCAAGTATGTCTAGGTGTTTGGCACATCATTTACTCGTGTGTTTTGTTTTGAGCCTCTAATGCATCTTGATGATATCTTATTTGGCTTTTTTCGAGTGGTTAATGGAACATCCCATTTTGGGGGAGTGATATGCCTCACGCATCTCTCATACCTTAAAATGTGTGTACATGAGTACTACCACTTAGTATTGATATTGCAAGATTACCTAGTCACTATGTGGTGTGTCATACTCATGATAAATTCAAATTCTAATTGTCCATTAATTATCGCTAGTTGAGGTTGTTTTTCCTCTTATTAAAAAAAATTGAATACCACATTATGGGGGAGTAATATGCTTCTTTTGCATATCACAATCCTAGGAAATGTGAACATATGAGGTGGTGCCACTTAGAGTTGATATTGTTGATTATCTTGTATCTAGGTGGCATGTTAGCTTAAACAAGTTCCTAATTTTTGTTAGGAGATTTTATTGCTCATCTTTTCGGTCTTTGCTTGAGTAATAAATTCTTGGTGTGGCCCTTCCTCAAATGCATATCTCTATATCTTATTTGGGAGACCATTTGCTTCAAGTTATTATAATCATTGCTTTGCATGATTGTGTGACTAGTTGAAGCTATCAAGAATCTCTATATTTGCATAGTGCTTAATCTTTTTATTCCTATCCTATGATTTTTATGGTGAAGATTTATCTTTAATATCCGTGCAATATACCCGGAATTAAATTCCAATACACTCATTGTCTTCGACAATTGATATACTTGGGTGTGGTAGCATTTGTGGATCATCTTCACCTTGGATTTCACCTCCTATTGCCTTTTTTTTCTTTCCAAAAATTGTTGTGGCTCCCATTGTCTTCCTTGGCTTTTGAACATCTCTTTGATGGTGTTTTTGATTATTATCAAATGTGCTTTTAGTAGAAGACAAACCTTTTTTTCTCGGAACCTTGTGACATTGTGAAAAATGTTAAGGGTTTGGTTTATTTGTTAAAACCTTGCTCTTTTGGGAGTTTGTTATCTCATTCTTTCTTCTCTATGTTATTTGCTTGAATGAGATAAATATTTGAGCATTTATGTTTTTATCTCATCTTTTATGCTCAATAGTTTTTGCTTGGTTCATTTGTTGAACTTTGTTGAACATCTTGTGTTGATTTGATTCTCTGATATAGTTTGGACAACAAATGTGTTTTGTCACACCTTGTATGCCTTCTTGAATATTTTGGTGTTTTGTCCAAATTATATCTTTGTTGGTTCTTGAAAGTCTCGTGCATGCATGTTTACTAAATGTATATCTTATATCATGTTTTGCTTCCTTTGATCCAATATATAGGGTATACTCCATCAAATCCTTAAATGGCTATGATGTGCATGAAATTCAAATTTCATCTCTAAATATGCACATATTTTTATGGAGTATGTCCTATGTGTTGTGGTTAGTATAACCACTTTGGACCCAATAAGTTTGGGGACCAAGATGTACTTGAATGTTGTTTTAGGTACATTGGAGATGCAAAGGATGCTTGTCTTATCTTTAAGGAAGGTGTTGTCACCACATGATAATTGGAGCCAAGCTAGGATGATCGAAGAATTCTTATCTACTACATCATACCATTGCTATCTCGGTAACAAGTATCTTATTCATGCATATTATTCTTCCATCCAATCTCTTTTAGGTTACATCTTGGCATGAATTTATTTGTTTGTAAATGTTGTGGTTCTTGCAAGGATCTTTGAAAGACTTATTTATCCTTATTGCTTATGTGAGTAATTTGAGATGATGCATATTTTGGGGAGTATATAAAATCATGTTCATGATTCACCAATTCCAAATATGCCTTCTAGCAATTTATTGCATATCAATTCCTCAGGGTACTCTCATGTGCAATATTGTTGAAATTGCATTGAATCCTTCCCTTTGATACTTGTTGCCTTTCTCAAAATTTCCCAACTAGCATTAGTTCCCTTAGTGTTAGTTGTGATGTTTTTTAGGTTTTTCTTTTTCTGTGGTGAAGTTCTTTGATATACCATGAGAGAAAGTAGATCCATGGGCTATATATGCACTTAAACCAAATATCATTTTTTGGTATATCTTATGACTTCCTCTTGGATATCATGTTTTCTTATTTTTATTAACCTCTTATGTGTGGATGTTTCTTTGTGGATTATTCTCATGTTTTCCCACTTGGAAACTTATATACACAAGAGTGTTAATCTCTCGCCTTGATATCCTCGCCTTTTGCCAACCATCTCACTTAGCCGCTTAGTTTTTAATGGTTTTGGTAAGGTCTTGATTTATGAGTGCTCGGTTTACTTTTATTGCATCTTCGCACACTCATATCTCATATTTTGTTTATTTTGGACTTAAGCTTGTCTTGACAAGTGTATTGATTTATATCTCTACTCCTTGTATCTTGGTTGTGTTCTAAATGATATAGAGGGAGTGAGGATTCCATGTTTGTGCATATTGTATTCAAATGAAACAACTCATTTATGCACAAACCTTGGGGAGCTTCCTTGTTTCATTTAGATCACTATGTGTCCATTTGATTATTTGGATCTTTTGATTGCTTGCTTCATCCGTTGAAGTTTCTTCACCTTGTTATCCTTTTAGCAATATTTTATCCTCAATATAGTTGATTTCCTCCAAGTATGTGTCATTGGATGTGTGCATATGATTTCACTCATATTATGAGAAATGCACACCTTGGGAGGAACTTAAACTATATTGGCCTTCTAACTTTGTCATCCATTTTGGCACTTGTTGTCAATGGGGGAGAAGTTTAGAGGGTTTTAAGGGAAATGGTTTTCTACTTAAGATTGGTTTGTTCTTAAGTGTTTGCCTTTCATGCATTTCATCTTTATTATGTATTGCATGGTTGAATATATAGTGGAAACTCTCCCAAAGGTTATGCTTGGCAATGTATGCAATGAAATTCAAATTCATCACACGTGCATATATTGTGGGGGAGTTTTCTCTATATATGTTGGTTCTACTCACATCTCTTGCATTAGTTGTAGTTTGTGTGAGTAGAATTGGTTTTAATATGGGCTAGTATCTTTGTGTTACTTAACCATATCAAATACAACCTCTTGTATACAACTTATTCTCGAATAAGTTGTGTACTTGTTTCTAATATTCATTATATAACCCTCTTGTTGTGATTGTCATCAATTGCAAAAATGGGGGAGATTGAAAGGGTAATTGCCCCTATGTGTGGTTTTGGTGATTAATGACAATCCCTATGGACTAATGTTTTCATTGAGTTTTATATGAAGGAATATTCCATAGGTCATGCTTGTAGTCCATATGTTGGATTCAAGTATGGATGCCATGAAGATAAAGATATACCTTGAGTTTTGGCATCAAGATCAACAAATGGAAGAGAATAATATGATATGTTCAAGATCTTGAGAGTGTGATCTCAATACAAGAATTTAAGATATGTCTCTAAGTCGGTGTCATGATAGCCTCATTAGTTGAGCTATGGTTGACTAAGATTTAGAGCATGTAATCAAATGAAGAATTCTTTATGTACCTCAAGATATTGAGATGGAGCATGAGAAGATACTTGGTTGACCAATACAAAGAGTGAAGAGTGATTTCAAGTTGGTCAACACATGAAGGACAAAGAATGTACCACATGGATCTTTTGGTATGGTAAGCCTTGTCATTTATGCATCATGAACTAACCCATTATATATGTGCCTTTGCGTTTTCTATATGGGATAGGTATCTTTCCATGGGAATGCTTCAAAAGTGAAGATCTCATATAGCCCATGAGAGGATGGCATCAAGTGGTGATCGTCATCAAAGTGTGAGAAGGGCAAGTTCAAGATAAGCATCTCGAGAAGATCATTTGCTTGAAGATTTCCATCCATATTGGTGATAATGGACATGTGAAGATGTGTCTTAATGAAGCTATTCGATAGTGGTGTATGGGGGAGCAAATTACGAGTCTTCACGAAGCAACAATGATCAAGTGATGCATTCCGGCTTGGATGGAGCTTGAAGCATTGTCATCAAGATCAAGCGGGATGCGCAAGGCAAAGGTATGGCCTTGCTAGGTTTTCCTTTTACCAGACTCAAGGTGGTTGTTGGGAGACCGGGTTATAGGATAGATAGCCGCACTATCAAGAGGGGCTTTCGGTTGGGTGGCTTGATCACATTGTCTTAGGGAGCTCAATCATTTGCATACTTTGCATCTTCCTATTTTGTTGCTTCTTGGTGTTTCTCCATGTGAGTTTCTTGAGCTTGTTGCCAGCTCTTCAACATGCCCAAGTTCATCGAAAACGGAATTCGTATGCATCTTCTATGGCATTTTCGAGTTTGAAGGTTTTACCGGTTCTTCTCATAGGGAGGCTTCATACCTTTGCTCATTTGGTCCTACCCTCCTTTGTTGGACTATGATGTTTTCATGCACAATATTGTAGAGCTTGTTGTCCTCGTCAAAACAAGCCCAAGATCATCGAAATCGGAGTCCGAATGCAAAAGTTATTGCATTTTTCGTGAAGTCTGTTTCATCCCGGTTGTGTAACCGGTTCAACCGAGTCCCACACTAGACGGTCCGGTGCCATCGCCGGTAGACCGGATCTCAGACCGGATTTTCCGGTTTTCGCAAACGATTCTATTCCGAGTTGGCAAACAGAGGTATTCCGGTTTGTAGGTCGGTCCACCGGCCTAGGGACCGAGTTTCCCGGTTCTGGGGCCGGTCCAACTGACTTTGAAACCGAGTTTTCGTTGTTTTCTCTTCAACGGCCATATTTGCTTTTCCCTATAAAAGGGGGTTCTTCCCCCAACGTTTTTGGGAGTTCTTGAGCACGAAATTGACCTCCATTGTTGACCCTCTTGATCTTGCCTCCTCCCCCTCCCCTCCTATGATTCTTGCATCTTTTTGAGGGCTTTGGAAGAGGAGATCTAGATCTACAATCCCCACAAATCAATTCCTCCTTTAAGTGAGGGGAACCCATTGGATCTAGATCTTGAAGTCATTTGTTGATTTCCACCATTGTTCTTCCTCTCTAATTCCTCCCTAGAACTTGTTGCTTTGGTGGGATTTGAGAGTGAGAGATTTGAATGCCCTTGGTGTTCTTGCTTTGCATTATTGTATAAGTGTTGAGCTCTCCACTACGATTTGTTTGAGTGAGAGACTGTGAGCTTTTTTCTCTTGGAGGGTGACCTCCTAGTTGGCTTGGCGGTTGGTGCCGCGGTGTCCTCTTCGTGGAAGATTGTGAAGAGACCCGGGCTTCTCCTTCATGGAGCTTGTGAAGTAGTTGTGGATCTTGCCATCTCCGGAGTGGAGGAAAAGCTAGTCATAAGGAAAGGGCCTATTCCTTCGTGGGATAGACTCGGAGAAGAAGGTGCGCCTTCGTGGCGTTGGGAAATCCTTCGTGGAATCCCACACCTCTCCAATGTGACGTACCTTACTTGTAAGGGAACACGGGAATACATCTTCGTCTCTGCGTGCCTTGGTTATCTCTATACCCGAGCTTACTTTACTTGTGATAGCCATCGAGCTTGAAGTACTTATATCTTGCTTATCACTTGTGGTATATTTATCTTGTGTTATCCTTCTTAGCTTATCTTGCTGTTGGTGCACTTAGTTGAGCCTAGTGTATTTAGGTTTTGTGCTTGTAAAATAAACGTTAGTTTAATTGCATATTCTATCAAGCCAAAACCGTAATAGTTTTGAAATTTCCTATTCTCCCCCTCTAGGCGACATCTCTATCCTTTCAGATAGAGGGGGTGCCCCAGACAGATATAGGGGTTATACTGTCCGCTAGATCATAGAGGATCAACGGTTGGTGGGCACGATCCGCGTGACAACTGTCTCAACCAATCAGAGCGTAGCAGCCAAGATGAGCACATGTGTGAAAGATTGTGACTAAGAGAGGGGGAAAACTGAGTAGAACTTAAGAACCAAGGGAAAAACTGAGTACAACTTAAGAACCAAGGGCAAAACTGACAAAAGGATTCAAATAGAAAATAGAAAGAGATTTAAAAAATAGAAAATGTGTATTTTATACAATAAAATACATCTTGGCATACATCAAACTATTTGCAATTCTAATATACACCAATTTGACAATTACAAACTATGTTTTGGGAAGAGGTTTGAGTAGAAAACCTTGAACCTTCATACATAGTAGGTGATTTAAGAAGTGGTGATTTAGGTTAAAACTTGATTTATATACATTTCTTATGGTGGCAGGTCACATAATAAGACTCCCTGGGTAGATGCCACTATGTTTTGCTCTTTTTGAATTTGTTGTGCATAAAATGACTCAATTAGCTAGCTAAAACCCATTCAATAACTATTTGTTGACCAGCCACCGGAGGGTAAAATGGAGTATATTGCACATGGCAGTGTTAGTACTGGAGGGCAAAACTGACTACAACCAAACTGCCAGTGTTACACTCGAGGGTAAAACTAAGCACAACTAAGTCGCCAGGGTTAGACACGAGGAAAAAATGTGACTCACGGTACGCGTGTGCGGTGCATGGGGCGGTAGCAGACACGTGTGGCCGTGCACGGTGCAGTAGCGTATGCGGTTATACGGTGCATGATGGTGCAACGAAACATCCCTTCCCTTCTCCTTTATAGAGACCTCCTCACTCTCACTAATCACTCACTCGCTCACTCAACCGTCTCCACTGTCCCATCACCTTTTGCAAACCCCCAAGAAAACCCCAACCACGCTGACGATGGAGAAGAATAGCGCGGTGGCCATCGGCGCTTCCAAGGCCGCCATCCCCGTACAGGCCCCCGTCCCCGCTTCCACCATAGCCGCCGACGAGGAGGCCCCTGCCGGTCTCGGGCAGATCCCGCTCGGCTGGGACCCCTACGAGGAGGTTGATTACATAAGGCCAGAGAACCCCTACAACACCAGCATATGGTTGGAGGTAAGCAAGGTTTTATCCCCTTCCCTTGTTCTTCCTCCATTCCCATCGTTGGATGCTAGATCAAATGTTATTAGGGTTTGGCTGTTCGTATTCTTATAGTAGCTAATCCTCTTGTGTTAGATCTCGTATTTTGATGAATCCCCCTATTCATATTTGAATCCCTTTGTTCGTAGTTGGGATCAGTATTCGATTTGCTTTGAGATTTGGGAAATAATCAGGGGATCTCAATCGGTTAATTCATGTCCTTATTGCACTCTACTGTTATTTCCAACAGGAGGGTAGCAGCGACATCCGGAGCGACGACGAGTCCAAGGATACCAAGACCCTCATGTGCCGAGGAGGCTGAAGTCCGGCCATCACGACAACTTCTTCACTGGTGACGTCTATAGGTGCCCCTTCTGCACCACCAGGAGGCTCCACGCCACCGACTTCAACTCCCTCGTGAAGCATGCCAAGGACGTGAGGACCTGCGGCGAGTCTGTGAACATCCACAGCTTCATAGCCAAGCACCAGGCGCTCGGTCTTCACCTCCGCAACCTCTATAAGGTGACCATCGAGGAGGGTTGCATGCCCCTGATCAAGCCCAAGGCGCCCAAGGTCAAGGGACTGGACAGCAAGAAGTGGAGGAGGTGCCAGAGGGAGGAGGCGGAGGCCCTCCTAGAAGAGGCCATGAGGGTCCACTGATCTTGTGTTGTTACTACTGCTGCTATGAAGAAGCTTATTTTGTCTAGTCTGTGTTAAACTTGTTCGTTGTTGCTGCTGGGCAGACTAATTGTCGAATTTCGTTAAGTAGCGTACTATATATATCCTATATTAGCTGCTTTATCTACATCTGCTCTGTTTACTGAATTTATTTATGTTGCTGATTAGATTTTGTGCTCTAGATTTGTTACCAAATTAGGGAAAAACAAGGGCCAAAAGGAACAATGAATGAAGAGAGAAACTGCTCTAGATTCGTTACCTTTTTGGGCAAAAAAAACATAACTGTTAGCGAGAGAGAGGGGAAAAAGGCATTCTTAAAAAGGTCAACCATAAAAATAACAAAAAAGAAATCTTCCAATTTAGGCGACAGGGGCACGTAACCACCAAACGCGTCCCACATGGTCCCACACCACGTTCCCCATAACTGTTCCCAACAAACTTGCCCCACGCAGTCCCACATGACGCGGCCCCAGACGTCAGCATAACGCGTTCTTGACCAAACGACCCCATGGCGTCCCACACCGCGCAGCCCCACACGTCAGCCAACGGCCAACCTAGCGGCAGCTATCGTTCGATCTCTTTGATGGGTTTCAGATAAGTAGAGGGGCAAAAGTGAGGAAAAGTTAAGCGGCTAGGGAAAACTGAGTACAACTAACGAACCGGGGGCATGAAAATATAAATCTCTATTTAATTAGATGAAAGTGTCTATGATTAAGAAATTGTGACCCAAGTAGTTCATAACCGTGGACATGACTTTTCGAACAGATATCCCCTATAGGTGTGTACCAATGTTCCCATACATGTTCGATCGACCCTCGAAAGAACCAACAACAAAATAATTGGGGTATCACGACACGACCATACCAAGCACTATATGCAAGATAAGGGGGCACCCAACTAAGATACTAGTAATAAAGTTGGCCGATCTCTGGAGATGGACCTAGAGTTTTGCAACTATTGCAAAGAAAGGTCAGAGGTCCAATAGCGTGACTAGGCATGCCCACGTAGCATAAACGACACACACCTAAATAATACGGAATAGTAAATGCTCCTCGAGCAACATAAGTAAACATGTCATAGGTATAGAAAGTAAGCATTAGAAATACCCGGACTAATTATGGCCCCCAAAATAATACTCAAGAAACACGGTAAAGTCGAGGGGTGAGGTCCTAGAAAACCTTCCATGAGTGGTTAGCACGCTCAATCATGGAACATGTAACTAGAACTGGGGTCCTACGCAACAATGGTGGTGGATAGTATAAAATTGGTACTTTCGCAAAGGCATCCCACAAATGCCTTATCACAAACCTAGTTATTCCTAGAGAAATAACATTTTAATTATTAAGTTGCAAGTAGAACTATGATAACCTCGAGCATAAAGCAAGTGATAACTTGCGAACAACATCATCTATCTATGACGAGAACCACAAACTAAGCATGCACGACGACTCGCAAGGCCACGACTAACAAAACACAAGTGCAATGGGATGTGGTGGTGGTGAGGCTTTGTCACGGCAACAAGGTATACATGTGGATAGGAACTGAGACCCAACAAAAGAATCATAACATAAAGCTAGAAAGTAGAGAGAAGCAAAGGTGCAGTTAGCATATTGCACAGGATAGAGGGGTGATGTGCTTGTGTGAAAAGCATGGTTGAGCTACAATAGATAACTTGTCTCATCTCACATCAACTCAACATACTATCCGTGAAGAAGTGAAGCACTAAAAATAAACAACAGATGCAACACTTAATTAGAACAAAAGATCATGCATGATCATAGATGCATGCATGCCATGGCAAGATGTGATGCAACTTAACAAAATTAAACGAAATCGGAATCCAAACAATTTTTTAGAGATTCAAGTTATTTTTTTACCTATTAAAATTAAATTTTTATTAGCATGATAAAACATGGCATGAATGAGCTACACCAAATTAAATGAAATAAGTAACATATATATATATATTAATCCCACTCATTCCATATTTATTTAATTAGTAGGTAATTTCTCTAATTACCCCAACCAACGAGATATGCGATGCAAACATGAATGATTTATATGCATACACGATAGATGTCATTTTATAAAAACAGGGACGGGTTAGGGTCACACATTTTGGTCCAAGGTTCTTCAGATTCAAAGGAAGCAGTCTTCAGATTCCACGAAGGAGGTCTTGAGGTTCCATGACGACGATCTTCAAGTTTAGCCTCGTCATCGGTGGTGAAGATCTTGGAATTAGTGTCGATGCCTTCAAGTTTGGAAGACCTTGGCAGCCTTGTCGAAATTGTTTAGTTAGCCGGTCACGAGCATCTTGGCGAAGGCGTGCAGAGAGATCTTGTAGAGGAAGGATGTCCAAAAGACGACGTGGGGAAGCAGGATCACTGGAGCACGCTCTTGGTATTGAGGTTGGGGCCAACATAACGGAGGAGGAGATCTGGGAACAAAGGGACCAACTAAAACCCTCGGTTTGGTTGTCGTGTTCGCACGAACACAAACATGCCTATACGCGGGCACATAGAGTGAACAAGAGGAAACCAAGACGTGCTTCCAAGCACTACAAGAGAAGTCTTCGTCCGCAATGGTTTTATTTGCCGGACATGGTATAAGAAGCACCTCCTATCACAATTTCATGAAAATAATTTTTTTCGTTTTTGAGGCACCCTATTGCCACGAATTTTTTAGAAACATGGCAGAAACTCGGTCGGGCTATGTTAGATGTTAGTTTTTTGGTTCCTTGCACGATTTTGACTCTGGTCGATGCCACCGAAGTATTTTTAAGTCCGTAGGGCCGTGCTGTCAGTATCTCTAGCGGACCAATTTTTTCGACCGCTCCTCCTAGTTTTAAACTTGATAATGTTGCTTGATGCATCGGCAATTTAGTCATGCTGCTGGGTCCTAGATGTCAGCCTCTTATTAGAAGAAATATGTGCATAATAGACTTTTTCCTTCGCTAGCGCCTCCTATTTTTGACTTGACAACATCGCTCGATGTCGCAACCATTTAGTTAGGCTGCTGGGTCCAGATGTCAGTCTCTCTGTGAACGAAACATGTGTATGATATAATTTCTTTTTCTGATTGCGTCTTCTCTATTTTGGACTTGATAACGTTTGCTCGATTCATCATCTGTTTACTCAGGCTGCTGGGTGTCATCTTTTCATTAGAAGAAACATGTGCGCGATAGACTTTCTTATTCCGCTTGTACCTCTCTGTCTAGAACTTGATAATATCTCGTGACATATAAGCCATTTAGTCTCGCCGCAGGATCCCACATGTCAGCCTCTTTTTAAAAGAAACATGTGCATGATTGATTTTTTTCGTGGTGTCCCTTGTTTTTTGACCTTGGCAATGTTGGTCGATGCATTAGCTATATGGTCTAGATGCCGGGTCCCAGATGTCAATATCTCACTATAAGAAACATGTGCATGATAAAAAATTATTTTCACTCGCGCCTATCGGTGAACTTGGCAATGTTGCTCGATGCGACAACCTTGTAGGGTATGGCCGCTGGCCCCCGGATGTTAGCCTGTTTGTATGGCAAACGTGTGTATGTTAGATATTTTGTTTGTCACAAGTCATGATTATTGTTTTAACCTTACCTGTGTTGCTCGTTGCAGTCGTGTTTGGTCTAACTGCAGGGTCCCTCATTCCAACTTCTTTGTACAAATATGTGGGATAATTTATTACACGTGATTGCCGGCTAATTAAATTTTATTTGTGAACCTGCTGGTTAAACATGACCTTGTAAAGGTTAAGGGGCGTTGCATGACAGTGTGGGTCGGCAATTTCAACCTCTCATTACATAAATATTGCTACAACAAAAATAATAAACCACCTAGAATAGACATATACACATGTCTAGGATGACTTCAGCTCTAGTTAACTATGTGCATTGCCACTACGCCAGATAAAAATACATGATAACATAACGCCAAAACAGCTATACTAACCACTTATGTATTTGTCTTCTTAAAAAGATTTTGTTTGCGGAAATCCACTTTTGATCTCGGGTGAATATACTCATGCTAGTGGAAATCCACTTAAAAAGAATGTCAAAAAGTGTGAATTCTTTTGACGCGTACATCTTGCCATTCTATGTGCTCACAAAGTTGTTTCATGGAAAACCGATATATTTTGTGTCCTGTATAAAAAAGACAAAGAAATGTGTCGTTACCCACATTTTTAAGCGCCATATTTTTTGTTTTTACACATAATACAAAACATATCGGTTTTCTGTGAAACTACTTTGTGAGTACACCGAATGTTAAGATATACACGCCAAACTTTTTGTTGATTTTTTTAACATTTTATCTTGCGTTTAAAATTCAATTCAAAAACTGAACATATGCTCCCAGGAGCCAAAACACCTTGTTTGTTTGTTTGTCCATATTTATATCTCTTAAAATAAAAGGACAACGCTCCTGGTGTCTCAATTAAAAATGGCACATAATGGAGTGGTTCTAGAAAACATGGGAAGACGAAGATTTTTTAGAGTAGGGTGGGACATTACCAAAAAAGGATGAATTAAAAAGATTCTGGGCTATTATCTATGTGCTACATTTCATGGGCTCTTCACCATGGCATACTTCCCCTGGGATATTCCCATGGGCTGTTCTCTATGGGTTATTTTCAAAAATTCATTGGGCTAGGATCAGCAGCCCTGACCCCAAAAATGCCAAATTAGAAGGTTTTGCGCTATACTAAGGCTGAATGGGTTAGCCTTCATGTGCTCGTTAGTAAAAATTGCATTGTGTTGTGGCTTGGTGGGTTTGAAACAAATACCTCACCAAGGGTAATATTTTAATAGATAATCATGTGAAAAATCTAGAGAAGCAGGGACACACACCACACTTTCGCCAGAACTGGACTGATATCCACTCAGTTCACTTGGACATTTCACGGATTCATGTTGTATTTTATCCCTCTCATCTCTGTACAAAGCACATCAAATGGTTACGATGACACAAAGGCAATATCTCTACTGCTAGTAGGCCAACAACAATGACATGACCTTTGATAGATTGAGTAACAGTTGAAATATTCACTAGTATCGACAGATTCAAAAGTTCATATTCAATAGCACTTGACAAATTTAACAGTAGTGCAAAGTTACAGATAGTGATTAATATGATCCCACGCCGAATGACTGGATCACTATACTATGCTAGATATTGCAATGTTGAACTATGTGACCATATCACATTGTAATACTATGATCTGATGTGTCCATCAGATCATTCATCTAATGAAGTGACCTCGTTGTTAGTTAAAGTTTTAGTCTAATGAAGGGAAACCTTGATCATCATCTACCCAACGAACTATTCTTCTAGAGGATGCTAGGGATTTGGTTTGTTTACATACCACACGTGTACCAATATTTCCAATTGATACAGTTATAGCATGGTATAAAACTATTACTAACTAATGAGTTATGTCAAAAAACATATATATTATTGGCCACTAGGGCATATCTCCTTCACTTCAAACCATGGGAGTCAAAGGTTCTTGGCCTCAGGATCGACGTCAAAAGGAAGGAAGCGAGCAAAGTAGCGATGGTTGTTGATTGCGGGGTGTCCTAAGATATGGCATAAACAACCGTGATATGAGAGAGTGACCCGAGGTAGGGAGTTGGGTTGAGCGGATAGTGCCGAGCAAATACGGTGACCTCCGATGGTCAGGGAAGAAGGAAGAGGTGGGGATCGAGCATCACGACTGGGTTCACGGGAAGAAGAGAGCGAGGGGCCGAGCCCGGGTACTTTCTTGTGGGTCGGGTTGGGGAGTAGAGAGGAAGTGAGGGAAAGGGGCCCTATTGCTTTGTCCGCTGACATCGGAGGGGGTAAATTGGTAAAGTGCAAAGTTCCCATGGAGCGGGTGGGGATTAATTTTTGGTGAGAGCTATGGGTGGGCCTAGATTGCTGGCTAGGCAACTTGGCCTAGTCGATTGGCTGGGAAGCTCTCTCTCCTTTTCTTTTTACTAAAATGTTTCCTGTTATTATTTTCATGTTTATTTTAAAACCTTTTCAAATATTTTTTAGAAGATAAAATTAATAGAAAATTAGGGTTTGAATTTTAGATGAAAGAGGGGGAACAATTTTAGTAACAAAAATAGGGTTTAAGTAAAATACTTTTAGGGTGAAAAAGATGCACTACTATGTACGATGATGCATAAATTAAAAACAATGTGAAAACTAATATGAGTATTTTTACGGGTCGTTACAACCCCGACCCTCGATGTGAATACTGGCATGTGGTGACGATAGTGGTGCTGCTAAGACCCCAAATGCTACTACTACAAGGCGCCATCGCCCCCACCAGCGGTGCTGCAAGCGTCTAATGCCGATGGTACAAACGATAACATGAGGTGCTGGAACCTGCAAATGTCGATGCTGCAACGGTCAGATGTTCCTCTCTGGTAGTGCTGCAAGACGGGACAATGGGTGTCATAGGCCGGCTACCAGTGGCATCGTTGTTGCAAGAGGCAATGACATCAAAGTCCAAGAGCCGCAGGAAGTTGAGGGATGATGATTTCTTTGTGCACGAGCCACTTCGGGAAGATGTTTTTTCGAACCATTTAGTGATGTCGGGTAGGTGCGAGTCGTTGCATCAGACAATCGAGAAGGCAGAGGAACCGAACATGTGATCCCCATGAGGACACCTTGGCCTGATAATTTTTATAAATCTCTATGGTACAACCGGATGATGGATCATCTGGGTTTTCCACGCATACCATGCATGCGTGTCACCTTCCTCCTTCTAGAGCGCCTACATGGAAGCTATGCTGCTTTTTTGTTCTTTTCTCGTATGTCTAATTAAAATGTCCTGACAAGTATATGTGGACTAACTCAGTGCCTCTACCGCCCATCCCAAGGCCTACCATTGCCGCCCTTCCTATGGCAGAGCGGCACCACCACCTTTTTTGGTGTGCCGACATGGATGCTCATGGTGGAAGCGTTGATTTAGAGGTGTTCGCAATCCTATGCCCGAGAAAGGGTGATCCTAAGGGAATGGTCTAGACTTGCCAGATTTTTCACTGGCAAGGTATGGCGGCGAGGTCGGTGCTCCAACATGAAAGTTAGTAACTTGCGGATTTTGGATGTTGCATGGGTGTTTTTCAAATGCTACAACTCATATGCTGCAATGATTCTGGGCGTGTGCTGCTAATCTTGTTAAAATGCTGCAGATATTTTCATGGGCAGATGCAAATGTTATCTACCCATGGTGCATATATGCGTTGACCTTTTGTTCGATTTTACTGCTATGCTTTGGGATTTGTCGCGGTTAGTGTCGATTTGCTGCATACTCGTATTTTGTTTGATGCATAGGTGTTTTCAGAATGTTGCCATAGTTTTTGTACGTTTTTTACCCACCATGGGGCGAAATGATGTAACGACGCTGCAATAGCATTAATATTTTGTTGTAAGGATGAATGTTTTGTTTTAAGAATTGGATGGCTGAGATTTCGTGCTTTATGATGATCATACGAACATACGGCTGCGGAGGTGGATGACGGGGAGTTTCATCCCTGGAGGCTGGAGGACGCCTATAGTCGTTCACTTGCGGCTGAACCGAACATACGAGCCCTGCCACCAACTACAGCGAGTTCAGCAATCACTGTTCTTCCCACAACCTTTATGCTCGAATGGCCTCCATATACTACGCCCGAAATCGCGCTCCCTGCTCTTTACATACCGATTGACCGTGCTCGCTAATCTAGCTAGTGTCTCTCCGTTACCCAATGCGGTAGGTTTTCGGTCTATCAATCACACGAGACATGTGAACTAGCACGCGCGTTTCCATCCTAGATAGAAGATGATCGACTACGCGGCGGCTGCCGTTGCTGCGGTGGCGCTGCTGCTGCTGTACGCGGTGCACCGGTGGAGGAACCCTCGGTGCAACGGCCGCCTCCCGCCGGGCTCCATGGGCCTCCCGCTCGTCGGCGAGACCTTCCAGTTCTTCTCCCCCGACGCCTCGCTCGACATCCCTCCATTCATCCGCCACAGGCTCGCGAGGTACACACCTGTGCGTTCCCTTTTAGAGCGAGGCCCAAAGAGGATTTTGTGGGCCAATCTGTTTCTTACGGCATTTGCTTTTGGGCCGCGAGACAGGTACGGGCCGGTGTTCAAGACGAGCCTGGTGGGGCACCCGGTGGTGGTGTCGGCGGACGAGGAGCTGAACCACATGGTGTTCCAGCAAGAAGGGGAGCTGTTCCAGAGCTGGTACCCGGACTCGTTCGTGGAGATCCTCGGCCGCGACAACGTCGGGGAGCAGCAGGGCACCATGTTCAAGTACCTCAAGAACATGGTGCTCAGGTTCTTCGGCCCGGAGAGCCTCCGGGAGTCCATCCTCCGCGGCGTCGAGCACGCCGTCTGCAGCTCACTCTGCACCTGGTCCACCCTGCCGGCCCTCGAGCTCAAAGAAGCCGTCTCCACCGTAAGTAATCTTGTGAGTAAGTAACGCGCAATCATGTTCAGGCTTTGTCGGTTCTTCCTTACTGTGTAATTTGCGTGCAGATGGTGTTTGAGCTTTTGGCGAACAAGCTGCTCGGCTTGGAGCCATCGAGGTCCAAGGTTCTACGGAAGAGCTTCTTCGACTTCGTTCGAGGGCTCATCTCGTTCCCGCTGTACTTTCCAGGGACAGCTTACTACGCATCCATGCAGGTGATCAACCAAACTTACCTGCCTATCACGAAATAAATATGTCTGATCTGCACAAGTTGTAGATTAAGGAGAAATTGGGATATATCACTTTCAGGGACGGATGACTGCAATGGAGGTGCTGCAGCAAGTTCTGGAGGAGAGGAAGCAATCGGCACATGAGCTCGGAGCAGGGGAATTTGCACGGCGCCACGGCGACTTCCTGGACTATATCGTCCAAGAGATCACCAGGGAGAAGCCGGTCCTGACGGAGGGAATGGCGCTGGACCTGATGTTTGTGCTCCTCTTCGCGAGCTTCCACACCACATCGCTGGCGCTCACACTGGCCGTCAAGCTACTCGCCGAACATCCTCTCGTGCTGGAGGAGCTCACGGTGAGTACATAGGCGTGGTATGAGCGTCTCGTCCGAGCATAGCAGAGCAGCGTATTCTAAATATTCTGTGATTTGGCTTGCTTGTAGATGGAGCATGAAACGATTCTGAACAAGCGTCAGGCAGGTAGCGAGTCTGATGGTGATACAGTTACGTGGAAAGAGTACAAATCCATGACGTTCACATCCCAGGTATTGGATTTAGTCGTACTAATGCTCAAGTCAAGATTGTACCCAAATACACTTGTGCTAGATGATCACAGCCACATGCATTTCTGTTTTACAGGTCATAAACGAGACGGTTCGACTGGCCAACATTGCGCCTGGCATTTTCAGAAAGACGCTGAAAGATGTACACTTCAAAGGTGATCACATATACGTTACGATCTAAATCATGCTTCCTGTGAAAATAAAAAAACAGTAACTGAATACTTGTCAAATGACATCTTTTGGCGACAGGATACACAATTCCAGCTGGATGGGGAGTGATGGTCTGCCCTCTAGCAGTGCACTTGAATCCAGATATTTACCCAGATCCACTCGCCTTCAACCCTTCAAGGTTTAAGGTTTGTGAACATTAATGCTCAACTCATTCGAGATCAAACAGGCCCACCCATGATGCATATACAGGGTATTGTACCAATTTATCTAGTACAACTTATTGGCACTTTAGTGAACAAGGGTTCCACATGCACACAGGATAAAGTGGATATAAACCGTGGGTCAAGACACTTCATGGCATTCGGAGGAGGTATCCGGTTCTGTGTTGGAGCAGACTTCAGCAAGCTACAGATGGCCATTTTCCTCCATTTTCTTGTCACCAAATATAGGTGCTCATATTGTTTCTCTGATGGCCCGACTTGGAGTTCAAAGTTCTGTACATGTTCATGTCTCTTCCATTTCCTGGTCACCATTTTCTTCAAAATATTTCAGGTGGATACAATTAGGTGGAGGCAAGATAGTCCGGAGTCCTGGCCTAGAATTTCCTGATGGTTACCACATCCAAATCAGACAGAGAGACTAATCAACGCTGGCTTCAAGTCCTGGCAGTAGTAGAAAAGCATAGAAATACTCTTTACATTAGATGCTTTTACCATAGGTTCATAATTCTCATGTATTGTTTTATGAAATGATGGTTGCGCAGAATTATGTATGTTTGGTTAGTTCAGCAGTAAAGTTCTTTTTTAGATAAAAGCGCACGGGAAAAATCCACATGGAACCGTCATCTTCCTCAGAGAACTGGACAGTTTCCATCAAAGAGAGAAGATCTAATCAATGTTTAAAGAGAGTTTAATTAACATGTCTTCTAAAAGTAAAATGAAGATTAGATACATCCCAAGCATCGACGATAGAGCAACAACGCTCTTTAAAAATGACATACAAATCGAAAAGCAAGGTAGCCAAAGAACAGTGTCATATCCACACATCTTGCCAAAGCATAATCTTCATACCATTTGTCCAAATTCCATCTATATCCTATTTTAGCAGTAGAAGCAGCCCAAACCACCCCTTTCTAAAAGGGGGAGCAATATAGGGGACTAGATCTCAAAATGTTTGGAGATAATTTATATATTTTTAATCAGCAATCATTTTCAAATTTTATTATTGTCCAAATGGTATCTTTTAATCTAGGAACAGAGTAAGCATACATTATTTTCTCTAAAATTTTGAATACCAAGCCCCCATATTCTTTTTTCAGGCAAACTAAACTTCAATTAGCTAAATTATATTTGTGTGAATCTATAGTGTCATCCCAAAATAAATGTGTCATCTGAGTATTAATAGCAATACTTCCCCATTGGAATACCAACGACAGAAAATCTCAGTTTAGAATAATGCAAGGGAACACCAAAATAAAAAAAAGGAATTTGGCAAAGTTTAGAACCAAAAAGCCAGGCAAACAAATTGGCCTGGTCCTCTTGCATATATATAGTGATCAGGCACTTTTATGAAAATTAACTCTCATACTAGACATTTAACCAAAAAGCGTAAAACGCCATTTAAGATTTCCTAGCAAGAAAATAATTACTATTCTCATCACTATTTCTCACAAAAAGACTCATTAACCACAAACTTATAATAATGTGTAGAATCGATGGGTTTTCAAAATAACAAATAGTAAAGTTAAGGGTTCCAATTTGTCCTGAATTTGGTGACTTGAAATCCTTCCCATTTCAACAAAAAGAGAAGATATTTTAAGCCGTGTGGGTTTGAAGATACAATCAATCGAAGAGAATAAAATATGGTCCAATAAAAACAAGAATGAATTATTTCAAAAGGATTAGATATGGTAATTTAGGACATCCGGAGACCTTGCACTTGCTGTTTTGGTCCATCCTGATTGCTATAACTTCTACCGATTTACTTTGGAGTAGTCTTGCTATTGTTATTCCTTTACTGCACGTCCTATTCTGATATTTACGATCAAGAGGTCCTAGATTCTCTCTTGAACAGGCCGGCGATTACTAGCGATTCCTGCGTCATGCAGGCAAGTTGTAGCCTATAGTACGAACTTAGGACGGGTTTTTGGAGCTAGCTCGCCCTCGCGAGATCGCTGACCCTTTGTCCCGCCCATTGTAGCATGCGTTTCGTCCAAGGCATAAGGCACATTATCTCTATATGGGCAATAAATTATATAGAAGAAGAATAACTAAGGAGCATGACACAAAACACATAGCTTGCATACCATTGTATCTAGAGCCAATAACCACCAAAAATCCTCTGCCTCGTCTGCTATGGTATTGATAAATTAGATTCACATAGATATCAACATAGCTGCTGTGGTGTAGTGGTTATCACGTCAGTCTTACACACTGAAGGTCTCCAGTTCGATCCTGGGCAGCAGCATGTATTTTTTCTTTTTTATTTAACGCTGCGTCAGTTAAACAGTGTTTGGCAGGCCCAATGGACCCTCTTTTTTAGTCGAGCTACGTCTCCCTGGTCGGGCCCGGAAGCACACGCGCGCATAGAGTTCCGTTCACCATCAATTGACGAGGAACCTTGCCACGGACCCAACAAGTAAAACACTCCTTCCTGCAATTCAAAGAAAAAAAACCAAGTAAAATACTCACGACCCCATGAATGTTAGTCAAAGAAACATACGTATCATGGCAGTAACACTTGTCATCCCTTTCATAAAAAAAAAAAGTAACACTTGTCATGCGAGCGTCGCAAGGTAACACATCATGACAAGGAATCCGGTCAAGAAAGACGAAACGAACTCCATCGACATGTTCGTGGGCACGTCCGATGTAACGCCCGCCAAGCAACTTGGAGGCCAAGAGACTCCGCCGGGCAAAAGGTGCAGGCTTGCAACACGATTCCGGCCGCTCCATGAACTCGTTGCCTGTACGTTCTCGGCGCACATGAATGTGTCGAGCGTGACGCAGAGTGCCTGCAGAGATGTAGGTTGAGTAGTAGGAGTATCTTGACCAGCCTCGCATGCTAGCTGCACGCATATACTACACTACAGAGGAGCTGACCTTTCACTTTGACCGGAGACCATCGCCTGGACCTTGCGTTTCCCCTGTGGCAAGGCAAAACTGCACATGCGTTTCAATCTACTTAGATGTCAAACAGGTTTTCTTAAGTACAGACTTCCAGCTCGTTGCTTGCTCTGGATCTCCACGAAGTTTGGGACTTGGGAACTGTAATGTATCTTATAAATGTGTTTTATGTTCCTCTACGACTTCAAGTTCAGAATAGATGGAGGATTAGCAAAAAAAAAAAAAACTACAGTACTATGCAACATGGAGTAGTTGCTACTTTCCTGTAACACTATGCATGTGGTCTGAATACTGCGATATCAGAAGTAATCTCGCAAAAGCCCTACCGTGACCGTGACCGTGACTACGCAATGCGCCCAGAAACTTAACAAGTCAGATGTGCTGCAACACGCCGAGACTCTGAACTCACGCGGCGGGTGCAAAACGTACGGGAGCTCTGAGACGCGGGCGCCGTTTCGTTGAGCCATCTTAATCAGACTGCTGTGCTACAGGTTGGATCCGGGATCTGCAGATTAGTCTCAAGATTTGGGTCAGAGCCGGAACGATTCCCCTCCAAGTAAACTATCCAGGACACAGCCTTTTCTGAATTCTGTTGTCTAGGAGTGAGAGATCCTCCTGCTCCTGATTAAAGGAACCGCGGGGGCAACTGGCAAGGGATACGGGAAAAATGGCAGACGACGAGTTCATTTACTTCTTCTTCTTTGGCTTATCATAATCTCTGTGTCATGCAATCGGATCAAGATCACGGCAAGTACGCGTTGATCACTTTGTTTATCAGCCTGAATTCAGGTAGTGCTACTAGTTTAACAGTCTTAATACTACTCCCTCCGACCCATATTAGTTGACTTTGATTTTTTTTAGATTCGGATGTATCTAGTACTAAAACATGTCTAGATACGTCCGAATCTAAATAAATTTGAGTCAACTAATATGGGTTGGAGGAAGTAGTATATGTACTCGCCTCGCTGGGACAACACCATTCTGAAAATGTGGCCATATATGAGTGAACGGGTATAGAGCACCCATAGGGGGGAAATGTTACTTTTTACGGAAAGTAAGAGTAATCCCCATTGTCTGCTTCAATTGGTGCACTGCCATTTTATCGCAAAAAAATAGAATTTATTACTTTCCCGGTCTATTTTATTATTCTTAATTTTATCTAGATAGAGATGTATCTAGTTAAGCATCCGAATCTAAACAAAGTTCAGAACAATAATATGGACCGGAGGAAGTACGACTATTCCTCTAGGTCCTATCGAAATTGTAATTGTGCCACTACGATTCGGCCAGTTAGAAAATTATCACCAGCATCTGTGAACTCGTTACGTCATATACCTCTCGGTCCGTTTGATGTCTCATTTGCTTAGGCTAACTTGCGTTTTGTTTTATCCGTTTCCTTACATGTGGGTCCCTTCGGGCCAATCGTTGTTGTGACCGTTATTCAGACGAGCGGGCCCCACCACCTCAATAGTAGATGGCACGCATTCCAGGTTCGAGGATTACTTTTCCCAATATTATGTAATTTTTCATATTTTGTCGGTCCCCTGCTTCGCTCCACTGCACTAGTCCTCCCGTTGCCACACAGTTCAATCGTTTACCGCCCCCGCTCCCGTCCCCCTTGGCCTCTGCTCTATCGCCATCCTCATCATCGCCGTTGTCCATGTTTACCACCCTACCCTCACATTGGCCCCGTAACGCGTGCCCGTACCATGTGTCGTCGACGCCGCCTGGTCAAATAGTTTCACCACGTGTAGATGGATCTGAGATCCGATATTCAGAGACACCATAGTTTGCTCACATCTGAAAGGGATTTGGAGGTGAACCAGTATAAGGGCTTCAATCCTCACCACTACGAAGATCCTTGGAGGTCTAGGCATCATCTTCATCATCAACCGCCGCCACTCCATCATCATCACCAATCATTCATTTCCATTACGTTTATCTTGTTGTATTCCCTAAACTATTGTTGTGTATTTACACGAGTATTCATCCATCTATTTGTACTCCATGCATATTTATATGATAATGTTGATTGCCTTCATGTGTGGATAGTTTACCTTGTTCTTGGGGTGATGGAGAAACCCTAGAAACATTATGAATTGAAACAAATTTGATCTATAACGTTGTTCATGTATATGTATTAGTTTGCTTCCTTGATTTTATGTGAATGTCGACCACATAATATTTGCCTTGGGACAAGGGAGGAAACTATTCTCGGCTATGTGATAGTATGAAGGTGTTAGGTGACATATTGCATTGGATCATTATTCATGCATTTATGAGGGATAAGAGGGGACTCACAAATCCTAGTCATGTCCATGATGTTAATACTTAATTGTTGGGGATTAGAGAGGCTAGCCTACGATCACAACAGTGGTTATGAGAGTTGAAATATAAGATATATGGTCTTTGAACATCTAGCTTGGAGCTTCTCTCATACATAAGCATAACTAAAGACATCGATATGTCCCTATAATGATTAACCCAATTGCTAGTGGTAGATCCAACAGTCCCTCAGTACGTGTTAGCCCTATTTCTATTCCAATTACTTTACATCTCAAATCCCTTTCTCTGTTTACCTGCATTAGGTTAATGTGATTTGTTCACACACACATAATGAAGGGAATATGCCCGAGAGACAATAATAAAGTGGTTATTATTTTATTATATGTTTATAATAAATGTTTATTTTGCACGCTATAATTGTATTAATTGGAAATGTTAATACATGTGTGTTTAATAAACAAATAAAGAGTTCCTAGTTATGCCTCTCATATAAACTAGCTCGTTGATTAACAAGACGATCAAGGTTTCCTGATCATAGACATTGGATGTTGTTAATAACGAGGTCATAATATTGGTGGAATGATGTGATGAACATTCATCCAAAGTATAGCAATACGATCAAAGTCATTATGTTTAAATTGGTATAACATCATACAAAGTAATTCTAGTCCTTAGACCATGAGATCATGTCAATTTCACTAACACTGAAAGAGTAACTTGATAATATCAAACGTCACACCGTAACAAGGTGACAATAAAGGTGAGTTCAGATACTCCGTAGGTGTTATGTAGAGGCTCATGGATCAATAGTGGGATTTTTCCATCCCGATGACGGATAGATATACTTTGGACCCTCTCGGTGATATCACATTGAGATAACTTGCAAGCAAGTGATGTGATCACTAGAATGTTATATCACGGGAACGAGAAAATAGTGCATGTCGGTAACGAGATCAAACTAGGTATGGAGATACCGATGATCGAATCTCAGACATGTAATATATCGCGAGACAAAGGGATTTAGTTACAATGTTAAAGGTTCACATGATCACTAGAGTCATCGTTGAATATGTGGGAGTCAGTACGGATCTCTAGGTCTCGTTGTTGATTATTAATCGAAGAGGGGTCTCGATCATGTCTGCATTATTCATGAACCGTAGGGTGACACATTTAAGGGATACCGACACCATTTGGAGCAAATAAGATACAAAATAGATATTATGAAAGTGCTGGAATTGTTTCGATGGACACCGGAATTGTTTCGGGTGAAATTGCTGAAATTGGTTCTGCATGTGATGTAGAAATGTTGCAGGGGGTTTTATGTGAATGTTTATTAATTAAAATAATTAACAAAATTCTGAATAAAATAAATAAAAGTGTTTTATTTACAGAGAAAAATGCATTTAATTTAGTGGACATTAATGCAAGTGAGTGGAGTTGAAATTTATGTGAGTGGGCTTAGTGGAAGCTCCACCCACATGAATGAGGGAGAGGTTGGGGGACCCACCATGGCCGGCCAACCATGGCCATGGGGCTGCGCTCCATACCCTATAAAAGGAGCCCCATGGATCCTCTCCTCTTGCACCACCTTCTCGTGAAGGTTCTCTTCCTCCTCTAGCAATTCCCCATGGTCTCGGATTAGCGAGATACATGTTCCAGGTGGCTTTTTCTAGAAGGATTTACTGCATCGCTGGAGCGAGGAGACGGAGGTTTTCGGGATACCGGATGTGTGTGCGATCACAGATGCACCGCTGCTTTGCGGTGCTAGATGATGGCTCAAAATATATCGAGCCTGTTGGGGAACCTAAGATGAAGGTATGATGAGCACAGCAGCAAGTTTTCTCTCATTTATGAAACTAAGGTTATCGAACCAGTAGGAGCAAGGAATCACCTCCAAGGTGTTGTTTCCAACTTCGAATCCTGCACAACATAACCGCAGAACTTTGCCCCCAACTTACAGTGAGGTTGTCAATCTCATAGGTTTTGCTGAAAATAAAAGATTAAACGTATTGTGTGGAAGATAGTAATTGCTTGCAGAAAGTAAACAGTAAATAGTAGATTGTAGATTTATAGTAAAAAAGGACCAGGGTCTATAGTTCACTAGTGGTGATTCTCCATTAAGATAGATGACCTGTTGGGTGAACAAATTACAGCGAGGCAATTGACAAACATCGAGAAAGCATACATGCATATACTAATCATCTTGACTCCTATGAGATTTGATTGGGCATTATAACATTATACATAGACCATAATCCAACTGCATCTATGACTAATAATCCACCTTCAGGTTATCATCCGAACCCCCTCTAGTATTAAGTTGCAAGCAATAGATAATTGCATTATGCATTGTGTGTAAAGTAAACAATACGATTGTTCTATGAACATAGAATTGTTGTTTTCTCCCTAGTAGCAACATCACATCTAGTACCTTAGAGATTTCTATCACTTCCCCAGATTACTAGAGGCATGAACCCACTATCGAGCATAAATACTTCCTCTTGGAGTTGCTACCATCTACTCGGCCAAGATAGCTACTAACAACGGAGAGCATGCAAGATCACAAATAACAAAGAGATGATAGAATCAATAATCAATCTAAAATAGCATCTCAATATCTATCGGATCCCCGCAAACACAACATGTAATATTACAAATAGATGATCTTCATCATGAACGGAGCTCACAAGATCTAAACATGGTAGCACAAAGGAGAAGAACCAACCATCTAGCTACTACATAGACCCATAGTCCAGGGATGAACTACTCACACATCACACCGGAGGCAGGCATGGTGATGAAGAAGACCTCTAGGGTGAATTCTCCCCTCCGGTAGGGTGCCGGGAAGAGCTTTAGATCCTTCCCGATCTAGGAATGGACATGACGGCGGCTACAGACTCTTTCGTGGAATTTTGATCGGGTGCTTAGGGTTTCTGTATCGGAGGTTTCTTATAGGCGAAAGGGGAGGCCGAGGGGGTGCCCTAGGTGGCCACACCACCCCCTGGCGTGGGCCAGGCTTGGCCGCGCGGCCAGGTGGTGTGCCCGGCCTCTGGCCCCTCTCCGTCTCGTCTTCCGGCTCCGTGTCCTCCTCGGTGAAATATTGACTTTGGCTTTTGTCCCGTCCAATTTCAAGAATATTCATTTTTTGGCTTTCCTAGAACCAAAAACAGCATAAAACAGGAAACTGGCACTGTGGCATCTTGTTAATAGTTTAGTCCCAGAAAGTGTATAAAAATACTCCAAAGTGTGGACAAAACATAAGAAAGTAGATATAAAACAAGCATGGAACATCAAAAATTATAGATAGGTTAGCAACGTATCAACATCACCAAGCTTAACTCATGCTCGTCCTCGAGTAGGTAAGTGATAAAAGAAAGAATAATTTTTGAGGTGACATGCACCATCATAAACTTGATCAAAGTATTTGTAAAACATTGATAGCTGGGATCATAGTACTTTAACATAGCATAAAAGATTAGTTCTTACAATAAGACATAGCAACTATGTTGTAACATGAAAAGGTATAAACAAAAAATTCATGAATAACAATGCTTTGCAAGACGTTTGTTTGTTTCACATAAAGAAAACATAATGAGAATGGTATTCAGCTTGTCCCTCATAGTGTAGCAAAACATAAATGCATAGGACACCTTCAAAGTTCATAAGGGTGATTAGATACAAATAGTTTAAGAACAAGCAATATCAAAATTATGCATCAATCAACAAGTCTTGGGACAATGCACATTAAACTAAGTATGACCAGTATGCTCTCTTAATAGGTGCATAAAGATAGAAGATGGAGACTCAACATAAAAGTAAAAGAAAGGCCTTCATAGAAGGAAGCAGGGATTCAAGTCTCATAAAGATCTTCCAAAAATTATGGTACTTATTAGCTTTCAGCTCTCATTGCCCCTATCATAAGCATCTTGAAGTGATTAAGGTTAAAGTGAACAAAGTATGGAGTATATGCTTGACAAAGTATAAGTTGGCAATATCATGTCCCTTGAATATGAGGGTCGCTCCTCATGCTACTCAAGTTTAGTTACCGGTAAGTTCTTGTTATAGTAAGTACATGTGTTTCATAGAGAACCGCCAACGGGGTACCCCTTGCCCGATGATACGGAAGAATCCCCATATCAAAATGACAAGGCAAGCATACAATAACCATATCAACAATCTTCTTATTTATCATGGGAAAATGGTGCTTTTTTTCTCTCTTTCCTCTTTTCTCATCTCTTTTTTTCTCTTTTTCTATTTTTCTCTTTTTCTCAATCTCTATCTCTTTTTTATAAGAAGAATGCTTCATAGATTGCTCATTATGGTTACACTGCAGGTTTCCACCATGATTAGGCATGGATTAAACCAGCGGCCCAGGCGTTTCTCTAACACACATGCATAACTCCATGGAATTACAAGCTCCCGTTTCATTTCACATCGACAACATCCATAAACAAAAGAGCATGATATCAACTGGGTACAATGTACAAGTGCAATGTTGAAAGCGTTCCCCATGACAATATGGTTCTGCTAATTCCCAACGTATAAGTGCAAGAATATACAACATAGATGACACTGTGGTTCAAGTTTATTAAGGGCAAGAAAATTAAAGTGTGCCATCAAGTTCGTGAGAGCTTTAATCACTAATTTTCTCATAACAAGTTTAATTCGGAAGGTAGATAAAAACATGAATATATTTGGAATAGCAAATGCTAATAGGTATGCATGGTGGACTCTTTGGAATAACTTGGTTTTATTCAGAGTTGGATGCATGAGTGGAACTCATACTTGGTTTTGGAGGCTAGCAAAAGACTGGGAGCGACCGACTAAGAGAGCAACAATGGCCATAATCATGCAAAGCGACAAAACATCATTAATTAAAGCATAAACTGATATTACAAGTTAAAAACTAAAGGATCATAAAGGCTATGGTGACTTGAGATAGTCTTAACATGGTGTGAGCATGCGCCAAGTCAACCCAAGTAAAGCATCAAAGGAGAATACCACAATACTATGCTTTAATATGCTAAAACAACGCACGATTCTTTCAAGGCACATTAAGCAATCTCAATTGTTTACAACATGTCATGCTACAACAAAAATCACTAAGCATAAAGCCAAAAAAATATCAAGCATGACATGATAAAGTCTAAGTCACAGTCAAAAACAAGCTCCTTTTTACCACTTAAGCATGAACTTTCCTACTCTTTTCCAATCCAAACCAATCTTATTTGAAAACTAATGCATGAATGAGGGGGTCCAACCAATTTATTCAAGCAAACCAAGCAAATGAAAACCAAAAACAAAAACGAAGACGCTCCAAGAATAACACAATTGTGCATGAAACAATAAAAATCAAGTGTTTGGAAGAAACCTGAGATTTTTATTGATGAAGAAGGGGATGCCTTGGGCATCCCCAAGATTTGACGCTTGTACTACTTGAATATTTCTTGGGGTGACACGGGGTGGCATCCCCAAGCTTGAGCTTTTGTCCATTCTTCATCTCATTACATCATTCTTCCCTTACACCTGAAAATTTCCTTCATACAAAACTTCACACAATCTTCATTAGCAACATTAGTGTACTCAAGATAATAAGTCTTTTGGTTCAGTTTCAACACAAGTAAAACTTCCATTAAAACACAAGCTACTGTAGCACTTCCCTCGAAAATCTCAGTTTCCCCAAAAAGAACCCAAAAAGGAATCAACAAGAAGCAAATGCAAATAATGGCAGAAATCTGTCAAAACAGACCAGCAGGTAGAAAACAATTTTTTCGAAGACATTCTGTTGCTCAAATAAAAAAGTGTTGATCTCAAGAAAGTTGGATAACAACCTGGGGCAGAAGCACAAACAATTACAGCTCAAACCGATGTACACAGATTTTTCACGAATTTCTACAGCGAAGCACAAAAATCTGTTTCGGGACAACAACTTTTCCAAATCTTACTTCCCTCTCATTAGAGGTTATTCTTGGCACAGAAAGCAAATAAAAAGGATAAGGAGAGGTTATTACTGAAGCAAAAACTTCCAAGACTCAAGTGAAACTTTTGGGTTATCTCCCAATAAGTACTTTTCTTTAACGCCTTTAAGTTAGGCATAAGAAGCAAGAAAAGAATCAAGTATTCTCAAATGAAGAAACATTCAGATTAATACCAGAAATATCTTCAACAAGGCAAGGTATCTCATCAAAATTATTTCTATAGGGTCCTCTCTCAATGCTCTTGGGTTCACTATTTTCATCAAACGGGTTTTCAGGAACTGTCCAATCAAAGTTCTTTTCTAAGGCTTCATGCATTCCTACAAGTTTAAAAGGTATTGGTATCTTAATTCCCTCTCCATTAGGTTCGGTTTTGTTCATATTTTCTCGTGTACCAATAACATCTACACATGAGCCTAGCATATTAAAATGATCAAAGACTTTTCTAGCTTCCTTAGCAACATCATAGAATTCTTTAAGCAAGGTTTCCAGAATAAAATCTCTCTTTTCGGGGTCCTCAATTTCTTTAAGTTTAAGAAACATTACTTGCATTATGGGGTTAAGATTTACAAACCTAGCTTCCAACATGTGAACTAAAGAAGCTGCATCAACTTCATAATTTGGAGCAAGTTCTGCAAGGGATCTATCCTCAATATCCTCATGCTTGCTAACATGATTAAAGAATTTTTCAATATTATCTTTCCCAATTATAGAGCCACTACCTATTGAAAGGTCTTGCAGGGTAAACTTAGGGATCAACATGGTGAGCTAAGAACGAGGTAACAACTATAGAAAGAACTATTTTTTATGTTTTTGATAAAGAAACAAGCAAACAAAGCAGAAATAAATTAAGCAAAACAAATAAAACAAAGTAAAGAGATTGGTTATGAGGGACTCCCCTTGTGAAGATGTCCTTGAATCCCCGGCAACGGCGCCAGAAAAATAGCTAGATGGCTCAAAACATATTGAGCTCGTTGGGGAACCCTAAGAGGAAGGTATGATGAGCACATCAGCAAGGAAACACCTCCAAGGTGTTGTTTCCAACTTGGAATCCTACACAACACAACCATAGAACTTTGCCCCCAACTTACAGTGAGGTTGTCAATCTCACCGGTTTTGCTGAAAAGAAAGGATTAAACGTATTGTGTGGAAGATAGTGATACATTGCAAATGTATCTATAATTTTTGATGTTCCATGCTTAGTTTTATCCACTTTCTTGTGTTTTGTTCCAACTTTGGAGTACTTTTCATATGATTTCTTGGACTAACCTATTAACAAGAGCCACAGTGCCAGCTACTTGTTTTCTGCTGTTTTTGGTTCCAAGAAAGTCAGAAAATGAATATTCTCAGAATTGGACGGGACAAAAGCCAAAGTGCCTATTTTTCTGAAAGTCATCAAGTGCCAAAATATGAGACGGAGAAGGGCCAGAGGCCGGCCACACCACCTGGCCACGCGACCAGGCTTGGCTCGCGCCAGGGGGTGGTGTGGCCAGCCCTAGCACCCCCTCGGCCTCTCCTTCTGATTCTAAGATTCCCTCGGGACGTAAACCCTAAGTACCCGATCAAACATCCACGAAAGAGTCTGTAGCCACCATCATCTCGATCACTAGACTGGGAGGGATTTGAAGCTCTTCCCGGCACCCTGCCGGAGAGGGGAATTCACCCTGGAGGCCTTCTTCATCACCATGAAAGCCTCCGATGTGATGCGTGAGTAGTTCATCCTTGGACTACGGATCCATGTAGTTGCTAGATGGCTGGTTCTCCTCCTTTGTGCTTTCATGTCTAGATCTTGTGAGCTCCGTTCATGATCAAGATCATCTATTTGTAATTCTGCATGTTGTGTTTGCAGGGATACGATGGATATTGAGATGCTATTTCAGATTGATTATTGATTCTATCATGTCTTTGTTATTTATGATCTTGCATGCTTTCCATTGTTAGTAGCTATCTTGGCCAAGTAGATGCTAGCAACTCCAAGAGTTAGTATTTATGCTCGATAGTGGGTTCATGCCTCTGGTAATCTGGGGAAGTGATAGAAATCTCTAAGGTACTAGATGTGCTGTTGCTACTAGGGAGAAAACAACAATCCTTTGTTCATAGAACAATCGTATAGTTTACTTTACACGCAGTTCGTAAAGAAATAATCTGTTGCTTGCAACTTAATACCGGAGGGGGTTCGGATGATAACCTGAAGTTGGATTATTAGTCATAGATGCAGTTGGATGGCGGTCTATGTATAATGTTGTAATGCCCAATCAAGTCTCAAAGGAGTCAAGATGATTGGTATATGCATGTATTGCTTTCTCGATGTTTGTCAATTGCCCCGCTGTAATTTGTTCACCCAGCATGTTATCTATTTTAAGGAGAGACACCTTTAGTGAACTATGGATCTCGACCCTTGTCTTTTACATTCAATCTACAAGATGTTTACTTCTTTGTGTTTACTTTCTGCAAACTTTTACTTCTTTCCATTCGATATGTTTAATCCTTTGTTTTCCACAAAACACGGTGAGATTGACAACCTCATCGCAAGTTGGGGACAAAGTTCTGTGGTTGTGTTGTGCAGGTCTCCACGTTGCTACTAGCACCTGTAGTGCGCCATGCCAAAGCTCAGCTAGTAACACCTTTGGGGTGTTTCCTTGCTCCTATTGGTTCGATTAAACCTTGGTTTCATAACTGAGGGAAACTTGCTGCTGTGCTCATCATACCTTCCTCTTGGGGTTCCCAACACGCTCTACATCATCATTGCTCCAGCATTTTTCTGGGCGCCATACTCAGAGCCATCAAGCATCTTTCTGGCGCCGTTGTCGGGGAGTCAAGGACATCTTCACAAGGGGAGTCCCTCATAACCAATCTCTTTACTTTGTTATTTTTGTTTTGCTTAGTTTCTTTTTGCTTTGTTTGCTTGTTTTCTTTATTTAAAAACCCAAAAAAATTAGTTTTACTTGTTTGCTTTCTTATTTCAAAAACACAAAAAAATTAGTTCCTATCTTAAGTTGCCACTATGTCTAGCCTTGCTCCAATCACTATGTCACCCGAGGAAATGATTTTCACTTTTAAACAAGGAATTGAGGAAAGTTTTAAGGAAGCTTGGTCTATAATCTCTGATCTACATGAAAAAACTGAGCCTAAAATGACTCAAAGCTTGTTCCTTAGCAGTTTTTACCTTGGGATTGCTCTTTGCTATAGATATGCTTTAGATGATATTGTGTGAGGAGATTTCCTCCAATGTAATGAGGATGATGCTATTAATGCTATAAAGAAATTGATCCTCACTTACAACTTGCCTAGCCAAACTGATGTTTCTTTTGCAAAAATATTTGCTAGATTGAACACCCTTGAGACTGGCACTGCTAGCTTAAAAGGTTGCTATAATACGCTTAGGGAGCATCACAATTATGTTCCAATAAATTTTGAACCATCAAAGTGGCTTACTATAGTAAAAATTGAGATAAACACTGAAACTTTTCAAGCTTGATGTGATATCATGTCTGAATTTTGCCTTATGCCCAAAGATATTTATAAATCTCTGAATACTCAGGGGCTTACTGAATGAGGAAAAGAAATATCTCTTGCTAATAATACTACCATATTACCTCTTGGAATAGCTGAAGGAGTGTTTACAAAGATCCTTGGGAAAATGATTTCTACTGATTATCTTGTTATTGAATGTGCAGGAAAAGGACAAATTACACTTGGAAGGTCCCTATTAGAACTCCTTGGAGTTCTAATAGATGTGGGAAAGGGGACCATGCACCTTTCTTCTCCACCAAACAATCATATTTTACCCAAGGTTAAGAATAAAAATAAGAGAGGTAAGGGCAAGAAATTTGGTTTTTAATGCTTCTTCATTTGAGAACACTTGATTCTTTTTCTTTGCTTCTTATGCCTAACTTAAAGGCGTTAAAGAAAAGTACTTATTGGGAGATAACCCAAAAGTTTTAGATGAGTTTTGGAAGTTATTATCTCTGTAAGAACCTCTCCTTATCCTTTTTATTTGCTTTTTGTGTCAAGAGTAACCCCTAATGAGAGAGAAGTAATGATTGGGAAAGTTGCTGTCCCGAAACAGATTTCTGTGCTTCACCGTAAATATTCGTGTAAAATCTATGAACGTCTTTTTGAGGCGTGCATTTTTGTGCTTCTGCCTCAGGTTGTTATCTAAATTTCGTTAGTTCAACACTTTTTGATTTGAGCAACATAAGGTCTTCTAAACAATTCGTCTTTACCTGCTGGTCTGTTTTGACAGATTTCTGCCATTTTCTGCATTTGCTTCTTGTTGGTTCCTTCTTGAGTTCTTTTGGGGAATTGATATTTTTGAGGGAAGTGCTAAAGTAGCTAGTGTTCTAATGGAAGTTTATTTGGTGTTATAACTGAACCTTAAGACTTATTTATCTTGAGTGCACTAATGTTGCTAATAAAGATTGTGTGAAGTTTTGTATGAAGGAAAAATTTCACGTGTATGGAAGGAATGAGTAATGAGATGAAGGATAGAATAAAGCTCAAGCTTGGGGATGCCACGCGTGTCACCCCAAGAAATATCCAAGAAGTACAAGCGTCAAAGCTTGGAGATGCCCAAGGCATCCCCTTCTTCATCAATAAAAATCCCAGGTTTCTTCCAAACGCTTCATTTATATTGTTTCATGCACAGTTGTGTTTTTCTTGGAGCGTCTTCTTTTTGTTTTCGTTTTGGTTTTTTGTTTGCTTTGGTTTGCTTAGTTTTCTGAATAAATCGGTTGGACCCCCTCTTTCATACATTGGTTTGCAAATAGTTTGGTTTCGTTTAGAAAATAGTAGGAAAGTTCATACTTATGTGGTAAAAGAGCTCGTTTTTGACTGTGGCTATGCTTTTTCATGCAATGCTTGATATTGTTTTAGCCTTTTGCTTAGTATTCTTTGCTGTAGCATGACTTGTTATAAACAATTGAGATTGCTTAATGTGCCTTGGATGAATCATGCGTTGTTTTAGCATATTAAAGCATAGTATAGTGGTATTCTCCTTTGATACTTTATTTGGGTTGACTTGGCGCATGCTCACACCATGTTATGACTATCTCAAGTCACCATAGCCTTTATGATCCTTTAGTTTTCAACTTGTAGTATCACTTTATGCTTTGATCAATGATGTTTTGTCGCTCTGCATGATTATGGCCATTATTCCTCTCTTAGTTTGTCGATCCTAGTCTTTTGCTAGCCTCCACCACCAAGTATGAGTTCCACTCATGCATCCAACTCCCTAAACCAAGTTATTCCAAAGAGTCCACCATAGCTACCTACTAGCTTATACTATTCCAAGTATATTCGTGCTTTTGTTTACCTTCCAAATTAAACTTGTTATGAGAAAACTAGTGATTAAAGCTCTCACGAACTTGATGGCACACTTTACTTTTCTTGCCCTTAATAAACTTGAACCATTGTGTCTTCTATGTTGTATATGCTTGCACTTATTTGTTGGGAATTAGCAGAACCATGCTTTCATGGGGAACACTTTCAACATCGCACTTGGTACTTGTACCTAGTTGATATCGTGCTCTTTTGTATATGGATGTCGTCGGTGTGAAATGAAAGGGGAGCTTGTAAGTCCATGGAGTTATGTATATGTGTTAGAGAAACGCATGGGCCGCAGGTCTAATCCATGCTGACATGGTGGAAACCTGCAGTGTAACCATAATGAGCTGTCTGTAAAGCATTCTTCTTATAAAAAAAGAGTCCTATATTGAGAAAAAAAGAGAGAAAAAAGAGATTATGAAAAGAGGAAAGAGAGAAAAAGCACCATATTCCCATGTAAATAAGAAGATTGCTAAGATGCTCGTTGTCTGCTTGCCTTGTCATTTTGATATGGGGATTCTTCCGTATCATCGGGCAAGGGGTACCCCGTTGGCGGTTCTCTATGATACACATGTACTTACAATGACAAGGACTTACCAGCGACTAAACTTGAGTAGCATGAGGAGCGGCCCTCGTATATCCTGTGTCTCTTGTTAATAGGTTAGTCCAAGAAATCATAATAAAAGTACTCCAAAGTTGGAACAAAACACAAGAAAGTGGATAAAACCAAGCATGGAACATCAAAAATTATAGATACATTTGCAATGTATCAACATCCCCAAGCTTAACTCCTGCTCGTCCTCGAGTAGGTAAGTGATAAAAAGAAATAATTTTTGAGGTGACATGCACCATCAAAGACTTGATCAAAGTATTTGCAAAACTCAAAGTTGGGATCATACTACTTCAATCATAACATGAAAGACAAAGTTCTAGCAATAGGCAAAGAAACTATGATGCAACATGAAAAGGCAGAAACAAAAGATTCATGAATAACATGCTTTGCAAGACGTTTGTTTGTTTCACATAAATAAAACATAGCATAAAAGTATTCATCTTGTCCCTCAATAGAGTAGCAAATATAAATGCATAGGACACCTTCAAAGTTCATAAGAGTGACTAGATACAATAGTTTCAAACAAGCAATAACAAGCTATGCATCAATCAACTAGTCCTGGGACAATGCATATAGAACTAAGAATGGCCACTATGCTCTCAAAGTAGGTGCATAAAGATAGAAGGTGGAGACTCAATATAATGGTGGAAGAAAGGCCTTTTGTAAAAGGAAGTAGGGATTCAAGTCTCATAAAGAGCTTCCAAAAATTATGGTACTTATAGCTTTCAGCTCTCATTGCCCCTATCATAAGCATCCTGAAGGTGATTAAGGTTAAAGTGACACAACTAAGAGGATATGCTTGACAAGTTATAAACCGAAATCTCATGCCCCTTACTTACGAAGACCGATCCTCATGTTACTCAACTTCAGTCACGAGTAAGCTCTTGTCATTGTAAGTATATGTGTATCATTAAGAACCGCCAACGGGGTACCCCTTGCACATGATACGGGAGCTTTCCCATAATCAAAATGACAAGGCAAGCAGACAATGAGCATCTCAGCGATCTTTTTATTTGCTATTTGCATAGGTTTTTATTGAGGATGCTTTATAGAGTGCTCATTATGGTGATGCTACAAGTTTCCACCATGATTAGGCATGTCTTAGGCTAGCGGCCCAGGCGTTTCTCTAACACACATACAAACTCCATGATCTTACAAGTTCCACATTTATTTCACACCGTCGGGATCCGTAAGCAAAAGAACATAATATCAATGGGGTACAAAGTACAAGTGCAATGTTGAAAGCGTTCCCCATGAAACATGGTTCTGCTAATTTCAACTTATAAAGCGCAAGCATATACGCAACAAAGAAGGACCCAATGATTCAAGTTTATTAGAGGCAATAAAGTAAAGTGTGCCATCAAGTTCGTGAGAGCTTTAATCACTAGTTTTCTCATAACAAGTGGAAGGTAAAAAAAGCATGAATATACTTGGAATAGCATAAGCTAGTAGGTAGGTATGGTGGACTCTTTGGAATAACTTGGTTTAGGGAGTTGGATGCATGAGTGGTACTCATACTTTGTTGTGGAGGCTAGCAAAAGACTGGGAGCGACAAACTAAGAGAGCAATAATGGCCATAATCATGCAGAGCGACAAAACATCATTGATCAAAGCATAAAGTGATACTACACGTTGAAAACTAAAGGATCATAAAGGCTATGGTGACTTGAGATAGTCATAACATGGTGTGAGCATGCGCCAAGTCAACCCAAATAAAGCATCAAAGGAGAATACCACTATACTATGCTTTAATATGCTAAAACAACGCATGATTCATCCAAGGCACATTAAGCAATCTCAATTGTTTATAACAAGTCATGCTACAGCAAAGAATACTAAGCATAAAGCCAAAACAATATCAAGCATGGCATGACAAAGCATAGGCTACAGTCAAAAACGAGCTCTTTTTACCACATAAGCATGAACTTTCCTACTCTTTTCCAAAACCAAACCAAACTATTTGCAAACCAAAGTGTGAAAGAGGGGGTCCAACCAACTTATTCAGAAAACTAAGCAAACCAAGTAAACTAAAAATCAAAACGAAAACAAAAAGGAGACGCTCCAAGAGAAACACAACTGTGCACGAAACAATAAAAATGAAGTGTTTGGAAGAAACTTGGAATTTTTATTGATGAAGAAGGGGATGCCTTGGGCATCCCCAAGCTTTGACGCTTGTAATTCTTGGATATTTCTTGGGGTGACATGCGTGGCATCCCCAATCTTGAGCTTTAGTCCATCCTTCATCTCATTACTCATTCCTTCCATACACCTGAAAATTTTCCTTCATACAGAACTTCACACAATCTCATTAGCAACATTAGTGCACTTAAGATAAATAAGTCTCAAGGTTCAGTTCTAACACCAAATAAACTTCCATTAAAACAATATCTACTGTAGCACTTCCCTCAAAAACCTCAATTCCCCAAAGGAACTCAAGAAGGAACTAACAAGAAGCAAATGCAGAAAATGGCAGAAATCTGTCAAAACAGACCAGCAGGTAAAGACAAATTTTTCGAATACCTTATGTTGCTCAAATCGAAAGGTGTTGGACTAACTAAAGTTAGATAACAACCTGGGGCAGAAGCACAAAAAATTACAGCTCAATCCGACGTTCAGAGCTCTCTCGGGAATTTTTACGGTGAAGCACAGAAATCTGTTTCGGGACAGCAACTTTCCCAATCATTACTTCACTCTCATTAGAGGTTACTCTTGGCAAAAAAAGCAAATAAAAAGGATAAGGAGAGGTTATTACAGAGGTAATAACTTTCAAGACTCAACTAAAACTCTTGGGTTATCTCCCAATAAGTACTTTCCTTTAACGCCTTTAAGTTAGGCATGATAGTTTGAGAAGATGCTCACATAGGAAATATGAATTGAAGTAAAAGAGAGCATCAAGAAGCAAATTCAAAACACATTTAAGTCTAACCCACTTCCTATGCATAGGAATCTTGTATGCAAATAAATGCACAAAGAACAAAGTGACAGGCATAGGAAGATAAAACAAAAGTAACTTCAAAACTTTCAGCACATAGAGAGGTGTTTCATTACCATAAAAACTTCTACAACCATATTTTCCTCTCTCATAATAATTTTCAGTAGCCTCATGAATAAACTCAACAATATAACTATCACATAAGGCATGCTTTTCATGATCTACAAGCACTAGAGCTTTATTATAAATATTTTCAAAAGAATCCTCGGGAGCATAACATTCACCCTCCTTTGATAAGCATGGGGGACAATCAAATAATGTAAGGGATAAAGAGTTACTCTCATTAGAAGGTAGGCATGGGTAGATCCATTCTTCCTCCTTTTTTCCATCACTCTCCTCCTCTTTTTCATCTAATGAGCTTTCATGTTCAGCAATTTCTTCTTCCATGGAGGTTCTAGCAGGCGGTGGTTCATCTATTACCTTAGCAGTCATAAAATTGTTCCCAAAAAGGAAACTGAGTGAGCTATCCATAATGAAATAGTGATTGGAGCAGAGCTAGTCATAAAGGCAACTTAAGAAAGGAACTATTTTTTTGTGTTTTCTGAAGAACAAAACAAGCAAACAAAGCAAAAAGAAACTAAGCAAAACAAAAAACAACAAAGTAAAGAGATTGGTTATGAGGGACTCCCCTTGTGAAGATGTCCTTGACTCCCCGGCAACGGCGCCATAAAATCTTTAATGGCGTGTAGTTGACATGGGATTTTCTTCTTCTTCGTTCCCCGGCAACGGCGCCAGAAAATCGCTTGATGGCTCAATACACGGCGCCCAGAAAAGTGATTGGTGCGTGGTGTTGATGTAGAGCTCGTTGGGAACCCCAAGAGGAAGGTATGATGAGCACAGCAGCAAGTTTCCCTCAGTTATGAAACCAAGGTTTAATCGAACCAGTAGGAGCAAGGAAACACCTCAAAGGTGTTACTAGTTGAGCTTTGGCAGGGCGCACTACCGGTGCTAGTAGCAACGTGGAGACCTGCACAACACAACCACAGAACTTTGTCCCCAACTTGCGATGAGGTTGTCAATCTCACCGTGTTTTGTGGAAAACAAAGGATTAAACGTATCGAATGGAAAGAAGTAAAAGTTTGCAGAAAGTAAACACAAAGCAGAAATAGTTTATAGATTGTATGTAAAGAAAAAGGACCGGGATCCATAGTTCACTAGAGGTGGCTCTCCTTAGATATATAACATGCTGGGTGAACAAATTACAGCGGGGCAATTGACAAACACCGAGAAAGCAATACATGCATATACTAATCATCTTGACTCCTCTGAGACTCGATTGGGCATTACAACATAATACATTGACCGCCATCCAACTGCATCTATGACTAATAATCCACCTTCAGGTTATCATCCGAACCCCCTCCAGTATTAAGTTGCAAGCAACAGATTATTGCTTTACGAACTGTGTGTAAAGTAAACAATACGATTGTTCTATTAACAAAAGATCGTTGTTTTCTCCCTAGTAGCAACAGCCAACAGCACATCTAGTACCTTAGAGATTTCTGTCACTTCCCCAGATTACCAGAGGCATGAACCCACTATCGAGCATAAATACTAACTCTTGGAGTTGCTACCATCTACTTGGCCAAGATAGCTACTAACAACAGAAAGCATGCAAGATCTCAAATAACAAAGACATGATAGAATCAATAATCAATCTGAAATAGCATCTCAATATTCATCGGATCCCCGCAAACACAACATGTATGAATTACAAATAGATGATCTTGATCATGAACGGAGCTCACAAGATCTAAACATGAAAGTACAAAGGAGGAGAAACCAGCCATCTACCTACTACATGGATCCGTAGTCCAAGGATGAACTACTCACGCATCACACCGGAGGCTTGCATGGTGACGAAGAAGGCCTCCAGAGTGAATTCCCCTCTCTGGTAGGGTGCCGGGAAGAGCTTCAGATCCCCCCGATCTAGGGACAGAGACGACGGCGGTTACAGACTCTTTCATGGATTTTTGATCAGGTACCTAGGGTTTTCGTCCCGAGGGCAACCTATAGGCGGAAGGAGAGGCCGAGGGGGTGCTGGGGGCGGCCAGACCACCCCCTGTGCGGGCCAGGCCTGGCCGCGCGGCCAGGTGGTGTGGCCGGGCCCCAGCCCTTCTCCGTCTCGTATTCTGGCACTTGATCCCTTCCGGAAAAATAGGCACTTTGGCTTTTGTCCCGTGCAATTCCGAGAATATTAATTTCCTGACTTTTCTGGAACCAAAAACAACAGAAAACAGGTAGCTGGCACTGTGGCTCTTGTTAATAGGTTAGTCCAAGAAATCATAATAAAAGTACTCCAAAGTTGGAACAAAACACAAGAAAGTGGATAAAGCAAGCATGGAACATCAAAAATTATAGATACATTTGCAATGTATCAACCTTCTGTTGCTCAAATCAAAAAGTGTTGAACTAACTAAAGTTAGATAACAACCTAGGGCAGAAGCAAAAACAATTACAGCTCAATCCGACATACAGAGCTCTCTCACGAATTTTTACAGTGAAGCACCGAAATCTGTTTCAGGACAACAACTTTCCCCATCATTACTTCACTCTCATTAGAGGTTACTCTTTGCACAAAAAGCAAATAAAAAGGATAAGGAGAGATTATTACAGAGGTAATAACTTCCAAGACTCATCTAAAACTTTTGGGTTATCTCCCAATAAGTACTTTTCTTTAACGCCTTTAAGTTAGGCATAAGAAGCAAAGAAAGAATCAAGTGTTCTCAAATGAAGAAGCATTAAGACCAGATTTTGTTTTCATAGGAGAAGCAAAAGAAATCTTTCTCTCTTTTTAGGGAAGTGTTCTATACCTTTCTTGAGTGGGAGTTGATATTTAATGGTGCCTTGTTTCATATCAATGATGGCACCAACAGTTCTAAGAAAAGGTCTTCCCAAAGTAATAGGACAAGAAGCATTGTATTCAACATCCAAAACATAGAAATCAATGGGGACATAGGAATCGTTAACCATAATAAGAACATCATTAAGACTCCCCATGAGTTTCTTTTTAGCATTAGCATCAAGTGGGACATTCAAATAACAATCTTCAAGAGGAGGCAAATCAAGCATATCATAAATCCTTCTAGGCATAATAGAAACACTACTATCAAGATCACACAAAGCTTTGAAATCAAAGTCATTCACTTTCATATTAATGATGGGTTCCCAACCATCCTCTTGTTTTATAGGAATAGAAGCTTTATGTTTCATCTTTTCTTCTTTAATCTTTATGAGAGCATAATGTGTTTTGTAAAAGCCATGTTCATAGCACTAGCATTAGGACTTTTAGCAAGCTTGTGTAGGAACTTAATAACTTCAGAGATATTGCAACCATCAAGATCAAAATCAACTTTATCATCTAAAGTAGTAGAACTATTACTAGCCTCAACACTAGTGGTGGTAATAGTAGAAACACTAATGTTTCTAGAAATTTCATCTTCTCTTTCCCACTCAGCATGTAATTCAGCTAATAGTCTAACATTTTCATAAATTCTTACTTGTATGGCATTAGTAGCTGCAAAGGGATTCTCATTAGTTTCAGCTTTAGCAACCATTTTATTCAAAGTAGATTGAGCTTCAGCCAAAGATGCTATATTTCTTTCAGCATTAGAGAGTTTTTCCTCAATAGTTTTATTGAAAGCAGTTTGTTTACTAATAAACTCTTTAAGCATAACTTCAAGTTCAGAGGGAGCACTCTTATTATTGTTCTAAGAATTTCCATAAGCATTACCATTGTTGGGAGGATATGGCTTATAATTGTTGTTATCAAAATTGTTCCTATAAGCATTATTACCATAAGCATTGTTGCCAAAGTTGTTATTTCTTATGAAGTTCACATAAACTTGCTCTTCTTGAGCAACTAAAGAGGCTAAAGGAACATTATTTGGATCAATATGGGCTTTCCCATTAACAAGAATAGACATAATAATATCAATTTTATCACTCAAGGAGGAGGTTTCCTCAACAGAATTTACCTTCTTACCTTATGGAGCTCTCTCAGTATGCCATTCAGAATAATTAACCATCATATTGTCCAGAAGTTTTGTTGCAGCACCCAAAGTGATGGTCATAACGGTACCTCCAGCAGTAATCCAATAGGTTCCTTGAAGAATAGTTCAATCCTGCATAAAAAGTTTGGATGATCATCCAAGCAGTCAATCCATGAGTGGGACAATTCTTTACCAAAGATTTCATTCTTTCCCAAGCTTGAGCAACATGCTCATTATCAAGTTGTTTAAACTTCATTATTTATCTTCTCATGGATATAATCTTAGCAGGAGGATAGTATTTTCCAATAAAAGCATCTTTGCACTTAGTCCAAGAATCAATACTATTCCTAGTTAAGGAATTCAACCATTCTTTAGCTTTTCCTCTCAAAGAGAAAGGAAACAATTTCAGTTTAATAATATCACCATCTATATCCCTATGCTTTTGCATCTCACAAAGTTCAACAAAGTTATTTAGATGGGAAGCAGCATCTTCATTACCAATACCAGAAAATTGCTCTCTCATAACAAGATTGAGTAAAGCAGGTTTTATCTCAAAGAAAGGATTTTCAGCCACATGTGGAGCAATAGGTGTGCCCATAAAATCATTGTTTTTGGTGCTAGTGAAGTCACACAACTTAGTGTTTTCAAGAGTAGTCATTTTTTGGGGTTTTCAAATAAGAAAGCAAACTTGCAAAACTAATTTTTTTGTGTTTTTGATAAAGAAACAAGCAAACAAAGCAAAAGAAACTAAGAAAAACAAGAATAACAAAGTAAATATATTGGTTATGAGGGACTCCCCTTGTGAAGATGTCCTTGACTCCCCAGCAACGGCGCCAGAAAAGATCTTGATGTGCTCATCGTTCAACGTAGAGCTCGTTGGGAACCCCAAGAGGAAGGTATGATGAGCACAGCAGTAAGTTTTCCCTCAGTTATGAAACCAAGGTTTAATTGAACCAGTAGGAGCAAGGAAACACCCTGATGTCTACGCACTTCTATTCTTGTAGACAGTTGTTGGGCCTCCAAGTGCAGAGGTTCGTAGAACAGCAGCAAGTTTTCCTTTAAGTGGATCACCCAAGGTTTATCGAACTCAGGGAGGAAGTGGTCAAAGGTATCCCCTCTCAAGAAACCCTGCAATCAAGATACAAGAAGTCTCTTGTGTCCCCAACACACCCAATACACTTGTCAGGTGTATAGGTGCACTAGTTCGGCGAAGAGATAGTGAAATACAAGTGGTATAGATATAAGATAACGGTGCTAGAAAATACTTTGATGGCGTGGAAAAGACTAAAGGCAAACTGAAATAAGGATGGAAGCAAGCAAACATGTAACAGATCTAGTTGCAAACATTGTATCAATGCTTAGAAACAAGGCCTAGGGATCATACTTTCACTAGTGAACACTCTCATATAAATATCTTCTCTTTATGATACTACTCTTAACTACTCTCCGGTTGGACACTCTAATCGATGGTAGGGCTATAACAGCACACCTCAAAGTCCATCTTTCCCATCTAGATAACCCCACACTGTCACCTTGAGTACTAGATGAGTCCAACAAACACCACAATTTCATAGAAACATCCAACTCCAAATATAACTCATAACAAGTATTTGTAATCTCTAGCCTAAGTGCCACCATGGTGAGCACGCTGTCACTTTCACACACATGGGGAGAGCAGAGATTCATTAAAGCACATGAGTAGCATAATAGATCTATAGATTACAACCTCATGATCTCAATAAGATCATGCATAGAGAGAGAGATGAACACATAGCTACCGGTAGAACCCTTAGCCTCGAGAGAGAACTACTCCCTCCTCATCATGGGAATCAGCAATGGTGATGGAGATGGTGGTGGAGATCGATGGAGATGGCTCCGAGGGCACTTCCCCGTCCCGGCAGGGTGCCGGAACAGAGACTTTCTGTCCCCCGAATCTCCCCTTCGGTGGCGGCGGTGCTGCGGAACTTTTCGTGGATTTCTGGTTGATGATCTAGGGTTTATGCATCGAGAGGCTTCTTATAGGCGAAGAGGCAAGGTCGATGGAGTGCCAGGGGCCCACACCACCTGGTGGCGCGGCCAGGGCTAGCCCGCGCCACCACATAGTGTGGCCGCCCTCTGGCCCCTCTCCGTCTCGTCTTCTAGCTCCATGGGTCTTCCGGTAAAATATCAACTTTGGCTTTTGTCCCGTCCAATTCCGAGAATATTAATTTTCTGACCTTCTGGAACCAAAAACAGCAGAAAATAGGCAACTGGCACTGTGGAACCTTGTTAATAGGTTAGTCCAAGAAATCATATGAAAAGCCCTTGAAAGTGTGGACAAAACATAAGAAAGTAGATAAAACCAAGCATGGAACATCAAAAATTATAGATACATTTGCAATGTATCAACATCCCCAAGTTTAACTCCGGCTCGTCCTCGAGTAGGTAAGTGATAAAAAGAAAGAATAATTTTTGAGGTGACATGCACCATCATAAACTTGATCAAAGTATTTGTAAAACATTCAAAGCTGGGATCATAGTACTTCATTCATAACCTGAAAGCCAAAGTTCTAACAATAAGGCAAAGCAATTATGTTGCAACATGAAAAGGCACAAACAAAAGATTCATGAATAACACTGCTTTGCAAGACGTTTGTTTGTTTCACATAAAGAAAACATAGCATAACAGTATTCAGCTTGTCCCTCATAGAGTAGCAAATATAAATGCATAGGACACCTTCAAAGTTCATAAGAGTGACTAGATACAATAGTTTAAAACAAGCAATAACAAGTTATGCATCAATCAACTAGTCTTGGGACAATGCACATAGAACTAAGAATGGCCACTATGCTCTCAAAGTAGGCGCATAAAGATAGAAGGTGGAGACTCAATGTAATGGTGAAAGAAAGGCCTTTGTAAAAGGAAGTAGGGATTCAAGTCTCATAAAGAGCTTCCAAAAATTATGGTACTTATAGCTTTAGCTCTTATTGCCCCTATCATAAGCATCTTTAGGGTGATTAAGGTTAAAGTGACACAACTAAGAGGATATGCTTGACAAGTTATAAACCGAAATCTCATGCCCCATACTTACGAAGACCGATCCTCATGCTACTCAACTTCAGTCACGAGTAAGCTCTTGTCATTGTAAGTACATGTGTATCATTGAGAATTGCCAACGGGGTACCCCTTGCACATGATACGGGAGCTTTCCCATAATCAAAATGACAAGGCAAGCAGACAATGAGCATCTCAGCGATCTTTTTATTTGCTATTTGCATAGGTTTTTATTGAGGATGCTTCATAGAGTGCTCATTATGGTGATGCTGCAAGTTTCCACCATGATTAGGCATGGCTTAGGCTAGCGGCCCAGGCGTTTCTCTAACACACATACAAACTCCATGATCTTACAAGTTCCACTTTTATTTCACACCGCCGAGATCCGTAAGCAAAAGAACATGATATCAACGGGGTACAAAGTACGAGTGCAATGTTGAAAGCGTTACCCATGAAACATGGTTCTGCTAATTTCAACTTATAAAGCGCAAGCATATACGCAACAAAGAAGGACCCAGTGGTTCAAGTTTATTAGATGCAAAAAGTAAAGTGTGCCATCAAGTTCGTGAGAGCTTTAATCACTAGTTTTCTCATAACAAGTTTCATTTGGAAGGTAAACAAAAGCATGAATATACTTGGAATAGCATAAGCTAGTAGGTAGGTATGGTGGACTCTTTGGAATAACTTGGTTTATGGAGTTGGATGTATGAGTGGAACTCATACTTGGTTGTGGAGGCTAGCAAAAGACTGGGAGCGACAAACTAAGAGAGCAATAATGGCCATAATCATGCAGAGCGACAAAACATCATTGAACAAAGCATAAAGTGATACTACAAGTTGAAAACTAAAGGATCATAAAGGCTATGGTGACTTGGGATAGTCATAAGATGGTGTGAGCATGCGCCAAGTCAACCCAAATAAAGCATCAAAGGAGAATACCACTATACTATGCTTTAATATGCTAAAACAACGCATGATTCATCCAAGGCACATTAAGCAATCTCAATTGTTTATAACAAGTCATGCTACAACAAAGAATACTAAGCATAAAGCCAAAACAATATCAAGCATGGCATGACAAAGCATAGGCTACAGTCAAAAACAAGCTCTTTTTACCACATAAGCATGAACTTTCCTACTCTTTTCCAAAACCAAACCAAACTATTTGCAAACCAAAGTGTGAAAGAGGGGGTCCAACCAACTTATTCAGAAAACTAAGCAAACCAAGCAAACTAAAAACCAAAACGAAAAGAAAAAGAAGACGCTCCAAGAGAAACACAACTGTGCACGAAACAATAAAAATGAAGCGTTTGGAAGAAACCTGGAATTTTTATTGATGAAGAAGGGGATGCCTTGGGCATCCCCAAGCTTTGACGCTTGTACTTCTTGGATATTTATTGGGGTGACACGCATGGCATCCCCAAGCTTGAGCTTTAGTCCATCCTTCATCTCATTACTCATTCCTTCCATACACCTGAAAATTTTCCTTCATACAAAACTTCACACAATCTCATTAGCAACATTAGTGCACTTAAGATAAATAAGTCTTAAGGTTCAGTTCTAACACCAAATAAACTTCCATTAGAACACTATATACTATAGCACTTCCCTCAAAAATCTCAATTCTCCAAAAGAACTCAAAAAGGAACCAACAAGAAGCAAATGCAGAAAATGGCACAAATCTGTCAAAACAGACCAGCATGTAAAGACGAATTTTTTCGAAGACCTTCTGTTGCTGAAATCAAAAAGTGTTGAACTAACTAAAGTTAGATAACAGCCTGGGGCAGAAGCACACACAATTACAGCTCAATCGTACTTACAGAGCTCTCTCACAAATTTTTACGATGAAGCACAGAAATCTGTTTCGGGACAGCAACTTTCCCAATCATTACTTCACTCTCATTAGAGGTTACTCTTGACACAAAAAGCAAATAAAAAGGATAAGGAGCGGTTATTACTGAAGTAATAACTTCCAAGACTCATCTAAAACTTTTGGGTTATCTCCCAATAATTACTTTTCTTTAAGGCCTTTAAGTTAGGCATGATAGTTTGAGAAAATGCTCACATAAGAAATATGAATTGAAGTAAAAGAGAGCATCAAGAAGCAAATTCAAAACACATTTAAGTATAACTCACTTCCTATGCATAGGAATCTTGTAAAGAAATAAGTCATGAAAGCACAAAGCAATAAGCATAGTAAAGCAAAACAAGTGCAACTTCAAGACTTTCAACATAAAGAGGGGAAACTTAATATTATTGAGATGCATAAAACCATGTTTCCCTCTCTCATAATAACTTTCAGTAGCATCATGAATAAAATTAACAATATAGCTATCACATAAAACATTCTTATCATGAGCCACATGCATAAAAGAATTAATACTCTCCACATAAGCATAGTCATTCTTATTAATGGTGGTGGGAGCAAATTCAACAAAATAGTTATCATTATTATTCTCATCACCATAATCATCAAATATGGGAGGCATATTGTAGTCATAATTAATTTTCTCCTAAATAGTAGGTGGACTGGAAATATCATATTCATCATTGTAATCATCATATATTGGAGGCATAGTATCATCAAAGTAAACTTTCTCTTCCATGCTTGGGGAACTAAAAATATCATTTTCATCAAAACCAGCTTCCCCAAGCTTAGACTTTTCCATAGCATTGGCAATAATGGTGTTCAAAGAATTCAAACTAATAACATTGCTATTAGCATGCAAATCAAGTTCCATAGGTTTTTTAATTTTCTCTTCGAACACTTCATGTCCTAACTCAAGATAAATACTATAAAGCTCTCTAATTTTGTTGTTGTTTTCCATTAAGCCTAACTAGTGAAAACAAGAAACAAAAATACAAAATTGCAGAATCTATAGGAAATAACTTCGAGCACTCACACCGGAGGATGTGAGTACCTTTTACCTTACCTCCCCGGCAACGGCGCCAGAAAATAGCTTGATGTCTACGCAATTCTATTCTTGTAGACAGTTGTTGGGCCTCCAAGTGCAGAGGTTTGTAGAACAGCAGCAAGTTTTCCCTTAAGTGGATCATCCAAGGTTTATCGAACTCAGGGAGGAAGTGGTCAAAGGTATCCCCTCTCAAGCAACCCTGCAATCAAGATACAAGAAGTCTCTTGTGTCCCCAACACACCCAATACACTTGTCAGGTTTATAGGTGCACTGGTTCGGCAAAGAGATAGTGAAATACAAGTGGTATAGATATAAGATAACGGTGCTAGAAAATACTTTGATGGCATGGAAAAGACTAAAGGCAAACTGAAATAAGGATGGAAGCAAGCAAACATGTAACAGATCTAGTTGCAAATGGTGTATCAATGTTTAGAAACAAGGCCTAGGGATCATACTTTCACTAGTGAACACTCTCATATAAATATCTTCTCTTTATGATACTACTCTTAACTACTCTCCGGTTGGACACTCTAATCGATGGTAGGGCTATAACAGCACACCTCAAAGTCCATCTTTCCCATCTAGATAACCCCACACTGTCACCTTGAGTACTAGATGAGTCCAACAAACACCACAATTTCATAGAAACATCCAACTCCAAATATAACTCATAACAAGTATTTGTAATCTCTAGCCTAAGTGCCACCATGGTGAGCACGCTGTCACTTTCACACACATGGGGAGAGCAGAGATTCATTAAAGCACATGAGTAGCATAATAGATCTATAGATTACAACCTCATGATCTCAATAAGATCATGCATAGAGAGAGATATGAACACATAGCTACCGGTAGAACCCTTAGCCTCGAGAGAGAACTACTCCCTCCTCATCATGGGAATCAGCAATGGTGATGGAGATGGTGGTGGAGATCGATGGAGATGGCTCCGGGGGCACTTCCCCGTCCCGGCAGGGTGCCGGAACAGAGACTTTCTGTCCCCCGAATCTCCCCTTCGGTGGCGGCGGTGCTGCGGAACTTTTCGTGGATTTCTGGTTGGCGATCTAGGGTTTATGCATCGAGAGGCTTCTTATAGGCGAAGAGGCAAGGTCGGTGGAGTGCCAGGGGGCCCACACCACCTGGTGGCGCGGCCAGGGCTAGCCCGCGCCACCACATAGTGTGGCCGCCCTTTGGCCCCTCTCCGTCTTGTCTTCTGGCTCCGTGGGTCTTCCGGTAAAATATCAATTTTGGCATTTGTCCCGTCCAATTCCGAGAATATTCATTTTCTGACCTTCTGGAACAAAAAACATAAGAAAATAGGCAACTGGCACTGTGGCGTCTTGTTAATAGGTTAGTCCAAGAAATCATATGAAAAGTACTCCAAAGTGTGGACAAAACATAAGAAAGTAGATAAAACCAAGCATGGAACATCAAAAATTATAGATACATTTGCAATGTATCACACCCCAAAGGTGTTACTAGCTGACTTTGGTAGGGCGCACTACCGGTGCTAGTAGCAACGTGGAGACCTGCACAACACAACCACATAACTTTGTCCCCAACTTGCGATGAGGTTGTCAATCTCACCGTGTTTTGCGAAAAACAAAGGATTAAACGTATCGAATGGAAAGAAGTAAAAGTTTGCATAAAGTAAACACAAGGCAGTAAAAGATTGTAGATTGTATGTAAATACAAAGGACCGGGATCCATAGTTCACTAGAGGTGGCTCTCCTTAAGATAGGTAACATGCTGGGTGAACAAATTACAGCGGGGCAATTGACAAAAACCGAGAAAGCAATACATGCATATACTAATCATCTTGACTCCTCTGAGACTCGATTAGGCATTACAACATAATACATAGACCGCCATCCAACTGCATCTATGACTAATAATCCACCTTTAGGTTATCATCCGAACCCCCTCCAGTATTAAGTTGCAAGCAACAGATTGTTGCGTTACGAACTGCGTGTAAAGTAAAAAATATGATTGTTCTATGAACAAAGGATTGTTGTTTTCTCCCTAGTAGCAACATCACATCTAGTACCTTAGAGATTTCTGTCACTTCCCCAGATTACAAGAGGAATGAACCCACTATCAAGCATAAATACTAACTCTTGGAGTTGCTAGCATCTACTTGGCCAAGATAGCTACTAACAACGGAAAGCATGCAAGATCTCAAATAACAAAGACATGATAGAATCAATAATCAATCTGAAATAGCATCTCAATATCCATCGGATCCCCGCAAACACAACATGTAGAATTACAAATAGATGATCTTGATCATGAACGGAGCTCACAAGATCTAAACATGAAAGCACAAAGGAGGAGAACCAGCCATCTAGCTACTACATGGACCCGTAGTCCAAGGATGAACTACTCACGCATCACACCAGAGGCTTGCATGGTGATGAAGAAGGCCTCCAGGGTGAATTCCCCTCTCCGGCAGGGTGCCGGGAAGAGCTTCAGATCCCTCCCGATCTAGGGATGGAGATGACGGCGTCTACAGACTCTCTCGTGGATTTTTGATCGGGTACTTAGGGTTTTCGTCCCGAGGGCATCTTATAGTAGGAAGGAGAGGCCGAGGGGGTGCCGCGAGCGGCCACACCACCCCCTGGTGCGGGCCAGGCCTAGCCGCGTGGCCAGGTGGTGTGGTGGCTCCCTGGCCCTTCTCTGTCTCGTATTCTGGCACTTGATCACTTCCGGAAAAATAGGCACTTTGGCTTTTGTCCCGTCCAATTCCGAGAATATTCATTTTCTGACTTTCCTGGAACCAAAAGCAGCAAAAAACAGGCAGCTGGCACTGTGGCTCTTGTTAATAGGTTAGTCCAAGAAATCGTATGAAAAGTACTCCAAAGTTGGAACAAAACACAAGAAAGTGTATAAAACCAAGCATGGAACATCAAAAATTATAGATACATTTGCAATGTATCATTCACTAGTGGTGATTCTCCTTTAAGATAGATGACATGTTGGGTGAACAAATTACAGTGGGGCAATTGAAAAACATCGAGAAAGCATACATGCATATACTAATCATCTTGACTCCTATGAGATTTGATTGGGCATTACAACATTATACATAGACCGTAATCCAACTTCATCTATGATTAATAATCCACCTTCAGGTTATCATCTGAACCCCCTCCAGTATTAAGTTTCAAGCAATAGATAATTGCATTAAGCATTGTGTGTAAAGTAAACAATACGATTGTTCTATGAACAAAGGATTCATGTTTTCTCCCTAATAGCAACATCACATCTAGACCTTAGAGATTTCTGTCACTTCCCCAGATTACTAGAGGCATGAACCCAATCGAGCATAAATACTCCCTCTTGGAGTTTCTAGCATCTACTCGGCCAAGATAGCTACTAACAACGGAGAGCATGCAAGCTCACAAATAACAAAGACATGATAGAATCAATAATCAATCTGAAATAGCATCTTAATATCCATCGGATCCCTGCAAACACAACACTTAAAATTACAAATAGATGATCTTGATCATGAACGGAGCTCATAAGATCTAAACATGGTAGCACAAAGGAGAAGAACCAACCATCTAGCTACTACATGGACCCATAGTCCAGGCATGAACTACTCACGCATCACACCGGAGGCAGACATGGTGATGAAGAAGGCCTCTAGGGTGAATTCTCCCCTCCGGCAGGGTACCGGGAAGAGCTTCCGATCCCTCCTAATCTAGGGATGGAGATGACGGCGGCTACAGACTCTTTCGTGGAATTTTGATCGGGTACTTAGGGTTTCTGTATCAGAGGCTTCTTATAGGCGAAAGGGGAGGCCGAGGGGGTGCCCTGTGGCCACACCACCCCCTGGCACGGGCCAGGCCTGGCAGCGTGGCCAGGTGGTGTGGCCGGCCTCTGGCCCCTCTCCGTCTCCTCTTCTGGCTCTGTGTCCCCCTCGGTGAAATGTTGACTTTGGCTTTTCTCCCGTCCAATTCCGAGAATATTCATTTTCTGGCTTTCCTGGAACCAAAAACAGCAGAAAACATGCAACTGGCACTGTGGCATCTTGTTAATAGGTTAGTCCCAGAAAGTGTATAAAAATACTCCAAAGTGTGGACAAAACATAAGAAAGTAGATATAAAACAAGCATGGAACATCAAAAATTATAGATACGTTAGCAACGTATCACTGGACTTGCTGGTGCTGGACCTGCTGGACTTGCTGGTGCTGGATTTCATCACGATCTTGAGATCGGCAAGTGTATGACTACATCATCCATGAGTTTAACCTCATTAACAATGCTTTATCGCTCTTCAAGGGTATGTTATCTATGGATGTATATCCACCCATTGATTGTATCTAGGTAGATTGATCTTGATCCTTAGTTGTTCACTTCGTAGAATTTTTTTGTTTTTTATGCTGCGAACCCAACAATGGTATAAGAGCCTGATCTATGCGTAGATGATTTGCATGATGATCAAGTTATTGCATCTTATATGTATTTTGGATATTGGTGGCATAGTGGGATGAAGCGGCCCAACCTAACTTTACATGTCCTCGCACATGAGACATGTTCCTCTCTTGACATGCAACTAGTTTTACATAAGTGGCTAGCGGGTGTCTGTCTCTCCTACTATAGTCAATATCTGATTTACAACGAGTTGCTAATAATTTGGTTATCATTGTTGTGGTTCCATGTTCGTAGGTAAGGCTAGTTCTACCACCGAAATCCCTAAGCCACGTAAAATTTGCAATTGATAAATTAGAAGCGTCTAGTTTAGATTGTTGTTGGGCTAGTGTCATGATATGGTAATGTTATAATTTGAAGTATAGTTGATACTCTTGGAAATTATAGCATACCTAATGTGTAAGTTCCATAGACCTTGGCCTTACACATAAAGGAATGATAAAGATCATACCACGATGCACATGATAGTGATCAAGTGCAAGAACCATATCATTTCATTTTATGCATATGATGTTTGTTTGCATCTTATATTGCTTGTATGGCGCTTTAGTAGCATTATAAGATGATCCCTCATTTAGATATCAAGATAAAATATATTCTTCCTTAAGTATGCACCGTTAAGAAAGTTCGTCGTTTCGAGACCTCACGTGATGATCGTTGTGTGCTTGGCGAAATTGAAGGACATATGCCCTAGAGGCAAATAATAAAGATGTTTATTATCATATCCCAATAGTTCATAATAGCATGCTATAACTGTATCAATCAGAAACATTGATACATGTGTGATATATAAACAAACAAAGGTCCCTAGTAGCCTCTATTTAACTAGTTCATTGGGCAGTTGATAATCAAGGTTTCCTGATCATGATGAATTTATGCCAACTAACAATAAAGTCATGTCATCTAGAAAATGATGTGATGGACATTACCCACATATATTTGTTGTAATATGATCAAGTCATAAAGTTCATCATTGCAAAGTTAGAAACTAAGTATCCTAATCCTTAGACCGTGAGATCATATTTAATCAATGTCACCCGAGGCTGCTTTGACTGCATCAACCAGCATGACCGTAACTGGGTGACCATAAAGATGTGTGTTGGGTGATACGTCGTAAACATATCTATAATTTTTGATGCTCCATGCTTGTTTTATATCAACTTTCTTATGTTTTGTTTACACTTTGAGGTATTTTTATACATTTTCTGGAACTAACCTATTAACAAGATGCCACAGTACCAGTTGCCTGTTTTCTGCTGTTTTTGGTTTTAGAAAAGCTAGTAAGGAAATATTCTCAGAATTGGACAAGACAAAATCCAAAGTCAATATTTTACTAGAAGGAACACGGAGTCCGAAGGGCAGCCAAAGTGCGGCCACGAGGTGGCCACACCTAGGGCTGGCGCGACCAACCCCTAGGGCGCGCCGCCCCATGGTGTGGGCCCCTCGGGCACCCACCGACCATGTCCCTTCGCTAATAAAAGTACCCCGATGCAGAAACCATAAGGACCTGGTCAAAAATCCACGAAAGAGTCTGTAGCCGCCGCCATCTCCATCCCTAGATTGGGGGGATCCGAAGCTCTTCCCGACACCCTACCGGAGGGGAGAGATCATCCCGGAAGCCTTCTTCATCACCATGCTAGCCTACAGAGTGATGCGTGAGTAGTTCGTCCTTGGACTATGGGTCCATACAATAGCTAGATGGTTGGTTCTCCTCCTTTGTGTTATCATGTTTAGATCTTGTGAGCTCCGTTCATGATTAAGATCATCTGTTTGTAATCCTATATATTGTGTTTGCGGGAATCCGATGGATATTGAGATACTATGTCAGATTGATTATTGATTCTATCATGTCTATGTTATTTGTGATCTTGCATGCTCTCTGTTGCTAGTAGCTATCTTGGCCAAGTAGGTGCTTGTAACTCCAAGAGGGAGTATTTATGCTCGATAGTAGGTTCATGCCTCTAGTAATCTGGGGAAGTGACAGAAATCTCTAAGGTTGTAGATGTGCTGTTGCTACTAGGGAGAAAACAACAATCCTTTGTCCACGGGGTAATTGTATTGTTTACTTTACACACTCTGCTTAATGCAATTATCTGTTGCTTGCAACTTAATACTGGAAGGGGTTCGGATGATAACCTGAAGGTGGATTATTAGTCATAGATGCAGTTGGATTACGGTCTATGTATTATGTTGTAATGCCCAATCAAATCTCATAGGAGTCAAAATATCTAGTATATGCATTGTTATGCTTTCTCAATTTGTCAATTGTCCCGCTATAATTTGTTCACCCAACATGCTATTTATCTTAAGGAGAAACACCTCTAGTGAACTGTGGATCCCAGTCCACTCCTTTACCATTAATATACCATCTACTGTTTACTGTTTACTTTCTGCAAGCAATTACTATCTTCCACACTATACGTTTAATCCTTTGTTTTCAGCAAAACCGGTGAGATTGACAACCTCACTATAAGTTGGGGTAAAGTTTTGTGGTTGTGTTGTGCAGGATTCCAAGTTGGTAGCAACACCCTAGAGTTGTTTCCTTGCTCCTACTGGTTCGATAACCTTGGTTTCATAACTGAGAGAAACCCGTTGTTGTGCTCATAATACCTTCCTCTTGGGGTTCCCAACGAGCTCTACATATCTTGAGCCATCATTGAGTATTCCAAAGGGGCAGGTTGAGGCATATGTATCAAGATCGGGATTTGTTGTCCTGTGTGACGAGAAGATACACTAGGCCCACTCAGTGAATTACATCCATAAGATGCGCATCATATAACTAGGTCATGAGGATGGAATATCACGACAACGAGTAAAACAATACTTGTCAAAAACGAGATTGAACAAGGTATCATGATACCGATGATTAGATCTCGGACAATTCAGGTATCGATGTATCAAGGGAATTGGATTTGATGTTTATGGTTCAAACGACATTGAAATCGTCGAATGAACATGGGTTATTATGGGTATCACGGTCCCTCTATTGATCAATTATCCAAGATCGCCTTGATCATTTATGTGATGTTCCCAAACCGTAGGGTAACATACTTAAGGGATTTACGACGCCTGGAGATCATCCTGAAATTGATGGATTCACTAGAAGGAAGAGAAAGGAACACCATAAGTGTTTTGCGAGAGAACCCGAATTGTTCCAAGAAATTCCTATGAAAATTGGAGAGAACTAAAAGGAGTTTTGGTCAAAAAGATTTATTAAATATGTATCTTATATTAATTATTATAATAATTAATAAAATAATACTTAATTAAAAAATAATAGGGCAACTTCCCTATTGGTCCAAATTCCCAGAGGAAACAAGGCCCAAGAGGAAGGGTTACAGGGAGCAGTCGTCATTTTATTAGCGGGCGGGTGGGGCCTACCCCAGCCACCGGCACCTCCATGGGAAGCATGTGGGTGGCCCACCCGGCCCCGCCTGGCTTGGCTGACCGCAACCTCTCCTCCTATGCGCGCGCGCCTCCTCCTCCATTTAGTCCCACTCCGAGACTTTACTGGATGGGGTTACCCTCTTTTCCCCTATATAAGAAGGTACATATAGGAGGGAAAAAGAGCGCCAGTTTTCACCCAATATTCTCTAAGCCCTCTTGCCTTAGAGGATTTTCTCTCTCTCACTCTTCTCTTGCGAATGTGGCCCCGAAGTAAGGGCTCCATGAGCGGGAGACTGCTTCGCTACGACACACTGTTGTGTTGTAGTGATTCTGCCAAGACATCTACTTTCGCACTCTCGGTAGGGATCACTCTTGACAGGGATCAGAGATCTAAAAGTCGTCGTCTTGTACCGTATGTGTGTGATACCTCAGGGGTGCTGCCACTTGTGGCACCGAATCGTCGTGCAAGAACCAGGACAAGGGGTGACTTGCGAGGAGCTTCGTGACCTTGAGGTCAAACGAGTACGACTACATCATCCATGTTCTGTATGAGCATTAAACACTTCTAGTCTATAAGGCTTTGTTACCAAAGTCTCTCTCCATTATAGCATTACTCCTAGATAGATCTCGACTAGGTGTGTTCGGCCGTATATATTTTTTGTTTTCTATTCTGGAACCCCTTCAGGAATTCCTCCAGTGTTGGCAAAATAGGTCATCTCACCTATGACCGTGTCTGCAAGACGCCCCCGATAGTACTTCTCCAAGGTGCACAACTTTCACAATAGTAGCTCCGTCCAAAACAAAAACATGTACGTTTTTGTGCCTCCGGCACTAGCGGCCACTATGATGACAATGACATCGACCACACCTACCTTAACTATGGCAACATCACGATCATCTACCTCGATACCAACATCAACAACAATGTCTATGGCTACACAAAGGGAACAACTCTAGTCAACAACGTCCGCGTCATCACTTGCGTCCATGATACTCCCACTATGACTAGGGGAGGAACCAGAAGGGGGTGTAGCCATGATCATTTCCATCACAAGCGCACTTGATGATGACAATGAGAAGGCGGTAGACTTAAATACATTCGCAATCATCCTTTTATCTCCCGCTACAATGGAAGGGGAATGTTAGAATACCTATACATGTACGAGTTAGAGATAGACTCAGATTCTAGAGATCTTCTTGTACTCTAAGTCTCTCCCCTTCTTATACCTCCATATATACCTCGCGAGGGTGAGATCAATACAACAAACAAAATTTAGGTTTATATATTTTTAGTCCCCTCCCTCTACTAGCTATTATGCCCTACCCTGGCTTAACCAGGTAGCTGGAAGAGAAACCCATGAGACGGACATTGGCTACACGCCTATGATGGATCAGACACAGAGATGGATCATGCAAGACTGGAGAGCACGGAGATGGATCCTACAAAGCGTTGGAGAGCACGGGGATGTATCACGCGAGGCTAGAAAGCATGGGCAAGGGAGACGCAAGGGCGTAGGTTACATGGAGTAGAGAATTGCATATCTAGAGCACTCATCCTCCCTAGAGGGTAAAAAATGGAATTCCTTCTCTACCTTTCCCAGTTAGCAAGTCGAGTCCTGAGTAATCACGAGGATATGTGTTGATAAATGTAGGATGTATGTTGCTTCTGTATTTCTACTGAAGATTTAGCATAGGTGTCAAACTAAAACTATGCATGACGGTAGAATTACAGTTAGTGTTGATTGGGATTATCGATTAACGGTAGACACGATAGACTTAACTCTATGTGACTTGTGCACATAATTTGACAAATTCCCCAATAGACAGCATGAGGAATTCGTACCCAGGTACTATATATGACACCGATTCTAAGAATTTCTACGACATTCGAAATGAGGAGGCGTCGGACATGATGTGGGGGTAAACGCCTAGGCACGATGACTGTGTCGATGTACGTTTATATCGTTAACAAAGAGATTGGGGGAAGAGATAGCCGTCAATTTTTTCAGGCCATTATCTATGCAGACAACTCAACCGACCATAACATAGAAGTCTCTCATTTCTCAATTGGGTGTAACCACTCATATTTTTCTTGAGCATGATGCATTGTCAAGCAAGCAGGAACACATCGAAATGGGGGGAGGGTAGAGGATGATTTTGTTTTCGGATATGATGATGATGAAAAAACATATACATATGTGGTTGTTGATCCTGAAAGGATGGAAAGTAGAGAATATTTGGTTGATCCACTTTCATCCTGACTATTGGACTAATGAGATGAGGATGTTGGAAAAGCACAAACAGTCAGGGCTAGATTCTGAAAATAGAAAAGCACAGAAGCATCAGAGACCTTATAGATTGTGATCTAGTCGTTATATATTATGTGTGCTCATTAATAAATGGATAAATTTAAGGTTTGTTTAAATACTTTTCATCTAGTTCTTTCAACAAACAACTAACGAGCAGTACTCACATTAAATCACCAACTTGGCTCAAACTCATTTCTTTTCATGGATCTTTGTAGGGGTTCCGTGCATGAAAACAATAAATTTTTACCCTACGCCCCTAAACCCCTGATGTTGTCAGGACCTATCTATTAGTAATACGGTAACGAGAGGGGCTTTTCGCAAACTTACCCTTGAAGACCGAAAAGAGTTGTCAACGCTCAGAGGAGCGTGGTTGATGTAGACGAGCCGAAGCCGGCCTCAAGGTCGTGATGAAGTCCTTGCGCTCCCTTGGCTCCAACGACTTGAGTGCCTCAAGTGTGACACCTCGCAGGGAGTTACACATGTCTGGTGCCTGACGATGACTCCCGCTTCCCTGATCCAGCAGGAGTTGCGGAAGTAGAGCTACTGGATCCGAATCCTGCAGCGCGACGACGCTCTGCGGTGAAGATGTCTCTCATTCTCGCAGTCCGAACTTGGGACCACGGTCACAAGAGAGAGAGAGAGAGAGAGAGAGAGAGAGAGAGAGAGAGAGAGAGAGATATCAATTGGAGGTCTTCCCAAAAGTGATAAGACCTTTATTGAATATTGTGTGTATTTATCTGGCCAAATACCCCCACTATATATAGGGGAAAAGGAGGTACTGCCTCCCTCAAAGTCCCGGGGTGGGACTAAAGGAGAGGAGGGGGAGGGGCAGCCGCCGGCCGACCCTAGTGTCCCCGCGCGGGGGGGGGGGGGGGATAGGCCCAGCCGGCCACCCCCTTTGCCCCTTCTCCCTTTCTCCTTTCCCTAATGGGCCTCTCCCCTCCTGGAATTGGCCCATTAAGCCCTTTGACCTTTTAAATTGATTTTCCCTTTATTAAATAATTATGAATAAATGATTAAATCAATATTTAACATTCATTCACATATTATTCAATCTCCGTGGCTATGGAACACCTTCCACCTCCACTCCGGACATCCTCCGGACTTACCGAAACCCTTCTGGTTTTCTCTCTACTATTCTTCGGTGATTCTACCGATCCTATAAGCACTCTCTAAGCATCACCAAACCCTTGAGCATGATACCCTACGGTTCGACAACACTCCATACATGGTCGGGACACTCCCGGACCAATGATTAACAGAGGGACCTGGATGGCCATGTGACCCATGTCCGTTCCACGGAGATCTTTCGTCCTTTGAACCAGGACAGTCGTGTCTTATTCCCTTTGTCTCTTGATACTTGCATTTCCCGAGATCTGATCAATGACATCACCATGTCGTGTTCAATCTCGTTACCGAACAATGCTACTTGACTCGTTCCGACAAGTGATATCCCTGTGATCAAATCACACGCTGCGCAACTATTGGATATAACTTTTCCGAGTGGGCCCTTGAGTATCTTTCCGTCACGTGGAAGGACAAATCCCGTTCTTGACATATATTGCCTCTACGGTTTCCTCCGAGTACCTGAACACATCTTTATAACCACTGTATTACCAAGTGGCGCTTGATGCTATCAAACCACTCTCGGGAGACAGTGATTGATATAGCCTCACGGTCTAAGGAATAGTCTACGAGGATCCATTTCTAATCATCGTAACTTGAACTTGGTGACATGATCGGGTCACGATGTTTAGGTTGGGTATTGGTTCATCATCTCATTATCAGAATGAGTTGACTCCATTTCCAACTGGCATAAATGCCATATGATCAGAAAACATGATCATCTGTTAACCAATGAACCAGTGGCTAGAGTTTCACTGGGAACCCCTGGTTGTTTGTATATCACACGTGTATTGATGTTTTCACTCAATACAGTTATAGCATGATATAAAACTTAATCATAAACTATATGAAATATGATAATAGTCCTTATTACTATTTGTCTCTAGGGCATATTTCCAACAATCTTATGTTCCTTTAGCAATAGACACGTGGTTACAAGTGGGTAAAAACAATCATATCATGGTGTAGATATCAGCAAAATGCGGCCATCATGCCTGTGTGGACATTCAGAGTGCTCGGAGTGACCACGTCGTGGCTTGGGCAGCGTCGAGGATAGACTTTGTTGACCCTTTTCTGACACCGATGACGGGACTAAGTGCTAGGGCGCGTATGTCGGAAGGCAGACACATCCTTTTGTTTTCGTCGATGCTGAAGGGTTTGTGTGCATGGTCCCACATCAGAAGGCAGAAAAATCCATTTGTTTTCGCCACTATTAACGGGAAAAGGGGACGTACCCTATGTAACAAATCGAGTCAGACATACAACAAGTTAGCTATAACAAACGATAGTCTACACATGGGGATAAATGTAACGAGATCGTGAAAACTAATGACATTTTTTCAATAGGCCGATTCATTGTGGCAGAGTAATAATTTCTGCAAAAAGTAGTGACATAGTCGTAAAGACCCAAAAAATTATAGTCTTTCACATAAAGGATATTCTAAAAAACAAGTATAGTCTCGTTGGGTGCAGCTATGGTTGTACCTACTACAGCCGGAGCAATAGGATCTTATGGCTTCTAGATGCATCCGCTATTGAAACACCACACCATTGCTAAGTATACCGACGTAGGTCGGACCAAGTGTTTTCACCTCGGAGCTCTAGTCTGGTGTTGAATTAGCACCACCAAACGTCAATCACGTTGTGATGTTGCATCCACTTAACCACCACCTTTAATCATTCTAGCATTAACATTGTCAAACACAGACATGCCCCCATACACATGTTTTCGTCATGTCCTAAACCACTCGGCAACTATTATGTGTAACCTTACGCACGAGAACCATGGAACATACCATCAAAATGACTTCGGATTGAATGTTGGGCCTTCCAACCAATGCTCAGACACAGAGTTATGACTTGATCAACGCCTCGCGACAAAAAGGCGTGCACCAACCTCAATCTATAGGTTAGAATGGCACGAAGCCACAGTACTTCCCTCAAATAGGGACAGAACAGTACCACGAGTCGCCGTGGTTGTAGTACGGCGTCTCCGCCATCGATCATTACCGCCGCACATCAACCGTTATCATCGCAGTAAGCTAGTAGCCACCGCAACCATGTCACCACCAAAAAGTTTAGGCGCATCCCTCCTAATTTCCGAGCTCCAAAGTCGTTTGGGAAGACATGCCACGCTAGGCGTGATGTACACGCATCAGAAGAACGGGCTTTACCTATCGGATTCCTCAAACGATGACGGTGTGAACGAGGGAGAGAGGAAACGGGAGCCGTGACAGCTAGGGTTTTGGCTGAGTCGCCCCATAGGACCGACGTGAGGGGGGCGTCTGAAACTTTGGCCATGAGCCCTAGGACATGGCTGATACTGTCTGGGTTCAACTCACTTAATCATGCTTTGAAGTTCCGTTTCCAGGCATTCTATGGATATGGATTAGTACAGGACAAATATGATTTCGTTCATTCGAATGTTGCGCACTAGTTTTGGTTCGGCAGCAACTTAAACGCACAAGTGTGACTAATTGGTGCTGGTGCACACAGCACCCACTAGCCAAGCTTCTGTCGACGGTTCTACGAGGACCATGCATGTATTCTTCTGTCGGTGGAGTTCCAATACTGCCCCTCCGAGGCTCCAATAGTCATGAGATGGAAAAGGCAAATGATGCCACGTTCTCGTGGCTGGCAGTACCAGACACCCCTCTCATCTGCCCATCATGATGCCCTGGACAGCTGCTTGGCGCAGTTGCGTCATTCCTTCACTCGTTTTCGTGGATTGTGTGGAATGGTACGGTCGTCATGCATGCACTTGGCTCGTTTGAGATACCATATTTCCATGTGCATTACCAAAAGCAAGTACACAGTGCTAAATAATACATGCGTCAAGACAGACAATCTCCATGAAAAAAATGCGTCAAGAAATTTCCCTTCACTCGTTTTTTAAGGTTGAAAGTGTTAGAGTATATTTGTATATTGTAGTTTCCCCATATGTTAGGAAGCTTTCTGTATATTTGCACCTGTACATGTACTATATATTCTGGCCTTTGGCCCTCTGGTAATACAAGCATCTATTACCCTAACATGGTATCAGAGCCGTAAGGATTTTTTCTCCCTCGCAGCTGCCGCCGCCGCTCGCCCCGGCATCCCGCCGCCGCCTCCTCTCCGGCCGCCCCGGCCGCCGCCGCCGACTCCGCCTCCGCCGCCGCCTCCTCCGGTCGCCCGTCCCCGGCCCATCCCCGGCCGCCGCTCGCCCCAGCTCTCCGCTGCCGCGCCCAGCCGCCCAGTTTTCGTCCGATCTAGATCAGACCAGAGAAAAAGAAATCGTCAGAGCTATGTCTTCCTCGTCGGGCTATATTGCGATTCCTCGCTGCCCGGTGATTTTTGATGGCGCGAATTATCCTGATTTTGCTGCCTTCATGCGCGTCCGTATGCGCGGTCTTCGCCTTTGGGGTGTGCTTTCCGGTGAGGTCTCCTGTCCACCGCGCCCCGTTGCGCCTACGGCGCCTATTGCACCGACGCCCGTTGCCCTTGCCCCTGATGCCACTCAGGCGGTTAAGGATGCAGCCCAGAGTGCTCATGATACTGCTCGGGAAGATTATGATTGGAAGGTCCAGGAGCATTCTACTGCTGTTGCGACCTACCGGCTGGATCTGGCTGACTACACTCAGTGGATAGATGAGGATGCTCGTGTTGCTGCTGTTCTCACTTCCAGTGTTCTACCTCAGTATGCTGCTGAGTTCATGGGTCTTCCCACTGCTGCTGCTCAGTGGGATTTTCTTTATCAGCGCTATCAGTCGTCTGGAGATGCTCTTTATCTGTCTGTGGTTTGTCAGGAGCATGATCTTAAGCAGGGTGATTCCACTATTGATGAGTTCTATACTCAGAGTGCTGCTATTTGGCGTCAGCTTGACTCTCTTCGTACAACTGTGTATAACACATGTCCCTGCTGTCTGATTGTGCGCGCGGATCTGGAGTTTCAGGGCGTCTATGAGTTCTTGTCGCGGCTCCGCAAGGAGTTTGAGCCGCGTCGTGCCCAGCTGCTTGCCCGTGGTCGTGTTCCGCTCTCTGAGGTACTGGCTGAGCTTCGTGCTGAGGAGACTCGTCTTCGTGGTGCTGGTCTTCTTGAGGTTCCATCTGTTCTTGCTGCTCGTGGTCCCCTCGTGCCGCCAGCTTCGTCGCGGTCTCTAGCACCACCGCTACTCTCTGCTCTGTCGGCCCAGGGTCAGAGTCAACCTCAGCACCCTCGTGGTTCTCGTCCTCCCTACGCCCACTGTGGCAAGCCTGGCCACGATATCTCTGGCTGCTGGACGAGGGATCCCTGCTTACGTCAGTAGTACCTTGCTCGTCGGCAGGCTGGCTCTTCAGGATCTTCTGCCATTGCTTCTGGACCTCCTGCTAGTGCACTGTCTGATCAGGATATTATCCGTGGTCTTCGTAGTCTGCTCGCTGCTACAGGCTCTTCCTCGCCGGGTAATGTTGGTTCTGTGCCTAGCTCTTCTAGCACCGCGCGGCCATCACCTTCTACACAGTCAGGTACGTCATCCCCGTGGTATCTGGATTCTGGAGCTTCTTTTCATATGACTTCTGCGTCTTCTATTCTTTCTGCTCTTCGCTCTCTTATTTCTCCTGTTCGTGTTATCACGGCTGATAGTACCTCTCTTCATGTTTCCAGTTGAGGCACCCTCTCTACTTCCTCTTTCTCTGTTCCTGATGTTTCTCATGTTCCTAGTCTTAAGATGAACCTTTTCTCTGCTAGTCAGCTTACTGATTCTAGTTGTCGTGTCATTCTTGATGCTGATTCTTGTGCTGTTCAGGATCTTCGTACACAGGCTCTGGTTGGAGCTGGCCCTCGTAGTCTTGAGTCTCTGGGGCTATGGGAGTTAGACTGGCTTCGCGTTCCTTCCGCTGACACTTCCTCTGCCAGTTCTCCTGTGGTTGCTGCTTCTGTCACCAGCTCGTTTCAACAGTGGCATCATTGGCTGGGTCATCTTTGTGGCTCCCGTTTATCGTCATTAGTTCGTCGTGGTCTTCTGGGGTCTGTCTCAGGAGATGTGTCTTTACATTCGTGTCAGGGTTGTAGGTTAGGCAAACAGATTCAACTTCCCTATCCTACTAGTGTGTCTGTATCTCAGCGACCTTTTGATTTAGTTCATTCTGATGTTTGGGGTCGAGCTCCCTTTGCTTCAAAAGGGGGCCATCGATACTATATTTTTTTCATTGATGATTTTTCACGGTACACCTGGTTATTTTTTATGCGCTCTCGCAGTGAGGTGCTTGCTATTTATCAGCGCTTTGTGGCCATGGTTCGTACTCAGTATTTCACTCCTATTCGTGTGTTTCGTGCTGATTCTACATGAGAGTATATCTCCCAGCACCTGCGTGGCATTCTTGCTGAGCAGGGCACCCTTGCTCAGTTCTCGTGTCCCGGCGCCCATGCTCAAAATGGTGTCGCCGAGCGTAAGCATCGTCATATTCTTGAGACTACCCGTGCTATGATGATTGCTTCCTCTCTTCCGCCGCATTTCTAGGCTGAGGCTGTCGCTACGTCGACTTACCTCATTAACATCCAGCCTTCTGCTGCTCTTCAGGGTGGCATTCCTCTCAAGCGTCTCTCTGGTACCTGTCTAGACTACTCGACTCTTTGTTTATTTGGTTGCGTTTGCTATGTCCTTCTCCCTCCTCGCGAACGCACCAAACTGACCGCTCAGTCTGTTGAGTGTGTCTTTCTCGGCTACAGTGATGAGCATAAGGTCTATCGCTGTTGGGACCCCGTTGGTCGTCGGATGTGACGCGTCCTTTCTATCCTCGCCCCACCTCTGGTACTTACCCAACGGATGATCTCTCTTTTCTTATTTTTCCTGATACACCTTCCGTTGTCCCTTCTCCTCCATCTCCCCCTTCTGATGCGTCTCCTTTGGTTTCGGCACCATCCTCTCCTCTGTCTAGTTCCCCTAGTTCTCCCCGTTCTCCGGCTTCGGACCCTTCCTCCGTTGTTCCTTCTTCCTCCTCTTCGGACGAGTCATCTTCCGCAGATGAGCTTCCTTCTTCACGGACTGTTCGTCGGCGTCGTGCTCCAGACCGTTACTCTCCTAGTCAGTATGGTCTCTCTGTCGTCTCCGAGCCGACTTCTTATCGGGATGCCGCGTGTCATCCTGAATGGCAGCTTGCCATGGCTGAGGAGATCGCTGCGCTTGAGCGCACTGGCACCTGGGATCTTGTTTCTCCCCCTTCTGGTGTTCGTCCTATCACGTGTAAGTGGGACTATAAAATTAAGACCCGCTCTGATGGATCTCTTGAGCGCTAAGCGCGTCTTGTGGCTCATGGTTTTCAGCAGGAACACGGCCGTGATTATGATGAGACTTTTGCCCCTGTGGCCCATATGACCACTGTGCTACTCTTCTTGCTGTTGCTTCTGTTCGACGCTGGTCTGTGTCCCAGCTTGATGTTCAGAATGCTTTTCTTAATGGCGAGTTGAGTGAGGAGGTTTATATGCAGCCTCCTCCTGGGTATTCTGTTCCCGATGGGATGGTTTGTCGTCTTCGATGTTCTCTTTATGGCCTGAAACAGGCCTCTCGTGCCTGGTTTGAGCACTTTGCCTCTGTGGTGACTGCTGTTGGTTTCTCTCCTAGTTCTCATGATCCAGCGCTTTTTGTTCACACTTCTCCTCATGGACACACTCTTCTCCTTCTCTATGTTGATGATATGATCATTACCGGTGATGATCCTGAGTATATTGCCTTTGTCAAGGCTCGTCTCCGTGATCAGTTTCTTATGACTGATCTTGGTCCTCTTCGCTACTTTCTTGGGATTGAGGTTTCCTCCACTTCTGATGGCTTTTCTATCTCTCAGGAAAAGTATATTCAGGATCTTCTTGCTCGGGCTGCTCTTGCGGATGAGCGCACCATTGAGACTCATATGGAGCTTAATGTTAAGCTTCGTCCTACTGATGGTGATCCTCTTCCCGATCCCACTCGTTATCGCCATCTTGTTGGGAGTCTTGTTTATCTTGCTGTCACTCGTCCTGATATCTCTTATCCTGTTCATATTCTGAGCTAGTTTGTCTCAGCTCCTACCACTGTTCACTACAGTCATCTCCTCCGTGTCCTTCGTTATCTTCGTGGCACGATTACTCGTCGCCTTTTCTTCCCTCGTTCTAGCTCTCTCCAGCTCCAGTGCTACTCGGATGCTACGTGGGCGAATGATCCTACGGACCGTCGTTCACTTTCTGCTTACTGTGTGTTTCTTGGTGGTTCGCTTGTTGCTTGGAAGACGAAGAAACAGGTAGCGGTTTCCCGTTCGAGTGTTGAGGCTGAGCTGCGGGCTATGGCTTCGGTGACCCCTGAGGTGACCTGGTTACGGTGGTTGCTTGCAGATTTTAGGGTCTCTGTTACGACACCCACTCCACTTTTGTCAGACAGTACAGGTGCTATCAGTATTGCACATGATCCGGTCAAGCATGAGCTGACCAAGCATATTGGTGTTGATGCTTTTTATACACGTGCTCAGGTGCAGGATCAGGTTGTTGCTCTCCATTATGTGCCTTCGGACTTGCAGTTGGCAGATTTCTTTACAAAGGCACAAACCCGCGCACAACATGATTTCTTACTCTCCAAACTCAGTGTTGTGGATCCACCATGAGTTTGAGGGGGGGGTGTTAGAGTATATTTGTATATTGTAGTTTCCCCATATGTTAGGGGGTTTTCTGTATATTTACACCCGTACATGTACTATATATTCTGGCCTTTGGCCCTCTGGTAATACAAGCATCTATTACCCTAACAGAAAGAAAATCCCTCCACGTCGCTCTTTAGGGGGCGGCTGGGGCGGAAACCCTAGCCCCCTCCACCCATCGTCTCCTCTCTGATCTCTCCCACTGCCACCGGAGGACACCGGCGGTCAAAAGCCTTCGGTCGAAAATGGCGGGGCGGTCTTATCGCGTGGCGGCCTCTCCCCACGGGGAACCCTTCGGTCACATCGGTGCTTCTCTCCGGACGGTACGTTCATTACGACGAAGGTTGGGAACCGGGGCGGTGACCTCGGGAGGTGGTGTTGGTCCTCCCTTGGCGGATGGCAGCGGGGATCGTGTTTGCCGACCGGGTCGGGCACTTCTCCGGCCGCGTTGTGGCGTGGTGCTGTGGTGGAAGCGCGGTCGCATGGCCCTGCATCAACGGCGTGGTCGTGGCTCGTCTCCGGCGTGCTCGAAGTCATGACACCATCTGGCGGAGGCTTCAGGCGGCGCGGGTCACGTAAGGCTACCGGTCGTGCCTTCGGGCTGACAATCGGGTTTGGGGCGTCCAGTCCTGGTGGAGGCCAGCGGGCGGCATGGGAGGGGGGATATCGGCTTGGTTCTAATAAAGCCGGTGGTCCTAGGATTACTCTCTCTTCAAGACGTCAATTTGTTTGATGCATGTATTCACTGATCTGGCCGAAGTGTCGAGTTCTAGAAGGCTTTGCCGACAAACTCCCATGGGCGAATCATGCCTGGAGATTGCCGGATCGGATGGGATTTGGTTGCGCACAAACGTGTTTTTCTGACCATTTGGTTCCAGAGGGAGCGAGGCGAAGCTCTGCAGTCTGTTGCTATCGGGGGACATGTCTTTAGTTCCATGTTGAAGTCAGTATGCAGAGAATACATGGAAGCTGAGATATGAAGACAAGTAATGGTGCTCGAGTCCTGGTGGCGACGAGGAATTGACTTGGTGATTCGTGGCTTGTAGTAGCGGTATATGAAAATGGGGCGATAGCACGGAAGAAGTTCAGTGTCTAACCTTTCAGAGTGAAAATACAAGCTATGGACTTAATTGGTTGTGCCTGACAATGGTCTTGTTTAAGGTATTGTTTTGAGAGCGCGGATTTTTCTCCAGGTTGAAAACCTATGAGAAATGACCAGTCAACGAGAGCGCTTGTGCATTATTTTCTTCTTAGATGCGTCGCTTTTGGAGAAGTTAGATTTTAGGTGGTGTCTTGTGATGTTTGGTCTACTGTTACAACAAATAGATCACTGCAGCGAGACTTTTTTTGGTAATTCTTTTTTTTGTGTGCATCCATATTGCCATTAGAGCATTGCATTGTTGCAAAGACATGCGTAATTAGTGTCTTTACGATATTAATATATTCCCTTTTGTCCAAAAAAAAGGGCAATCTCCATGAAAATATGATGTCAAATTGTCGACCATTCCGTGGGCTAGCAAGATCCTGATCATCATGCCACCATGCAATCCAACATGGCTGCTTGACAATAAGCAAAAGTACAGACGCCCCAAGCCAGTGGCTGCAGTCCGCCAATTGGCTGCGAGCGATCCAGCTGCGGCATATTCTGTTCGCCCTTTGCGTACGTATCTGTACATAGAAGCATTCATCTGCGGCAGTGATCTGCCCCGAATTAAACATTCTTCCACTCGATATACATACATCCCTTTTGCTTATCATTCGGCGGTTGGGATCGTGGAGCAGATCGACCGGGTCCCGAATCCGCACGTATCCAGACTCGATTTTTCAACCTTCTGCGGCTGTGTGGTTAACTAACAGGACACGCCATGGAGTTAGGGCACGTAGTGGTTATCTTAAGCACACCACGCCTAGCTCATGCATGCTGTCCACAGTTTAAGTAATCTCTCTCTCCCTCTTTGTTGGACTTCCTGACGAGAAAGTCCACTTGCAGATGGAGTTCCAGTTGAGAGTCGTCACTCTGCTTCGATACGCGCTGTCTCGGTGCTGTCCTTGACGAGCGAAATGAACTGGCAATATTCTCAAGTAGCTAGGGGCAGCACCACATCAGCATGGGCATGGAACGATCGGTGCAGCACGCGGCCTCCACGCATCTGGCTGGCTCCCCGTTTCTTGGTTAGGTTGGTGAAAGGCCCGTGAAAGAATGTAAGGCCAGCTATGCCTTTTTTTTCGAGAATAATTAAGGCTAGCTAGTATGATTTTGTGTAGCTTGCCCGTACCTCTGGGCGGCACGTTCACACTTGTCGTTGAACTTCTTGTTAAGACACCCTCTGTTCCGAATTATAAAGTCACATGATGTTTTAAAAAAAAACACGATCTATCAAAAATATAAAAAAATACAAATAGGTTTTTGGGCCAGCTAGGGACAACTACAATCACTAGCGCGAGCCGAAAGACGCGCCACCGTCCGTGTGTGGTGCGGAAGTTCGCTGACACCGCGAAATTTCGAACGTCTCCTCGCGATCCAGGCAGGCTCCGTCCCAGGTACATGGTACATAAAACATTTTATTTAACCGTAAACAAATACAACACACACGGCTAAGCCGGACGGAATCGTCTGCTTAGTGGCAAAATATCCCCACCGATCCATCACTTGCAAACCGTGCTCCTATTTGCGATGATTTGTTAAGTTTTTTTCTTTTTCTATGCCTTTTCTCAAACGGTGAGTCATACATCAGGGTGTGCTTTTTCTGCCTTGTCTCAAATGGTGAGTCATAAATCAGGGTATGCTTTTTCTCAAATTCCATAAGACGCCTGCATAGCCTCTTCTACTTACTCCTCGTGCTACGTCGTTGGCGACAATGCAGCTTCCGGGGTGTGCGCTATAAATCCCCGCATCGCCACGCCCTCTTGACACACACCCTCTCTACGTTAGACACACTTCGATATGGCTCGCAATAATAAGACCACTCATCTTTCTTGCGTCTGCGACGCCGCCGACGCGGCGCCACCGTGTTGTGCAGACCTCTCCTGTGATGAAGAAGGAGCAAACATCTCTGGTTTGGGAGGAGGATCACCCCATCCCGCCGTCGGACCACGACGTAGGCTCCTCCCCCTCGCACTCGGCCGGCTGGTCCTCCTCTGGCGATAACTATGAAATCAATTTGGAGGAAGATGAGGACATGACAATTGCGAGGCCGGAAGATGATTTGCGGCAGCTCGAATGGTGGAAGGTCAGCGGCAGACCGAGGAGGAGGATGACGAGATGCTCGAGCAGTAGGCAGGGTTGCTAGAGTGCCACGTGAAGAAAGGCGAGGAAGATAGAGAGCGCGCGATGAAGGCCAGTTATGTCGGTGTTGTCAAGAAGGAGATCATCTATATTTCCTGTGACAATGAGAAATAGTAGCAACTTGCATATATTTGTAGCTTTATTGTTTCGCGCACAATTTATCATATATAAATTGTCTGTGATGCTTTTCTATATTGCGCACATTTATCCACAAATAAACTATTTGGGATTGTTTAAACCAAAGTTCCCCTCGCCTATAAAATGTCTCACATAATCTTTGCGCTGGCTGCCTCTCTCGTCCCTGCAATCCACCCTCGAGTACATCAACCTAGCACAGTGTTGGGGGTCCGGTAGACGCAAACATTTTTCTCTAGTTTATACCGTGTGTGATGTTTGGATGAGGATGATATTGAGATTGTGCGATGTGCATGACATTTGAAAAGCGCACACGGTGTAAGGTAGAAAAGGCACGTGGGACAACGAGCCTTCGCAAACGGATTTTTCGGAAAAAATGTGTGTATCTTTGGGCTCAATTGGGCATGACATATGTAAAATCGTACCATATTTCTCCTTTATATAAGGATAAGGACCACCAGCGACCACGTCTCGTCTCACTCCACTCGACAACCGCCACCCCTCTTTAGGACCACACAGTACACCGAATGCAGATGACCTCGCCACAAACTTCTTTGCCATGTACTCCTACCTACCCGTGCGCTCGATGGCCGGCGGGTGTTGGTGATAACGCCAGTCAAGTTGGCTCGTGCTAGCCAGCTAGCTCCACTGTCATCATATGCCTGGAGGTATGTGTTGTTACCCTACATTATTAAGTTATATATAGTACGGATCTACCATGTAAGCATAGTTAGAAATGCCGTATCTATTTGAATATTGTCTTAGGATTGTGTGTTCGTTTTTTATACACATTATCACGGTTAGTAAGGTCGGATTCATTAGAATATTATGTTAGGATAGGTGTGTATGGTAGCTTGATGTATATCTTATATTGTATTGCAGGATTTGATTGTCTTATAGCTTGATGTGTTCCTTAATGTCATTATGACATTGCGTTGTTGCAGAGGCTGGGTGTAATAGGTACCTCCGCGATATTAATATATTCCCTTTATCGAAAAGGATTTGATTGTTAGATATATATGTTATATTGTATGACTCGATTTAATTGTTAGATCTATTGAACCTGCAGTTGCACTCAACGTTCTATTTCACTACTTTCATTAACAATTAACTATGTGGTTTCTTATGTGTGCAATGATCTATTTTTTCTATCTTTATGTGTTTGCTTATGTGTGCAATGATCTATCTCCGCCACTACTTCATGTAGTTATTTATGTGTGCAATCATCATCTTATTATAGGAATGATATTTTGGTGACACTGCATAGGATTTTTACTTCCTTAACCTCGCCATAACACTTCTGAGTAAGAATATAAATCATTTAAACTTGCATTTATTTATTTATTTCTATTTCGTCTATGTTTATGTTAGAACTCCAAAGATAACTTTGTATATACGACTCAAGTTGTGCCATGCACTTTAGGAAGTTAACCACTTTATCTAGATTAGGGCCAATAGAGTGAAGAAAATCTTTTTGATAATGCAGCAGTTTTAAGGATACTAGTAAGTATCTATGCTTAGACAAGTAAATCGATCTATTTTTCTTTAGCATGTCACTAATTCACTTCTCTATTTCTATGGAAAAAATCTTGAGAAGCATTCCAATCCACATGCTATGCTTCCAACCGTCGCTATTGTGATGTTCTTTAGCACTGTATAAAGCACTTTTTATTAAGAATGCCCTATGCAATATTACCATAATATCACGAAGGTGCCGAGAATATTACCCTAAAGGTTCTCAACAAATGGGGTATTACCAGGTATGGTGTGGAAGATCATGCCAGCAGGACATGCCATGACGACAACACATAACCAAGAAATTGTTGGAGATATGCCCAAGAGGCAATAATAAAGTGGTTATTATTATATCTTTATGTTTATGATAAATGTTTACATCCCATGCTATAATTGTATTAACCGGAAACATTAATACTTGTGTGTTTTGTAAACATAAAAGAGTCCCTAGTAAGCCTCTTGTTAAACTAGCTTGTTGATTAATGGATGATCATGGTTTCCTGATCATGGACATTGGATGTCGTTAATAACAAGATCATATCATTAGGAGAATGATGTGATGGACACACACCCGTAGTAAGTATAGCATAAGATCAAGTCATTAAGTTCGTTTGCTATAAGCTTTAAAATACATAGTAACCTAATCCTTCGACCATGAGGTTATGTTAATCACCATCACCGGATGGGTACTTTGATGACATCAAACACCGCTTCATAACTGGGTGGTCATAAAGGTGTCATTGGGTATTCTGAAAGTATGTGTTGAAGCGCATGGACCAAGATTGGGATTTGTCCATCCATATGACGGATAGATATACTCTAGGCCCTCTCGGTGGAATGTCATCTAATTAGCTTGCAAGCATGTGATTAGGTCACAAGGGATGACATATCACGGAACGAGTAAAGAGTACTTATCAGTAACGAGGTAGAACTAGGTATGGAGATGCTGACGATCAAGCCTCGGATAAGTATAATATCGCGAGACAAAGGGAATTGGTTTCGTATGTAAATGGTTCAATCGATCACGAAGTCATTGTTGAGTATGTGGGAGCCATTATGGATCTCCAGGTCCCGCTGATGGTTATTGATAGGAGATGTGTCTCTGTCATGTCTGCATATTCACGAACCGTAGGGTGACACACTTAACGTTCGAAGTTTTTTTAAGTAGATATGGAATGTACGTTGGAGACCGAATGTTGTTCGGAGTCTCGGAATGGATCCAGGACATCACGAGGAGATCCGGAATGGTTCGGAGAATAAGATTCATATATTGGGGATCATTTTCTGAGTCAGGAAATGTTCAGGAGTATTTGTATGAGGGTTCTAGAAGGTTTCGGAATGTTCCGGAAGGTTCTGGAAGGTTTCTTGGAGTTTGCTTGAAAACCAAGGAAGGGATCAAGGAGTCCTGGTGGGTCAAGACTAGGAGTCGTGGGGGAGGAGGACTCCTCCCCCACTCCCCAATCTGCCGGCCTAGAGGAAGGGGAGTCCTACAAGGACTCCCCCTCCCATGGCGCCTCACCCCCCTTATAATAGAGGGGCAGGGGCGCCCCCTCCACCCTTGCTCCCACAACTCCAATCTCTGCCGCCTCTCTCCTCCACCTTTCTTCTGCACAGGCATAGGCGAAGCCCTGCAGAATTCTCTACTCCACCACCACCACCACGCCGTCGTGCTGCTGGGATTCCGTGGAGAAGATCTACTACCTCCGCTGCTCGCTGGAACAGGGAGAGGAAGGTCTGCTTCGACTCCGCACGTGTGACCGACTGCGGAAGCGCTGCCGAAACGCGGCGCCGAAAGGATCGTACACTTGACCGACTACGACACGGAATCTAATCACGTTAACGCTTTCGGATCTACAAGGGTTAGTTCCCATCTATCTCGTTGCTCATGTATAATAGATTAGATCTTGGCTTTTATCTAGATTAGATATGGGTTTTGTTCGTTCTTGCGGTAGAAATTTTTTGTTTTCCATGCTACGAACCCATCAGTGGTATCAGAGCCGTATCTATGCGTAGATCTGTTGCACGAGTAGAACACAATGTTTTTGTGGGCGTTGATGCTTTTGTTGTCGGTGTCTTAGCGTGTACTTTGCATCTTGCGGCATGGTGGGATGAAGCGGCTCGGGCTAACATTACATGTCATCGCACATGAGACTTGCTCCACGCTTGACGTGCAACTTGCTTTGCACAAGTGGCTTTGCGGGTGTCTGTCTCTCCCACCATAGTTAAGATTCAATTTACAATGAGCATCTGACAACACTTGTATCAATGTTGTGGTCCTTGTTCGTAGGTAAGATCGGTCTTATGCGAAAGCCCCAAACCACGTAAAACATGCAAAGAAAATTAGAGGCGTCTAACTTGTTTTTGCAGGGGTTTTGTGATGTGATATAGCCATTATGTGATTATGATTATATTTGATGTATGCAATGATCCTTATTGTAATATGGCAACCGGAAGGAGCCTAATGGTTGTCTTTAAATTTTGTTTAAGACTTGTGTGTCTATTCATCATGTAATAGCTTTATTCCAAGTAGTTGTAATAGTTGCTGTTGGTGATGGACAACCATGAAGCGGCGCCACGGACCTTGACGCCACGCTTGTGATGATGGAGCTCATGTCCATGCTTTGAAGATGGAGATCAAAGGCACAAGAAGAAAGGCCATATCATATCACATATTATGAATTGCCTGTGATGTTAATCCTTTATGCATCTTGTATTGCTTAGATCACGACGGTAGCATTATAAGATGATCCCTCTCACTAAATATCAAGTAATAAAGTGTTCATCCTTAGTTGGCAACGTTGCTAAGACTCGTCGTTTCGAAGCATCTCGTGATGATCGGGTGTGATAGACTCTACGTGTGCATACAACGGGTGCAAGCCAGATTTGCACATGCGGAAACTAAGGTTAACCTTGACGAGCCTAGCATGTACAGACATGGTCTCGGAACACGGAATACCGAAAGGTAAAGCATGAGTCATATGGATGATATGATGAACATGTTGATTGTTCGCCTTTAAAGCTACATCATCTCACGTGATGATCGGACTTGGTGTAGTGGATTTGGTTCGTGTAATCACTAAAACAACTCGAGGGATGTTGTTTTGAGTGGGAGTTCATTTGTAATTTGGATTAGTCGAACTCAATTTATTATAAACACAATCAAAAGTGAATTTGCATAGTTTGTTGTAGTCATTGGCATCCGTTCACCACCTTACGCTTAGTTATAGTTGAGATAGTGGAACTATAGAAATTCTGGATATTTACTTTACGAACTGGTATCGTATTGTTTTGAATGTCAATTTAAAGTTTATAAGTCCTATTGCAAACTTTCAGCAAACTCTGTTTACTCCATGAAGTTTAATAAGTAGTATTAAATCAAGAGTAAGAATTCCAATGTTAGTATCTAATATATCATGTTTGCCTCCATGATTCTTGATACTCAAAAGATTGTTTTTAATATCAAGTTTATCTAAGAGCTGAAAGCAATGTTTCAGAAACCATCATATGTGAAAGGTATTGCGATATCTAAAACAATGTGTTGGTTACAACATGATAGAGTATACGTCCTCATATTTGATGAGAATTTGTGAAGGTTGGAGACGCTAGTCGTCCTAATCCTCCAAAGTTTTTTGAAAAAGAAACATTATACTCGCAATTCACCTTTATAAGCTATAGCAGCTTGATCATGAAAGTTGTCATGATAAGGATGAATAAGAGATGTAAGTAAAATGTTTACTATACTAAAAGATTACTAAAGAATGGAATTTTGAAAGAATGCCAAACATTTGATGAAGGTGATCCACTTCAAAGTGCAAGTCCAAAGGTATTGGTATTTGACTATACACACTTTGTACTATGTGTCATGTGAATGACACCACTATTGATGTTGATAGATTCTTTTAAAAGAAAAGGAATTGCTGAAAGAGAATCTATAAAATATTTGGCAGAAAATAAAAGGTTGGAGATGTCCAACTTAGGCATATAGAAGATATACATGTTATGGTTGTATTCCTTGCTTGTTAAACAATGTGGTTCTCCGGTATTGGATACCGAATTGGTTGGTATGAAGTGTCATACAGGACAACACAATTCATGAACTGCGATGGCCTAAGTAACTAGCAAGAGAAAATGTGATGATGTTCATCGAAAACAAACAAAGGGTTGTTGTGTTGCTCGTTAACATCAAAGCTTGCCTTCAAGATTTGTTTCAATAATTTTTATTTTGATCAGGTATTATGACGACAAAAGGTTGTTCAAATAATTACCGTATTCCATAATAGATGGATGATATACAAGTCTGGTTGGAGAAATAACGACCATAAAACTAATGCTAAAATGTCGCAAGACAAATGATTGAAAGATCACTTGCGAAGTGACATCGCCGTTTAAATTATATTGAAAGGGATACATGAAGAAACTCCATATTGATGGATTTTTGGAGTCTTTGATTTGGATCAAGTGACGCTTGTGATACTTTCCTAGAGATAATTAAAACTCCGTTCGTAGGCCAAAAGAGGAACAGACGACTAACTGGAATTTGTACATATTGATGTATATAGTCCATTATGTATAGTCGTGGGCGATGGATTTCAACTTCATATGCTTTCTCCGAAGATTTGAGTGAGTATATGTATATACTTACTCAATAAGGAAGAAGGATGAAACATTTGAAAAATGTTCAAAGACTTTCAAGATGAAGTGGAAAATCATTGTAACAAGAAAATAAAAGAGTTTATGATTGGATCATAAAGAAAGATGTTTGAGTTACAAGTTTAGCAAAACACCTAAGATTTGAGGAATCGTTCCATGGATTTGCATTTCCCAAAACACCATAGGAGTATGGAGTATTCGAGATATGTAATGAAACCTTGTTTTACATGGTAAGATCAAAGGTGTCATTTATAAAACTGCCATTATATTTTAAAGATTAAAGATTTAAGGACTACCGCTTTTACACTGAAAAGAGCTCCATCGTGATCCATTGAAATGACACCATATAAGTCATGGTTTGGGATAAAACCCGAATTGTATTTTCTTAAATTTTGGTATGTTATGCATAAGTAAAATGTTTACAACTAAAGTCGGATAAGCACGTCTTTGTAGGTTATCCCAAAGAATTTGTTGGGAATTTATCCATAACACTAAGGACAAAAGAGTTTGTTACTTGGAACGTCAAGTTTCTTGAGAAGGAATTTTTCGTGAAAAGTTAAGTGGGAGGACAATAGAACTTTGATAAGGTTGTTGAACCTTAGCTATATGTGCTAAGTAGCGCAGCGCCGGAAAGTGTCCCGGTGACGGCCACAATGCTCATGGCTCTCGTGATTACAGAAGGTGTGATCTCGGAGATTAGAGTTCCTATAGAACCATGTGGGTCGGTAAGAATCAAATAGTAAGATTTGATAAGCAAGTCGTTATTGTTTTGACAATGATGTACCGACTACATGCAAAGAAGCGATGATGGGCCCTGACTCCATAAAATGACTAGAAGTCATGGAATCCGTGATAGCATCCATACACGAGAAATCAAGTTTTTGAACTTTGAAGACCCTCCGGAAAGGCGTGAAGCTCATCGGTCGTGTTTGGATCTATAAAGAAATAGACATGGATGTTTCAAATCTATGAAATAGTCAACATGTCGGAAAGAGTTTACGACAATATTCAAGGAATTGACTATGATAAGATTTGATCTTTCATAGCGATATTTAGTCTGGACGGATTAATGTAGCAACCACTACATATATTTTGGTATATGGTAGTTGAACAAACAAAACAAGTTCTTCTAATAGAATGGTTACCTAGGACGTGTAAATGACACGATCCAAAGGGTTTTGTCAATTCAAAGGATGCTAAAAGAGTATGCAAAAAATTCAATGGTTGAAGTAAGCATAGCGGAGTTGGAATCTTCACCATGATGAAACTGCTAAAAGAGTTTAAATTCATCGGAGATGATGAAGATGCTTGCATTTGCAAGAAATTAAGTGGGAGCGCTGAGACATATTTCTAATACATTATGTAGAGGACATATTGTTGATTGGAAATGATGTATCTTGTATTGACACAGGTTAAGAATTTCATTTTGATGAAAGACTTAGGCATAACCCAAGAATTAGGCATCAATGTCTATATGGATAGATTGAGGCGCTAATATGGTTTTACCAAATGTACATAGATAAGATGTTGAATGAGTTCAATATGGAAACAACAAGAAAGGTTCTTGACGCACGGAAAGGACTGAATCAAGATTCAAGTGTGTTGACACGAGATTCAAGTGTTTTGACACTTGGTGAAATCGCAAGAATATTTTGATCAATCATTCTTTAAGATGTACACATCCAGATATGTCCTATGCTCTAAATGTTATGAGCATATACCAGAATGATTCATAAGATGATCATTGGACAATAGTAAAGATATTCTTATGAACTTTGGAAGAACTAAGAATATACCATGTATAAGTGACAAATAGTTAAAGGTAGTTCATTGTAAAGCGTTACATTGATACTGATTTTGTCACAAGATACAAATTAAATTTATCTCAATTTAAACTATGGGTGGCACAATATAATGGAAAGGATGTTCCATGATGGATTTGGATGAGTTCCAAAGTTGAGATATTGTGACGGATACTACAACAAAAGGCTAAGTATATAAACTGCTATAGTAGCAGCAAAGGAGGGCATTTGTGTTAAGTAGTTTGTTATCAAACTAGGTGTGGTTCAAAGTGGGCTAATACTATGAAGATATATTGTGTGACAATAATATCAACATATTTTGAGCCGAAGGAACTAAAGGTCTCACCAAAGGACCAAATTTATACAATGCCATCTCATTGGATATGAGTAATGCGTAGAGACGCAAGGACATGCAAATACACACGGACCTGGAAGTGTAAGATCCGAAGATTATGTTTACCACTAGAAATAGTGTCTATACAACACCAGAAAGCCATAGGTGTTGAATGCCAAGTTTTTAACTAGATTATTGACTCTAGTGCAAGTGGGAGACTGTTGGAGATATGCCCAAGAGGCAATAATAAAGTGGTTATTATTATATCTTTATGTTTATGATAAATGTTTACATCCCATGCTATAATTGTATTAACCGGAAACATTAATACTTGTGTGTTTTGTAAACATAAAAGAGTCCCTAGTAAGCCTCTTGTTAAACTAGCTTGTTGATTAATGGATGATCATGGTTTCCTGATCATGGACATTGGATGTCGTTAATAACAAGATCATATCATTAGGAGAATGATGTGATGGACACACACCCGTAGTAAGTATAGCATAAGATCAAGTCATTAAGTTCGTTTGCTATAAGCTTTAAAATACATAGTAACCTAATCCTTCGACCATGAGGTTATGTTAATCACCATCACCGGATGGGTACTTTGATGACATCAAACACCGCTTCGTAACTGGGTGGTCATAAAGGTGTCATTGGGTATTCTGAAAGTATGTGTTGAAGCGCATGGACCAAGATTGGGATTTGTCCATCCATATGACGGATAGATATACTCTGGGCCCTCTCGGTGGAATGTCATCTACTTAGCTTGCAAGCATGTGACTAGGTCACAAGGGATGACATATCACGGAACGAGTAAAGAGTACTTATCAGTAACGAGGTAGAACTAGGTATGGAGATGCTGACGATCAAGCCTCGGATAAGTATAATATCGCGAGACAAAGGGAATTGGTTTCGTATGTAAATGGTTCAATCGATCACGAAGTCATTGTTGAGTATGTGGGAGCCATTATGGATCTCCAGGTCCCGCTGATGGTTATTGATAGGAGATGTGTCTCTGTCATGTCTGCATATTCACGAACCGTAGGGTGACACACTTAAGGTTCGAAGTTGTTTTAAGTAGATATGGAATGTGCGTTGGAGACCGAATGTTGTTCGGAATCTCGGAATGGATCCGGGACATCACGAGGAGATCCGGAATGGTCCGGAGAATAAGATTCATATATTGGGGATCATTTTCTGAGTCAGGAAATGTTCCGGAGTATTTGTATGAGGGTTCTAGAAGGTTTCGAAATGTTCCGGAAGGTTCTAGAAGGTTTCTTGGAGTTTGCTTGAAAACCAAGGAAGGGATCAAGGAGTCCTGGTGGGTCAAGACTAGGAGTCGTGGGGGAGGAGGACTCCCCCCACTCCCCAATCCGCCGGCCTAGAGGAAGGGGAGTCCTACAAGGACTCCCCCTCCCATGGCGCCTCACCCCCCTTAAATAGAGGGGCAGGGGCGCCCCCTCCACCCTTGCTCCCACAACTCCAATCTCTGCCACCTCTCTCCTCCACCTTTCTTCTGCACAGGCATAGGCGAAGCCCTGCAGAATTCTCTACTCCACCACCACCACCACGTCATCGTGCTGCTGGGATTCCGTGGAGAAGATCTACTACCTCCGCTGCTCGCTGGAACGGGGAGAGGAAGGTCTGCTTCGACTCCGCACGTGTGACCGACTGCGGAAGCGCTGCCGAAACGCGGCGCTGGAAGGATCGTACACTTGACCGACTGCGACACGGAATCTAATCACGTTAACGCTTTCGGATCTACAAGGGTTAGTTCCCATCTATCTCGTTGCTCATGTCTAATAGATTAGATCTTGGCTTTTATCTAGATTAGATATGGGTTTTGTTCGTTCTTGTGGTAGAATTTTTTTGTTTTCCATGCTACGAATCCATCAGAAATATTCCTACATCTCTCTCATTTGTATAGATATCAACTGGATCTATGTCGAAATACATGTATATATGTGATGTGTGAAATGTGCTAATGTATTTGCATGAAATATTGAGTTATGGGTTGTTGGGTACAACTTGTGTACATCTGCAACACGTTTCTGCTGGTATCACTTGTTGCTGCATAGCTAATCCATGTGGGATGCTTGAACTAATCATACAGATGGACTAAAAAACCTTATTTCAACACATACGTTGCAGACAAATTAGCCGTTTTCAAACCTTGGGTCTGTTGAAGGTTGAGCATACCAAACCGTGTGTGAAGGCCCTAACTATCGCAAATGATCAACAAAATGAAATCGTTTGAGAAAGACCAGCCCTTCGAACACAGTTTGATGAACTGTGTGCGTAGTAGAGGCTCATCGCCCACCCACGTGTAGTGATGGTTTGATTCATCATGTGTGAAAGGTGATTTCTACCGTGTGTGAAGGCTCGATCTGTACTAGTGGTAGTAGAGCTTGTTGTAACAAACATATGGGAAGTCGTCGAGCTAAGCCCGCGAAGAACCATCATACCATGGTAACAATCATCGCTAGTGATGACAATAGTAGATTGGAAGAAACTGACATAAAATAACACCAACGCATGCGAAAATGGACCAAATCCTATGAGATCCGCCGGACACATACTCCACATGTCCTCTGTCGGTGTTAGATGCACCATAGGAGCAAGGATAGATCAGGGGAATCTTATTCTAACTTCAGGATGTAGCCTCTTGAAATACCATATGTGCCCCCATGTGTGGTTTTGGTGATTAATGAGAATCTCTATGGACTAATGATTGGATTGAGTTACACTTGGAGGAATTGTCTATTGGCATCGCTTGAATCGTATGTTCGCTCAAGGTTGCAAGAAGAAGAAAGTGAAGAAGAATAAGAAATTAATAAGGAGTTATTCAAGGTGTGATCCGAAGAATGGTTGTAGATAAGAAGATACAAGGTTGATCAAGACGAATTGAAAAGAGTGTATTTGAGTGGATCATCGCCAAAGAATATATGAAGTGCAAGTGCAAGACAAGACATCTCGAGAAGATCTTCTGCTTGAAGTTTCCATTCCATATGGTGATCAATGATGTGTGAATATGTTCCTAAAGAGAGTCTCTCACATAGGAGTATGGGGGAGCAATTAACAAATCGTCATCAAGTAAGCGCGAGTGAGCGCAATCAAGAAATATGTTCCATCTTGTAGCGGTCAAGATCTTCAACATCAAGCTCAAGTGGAATGTGCAAGGCAAAAGTTTGATCTTTATAGGTTTTCGTTTTTACTGGTCTCATGTTGTTAGTGGGGAGACCGGATTATAGGATCCATAGACATACTATCAAGAGGGGCTCTCTAGTGAGTAACTTGATTGTATCGTTCGGAGGGAGATCAAACCTTTGCATAATTGGAATCATGTTTCTTAGTTGTTATTTGTATCTTATACATGTGATATTTAGATATTGTGGTTATCTTCATAACAATCTCTAAATCATCAAAAATAGGTTTCATATGTATATCTTATTGTGTTTTTTATATTGACAACTTTACCTTTTCATCTCTTTTACATAGGTCAAACCTTTCACCATTTTTTATCCTGCTTTGTTGTACTATGATGTTTCTATGTATGAAGTCGTAGATCTCTTTGTCTTCATTCCAATGAGCCCAATTTCATCGAATTTGGAGTCCATATGCAAAAGTTATGGTGTTTTCAATTTTTGTCTTCTACCTCGCCGGAGTGGTTCGACCCTTAGTTCGGTCGGCCAGAGTGGTCTGACCCGAGTCCGACCTGGATATTTTTCTCGTGGATTCCTTGTCGAACCTTGCCCCGGAGTGGTCTAGTGGCATAGTCCCGCCGGCTAGAGTGGTCTGGTCGACCCGGAATGTCCAGCACTACAGTTTCATTTTGCAACGGTTGGATTAGGTGGGGATCTATTTAAGGGTCCCCGCTGCCTCTCCCTCCCATGATTCGTGCATCCATCTGAAAGAAAGGAGAGAGGAGATCTAAATCAATCTCTCCTCTAAGTGAGGGAACATCTTGGGATCTAGATCTTAGAGTCTTGCGTGGATTTTCTCTTGTGCTCTTCCTCTCTTATTCCTCCAATAGGTTTTATAACGTTGGTGAAATTTGAAAGTGAAGGACTTCCTTGATTCAGTTTAGGGTCGACACAATCTAATTTGTTCCGTCACATATTTTAGTGTGTTTGTTCACTCATTTTTTTATGTACTCTATGTTAATATGTTCAAAACATCTTATAGTCTAGAACAAAATGTAAGTATATACGCATGCACATGACTGACTACTTGTAATTAGGTGTATATGTTGCATCGGAGGTGGCTTGGCGTATATATGATCAATATTACTACTTTGATCAAGAATATATATGTTATAATGTATTGATAATAAGGGATTCTGTGTCACAATCTATCAAGCGCAATGTGTATATATATTTTTGGATTTATGTAGATTGTGAATTTGCCTAAACACCTTTCACGGAAAAAATTGGCTAACCATTTCTCCCTATTTTGTGGTACTTTTCTGCAAGGTTATAACATAAGTTTAGCATGACATTGTCCAGCAACTTCAACTAAGTTGTAATCATAAATGTCGTAAGTGCTCATGAAAATGTGAGCGGAATAGTGGTCCCGAAACAACTTTAACATGGGGGTGTAAGAAGTCAATCGCCAATAATATTAAACACAACCTAGAAAGAGTATAAGAAAATATAAGTTACTCAAAGAGATGGTGTGATGCAGCTTGCCTTCACTTTTTTTACATTTTTTGCAAAAGAATTACCTTTTATCTAAATACCAAACTGACTATGTATAATCATTTACAACAAAATACATGTAGGTGTGTTTGTTGAGTCTACATCGCCAATGACTTTGATAATATGTCAGAGACGAAATAGGTAATTGAAACCATTTCAAATTAATACCAAGAATCCAACAAATTATACAATTCAAAACTTCCTACTATATTCAAGAGTGTGCTTGCCATAGTTTCATAATAATAAATGTCTACAACTAAAATAAATCATTATTTTGAACAAACCTCTTAAGTTCAGTTCAATCACCATTTCTAGTTAAAAGTATGTATAATATAATGTACAATGTGTTTAGAGGCATCTTACCGAGGTTGAAGAATTATAATTCAACCTAACTTAAAATTATTAAACTATTTAAAGAACTTCAAATGCAATTAAATTTAAACTAGTAATTCAAGATACATATAAGATCAGGAATTTGGTAGTGTATCTTTGATTAAATTTAACATTATGTACAAATAAGTGTTACCGAAATGTGTCAAGCATTTCTAACATTTTTTATTTGATGTGCCATTTGAATCATCTTGCATGTACACCCGAGAAGTAGGTAGTCTTGTCAGAATGGAGAAAATATTTTAAGAGGTCATTTTTCTCATTTAGCTTTAAACCCTGGAAAATATGAAAATAAAATCTTCAAATGGGACCTTATCATAGTGGAAGTTGCATATGTTCAAGCCCAACGGTCCCAAACCAGGGTTCGGCAGTGGGGAAGTAACCACTCTTTCTACCTGACATGATCCTTGCGGAATCAAAAACAAGTCTTTTAGACAATATGGAGCCAAAAACAAGTCTTTTAGACAATATCCATAATTGGCTTGTTTCTCGAAATTGACCAATCGAGAAAAGGGTAGGACTGGAATTGCCCTATAAAAATGTCAATATATCAATTGTATACTGTTCTATATGTTGATATATAGCCGTTCTTGTTGCGAAATTGTTCGTAAAATCTAGGTAGAAAATTGGCATAAAAAACAACATGTATATGAAGGTAGAAGATGCGGGTTCGGGCTCCACAATCCATAACTAGGACTCCATGAATGGGGAAATAACCACACTTGCCACCTGGCTATCTTGGAGGGTGGGGGTTGTTCCGGGCAGTTTTATGATTAATTGTGGGTACATAAACATTTTGTTGATATATATATCCCCCCAATTTTATGTAGAATCCCCTTGATTAATTTGTTATTCTTCAGCCACTAGCCTTGCATAGTTATGTAGAAGAGCACAATGGCACTGCAGTTGCAGCTTGGGAAGGCGCAAGAGACATGCACGAGTCGCCACTAGTTCCGATGCTTCTCCACTCTAGTTCGGCCTCACTGCATGATTTGGATCTAATTCTACACGGACGATTAATAAATAAACCAGTGGAGAGGCCCATTTCTTATGTGTTCGCTGTTTATCATGTTACTCACGGTACGGCACTGGGGCCACTTGTGTTGTACGTGCGCGTCCCCCGCTGTTTCGTGCTCATACGGACGGAGGAACGATCTGTACCCATAAGCGCCCAGGAACACGTACGCATGTTGCAAGGTGCATGCATTGGCGGTGGTGGCATCTAGTGCCCGGTGCATAAATAAAATACTCTATAAAAAAGTTAGTAAACAAAAATGGCTGGGAAAACAAACGAAAATTAGCATTTTCGTCTGCCTGCTCCAGCAAGAATTGCCAGGAAGGACATAAAGAACTGCGTGTATTCTGGCTGTTCTCCTTCCTCAACTTGGAACACCTGCCGCAAAAAGTTCAGACAGTAATCGTGGCGTTCTCCTTCTTGTAGGGTGCTTTGGTTAACAAGGCATCTAACGGGAAGCTCGTGTATAAGAATCCTGGGAACGGATGGACAACCACAGAACACCACCAGCCATGTCCTCGAATCTATTTGGCACATCGGACGAATTTACGCGTGGAATGCAGCGTTTTTTGGGGACCGCTTCTGCTGATGTTTCCAGGAAGATTCAGAGATAGGATTGATCTGATATATATTCTGTTAAAAAAAAGCTGTTCTTCTGGGCTGGATTCAGGCTAGCAATCTGGATATAATAGCAGAGGTAATCCACATAATACTGTATGCCCTGCTAGCTGGTCGAATAGTACACCATCACTAATGAGGCCTAAAGTAACAGCCAAGAAAGGAAAGAGACGTACTGTTCAGGCTCAGAAAGTAGTTTTAAGTGGTGACTCATACTACCAGGTACCCTTTGCCATCACAGCTTGGCGTGCCGATGAATATTCAACCATTTGTCTTGTGATAAGAACGTAGGCCACGAACCACAATGTACTTTGCATTGTTATACAGTACTGTATGTTAGTTCAGCAGCTGCAAGTAATGGCAGGTAAACTGCTACATACCTCTCCCATTCCACTTGAAATAGGCTGAAATAATGAGATCTCACTCTGGATGGAGCAAGGTAAGGTGCACTGCTAGGTAGGGGTGGATAGAAAAACCGATAACCGAAAAACGAACCTGAAAAGACCAAAACCAAAATCGAATAGACCGATTAGAGAATTGGATAGCAAATTTTAAAAACCAAATTTAATTTGGTTAGTTCGGTCATTAGTTTCCGCTACCCGAATGGACCGAACGGACCGAAACTTACGTGAGCGTGGCCTAGTCACAAAGCCTAAGTTGCTCATCACTATAGATTTATCTTCCTCGACTGAGCCAAATATGGTATTGTTGACTATTAATTCGCGCATTGATATGAATTGACAAAGTGCATTATATTTTCAAATTACAACTGAAATTGTACCTTTTTTTACGAAATATTATCCAACTTTTATATTTGATAATATCTACCACACAATTCGGTCATGACCGAACCGAACCGAATTATCGGGTACCCGTATTTGTCGGGTAATAAAAATAATAAGTAAATTTCGGTCTTCATTTTTTAAAGACTAATTCTAAAATAGACCAAATATAAAGACTAAATTTTTAGGGTTTAGGGTTGGTCATGACCGAACGTCCACCCCTACATGCTACGCACGCCCTGGGCAAAGAAATCAACAAACCCATCGTCTGACACGTACTCGAGGGGGAGAGCAGAATAATCCATGGACTGGCGACATACCGGGCGGCAATACTTCGCTGTTTTTTCCTCCATGGATTCTTAACCAATTCTAGCCAGCTCTCAACAGCCATTGCGGAACCGATCAGAACAGTAGCTCATCCGCCGCAAACCCGTACGTGTACCCAAGAGAAAGGAATGTTGTACGGTCGTCTCCTCACACTATTAAAATGTCTAGACATGACCCATGTATTATTAGGTCTAATATAATCCATTAATCCAAGTTGTCTCCAGTGTATTACTCCTACTCGGATTAATGGTGGATTTGCATCTCTTGCCATGGAACGTACGAAATTAGTAAATGGTGGTTCGATTTACACATTAATAAGCACGATAAAATCTACTTCTCCCGAGGACATTGACACGGATTTCATAGGTTGAGTTTTCTAACTACAAATACAAGAGAGAAAAAAGTGACAACAAACATGTACAACACACAAACAAGCAAGTCACCATCACTCTCTCTACTCGCCAAACCCTTTCTAGGCGCACCACGCCGCCACCCCTTCTCCGCAAGCAGATTCCCTCCTCCACTGGCTCACGCGGTTTGGGATTGTGGGGCGGTCCTGATCTACCGAATGGAGCTTTAGTTATTCCCGCATTGGGGTTTTCACAGGCCAACGTAGCAGTGATCCGTTTCTTGTGGCGATGGTGTCGATTGAGCGGATAAATTTTCCTCGAGTCTCTCCACATCAGTGGCGTCAGTTGCTTTAACACCGACTGTACTAGCGTAGATTCCTGCTTGTCTCTCTAGCGAGTGAGCATAAATTCCTACCGGCCTCTCTAAACGATGAGATTGGGGTTTGCAGGTTTGTCGGCGTGATAGCAACGAGGCTTCTCTTTGCGCTTTGATCCTCTGGCCTCCTCTTTGTCATGTTGGCGTGGCCTTCCATGCATGTTCGAGGCCAATGCGTGTTTTTGGACATTAGGATCTTTGATATGTGGATCTTCTGCAGCAATGGCTTCGAAGGTTTTTTCTCTAGGACGTTGGTCCAGCAGGGTTGTGGCCTTGATGACTTGTCGCCCACAATAAAAAATGACATGTTGGCTCCGACGATGGAAAGGATGCAAGAGTGGCACAACCCGGCCGGGGAGAGGGGGGGGAAGAAGGTGATCGCCCCTCAAGGTCCTCGATGTATTTTATTTATTTATTTAGGGGTGTTAGTGGTGCTTGCTTGATCAATAGATCTGAGATCTTTTTGAAAAATAAAAAGAAAACACTTTTAGAAAGGATGTCACACAAGTGCATCAATAGTGTCCGATGAAGTAGGGCGAATGCGAGATAAAGATGATTTTCATATTGCAAGATACATTGTACATATGAATTAATTGTGTGTTCAAACGGGACGCATCAAAACAAACCAACCTATTACCACGGCCACCGAGCCTCCTATATGAGAAGGTGGTAACGTAATAGCAGGAGCGCTTGAAGATAGAGGACGAGGTTGGAAAAAAATTAGACATGAGGGACAATACCATTTTTTGCACGTCCAACTAAGAATGTTACACATTTGACATGAAATACAACACTTTCATCACTAAGGAGAATATTTGTGGGTCTCATTGTTACCATATCTAATGATAAACTTTAGGCCACATATTTTTGCCAAGATTATGGTCCCAATACTCAGTTATAGATTTTTGATAGAGAGTATTAATCTGAAGATGATACAATTACACCCGGTATGTGGAACGATCAACATCAAGAGCAAGTCGAAACATCAAGAGAGCACACAACAAACTCATAAAAAGTAAAAAAAATAACGTGAAACAAAAGTGCCACGCTAAATGGGAAAAAGCACAGATCCATGGCATTAACCACCATTCTAGGCAACACACTAGACATGAGCTCCAAAAGCAATTCCTTCGGGAGGGAAAGACACATATGTGTCATCATCGTCGGACCCGCCAATAAAGACTAAGTCATGGGTTTTCATCCTAGAAACTAGGTTTGAGCAATCTCTATGCAATGCCTTCAACAAGGTAACAATGCCTAAGCAGTAAGCATCGATATTGCAAGGTGCAACCAACGAAGGCAAGTTCATGGATTTTCACCTAAAGCTCAAGATTAGTACTCAGGGAGCACCACCAAACCTTACCCAACCAGTATTGCCACCTCCACTTGCCTCCACCTTCATACCTTGTAGCCGTGACGAAGCCAAACTCAAAAAAACGCTCATATGCTTGCATATATGACCATGTTTCTTAATGTTAGATCTAAGTAATTAAGATCCGATTTGGTTCACTGAATCATAACACCCATGCATCCACCGATACATCCACAATTCCTCTGAGCCTGGCTAACCACCTTATGGTCCAATTGTGCTCCTCTACTAGATGTTGCAGCACAATCGGTCCTTCATCAAACGAAGATGATAGATATCGAAGAAAAGCCCTGTCCCCACCATTGGGAGAAAAGTGGGTGTAGATGGATGGTTGATTAAAGTGTCTGGAGATCCTCCTAAACCACCTAGGTGATAACGTCTTAAGAGGAAGCCTTTGGTTTTATCCCTCCAGTATAAAGATAGAAATGATGAGATGAATTTGTCAAATAAAAATTGAGAGTGACCAGAACATGGCATAGCATCCTTGAATGATGATTGAGTTTTGTTAATGAGCAAGCATGTGTGTTTCTTCCACACTTTTACTGTGAAAATGTTACTAGTTAAATTCAATCTCTACAACAACATTGTATTAAGAGTTAGTCAAGACAGTGAGGGTGCACACACCCAAATTATTAAAAAAAGGAGAAAATAAAACGAGTAACGATGATCCACGTCCAGTAGCAACACCGGTATCCCTTGACGACACATGGATTGAGAGAATGAATATCCTAAAGCAACTGAGACCGGCATTACCACGCGGAACCTCCATCCACGGCTCTCGTAGCCACTTGGCCGACTTACGTCACCAAAATGATGTCGCATAATGTACCACCATAGTTGATCTCCACTACCCACTGTCGTTGCTCTCCCTACTTTAGCATCTTCTTGCGCCATCGTCAGAATCGACCATTGCTCCTCGAAAGCGTTCCTCGGCTACCTCCGCCATGAGGAGTCTCGCCGCCCCCTTCACGCGCAGCTGTGAGGCTCCGCCCTGCGGCAGCTCAAGGCGGCGAAGAGAGGTCCGTCCCCCCAAGCCACCCGAGAATGAGTAGTGTTAGCAAGGTGAGAGGGACTAATTTGTAAATAGCAAAGAATTGAGGGGACAAATGCAATGATTCTTTCCCTCCTAAAAGGCCGTGCCTTTTTTTTGGGAGGGTGCCTTCAAGGATGGTGATTAAAATGCCTTTACAAGCTTATATAAGGCAATCCCCAACCCATACTCCCCACAAACCCACACATAACCCCTTTCCTTCTTTGCTAGGCTCCTGCTCCCTTGGGTTCGCACATGCAGCCATATCTTGAGCTAGCTTCTCTGGGCCTGATCACCACCGCCACCATCCCGCTGTCCCCAAGAATCTATAGCGCGATCTTTCTCGAGGCCATGGCTGCCATGGCCTATATAGCTGTGTGGGGTGCAGCATTGGCTGCCGTCCTGGCCCTTGTCCACTGGGTGTACAGGTGGCGCCACCCGAAATCGACCGGCACGCTCCCGCCGGGATCCATGGGCATCCCCCTGATCGGCGAGACGCTGCAGTTCTTCGCGCCGAACCGGAGCTGCGGCCTGTCCCCCTTCGTGAGCGACAGGGTGAGGAGGTACGGGAGCATGTTCAAGACGAGCATCGTGGGGCGTCCGGTGGTGGTGTCGGCGGACCCGGACGTGAACCACTACGTGTTCCAGAACGAAGGGAAGCTGTTCGAGAGCTGGTACCCGGACACCTTCACCGAGATCTTCGGCCGCGACAACGTGGGCTCCCTCCACGGCTTCATCTACAAGTACCTCAAGACCCTCGTGCTCAGGCTCTACGGCCAGGAGAACCTCAAGGCCGTGCTCCTCGCCGAGACCGACCACGCCTGCCGCGGCAGCCTCGCCTCCTGGGCGGCGCAGCCCAGCGTCGACATCAAAGACGGGCTCTCCACTGTAAGATCGAATTACCCGCACACAAGGCAGCAAGTAAATTTTTGATTTGCTTATATACTAGATTACTAATAATGCAGGTTCGTAATTCCCTTTGTTTTTCAGATGATATTTAATCTCACGGCCAAGAAGCTGATCGGCTACGAGCCTTCCAATTCGTCGGAGAGCCTGATGAAGAACTTCACGGCGTTCATCCGCGGCTTGATATCGTTCCCTCTCAACATTCCCGGCACGGCCTATCACGAATGCATGGAGGTATGCCCAACTGCCCAGAGGCATAACTTCAAGTTGCGCCGGTTCAGAAGTGAACAGTGTGCACATGCCAAGCAGCCACCAAATGTACTTGTTGTCTCGACAGCGCACATGCATTCCTTAGACCTGACTGAACTGAACATGTCGATTTGCAGGGGAGGAAGAACGCGATGAAGGTGCTCAAGGGCATGATGAAGGAGCGGATGTCCGATCCTGACAGGAAGAGCGAGGACTTCTTCGACCACGTGATCCAGGAACTCAGGAGGGAGAAACCGCTGCTGACGGAGACCATCGCGCTGGACCTCATGTTCGTGCTCCTCTTCGCCAGCTTCGAGACCACGGCGCTGGCACTCACGCTCGGCGTCAAGATGCTCGAGGAGAACCCCAAGGTCGTCGACGCGCTAACGGTTAGTGCTGCCACGGAGCTCACTTCGCTGACAGTTACTGTTCACAACTTGATTGAGAGTTAGAAAAGGCCGCAAAACTGACGGGACAAATTGACCTTGTTACGTGAGCAGGAGGAGCACGAAGCCATCATCAGGAACAGGGAGGACCCGAACTCCACCGTCACGTGGGCCGAGTACAAATCCATGAAGTTCACGTCTCAGGTGAGCCTAGTAGCTTGGATTCGTCCACAACCCTAGCTTAATTGCGCAACTGTGCAAGTTGCCTTGTTAAGATAGTATACTTACTACAACTGGATGCTATTGCCACCACAATCACATACTACTCATATTTTGAGAAATATAACGAGCGAGTGGCCAAATTGCGAGTTACAGGAGCCCAACGAGGCCAGGCTGCAGCTCTGCAACTGCAGAGTCTGTGTTCCCTGGTTGTTTAACCAAGGCCTAATGTTCGATGCTGACAGATAATCTTAGTTAGTACAAGGACTTTCTATAACAAGCCTGCTTAATATCACCGAATAATAAGTAAATATAAGGAACAATAGTACTTAGTAAACAACACTTTTACCACCACAGATACCTTCAATTGGTTTCTGAACGCTGATTTTCTGAAACTGACACCCCTGCCCCTCAATTTCCTCTCTGAAGGTCATAATGGAGATCGTAAGGCTCGCGAACATCGTGCCGGGGATATTCCGGAGGGCCCTCCAAGACGTCGAGATCAAAGGTATAGGACGCCGATCACGAATTCCACTGTGCACATGCGAATTGGCATCTCCTGTGAGAAAGGGTCCAAGTTTGCAAGTTGGGCAGAATTTTAACTCTGTTTTTCCTGTCTGCCAACTTCGGCGCAGGCTACACAGTTCCAGCGGGATGGGGCGTCATGGTGTGTCCACCGTCGGTGCACTTGAACCCTGAGATATACGAAGATCCTCTGGCGTTCAACCCATGGAGGTGGCAGGTTAGTCTTCTCGATTTAACATCTTATTACTAGTACCAACTACAGTATTTTGCTTCGTTAATGCCGAACGCGTATCTCGTCGACGACGATATGTAGGTTAGGGTTCTTTATGGCCTTTCAAGACATGGCCTATTGTCTGATCTGCTAAATGAACTCACATATATTCTCCTCTCTGAGTCTCAACTCTCACCACTAAAACAGAAATTCGCAAGAAAAAATACAGTACTTTAATCAACTGCAGAGTTCCAATTATTAGGAGGAGTACTAGTAGTAGTATAAGATATCAAGGTTCTGATCCCAAGTACCAACTTGTCTACGGAGATCAAGAACGAATTTGGTTGGTGCCCATGCAGGGTGTGAAACCGAACCATCGCCGAAACTTCCTCGCCTAATAGTTTAACGAGGAGGTCAAAATGGCAACAGATGCATATGCCTGTACCCTGCAACTAAACAAAGTAACCTCACCTGTTTCGTAGGGAAGATATGCACCGTGTGTGTCTGGTTAATTGCAGACTTGCAGTAAGCCAAATTCATTATTTGTTGGCCGTTGTTTACTTTTATTTATGGGGGTTCAGGGTTCTAGCCTGACACTATCTCAATCTGGTAGTGATTAGGTGAACCTCATGTCATGTGCTATTTCACAATTCCCCAGAATGAAATATAGCTAGGGCAAAGTGCAATGGAATCTTTAAGCAAATACTACTATCAAGTTGCCTTGCCTATCTAGGACATGTCTGTACGGATCGTTGTGCTAATTACTACTCCTATGTGCCGCACTGCCAAGAAATGAAAAACAATTGCAAGATTAATAAGGAAAATCCACATTGAAACAAGGGTTCTGATCTGGCTGTTGTTCAACAGGGAAAGCCTGAAATCACCGGTGGGACGAAGCATTTCATGGCATTCGGCGGCGGGCTTCGGTTCTGTGTTGGAACTGATCTCACCAAGGTCTTGATGGCAACATTCATCCACAATCTGGTGACCAAATACAGGTATGTTTTTCACCTGTAAATAAATAAGTAAATGTACAGATTTCTCTTCCTACTTTGATGCTGTGAAGAGACAGAGCCTGAACAATTGTATCTTTGCCATGTCAGATGGAGGACGGTGAAAGGAGGAAACATAGTCCGGACGCCGGGCCTGGGCTTCCCGGATGGCTTTGACATCCAGCTCTTCCCTAAGAACTGAATCTTTTTGACATTGTGGACAGTTTGGCCATTGCAGCTGAACACAAGATTGTGTCTGCAAAAAAATCACATTTTTTAGGTCTCTTAGGGACACCAGAAAAGGATGGAAAACCATATATACTTAGTCTAGTGGTAGGATACACATCTCTAGTTAGAACTACTACAGTCATAATTACCGAGTACCACCTCACATGGATCCAGAATGGGTTTTTGTACTTTGGTTTGTTCGTTTTCCATGTGGTTAGTCATCTACCCATGTGTTGTCTTGTAAATCAGCCTATACACCTCAAATGAAAATTGAGAGAGATATAACAGCTATGTACTGTACATAAAATTGTTTTGTGGAGCCATGCCTGGAAGTTCCACTTGTTCTCAGCTAGCTTGTTCAGAGTTCAGACAGAGGAGCTAATAATGCTCCAAAACAGCCTAGCCTTCAGGGCAAGAGCAGCAGTAACCGTGACAATGCCGATGTGTCGCATGGCAGATTAGCATCCACACATAATAATACAGAGCTAGAAATTATCAGCGGAATTTAAAATTAGTGTGCCGTGGACACAGCGAGAATCGCACTGGACTGAATAACGCGGCAGTCCTAGCTGTTATCTGACAGAACAGCCTCGAGCCTCCGTTTTATGCGAGCAGACCGAGACCCACGAACCAACTCGATCTCTGAATGAGATCTTCTCCAATGCAAAACCTTGAAACATCTTGGTGTCGTCTGACCCTTTTCTGTCCTTGTTTTTAACTTGGGCCAAATCTGTTTTCGCATCGAAAGGCGTAGATAGCACAGGACGATTTAATACTGATACCATCCAGAGAATTCATAAACAATGATGAGCAGGGCAAGTTGGGGTTTATTAGGGATGCGATCGAGGGAAACTTTCTGCAGACATGCCGTCGACAGGATCTCACCCGCTGGAACAAAATCACAGGATTGCGATTTTGCTGCTCGGCAGCTCAGCTCACGCGTCCGAATCACACATCACTATGACTGAGCAATGAGTAGTGAGCCCTCCGTCAATGTGTATCTCGATTCTCGACGCGTCGCTGAACTTTCTGTTGGCAGATGCCCGTTTTGCTTTTGTTTTTATCGTGCGGGCATGTGATCAAGCTGCGGCTAGAAAATAACACGACAGGTAAAATGCAGTTTGACTCATCTAAGAGTGTTCTGGTAGGCGTGGAACTTTTTGAGTTTCTAAATCATTCTGAGACCTGTGAAATTGAATTTTAAGAACATGACGCAATTCTTTCGATGCAGATCGATGATTCATGGTCAGAACATGCACATCAAAACACACGAAGTCAGTACGGGTATGTTTGTATATTATTCGAACGACATAACATCAGCAGGCCATCAAAAATTCAACTTTTTTAGGGATCTGGGAGTATCTGAGTTATTTCTTAGGAAGTCTTTGATCTCAGATTCTGTAAGCCGGTTCTGCCAACAAGGGCCAATTTTCGGGCCTTTTACCCTCAACAACACGTTGCTATGATAAGCCCAAGCCAGCCATTTACTTCAGCCTGTCTAGCTGACGAGCCCATTTATTGTGCCTGGATCCTCTCACGGTACTACCGATCTACTCCCTCTGTTCGAAAATATAAGACGTTTTAGATTTGTGAATCGAATATATCTATACGTCTTTTAGTGTATAGGCTCGTAAAGGTTCAGAGTGAACCTATACACTAAAAAACGTTAACATACATTTATTTCACAAAGCTAAAACGTCATATATTTCTAAACGGAGGAAGTAAGACACAGATTGTAAACAATTCGGCTCGACCGGCGAGAAAGCGCCCGGGCCTGATGGGTTTATTGGAAGTTTTTACAAGCGTTGCTGGTCCATAGTCAAAGATGACCTTCTTGCGGCAATGAATCAGATGCATTCGCTGAAAGGTGATCAATGGCACCTACTGGACACAGCAACCATTGTGCTGCTGCCCAAGAAAAACGATGTTGTCGACGCCAAGGACTATAGGCCACTCAGTTTGATGCAAGTGGAGTTTTCAAAAAAAGTATTGTTTTCTGAAGATTTGATTAGGTTTTAGTAGTCATCTTTTTGTTGGGCATCTATGTCAATGGAGATGGCATCATTCATAATAAGAGATCGTTGGCATATCTACGACGACGAGATCTTCTTCCCGGCGTCAATGATGGTGCTATAAGATTCAAGTTCTATAGGTACAATCTTTCAAATCTTACTTCGTCAGATCGGTTTTGGAGCTATTCTCATGGTCGTCGCGTCGCGAGGATGGTTATCCTCGCAATATTTTTCCCGGCTGCTATGTCTTCGACAATGGTGATTCGTACTCTCGGCTCCCCAGCGACATCGAACAGGTTGTTCGGTTTATTTTCCCTGGAATACTTGTGTTGGTACTCTTGCCGATGTTGGTTGAATACTTTAATAATTGCGTGCACGCGGCAGTGCGGCTCAAATTAAAATTATGGGAGAACCATCGTTGATATTTACATGTCTGTTCATGTTTCTTCGGCTACCTTCAGGAAAGTACAAGATCGTGTCAAAGAAGAAGAAGAATTTAAAGACCTCGAAGATTTGCTTATTTTCTTTTAGACATTATTTTGTAAATACTGAAGTCAGCTTGTGTATCTCTACCATGTACTATTTGTCAGTATAAACATATATGGTATTGATTGTCAAAAAAAAGCATGTCTGAATGCATCCGCGCGGACGTGCAAGACGTGCGCGGCCTCCAGCGGCCCGATCCATTCGTACCAACGCGTTGGCTCGATCCATCTGTGCACCTAATTTAGGCAATGGTTGGATCATCCCGGACAAAGCGCGTCTCCCGTATCCCCTCGGGGGGGGGGGGGGGGGAGGGGGCAAGGGCCCGCTTGCCAGCGACCCAACGATTGTTTTCACCAGCCGCCCGACGCCTGTCCTTCTGTCGCGACGCTTCAATGCGTATATATTAATATCGCGGAGAGTTAGAGTTGAGCAACTCTAACAGATCAAGTAAAAGTCAGCCCTAAAAAACATGCTTATGGGGCATTTATTTTTTGACAAAGAGCATATATTAATATGGCGGATATAGCAATTATATCTGACTTTGCAACAACACATACTACTTTACGGATGCACAAGGCCCAAAAAATGAAGAAAAATACAAAAAAGGAAAAATCCCTCTACATTGAACGATTCCTTGTAGCAACGACACTAACACCATCAGAACAACATCAGTGATTCAAACACTTCAATAGCAACGCGTCGAAGAAGAAAACTCTGCACAAGATCCTTTGTCGCCTGATCAAAAACCCGATACCACTTTTTGATATATAGGACACGAAATCAGTTTTTCCTTTTCTAGATGCTCTATTTTAAGGCACGTCCCCGCAGCGGATGCCTAATAATAGAGCACCGCTGGCTCGCGAGAGCTTCATTTCTACTCATATTTTGCAAACATATAGACATAACACAATATTAACTTGATATCAAATAAAAGTAAATAAATGAAACTCAAATAGTACTTGTGACGAGGGTTAAACTCATCAATACTCATTGTTATGGACGTGTGTTTTAAAGAAGGAGGGAGCGCTAGAGGCATCAATCGGCTAGCAAACAAGCACACCAGGACGCAAGGTTTACCCAGATTCAGGCCTCGTAGAGAACCCTACTCCTGCTTGTCTGCTCTTGGAATTATCGAGGGAGTCGAAAGTTAAGGGGTACGCAGATGCAATCTGGTGATGTTGTGGAAACTAGGGTTGTGATTGTCCTCCTCGTCGTCCCCGCCTAGCCTTTATATAGATAGGCTAGGTCTCAGGTAGCAGGTCGAGTCGGTTACAAGTTAGGTTTGTCCCTTTCAATTTTCTATTTTTGAGCTTGCCGGGTGTCGCAAGCAGTCGGAGTCTCCTTTGGTCACCTGAATCTTTGATTGGGTCCTGGTAACGCCGTGGACTTCTGCCAGATTGGACCGTATATGCCAAGCTCGAGTACCTGCAAGATATGCCCACGTCAACTTGTTAAATGGGAAAACAACTAGTTCATCGAATGGTTCATGAAATTAACAACAATACATGCAGTTCATCATCATCACAACAACATAGTTCATGGAGATAAATCTAGTTTCTTTTGATAGGTGTTGTGACCAAGTGCACCACTAGCACTCTTCTTTTGCACACAGAATTGATCATGAATCTTCATATGCTCAGTAATGCTCCTGAACAACTCCGTCAACATCCGAAACCGGCTGCAAAATATTCGCTCGTGAAATATTGGAGTAGGACCGAGATAGTTCCGCATCAGTGTGTTATCTGCTTCAAGACACATCCTCTAAATCTTCTCAAGGCCAAACACCGAGCCGTCATGCTTCGGCTTATTTTTCTTATGTGCCAACAACAACATAGAGATGTTTTCATCTTCCTCCATGTCGAACTCCTCATCGGGACGTGGAGTACTCAGTTGAACCATCTACAAGACGTTTCTTACTGTCTATACTACATCCCAAGAACAACAACAAAATGAAGTGAAAAAACTCACCTTGAAATCCTCAAAGACCTTGCGGGGCGACACACCGGCGGTGGCCGCAGCGGAAAGAGGGGATGGACGGCGGTGGCTTTGCTACCCACCAGTGGGTGGAGAGGCCGAATCGATGAGCGTCGGCGTAGTGGTGCTTCGGATTTGCCCGACATCGTTGGGCGGCAGGTGCCCGATTCTAATCGGCGGCGGGGCAGCTACAGCCATGGCTAGCGGCGGGAAGAGGCCGGGAAGGTTGGGAGGCGCGCGTCAATGGTGGTACGGGTGTTTTGTTAGCATGTGGTGGTCAGGGGAGACGAGTTGGCGCCAACGGGTGGCGCGGGTGAAACTTCCGCGTGGAAGTTGGCGTGCTCACATGTGACCGAGGCGTTTTGCGGCCGCGGCTCGCCTACCCTAAATATATAGCAGGAGGGTATGGCCCAAAAAAATTGGAGAGAGAAGGTTTTGGGCACCGGTTGGAGAGTTTTTTTTGACAATCAATATCACAATATATTTATAGTAATGAATAGTACATGGTAGAGATATATGAACCGTCTCTAATGATTACAAAATATAGTCTAAAAGAAAAGCAAAACTTGAAGGTCTTCAAAATCTTCTTCCATGATATAATCTTGCGCTTGTCTGGAGGCAGCCCAATTAACATGACATAGATATTAAACCATATACCTACAAATACTAATGAGGGTTCTCCCATAATTTTTTGAGCCGCAATGCCAAGGCTACGTGGACGCGCACGGCCATTAGAGTAATCAGACAACATCAGCAAGAGTACCACCACTAGTATTCCAGGGAAAAGAAAACCGCACAGCCTAATCGACGTCGCAGGAGAGTCGAGAGTACGAATCTCCATTGTCGAGGACGTAGCAGCCGGGACGAATATTGCGAGGATAATACTCCTCGCGGCAACCATGAGAATAAATTCAAGATCAATCTGGCGAAGCAAGATCTGAAAAACCGTACAAATAGAAGTTTAATCTTACAACAACACTATTGACGCCAGGAAGATCTCGTCGTCGAACGAATGGCCGAAGATCACTTATTGTGAACATTGACGTAGACGTCAAGAAGATATCTACCAAATTCCTAATCTAATCTTCTGAAAATACTACTTTTACTGAGAAAGTTCACCCATAGATCGGGTTCCCCATCCCTCACGACCTGGCGAAGCCGGCCGGAGGAGTGGGAACCGATCTATAGAGGAGGAGGAGGTGTTGGTGGCGGCTAGGTTAGGAGAGGCGGCGGCTGGAAAATAACCGGTCTACGAGGCTAGTACGTGTAGGAGAAATTTTATTTTTGCTTTGCTGTCCTAAAAGTAGTTTATTGGCACCGGAGCTGTTTCTGGACATCGATTAGAGTTTCTCTAAGCGTCGCTGATTTAGTAGAGACCAAAGGAGTATTTCTTATTTGTTTAGGACAAATAAACGAGATAAATAGATGATATGATTTATAAATGATATTTTGTGGAAATTTATAAAACACTTTCGTATAAAAATGAACATATTTAGTTCATAAACTTATTTAAGTTTGCCAAGAAAAGATTTATATATCATATAACATGTCCAAATGATGTATGAAAAAAAATTGAAGGTGAAAAACGTGCGTCATGTGTGGACACAAAATTTTGAACTACCTTTCAGCATCCATGGTAAATATTGCAGTGTTAAAAACAGTATTCTAAATGTCTCTAAAATATCACCCCTCTCCCGGAATAGGCTTTTGTTCCGATTTATAAATAAAAGTTCATGTGTCCAAGTTGATAAAAGTTGACGGGAGAATGCTCTTACCAAGCATATCAAAGATTAAAATAACATAGAGAAGGCGCACCCTCCACAACACACCCAAGAGAGCCGACTAGGCGAGAACCTACGCCTCCTTATAAAACCGGAGAACGTCGTTGCCCCGAACCTAACACGCCGTCGCCCGAAAGGGTTGCATGCCCTCTTATTCCGGACCGTGGAACGCCGTTCCCGCCAGCGGATATCAAGTATCGAGTATCGGGACCTAACACAACCAGTACTGGACACTAAGTCACGTATAAAGGATAGGAGGTTTTCGAGAATCGGGGCCGAAATGCATCGAGATAGGATCCGAGCATGTCCGCTGATGATAGCACAGTGAAGCCCTGTAGAGGCTTTGACGAAGTGAAGAAGAGAGACTAGCTACAATGTCTGGACTTTCTCTCCGTTTTCTCTCCCGCTGTGCGCGATCGACATCAGGTAAAAAATCCTGCGGGTGCTCTAGGGACCCCGGTGCACCTCGCTTGTGTCACGGTCTGACTCGGAGCGAAACGGCCGGAGCGCCGGGGGTAGTTGACGGGTGGGTGCAACGGCGGGTAAATCGCAGGTCTCCTTTGGCGGCAAATTCATCCTCATCATCGCAACGCATCGTGTACACATCACGATACTCTGGCCACAGCAGCAGCAGGCTTGCAATTGCAAGGTCAGCTATGCATATCCCTCGAGGAAAACGTCGACTGCAATGACTAACCAGATCCGAGATCACACTCACAGGCGTGGTGTCAAAGGGAGATGGAACCGTGCGTGCCGCCAGCCATATATGCCTCGTTCAACCCGGCAGCAGCATGTGCCATGTGGACGGCATGGCGATGCTGCTATTGGCGGCCGGAATCCAAACCCAACCGATTTTTCTGTGCTGCAACGACGGTGCTCATATAGTATCTCTTTGGTAATTACTGACCGATTCTGAACTGCTGGTGCTGCTTATTATCGACAGCGTGGACGTACGGCGGCACGAAAGTACTGTTCCAGATGAAGTGGTGCCACACGTCCCGTACGAACGTCCTGTGGCAAACAGAATACTACTACACTACTCGCGGTGCAAGTGCAACGCTACTCATTGCGGCTACTACTGTACTATACTTGAGTTGCCTTGGATTTCGCTGTCGCTTGAGTTGGCTGCGATAACTTTGGTGATTAACGAGGAGGATATCGCTCAGAGGGAGCCATCCATCCCTCCCCAAATGATGTCCGACACGATCCACGTAAGTAGCAGAGGAATCATTAACCGTAAACCACGCTGTTTGCCATGATAGGACAGGAGCCCACGAATCCATGGCGGCAGTTCAACTGCGTTCCTCGTGGTGCTCTTACTTCAGTCAGTGACTTGCTTGTACTTATAGGCAAACGAAACTTTTTCCCAAACGAAGCTTTTGGGCAGGGAGTGGTTGGCTGTCTCATTTGTGGCCCATTTATTGCGACATCTCCTCTACGTGATGGACGGCCTGCTTCCGACGGCCCAGGAACTCCACCCCCTTCCTCGAGTCCACCTCTTCATCGGTAAATAAAAAAAACAGTCACCGCTGCAAAAAATCTTGTCCGTCTATTGGCAACCCCTCTCCGGCCCCGCATGCCACCCGTCCCGTCGCAGAGCGAGCACGAATCCGGCGGGTCGATCGGGGCACGTGAGCCCGTGACCGTCCTGCCTTGCCTAGCCTTTCCTGTGATCACGCCACCCTTCTTGTCAGGCTTGCGATAGGCCTGCGGAAGTTGTGCGCTTTTGGCCGGTAAAGCCTGGCGCGCCATCGCCTCGTCACGTCCTAGGCTGGTACGACTCCTTTCGTCAGGTTCCACAGTTGTGCGAACAGCGGCAGAGCGGAGGGGCACAGCTGCGCGGCACAGGCCTCGGCGTACCTACGTACGCGTAGCCACGCGCCTAAAAAGACACGGGCCACGGCCTCGGGATAGATAACGAAGAATCGTCGAGCGCCGGGTAGAGGCTGGGCCGCTGGGGGCGTCACGAGCTCGCGGAGGAGAGGAGTTTCGGCTGCTGTTGTGACGTGGTCTCGGCTGTCAGTGATCCACGTAATGTCTGCCTGCCCGCCGATCTGAGTTCTGACTTCTGAGAGGAAGAACATGGTGATGCGGAGCGCCGGAGTCGACTCAAGAAAATATGAGAAGAACAAACATACTACTGTTGCGAGATCTACTGCAGCAGCGGAATGAAGCCATGGCTTGTGGAGTAGTAAAACAAATTTACAAACGATACAACAGAACGAGACTATAGTATCAACAGTATGACAGTGTCAGCAGACGAATGTGAACTTACGGTCTGAAATACAGTGCTGGGCTCGTTTACTTCAAGTTGGATCTGTTCACCTCGGTCGTGCTATACCTGGCCATTTTCTGGGCCGGGCCGGGCCAGGCCAGGCTGGAAAAATCCTGTCACGCAAAACTTGGGCCTTAGCCTGGCCCGACCCGACCGTTAGGCTCAAGTTCTAGGTCTAGGCTTGGCCCGGGCAAAGCAAATTCCGTTGAGCTGAGCCTTTCCTATTTTCTGTATGGCCCGAGCCTGTCCCGAGATGCCCACCGAGCCGCATATACTAGGCCCGAGCCCTGACCATGGGCGAAAAATAACCCGTCACGAGTCAAGCCATTTTTGGGTGAACAGGCCAGATTTTCATGCTTAGGGCTACTTGTGCAAGAAATAGTACAAACTAATTGTGGTAACATATTTCACACACTTAGGGTAACTCCAACGGCTTAACAAATGGACCAGATAAAAGCCCGCGCAAAAGCCAAAGCCATCGTCGCCCAAGCCACCACCCACATTTTCTCATGCTCAAGGAGAAGGCACTGACCACTGCTCTGGCAGGTCCAACGAGTTCTGGCTCATCCTGGAACAAGCCCCCACACCTTGGTGCTCAAGGGCACACTACGACGGTGTCTCGGTTCTCCGGATCATGAGACACGTTGCTGGACGTCGGCGAGTCTTTCGCGGTGGCCGTGTTGTCAACTCACATTGATCTGAACACCGCCACACTAACAGTCCTCGTCAGGAAGTGGTCAAAGGAAGCCCCAAGTCGATTAGCACCTAAGGCCGTCCTCGCCCCCCACAACTTGTTCGTCGAAATGACGGAGCCACCCGGTTCACCGTCCAACCCGATATGTATTCCTTTTGCTTCCCTATATATGTCCATACATTGATCTTGAATTTGTCTAACACGGCGTCATATCAAGAAGACCTTCTTCGAGCATGGGGACCGGACCATGACCGGCATTATCAATGAGGCAAGCGGCAACGAGACCCAACATGACACCTAGCACGAGACCCAGCATGACGCCCACCATGGGACCAAAAAAGACGGGATCTCCATCGATGACGAGTTGTTGTTTGATGATGAGCTCTCCCATGTTGTTGGTACAAGAGGAGGGTCAAAAAGAATTGGAGCATACATCGACCTTGAGAACATGGTGCTTTGTGAGGCTTCGATGGAAATTTGAAAATATCTAGTTTGTAGTGCTGAGCAAAAGGTAGCGACATTTTGGAAGAAGATTTTCAACTACTTCCATGAGCACAAGAACTTGTGTGACCACCCTTTTGAGAGTGATCATAATGAGAACTCTCTCGCAAAGAGGTGGACCTTTATCTAAGAGCAATGCACCAAGTTCAACGCTTCTTATGACATGGTGAACAAGCAAAAAGTTAGTGGCATTAGCATGGGAGACATGGTATATTTCTTTATTAGACTCAAAATACTTAAAAATAGTTCTATGTGTATATGTTATTCCGCCTTTGTACTTACAAAATCTGGCTATTTTTAGGTGTTGCGAGGTTTGAATCACTTCAAGATTGCCCATGAAGGTAAATCATTCAACATGGTTCATTGTTGGAAGGCAATCAAAGGTTGTCCCAAATGGCAAGAGCTCTACGCGTCATGGACCAACAACGGAGGCTCCAATTGAAACCAAGGAATCAACAACAAGAAGGCACATAACACCAAAAAACTCACCTCCAAAAGGGATCTAGGAGAACTCACATAAAGGCATCCATTGTTGAGGATATGAACAATGGGTTAACCATAGCATGTCCTTAATCTGGAAACCCGGGTGGCCCATATATGGTGCCAAGGCCTATAGCCTATCACTAGGATTTCGTGCGTCTGACGCCGTTCTCCACTCATCTCACCTCACACCTTCATCAATCTGCAGGGTCTTGGGTACCTATAAGTCCTCGGATCGAGGTAGAGACAAATATACAAGATAACAAAGCTCATATTTAATCACAACATAATATTCTCGTGTAATTATATGCACATAATCGCTGGAAAATTCACCTAAACCTGCAGCCCGTGAGACTACTTACTCATAATAATAAGATCAAGGATAGAAATTATTGTTGAAATACTTAGATTGAAATCAAATATTCTTACAATGGTTGCCAATTCGCAAGGAGATCTCTATTACAAGATGATGGCTATGGCTACAAAGGAGAATGGAGATGTAGAGGATGAACTATGGTGGTGGTGGTGTTGTGGATCTCCTTAGGTGTGTGATGGATGAGATCTGGGGATGGTGACTCTATTATGCGGTGGCTTGTTTCTCGAATGATCTTGCTCCCTTCACAAAAGTAGTTCTATTTTACCTAAGGAAGGTGACGGCATGCAGTACGGGCGGAACTTGCCCGTACCAATGCTCATTGCGAATCCTGAACCGCCTTTTCGTCCCTAGTTGACTTGGTTGTTTTGACAATGACATATTCTTAAATAATTGCTCTTGATTTCGCTATAAAGTATGATTTTATGCACATCACAAATCAAGAGAAGGATTTGCACATCTTTGCAATAATTAGTCATTAATAGAAAGGCTAGAGAGATATTTAGTCAATTCCTTAACTTAAAATATGATTCAAATGTGGGTCAAGATAGCTATTTTCATAGCCATCAACAAGGTGGAGGTAGGGTTCATTGGCAGCTCGCTGGGAAACTAGAGCTCACAAGGAGGAAGGAAACTATGAAGCAACGAGAGAACAATAGGGTGAAAAACCTAAACCACCATGATGGTAATTTTATAGGGTTGTACGTAACACATGCCATCACGTCTCCGCCATCACTTCGCTATGGCGTCATAATCACCGCCATGTCCCGAATTCCATGCGCGGGGAAATCACAATGATGGTTAAAACTACATGTTTATGGTTTCGAGGAAGGTACAATGAATCAAGACATCACATCTCTAATGAGATTGCAGGTGAACGGTCACCGCCAAAAGATTCTTCTGCCCAGACAGACCTTTCTGACTAGCAGAACGAATGGATGAACCAATAAAGATATTCCGACTTACTCTGAAGATGGAGACATTGATTGCATGGTTTCTAGGAGAGCTCAAAGATGTTGCTTGCTATTTAAGACTATCCTAGATAGAGCATCCACGATGATCATGAAGACAACACAAATCTTGAAGTTCTCTAGGGTCTACTATTTAGGATATGTATAATTGGATAACGATGTCATGGCCTTAATCCTGCTAACTCGGGTGGTCCATAGATGATGGAAAGGCCTATGGCTTGCCGGGCGACCTAGTTAGAGGATTCTAGAAGGGGGCCTAGCTAGATCCAGGAAGGCTATACACACCACCTATGAAGAAGTTGATGTCTTGGAGTACACAACACATAGTTCTATTTGAATTAGTGTAGAACTCTATAACCTTTCCATCCAGGACTACTCCTTGTAACTCTAGGTTTTGGTTCCTTTATAAGTCGGACCTACGGGAGCCTACGGACACAATAACAACTCACAATCTTTGTAACCCAGCCTATTGTCACTATAGTGATTAACAACAGGAGTAGGATCTCTCCACCGTCGTGAGATCTGAACCTGGGTAATTTGTGTCACACGCCCTTCCGGACGCTCATCGCCTCTCACCCTGGTAGCTCTAAAAATAGCCATCTTTTCTCGTGTTTAAATATTGTTTTTAGTCAAGAAGTTGACAAGAATCTCTCTAGCCTTGCCACTAATAATGACTAATTAGTGCAAAGATATGAAAATCAAATCTTTGAATTGTGTTGTGTAGGAAATCAAGCTTTTTAATGCGAAATCAGAAGTCAAAAAATGAAGATTTTTAGGAAGTCCACACGACCAAGTAATCCTGAAGCAATTACCAGGCGTCAGAAGCCATAACGATCACTCGTACAGGTAGGGCCCGCCCGTATGGTCCGCCCGTACCATGTGGCCGCGGCTTTGTCTCATCAAACCCTATAACTTTCGTGAAGACGCCTATATATTTTGAGCTCCCAAGTGCCACGCGAAGTGTTGCCATTCTCAGATTGCATCACAACACCACCAAAGGAGATCCACGCCATAGTTCATCCCCTCCATCTTCCGTCCTATCCAGTAGCCATAGCCATTACTTTGTACTTGAGATCTCCTTGTGATTCAGCGACCATTGTAAGAATATTTGATTTTAATCTAAGTATTTTGCACAATGTTTTCTATCCTTAATCTTATTGTTATGAGTGTGTAGTCTCACGGGTTGCAGGTTGGGGAGAAACATCGCAGAAATTATGTGCATTGATGACTGCAAGTGCACATATCAATTGTAGCTAGTTTCAAAATAAGACTATCGATCCCATAGAGAGCTATTGGTATAGGTCTTTATGACCCTCGTTACTATTCACTAGAGAGTACTTGTAAGTTATCTATAATTCCAAGTAATGGAGTATAAAGAGTGTGTTTGAATAAGTACTAAAGTAAACAAGAACAAAGTAAATAACAAAATTAAACTAAAGCAAGAGAGTGTCTATGAAGTGTTGTGTGATATGGTTGAAGGGTTCTTGTGGAGTGTAGGATTCACTACTAGCATGATATTATTAATCATAATTAGGATAACCTATTTCTTGTGCCATGACATGTGTGGAGAGAGTTCCATAATAAGATGTTCACTACAAGACTCATAGGCAGTCACTTTATTGAGCCAAGAATGAGGTCACCTCTAAATAACCATTGTGATGTATGAGAGTAGTCACGGACTACTCCTTGTAACTCTAGGTTTTGGTGCCTTTATAAGTCGAACTTGAGGGATCCTATGGACACAAGAACTAAACACAATCTTTGTAACCCAACATATTGCCATTATAGTGATTAACAACAGTAGTAGGATCTCACCATCGTCATGAGATCTGAACCTAGATAATTTGTGTCACACGCCCTTCCGGACGCTCATCGCCTCTCACCCTGATGGCTCTAAAAATAGCCATCTTTTCCCACGTTTAAATATTTTTTTAGTCAAGCAATTGACAAGAATCTCTCTAGCCTTGCCACTAATAACTATTTATTTCAAAGATATGAAAATCATTGCTTTGAATTGTGTTGTCCAGGAAATCGCGCTTTTTAATGTGAAATCAGGAGTCAAAAATGAAGATTTTTAGGAAGTCCACACGACCAAGTAATCCTGGAGCAATTACCAGGCGTCAGCAGCTCTAGCGACTATACGGGCAGGGCCCGCCTGTACGATCCGCCCGTACCATGTGGTGGTGACTTTCTCTCATCAAACCCTACAACTTTCATGAAGACGCCTATATATTTCGAGCTCCCAGCTGTCGCGCAAAGTGTTGCCATTCTCAGGTTGCATCACAACACCACCAAAGGAGATCCACACCATAGTTCATCCTCTTCATCTCCCATCCTCTCCATTAGCCATAGCCATTACTTTGTACTTGAGATGTCCTTATGATTTGGTGACCATTATAGGAATATCTGATTTCAATCTAAGTATTTTGCACAATGTTTTATATCCTTAATCTTATTGTTATGAGTGAGTAGTCCTCACGGGCCGCAGGTTGGGGAGAAACATCACAGCAATTATGTTCATTGATGACTGTAAGTGCACATATCAACTGTAGCTAATTTCAAAATAAGAGTGTCGATCCCACAGAGAGCTATTGGTATAGGTATTTATGCCCCTCGTTACTATTCACTAGAGAGTACTTGTAAGTTATATCTAATTCCAAGTAATGGTGTATAAAGAGTGTGTTTGAATAAGTACTACAGTAAACAAGAACAAAGTAAATAACAGAAGTAAACTAAAGCAAGAGAGTGTCTATGAAGTGATGTGTGATATGGTTGTAGGGTTCTCAAGGAGTGTAGGATTCACTACTAGCATGATATTATTAATCATAATTAGGTTAACCTATTTCCTGTGTCATGACATGAGTGGAGAGAGCTTCACAATAAGATGTTCACTACAAGGCTCGTAGGCAGTCACTTTGTTGAGCAAAGAATGAGGTCACCTCTAAATAACCACTGCGATGTCTATGAGTAGTCACCCATACAGACCATCATAATTAAGGGTCTTTGTGTGGATATCGTAATTAGCTTAGGGAATCTCTCTTAATCCTCCTTTGACCATGCAGGTTGTTAGCTGGTGCCTCTAGTCACAATAGTTCCGGGAACACTTACAAACACGTCCAAAGGATTTCATCCTCTTATTTAGTCCCGAAGGCAAATGATGTGGCCGACTACACATACCATCTAAAGAGAGAGATCAAACACACATCATAAATTTATCATAGACCAGTAAGTCATTTGGACACAAGTATAGATCATCTTTATTTCAATTCAAAATAGTGCTAGGGTTTCACCATCTCTCCCCAAGAACAAGACAACTACTCATACATGAAGGGGATCAACATCATAACAATTGTATGGATAAAATATGAAGGTACAATTGAAAAATACAAGTGCAAATCCACAGTAGAGATTGGACTATAACAAAGTAACAAAGGGGATTGATGTTAAAGACGATGTTGATGAAGATGGCGATGAAGATCGATGTGTAGCCCTTCAAGATACAAATCTCCTATCTCCCTTGAGTGCTATGGTGGTGTAGATATTGTGGGTGGCGGCTATGGAGGTGGCGGAGCGGCAGGGTTCTGCCCATATGGCGTATGTGGACTCTCCCCATTCTTATAGGGTTTTCCCTTCTTTAAATAGGCATCTGGAGGTCGGTTTTGCAAACCGACAGAGATAGGGGCCGAATATGCCCGTTGGGACTTCACAAAGGTTGTTCTGTTTGACAAAACGAAGCCGTCGGAGGGTGGTACGACCATACGGTACGTGCGGGCTCCGCCCGTACCAGTGGTCGTTATGCTCTCAGTACTATGTAGTGTTTTGGTCGCCATTTCTTCATACGGACTTCGATTGAGGTGTTGTTTGGCTCGTTGGATTCGTATAGAAGATGGATAGCCTTGGATATTTATTTGGAGTTGATGGGAAAATTCACTTCTTCCTCTCCTCAAATGTCTAAGTGTGGTGTCTGCAGCTTCTCCATATTGCATCCTCTCGGCTCCTGTATCCATGATTGTTCATAGCACCTACACACAAGTCAAAGACAAGGAAAAGGTAATAAAATCCTACTAAACTACTAATTATGCAAAGTCCATGTGGAAATGAATGAGAACTAGTAATCATACATAATAGGCATAGTTGTAGATAGATGTAGAATGTAATGAGTGACAATTTGAATAATTTATATACTTAAATATGCTTCAAATTTGGATTTATCAACTTCCCCAAGCTAGACTCTTGCTCACTCCCGAGTAATATGGTGGCTTATGGACAAGGTAATCATGTTCATGAGGCATGAGGCGATACCTTAAATGATGCAAAAATTGAAACAAAAGAACGATGCCTTGTATCCTTATTTTTCCTGCAAGCTCAAAGTAAGAAAGAACATATCCATACAAGGCAACACATGCTTAGTTATGTAAATCCATAAAATATCAATTAAAACTTCAATTCTCCATGTCAATAGTGAATCTAGCCTTGAAAGAAAACTTGTGATCCTCCTATTGTGCCTTTTATGTTTTGTATCTCCTCACTTTTGTAAAGTAAGGGAGTCAATGAGAATATGAATTCACTTACGATTGGCACTCATATGCGTCCAACAATTCATCCATTTGAAAGGCTCATCAAAGTTAGAGAGATGGCAAGAACACTATACAAGCTTCGGTAAACCAATACAATCAAAGTAGAGTTTAATATAAGTATAAATAACTAAGTGTAACAATCAATCCAATTATTCTAGTTAACTCTCAGCTTGCCAAGGAACACTAGGATGTTTTAATAGCATAATTGAGCAAGAGAGTTCATGTCCTAAGTAGCATAACAGTTAAGTGTCTTATTGACGCCCACGTCAGTAAATCAAGGTTATAAAAACACTTCTAATCCAATCATTGTCTTTCAAGAAAATTCATAAATTAGTAACGAGACCATGCCAAGGAATTGTTGTGTGGATCTTCATATATATATTTTCCTTCCTTCTTCAAGGATCATTGAGTGTTTCTTTTACAATTGTTGCACAACCTTTGAGAGTACCAATACTTTTACCCATTATATTGACACGTATGTCACTCAAGTTGTCAACTCATAGCTGAAAATCCGGGGATATACCATAGATCGTTCGCAGGCTAGCAGAGTTGTTGGCATCTAAGTGTGTGCATGAGAAACATATAACTTTTTTACTAGTACCACGGTTTGATCCACAAGGTTTGCTTTGGCATGCATCACAATTACCGCTAGACTTCATTTCAATCAAAAAACTCCTTTCAAGAGTGTCGTCAAGTCTATCACAACATCTATGGGGTTAGTATCTTCAAGGGTAAACTCTCAAGACAATCATTCATCAAACAAGTTATAAATTTCATATTTTTTCTTGTTGTACTTGTTTGGCAATATTATTTCCAACGCAAGACTCGGTTAGCTAAAAGAACTAGAGCAAAAGCTTCCGCAACTAACCACCCATACCAATAAAAAGCGTTACTAACTATTTTGAATTACTCCCACTAGCATGGCTTCTTCACCAATCAACCAACTAAGATAAACAATTCAAAATTGAAAAGTGGGATACATAGGATTTAAGTGTAGAAATCATGGCAATGTATTCTAGGGGATCACAAAGTTCTTCTCAAGCTGGATAAAGATTTTAACATAGTGAATCAAAGCTATAACTCAAATCTTATGAATCCTAACAAAAGCAAGTGCATCCATTATATAAACATGAAACACAACTTACCTAAGCAAGCATTCAGAAATTAGTGGGATACATGATTGCACAAAAAGTTTCATCGAACAAGAACATTGCACAAGACTCTACACATGCATAAGTAACTTCCCCAAGCTAGAACTTTTGCAAGAACTAAACTTGAATAGGTTACTACAACAAAAATAGAAAAATGCAGTTATCAAAAGAGAGTGTGAGAACTGGTTACCTCCCCAAGATTGAAAGCAAGGGTGACACACTTTATCGTTGAGGTGCGAATAACCTTACTTTTGATGGACATGGATCTTTGGTTCAACGAATACTTTCTTGTTGAAGTGTTCAGTTGAAATAACCAAGTGCTTATGCAAGTATTTGTACGGTTGGCACAAACCATGCACGTCATCACACAAGGTTCAAGTCCCTATGAAAATAACAAATGAAGTAAAAGAAAATGATTCGGTGTATGAATGAAGTTTGTTCACCCAACCGTGAAAACAAAAGGAAAAGAAAACATGAAACACTATAGAGAATTATAGGCTAGGGAGTTTCGAAGGTAGGTAAATAAGATGAACTACAATGGAACATATAGAAGGTAACCCATTGACCTAAGATTGTCAAAATAAAAAGATTGGAGGGGTTATAACCTTTTTGTATCCATCCCTGTCCTTGCTGCATGATGTTGCTCCTTGGTATGGGCGCGTGGTATAGACGGACTCCGCCTGTACTGCACCTCGTCGTCTCTCTTCTATTTCTCTCCTTTTTTGAAGGGTTCCGTCAAAGTTGGTATGACCGGGTGGTATGGGTAGGATGCGCCCGTATGGGTGGTCGTTACAGCCTCTAGGTCGTTTTCATGTTTGCTTTGCCTGGTAACGAGGTCGGTACGGGTGGACGGTACGGACACGTCCCACCGTACATGTACTCGTTAAGCTTGCATTAGCTTTTCTGGAATTTTTTCTGCTTCTTCCGATGTGTCAAATGAGCAGTACGGGCGTGCAGTACACACGGGTCCGCCTATACGGCTGCTCGTTAAGCTCACTGTGAACTCCGGAACAAGTTATTTTCTCCTAAATTTTTACTAAGGACCTGAAACATTAGTCCAGCATCCAAACAAAGCAAACATATATTTTTGTTGAGAAGATTTAACCAAGATATGCAACGCATGATTAGAGCAACAAATAATTCTACATTTCAAAAATAGTCCCAAGCCAACTCTAATAGGAAATCATGCATATATACAAGTGCCAATGCAACATGAATGCAACTAAACTCAAGACACAAAATTAGAAAAACACACCTAAAAACTTCCGGGTTGCCTCCCGCGAAGCGCTTTATTTAAAGCCATATAGCCAGGCTTAGATGCTCCATTAAATCATCCACCTATATCCCAAGGGATATCAATTCGAAGTGTACTTGTACTTACCTCTAGCAAAGGATTGGAGCATCTCATAGTAGAGTGTGATCGAAGTCGTACCCTCTTTTGGTGCATCGGTATCATCTAGATGAATAGGTTCTCGCTTCCAAGTGAGCATGGATGCACCCAGTGGCTTGAGCATGTCTCCATATAGCTACAACGAGAGGATTTGTCGTGGTGGTGGCATGGCAGATGCCATGTATAGGCTAAAAATAGGGCCAATGTGCACTAGAGGAATCTAGGGAGGGATAGTGTGGTGATTCCACACACAGATGTTTTTATTACTCTCTTGTTGATTAAGGACTACAAGGGCTCCTCGAGCTATTCGTGAGAAGGAGACTAGTTCTCTTACTGCCACTTTTATGCTCTAGGGTTCTACCTTAGACCAAATGCTCGACCCCCCTCTATGAAGGCCCTGGTGCTCCTTATATAGGGGAGCCCAGGTTACGAATCTAGGGCACACGTGGAGGAATATTCTCTGAATATGCCCTTTGGTAAAGCAAGATGCCTCTTTTTACACTTTAAACGGCTCGTCCGGACTCAGGGCGTAAGCCTCCCCGAGCCCCTCCGCGGCGCAACGTCATCCGGCACTAGTTGTGTCACCCTCGTCGGCCACACCCCGCTGGTCCTCTCCTCTGTCCGCTTAGCTCACGCTAAAGTGGATAGAGGCCACCTTTTGACTAGCGAGATTCATTCCTTCTCTTTGAAGCCAAGTGATAACCCGACTAGCGCCTGACTAACCCGGCTATGTGGGCACCTGCGATGAAGTCACAAAGGCCTTGCCGACACACGCCATAAGTCGGTCGGGCCAATGTTAGACGAACATCATCCGGGCCGGGTCATTCCATAAATCGGCCTACCTTGAAGTGACTCAGCCAGCTCTCGCTTTGACCTTGCCCTACCTGAGCTAACACGGCCTTTATACCCCGGCGTGACCCTACCCAGGGGTATCCCCCCAACATTAGTCCCCGAAGCTGGTGCGGTCTTGGCAACTTCAGCTGGTAAGGCCACAAAAGGTTCAACCTACCAAGTTCTGTGCTTTTCTCACCGAATTATCCTATAACTCGGCTCCTTTTGCTTGACATTCCCTTGGCTCATTCTAAGTTATCACTCGTTGGATGGGTTATATTCTACTTGTCTGAGTCTTATATCCTTCTCTTGTACGCTTCCCCACGTCGTAGGTGGAGGGTAATCATTATTTTGCCTCATTTTAAGGGCTCGCGCCAGTTACTGCGCCGGTTACTGTATTCACTGTCAGGAATAACTGCTGCAAATGTCATTTCGTTGCAATCTCCTCGTTAACCGTATCATCACGTCGCATCGTGGGATCCGCTGCTGCATGTGGCCCTTGGTGTGGTGCGTGCCTGATTGGTCGACTTGGTAGATACACGGCCACTTCGTGTGGCACCACCACAGCGCTGGATCCCACTACGCCTACCAGGGGCGTGGTTAAATAGGGGACAGGGGAAGCCTTTGGGGATTTTCCCCTACTTCGCACGCGCACCTGCCCCTCTTGTTCCTTCTTTTCCTCGACAGCGCCGCCGCCGCCGCTTCTGCTCCGCGTAGCGCCACTGTTGTCGTACTTCGTTGCCCCTCTTGATCCACCGTAGCTACGCTGCTGCTCTCGTGCTACCTTGCCGCTACGGGGCCTTGCCAGTCCAGGCTGTTACCCCCTCCTTAGACAATTTTCGCGAAGACAACAATTTGGAGATGACTGAGGAAGAATCCACCATTGTCGAGGAGGAGGAGGAGAGCAAGGCACACGAACGCGACGGCTGGGCTGCTTCATGGGTCTGTCAAGATGATCTTGACTAGCTCTACCAGACCCGCTACATCCCCGCAGGTGTCACCTGCCGCTGAGGAGATTGCTCCCTCCCCCAATCCGGGTGAGTTTGTGGTCTTCTTATCTCACTTCCAGCGTGGCTTCGGCCTCCCAGTGAGTGATTTCTTCCATGACCTCATCAACACCTACAAGCTTCAACCGCACCATCTTCTGGCAAACGCCATTACTTCCCTTTCTTCCTTTGCTTCTGGCATAAAAGGATATGTCAGCCTCTAGCCCACCAAGGAACTCTGGATCAAGTTCTTTTCCCTTCACAAAAACATCATTCCCGATCCTCATCTTTCCCCAGCTGATAAATCTTTGACCCAATGCTTTCCCCTGGGTCACAGGCCTCGAATCCTGCAAGGGCTGGTCCCAGACTTTCTTTTATGTAAGGAATATACGGATAAAGATCTAATCCGGCTGCTTCCCTTCAAGCTAGGTCCTCCGGATGCAACCTTGTGGGACCGGATCCCAAAGCAGGCAACCACCTTGGCGAATCAGGTGGACATGCGGGTCAAGGAGCTGATCAAGTTGGGGTTGCGCAGCGAGGACATGATGATCACCTTTGTTCGCAGCCGGATGTCCCCTCTCCAGAAGCGCACGCACAAGCTTTGCCACATGAGTGGTCCTGTTGACCCCAATCGTACCTCCTCTTTCGAGCTTGACAACACCGACATATTTCGTCGAGTCAAGGCTATCTTTAAGATACAAAAGGAGTTCACCGAGGCATGGAAGTGGGGGCTTGAGCAGTACACCCAGGATATCTTGCCTCCTCTGGTATGTTTCTCACCCGACCCTCTTTACGAGTCTCATGGTATGTCAGACCGTATCCTTATTTGATTTTTTAGTATTTTTGCTCTCAGCTGTTTCTTCAGCAGACTATGGAAGATGGCAAGGAGCCATCTCTCAAATGGTCAAAGGACCACCTGGTCTCGGACACGGTGGAGCCGGACACCGAAATGTTCGTACCCACTCCGGATGGATCTAGACGAACCTCTGGTAAGGCCTCTTCTTTGAAGGATTGGCCGGATGATGACGACTTCGATGTTGAGATTATGGAGATACTTGATCTGGTGCCCATTTCTTACGCGTTTCCGGTTGACTTGGCTTCAGCTAACCCGGCCGGATAGGTCCACAAGGATCCTCCTCTTGCCGTGGATGAGTCGGCTCCTTCCTCTTCCCAAAAATGCCCGGCAACCTCGGCTATAGCTTATGAGGCGCCCCTGCCCAAGAAGAGGCGAAAGGAGTCCGGCGTCAAGGGCGCCAACAAGCTCGAGCCCAAAGCCAAGGCTATGGTTCGGAGAGCGCCTCGGCCCAAGGAACCTCCAACCTCTTCCGAGTAAGTACTTTTTCCTTCCTCACCCATTTCTGAAGTATGCTTCACCGTCTTCGTGTATTACTTGTCTCTCTTTCTCCTTTTTAAGTTGTTGTTTGTTGTCTGGTTTGGTAGGGGTCCCAGGGACATCCCTTAGTGTGGTTCCAGCATCGCTTCTCCTATCCGAAGTGCTCCATCTCCCCCCCTCGTGATGACGATGTTCGCCTGTTGAGCCCTATCCAAGAGAGCTGAGCGGCCGCTCCGGATCTGAGCCCACCTCATCATGAGGAGGGCAATGTCGTTGTAAGGGAAGTGGGGCTGCCGAGGATATGGCTATGCTGGATCTCCCTAGCTCCTCTTTGGCTCAGCCACAACCCACTGTTATTGAGGTGCCAGTTTCATCGGCGCCAACCCAAACTCCTTCTCCAGCACCAGCATCATCAGCTCCAACACCAGTACCAGTACCAGCACCAGCACCTGTACCAGCAACACCAACAACACCAGCATGAGCAGCAACACCTACACTGACATCATCGCCAGCACTAGTAGCAACACCAACGCCAGCACTAGCACCAGCACCGGCGCCTAAAAATCTAGAGGCAGCTGCTTCTAGATCAACTCCTTCCATCAAAGATATGTTCTAGCTAGCATCTCAAGCTCAATCCGGAGCACAAACTTCGGCTCCTCTACAACGGCCCAAGTCCGGTAGCAAGAGCAAGAAGGTTGCCGAGGTTGCCAAAGACCTAGCCTCCAAGGGCACAAATATTGAGTCTGGACAGCGCACACTCGTGTCTATGACCAAGAAGGATGGCGCCGCCTCTGGGTCATCTGCTACCGGATCTGATGGTAGCAAGCAGCTCACCTTGCACACCAATCCAGATTCTGCCCAGATTGCGAGGTGAGAGGCCCATGCCAAAGGTCTGGTGGAGAGCTAAACACTCAGCGGGGAGAGTTATAGCCCGACACTCATTCAATACGTGAATAATTGGAATGACGCCGAGTTTATCAACCCCCAGGACGATCGAGAATATCATTTTGCGGCCAGAAAGTTGGGGTGGCTAGGCAACGCGGTACCCAAGTTGCTTACAATCAGCTGCGTTGCCCAAAGTTGGCGTGCCAAATACTCAGAGGGTCTTTTTCGGCACGAATTCAACTTTACGTTTCAATACAAAATATCAGGCTAACGGTCATCAAGTTGGGCCCTCCTGTCAGCTTTCGCCGTTATGTCGATGCCGCCGTGGTTGCCATGTAGGATGCCATGTGGATGACGACCGTCAGCTTGGTGGTGCCATGGGCGGTGACGGTGTACTCATCAGTGAAGTCGCTCCCGTCGCCGAACACGCCGTACTCTGCGTCCATGGCAGAAGCTAATGCGGCGGCGGTGGCCTAGGTTCGGTAGCGGTGGCTGGGACTAGGCGTGGCGGTGGAGTGATCTGTTGCGTTGGTATGGCCCGTGGAGGCGGTACCTGCGGCAGCGTCGATGGTTCTTGTGGTGGCTGTGGCGGCGGAGGAGGGCGGCGGAAGGAATGAGTTGGAGATTTTTGCACAGTGATGTGCTGAGGAGACGGAAGGCAATGGTTAAATTGTGTTTGCCAATATTCCGGTCATACCCATGTGGAAGCAAGTTTGCCCGGGCGAGCACCATTGGTTACCAATCCTAGCGATTAAATTCGGCGTCCGTCCTGGTAGGTGATGGGATGGGTATGTAACGTGGCTTTGGTGTGGCAGAGACCGGTCACGTAGACCATCGTCCCATTGTGGATCCGCAACGGGTGCGTGGTGCTGACATGACGTAACATGACAGGACAGAAGGAAGTGTACAGCTATTATTCCTAACAAGTTTAAGAAGTGTAAGCATAAATAGGGACCTTAGCATCCCTGCACCCCGGGGCAGCCGCCTAGCCGATCAGGCCTGCCGATTGCGCAAAGCTTGCAATTTCCTTTCTTTAATTTGGTGATTTTGTCCAGAATTTGCCAAATTGAAGCTCGTTTGCCCATGCTTCTATAAGTTTCTGTGTAGGCCACTTGTGTAAGCATGCACGATCAAGAAACTTTGCAACACACGTGTCGGTGGAAAAGCATGAGGTTTCAACGCACCACATAGTTTAGGGATTTAGAATAGCTACATTGTGGAGCTCTAGCCAAATTGCATGGTAAAGCCAAATTCAGCTTTTTGTCAGATTTAGGTATAGCAACATTGTGTCTCGTTTGTCCTCACTTTTGCTCTCCCGATATTCCGAAGCCCTCACATGTGCTCGGAGGGGGGTGTCGTCTGGTCAAAAGCTTGGCCTACGTGCGCCCTGGCGCCTAAATTGGAAGTTTTTTTTTGTTATTTGGCCTTTTTAAGAGCGCCTTTTCCCCTCTCTCGCTAACAGTTGTGTTTTTTCCAAGAAAGGTAGGGAATTTAGAGCAGCTTCTCTCTTCATTCATTGTTCCTTTTGCCCTCGTTTTTCCCCAATCTGGTAGCAAATCTAGAGCAACAAAACTAACCAGCACCATAAATAAATTCAGTAAACAGAGCAGATGTAGATAAAGCAGCTAATATAGGTTATATAGTATGGTACTTAACGAGGTTCGATAATTAGGCTGCTCAGCAGCAGCAACTGACAGGTTCAACACAGACAAGACAAAAGAAGCTGCTTTACAGCAACATCAGCAGCAGTTGATCAGTGGCCCCTCGTGGCCTCTACTAGGAGGGCCTCCGCCTCCTCCCTCTGGTGCCTCCTCCACTTCTTGTTGCCCATCCCCTTGACCTTGGGCGCCTTGGGTTTGATCGGGGGCATGCGACCCTCCTTGATAGCCACCTTCTGGAGGTTGCGGAGGTGAAGACCGAGCGCCTAGTGCTTGGCTATGAAGTTGTGGACATTTACGGACTCGCCGCAGGTCCTCACGTCCTCGGCATGCTTCACGAGGGAGTTGAAGTCCGTGGCACGGAGCCTCCTGGTGGGGCAGAAGGGGCACCTATACACGTCGCCGGTGAAGAAGTTGTTGTCCTGGCCAGGCTTTAGCCTCCTCGGCACATGACGAGTCTTGGTGTCCATGGACTCGTCGTTACTGCGGACATCGCTGCTATCCTCCTATTGGAAAAAACAATAGTGTTAAGGACATGATTAAGATACTTTGATTATCGGGATTGATTATTTGCATAGATTTATCGATTGAGATCTCCCGATTATTCCTCGAATCTCAAACCAAATCGAATACTGATCCCAACTACGAATAGGGGGATTCGTCGAAAATCGAGATCTAACACAAGAGGATTAGCTACTGTAAAAATACGAACAGCCGAGCCCTAATAACATACGATCTAGCATCCAACGATGGGAACAGGGGAAGAACAAGGGAAGGGGAAAAAACCCTGGTTACCTCCGACCATGGGTCGGCGATGCTGCTGTCGTAGGGGTTCTCCGGCCTTATGTAGACAACCTCCTCGTAGGGGTCCCAGCCGAGCGGGATCTGTCCGAGACTGGCGGGGGCCTCCTTGTCGGCGGCTACATCAGATGCAGGGACGGGGATGGGGGGCTTCTTGCCGGCGGCCTTGGAGGTGCCGATGGCCACCGCGCCGTTCTTCTCCATCGCTGGCGTGGTTGGGGTTTTGTTGGACGTTTGCAGAAGGTGATGGGACAGTGGAGACAGTTGAGAGAGCGAGTGCGTGATGAGTGGGAGTGGGAAGGCCTCTATTAAAGGAGAAGTGAAGCGACGTTTCGTTGCACTACCGTGCACCACGTACGCTAATGCACCGTGCACGGCCACATGTGTCCGCTACCACCCCGTGCACCGCACACGCGTACCGTGAGTCACGTTTTTTCCCTCGTGTCTAACCATGGTGATTCAATTGTACTCAGTTTTTCCCTCGAGCGTAACGCTGGCGGTCCGGTTCCATTTTTAAATCATTTTCTATTTTCTATTTGAATCCCTTTGTCACTCTTGCCCTTGGTTTTTAAGTTCTACTCAGTTTTGCCCTTGGATTTTAAGTCCTACTCAGTTTTCCCCTTGGTTCTTAAGTGCTACTCGATTTTCCCCTCTCTTTGTATCCATCTCTCGCACTTGTGCTCATCTTTGCTGCTACGCTCTGATTGGTCGAGATAGTTGTCACACAGATCATGTCCACCAACCGTTGATCCTCTGTGATCTAGCGTACATGATAACCTTATATCTGTCGGGGAACCCCTCTATCCATGCAAAATAACGAGTATGCCACCGGAACTTTAACTCCTTAAATAGATGAACTTGAATATATTTTGAAGGGTACGAAAATAGAAATCCATATAGTTTAAGGGTCTAGATACAATAAGAGAACAAAATATTATTAGTGTCCGGGCCAACACAGTGACGGGTTGGTCGGCGAGAAGTTGCTGATTCCTAAGTAAGGGGACACTAGACTGGTCTTGACATACTCCCTCAGGAATTTGCCATAAGCAGCGTGCTTAGCCTTGGTCGCCGACTTGTGTTTACTAGCCAGGCTTTTACTGATGCCAACCGCATGCGGCATCAATCTAGCAATCCTCGGGTTGACTCCTTTCTTACAGAAAGGTCACCTGAGCTCCCCAAGTCGAGTGCAGAAAGGGATTATCCCGCTCTTGAGCTTCTTCATGACATGGCGGCTCTTGTTGTCCCTGGTCTTCTTGTCAGAGTCCATCTCACTTGAATCCACCTGTAATGTATGGAATATAAAACAAAATGAGAAAAATAATAAATATATATTCCTTCCATCATTCTGAGTTACTTTCGATGCAATAACATGTCTATACAGGTTTAGTAGTTCATTACGGCTGTCTCCCCAGCTCGCTCCTATATTAATATGGTTTGTGTTCTTGATAACTTATTAATAAATAAATAATGTGGATTCATTCATAACAGACTAGATCTCTCCATGTACCGGTTCGTACGTTGCATCTAATCATTATGACTAGATTTCTTTTATGACACCAGAATAGAATAAGCTCGAGCTGAAAATATGAAACATGTAGAAATAGATGTACCTCCGGGTACACGAGCAGAGCGTGTTCGTCGAACTCCATGCCCTCATCGGGGCCTCCAAAGTCGTCAGCACCGGCGAGCACATGGTCCCCCAAGGGGTTGAACTGCACGTCCTCCTCGCCTTGTGCTGTGTGATGCTCCTCCAGATCTGCCGCGTGAAGCACCACCCAGCGGCGATGCTCAGACACTCACCCCCACACACTGGTTTCATGGAGAAGGTTCGTGCAAGTACGTTCAAGATTGTGGGCTTTTTCTAGATAGGAAAGAGATAGTAGTGGATGAGTGCGAATGGAGGACCCGATAGGCTGGGTTTTTAATGCGGGGACGTTTAGGCCTCCTCGAGGGCCCCGGTAGGCAGCTCTTCCAGCTGCGGCTGCCGCGTGGAAGGTTCGTGTGGTGGGGGCCTTTCAGAAGTGAGAGTGCAGGCGCGCTTCATAGTAAAAATGGTATAGCCCATGGGCCGTGGATGACCAGTTGTCGTGCAGTAGACTTGTAGCCTTTGCAAACTAGATTAAACATTTGATGACCACTCGATGACTTTTTCCATGGACGGCATTGTGTTCCTTCTTGTAGAAGTCTCGTTGAGACGACTGTGTTGTCTCGCACTGTCCTGTGAAGAGCACGACGTATGCAACGAGCCTCGTTGGATCACATAGGATGAACGGTTGGTGCGCACGATCTGCATCACAACTGTGACAACCAATCAGGGCATAGCAGACAGAGTGGGCACAAGTTTGGGTTTCTATGAAAGAGAGAGAGGGGGCAAAACAGGGTAGTATCAACAAACCAAGGGCAAAGCTGAGTAGTATAAAAATGAAAAGTGAGTGTCTTTTATAATGAAATACATTGTGGCATACATCAAATTATGCCAAGATAGATCCACTAGAATTCATTGCATGTGTGTTCTTTCCACAAACCACATATGTATCCACTAGAGTCATTGCATGTGTGTTCTTGTCATTGAACACATATGGATCCACTAGGGTTCATTACATGTGTGTTCTTTTCACAAACCACATATGTATCCACTAGCATAATTGCATGTGTGTTCATTTCACAAACCACACATGGATCAACCAACGTCATTGTATGTGAGTTCTTTCCACAAACAACATATGGATCCACCAATGTCATTGCATGTATGTTCTTTTCCACAAATCACATGGATCAACAAATAGCATTGCATGTGTGTTCTTTCCACAAACCACATATGGATCCACCAATGTCATTGCATGTGTGTTCTATACCACAAACCACATGGATCAACCAATGGCATTGCATTTGTGTTCTTTTCACAAACCACACATGGATCAACCATTGCATGTGTGTTCTTTTCACAAACCACACATGGATCCACCAGAGTCATTGCATGTGTGTTCTTTCCACAAACCACATATGGATCAACAAGTGTCATTGCATGTGTGTTCTTTCCACAAACCCCATATGGAGCAACCAGTGGTCATTGCATGTGTGTTCTTTCCACAAATCACATATGGATCCACTAGAGTCATTGCATGTGTGTTCTTTTCACAAACCACATATGGACCCACTAGAGTCATTGCATGTTTTTTTTCTCTCACAAACCACACATGGATCCACCAAAATCATTGCATGTGTGTTCTTTCCACAAAACACATATGGATCAACCAATGTCATTGCATGTGTGTTCTTTCCACAAACCACATATGGATCCACTAGAGTCATTGCATGTGTGTTCTTTTCACAAACCACATATGGACCCACTAGAGTCATTGCATGTGTGTTCTTTTCACAAACCACACATGGATCCACCAGAGTCATTGCACGTGTGTTCTTTCCACAAACCACATATGACTCAACTAGTGTCATTGCCTGTGTGTTCTTTCCACAAACCACATATGGATTAAGCAATGTCATTGCATGTGTGTTCTTCCCATAAACCACATATGGATCCACTAGAGTCATTACATGTGTGTTCTTTTCATAAACCACATATGGACCCACTAGACTCATTGCATGTGTGTTCTTTTCACAAACCACATATGGATCCCCAGTGTCATTGCATATGTGTTCTTTCCACAAACCACATATGGATCAACCAGTGGTTATTGCATGTGTGTTCTTTCCACAAACCACATATGGATCCACTAGAGTCATTGCATGTGTGTTCTTTTCACAAACCACATATGGACCCACTAGAGTCATTGCATGTGTGTTCTTATACTAAAACCAGCCCTAGAGTCATTGCATGTGTGTTCTTTTCACAAACCACATATGGATCCACCAGTGGTTATTGCATGTGTATACTTTCCACAAACCACATATGGATCCACTAGAGTCATTGCATGTGTGTTATTTTCACAAACCACATATGGATCAACCAATGGCATTGCATGTGTGTTCTTTTCACAAACCACATATGGATCCACCAATGTCATTGCATGTGTGTTCTTTCCACAAACCACTTATGGATCAACTAATGTTCATTGCATGTGTGTTCTTTTCCACAAACCACATGCATCAACCAATGGCATTACATGTGTGTTCTTTCCACAAACCACATATGGACCCACTAGAGTCATTGCATGTGTGTTCTTTTCACAAACCACATATGGACCCACTAGAGTTACTGCATGTGTGTTCTTATACTAAATCCAGCACTAGAGTCATTGTATGTGTGTTCTCTTCACAAACCACATATGGATCAACTAGTGGTTATTGCATGTGTGTTCTTTCCACAAACCACTTATGGATCCACTAGAGTCATTCCATGTGTGTTCTTTTCAAAAACCACAGATGGACCCACTAGAGTCATTGCATGTGTGTTCTTTCCACAAACCACACATGGATTAACCAATGGCATTGCATGTGTGTTATTGTCACAAACCACATATGGATCAACCAATGTGATTGCATGTGTGTTCCTGTCATGAACCACATATGGATCCACGAGTGTTCATTGCATGTGTGTTGTTTCTACAAACCACATATGGATACACTAGAGTCATTGCATGTGTGTTCTTTCCACAAACCACATATGGATCAACTAGTGTCATTGCATGTGTTTTTTTCCACAAACCACATATGGATCAACCAGTGGTTATTGCATGTGTGTTCTTTCCACAAACCACATATGGATCCACTAGAGTCATTGCATGTGTGTTCTTTTCACAAACCACATATGGACCCACTAGAGTCATTGCATGTGTGTTCTTATACTAAAACCAACACTAGAGTCATTAAATGTGTGTTCTTTTAACAACCCACATATGGATCCACCAGTGTCATTGCATGTGTGTTCCTGTCACAAACCACATATGGATCCACAAGAGTCATTGCATGTGTGTTCATTTCCATAAACCACACATGGATCCACCAATGTCATTTCATGTGTGTTCTTTCCACAAACCACACATGAATCAACCAGAGTCATTGCATGTGTGTTCTTGTCACAAACCACATATGGACCCAAATGAGTCATTGCATGAGTGTTCTTTCCACAACCACACATGGATCAACCAATGTAATTGCATGTGTGTTATTGTCACAAACCACATATGGATCAACCAATGTCATTGCATCTGTGTTCCTATCATGAACCACACATGGATCCACCAGTGTTCATTGCATGTGTGTTCTTTCCACAAACCACACATGGATCCCCTTGAGTCATCTCATGTGTGTTCTTTTCACAAACCACATATGGACCCACTTGAGTCATTGCATGTGTGTTCTTTCCACAAACCACACATGGATTAACCAATGGCATTACATGTGTGTTAATGTTACAAACCACATATGGATCAACCAGTGTTTATTGCATGTGTGTTCCTGTCATGAACCACATATGGATCCACTAGTGTTAATTGCATGTGTGTTGTTTGCACAAACCACATATGGATACACTAGAGTCATTGCATGTGTGTTCTTTCCACAAACCACATATGGATCAACTAGTGTCATTGCATGTGTGTTTTTTCCACAAACCACATATGGATCAACAAGTGGTTATTTCATGCGTGTTCTTTCCACAAACCACATATGGATCCACTAGAGTCATTGCATGTGTGTTCTTTTCACAAACCACATATGGACCCACTAGAGTCATTGCATGTGTGTTCTTATACTAAAACCAACACTAGAGTCATTAAATGTGTGTTCTTTTAACAACCCACATATGGATCCACCAGTGTCATTGCATGTGTGTACCTGTCACAAACCACATATGGATCCACCAGAGTCATTGCATGTGTGTTCATTTCCATAAACCACACATGGATCCACCAATGTCATTGCATGTGTGTTCTTTCCTCAAACCACACATGGATTCAAGCAGAGTCATTGCATGTGTGTTCTTTTCACAAACCACATATGGAACCAATTGAGTCATTGAATGAGTGTTCTTTCCACAACCACACATGGATCAACCAATGTAATTGCATGTGTGCTTATTGTCACAAACCACATATGGATCAACCAATGTCATTGCATCTGTGTTCCCATCATGAACCACACATGGATCCACCAGTGTTCATTGCATGTGTGTTCTTTCCACAAACCACTCATGGATTCCCCCTGAGTCATTGTATGTGTGTTCTTTTCACAAACCACATATGGACCCACTTGAGTCATTGCATGTGTGTTCTTTCCACAAACCACAGATGGATTAACCAATGGCAGTGCATGTGTGTTATTGTCACAAACCACATATGGATCAACTAATGTCATTGCATGTGTGTTCCTGTCATGAACCACACATGGATTAACAGTGGTCATTGCATGTGTGTTCTTTCCACAAAGCACATATGGTTCCACTAGAGTCATTGCATGTGTGTTCTTTTCACAAACCACACATGGATCAACCAATGGCATTGCATGTGTGTTCTTTTCACAAACCACACATGGATCCACCAGAGTCATTGCATGTGCGTTCTTTCCACAAACTACATATGGATCAACCAGTGTCATTACATGTGTGTTCTTTCCACAAACCACATATTGATCAACCAATGTCAATTCATGTGTGTTCCTGTCATGAACCACATATGCTTCAATAAATGGCATTGCATGTGTGTTCTTTCGACAAACCACACATGGATCAACCAATGGCATCGCATGTGTAGTTGTTTTAACAAACCACATATGGATCAACCAGTGTCATTGCATGTGTGTTCTTTTAACAAACCACACATGGATCAACCAATGGCATTACATGTGTGTTCTTTTCACAAACCACACATGGATCCATCAGTGTCATTGCATGTGTGTTCTTTTCACAAACCACACATGGATCAACCAGTATCATTGCCTGTGTGTTCCTTTGCACAAACCACATATGACTAACCCAATGTCATTTCATGTGTGTTCCTGTCATGAACCACATATGCATCAACCAATGGCATTGCATGTGTGTTCTTTCCACAAACAACACATGGATCAACCAATGGCATTGCATGTGTATTCTTTTCACAAACCACATATGGATCAACCAGTGTCATTGCATGTGTGTCCTTTCCACAAACCACATATGGATCAACCAATGACATTGCATGTGTGTTCCTATCATGAACCACATATGCATCAACCAATGGCATTGCATGTCTGTTCTTTCCACAAACTACACATGGATCAACCAATGGCATTGCATGTGTATTCTTTGCACAAACCACACATGGACCCACTTGAGTCATTGCATGTGTATTATTTCCACAACCACACATGGATCAACCAATGTCATTGCATCTGTGCTATTGTCACTAACCACATATGGATCAACCAATGTCATTGCATGTGTGTTCCTGTAATGAACCACACATGGATCCACTAGTGTTCACTGCATGTGTGTTCTTTCCACAAACCACACATGGATACCGCTGAGTCATTGCATTATGTTCTTTTCACAAACCACATTTGGACCCACTTGAGTCATTGCATGTGTGTTCTTTCCACAAACCACACATGGATTAACCAATGACACTGCATGTGTGTTATTGTCACAAACCACATATGGATCAACCAATGGCATTGCATGTGTGTTCCTGTCATGAACCACACATGGATCAACAAGTGGTTATTGCATGTGTATACTTTCCACAAACCACATATGGATCCACTAGAGTCATTGCATGTGTGTTATTTTCACGAACCACATATGGATCAACCAATGGCATTGCATGTGTGTTCTTTTCACAAACCACATATGGATCCACCAATGTCATTGCATGTGTGTTCTTTCCACAAACCACTTATGGATCAACTAGTGTTCATTGCATGTGTGTTCTTTTCCACAAACCGCATGCATCAACCAATGGCATTGCATGTGTGTTCTTTCCACAAACCACATATGGACCCACTAGAGTCATTGCATGTGTGTTCTTTGCACAAACCACATATGGACCCACTAGAGTCACTCCATGTGTGTTCTTATACTAAATCCAGCACTAGAGTCATTGTATGTGTGTTCTTTTCACAAACCACATATGGATCCACCAGTGTCATTGTATGTATGTTCTTTCCACAAACCACATATGGATCAACCAGTGGTTATTGCATGTGTGTTCTTTCCAAAAACCAGTTATGGATCCACTAGAGTCATTGCATGTGTGTTCTTTTCAAAAACCACATATGGACCCACTAGAGTCATTGCATGTGTGTTCTTTCCACAAACCACACATGGATTAACCAATGGCATTGCATGTGTGTTATTGTCACAAACCACATATGGATCAACCAATGTCATTGCATGTGTGTTCCTGTCATGAACCACATATGGATCCACCAGTGTTCATTGCATGTGTGTTGTTTCTACAAACCACATATGGATACACTAGAGTCATTGCATGTGTGTTCTTCCACAAACCACATATGGATCAACTAGTGTCATTGCATGTGTGTTTTTTCCACAAACCACATATGGATCAACAAGTGGTTATTGCATGTGTGTTCTTTCCACAAACCACATATGGATCCACTAGAGTCATTGCATGTGTGTTCTTTTCACAAACCACATATGGACCCACTAGAGTCATTGCATGTGTGTTCTTATACTAAAACCAACACTAGAGTCATTAAATGTGTGTTCTTTTAACAACCCACATATGGATCCACCAGTGTCATTGCATGTGTGTTCCTGTCACAAACCACATATGGATCCACCAGAGTCATTGCATGTGTGTTCATTTCCATAAACCACACATGGATCCACCAATGTCATTTCATGTGTGTTCTTTCCACAAACCACACATGAATCAACGAGAGTCATTGCATGTGTGTTCTTGTCACAAACCACATATGGACCCAAATGAGTCATTGCATGAGTGTTCTTTCCACAACCACACATGGATCAACCAATGTAATTGCATGTGTGTTATTGTCACAAACCACATATGGATCAACCAATGTCATTGCATCTGTGTTCCTATCATGAACCACACATGGATCCACCAGTGTTCATTGCATGTGTGTTCTTTCCACAAACCACACATGGATCCCATTGAGTCATCTCATGTGTGTTCTTTTCACAAACCACATATGGACCCACTTGAGTCATTGCATGTGTGTTCTTTCCACAAACCACACATGGATTAACCAATGGCATTACATGTGTGTTATTGTCACAAACCACATATGGATCAACCAGTGTTTATTGCATGTGTGTTCCTGTCATGAACCACATATGGATCCACTAGTGTTAATTGCATGTGTGTTGTTTGCACAAACCACATATGGATACACTAGAGTCAATGCATGTGTGTTCTTCCCGCAAAACCACATATGGATCAACCAGTGTCATTGCATGTGTGTTTTTTCCACAAACCACATATGGATCAACTAGTGGTTATTTCATGCGTGTTCTTTCCACAAACCACATATGGATCCACTAGAGTCATTGCATGTGTGTTCTTTTCACAAACCACATATGGACCCACTAGAGTCATTGCATGTGTGTTCTTATACTAAAACCAACACTAGAGTCATTAAATGTGTGTTCTTTTAACAACCCACATATGGATCCACCAGTGTCATTGCATGTGTGTACCTGTCACAAACCACATATGGATCCACCAATGTCATTGCAAGTGTGTTCATTTCCATAAACCACACATGGATCCACCAATGTCATTGCATGTGTGTTCTTTCCTCAAACCACACATGGATCAAGCAGAGTCATTGCATGTGTGTTCTTTTAACAAACCACATATGGAACCAATTGAGTCATTGAATGAGTGTTCTTTCCACAACCACACATGGATCAACCAATGTAATTGCATGTGTGTTATTGTCACAAACCACATATGGATCAACCAATGTCATTGCATCTGTGTTCCCATCATGAACCCCACATGGATCCACCAGTGTTCATTGCATGTGTGTTCTTTCCACAAACCACACATGGATTCGCCTGAGTCATTGTATGTGTGTTCTTTTCACAAACCACATATGGACCCACTTGAGTCATTGCATGTGTGTTCTTTCCACAAACCACAGATGGATTAACCAAGTGCATGTGTGTTATTGTCACAAACCACATATGGATCAACCAATGTCATTGCATGTGTGTTCCTGTCATGAACCACACATGGATTAACCAGTGGTCATTGCATGTGTGTTCTTTCCACAAACCACATATGGTTCCACTAGAGTCATTGCATGTGTGTTCTTTTCACAAACCACACATGGATCAACCAATGGCATTGCATGTGTGTTCTTTTCACAAACCACACATGGATC